>CM026574.1:18747099-21147099 GCA_015143295.1 Tetracentron sinense
CGAGGTGGAGAAGCTCCGAAAGGAGTCATAAACGTCATCCATCGCGCTCGAGCACCGGAAGTCGACGTTGAGCAGCAGTAGCGAGCGAAAGCAAGGAAGTTATTGCACGTGGCAGAAGTTTACCCAGTGCGTCGACGACGAAGGAAGTCGAGCAGGCCCTAAGGTTCACGACCAAGACATGGCAACTGTAGTCAGACCTCAATTACGACCACCCCTGCCCCCAGCCTACCATTTGTCCTGTCCATGAGAATTGGCGATTTCGACATCAGACGAGTGCTCATAGACCCTGGGAGTGGAGCAGATATCCTGTACCTCCATGCTTTCACGAAGATGGAGTTGGATCCAGCGGTTCTTGTACCCGCACAGACCCCCTTGATAGGATTCGAAGGAAGTTCGATGCAACCCCTGGGCGAAGTCGTCTTACCGGTCAGAGCTGGACCTATCACCTTGTCCACCCGATTCTCCATTATCGATGCGCCGTCCCCATACAATGCTATCTGGGGCGATGGTGGACTCACGAAATGAGAGCTGTTCCGTCTTCTTATTACCAGGTATTGAAATTCCCCACACCGGATGGACCGCGTGAAATAAGAGGAGACCAACTGGCATCGCAGAAGTGTGATTATACCTCTCCCAACCCGCTCAAATAGCAATTACAGGTCGGATCCGTGGAAGAGGAGAGCGCGGGTGAATCGCTGGTAAACCATTCTGTTGAACCCACGAAGCTTGTCAACCTCGGGACGGAGAACGAAGCCGAGAATGCTACAGATCGGGGACTTGTCTGACTGCAGATGAAGAGCGGGAATTGGTAAATTTTCTGAGGAAGAATCTCGACGTTTTCGCTTGGTCACATGAAGACATGACGGGTATCCGTCCTGCGATCATCTGTCACCATCTCAACGTGGACCCCGTGGTCAATCCAGTTAAACAGAAACCTCGTAGATCCGCTCCGGCGTACCATGAGGCCGTCAATGAAGAAATCGACAAGTTAATTCGGCACGGGTTCATTCGTGAAGTCCAATATCCGGAGTGGATAGCCAATGTAGTAGCTGTTCCTAAGAAGAACGGAAAAGTCAGGGTCTGCATCGATTTCACCAATGTTAATAGAGCTTGCCGAAAGACTTCTTCCCGGGTTCCCAGAATCGACAGGACTAATCACAGCGACCGCGGGTCACGAGATGTTGAGCTTCATGGACGGGTATTCAGGTTATAATCAAATCCTTTAGCGGGGGACGATCAAGAGAAAACGGCCTTCATAACGGAGCGTGGCCTGTTTTGTTACCGGGTCATGCCCTTTGGCCTGAAGAATGCCGGAGCCACTTACCACGATTGATGAATCTGATGTTTGGACCCTTGCTCGGTAAATCGGTGGAGGTGTACATTGACGATATCGTTGTGAAAAAGCCGAACTCGGGTCTCTCTTGTGACTGACCTAGCGGAGCCGTTCTCTATTTTACGTACTTTCAATCTGAAGTTAATCCTGAGAAATGTACATTCGGCGTCGCCTCGGGCAAATTCCTCGGCTATCTCGTCAGCCAACGGGGCATTGAAGCAAATCCCGCGCAGATCCGTGCTCTGATAGATATGCCGGAACCGAAAACAAGGAAAGAAGTTCAAAAACTGACGGGACGTATCGCAGCTCTCAAACCGGTTCATATCAAAGTCCTCTGATCGATGCAGACCTTTGTTCGAATTGCTGAGAAGGATTCCGTCTTCAGATGGACCGAGGAGTGTTCCCAATCTTTCGCCGCCTTGAAGACGTATTTAGGCTCCGCACCGATCCTCCTCTGTACCTGAATCTGGTGAAGTACTGTACCTCTATCTCTCCGTCTCGGAACGAGCCATTGGTTCCGTGTTGCTCAGAATCACGACGGCGTAGAGAAGCCTGTTTATTTCGTCAGCAAAACATTCCACAAGGCAGAATCCAACTACAGCAGAGTGGAAAAGGTATGCCTGGCTCTTGTCTTTTCCGCTGAGAAGTTACGTCCTTATTTTCAGGCACACACCATCGTCGTCTTCACCACGTACCCTTTGAAAATTGTGTTGGGACGACCTGAAACCGCGGGACGCATGTCAAAATGGGCCGTGGCGCTGAGCGAGTTCGATATCCAATATCAGGCCCGAACCGCAGAGAAGGGGCAAGCCGTTGCAAGCTTCTTAGCCGATTTCCCCGTGGAGGAGGCCGAAACTTCAGCAGAGCCCGACCGTCACGAACTCCCAGACGACGCGGAGGCGGATTCCATTGTAGGAACAGGGACTGGAAACGAAACGAAACTGACGGCGTGGTGCGATTGGCTCTTGTATGTTGACGGGTCGTCTAATATCAGTGGTTCGGGACTAGGTGCTGTTCTTGTCAGCCCTGATCATGTTAAAGTGCAGAAGTTGACGCGCCTTGGTTATGCTGCCTCCAATAATGAAGCTGAATATAAGGCGTTAATCCTTGGGTTGCAGAGTGCCCGAGAATTGGGAGTTTCTAAACTCCGGGTGTTCTGTGATTCACAGCTCGTGGTGAACCAAGTCAACGGTATCTATGAATGTCGGGATGAACGGATGAAGCGCTACGCTGCATTTTTACAAGAGCAACGGAGGGCCTTTGATGTTCTCGAGATCAAACATGTCAGAAGGGACGATAACAGGCATGCCGATGCATTGGCCTACCTCGCCTCGATGATGCAAACCGATGAGCCCAAAACGATCCTCATAGAGTATCAAGAATACCCCTCCATTGAATTGCAAACGCACGCACGGTGTTGTCTGTAAGTCAAGTGCCGAGCTGGATGACGGGCATATTTACCTATTGAAGAATGGAATTCTCCCTTCTGATGCAAAGGAAGCAAGAAGAATACAATATAAAGCTCCCCGTTACACCCTTGTGGACGGAGAACTGTATCGCAAATCCTTTGGAGGACCTCTTTTGAGATGCGTGCATCCGGAAGATGTAGAGAGAATTTTGGCCGAGCTCCACGAGGGGATTTGCGGCATCCATTCAGGAGGACGGACTATCGCTCATCGTGCTCTGGGGCAAGGATATTTTTGGCCTTACATGCAAGCTGACGCACAGAAATACGTACAAAAATGCAGCCAGTGTCAGCGGCATGCGAGGTTGATTCATGCTCCCGCTCAAGAACTCAACATCGTATCTCAACCTTGGCCTTTCGCTCGTTGGGGACTTGACATCGTGGGACCTTTCCCCAAAGCTCCCGGTAATTAATTTTTCTGCTCGTGGCCACGGATTACTTCTCCCGGTGGATCGAAGCTGTTCCCCTGGCGCGTATTAGAGAACAAGAAGTGAAGAAATTCTTGTGGGAGCACATTATCTGTAGATTCGGCATCCCGCAATCCATCATTCTGACAACGGGAAGCAATTCACAGGAAAGCTTATCGCCGACTTTTGCCAGGAGTTGAAAATCAAGCACATCTTCTCTTCTCCTTATTATCCTCAAGGGAATGGCCTTGCCGAAGCAGCCAACAAGAATATTTTGAATGCCCTCAAGAGAAGATTGGAAGATTCCAAGGGAAAGTGGACCAGCGAGTTGCACAATGCGTTATGGGGATACCGAACAACACCACGGAGCCCTACGAACGAGACCCCGTTCTCTTTAGCATACGGGGTGGAAGCTGTTATTCCCACTGAAGTCTTTCTGCCAACAACACGTTCACGGAAGAAACACGGAGAGGAAAACAAAAATGTCGAGTTAATGGCTATTCACTTAGACTTACTGGAAGAAAAACGGGGAAGACGCCAGCATTCAGATGAAACGCTATCAACAACAATTACGAAAGGCATACAACAAGAAAGTACGGGAAAGGACGCTTCAGGTCGGAGACCTCGTTCTCCGAAAAGTCTTCCAAAATACACGAGAAATCAACAGCGGAAAGCTGGGTCCCAACTGGGAAGGGCCATATATCGTGGACCGTGTCGGGAGTCCCGGGGTGTACTACCTTAAAGACTTACAAGGTAATGTAATTCAAAAATCGTGGAACATTATGAATTTAAAACAATTTTTCCAGTAAAGTTATGTTATGAATTACCACGAGTTAATTTTTCAAATAACAATACGTTGTAAAACATTCTGGACAAATTACCACGACGGGTACATTTCACTCACCACGGGACACGGGCGGCTCACACAAAGGAATTGCCATCTGAGCATCACGGCGGCTTATACTAATGGAATGTCCTCTGAACATGGTGTCCCACCACGAGTTATCACGGCGAGCACATTTCGTACGAACAGGGTACTCACCACGGGACACAGGTGGCTCATAAAAGGAATTGCCATCTGAGCATACCGGTGGCTTATACTAATGGAATGTCCTCTGAGCATGGTGTCCCACCACGAGTCACCATAAGTTCGTCTTTACGAAATGGACTTGTTGACCAAATTACGTCCGTAGTGTCAAACCTCTTCTTTAACGACCCGTTGTTAAAAGTGATGTGATTTATTTTTATTGTGAGATTTATACTCAATCACGAGTTAGTGATTTATCTTTATTTTTATTGTGAGATTTATACTCAATCACGAGTTAATTTTGTGCCATATCTTATTTGAACGAGGCAATTATTCTAGACCAATCGATTGCAACACGGTGATCACAAAAAGAAATTTTCTATTAACATAAAGATGAACGGAGTACAGCCGATACAAAATTGAGAAGTAAGAGATGGAAAGGAGGAAGGATCAGTCTTCGGCAACGTCGACGATCACGACAGCGTCATCGGGAACGGTCGAGACGTCGTCAGCAGCAGCAGCAGGGTTGGCAGAGGCGATTTCCGCAGGAGCCTCGAGCAGGACGGGAGATGGTCCAAGAGAAGACGAGAGTTGCCCCCCTCCTTGTACTTCGGGTTCTTCGCCAGGCGAGATCTCCATGCCCACAGCCTCGGAACGAGTGGCCTCGTCCTTCGACTGTTGGGGAGACTCTACCAGTCGTCCGGACTCTCGGAGTTCATTCATAAGCTCTCTCTCCGTCTCGACCCGGTCTTCAGTTATCAGTCGCTCCATCTCCGTCTGGAAGTGAGCTCGGAGAGACTCCGTTAAAGCCTCCTTGGCGGCTTCAACCTCCTTGTCCCTCGCAGCCATGACGGCCTCGAGTTGTTCGGCCAATGCTGCTTTTTCAGCTTCTAACTTCTCCAGCTGCTGACGAAGAGAATTCACGACCTCGTCCATCTCACTAATCCTGAAGACGGATCTCTCGGCCTGTTCCACGGCCGCCTTCTCTCCTTCCATCGCCTTACGGGCCTCGTCCCGAGCTTTGTCCCGCTGTTTCACAGCCGAGGCAATTGTGCCTTTGGCGGTCCGAAGATCCGCTTTGACAGACATCAGCTCGTGATTCAGCCGTTTCATGTCCTCGGCTCCCCTCTTCTCCAGGTCAAGGACCTTGTCCCTCAGTCCGTTGGAGGTACGCCTGTTCTCGGCGGTAACCTTGTACATCCCGGCAAGCATGTTGCCCAGCTACAAAAGAAGAGAAAGAAAAATGGTAAAAAAAAAAAAAAAAAAAAAAAAAAAAAAAAAAAAAAAAAAAAAAACGCGCAGAGAAGAGAACATACCGTGGCAACAGCTCGGCTCGCAGCACTGAACATCCCCATCCAGTGCAGGTCCCTTGTTGCGGCCATATCCGCCGGGAGTCTCATCGCCAACATCATGGATGTGGCGATAGAGTCGTGCTCCATCGTAGAATGGGCAACGGTAGGACGGGTGTACCCTCTAGGGAAGACGGGATTCCAGAATTCGGCGGGCCCCCCCTGGCAATCCTCTCTCGAGGAGGGGCAGAAGACGAAGCCACATTTGCGGCTGGGGAAGGAGCAGAGGCCGGGACGATCTCCGGGGCAACAGTCTCTGCCACGGAAGACGGAGCGAGCACAACCTCCGTGGGAGAGCCGCTACTGACGATTGGAGACTCCTCCACGGGGACACCACTCCCCTCGCCAACCGTTGCTACTTGAGTAGGTGGCGCCTCGGCAGATGCGCGCTCTCGGACCCGCCGGTCATGCTCAGCTTCTCGCCGAGCCTTCTTCGCCGATATAGCCTTGAGAGCTTCAGCTCTCTCCCTTTTCTCCGCCCTCTTCTCCGCCGAAGATAAACGGGAAGGGCGAGGAGGACGAGTCAAGGCCGGAGCCTGTGAGGATCGCGGAGAAGGTTGGTCTGCCATTTCTTCTTCTTCTCCAAGAGCAGCTGCCTGTTCGAGCGGTCTCTTTGCCGACGGACGAGCTTGCCGACGAGATTTTTTGGATTTAGTCCCTACTGTTGCAGCGGGCTCTTTCTCTCGAGTCGAGGACGGTCTCCAGGTAACGTAGGCGTCCCCTTTATCGTCGCGAATTCTCCGGAGCTCGTACTCTTCTTCCGCGGACAAATCAGGGAAATGTACCTTTGAAGCCTCTGCAGAAAAAGGAAAATATCATTAGCCATGTGGCAAGAACATGTTATCAAAAAAAAAAACCGGCGACGGAAAAAGAATAAATAATAGCAGACCTGAGGTAAATTCGTGGGGAACAGGACGGGCAGTCTCTGCCCTCCAAGCACCGGAGACCACGAAGGGCATCTCCTTCCAACCCCGTTCCACGTCGGGGAGGTGTGCGACGATGTCGGGAACTTTGAGTTTTTGTCTCCAAGTGAAGAACGTCTTCTCTCCCTCCTTCACAACCCCGGGACACTTCACGGCGAAGCGGAAGTGGAAAACGTGCCTGGCTTCCACGTTATACCCGTCTCTGTTGAACTTGTCCATCAGAGACATGTACTTGTAGAACTTCGGGTGCATCTGCCCCGGGGCAATTTGAAGGGCGGACAGGACGGAATCCGTGACGGGAGAGAGGGGAAATCGAAGTCCAGCCTCGAACTGAGCGAGGTAGACGATTGTGCAAGAAGAACGATGGTCGGGAAGAACGTCTTCTTCTCCGAAATGGAGGTGGACGTGAGAAGGTATTTGGAAAAGAGTTCTGTAGTGGTCAAGTGCGTACTTAACCACTGGTCTGGTTTTGGATGTGGAAGCGCCGGTGATAACACCGTGAGGGGCACTGCCTGAGCAACTAGCCTCATCGGCACTGTCTATCCTAACTATTTCGGTAGACATGATTACAAGCAAAGAGAAAAAGAAATTTAGGGAAGACAACTACAGAATAAAAAAGAAAGAAGAAGTTCTTACCGAAACTGGATTTAGGAAGCAAGGGGAGGCACAACCGGAGAAGGAGGAAAACCAGAACAGCAAATCGTCGGTAAGGAGAAATTCCGGCAGAGTAACGGGATGCAAAAATTCAAGTGAAGAAGAAGTACCAGGTCTTCGGTACTTATAGGCCAGACCATGATTCTGAGGACGATAATGACCTCAATCTGTATCGTACGCGTGTCCACGCATAGAGACAGCCCGAAGGACAGGATGGTCTTTTGACCAAATTAAGTAACCGTCGGGAAACACGAAGCGTCCGGAAGATAATGATGACAGCCTGCTAGGCATTTATGAGGTATGACGTTTCGGCACGCGCAATACAGCTGGCACGACGCTACGCCTTCGCGTACAGAGTATGTGACCTATCATCATTCTGAGGTGAGCTGTATCTTCTCCTCCAACGTTTCGCTATATTTATGACACTCTGAACCACGTTCAAAGTATCATAAAGGGGCAATTTGTAATGGGTAAATTTCGTAAAAACCTAAGTGTGGTAACAACGAGCTCGTCCTCAGTGTGGTGTTATCGTTTGAGCTCATTTCCGTCGTCTCCTCGGCAACGGGCTCGTGGACGTATGAACGACGAGAGCGTGGTCCCATGAACGACGATCACGTCTTCACTCTGACGACGGACCCGTGGTCTTATGAACGACGATCACGTCTTCACTCTGACGACGGACCCGTGGTCTTGTGAACGACGATCACGTCTTCACTCTGACGACGGACCCGTGGTCTCGTGAACGACGATCACGTCTTCATTCTGACGACGTACCCGTCGTCTTATTGTCCACGATCGCGTATCCTAAACACGTAACGAGATCTGGCGTTGCTGCCCAGTCGCCTGGGACTGATCCTACCTCTACGATGGTAGGTGGGTAACATTGTCTTGGCATTAAATGGCATTTAATGCTGCATTTAATGCTGCATTTAATGCCAGTCACCTCGGACGAGTTCCTACTCTTTGCCTGCTCTTTTTGTGTGCAGATGCGCGTGCAGTACGAATGACCAGAAGATCTATCTAAAATGATTACTGAAGTACACATCAGGGATTCGAGGTATGCATGGACATCAATGGGTGCCTATGGCCATGGCAAGGGTGGTCTATATAACCCTGTGAAGAACAGTGTAAGGGGGGACGAAAAGATTGGGAGAGCTAAGACCTTCGAACTCTCTATTATGTTCTTGCTGTTCATCATCTCCTACACCTACTGACTTAATCATCGGAGTGCAGGTCAGGGTATCACACCCTCCACTCCAGTCTTCTACCAGCTAATCAGAACTTGGGAGGAGCTGCTGCTGACGCGTGTCCTTCCGGTAATTTCCCCCCACAGTTATAACAATCATTATAACTGAAACTGAAATGGTTTTCATAGACCATGGTTTTGAGTTTCATTACCAGCCTACCAAAGCTCGGTAATATTACGTGTTTTGTTTCTAGATATCAAGCATCTGGGTCCCTTAGCAACCTAGCTCTTATCTTTACAACCCCATTTACCAGTCATTGGCCCATTAGAATGGTTCTCCTTTCTTGCCACGTTAACGAATATTTTTAGTCAAACCAAGTTCTAAAGTCATGAAGAAAACAACTCATAGCAGGCAACAGCCGACCATTATCCATTCACATTAACACCTACAGCTGTTACCCTAATTTACCGGAGCATGCTCGGTCGATGCTAATCATTGATACTGGAATTGGCGCACCATAGATACTTGTTCTAACTGCCAAAGAGGAGAGAATTGTTCTAAGTTTCACCTTTATTTGTTTTTTAAAATATGGTGATATCTTTGCAATTGCTGATTGCATAGGGCCTTGCAGCTAATTATTATTCGAGAATTGAAGAATCAAAATAATAGTACTCATATAAAACCAAACAGGGGTTGGTGTCACACCCAGGAAGCGGAGGTCTTGAAGTCGATTCCTTTAGCATGGTGGTCACCGGTCACCCTCAGGGATTTACCCTACTTATTTGGTGCGTGTGGTTGAGGGTCTGCATGTGCTTAGGGATTAGTCGGGTGATCTAAGTAGCCTGTCACAAAAAAAAAAAAAAACCAAAAACTCGTGATTCTCTTTGGTTGTAACCAGACTTGGGGGAGTCTAGTTACACCATTGACGTTGCCACGTGTTCCTTTTGACACCCCTTAATTGTGGTTAAGATTCACCCATCCCGATGGGTTCACCCTCCTATCCTTGGTTTTAAGAAAAAATATTTAAAAAGAAATTTAACCCTAGTTAAAATTCACTACCTCCTAAGGTTATTTTTAAAAAAAAATTATTTTTTCTAAATGCTAAAGATA
Source organism: Tetracentron sinense (assembly GCA_015143295.1). Lineage (NCBI taxonomy): Eukaryota > Viridiplantae > Streptophyta > Magnoliopsida > Trochodendrales > Trochodendraceae > Tetracentron > Tetracentron sinense. The sequence goes on from CM026574.1 coordinate 18,756,555, forward strand.
ACTAAGTAAACCTTAGGTAAGTGAGTGAAGGGGTGTCTAAAGGAACACGTGGCAGTGTCAATGTACTGGAATCCCCCTAATCTGGATACGACAGGAGATGATTACTACGAGTCCATACTAAAATCTAACGGCCAAGGCTCAACGTAACAATAAAAAATTGCGTACCTTTGACAAAAGGGTTTGGAGTCAAATCTTCTACGGTGATAACCGGATTTGGCAAATCCGGTTATTACCCCTAGAGGTCGCCACGTGTCTCCTTTGACGCCCCTTAACCATGGGTAAGATTCACCCACCCCTAAGGCTCACCCACCCATTTTTTTTTTTTTTAAATATTAATTATTATTTTTTAATTAAAAAAAACTGTTTTTAGAGTTTTTTTAATATTAAAAACAGTTTTTTAATTTTAAAAAAAGAATTAATATTTAAAAAAAAAAAAAAAAAATGGGTGGGTGAACCCTAGGGGTGGGTGAACCTTACCCACGGTTAAGGGGTGTCAAAGGAGACGCGTGGTGACCTCTAGGGGTGATAACCGGATTTGCCAAATCTGGTTATCACCGGAGATGATTTGGCTCGAAAGGGTTTTTTCCCTAATTATACCTGGGGTAAGCTGGGTGTCCCGAGCTATATACTCCATTCTTAAATCTTTACTCTTCTACACCCAGTTTTTTTGGGTGACAAAAGTACCCCTGTCCCTGCCAAAAAATACATTTAACATTTCCTACCCTTTTTTCCCTCTTTCTCATTCTCTCTCTCACACTCGCTTGACTATCTCATCGGCTCACCTCCTCACAGGCCTCACAAGTCAATTTCTAGATTTTATTATACTCATGGATTTTAATACCGTTTCTTCAACGCAACCATAAAAATCAAATCCCATTTTTACAATTTCGTGAAAAAAGACAAGGATCTTCCCCTCTTGCAGAAACCAAATTCCCCTGAGAATAGAGTTCTCTCTGCATCATTCTCTCTCTTTATTTATTTTTATTTTTGTATGGCATATTGTTTAGTCTGGACTCTATCTCCCTTCTTTCTCTCTCTATATGGTGGGTTCCTAAAAATTGGGAGGAGAATTTTTCCAGATTTGAATCACCCCGTGTTCGTATAACAACCACCAACAGTGGCCTCCCCATCTTCATCATCCCCTGTTCTGGAAATGCAGTTTAATGCTCTGTCGTATGTAATCAGCAACCACCAGCAGAGTTTTTCCCAGATTTGACGCCGCCACTGAGGAGAATTAACAAACAGTTGATGGGGAAGAGATTAAAAAAAAAGACTTCCACTTAATTGCGGAGTTCTCTGATACGTACCATAAAGATTTCTGTAAAAAAAACTGAAGTTAATCTCTCTCAAAAACACATGAGTAGGATTTCTATTCTTATATATGAGTTTTACAGGGTATGATTAGTTTCCTAACTTGGTTAGGATTGTTACAAGATAAATAGAAACACTACGGTAGTGATACCCAAACGAAGAGGGAAGGGCTTTCTTTTGGCTAGGAGTTGGAAGTCGAAAACCGCAACTTCTTTTTTAATAGGGAAAGGGGCACTTTTGTCATCCAAAAACTGTTGCTCGTAGAAAAATAAAGATTTGAGAATGAACTATAGTTAGGGACACCCAGCATATCCTAAGTGTATTTAGGAAAAAAACCCTTGACAAAAGGCCACGGGATGGGACCAGCAAGACATTGAAACGGTGGTCACGAGGAGGAAAAGGTCAAAGAAGAAGCTACAATGGTTGGTGTAATGAGTAAATTTCGTAAAAACCTAAAATATGGTAGTAACGAGCTCGTCCTCGGTGTGGTGTGATCGTTTGAGCTCATTTCCGTCGTCTCTTCGACGACGGACCCGTTGTCGTATGGACAACGAGAACGTGGTCTATCGAACGACGTACCCGTGGTCTCACAGACGACAATCATGTCTTCGTTTTGACGACGGACCCGTGGTCTCATGGACGACGATCCCGTATCCCAACGCGTAATGAGATCCGGCGTTACTGCCCAGTCGCCTGGGACTGATCCTACCTCAACGATGGTAGGTGGGAGATACTGCCTTAGCATTAAATGCAGCATTAAATGCCATTTAATGCTAGTCACCTCGGACGAGTTCCTACTTTATGCCTGCTCTCTTTTGTGTGCAGACGCGCGTGCAGTACGAATGACCGGGAAATCTATCTAAAATGATTACTGAAGTACGCATCAGAGATTTGGGGTGTGCATGGACATCAATGGGTGCTCATGGCCATGGCAAGGGTGGCCTATAAAAACCTGAGAAAAATAGTGTGGGAGGGACGAAAATTTTAAGAGCTAAGACCTTCAAACTCTTTGCATTTTCTTACTGTTCATCATCTTCTACACCTACTGACTTTATCATCGGAGTACAGGTCAAGGTATCACACCCTCCACTCCAACCTTCTACCGGTATACCAGAACTTGGGAGGAGCTGCTGCTGACGCGTGTCCTTTCGGTAATTTCTCCTCACAAAATTGGCGCCGTCTGTGGGAAATTTAGCCGAACTCACCCTTTGCTCACACCACCTCTCTCGGTCAGTATGGCAGACCAAACTCCTCAGTCTATCGTCGAAAACCAACCCCCTCAAGCCCTTACCTGCACCCCTTCCACCATGCAAACATTCGCTTCAGGCCAATCTTCCGGACAAACAGAGAGGCCCACGACCATACCTGATCCCATCTTGTTACTATTACAACAACAACAGGCCACTCTTGCCCAGATAGTCAGCCAACAGCAGTCACTGCAGGAGCGGCTTGATGCTTTGGAGCACGGTAACTTGGAGATCGATGACGAATCTCCTAGAGAGGGTTCTGCGGCTCGTAAACTCAATTTCCCTTCTTCCCCTCCTCCCAAAGCAACAGTCCCGATCTCGCCGTCTGCACCAGAGAATCTGGAGAGAAGGTTCACTCTCACTCCTTCTACTGCCGAGACTGTCTATCCTCGTTCTCTTGGTGCTCGTGCCGAACAACGAGATCTCGGAGTCAGCAATGACGGGTTGAAGACAGGCTTAACCCTCAAGGACGTGGAAGCCCTGATCAATGCTCGAGTCTAAGGAACGACGAGCGGGGCCTCTCTCGATCAATACGCTCAGAAGTACAAGGACGAGGAGGAGACGTCCCATTTTTCCAAAGAGATCGTCGAATCTTATACCCCATCAAAGTTCACGGTGCCAAATTTTGTTAAGTTCGATGGGAGGAGAGATCCTATTGACCACCTGACTGACTTCAAGAATGCTATGGCTGTCCGTAACCCGGATGATAATCTCCTTTGTAAAGCCTTCCCTAGCAGCCTGACTGGAGCGGCTGCGAGATGGTTCCGTAATCTACCCGCGGGGTCGATCAGGTGTATGGCTGATCTCCGGTCAGTTTTCATTAACCAGTATATCATTAACAAGAAGAAGAAAGCTGGCGCAGATTCGCTCTTCGCCATGAGAATGAAGTCGGCGGAACCCCTTAGAGATTTTATTCAACGGTTTACCGATGAAGTCTCTAATATCGATAAGATCGAGGACTGCACTTGCATAGCGGCCTTCAAGAATGCCATACCCAAGAGTTCTAAGCTCTACGAATCTCTCGCCCTTGACTGTCCAATCAAGATGGACGAGCTGATAGTCCGTGCCTCTAAGTATGAGAGGATGGAAAAGGATATTGCAGCAACGACGAGACCCAGAGCACGAGGGGTAGATGTTGTGGAGTGGGGAAGCAAACCCTCCTCGAAGAGAGGGAAGAGACCAAAGTATGAATCATCCTCCAGCGATGAGGAACCACGGAGACGCACACGACAGGAAAAAGTGGTGTACGTTGAACGACGGGGAGAACCGAACCGACTCTCGTTGGGAGTCCGCCAAGATGTAGACTCAACAAGGAGGACGGATCTAGGTTCCAACTTCCAACGGCGGGACGACCGTGCCTATCAGAGACGAGAGGAACCCGGGCATTACAAGGAGAGGGAGAATCAAGCAGCAGAGAGACGTCCTTTTGCATCTCGCGGTGGTCAAGTCAGCTTCTCAGCGAGCCCGGCGACGATTATGAAGACGATGGAAGACAAACCATACTTCGAATGGCCAGCACGGACCGTTCGTGATGTCACCTCGGGACCCAGGGCGCATGAGTATTGTCAGTACCACAAGTGCCACGGGCACCTTACAAATCGTTGTCGCATCCTGAGAGAATATCTGGAAAGGTTGGTCCATGAAGGCTACTTGGGAGAGTATGTGGATTCTGGAAGAGAAGAAGGGCATATTACGGCTCCATCCACTCGATCTCACGAGGGAGGGCCATCCGGTCATATGGGTCGAGGCGGAGAAGCTCCGAAGGGAGTCATAAATGTCATCCACCGCGCTCGAGTACCGGAGGTAGATATCGAGCAGCAGTACCGAGCGAAGGCAAGGAAGTTGTCACACGTGGCAAAAGTTTGTCAAGCGCGATCGACGACGAAGGAAGTCGAGCAAACCCTATCGTTCACTGATCAAGACATGACAACTGTGGTCAGGCCTCACTACGATGCTCTTGTCTTGACTATGCGAATTGGCGATTTCGACATCAGGCGAATGCTCGTTGACCCTGGAAGTGGGGCAGATATCCTGTATCTCCATGCTTTCACAAAGATGGGGTTAGACCCGGCGGTTCTCGTCCCTGCACAGACCCCCTTGATAGGATTCGAAGGAAGCTTGATGCAACCCGTAGGAGAAGTCGTCCTACCAGTCAGAGCTGGACCTATCATCCTGTCCACCCGTTTCTCCATTATCGACGCGCCGTCCCCATACAATGCCATCCTGGGGCAATGGTGGACTCACGAAATGAAAGTTGTTCCGTCTTCCTATTATCAAGTACTGAAATTCCCTACTTCGGACGGACCAAATGAAATACGAGGAGACCAGCTGGCATCGCAGAAGTGTGATTATGCCTCACCCGACCCGCTCAAATAGCAATTACAGGTCAGGTCCGTGGAAGAAGAGAACCCGGGTGAATCGTTGACGAACCACTCTGTTGAACCCACGAAACTTGTCAACTTGGGGACGGAGAACGAGCCAATGACGCTACAAATTGGGACTTGTTTGACAACGGACGAAGAGCAGGAGTTGATAAATTTTCTGAGGAAGAATCTTGATGTTTTCGCTTGGTCGCACGAGGACATGACGGGTATCCGTCCAGAAATCATCTGTAACCATCTCAATGTCGATCCCGTAGTCAATCCGGTTAAACAGAAGCCTCGTAGACTTGCTCCGGCTTACCATGAAGCCGTCAATGAAGAAATCGATAAGTTAATTCGGCACGGGTTCATTCGTGAGGTCCAATATCCGGAGTGGATAGCCAATGTAGTAGCTGTTCCGAAGAAGAATGGGAAAGTCAGAGTCTGTATTGATTTCACTAATGTTAATAAAGCTTGCCCGAAGGACTTCTTCCCAGTTCCCAGAATTGATAGACTTATCACGGCAACCGCGGGTCACTAGATGTTGAGCTTCATGGACGGGTATTCGGGTTACAATCAAATCCTCTTAGCGGAGGACGATCAAGAGAAGACGGCCTTCATAACGGAGCGTGGCCTGTTCTGTTACCGGGTCATGCCCTTTGGCCTGAAGAATGCCGGGGCCACTTATCAACGGTTGATGAATCTGATGTTTGGACTCTTGCTCGGTAAATCGGTGGAGGTGTACATTGACGATATCGTTGTGAAAAGCCGAACTCGGGTCTCTCTTGTAGCCGACTTGGCGGAGCCGTTTTCTATTTTACGCACTTTCAACCTGAAGTTAAATCCTGAGAAATGCACATTCGGCGTCGCCTCGGGCAAATTCCTTGGTTACCTCGTCAGTCAACGGGGCATCGAGGCAAATCCCACGTAAATCCGTGCTCTGATAGATATGCCGGAACCGAAGACAAGGAAAGAAGTTCAAAAACTAACAGGACGTATTGCTGCTCTCAACCGGTTTATATCAAAATCTTCTGACCGTTGTAGACCTCTGTTCGAGTTGTTGAGGAAGGATTCCGTCTTCAGATGGACAGAGGAGTGTTCCCAATCTTTCGCCGCCTTGAAGACGTATCTAGGCTCCGCTCCGATCCTCTCTGTACCTGAACCTGGTGAAGTGTTGTACCTCTATCTCTCCGTTTCGGAACGAGCCATTGGCTCCGTGCTGCTCAGAAATCACAACGGCGTAGAGAAGCCTGTTTATTTCGTCAGCAAAACATTCCACAAGGCAGAATCCAACAATAGCAGAATGGAAAAGGTATGCCTGGCTCTTGTCTTTTCCGCTGAGAAGTTACGTCCTTATTTTCAGGCACATACCATCGTCGTCATCACCACGTACCCTTTAAAAACTGTGTTGGGGCGACCTGAAACCGCCGGACGCATGTCAAAGTGGGCAGTGGCGCTCAGCGAGTTCGATATCCAATATCAAGCCCAAACCGCAGAGAAGGGGCAGGCCGTTGCAAGCTTCCTAGCCGATTTCCCCGTGGAGGAGGCCGAATCTTCAGTAGAGCCCGACCGTCATGAGCTCCCAGACAATGCGGAGGAGGATCCCGTTGTGGAAGACGAGGCAGGAGAGGGAACCAAACTGACGGCGTGGTGCGATTGGGTCTTGTACGTGGATGGGTCGTCTAATGTCAGCGGTTCAGGACTTGGTGCTGTTCTTGTCAGCCCAGATCATGTTAAAGTTCAAAAGTTGAAGCGTCTTGGTTATGCTGCCTCCAATAATGAAGCTGAATATGAAGCGTTAATACTTGGGTTGCAGAGTGCCCGAGAGTTGAGAATTTCTAAACTCCGAGTGTTCTGTGATTCACAGCTCGTGGTGAACCAAGTCAACGGTACCTATGAATGTCGAGATGAGCGGATGAGACGCTACGCTACACTTTTACAAGAACAACGAAAGGCCTTTGATGTCATCGAGATTAAACATGTCCGAAGAGACGATAACAGGCACGCTGATGCATTGGCCTATCTCGCCTCGATGATGCAAACTGATGAACCCAAGACAATCCTCATGGAGTATAAGGAATACTCCTCTATTGAGTTGCAAACGCAACGCACGGTGCTATCTGTGAATCAAGTGCCGAGCTGGATGACGGGCATAGTTACTTATTTGAAGAATGGAATTCTCCCCTCCGACGCAAAGGAAGCAAGACGAATATAATATAAAGCTCTCCGTTATACCCTTGTGGACGAGGAACTGTACCGTAAATCCTTTGGATGACCCCTTTTGAGATGCGTGCATCCTGAAGACGTAGAGAGGATTTTAGCCGAGCTCCACGAGGGGATTTGCGGCATCCATTCGGGAGGACGGACTATCGCTCACCGTGCTCTGGGGCAAGGATATTTTTGGCCATACATGCAAGCCGACGCACAGAAGTACGTAAAAAAATACAGCCAGTGTCAGCGTCATGCAAAGTTAATTCATGCCCCCGCTCAGGAACTCAACGTCGTATCTCAACCTTGGCCTTTCGCTCGTTGGGGACTTGACATCGTAGGACCCTTTCCTAAGGCTCCCGGTAATCTAATTTTTCTGCTGGTGGCCACAGATTACTTCTCCCGGTGGATCGAGGCTGTTCCACTTGCGCGTATTAGAGAACAAGAAGTGAAGAAGTTTTTGTGGGAACATATTGTCTGTAGATTCGGCATTCCGCAGTCCATCATTTCTGATAACAGAAAGCAGTTCACGGGAAAACTCATTGCCGACTTTTGCCGAGAGTTGAAAATCAAGCACATCTTCTCTTCTCCTTATTATCCTCAGGGGAATGGCCTTGCCGAAGCAGCTAATAAGAACATTTTGAATGCCCTCAAAAGAAGACTGGAAGATTCCAAGGGAAAGTGGACTAGCGAATTACATAATGCGCTGTGGGGATACAGGACAACACCGCGGAGTCCTACGAACGAGACCCCGTTCTCTTTGGCATACGGGGCGGAAGCTGTTATTCCCACCGAAGTCTGCCTGCCAACGACACGTTCCCGAAAGAAGCACGGAGAGGAAGATAAAAACGTCGAGTTAATGGCTATTCATTTAGACTTACTGGAAGAAAAGCGGGAAGACGCCAGCATTCAGATGAAACGATATTAGCAACAATTACAAAAGGCATACAACAAAAAAGTACGGAAAAGAATTCTTCAAGTCGGAGATCTCGTTCTTCGAAAAGTCTTCCAAAATACACGAGAGATCAATAGCAGAAAGCTGGGTCCCAACTGGGAAGGGCCATACATCGTGGACCGTGTCAGGAGTCCCGGGGTGTACTACCTTAAAGACCTACAAGGTAATGTAATTCAAAAGTCGTGGAACATTATGAATTTGAAACAATTTTTCCAATAAAATTGTGCGTTATGAACATTTGATATGAGCATGTGATCAATCGTTTTATTTGCATATTCAGTACTTGGTAAAATGTTCTAGATATGTTACCACGACGGGTGCATTTCACTCGCACAGGGTACTCACCACGGGACACAGGTGGCTCATACAAAGGAATTGCCATCTGATCATCTTGGCGGCTTATACTAATGGAATGTCCTCTGAGCATGGTGTCCCACCACGAGTTACCACGGCGAGTGCATTTCACACGAACATGGTACTCACCACGGGACACAGGCGGCTCATACAAAGGAATTGTCATCTGAGCATCTTGGCGGCTTATACTAATAGAATGTCCTCTGAGCATGGTGTCCCACCACGAGTTACCATAAGTTCGTCTTTATGAAATGGACTTTTTATCGAATTACGTCCGTAGTGTTAATCTGCGTCTTTGACAACCCGTTATTAGAGTGATATGGTGAATTATATTCGTTATGAGATTTATATCCAATCACGAGTTAATTATGTGCTATTTGTCTTATTTGAACGAGATGACTATTCCGGATCAATCGGTTGCAACACAATGATCATAAAAGGAGATATATATATAAAATCTTTACTAACAAGGGACAAACATGAGTACAGCCGATACAAAATTGAAAAGAAAGGGATAGGAAGGAGGAAGGATCAGTCTTCGCCAACGTCAACGATCACGACAGCGTCATCAGGAACGACCGGAACGTTGTCGGCAGCAATGGCGGGCTCGGCAGAAGCGGCTTCAGCTGGAACCTCGGGGAGAACGGGAGACGGTCCGATAGATGACGAGGGTTGCCCCCCTCCTTGTACTTCGGGCTCTTCATCGAGCGGGACCTCCATGCCCGCAGCCTCAGAACGAGTGGCCTCGTCCTTCGACTGCTGGGGAGACTCTACCAGTCGTCCCGATTCTCGGAGCTCGTTCATCAGTTCTCTCTCCGTCTCGACCCAATCTTCAGTGATCAGCCGTTCCATCTCCGTCTGGAAGTGGGCACGAAGAGACTCCGTTAAAGCCTCCTTGGCGGCTTCAACCTCCTTGTCCCTCGCGGCTGCGGCCTCCTCGAGCTGTTCGGCTAATGCTGCCTTCTCGGCTTCAGTCGCCTCTAGCCGCTGACGGAGAGTGTTCACGATCTCATCCATCTCGCTGATCCGAAGGACGGACCTCTCGGTCTGTTCCACCGCCGCCTTCTCTCCCTCCATTGCTTTACGGGCTTCGTCCCGAGCTTTGTCCCGTTGTTTCACGGCCGTGGCAATTGTGCCTTTAGCGGACCATAAGTTAGCTTTAACGGACATCAGCTCGTGGTACAGCCATTTCACGTCCTCGGCACCTCTCCTCTCCAGGTCAAGGACTTTGTCCCTCAGCCCATTGGAGGTACGCCTGTTTTCGGCTGTGACCTCATACATCCCGGCGAGCATGTTGCCCAGCTAAAAAAGAGAAGAAAAAGAAAGATGGTAAAAATAAAAAAAATAAAAAAAAACGTACCGTGGCAACAGCTCGACTCGCGGCACTAAACATCCCCATCCAGTGCAAGTCCCTCGTTGCGGCTATATCCGCTGGGAGCCTCATCGCCAACATCATCGATGTGGCAATGGAATCGTGCTCCATCGCCGAATGGACGACGGTGGGACGAGTATACCCTCTGGGGAAGACGGGATTCCACAGTTCAGCGGGGCCCCCCATGGTGATCCTCCCTCGAGGAGGGGCAGAAGGCAGAGAAGCAGAAGAAGAAGCCACGTTTGCTATAACGACCCCAAAATCCTACTAAGGCTAAAATAGGACTTTAGGATCGCCACATTACTTAACCTGCTTAAAATCCATGCATACAAGGCTATAACACAAGTCTCCAAAATGAGAGTAATAAAATTCCGATATATATAACCCAAACTAACTAAATAACACGAGTCTATAGTCAACAAATACAACTCACTCTAATACCAAAGAGTCTGATACACAACCATAAAATCTACTGAGCAAAATCCTCTAAAAGTCAAATACAAAACTCTCTCAATGAAAAGAAATGTAAACTAAGAGGTGTAGCCGCCCAAGTCTCCGGCTCCCTCCTCAGAAGGCTCACCTTCACCTCCTTCCTCGAGGTAAGTCTCCTCAACCCACGGCTCCGCCGTGTACTCCTGCTCTAAACCTGCCAAGACAAAGTCCGGCTGAGTATAAAGGTACTCAGTGTATATAAAATCCAACCAACAATACTAATATACCTGCACTTAGTCGGAAACATATCCAATAGCATAATAACATAAATCAGAGTGCGGAAGAACGTGTGCGCATATACATCATATCATCACCTTGACTCGTGTACTTGTGAGAATCTTAGACTTAGAAAACCATACACTTATGAGGTACTTATGCTTACGAGACCACGTGCTTGTGAGATGCTTAGGCTTATGCTTATGCACTTATTCAGATCATACAGTAATGAGACATGCCGTTCTTGGCGGATACGGGCCATGCCTTAGAAATCAGGTTGACATGCCGTTCTTAGAGGATACGGACCATGTCATGCTTATGCTTATTCAGAATGTCATACATATGCCATGCTCATGCTTGTGGTCCACATGTGTGACTTGTGAGACTCTTATCTTAACATACTCGTGCATATGTGCTTAAGTGTCGAAATTAACATTCGAGTTAGTAATTACTTAGATTCCGACCTCCCACCATGGAAACTCCACTATACTGTCTCATACCAAATAGTTAGAGAATTCCCGGTCTGAGAGATGTTCTTCTAAGTTCTTACCTTCCCGACTATCAATTCCCAAGCAAGTAATTAAGTATACTTAACAAACAATCACATATATATTTCTTATCATAATTCTTAACATCATTTATAATCCATTTACCACCATTTCATAAAAGTATCATAGCATTTATTCTCACAGACATTTTCACAACCACCTTGAGTACACATAATATAATTCCATTGTTTCTCTACCTTTTCATGCATTCATCATATCATAATTTCATCCATACAATCCATATATTCATCCACATCCACAATTAATCCCATCCTCCATACATTTCCCATCCTCCATACATTCTATCCACATTTCCAATCCACATATCTATCCATAATTAGCTTGCTTCTTAGAAAATTAGGGAAAATGCATCAAACATCTATTTCTACCATTCCTAACATCTTAACATTCACAAAACCTTAAAATAAAGTTGATTAGGATAGTATATCGACCTTAGGAATCCTTCCCTTGGATTCAAAACGCTCCCGAGACGATTTGGAGAAGCTTCCCAAACTTTTCTTGCAATTTCCTATCAATCTCCTCCTTCTCCAAGAAAACCCTCTCTCAAAACCCTAGGGTTTCTCCCCCTTTTTGCCAAATTAGGTTAGAACTAGGTGGAGTATTTTAATATTTCGAGTAGGACCCCCTATTTATAGCCTCAAGGTCTGAGAACAAAAAGACCAAAAAACCCTTACTAAAAATCAGCAAAAACACGAAGGACCGAGCGATCGGTTGCCTACCGATCGATCGGTGTTTATGACCGGGCGATCGGTCAAAAACACACTCTCTGGAAAATTTTCCCATACAAAATTTTGGACCAGTCAATAGATACCGATCGATCGGTTTTGGACCGATCGATCGCTGGTTATGACCGAGCGATCGGTTCATGCAGGTTTTGACTCTCTTTACTGTTTTGGCCATAACTTTTTACTCGTTCACCGGATTTTGACGATTCAACTTGCGTTGGATTCGTCTTTCGAAAACGAACATTTCTGGCATTTTAGAATTTCCAATTTCCACTTAATTAAAAGACTAAAATGTCCCCAAAGTTGACTGATCTGTAATTCTATTAGACAAAACTCACTATTGACTTGACTTAAACTCAAAATGAGGAAAAACACTAAACATGAACCTCGAAGAGGGTTCCAACACCTTTCTAATGGTTCAAGAATCACTCAATTCCCGTGAACGTTGCCAAAACTAGAGCTTCCTAAAGTTTAGGATGTGATATGACATCCATCCGTTACAAGTTGATTAAGCCTAGTTTACACCACAATAATTAGGCATAAAAAAAACAATAAACATCAAACATCACAAGGACTAAAATACCCTTAACACAATGAAATAAAAACATGAAAAAGATTCGGGTCTCTACATTTGCGGCTGGTGAAGAAGTAGAGGCCGGGACGATCACAGGGGCAGCCGTCTCTGCCACAGTAGACGGAGCGGCTACGGCATCCACGGGAGAGCCAGTGTTAACAATTGGAGGCTCCTCCACAGGGGCATCACTCCCCTCGCCAATTGTTGCAGCCTGAATAGATGACACCCCGACGGATTCCTATTCTCGAACCCGTTGATCGTGCTCCGCTTCTCGCCGAGCTTTCTTCACCTTCAAAGCTCTGAGAGCTTCCACTCTCTCCCTTTTCTCCGCCTTCTTATCTACCGCGGATAAGCGGGAAGGACGGGAAGGGCGGGGAGGACGAGTCAACGCCGGAGCCTGTGAAGATCGCAGTGGAAGTTGGTCAGCCATGTCCTCTTCTATCTCCTCGTCAAGGACAGCTGCCGGTCCGAGTGGTCTCTGAGACGGAGGATGAGCTTGTCAACGAGACTTTTTAGGTAACGTCCCTGCTCCCACAACGGACCTTGTCTCTCGAGCAGAGGACGGCTTCCAGGTGACGTAAGCGTGCCCTTTTTCGGCGCGAACCCTCCGAAGCGCGTACTCTTCTTCCGCGGAAAGATCAGAGAAATGTGGCTTAGAAGCCTCTGCAAAAAAACGAAACATTATTAGTCGTGTAACAGGAGTACGTTTTCAGAACCGACAACGGAGAACGACTGAAAAGTAACAGACCTGAGGTAAATTCGTGGGGGACAGGACGGGCAGTCTCCGCCCTCCAAGCTCCGGAGACCACGAAAGGCATCTCCTTCCAGTCCCGTTCCACATCGGGGAGGTGTGAGATAATATCGGGGATTCTGGATTTTTGCCTCCAGGTGAAGTACGTCTTCTTTCCCTCCTCAACAACCCCGGGACACTTCACGACGTAGCGGAAGTGGAAGACATGTCTGGCCTCTACATTGTACCCGTCTCTGTTGAACTTGTCCATCAGAGACATGTATTTGTAGAACTTCGGGTGCATTTGCCCCAGGGCAATTTGAAGGGCGGATAGGACGGAGTCCGTGACGAGAGACAGGGGAAATCGAAGTCCAGCCTCGAACTGGGCGAGGTAGACGGTAGTACAGGAAGAACGATGGTCAGGAAGAACGTCTTCTTCCTCAAAATGGATGTGGACATGAGGGGGAATTTGGAAGAGGGCTCTGTAATGGCCAAGTGCATATCTGACGACTGGTTTGGTTTTGGGTTTAGAAGCGTTGGCAATAACACCGTGAGGGGCACTGCCTGAACAACTGGCCTCATCGGCACTGTCTATCCTAACTACTTCGGCAGACATGGTAGCAGACAAGAAGAAAAAGAAAAAATGTAGGAAAAATGACCACAGAACAAAAGGAAAAGAGAAGGATCTTACCGAAAACTGTATTTAGGAAGCAAGGGGCACAGCCGGAGAAGAGAGAAAAGCAGAACAGCCGATCGTCGGTGAGAAGAAATTCCGGTAGAGTAGCAGAATGCAAGAGTTCAAACGAAGAAGATGAAGTACCAGGCCTTCGGTACTTATAGACCTGTCCATAACTCTAAGGACGATAATGGCCTCGATCTATACCGTACGCGTGTCCACGTATGCAGATGACGTGAAGGGCAGGATGGTCTTCTGACCGAGTTAAATAACCGTCGGGAAAAATGAAGCGTCCGGAAGATAATGATGACAGCCTGCCAAGCATTTATGAGGTATGACGTTTCTGCACGCGCAATACAGCTGGCACGACGCTACGTCTTCGCGCACAGAGTATGTGACCTATCATCATTCTGAGGTTAGCTATATCTTCTCCTCCGTCGTTTCGCTATATTTATGACACTCTGAACCACGTTCAAAGTATCATAAAGGGGCAATTTGTAATGAGTAAATTTCGTAAAAACCTAAAATATGGTAGTAACGAGCTCGTCCTCGGTGTGGTGTGATCGTTTGAGCTCATTTCCGTCGTCTCTTCGACGACGGACCCGTTGTCGTATGGACAACGAGAACGTGGTCTATCGAACGACGTACCCGTGGTCTCACAGACGACAATCACGTCTTCGTTCTGACGACGGACCCGTGGTCTCATGGACGACGATCCCGTATCCCAACGCGTAATGAGATCCGGCGTTACTGCCCAGTCGCCTGGGACTGATCCTATCTCAACGATGGTAGGTGGGAGATACTGCCTTAGCATTAAATGCAGCATTAAATGTCATTTAATGCTAGTCACCTCGGACGAGTTCCTACTCTATGCCTGCTCTCTTTTGTGTACAGACGCGCGTGCAGTACGAATGACCGGGAAATCTATCTAAAATGATTACTGAAGTACGCATCAGAGATTTGGGGTGTGCATGGACATCAATGGGTGCCCATGGCCATGGCAAGGGTGGCCTATAAAAACCTGAGAAAAATAGTGTGGGAGGGACGAAAATTTTAAGAGCTAAGACCTTCAAACTCTTTGCATTTTCTTACTGTTCATCATCTTCTACACCTACTGACTTTATCATCGGAGTACAGGTCAGGGTATCACACCCTTCACTCCAACCTTCTACCGGTATACCAGAACTTGGGAGGAGCTGCTGCTAACGCGTGTCCTTTCGGTAATTTCCCCTCACAGTTGGTTGGGAGACTTATCCCAAGTAACAAAAGCTGAAGCTATGTTGAATCATGATTCATCATTCATGAGGGTCAATACCCCCTTAAGGAAGGCGTTTAACGGTAACTCCCACTGGAGAGGTACCGAGTTCAAAACGCTGCTTGGTAACAGCTGGAGATGGGTAAGGGCTCTCAACGAGTCGGCTCGATTTGCCTCGAAATGAGTCGAGCTTTGGAACTTGAGCTTGTTGGCCAAGTCAAGTTAAATGATTGAGCTCGTTTGTTAATTGAGTCAAACATAACCAACAAGTTTAGCTCGGCTCGGTTCAGCTTAATTAATTTTATTATATTACCTATAATACCTTTAATAGTATTAATTTTTACATAAAAGTTGAGAAACTTAAATAAAAGTTGAGAAACTTAAATATGGATCTTTTGTTAAAATAAAACTTAAAGGGTAATTCAACCTTTTAGAATTCTCCTATATTCTCTTGTTTTGGACCCTTAACTTACAGCAAGAACCATCTTCCAATAAAACCTTTGATACAAGCTGCTTCGAAGACTAATTATCAAGTCTGAATAACGAATGACCTTTGGAGACTGCACCACTGATAATTTCAGAAACAGATGGTACAACCCCAAAGGCAATAAGCATTTTAACTCGCAAGCCGACTCTGGCTTGATTATTTATGAATGAGTCGAACTTGGGATAGCATTTGAAAGCTCGAATCAAGCTCGTTTTGGAATGGATTTCCATTGGGCGTGATAGGGAAGGGGTGGGTGAGATTTTGCGCCCAAGCCTAACTTTTCATCCATCTCTTCATGAAGGATCTTTTCTTGTTTGCTTTGTTGTCTTTATTGTTAATTTTTCTTTTGAGTTTACTTTCTTGTAAACTCCTTTTTGTTTTCGTTTTGTTTTTTTCTTTTTTCTTATCTATATATATTTTTTACCCATAAAAAAAAAATTTATCTAGCTCAGCTCATAACCTTACGGCCTACTCTTGTAGCAAAGAAGCTAGGCCAAATCGTGGCTACAAGCCTACATCTTGATTTGCCCCTACTCCAAAACACATGACACTTGAGTATTATTTTTACCAGTTATTTGTGTAATTGGTCAATAAAACTTAAGTATTACTTTTATCGGTTATTTTTACAAGGCTTGTCCGAGGTTTGAAGGAACCAAGCTCTAACTTAATCTACATTAATATGGGCATAAGTTATTGAGCCAGGCCAGCCTTAGGGCTAAGGCCTAAAATATGGGTAATGGGTGAGCTTTTTTTGAACCGTCAGGTGATCCCGGCCCAGTTACACCCCTTCATTCAGTCACATATCCAACTGAGGTTGGGCCTGGAAGCCCTATTCCCTGTCTGAGGTCCTACGGCCCTGTTATGATTTATATCCTGTAAACGTTCTTTTGATGAAAAAAAAAAAAAAACGTTTAGGATGTGCTTTCCATACTCCCCAGGATCATGTTTTGCATTTATCCAGATAAAAATTAACTTTGCCACCTTAGATTATTACCAAACATGACAAGCACATAAAGGGGGGGACCGGAATTAAGGGTAGAAGACAATTTTGACCTCCACTAAAGGCAGATAATTGGTGAACATCAAGTTCTTCTTACCATACTTGTTGGTTAGCTAAGCCTTATTGCCAATAGAAAGATTACCACTCATTTTTGTAATAAAAAAGAGGTGGGTTTGGGCATTGGGACCACAAAAAGGGTAGATAAGTTACATGCTTTACTTAAATTTATGGGAAAACGTTTTTGACAAAGTAGGCGGGCAAGACCGTCTTGTCCCATTTCCAAAAGAATAAAGGTAGGTTTAGACTTATCTGGTTCATCATTCGGATTCGGGATCGTAGAGTGAACCTTATTCGCTACGAGTTGGATGAGATAATTTGTTTTTGGTTCACTTAAGTTCTTTAATTTGGTTCACTAGCTTAATTCGCTTACTTAAAAATGTAAAACACACACATGCTTTGCTTCTTGCTTCATGTATAGACCGGACATGATGACTTAGTCATGGTTATATTGTCAACGGGTCGGATTTGGACCGGATCTAACCATGTCCGAATCCGATCCGATTACTAACCTATAGGATCCGAACCCGATCCGAGATCCATCGGACCCCAATTTACCCAATTCAATTATTTATTTTAAATTCGAATTTGATCCATTTTTGAAATGCATTTAAAGATAAGCAGGTAAAATAGAAGAAAGAACAAGAAACCAAATCAATCCACAAGTAGAGGCAAAAGAAGAGAAAACTTACTGTAATATGATGAACTGAAAATCTAATAGGAGCATAGATTTTGCGGAATCAATGTTATCATGGGGGAAGATTTTAATTCCACTCAACTGCGATCTAATGAACCCCAACTCTAAAACAACCATCATCTTCAAAGAAGATATGTTGGAGCTCCTTTTTCAAAGATGGTCTGTTCTGTTGGAGCACAAGCAGAGAGTGGAAGAGTGAGAGAAAAGGGAAGGTTGAAGAAGATATAGAGATGAGAGAAGTTTGAGGGAGAGACTCACGGCTTAGATCCAAAAAAAAACCTCTAACTCACAAGTGAGAGCGGAGGTCTTTGAGCCGGTTAATGGCTATCACAAGAAGAAAAACGTTGCAACTCTGTAGAAGTCGTAAACGTATCGAAGTGGAAGAGAAGTGTTACAATGTTAGGTTAATTTGGGTTTTAAATATAATGTGAAATTACATATTTAAACTTTACTTTTATATATATTCCATTCAAATCCTTACTATACAAATAAGTTAATCGGATCGGATCATCCTATATCCAGACCCGATCGGATTATAATTGGATTTAACATTGATGATCCGCATTCGATCCGTTGAATCAATAATTGGGTCCGTCTAATTCAATCGGATCCGGATCGAATCCCGATCATGATCCGATCCATTGACAGCCCTAACTGTGGACTTGTTCGAGTGTCACATGAAATTTGACCAGCATGACAGGATCAAAGTGTTTGCCTTATCTTTTTCTTAGGCTATTAATGATTAATGCAATTGGGCATTTGGGCTAACTTTCTAGATGACAAATCACCATAATCTGTGAGTTGCATCAACCAATGAAAAAAAATCAAAAAATCACATGTACCCAAATGTCATATGTCTTCACTTTTCCGAAAAAATATATTAATAAGCTTAGCTTTAGCTCTAGTTAATTAGGATTTTATAATTAATTTTATTTTTTATTAATTATGTTGGTCCATCCCTCTGAGGATTTGATCTCCTTTCTTAGGAAGTTTCTTCTTCCAATAAAGACATCTATTTGTACACTCGCATGTTGACAAATTTTTTCTGCTCACTTGAATTTTAAAAATAAATGTGGATATATTGTCATACTACTTTGCATAGGAAATACCCTCACCCTATACAACCAATATTGTGGGGAGCCTAGGAATCAACCTCAAGACCTCCGAGGTTTACGGCTCGTCCTTCGGCCACTGGGCTACACCCCCTCTAGAAGTGGGCTTGCAATTAGTGTGCCCTAACAGTAGCCTTTCGTTGAATTTGTTATGATATAATGCCGATAGAAAATCAAGTGTGGGGTCTATGGAGTTGATAAGGACTAGCAACACACATGTGATGCAGCCATACATTCACTTCAAAATGGTCAAAGACTAATAATGGCGGATTCCAGGACGTAAGCATCCACGACTACTGTAAAGGTTTCAGATTAAGAAAAATGTATAGCTTTTCCAATCGTTTCATTATGTAGTTGTGATAAACATGTATCCTTAAAGAAGAAGAATGCTAAGTTTACTTACATTTCATACTTTCACCTTTCACCTTTTATAGATAATAAAATAAATGACTTTGTGAGATTATGGAAACGTCCTAAATTGTGAGAGTATGCTTGGCATTCCTCCTCTGGGAAATAGGAGCGTCACTCGTGCTTATCACCTCTTCCACCCTATGATAATAAAATGAGTATAAGACGTGCGTTATATGATTTAAAATAAAAAATAGATGCACTGCAATATTTTCTAAAATATACACAAATTTACGTATATGTTTGCCTCTTAATGTATATTATTTGTATTAATCAAATATTAAATAATACATATCTTAAAATAGGTACAAAATATAGAAACCTAAAAAGACAAGAAAGTCTTTGTTTTCTCTAATCTCCTCATCCTTCTCCTCTACCTCTCGTCTCTCCATTGAACCAAGCAACTTGTGTGGCTCTCGGTGTAATAACGGCTTTCTAACTGCCAGTAAGCTACTTCTTCTTTTCACTAGTAGTATTTATCTTTTTCAAATTCTAGAAAGATATGACAATTTTCTTCAAATCCCCAGCACCACTCTCACATCAGGCCTCGGATTGTCTCTGGCGAAGCCGGAAAGGGCTCTTGGGGTTCCATACATTGTGCGATAGTTGGCGTAAATATGGGGAGAAGTCATTCCATTTTCTCCCCATAATTTTGACTTCTCCCTATTTGATATCTCTCACCCTTATTCTCAAACACTTATCGCCACATGTCTTATTATGTGTGGAGAAGTCAAAATCATGGGCCTCATGATTTTGACTTCTCCACCACTTGTCACCTATTCTATGGAACCCGAGACAAGGCCCTCACATCAACACTCCTCTTCTCACGGCTGATTTTATTCTTCTCATTGGTCTTTTTCAATCAATCAATTAGTTTTGATGGTCTTTGCGACAGAGAATTTTTGCTTTTGATTTATCCAACTTGTGTTTTTCTTTCTCTTTTCTTAAAGATTAGTGATTAGGATGCGATTGATTTTTCTATTTTGTTCTTTCTTTCAGAAATCCTACATTTGATTGGGTTGGAGTAGCTGGATTTAACTCGATGCTACAACTTGACTTTGTAATTATTTTGCATCCATCTAGAGCAGTTCAAAATTGAGTTTTAAAATTTCAACTTTTCTTTCTTTTAGTGAAAGATTGTTTTAGTTTTTTTATAACTTGACTCTCTCTTGATTTGAAAGCCAACTTTATTGTGAAGGGGTATTATTATGGAAGAATATAGTGTTTAGTTAGATGAAATTAGTTATTTAATTGTATATATTAGTGGGTGATACGTGTCATGTACGTGAAAGCGATGAGAAGGTGTTAACCACAATTAATAGGAGTTAAAAATGGTCACGTGTTTACCCACGGGTGCGATTAAACTCTCCTTAAGTTCAATCGCAATTGACTATGATTCTATTATTTAAATAGGGAAGGGGTAGTTTGGGAATTACAGAAAAACATTAACACTTGTAAAACATTGAATCAAAGTTCTATTTTATATAAGGGTAGTGTGGGGATTTTAGAAAAAAAACAGGCTGCCCCTCTCACATTATTATAATAGTAAAGATATATATATATATATATATATATATAAAATCTTTTTGAATTTGAATATACGGGTATAATGTGTCTGTTTTTTTATGAAACGTTTGATTGTAAATTACAAATATCTGAACATTTATTGCATGTATTGTTCTAGTATCCGAACTTACTAATTATTTTATCGAAAAAAATTACTAATTATGCTTTAACCCTATTTCTCTAACGTTTTTTTTTTTTACAAATTATAAAATTAGGCTGCAACTCCAATTAATAGCATTAGAATATGTCCTAGGTTAGTTGGTTAATGCCTAGCATTGATGCACAGAAGGTAGTGGGTTAATGCCTAACATTTGAAACTTTGGCACAAAAATGGATATTATGTTTATTTCTTTGTGTGGAATAGTTCAAGATTGAGTTTTGAATTTTTAACTTTTCATTTTTTGGTGAGGGATTTTTTTTAGCTTTTTAAAAACTTGGCTCTTTCCTTATTTAAAAGTCTTTTTTTTTTTAATTAGAAATGTTATCATGTAACTAACACACTTTAAATTCACACACACAGCTAGACCTAAGGTAGCCCTTAAGGTGCTATAAGGATAAGTCCGAGCAACACTCCAAAAGGACCTGTCTTAAGGAGGGGTGGACTTCTCAACCTATGTGAGACTAAATACGATAATAGAGAACCCCATTGGTTTTTTTGATGAAAATGTTATCATGTAAAAGTTAGCTTTGTTGAGAATGAATGTTTTGAAAGAGAAGTTAGTGTTTAGTTAGATTGAATTAATTGTTTAACTATCATCACCCCGAGAGGAAAATCATATTTTTAATGGGGTTTTTCCATATCAGTTGCTACATTCCTCCTACTTTGCAAATATACTGTTATGTAAAACAGTTTTGCAAATTAACTCATTGTTTTCCAACAATTAGACAAAGAACCTCAACCCATGGTTCCGTTAGACTTTTGTCTATATTTATTAATCAAATGACTATTATGCCCTTAAGAGACTTCATAACCATACAAAGACCCTTTAACGCCTCTTGAACTATGGTTAATAAATTTTAATCCTTATTATTAATTTTTTTTTAAATATTTTCCTAAAACCCAAGGCTAACTCAAAGGTTATTGAATCTTAACCATAGTTAAAAGGATTTAAAATGGGATTTGTTAATTTAAAATAAAAAAAACCAAGGTTAGATGCTTTGATAGTAAGGATTAGTGAATCTAACCATAATTAAAGGGAGTTAAAAGGGGGACATGCTAAAAAAAAATTCCTTCTAAAAACCAAGATTAAATGCTTTAACCTTAAGGGTTAGTGAATCTTAACACAAGTAAAGGGAGTTGAAAGGGACACGTTAATTTTTTTTTTTAAATCTAGAAACCAAGGTTAGATACTTTAACCCTAAGGGTTACTGAATCTTAACCATAGGTAAAGGGAATTAAAAGGGACACGTTAAAGTTTTTAATTTTTTTTAAAAAAAAAGCAAGATTAGATTCTTTAACCCTAAGGGTTAGTGCATCTTAACCACAGTTAAAGGGAGAAGGGAGTTAAAAGGAGACAAAATAATTTTTTTTCTTTTAAAAACCAAGGTTAGTTTACTTTAACCCTAAAAATTAGTGTATCTTAACCACAATTAAAGAGAGTTAAAAGGGGATATGTTATTTTTTTAAAAAGACGAAGATCATATGGTTTATCCCTGAGGGTGTGAATCTTAACCACATTTAAGGAGAGTTAAAATGAGACAAATTAACCATAAGGTCTATAACTTGTTAACCATAGTTCAAAGCGGTTAAAGAGGTTTTGCAAGGTTATGAAATATTTTAAGGTCATAATAGTCATTTTTATAAATATGTAAACTAATCTTGAGTTTTAAAAAAATATTTAAAAAAAATTAATCATAAAAATTAAAATTTATTAACCATAATTCAAGTGGAGTTATAGGGACTTTGTAAGGTTATGAAGTCTCTTAAGGACATAATAGTCATTTGATTAACAAATACAGACGGAAGTCTAACAGAATCATGGGTTGAGGTTGTTTGGCTAACTGTTGGAAAATAATGAATTAATTTGTAAAACTGTTTTACCTAATAGTGTAGTTGCAAAGTGGGAAGAATGCAGCAAAAACCTATTTTTTTATTAAGAGAAAAATCATATTGAATCTTAGTGAACTCAAATATATTCGTGGTTAAAGTTTTTTGAAGAGTTTTAGCCCCAAGCACACTTAGTCTATTTTTTTCCAAAGACGCGGATGACAAAGAGATAGTTTGACACTTGATACCACCACCTTAGGTCTTTCGAAGACTAGGAATAGAGCTAACATTTGTGTTCTATTTTTTTTTTTTTAATGAATTTTAATCCCAAAAGTAAAATCATATATTTCCGAAACATTTACTACATGTATTTTTGAGATTGGATCACGGTCAATGATTGAACTTGGGAAGAGTTCCATGGAACCCATAAGTCAACATGGACCCCTTTTAATTCTAATTAATTATGGTTAATATTCACTAACCTTTAGGTTAATCGATTTTTTTTTTTGTTAAGTAGGTTCAACAATCTAACCTTAGTTTTTAGGAATTTTATTTTTTGAAAGATTAATCTTAGGGTTAAAAATTGTTTCACCCTATTTTTTTTTGTGAAAAATAAATCTAAAAAGTAAAGTTAGATTATTAAATCTTAAGGGTTAATGAATTTTAATCATGATTAATAAGAATTAAAAAGAACACTTGTTGACTTATGGGTGCATTGAACTCTCTCGTATTAAACGGACACTTTAAGCCTTTAACCCTAACTGTCAAAGACCTAACCTCTGCGCCTTCCTCCCTACTCGAAAAAGCTTACCCCAAAAACAGAAAATCAAAACCAAAACAACAAATCGAAGAACTCTCTTCTCTTCCTTTCATCAACCAAACAACAAACTTCAGATCTTCAAGAGATCCATCAATGGCGGCCACAGCAGTAGCTCCATCACCTCGCGAGGAGAATGTTTACTTGGCGAAGCTCGCCGAGCAGGCCGAGCGATACGAAGAAATGGTCGATTTCATGGAGAAAGTAACGACTACTGTAGAAACCGAGGAACTCTCGATCGAGGAGCGAAATCTGCTCTCCGTCGCTTACAAGAACGTGATCGGTGCTCGCCGAGCATCCTGGCGCATCATATCGTCGATCGAGCAGAAGGAGGAGAGTCGCGGCAACGAGGACCATGTCGCAACGATCCGTGACTACAGATCGAAAATCGAGTCCGAACTCTCGTCGATCTGTGATGGTATTCTTCGCCTCCTTGATTCGAGGCTCATTCCTTCTGCTTCCGCTGGAGACTCTAGGGTTTTTTATCTCAAGATGAAGGGCGATTATCATCGATACCTCGCCGAGTTTAAGACCGGCGCTGACCGTAAAGAGGCGGCGGAGAGCACCCTCTCTGCGTATAAATCGGCGCAGGTTAGTTAGTCTAGATTGTTAGGGTTTTGTTTCTTGTTCATTTTCTGTGATTATATGAATTGCAACTCTAGATTTAGGGTTTTGAGATTTTTTTTGTGTTTTATTACATTTTTTTCTTGTGAATTAGGGATATCGGTGTCCTAGGGTTAGAGTTTTGATTGTTAGTTTACCTAAATGTTTGTATTTTTTATTAGATTCTTTTTTTTTTCATTTTATTTGTCTTCCACGTTTGTATGTTTTTATTTGGTTTTGGACGTTCTTAATGATTCTGATTCCTTTTCTGCCTTGAGTTTTTTTACTGTCTTTTTTTAATTATAATTTTGTGTTTGCAGGATATAGCAAATACAGAGCTGGCTCCAACGCATCCAATCCGGCTAGGACTGGCTCTTAACTTCTCTGTGTTTTACTACGAGATCTTGAATTCTCCTGATCGAGCTTGCAATCTTGCAAAACAGGTAAGGAAACAAGAACTTGAAAGTTGAAACCCTAATTCTTGATCACAAAGGAAAACCTTTGAAATTAGAGAAGAATTTGACTAGGATTTGATTGTTGAACTTAATTTCAGGATGGACATGATCTTGTTTTCTAGGGTTTACTTTGTTCAAATCTCAATGCTCTATTTAGGGATACGGGATACTTCGCATCTCTTTGTAGTTTTGAAATATTTACAGGTTCTGCCTTATTTATGCTCTTTTTCTGTTTTGATCAGGCTTTTGATGAAGCAATTGCAGAGCTTGATACCCTAGGGGAGGATTCATACAAGGATAGCACTTTGATAATGCAACTACTTCGTGATAATCTCACTTTGTGGACATCCGACATGCAGGTATTGAATCTGCTCTGGTTTATTTCTGTTCTAGCTCTCTGGCTTGATTGTAGTTTTTTTAAGAAATACTTTACTGGTTTTGATATTAGGATGATGGGGCGGACGAGATCAAAGAAGCACCCAAACGCGATGACGAGCAGTAGAGATGTTACTCGTTTTCTGGTCAGGGTTTCACTTCTCTGTTTGTTTTTAATAGAAGGTGCTTGGCGCCAACTCCCAGCTATTATTAGTTTTTAGGAGTTCTTGCTTTGATTTATGAACCTTGGTGGTACCAAGTTTTGCTAGTTTGTCATTTTCATTTTTATGTGTTTCTAATTGCCTTCTCTCTTCTTGAAGAGTTTTTAAGTTTATGTTTGCAATGAGAACATCCACCATCCGTTTTCTATGTTATTCAAATGGGAATTAATGGATGCATCAAAATTGTGCTTTCTACCTTGCCTAATTATGTCCTCTTCTTCCCATGGGTTCTTGCAGAGATGTATTTGGTATGAAATGGATATTTGAAACATTTCCACGCTAACACCAGATCCTTGAATTGTTTCAATTGTGGATATTCTTTTTTTAGCATTTGGGTCAATCATTTATCGATACTGAGGTTGGGTTTGCCGACTAATGGCTAAAACCTATTTGTTTTCTGAAGAATCAAAGCTGAATGAAAAGTAGAATACAATCTGTTTTAGGAGGGCTTAGGGGGGGGTTTATTGAAGTTAATTAGGGTCAACCGGCCCAGCCAGAGAGGTGAAGAAATGTAAGTTGAATAGCATGATTTTAAAACAATGGCCCTCGTGTAAGTACTGAGACTCTTGTAGGAGACTGGAAAAGGCAATAAAATAAAGTTTATCATACCCTTCACTTTGTGGGAAGCAATGCTTGCCCCATTGCTTGTCAGTGTAATACAACACAACTTTGGTCCAGGATCTACTCCCCAAAGGGTATGATGGTTGAAATATCCATCCATTTCACTAACCTAGAATAGATACTAATCATACTAACTGGGGTTGCACTGTATATTGTGAACCAAAAAAGGGGGGAGGGGGAACTTAACCTTCATTTCCTTGTTATTGCATTATCACATGAACTTGGTTAACAAAAATAAGGAAAAACTGAAACATGAATGCATTTGAGTGTGTGTTTGGATGCAACATTATCTGTGGGTTTCAACTTTCAACCACGTTAAAGAGGAGTAGCTGATGCATGGGAGTGGACATGAACAGAACCAGTGGTGTGGCTGTGGGGGCCAACTGCCATGCTTGGTGGCTTGCAGTTGTCCGGAAGAAAGTAGGTAGGCTGTGCTGTTTTGATGGACCACATAAGTTGTCACAAATGTGGTTAGCTGAAGCTTTTAGATATGTATCTATAGGTCTTCTTCACCAAAACATGTGACATAATTGGGTGAAGGAAGCACGTTACTTTTCTGTAGAATGCTTGGCCTTATTATCAGATGATCAGATCTGTTGGCATGTGCTTATTGTGGTGACTTATGGGTCATCTCTAGTTGGTGCTGGTGAGGAGACAGCTTGCGGCCCAGTACCCAATCGAAAGACGCCAAGCACCCCCCTTCACACCAATCAAGACATTGATTTGTGTACTTGCCTTGGTAAGCATGCAAAATAGGGGGTGTGACGCTTTTAGTTGGTCTGGTGGCCTCCTCACCAGCACCAATGCCAATGGGAGAAGATCCTGAATATATGGTTAGGATCAGCTTAAGGGGATTAGTTTTGTTGATACATTTCAAGGTGATATAAGAAAAGGTTAAAAAAAAATAGTATTGTGTTTTCTCTGTGGGCTAGCAAGAAAGAAATTTAGATGGGAAAGTAAAAAAAGAAAAATAATTTATTTTTCAAACTGTTTATGTTAATTATGTATGTTTATGTATTCAATTTATGTAAATTTTG
The DNA here is from genome assembly GCA_015143295.1 of Tetracentron sinense. NCBI lineage: Eukaryota > Viridiplantae > Streptophyta > Magnoliopsida > Trochodendrales > Trochodendraceae > Tetracentron > Tetracentron sinense. Next base: position 18,783,042 of record CM026574.1, read on the forward strand.
GTAAGGTACTTTGAAAAAAATTTACATAATTTTTCTTTTCTTATAAAAAATCGAATCCATGCATTTTCTCTCAAAAATAATATCTTGGAGAAGGTGAATGATAATGACTTTGGGATAAAGGAGGAGTGACTCGTGTTCGAGTTCTGATGTGATATTGAGTGTCCACCCTGGAGTTCTAACCCACCTAACACCAGACATAGATAGATAAATGATATAATCGATTACCCATAAGTAAATAAGTAGACATTGTTTTCTAAGCACGTTAGACTAAAAGAAAATTAGATTCTTGCATTTTCTTTTACTTTTACACGTTTATTGCATGAACACACCCTTGCTATTGGGCGAAAGTGAAACTCTGACTTTTCAAAACTGTGGGTCCTACTCTTTGTTGTTGAATCCCAATTAAATTATTGGATCCTAAGAGTTAGTAAATTTTTTTATTTTTTGGTCACTAGAGTTAGTAAATTTTAACTATATTATATAGGAGTTCAAAGGGAATTGTAGGTGCCATTTTTTTATTTTTTGGTCACTAGAGTTAGTAAATTTTAACTATATTATATAGGGGTTCAAAGGGAATTGTAGGTGCCATTTTTTTATTTTTTGGTCACTAGAGTTAGTAAATTTTAACTATGTTATATAGGGGTTCAAAGGGACTTGTAGGTGCCATTGAAATCTCCCGAGTTTAATCATGATTGGCTGTGATTTGATCTCTCGTAGGTAAGGTGTGTACCACTTGGCAATTTAGAAACCCGTCCCTTACCTTGGGTCGATGCTATTTAATTGAGCAGTGATTAGCGGGTTTGGGTTCCATTTTCTATCTTATCCTGTGTCTTGTCCGTTTTAACACTCCTTTAATCCTTGTTAAACTTAAATAAATTAAGGTTAAGATTTTGATTTTTTAAAAAAAAAAACTAAGGTTGGATTGCTTAACCATAGAGGCGAGTCAATCTTAACCACAGTTTATAAGTATAAATTAAAATTAAAATTTTGGTTTTTTTAAAAAAAAACTAAGGTTGGATTGCATAACCTTAGAGGCGAGGGAATCTTAACCACAGTTTATAAGTATTTAAAATTAGGGCATAGACCAATGATGACCACCATTTCGTTACAAAATGGAAACCACGGCATGTTAAGTATTTTCAGAAACCCCCCCCCTCTTGGCACCAAAGATGCAAATAAGTAAAGGGTAAATTACACTGACCTCTCATGGGGTTGGGCAAAATTTCAGAAATCTCCCCTCTTATTTCTTAAATTACACTACCCTCCCTTATGTTTCAAGTAGTGGTAACAGATTCACTCTTTCATTAATATGTTGTTACTAACATTGACGAAATTTGATGATGTTATAGTTTAAATATTTTAAAATGTTCGAATTACCCCTAAAATACCATAACACACAAAAAAATATTTTTTAAACTCACTTGTTATTTAACAAACACTTCAACATCAACGTAAGGGGTGTTAACATCAACGTAAGGGGTGTTAAATTTTTATGTTCCGTTTATTTCAATGTAAAATAGGGGGAAACAAATTAAATCCGCGGGAAATGTCTATCTTGTGCATTTGTTTGGTTGTAAATTCTTTTATAAGTAAAATATTTTATGGAAAATGAACTACTTTTGCATAAAATAATTTACACTTCAAAAGCACACAAGTCATTTTCCCGTAAAATCTATCTCTTAAAATATGTTTTAAAATTTGTAAATTTATCCCTATTCACTAAATAAAAATTAAATTTTTTATATTTCAAATTTTGTTTGTTTTAAATTTTTATAATTTTAACTTCTAAAATTTTTTTACAAAAAATATTTCGTCTTATTTCAAAGAATGCAACCAAACAACAAAAAAATTGGTTTAAAAAAAAATCATATTTTACCATAAAAAATTTTCCTTCATAAATGGTTTATGTCGTAAAACAATTTATATACAAACAAATGGAGCTTTAATGACGTTATGGGAGTATGTTAATATTCTATATTTTAAACATAAACTTAATTTTGATCCAAAAATAAATATTAATTAACAAAACATAAATTAAGTGTTTTTTTTTTTCCTGCTATTCACACATACACAAATGTCTTTCAAGCATTACACTCATAGGGTTGCCCACTAGAGAGATAGGAAGGAGACCACTAGCACCAAACATTTCATAAGCCTAAAAAAATAAGAGTAAAATAATAAAAGTAGATTTTCAAGTAACAGTGTTATCTTTAAACACAACCAGAGAGGTTTCTGAAATTTCGCCGATCCTCATAGGAGGTCAGTATAATTTACCCAATATAATAGTCTCTTCTGCGTGGTTGCATTTCAACGCCAGCAGATAAGGTGGGAATAATGATGCCAGTCAAAAGCTCATAATTTCTGACCGTTTTGGTTGAACTTAACGGATCCTTAAAAGAAAACAAGCGCTGGTCAGTCCACAAATTTAAATTCATTGGGACGTTGGAGGCTTAAATAGTTTTTAATCACTTTCCTATAGTTTTTCTTTTTCTCTTTCCTTTACTTTTTTTTCTTTTTGTCCATTTTTTCTTTTGGGAGAGGTGACTGTAGGACAGTTGAGAGAGCTTTTTTAAAAGAGCAATAGGACTATTCCTCTTCGAATTATGGTTAAAAGTTTGAACACTTAAGGTTAATTTTAAAAAAATAAAATTTCTAAAAATTAAGATTGAATACTTTAATCCATTAGTGAAGCTTAACCACAATTAAAGTAAGTAAAAAATGAATATGTGGCACACAAAAAGAGGGTAAGATTATAAATAACCTCCTCTAACAAAGGAGGTGATTATTTTCCTATTCAAAATACAATATGTTATTTGACATTTAGGAATAAGCTTCTTAAGAAGAGGAATGCTAAAAAAAAAAGGGGTATGTGCAGTGTACTAAAAGGCATATTTATGTTCTAAAAAGCATAAGATGATTTTTTTTTTTTAATGAATTAGTCTACAGGTACTCCAAAGTTCACTCCCAAATACTCCCAATCCTAACGGTTTAATTTCATTATTAAACAGTTAGGATTAGAGTTGGTGTCATCACGCCTCAAACGGTTGGTACCCGTTTTGAGGAGTGTTTGGGTGATGCTTATGTTGGGTTGCAAGTGTGGTTGTGTGTGTGTGAGTGCATAGGGTGTGTGTGTTTGATTTGTCTTGCCTTCAGTTATTACCTTATGGTGTAGTTGAGTTAATAAAAAAAAAAAAAGATTAGCACTGATGTGGCGTTAGAAAGATAAAATAGGTCCAAGTCCAATCTTGGCCCTTACTGGTTAGTTATAAACTGTTAGGATTAGGGAGTATATTTGGAATGACCCATAATCTGACTCTTTTTTTATAGGTACTATCATTTATCTAAAGCAGAAGGTGTATGATCGGTGCTAATTGTTACACATTTATAAACTTCAAACTAAATTTGTTAATTCCTTAGTGCTATGTTTGGTTGCTGAGAAAATTGATGAAAACATGGAAAAGAAAAGAAAATTTTGGATTTTTAATACAATTTTTAGTTGTGTTTTGTCTAATTTTCTTTTCTTTTCCATGTTCTTACTTATTTTCTTGACAACCAAACATAGGGTAGAGTTAGTTCTCTTTTACATTACAGTATTTGGTTGTTTTTGCCCCTTTCAGGTTCATACGAGGAAAATAAGATAAAATTAAAGATTTACTAGTTTCAAAGACTCAAAAGAACCCCAACCATGAGAAAACAAAAAAAAGAAGAATCCCAAAAAAAAAAGTAGACCTGTGATCGATCGTGAGTTACAGGGCGATCGATCACCAGTCAAAACAGTGGCGATCGATGAGAGTAACTGACGATTAATCACCCATAAAACAGTAGCTATTTGAGAAATTTTCAGTATTGGTGATTGATTACAGACTACTAGCGATCAATCGCTCATCGGCGTTTTTACCTTGAGATGCGTGTGCGGAAGTGAGAAGTTTGATCTAATTGGAGTTCCTAAAACTCTAATTCCTGACTTTCTCTATAAATAGGAAAACTATTGGCTATAAGAGGAGTTTTAAATTTTGAGAAATTAAAAAAAAAAAAAAAACTCTGGAGATCTGTGAAGGTGAAGAGATGTGTTCTTCGTGTTCGTCGATGAAGACAGTATTCTCCTCACTTGCCATGATCTAATCTTCCGTTCTATGGTTTAGATGAAACCCTAGCCAAGTAACTGTATTTCCGTTTTTGTTTTTATTTAGATTTTAAGATTGGAAATATTGATTGCTTAATAAGAGGGTTGTTTAACAACCAGTTTTATTGATTATATTTAATTTCAATAGATTTCTATCTTTATCTTAGGTGTTATGAAATTGAGATTAAACTCATTCACGTTAATTTTTTGTGATTATTAATTGTTCAAAAGATTAAATATTGAGATGTTTGATGCTTAGATAAGATGAGCGATTTCATTACCCTAGTTTAATGTGTATCACTCATGCTAACCGAAAATAAGATATATCTAGGATTTGATCCCTTGTATCTTTCTCAATCTATTGAGTAGGAACTTGTAGTCACTCTCACTATAATTGTTTACACTTCGAGAAATATGAATAAATGTAATTCAAGACCAGTTATGAGGATAGTTGTAGATTCAAACACCCTATATCTTCTCTTGTTAAAATCACAAAAACACAATAGTTGATTAATTAATTAGAAGTTATTAGTTAATTTCTTTTTTTAGTTTAATTCAATTTAATTCAGCTTTTGTCACCCATTAATTTAGAATTAATCTCGATAAGAAGGCAATAAAACTAACGCAATCCTCTGTGGTTCGACACCCCTACTAGTCACTAGTCTACGAGATTCATACTATAACGAGATATATTAAATGAACGACCAGTGCATATTAAGAATTAGGTTAGTACAAATGATAAGCCTCTTAAGGGTTAATGAATCTTAACTAGTGTTATTAGAATTGGACCGAACCGCTAGTTGAACCTGAAAAACTAGGAACCAATCCCCTCACTGGTTTCCAAAACCCCCAAAACTGGACCACATTAAAAATTAGCTATTTTTTTTAAAGAATAGACCTGTTGAATCAGGAACCGGTGGTAGAACCAGTCAGAACCGGGTAAAAATAAGAAAAATGATATTTTTAATTAAAAAAAAGGGACATGGTTGAACTGATCAAACTGGGAATCAAATGATTCGACTATCGGTCTGGAAAACATTGATCTTAACTACAATTAAAAGGGAGTTAAAAGGGAACATGTGGAGAGAAAAAGTGGAACGAGACCCCTTCTTTCGCTCCACCAGGTAAGATGTGCTTAAAAACCTGTACATCATTTAGTAATTAGGTTAGTAATTGATGAGTGGAACTCTTGCTTGCAGCATCACACATAAAAAAACTTCAAACAAAATTTTCTAAATTCAAATTTCTTTATTTTTTTCATCCAAATACGCCTCCCAAATTTTTTCCAAAATAAATTAATTTTTTTTCAATTTCCAATGATTTTTTTTACTTCTACAAACTTTTAAAGTAAATAGTTTTTACATGTTATATCAAACTTATTAAACTACATAGTTCCTACGTATAGAATAACAATTAAATTAAGTATAGTTTATAATTGATCAGTGTAGTTTAAAATATAATTTAGTCTAAAATAAATATGGTTTGTAATATTGTTTATGGTTGTTATAAATAGTATCTTTTACTTATATAGTTAATATATATTATATATTTTACTTTTCACATATTTATATATTAATATAAATTATGATACTTAAAATGTTTAAAATTACTATAACACTTATTAAATTTATTGATATTATACATATTATTTTTTATTAAGAGAATAAAGTTTATCTTTATAAAGTAAAATATTTGTATCAATTAGGTATCCTAATTTTTAAATTTCGTAATTAAATAGTTTAGTAGTTACTAGCTAGTTATTTATAGTTATTTACAATAAGAGAACATAAAATCAAAATTTATATTTTCAATGAAATGTCTAATTTAAGTTATGTGCAGTAATTAATTAAGTATATTCGTCTCCGAGCAAAGAATAAGGTAGCCTAAAATATTATTGCAATTAGGTCCACGGACCACTGCTGAGCCTTCTCGTCATCATTGGAGGTAGCCTTAAATACTACTGCAATTACCACTGCTGAGCCTTCTCGTCATCATTGGAGGTAGCCTTAAATACTACTGCAATTAGGTCCACGGACCACTGCTGAGCCTTCTCGTCACCTCCAACGATGACCTTGGTTTCATAGGGTTTGTTTGAGTCTTGCATAGGGTTTTGTTTCGTATGAGCCTGTTGATGCATCAGCAGCCATTAGTGTTGGGTTCTTGGGGAAGGATTTCTTCGTGTTCTCTTTTCAATGCACTCTTTGATTCATTGAGGTTGTATGATTGATTTGGTCTCGAACATTGTACTTTTGGGATCATTGTTTTGACCTTTAGTTAGGATTTACTTTTGGAATATTTGAAATTACAAAATAGAATCCTTTGGGTTAAACTTCTCTTCCCAAATCATGAATTGAAAGCTTGTGAATGCATTAGCGACTTATTTGGTTGTTAAAATCCATGATGCTTAATTTCCTCCCTTTCCCCCTTTTTTTCTGGTTTCAGGGTGATTCATTGATATATTTATCTTACAATCAACTTGGTTAGTACAAGGGCCAAAAACGAGAGTGGAAAGTGGTAGTATGGATGAAGACGATTACGACAGAGAAAAGAACTGAGTAGTTCGGGTGTAGGGTTGTCGAGACAAGGTAGAAGAAACATGGCATTTTTATCATTTTATCTCTTATGATGTTTATTTAAAATATTTTAATATTTATTTTTCAATTTGGGGTGTACTCATTAACTAATGGGATGCGCATAACACCATTAAGTCCCAATTGATTAAGTGTCTACCTTTAAAAATGTTGCTCATTAAATGCTTTAGTTTAAAACAGTTAGGTGTCCTATTTCATAATAATAATAAAAATGATTATCTCATTAAATACCTAATTTAGAAAAAAAAAAATGAAGGGAAGATAATGTTTTTAAAATTAAATCTCAATTTCTAAAAAAATCTTAAGTTGGAACTGGGAAAAAAAAAATAGAATGACATATACCAAAATCGAGCAAAAATTATATTTAAGCCCTTTTCAATTTTGGAGGGGTTAGGCAAAATCAAAATTTCGACAACAGTTCTAACCACGCTTGCTAGAGGGGCAAGTCTTCTTTGTTTTTTTGGGTGCAGAAGACATAACTTGAGGCCTTTTTTTCTTTTGGGTAAACGTGAGTATCAGAGCCTATACTAGACTAGTCCCAGTCCCACATGATGCAGAGGTAAACCCCCAACCCATACATCCGATATTAAGGAGAGCCCAAATTCGATCTCGAGACCTCCGGGTTTATGGTTTATCCTTCGAACCAGGCTTCCTTTTTTTTTTGGGGGGTAAACGTGGGTGTCGGCCTAGACTCACATGATACATAGGTAAACCCCCAACCCATACATCCGATATTGAGGGGAGCCTAGATTCAATCTCAAGACCTCCGGGTTTACATTTTGTCCTTCGACCACTAGGCTTAAAAGTACAAAAAATGTTGGCGAGTGTGCAAACCAACAAGTCCACGGGCTGGCTTTATTTTCGACATATAAAATCTGGGGAAAGCATATCATACATGATACATCAGCTCTAATCACTTGACAAATTGGTTGGTAACTTGGTAACACATGAAACGAAACAGAGAAATTGAAAACATTAGTCAGAAATCAGAACAGATCCTCTACCCCCCAAAAAAAATAGAAGGGTGCACGCGAGGAAGTATTAGAACTTCCACCAAGCACTATCAACTTCAACCCTCAAAGGTCAGACATCACTTGTGCAGAACTCAGAAATTTTATATAACAAGTGAGACATGCAAAACTCCATTTGAGAAAAGATCAAGCAAATAGCAGATTTTTCCCAACTTCTGAAGATGTGGAGTAACCAGTGTCAACTTAGTCTCACTGAGGCATTTTAGTCATAATCCAGCTTTGAAGCACCAACAAATACAAGTGGATATACATAATGAAGTGAAAGTCCGATGATATTCAATAGAAAACCAGAAGTATGTACAAGATTTAGTCAAATGATGAATTGTAAAGATGAAGTGGAACACACTAAAGGAATTGTAGAGATGAGCCTTTTAACAAAAGTATGTACAAGATTTAGTCAAATGATGTAAATGAAAGAAGTAGAACCAATGCAATGCCTAATCAAGAGCTTATAAAGCAATGAATGGGACCTAAAACATTGGACCAGAAACTGAAGCAGTAACATTAAATTCCACTAAAGTATCAAGAAATAGCATCTTCTGCAATCCAAGCTTGTTAATTATTCCTCAATCAAGTAATTGTTACTCAAAAAGAATTCTCAAACAAAAGATGGATTGTTACTCATAATAAATGCATTCATTGTGATCAAGTTAGTTGTCAGTAGCAAAACTTCACTAGCAAGCCCAATGAAAAGATATAATCTTCATTGTGAGGCACTTCACATCCAGACTATCCAGCACCCAGTGGGTGAGAGTAATGCCTGCCAAGAGGAAAATCTCAATGTTCATCTTAGTACCCATGGTTACACAAAGTCTATCAAACCCAAAATCTCACCAACCATAAATGTCTGTGAAATGCAACAAAAGAAGTTCAACAATTTATTTTGAGTTACCTGTTAAAAGCAATAAATTTCTTGCCATTTGACATGGTATCATTTCCCTATGGTCAATTCCTCGACCATGTCGGTGACAATAAGGATTAAAGAACGGAGAACCTCACACCAATTTCTTTAATACTTTCACAGGTTTGATAACTGATAAAACCTATGGCACGACTCATTACAAGGACAGCCATAAGTCTCATTGGACTCCAATGATCACAAAACTGATTATAGCATAGAACTGTGGAACATGTAAACAGCTCTATCGTCATAAATTTGGAGAAAATTAAATTCATCTAACGATGTGAAACAACATTTAACATCAATTAGAGAATTTTGAACTCCTCTCGTACAGATCAGCCCGGAGAGTTGCTCTTTGTTAACAATGTCCAGAACTAAGAAACATGCAGCCATCCTTATCAGAAGAGACTAATACAAGTTTGAAGCAATCCATATCAAATAGCTCATCAGCATCCTCCTTAGTTAATTGGATTTAACTATAAGTAGCTAGATTATTATTATTTTATTTTTTTCAAAAAATACAAAATTATGTAAAATTTGAAAAACACAATAATCAATTATCCACCTATTTCATGCATAAAAATAATAACTTAAAATCAAGTAATGAGCACTTCCATTCCATATTATATACTGCTAAATGAAGCGCATTCACTGATCACAAGTTCAAAACATCATCAAATACCCTAAATGAATAACCCGTACTCGATCAACATCTTCTTGGGGTCGGCAAAATGCCCACTCCAAAAGAGAAAATAAGAAAAAAAATCATGATATGTCATATATCACATCAAAACAGCTTCTGAGTTAAGGAAGTTCAAGCTATAAAATATTCATAAGAAAACAAATCCAACAAAAAAAAATCTGTTTGATATATCATAGAGCAATGGTTTAATATAGTCTCCTGTTTTGACCATTTTTTCACCAAAAATATAGAATCGCTATAGAAGAAGTATAAAAAGAAAAAACAACTACAAGAGAGAAATAATAACTTAGCAACGAAATCCAATTCTGTTAACAAAAAAGTGTTGGATTTACTTTGAGAAAAACCCCCCAAAATCTCCAAAACTCTCCATTCCAATTTCCAATACCTTAAGCCCTGAAAATTATTTAGGATATAATTATACCTTTTCTAAGTGTTTAGAAGCAAAATTCAATCAAAAACAAGAAAAGCTTAAAAATCATGTGCTTTTCGCAATTCATTACATTTTTATGATTTAGGTACAATTCAACCTGAAAATGATTCAAATGTGTGATTTGAATAATAAACCCTACAAGAAAACCATACTGATGCGATGAACACCTACCGTAATGAAGTGAAACTTAATCTAACTGTAAATTGGATATCCCATAAGAAATTTGAGTATACGATGATTGATTCCTAATCTAACAAAAAGTGAGAAAAGAAAAATAATTGCTTTTCTTGACTTCCTTCTGTTTACTTTCTTTATTCTAAGTCTGATACAAAAGCAATGCCTATTATATATAAACCATGGTTTTAAGTTCATGCAGAGATGGGTGCATCAAGGCCACATAATACAGATATGTCAAATTGATATGGACTCGTATCACTCCCTAGATATGCATCTTCAATGGACACCAAATCACTTAGTATCAGTGTTACCTAAGCATGTGGTACACGTGCCAAGTGTAGGATCACCGGTCCCCAACTTTTTTTAAAATAAGTATATACTTAAGTTATAAAAAATACTCATATAGGGAGTAGAAATGAGCAACAAGAGAGAGAAGAGAAGAGATACGTACATATTGATCGTTGTTGTTACCATAGTCACAAAAAACTGCGTTTTTTTTAAAAAGCCCAGTTGAAAACACGTATTAATACCCTGTCGTAGAAAATGGCGTTTAAAACCCGTTTTTTGAATAAAACACGTATTATAGTTTTAAACTCATTTAAAACGAATAATACGAAAAAAAAATACATTTAAAACGAATAATACGAAAAAAAAAAACCGGATAATCTTGAAATTTTTTGAGAATGAAGATTATGTAAATATTGATGACTTTGATACGCTTTTGAGCGATTGATGAATATAAATGAGTGGTTTTATTAATATACGTATTTTAGTCCTGTTTTTAATCTTGATAATTGATGTTTTAATGAAATTTATTGTCATGATGGAATGAATTTGATGTTAAAATAATGTTATGAATTTATTATTGTTGCTTATAGTTACTTTTTTTGTATATTATCTCACCAAATTGTTAGATACATTAATTAGCATCGTTTCTAATTTTTATAATTATAAATTTTTTCTCCGTTTTTTCCCCATATTTTCCCGAATTTTTCAAATTTTTCCGTACTTGACCCTTGCCGAATTATTCCCGAACCCCAACTTTGTGACTATGGTTGTTACCTTTGCTCTCCTAGTAAAATTTCATCTATGTTTCCAAAAAAGCAACACAATTTGACAAAAAGTTCATTACAATTGTATTTTTTAAATGACACGACATACTTGAAGCACCATGTGCCTAATCATACCAAGGAGTGTCGTTTTGTCCAAGTGTCGGCATGGCAAAATTTGGAAAAACTGAATTGCCTAGGTAACACTGCTTAATATGCATCATAGATATGCCTCCTTATGGCACTATACACTACAAAATGAGGGAAAGAAAATGAGACCCAGTTGTACAGAAAGTTCATAAATCATATCAAAGTTGTTGGCAACATAAAGTACGTATTGACAAAATAGGCATCGATACATTGAATTTCTGTCCGTACAGCCTCGAAAAAACATTCATTGATGAACCATATCAAAATCCCTTGACAAGGTCACATTATACCTATATCGAGGTGTATCAAGTCACAGTTTAACCATGATATGTTCTCTTCTTGCTTTTTTCCTCCATCCTGACTGTAATTTCAACACAATATTGTAGCATGTCAATCAGGGAGTATGTATTCCCTGATATAGCAGGTATATTCCCTGCAGTTTAGATGTGTGGGTTTATCTTCTAATACTGTTGATGGGAGTCGTTTGAAGCAGCAGCTGGACTTGCATCAGTCAGTTATGCTTCCTTCACACATTTCAGAATATTTTGAAGCCACGGAGGTGAACACTATGTCCCTAACTAAAACCTAGGGATTCCAGATTTGAGTAAGCTAATGACGAGAAGAAAGAACCACGGCTTTCTGGTTGTAGCTATGATGTCATTGATGAAGCATGAAGAACCATGGCTTTCCGCTTATACCTTTGACTCCATTGATGAAGTATGCCCTCCATGACACAAGTCCCTTAGAGGCAGCCCTTGTTGAAAACTTTTGAGACCTTCCAAAAGTGCATCCACTAGCTTCATGCATCCACTAGCTTCATATGACCAAATGTTTGAAATCATATGGATGACTGAAACAAGTTTGCCAACAACTGCTTGATTATTTGCCATTGCACCAGCAATGTTGGAGGGAATGAAATGACAACCCAGAACTTCCAGCAAAATCAAGCTTAAGTGTAGGAGGTAACTACAGGAGGTATTGTCCAACAGGATTTAGTCTTGTGGATGAAATGCCATTGCCCACTCACCATTATTTCTTTCCAGTTCCTCGAGAGATCTTGAGCATGAACCCTGTGGAGGTTTTTAGGTACGAGCGGTCATTGAATGATGACAGATATGATCACTTCCCATGATCTAAAGGATACATTTAAACTCCCATTGAAAATTCTATTGCTTATATAATCTATTCTCCCAAATGGCCCAAAGGGAATGCACATATGGATTCACATATCATGCCCATGAGACCAGAAAGAACTCCATGCACAATATCAATTATTCTCCAGAAGCTCCCAAGGATGACAGATTGAGATGGATCCACACTTACATCACTGTTCAATTGATAATGACTTAGTCCTAAGGATGCCAAACAGATTGAGATGGCTCCACGCTTGCATCACTGTTTAATTGATAATGACTTGGGATCGTCTCTGGCTATGGCAAGAGACAATCTCTATGGCTGCAATGCTAGCATGCCTTATGTCCCATAACTGCCAAATTTGAAAGTAACTGACGCAAGAAACAAAAGAAACAGTTAATGTATTATAAATTTTAGTTATTATGGGACACATGGCATGCTAGTATTGCAGTCATAGAGATCATCTCTTGCTATAGCAAGAGACGATCCAAAGTCATTGATAATATAATCGTGATGCCCTGGGGAATATAGTGACAATATTTGCATGCAAGTCTTCAGATAGAGGCAATCACCACAATTATGTGTCTGCTACAGTCATCCCCGGAAAGCGCTCACCATAAATAAGATGAAATTACCTTGAACCTTACTACAAAATAAGAACCTCAACAAAAGAAAGGGTACAAGACGCTCCTATTGATGCCCCTCCTAATAATATGGACCTCTTCCAAAAACAAATTTGAGAAAAGATTAATCTCCTCTTTCTTAAGGTTCCAAAACATAATTTCTAAACATAAAAATAAAAATAAATAAATAAATAAACCATACAAACACCCCCTTCCCAACCAGAGCATTGTGCAAGAAAGGATAAACTTGACCTAAGACCTCTCACCTAAAACACACATCTTCACAAGATCTCATCTTATTACTTGTGCCGACATCAAACCAAGCCCTTAAGAAACTCCAGCGTACTCTTACAAGTAGACTTCCAAGCCCAATATTCTCTATATCCAATCCGGCAACCCGTCCATAATAAGTTAGGATCATTTTAATACCAAAGCTTGTTCAAAATGCCCAAAGCAAAAATGCTCCTCTCTAAGATCTCCCGACTACCAATGCCTCCATACTAAGGCTTGCAAAAGCTTCTCTACTTCATAAGGTGGAATTCATGTTTCGTATCATTTCCCTTCCATCAGAAGTTTAACCATTTCAACTTTTCTTCCACAACCACAAGGATCTCATATAGAGACATTATAGAGATATAGCATAGTTATTACTCCTCCACTAGTGTAGTCCAAGCATCCACATCTCCTCCCCTTGAACACATACCGTACAAACCCTCTTGTAACACCCCTAATTCAACATATGCTTGATGAATGATGAATTTTGAATTAGTTACCAAGTATAGGTACAAGTATAATACAACAATGATCCGTTCGAGAAGTACGAGACTATTGGTGTTATAAGACAAAAGTACAGGAAAATTAAAATATAATTGATAATTATAAATAAATAAAAATTATGATATTAACTAATAACAATTATTTAATACGCAATATGCGTTTAAAACAGTAAAAATATGCATTTTGTACGCGTTTAATATGGAATTTGCATATTACACTTGTATTATAAGGCGATACGCATATAATACATAACACGGAAAAGGTTCGCTATTTTTAATGGTGACCCCTCTAAATTTTATTCGGTGACCCACTGAAAGTATCATACAGGTATAATACAGGAGTTTGATAAATATGACTTAAATCAAGTACAAGTGTAAGGTGATAATCTTGTTCTGTCGTAACTTTCCCCTCCTTTATGTGATGCAAGTACTCCCCTTCCCAAATGAAATATTTATGCCGCCTGACTCGTTGCTTGCTTCTCTAAGGCCACATTTTTTTTAATAGTCTCTGTCATGTTATCATAACATATGGGAGTGAGTAATCTTTGTACTGATCTATTATACGCATCCCTCGAAGAGAAACGACCACCACACCTAACTGGGGACGTGTTATCAATGGGAGTATGACACCTCCACTTCTTCTATTGTACACGTCTTCCACCTCTCGCCTTCTACCCTTACTGAGTCGAACTGAGTCGATTCAATCACCCAAAATTACTTAAATTAACATTGTGAATTGGGCATTTTGATCCTTAATAATAGCCAACTGAGGAATCAAACCTAGGCTAATTTACTTTATTTAATCCAAGCTTCACCGAGAAATGATTGATCCCTCGTCCTCAGATCATCTCCTAATAGTCTTCCACGCAAGTCTCCAATGCTTGAAAACGTTTTCATATCCCACAAATAGAACAGGATCCCCTTGATTCCAAGCCAAAAACAATGAGCACTCCTGAGTGGAGCTCCAATTCACTCGAGGCTACCAACTATTAATGAGAACTAAACCGCCAGATTGTAACAGGAATGGTTGCTTTGGCTTAACCAATGAACTGTTTCAGCCCTTAGTACTACAATGATTCATATCCCGACTTTGAAAGGGATAAATGGTGAATTTGAGAATCCACCAAAATGCGTCTTCCCACTGTAATTTCTTAGACATATCCTCTCTCTCTCTATATGAGTTTAAGCACTATTTCCCCACTACATCTTTCACGAAATTAAACGATTTTGATTCAATAAAAAAGTTTGCATTGTCATCCTCGATCCTCCACCCATCTTTAAACTTAGCAAGAGTATTCTAAAAAAGTCTGCATCCTTATCCTCCACTCTTAAACCAAAAGAAAACACAAGACACCAAGAGGGAAGACAACTCAATGTACTTTGGTTCAGACACCAATGAGGGAAGACAACTCAATGTACTTTGGTTCCTCCCTAATAGCATACCACTCCTACAAAAGCTTGGAGACTTGCCCCAAATGACCTCTTTCAGATGGGAATAATGGGATAGGTTATCGAACACCCTCATATTCTCTCCTTCCACGCACTTCAACAAATGGCTCCCGGGAACATTCTCCAAACTACACTCAATAATGGATCAAGAACCCAAGGAACGCAACTATACAAGAAGTCTAGTTTGGAGATACCCATTGAACCTCAACAAGAAAGAGGAATTTATCCTAAATTCAGCTCACTAGAGGACAATGTGGCAAAACATGGTCTGAGGTCTCATCTGACAAGCATAAGACGAATCTATTTGCTAATCTCCACCCATGTTCATTAACACAGCATCTATTTGGAAAAAAACCACTACCTTGTTTTGGAAAGCATTATATACTGGGT
This sequence comes from Tetracentron sinense, assembly GCA_015143295.1. Classification (NCBI taxonomy): domain Eukaryota; kingdom Viridiplantae; phylum Streptophyta; class Magnoliopsida; order Trochodendrales; family Trochodendraceae; genus Tetracentron; species Tetracentron sinense. The sequence continues at coordinate 18,798,569 of CM026574.1, forward strand.
GAGGTCGTGAATGGTCATCTGACCGAACTAAAAGTGAAACAATGATTAGAGGTGGATTTCTTATTGGACAATTCTCGATTTTATGCTTAATATTACTGCCAAAAAGAAACAATAAATGAAGGTTTTCACACAAAAAGTATTGCTATGACTCCTGAGTCTTACCCGATTAACCAAAGCATTCCTAAACCCTATACTTATCGAAATTTATTGGTCTTCATGCAACTTCTCTAATATGAAACAAAGCTTCACCATAGTACTGGATAGGTATTCCGAAAAATGGATCCACACAAGTGTGGGAGATTGTTTGCTTTGATTGACGAACTACGGATGCAATCAAGGAATTCATAGAGACGAGTACCAAGACCCTAGGTCTACTATATGCATGTCCCTTTGGAGTCCAAAGGGCAGGAACTCATTTTGCCAAAAAAATGTGAAGTTGATGGAACCAACGAACAATAGACTTACCAATCAAACTTTCCCTCTAAGAAGGTGACAGACAACTCATGTCTATTATTGTTGGATCCTCTTTATCCCCAGCACTTTTTTACGTTTCTCAAAAGATTATTTCTCAACTACATCAGCCAATCTGAAACTCTGTTCTGTTTGAAGGACCTTACCCTATACTTGGCAGTGCTGGACTGATGGTCACTCCATCGCAATCTTTTAGCTGATTCGGGTCAAAAAACAGTGAGGACATGTTTATCATACTCCCCATCCCAGGAATATAGCTTTTACATCTCCCCTGCTTGGTTATAATTTTTCAGTTATTATTTAACAAAAGGAGAGGGGTCCATGACAACCCCCACCCTCTGGGTGATTCTTTTTATAATTAAAAGGGAGAAAAGAAAGAATAGAAAAGAAAAAACTATTGATTTGTGTTTGTTGCCGTTAGTTTCTACCAAGACAAATCCACTTGATGGGTGGCCCAGCTGTCAGTTACAATCCAATGATCCCTTAATACGGCATTGGAAAATTATAACTAAGCTTACTTCTTCTTTTTTCATTGTGAAAAACTAAGCATACTTCAAGAACTCAAATCATGACCTATAATCAATGTTTTGTAAACTACAAGTTTAAATAGATCATTTAATTTTATGAAGAAAAAAAACAAGGGAATATAAGAGGATTTAACCCATGCATGTATCTGTATCAAAACCGAAATAACAAGCACCAATAAGAATTTAAGAAAAAAGAGAACCACAACATCCAACTTGAACTCAAGAGCTTTAGCTTATTCTCCACCATATTTAAGAAGAAGAACAAATCTAAGGATTTTCTTTTCTAATGTCTTTGACATCAATTTACAGAAAACACTACAGATTAACCAGTGTTATATCTCTTTCTTTCCAACACCCTGCAATTTGAATTACACCCCCATGTACAGTACCAACAAAAACACAAGAATTCAAAAAGAAAAATATATAAACTAAACCCTAGAATTCCAGCAAAGAAGCCTTACCTTCTCAGCCGGAAACCACGACTCCTTAGTCCTTACCCCTCCTCCCTCAAAGATCTCTCCACCGCGGGCTCGGCACCGACAATCCCGGCGACAGAGGGAACTGTGGAAACCCTAATTGACCGCCTGAAGGCGAAAACAGTAAACTCGGTGAAAGCAACGGGTACGGCGACCGTGGCGATGGAAGATGCCCAAAAGATAAAGGCGACGAAGGCATCAGAAAATTCGATTGAGCTATTCCCGATCTCGGCGAAGGAAGAAGAATCTGCTGCTGCTGTTGCTGCTGCTGCGGCGGCGGCTGATTATGTAAAGAATTAGGGTTCCATTTCGGAGAAACCAGAGGAGCCAACGGCGACAGACCAGAGAACCGCCTGGATTCAGGATCGGCGGTCGCCGAGTTCTGGAGATACCTCATGTAAGCGGAGACCGGCGATTCAGCCGCCGGATGAACGGCCGGAAAAGGCGGGAGCGGCGATAAAGGCGCGATCGGCCGGCCGTTGTTGATCGTGAAGTTGAAACCAGTGTTGTTGAGATTATTAGGGTTTATAAAACCATTGGCGGTGGTGTTGGATAAGGGAATGGGGTTGTGTAGTGGAGGAGGAGGTCTGTTGCTAACATGCGCGAGGGGTGGAGGGCGTATACGCTGGAGACGAGAGCTTTGGGGTTTAGGAGGATGAATCGGAGGGGGAGTAGAGAACCGGTCGTGAGCAGGAGATCCAGTGAGCTTCTGAACTACATCTCTGAAATCGCTTTTGTTGATATTATACACCGGCGGCTGATGCTGCTGCGGCGGTGGCGGCAGATTTTGCTGCTGTTGCTGCTGCTGCTGCGGTGGCGGCAGAGTTTGCTGTTGTTGCTGCTGCTGCTGCTGCTGCTGCTGATACTGGTGATGATCAAAAGGGTTTCTTCTAATGGGTTTGGAAATCTTGTGAGAGATTTTATTGAGGTGTTTGAGGTAGTGATCTCTGGTGTTGCTGCTGCTGTTGTTGTTGGAAGAGTCTCCAGAATGACAGCCTTTATCCATTACAGCTCTCTGAAGTCTGAAGAAACGAAGAAACGATCTTCTGTGTAAGAGAAAGGCAAAAATGCTTAAATAGGAGGAAGAGTAGGGACACTGAGTACAAAGGGCTTTATTATATAGTAGTTAGACTATTATTAAAAAAGGACAAAGAAAAAAGGAGTAGTGAATCTCTCTGTTTTCTTCTGTATTGAATAATAGAGAAAGAAGAGGATACGACGTTCGTTGCCCGTGAAATAAGGCACCCTTCTGGTCAAGGAGATGCCCTTTGAAAGATCCTCTCCTCTCCTCCGGAAAATGACGCTTTTTATTTTTTAACCTTGTGAGGGTAAAATTATTTAGATAAACGAGACCGTTGCCACTCTCTGCTTTTGATTGTGTGGTTCACAGTCTATCATTCAACCAACTTTTGCTTTTGATTCGTTCGTTCATTTCATGATTTCACCGGTGTGGCTGTCTGGGGCCCAGTGAAAAGAATGTTGTAACGTATGAATGATGAAATTTTTCGATGCCTTGGTGTGATGAAGCGACGATGTGGTTTGGGAAATGAAAAAACAGACCCCAGGGTCAGCTTTAGAAGCTGAACCCTGTTACCTCATTAGTCCATGTCCCTTTTTTACCATCCGTCGACTGTGATTAACTTCTTTGGGTTAAGCAATTTAATCTTGATTTTTAGAAAAAATAAAATTATTAATTTTAATTTAATTAAACTTAATCATGATTAAACATAGATTAAAAGGGACACTTGGTCAGCTTGGAAGCGGACCAGGGTTCGCTTCTCAGGACTCATGTGGTTTACTTGGGTAGCATCGGCAAAGTTGGCGAGTGTATATTACCGAAGGAACCAAATACTATAGTTATATCCGGATTCCCGGTTTCACCCATGAGTTCTCCACATACCCTTTTTCACACTCCTTAACTGTAGTTAAGATTCATTCATCCATTCTTTTCTTTTCTTTTTTTTTTAATATTAATTCATTTCATAAACTACCAACAGGAACTCCGGTTGAATAGTCAACTGGATCAACGCCAAATTTGCTTTAGAAAAAGATATTCTTGGAAAAAATTCATTGTTAAAAAATACCCTTATTTATATTCATAATTACCAAACTAACACTTCCCAAGACAAATTTGGGGTTGCTCCCATTGATTATTCAACCGGAGCTATCTCATATCTTTAATATTAAAAAAAAAATGATTGATGAACCCTAAGGTGGATGAATCTTAACCCTATTTAAGGGGTGTCATAAGGGACACGTGGCAATTTTGGGGCATAACAAAATTTGCCAGCAAGTATGCCCCCATTTTGACTCTTCTATGTCCAGCTGCCTCATCTTTATCTTGCCTGATCTGAGTGGGCCAGGTCTTGTATCAGCGGTATTAATGGCTTATGCCGTCAATAAACCCCAATTGAACCAGGCTTTTACATTGGTTATAGTTGTTGATTGAGTAGTGATTAAACCGACCGCAAGGTTGGGAATGGGAATGGGAATGGGAATGGGATTCAAATCCGACTGCACCCATCCCATAGGTCAACATTGACCCTGGAAGGAGAGAGAAACCTTATGTAGCCTCAAGGTCAGGCATAACTAGCTGAAGTGCAATTCTCTAAAAAGAAAATAATCACCTCTTTAGTGGGTGACGCGAGAAGGTGTGTCGTAGACTCTTTTTTTTCTTGCCACATGTCCATCTTTTAGTTAAAATTAATCACATTTAGGGTTTACTCATTTATCCTTAATTTTTAGAAAAATAAAATAAAATAATTTAATCATAGGATTAAAAACCTTTAACCCAAGTTTACGTTGAGTTGAAGAGGTGGTATGTGAGAGGGAGGAGCGATAATTCCCTCCTCACCCGTGGAGAGAACTATTGCTCTTCTCTAAAATATCAAAGCTACCTTTGATGTATCTCCCATTGGGATGTACTGATTTATCTCAAATAAATGTAAGTTTTGATAAACTAATACAAACTTGGTAGAAGTAAAATTAAAAGCATTCTTCAACAAACAACATGTGTAGGTGAAGAAGAAAAATATATTTAAATGATTGATAATTAGAGAAGTGAAGATATCTTCCTTCTATTAAATCATTGAAAAAAAATTACCGACAATGTTCAAATAGGCAAAAATATATATCAATCACGGTTCCTTATAAATCGTGATAGAATATTAAGAAACAATTACGATTTTTGTAAATCATGATTGAAACTTTATTAAAATTTAATTACTGGTTTTATAGAATAAAGACGTAGAAATAAAGATCGTTGTAATATAAATAATAGTGATCGTAAATTTAGGAGAAAGATGATTTATTATATAAATGTGATGATTTCATAATAACAATGACGATTATTTTCAAATCGTGTTTAGAACTCTACAATAATTTAAATACTATTTATTGGAACTTGAAAATTCGATCAAAATGATCATATTAGATCACAATTATGTTAAGAACTCTTATCTAAATGTTAAACAATGATCGATTTAATGTTGATGATACCATTAATGATCACAGTTCTGTAACTAACAATGATCTTATATTTCTCACGAGAAAGTTTTATCATGGTGCTCATTTTGACCGTGATCATACATTGTCCGCATGAAAGAAACATCACAGTGTCCATTATAAACGTGATCGAAAATCCCATCAAAAAATGTGTGCCTTCTCTCCCGTGACTTATAATGTATTGTATCACGGTTCACATGAATACCATCATTGTTTTTGGGGAATGTAATCGTGATTGTAAGGGATAAAATTCGTAAAAATGATTAAGTGTTTGAGAACGAGCTAGTTTTCGTTGTTATGATCACCGATAGGTGACATGTGGATCACGTGGTTAAAATAGAGGAATGATCCGTTGTCTATTTCACAATGTGCCCATTGTCTTGTGTACAACGTTCCCGTTGTACTCTCAACAACGTATTCATTGTCTTATGCACAACGTATCCATTGTCTTCAGGATAAGCGTATTGAATCTTTTTTTAATGCACACACAACGGACCCGAGTTTGAGTCAACAACAAAACCGACTCGCAAGAGGAAATGGTCAGGAGGTGATTATTCTACTCTGACAGTAGGTGAAAAGCATTGTCTTGGCATTAATGTTGGTCACTTCTGCGTACTCAACTAATAGTAGGCTCCCACGTGTGACACGTAAGGCTCCAAATATGTCTGACATATTTGTTAATGAGTATAGAGCACGTGGTATAAACATCTATGGCCATCCATGGGCATCCAGAACTTAACTTATAAATAACCCCTGAAACCCAGTGCATAAGAATTGGAATATATTCATTTTAAGTAACTTTGAGAAAATTACATAAGCTTCGTACTTTCCAGTGCTTTCCAGAGCTTGATCTCAAAGCTTTCTCTCTCAGTACTTCAGTGTCATTTTGTTTTATTATTCATCATCTCCTACACATATTTACTTTAATATCGGAGTGCAGGACAGGGTTCAAACTCTCCACCTTCAACCTTCTACCAATAAATCAGAGCTCGTAGCAACTGCTGACGCGTGACTTTTTCGAAAATTTCCACTTCAATGATTAATAAGCATATTTGTACTAGTGGCAGCTCTCCATTTCCCTTGGCTTTTGACCTAGAGAACTCTTTCTTAGACCCCTCTAATTGGTACCATGAAGATCAATTATGATGACGCATTCCATGAAGACTCATGTACTTAGTGCAGTTACAGTTGTTACTCGAGATCATACGGGCTCTCTCTTATTCTTCCAAGCATATTATTTTCCTAGTCCTGCGCCTATTATGGTTGAAGCCAATGCCTTGTATATGGTTGTTCTCTTATCCAAGAACTTCAATTGGTCATCGGTCCAAATCGAATCATATCCCTCTCTCATCAAAGCACTCATCACCCCGACCGACCTTTTGTCCTTCTGGGATTCATATGCTCTTAGCCGACCTCATCAACAAATCCATTCCTCGATAACAAAATTGTCTTGTTCATTGGGTGGCCACAGCCACTCTTCATCAATCTAGATCACGAGATCTTTAGTTTCCACTGGCCTCAATAATATGAGCAATTATACTGGCGATGTGGTGCATCTCCATGCTTTGTAACTCTTGTTTCCCCAATTGTTATTGACAACCCAACAAAAAAAATACTCTTTCTATATTTCATTCGTGTATATTTTTAAGGGAAATGCTTTTGAGACCGCATAAGGGCCGAGACCTCCTAGACCTCGAGCACATGCGCGAGGTCTCGGAGGTCTCGGCCCTAATGCGGTCTCAGTAGCAAAGTCCAACTATTTTTAAATCTCCTATCATTTTAAGCACTATTGTTAGGGATAAAAAATCTACTTTACCTTGGACCAAGTAAAAGAGAAAATGAGTGTTGGAATAGAGAGCTAGGTAGGGACAGAAGTCGTGACAAAGCGGGAGGAAAAGAGAGGGTTGAAGGCATGTAGAGGGAGATAGAGACATTGAATGATAAAAGGAGAGGTGGGATGGAGCCAAAAGATAGGGAAGGGAACGAAGACGATTTCAATGACGATCTGGATTCTGGATCGTCACTGCCCGCTTAGTGCTGATTTGGTCCACACTAGTTATAGCTTGGTCATGACCATATGGTTCGTCTTCGTCGTTTGGAAACAGGCACCATGACAATATTTTATTTATTTATTTTTCATAGCTATCCAAGCTGGTTGTATTGTCGCTATAGAGGCACAATGCCAATATTGTATTTTTTTTTCTTTTGTTGGTATCACCAACGACAGATCCACTATGAGACAGTGACAAGCGTGTTTTTGGGTCGCCTATAAGCAACGATTGATCGTGTCACTGTAAGAACACCACTTGATCTATTTAGTGATGATTGATCGCTACTGGTGACATTTTAGCGACCATCAATCATTACTACTTTCTGTTCGCTTATTGGAGGTGTTTAGGGAAGATCACCTTTTTCATAACCGGACCTTGAATTGTTAGAGTGGCCGGTTCATGGTTTAACTGGTTGGACAGTGATTTTTTTTGTAAAAGAAAAAACGATTTTTTTTTCATTTTTTCCAAAGAGATCCGAATTTGGGGGTTTTGGGAAAGGGCGAGGGGATGGTTTCCAATTTTTCTGATTCGACCGGCTGGTCCAGTCCGGTTTCGATAACACTGGGGGCAATTAATGACGCGCTGCATCATCCCTAAACACGTTCTACAGCGTGTTTGGAGTGACATTCTAGATCCTTACTTTCATACTGTGAAAAAATTTGTAGCGGCAATCAACCGTCACTAGTGGGGTGTTTGGATTGGATTTTTTTAGCCAAAAATCAATTTTAATAAAATTGATCGTGTAGAAATTAATGGTCAAATATTCATTTTTCAAATAATAGTGTTGAGAGAATACATAGGTGAGTCTCTTAACTTTGTATTCTTGAAAAACTATTATTTGAAAAAATGATTATTTGATCATGAATTTCTATACAATTAATTTTATTAGAATTGATTTTTTGCCAAAAAAATCCAATCCAAATGCTACCTAGGTGTTTAATGTCCAAATGAATAACGACCAACTCTCTGGTGACCATCTAGATCGTCAATTTATATCACTTTATATATTCGTTGATTATGTGTACATCATCACCAGGCATCGGATTACCTCTGGCAGGTGCCCGAGGTGTGAGTGTCCACACATCAATGGACATGTGGCGATAAAAAGGGAAAGAGATATCAAGTTGGGAGAAGTCGGCCTAAGTGCACGCCTCAGGGAGTTCACTAGAGGTAATCCGAATGCCTCATCACCAGAAATGAAAACCCAAGTATCATATAATATTGTTGTAAGAGATTCTAGGAACAAGTATTTATACATATATATATATATATATATATATATATATATATATATATATATATATAGAAAGAGATTATATGGTCCACTTACTTTATGACTCATTCATACTATGCTATTATTGAGAAAACTTCTATGGTTGCTCCATAGGTAGGAATGGATCCTCATAGGGGGTGGACTTGGTTTGAAGTCTATGGTTGAGGTCGTTGATAAGCCTACTAATTTACTAACCAAACCATTAATCTACTACTGATTAACTTCGGTAAATGATACTTTATACTGTGAGTGAGCAGTGCTCAGCGGACCCATTAGTCCGTTCATATCTTACCCCGTGTCCTCGTGTCCCTTTTAACACTCCTTTAACCCTGATTAAGCTTAACTAAATTAAAACTAAAATTTTGGTTTCTTTTTTTGAAAAACCATGGTTGGATTGCTTAACCCTAGGGTTGAGTGAATACTAACCACATTAGGAAAGTATTTAAAATAGGGGCGTGGACCAATGAGGACCCACCCTTGGGTTATAAAATGGAACCCCATTTACGTTTACTATTTTCCATGTTAATAACATGAATATCTTGTCAGACAAATTCTTACACTGAGTGAAGCAAGGGCGGAGCCAGGTGGGGCCCTATAGGGTGTTGTGGAAGCCTGGCCCTCATGTAAGAGGCCTTATAGATATTGGGCCCAATCCGACCCTCGGACCTTGGAGAGAGAAAAAAAGAGGAAATGCTTAATTTAGTGTCACATTTGACTATGTAGTCTAATGTGCAGTCCTCATTGGTCTATGCCCCTTTTTTTTTTTTTTACCACATATCAATTATAGTTAAGATTTACTTACTCTTAAGTAAAACAATCTAACCTTAATTTTTAAAAAGAAAGAAAACAAAACTATTAACTTTAATTCTTAAGCTTAACCATAGTTAGGAGTGTTAAAAGGTGAGGCCATGGCATTAGACTACATAGTCTAATGCGTGGTTTGCTAATCACTACCCAAATTTTTTTTCATTATATAGGTTTATGAGAGCCCGGTCGAGTTGGATACATCCATCAAAGGGCCAGTTGGACAGGCCTACATACAGGTGAGAAGAAGTGTCGATATCAAGTTTTGAATTTACACTGCCAAAATCCCAACAAATTTCAACTCTGCACTCGGGCATGTTGACCGATTTTAATATTGCAATTTGCACATGAAAAACTAAAATCTACTCTTATATGGATATTCAACATGACTTTGGACTTTACCCACATGGTGTGTGGCGTGGTAATTCAAAGGCAATGAAATGCCCTCATTGATCCTGAGTTTGATTTTGTCCCGATTTTCAATGCATGTGGTTTGTAGGATATTGCGAGCATCGATCCTCAGGAATTAGTCCCGACCAAAATGGGCAAGAGACACCTCGCATCATTAAAAAAATAAAATAAAAAAACTTTGGACCATCTCTAGTTATAAGGAGCGGAGGATTTTCTCCCAGCAATAACACTGTTGCACCATCTGTCTTCAGTATTGTGCAAGACGTTAGTTTTTTCTTTTTCTTTTTCCTAAGCTTCTTTTTAAAAATTTTAGTTGAATCAATATAAATTCTGGATTAATGGTAACTCAATTAGAATTAATGGGACACACGACTCACCAGTGTAGTTGATTGCAACATGGTAGCAATTGTTTCTGCCGCTTCATAAGCTCAGACAAACAATAGCGCCAATCCAATAGTAAGGCACTAGGTTCACAAAAGTCGGGGACAGAGAAGGGGGGGACACAAGGGGCACAAGAACAAGACTTGTAGTATCATCAGACAGATAAAGTAACATCCCATTTTCTTGACAATCTAGTGCATATGCACATATAACGGTTGCTTGGAATTACCCTTATGACACCTTAACGGTTATCTTAGGTCTAGCTTGTGTGAGTTTTTAAAGAGTGTTTATTAACATAATAACATTTCCACCAAAAAACATATATAGGAGTCGCTTCTCCCAAAACCATCAAATAGATTGAAGCTCATCGTCTTTACTATTATAATAGGAGAGGCAAGCGTAGCCATAGCCTGAATTTTTTTAAATTTCTAAACTACCCTTATACGAAACAAAATTTTTATTTAATGTTTTACTTTAATTTCCAAACTAACTTCATCTATCTATTTAAACTAGTGGGTGGCACGTGCGATGCACGTGAGGGCGAGGATATGATTTAAAAGGGACACATTTTAACCCACAGGTGTGATTGAACTCTCCTTGAGTTCAATCACGATTGGCTGTGATTCTATTTTTTAAATAGATGATCAAAGGGTAATTTGAGAATTAAAGTAAAATATTAAATCAAAGTTTTGTTTTAAATAAGGGTAGTTTGAGAATTTAAAAAAAATCAGCCTACGCCCACCTCTCCCATTATAATAGTAAAGACAATAGAATCACAGTCAATCGCGATTGAACTCGGGGAGAGTTCAATCGCACCCGCGGGTTAACACATGTCCCTTTTAACTCCTATTAACTGTGGTTAACTCCTTCCCTTTGCTCTCACGTGCATCGCATGTGCCATCCACTAGTTTCAATAAGCTTAATTCGGACTACAAAAACCTCTTGTAAGCATATTAGACTTAGGATGGATAAAATGGTACACTTATATGATAAGTGGTGAAGTATCAATCCAGGCCGTCCATCCTGAAGACCTTATCTAGAAGATGTTCTTGTACAAAAATAGCAAAAGATCGAATAAATATGGCCATCAGATCAGCAATTTTATTTTTGGACGGTTCAAAATGGTCAATTTATTCGATGAAGGCGATTGGTAGAACATTTCCTGTTCCTGGATTCCAAAGCAAAACGAAACGTGGCTAATAACTGTGACGACTCTCTCTCTCTCTGCAGCATCGGACGCAGACACCTCCTCGAAACCAATGGCAGAAGTCGAAAACGAAAAAACCCTAACCCTATCTCAGGTATGAATCTTGATCATCACCTAAGCGTCTAATGTAATTCATTGTAGTGAAATAGAATGAAGACGATAATCAGTATCAATTCCTCCGTTTTTTCTTGGTCGGATCTTTCTATGTTGGAGTTTCTTTAGAGAAAGGAACAGGATGCTAATTTTTAGAGATAGACCTGAATTTTATATGTATGTTGTAGATGATGGATCTGTTGTTGTAGATCTTTTGAGTATTTTCAATAGAATGTACACTTGATCGAGCATCGGCTTTTCACATTTTGTTTCATAAGATTCGATTTAATGGATTGATTTTAGTCTAGAGGGGAAGCATCACTGAAATGGATTCACGAGTAAGGAAGAATTGTAACTACCCTAAAGTTTTAACTTAGAAAGTAGCCAATTCTAGATGGCAAATCTCCTCTTAAACTCTTTTTAATTTATTTCTGCTTAATTGAAAAGATTACAACACTAGTATTTATAAACTAAACAAGACTCCTGAACAACTAAAGTTAAAGACTTATCCTAATTCTAATCTAATCCCAGCCAACTAACATGAGGCATGTAACATTCCCTCCCACTTGAGAACAGCCTTGCTCTCAAGGCTGAAAACCCATAAATGTGAGGCACTAAAACATTTCAGTTCATGTAAATCTCTTCAACCCCAGGATAAACCTCATTTGAATTTCATCCTTCCGTTCACCAAATCTTTCACTGCAGCAAACCAACCCAGAAATAGAGGTTGACCTGGACCTCAAATCAGTGTTGCAGTCTATCCAAGGCCAGATTTGAAGGAGAATTGGTCCAAAGCACTAGTGTATATATTCCATATGCTGTGGGTGGCTGGCCAATGTGGAGGAAGGCAATAAATCAAATTCTACCCTCAAATGATAAATCAATCCTCATTCCCTTCGATGGGAATAATGTATATCGTGGTTAGGAATATTCAACTTTCTCTGCTCTAATCTCTTCAGAATCCTGGCCACTTCCTATGGGAGGCCATGTATTTTTAAACCGATGGTGGCCTTGTGTTAACGGAAATTCCCCCTGAAGATCCTTAAGATAGCATCTAGCTGGGAATTGCAGGCCTCCCCTTCCACTTTTGGAATCACCAATCCTTGACTAACATTGGGGACAAATAGGGAGGATTCATCGAGGCGGACACGCTAACATTGTCACTTGCTGATCTCAGAGAGGCACGCATCAAAGTCAAGGAAAAAGGTCTAGCTGGGATTCCACACACTCTCATTGTCTCTGATAGTGGAAAAAAATTGTAAGATCATTGCTAACATTAGGTCAGATGGCTCCTCCGGCCCCCTTTTCAACTTCCAGGGATCCGTTATGCCAAGTACATTTGAAATTTTAAACAACAATCTTGTGGTGTGCAACCATTGGCCACCTCTACCCCCTTAGCCCCAGGCTATGATCTCCAAAATTAGAAAAAAATATCTATATTGTAATGTATCAGGCTTGTGTCGGGCTGAACCTATCAACAATCACCAAAATTCAGCCCAAGCCTGACCCATTGACACCCCTACTCTCTACGCTCTATATTTACAAACTGGGAAAGAACAGGTTTGACAAAGGTAAGCTAGAGGTATACCGAGCCAAATAAGATGAGTTTACAGCTCAATATTCTGAGTAAAATTAGCCTTGTGGTTAGTTGTTATGAGGCATTGTACTAAATAGAGTTACTCATATTTTCTCGTTTCCTTTTTTGGGGGAGTTTTACTACTACAATAAAACTCCTCCGTATATATACTGCTGTAATCTCTTCAATATGTGCAATACTACAATATGCCGAATACCTGATAAAAAATTATAGGAGATGGAAAAAGAGTTTACAAGGAAGTAAACTCAACTGGTACCATAATTGCTACAACTATAATAGCTATACAAAAAAGAACACCCCAAATGAACTCAAAACTAGAAGCCACACTTTTACTAAAGTGCTCTTCTCAGCCTAAGAGATCACCCACATCCACACCTTCTTGACGAGCTACACACCACTAGAGAATCAAGTGTCTAATCCGCTTGCAAATGCGTAGAATGAAGATTAAGAGTGCATATCCTTAAATCTCTTTTTGTTTCTTTCTTCTAGATTGACCACGGATGGCCCAGTAGGACCACCCAAAAATAGCCCCCCAAGCATTGTCCAGACACCTCAGAATCCAAACAAGATAAAAAGTTGTGAAAGGAGGATCGGAAGGTCCAGTCCCGCAGAGGAAATGATCCAAATTTCAAATGCAACAAGCAATGCAGGAGTAAATGATCAACAATCTTTCACCAAAGACACAAGAAGCAACAATTAGTCATCCTCCACCCTCTTAACTTTTTAATGGTCATAATTAAGAATCTCATTTAATTCACAATCATTAAAGAGAGAAACTTCGACGAAAATTTGTAAATTTCACAACAAACCTATAAGGAGGATACGATATAAGGGTCGAATGATTGTAATATGATCTTACTGAAAACAGACCATTGTTACCTCTAGGCCAAATTCTATTGTCCTGACCATGTGACAAGGGGAACATTGTAGCGAGTTGCTGCAGAAAAGAAGAATCTCAACCATTTTCTAGTCATCAGTCATAAGGTCGCGTCTCAGCCTAGGGCCAACACTCGACCACACCACCCTCATTAACCTCGAAACAATTCTAGCACTATATTGCCTCCCTATTCTGGCAATTGAAAAAATATTTGAAATTCATCTTTTAATTTCGCCGAACCGCATTACACATGTACCAAAAGCTAACCTCAAACCCATCGCCTATCTTAAACCTAGTATGATGTATCAGCAAGCTAGCTACAGTCGTAATCCCTTTCCATAACCCCACCCCATTAGGGCCCTTAACCTCCTTTAGGACCATCCAACTGATTTCTTGTATTTGGCCTCAATCACGTTTTGACATAGCCTATAGGCTACCCTCTCCTCTCCAAAGCGCAACCATTTGTATATTAGAGCCTTATTTACTTCTACCAATGCATTCAGGTTTAAATTGGCTTTCATAGGTCATTTAGCTGGAGGTGGATCATTTTGCATCATAGTGTAGAAAATCCACTCAACCCGCATCTTAATGATCTTTGGTTGGAATAGTTGGGGCTGGATCCGAACACCCAAAATATCTTTTGATTCAGATTTGATGTCTATGATTGCAAACACTTGAAAAATCTGCTCCTTCAGATCTGAAATGCACAACATCATTTCCAACTGCATTTTGTCTTTCAACAACATCTTTAACTACATCACGTTCATCATCAATAGCATCTTCAATTGGAGGTGTAAAAATGACTAAAAATTCTTAAATGCAGTTTTGAGGGCTGAAAATTGTTCTTTTATAGCCATCAGATCATCATTAACTACCCTTAGATCTTTTGCAAGCTCCTTCCAAGTATAGGTGCCCATGTGCTCATGAATAGGGGTGTTTATTGAACAAGATGTTCGTGAACTACTCGGGCTCAGCACGTTAAAAGCTTGAGCCTTGTTCGCTTATTTAGTAAACGAACTGAGCTTGAACACCATTTTCGGGCTCGTTTGGTAAATGAGCTGAGCTTGAACACACCCCTATTTGGCTCGATAAAAGCTCGGTTCGTTAAGGTGTTGTATGTGTGAGTGTGTTGTGTGTGACTATGTAAGTGTGTGGGGCTCTCTAACATGAGCCATTCGGTGGTGGTGGATTGTCCATATCAGTTAGCTCGCCACACTGCACCGGCAAGAACACCACTACCCCTACTCGGTCCAACCTCCACAATATGCTCATTATGTATCAACAAAGCACATGTCACGTCTTGTTCAATAACTGCTGAAGTGTGTGTTTCACAAAGTGTGATGACCAAAAATAGTCCCACATCGGTTAAAGATGAGAGAGTATGAAAATTGTTGGCTATAAAGAAGGGGTTGAGAAAGAGAGAAGTACCAATCAAGTTGGCCACTCCCTGCACGGCTCAGCAGCTCAGCTTGGCTCGATGAGAAGGACCAAACTAGTTGGCCACTCTCCTATTTGGCTCGGCTTGGCTCGATAACAGTTTAAAATAGATTTTTTTTTTTTTTTTAAATTAGTTTAATAATTATATATCATTAAGCTTGTTAAAAGCTCAAGCTCGGCTCGCGCTCAGGACCGAGCCGAGTTTGAACTCCATTCCTTCATTTGCAAACGAGCCGAGCCGAGCTTGAACATTTCAAAAAACTTGATACTCGATAAAAGTTCGGCTCGGCTCGGTTCGGTTCGGTTCAACTCGAGTATCACCAATACTCATGAATCATTACCACTCTAATACCAAATTGAACAACACGAAGGTTGATATGTAGAAAATAGCCAATTTGAGATTGTAAATCTCCTCTAAAATCACTTTAATTAATTTCTGCTTAATTCAAAAGATTACAACTTTAGTATTTATAGATTAAACAAGACTTATAAATAAATAAACAACTCCTTAACAACTAAAGATAAAGACTTTCTAATTCTAATCTAATCCAAACCAAACCAAACCAACTAATAAAAAGTATGTAACAGGAATAATGTGTAGTATTGATGATTTGAGCGAGGTATATGATTTTTTTCTTCTACTATTGGAACAAAGATTAGAGATTTTGCAACATTGGTCGGGGGTTGTTTGAGAGGTTGATATGATTTGATTTTGTAGGCTGCATTTGGTTGCCCTTCTGAAAATCATTTATGGGCTTGAAAAAGTTTCTCAACTACAAAAACTATTGGAAAACATTTTCTTTTGTTTGTTTTGCAGGTTTTGAGAAACCTACCAAACATGTGGGTTAAGCTCATTTGTATGTCCACATCTTTGGGGCCCACAAAAAGGTTCTCATAGACCCCAAAAATATTTTTCAACATACGACATCCAAACAAGTGTATTTTTCAGCAACATCTTTTTAGAAATGTTTTATCAAGAAAAATTTTAGGTCCAAAAAAACAAATTTCATAGAAACACAACCTCAATGTATTTAAATGGATATATTATTGACTAATATTTTGGTTCATATTAAAGTACTGAAAAATTAAGAAATCTGAACTAAATAAATGTCGTGATGCCTTAAAACTAAATTTTTGCATGAGTTATGAAAATTATATTAAGTTTAAAGGGAGGGCTAGCCTTAATTGCAGACACCATAATCGCCCCATTCTTAGCAAAATGATTATACATTAAAAGGTTGGCAATTTTTGTTTGCAACTCCATAAGGTATATTCATCATGGCAACGTGACAATGCCTGTGCATGAGTTTCTCATTGTAGATCCAAAATTACTTTCATATGACATATATAATAAATTCTTTGAGAAAAATGGCAAGGCTTGATCTATTAGCTCAATTTGATTGTGGTTTATAGGGGTGATCTTGGCTTTACATGTCGGATCCCAACGTATCTACACTTTTGAGAATAATAAGTGCAAATTAGTTGACTGGTTTATGGTCCTCTAATTGTATAAAAATACTAACGCATGCTTTACCCGGGGTCATATATTTTAATAGAATGCAATGGTGAAACAAGATTCATTCCTCAAATACCTGGGATAAGGCATCGGTGATGGTGATGATGATGGTGGCTCCCTAAGATTATAATTTAATTTTGAACCAGGGCCCAGTTTCTCAGGCTAGAATTTAGGTTTTTCTTTTACTCATACTCATACGGTATTCCCTTCTACCAATCATGGTTTAAAAAAAATCTATTTCTAATATATCCCCGGTATCGCGGGGTAAAAAATACCTCTTACATGTATTTTTTTTACAAAATATCCATGAATATTTTTTATGTATTCCTTATATCTTTTATAAGTTAGGGATATTTCACCCCTTAATATATAAAAATGGGAAATATCAACCAAAGACGAGGGATTTGAAAGATTTTGAAAGAGTTTGAGAGGTTTGAGGAATTATTTTTCATTTTATTGAGAAATCACCCACTCTGTACCTACATTTGTCATTCGGAGTCGAAGTATCTCCATTCGCATTAAGAATTTTCTTCAAATTAGAATGAGGTTTTCATAATTAGTGGTCATTAGTTCTACACTAGTTAAATGCATCAATTTGATGCATTTACACTAGATTTCTTAGTTCAAAATTCAATTTTTTTACTACTTAAAAAATGGGGGGGGGGGGGGGGGGGGGGGGGAGGATTGGGAGAAATTCAATTTTTTTAAAAGAAAATTGCTTAACTTCATGTGACTTTGATTGTAGTTCTTGTGGTGGGTTGGATCGTGGGTGTATTATGTATGGAACGCTGAATGTATATTTTTATTGTAATGATTGATTGAGGGATGAATAAACCATTTTATGTAATATCAATATTAGTAAATCATACATTGTCGTCAACGCACATCTTTGCCCCCCTTCTCATTGCATCTCTTATGTATATTTTGTTTTTCTATTTAATTCTTTGCTTGTCAAATGTGTATTAAGTATTAACATCTATTTTAACATTGTCCTTGAAAATTTTCAGATTTTTCTCAAAATTTCCCTCAACATGCGATATCTACACCAAACGATATGTCCCACGAAATCGACATCAGAACCTTGGTTGAGGCCGAGTAATGTGAATTTACTTAAGTGTTGGTTGAATCGTACCTAGTGGTGCTAAAAAAACATGAAGGCACCTCAAGGTTTATCGAACAAAAACAACAGATAATTTCCCTACTGAACATGGAAAATTTCCAAATGATTTCATCTTTTCTTTGCGGGACTATCAAATCAATATGTGGGGGGCCTCTCCGTTTATCAGATTTTGGTGGTGGTTATTATTTACGCAATTGTTGTTACTGTTGTTTAAGGACTTCTTGCTAAATGATTGTGGGTCCAATGATTTCATGCCCATCCCGGCCCAAATCATCACTGCACTGGGGTTTTCATTTATTTGAATCTAACTTTAATTGTCTAATCTGATAATATCTGCCTTATTTTTGACATTGATTTTGAAAATTTGTAATTGATATAAACTGTCATTAAAAAAATAGTGAAAATTTATGAATAGTGTATTGTATAAGGCCCGGCCCACGTTAGGGTAGGGCTTGGGCTTGACTTGCCTAGGCCTAGTCAGGCTTGCAATTAGCATTTCCTTGACCGGGCTGAGCCTGGACAGCACATGGCCCGGCCCATTGACAACCTTATTCTTATTCTACTAGTTCTAGGCGAAACTGGAGGAGGATGGGTTCAAATGAGGAGTGTTGCTTCTTGCAGTGCTAGCTTAGTCATTGTGGAAGAAAAAGAACTCTAGGATCTTTGAAGGATTCTTTTCTTCAACTTCCAAAGTTTGCCTCCGAGTGGGACAACTTTTGTTACGGTGGTGCTCTATCCATGAGAATTTTATGAAGCATGCTTATATTTCCTATTATAATTCTATAATTTTATCTCTTTTCTTTAAGGCCCTGGTTGGGGGGATTTCTTTTCTACAATTATGCCAAAATATATGAATGATGTAAGGCTTCTTAAAGCATTGATTTTGCGTACTCGTGCCTAAAGCTCCATGCTCATAAACTCTTCACTAAAATTTTATTGAGGATTTAGGAGGGGCCTTCAATTATGTAATCATCTCTATTTGCTTGTGTTATCTTGGGCTACACTTTTAGAGGGCCTTTGGGTCTTCTGCATTCTAGGTTGTTCAACAATATCTTCTTCGGCTTGATAATATACTGAATTGATTATGCTTGTGAGCTTGTTGCCTGCTTAATTCAAATGCTGTCACATGCAGCAATATTTACTGTCGGAGAAAGAGGAGAAGCCGGATCAGGGTGGAACACCTGTGGATGAGAGCCCAACAAATACTGCTCCCAAGGAAATTGTTGATGAGAAAACTGAGGAACCTTCAGTTGCTGCCGAAGAAAGCAGTGAAACTCCTCAACAGGAAGAACCAGGTGATCAAGAAGTAGTTGAACAGACTGCCAAAGTAATCAGTGAAACTCCCGAGCAGGAAGAATCAGGTGATCAAGAAGTAGTTGAACAGAAACCAGAAATAAAGGTATGATTTACTAAATCATATGTCAGTGACACTCCTATGACAACCTTATTACATGCACAGGCGTTCGTTTCCTTCCTTTATCTTCTATTAGTTCATTGACATATTATGGTCGGTTCCAGCTCGAGACAGCACCAGCAGATTTCCGTTTCCCAACTACAAATCAATCAAGACATTGCTTTACCCGCTACATTGAATATCATAGGTGAATCAAACTAGTTCCAAGATTGGATTTGTTTTTGTTTTTTAAATTCTAGCTTCCTCATTCAGAAGCCAGCTTGTTAGTGGTCCAGTTTGCAAGCTTGATTCTTTTTATCAGGTGCATTGCTGCAAAGGGGGAAGATGCTCCTGAGTGTGACAAGTTTGCAAAATATTACCGTTCCCTTTGCCCGGGTGAATGGGTACGTTCTTTACATGCTTTTTTATGTCCTCTTACTTTGATGCTTCTATTTGTCAGCTTCTCATTCAACTTTGCAGCACTTCGGTCGATTTTTCATGGTCTTTCAGATGTTGCTTTATAGCAATTGGAGTCTGTTGGACTTTCTCTAATTGTAATGCACTTCTCTATTTTAGGTAAATTAATCCAATTAGAGCCCTCATGCATCCTCATTGTGCTGATTAAACTAAATTTGGTTCTTGGTTCTTTTTTCTTTATTGTTAAATTTGGTCCTTGATTCCTGTACTGGAACTACAGTACTGCACGTTATAAAACTTCATATGGCATCAGGCATATTTTTCTTCCATTCTTGGAGCAAACAGAAAAACTATACTGTTACTTTTGGTTAATAAAATTAAAAATTATTAAGAATAAATGAAACTCTCAAAATTTTGACGTACAGTTGTACACCTAATTTTTTATCTAGGGATGAAGTTTGTTCTTCCATGCAGCACATGAATGGGTGCAATATGGGTTTGCTGTTTGCTTAGTGATATGAGGACCAATTTAGTTGTGGAACCATGCCATAACCACAAGGACCCAAGCCTTTTGCTTTCCACGCATAGTATAGATGCACATATTGAGATCAAGGAACAAATGGCAAAATGGAGGCATTAATTCTTTATTTGATAGCTTAAATGCAGTTTTCTAAACTCAAGACACCCTGTTTTTGCGTCCTTGGCCGTCGTGATCAAGTAAAACCACACCTGAAGATGAAAGATTGTTGAAGAATACATCTTCATCTCGTAGAAACAGAATCTCGGGGAGGTCAAACCACTTTAGTAGATCAACCAAAAGAACCATTGGGACCACCATGATATATCCCAAACAGGTTCTCATCAACATAACTATAGTCTAAATGATGCCATGCTCCTCCAGTCATCTTGGCTTGTTTTAGTTCAGAAAATCATGAAAAAAGGGTGGGGGATTATTGTTAACATACATCAAGAGAAAGCTTTCGGCGCATTCAACCTTATCACACTGCAGTAAACCACCTTCAATTATTTCCCTATGGGGAATGACTAGTCCATGCAATGGTGCACAATTCTTTAAACTTCTAAACCGTGTTGTTCGATTGTTGAAGTTAAGGATTCCAATCAAATGGCTCAAGAAAATTAACAGCAAACAGTCCAAAATATCTAGAGATGAAGATCTTTGAGGCAGCACCAGACTTGGCCTTAACTGCTGGCATCAGTAAGCTACGATAACATATGGCCGCCCTGATGAGATTGTGCCATCCTTTGGTATTCTCCAGTGATCGACCTAATGAACCACTTATCCATTCCATTATGCATTAGCATATGACCATATGAGAGCACTAGTCAACTTTGCATTTTACTGTCATCCCTTTTTTTTTTTAAAACCTATAATCTGAATATCATTAAGAAAAGGAGGAACAAACAACAAGAGTTCACAAAAAGTGAACCAAAGGAGACCAGCAAATACAAAAACAGGGCAAGAATAACATAGGCTCCCAATACAAAATAACTTAAAAAATATCATAAGCTAAGATCAAAGAAACTACTCTCATGTCCACAAGATCTCTCTTAATAGAGCACCAAGAGAGAATAAGGTGGCCAGTCCTCGAACGAAATTGATCAAAAGGAAGTTCTACACCCTCAAAAATTCATCTTTTCCTCTCCCTCCAAAGAGACCAGACAATGGCATCTGGGAGGAAAGCCCAGACAACTGCTAGCGGGGAATCTAGTGAAATCGAAAGCCAGCAAGATAAGAAGTGTAGAAGGAAAGACCTAGATCCATAGTTCAAAATATCGATACGTATCGGCCGATACGGGCCGATACGTACCGGTTTTTCAGCCTACCGATACAGAGATACGCCGGAATGAAAAAAATACAGCGTATCGCAGCCGTATCGGACGTATCGGTGCGTATCGGTACCGATACGCACCGATACATGCGATACGCAGCTGTTTTACGGTTTTTTTTTTTTTTCTTTAAGTATCGACCGATACTGTTCTAAGGGTGAGATTAAAAAAAAAAAAGGGAGAGCTATTGATATTTCCGAAATTTCGGTCAAAATCTTTAAAAAGATTCGACACTGAGGAAAAAAACCCTATTTTTTTCGTTTTTTTTTATGCTGTGATTTTTTTTTGTGAAATCCTATAGGGTTTCACTTGTCTGTAACAGAAAAAGGAAAAAAGGAAAAAAAAAAAGAGCAAGAAGGAAGAAAAGAGGAGAAAGGAGGAAGAAGGAGAGAGGAGGAAGGAATAAGAACCTGTAGCCGTCGCCATCGTCGTCGCCGTCGCCACCGTCGCCATCGTCGTCGCCGTCGCCACCGAGGGTGAGTCTCCTCTTCCCCTCTTCTCCTCTGTTCTCTTTTTTTTTTTTTTTGATACTGGATCTTGATGTTACGATGGGTTATGAATTAGGAAAGTGAACGGTCTTTTACGACAAAAGACCCTAAGTATTGATTAATTACCAAAAGGTAATTATTTATAAATAGTTTTTTAAAAATAAAATAAAATAAAATTTTAAAGACCCCTCCCTTACATTACTATTATGCCTTTAAAATATTTCATAACCTCATAAATCCCCTTAACAGTTCTTGAACTATGGTTAATAAGTTTTAATCACTATGGTTAATTTTTTTTTTTTTAAATCAAGATTAGATGCTTTAACCTCAAGGGTTATTGAATCTTAACCATAATTAAAGGGAGTTAAAGGTAACACGTTAAATTTTTTTTTCCAAAAAACTAAGGTTAGATGCTTTAACCCTAAGGCCTAAGAGTTGGTGAATCTTAACCACAGTTAAAGGGAGGGACACATTAATTTTTTTATTTGTTATTTCTAAAAACAAAGGTCAGATGCTTTAACTCTAAAGGTCAGTGAATCTTAATCATAGTCAAAGGGAGTTAAAAGGGGACACATTATTTTTGTATTTTTTTTCTAAAAACCAAGGTTAGATTGTTGAACCCTAAGGATTAGTGAATCTTAACCACAGTTAATAGGAGTTAAAAGGGACAGTCAATAGGTGTGATTGAACTCTCCCAAGGTTTTTTAAAAAATAATAATAACAGTAACCCTATTAAAAAAATCACACCCACTTGCCAACGTGTCCCTTTTAACTCCTATTAACTGTGCTTAAGATTCACTAACCCTTGGGGTTCAACAATCTAACCTTGGTTGTTTTTTTTTTTTTTAAAAAAAAAAACTAACTCTATTAAACTTGTAATCACCTAAACACCACTCAATAGATATAGAAGTCCTGCTTGTTTACATTTTTTTTTTATCGATAAAAAGTAATTTCATTAAAAACTAAGGATTCACAAATAGTGAATCATAAAGAGCCCAAACAAACAGAGTATAGACTAACAACTACCAAATAAAATTACAGTCATCCTGCTTGTTTACATCGAAAATAAAAAATAAAAAAATTGAACAAAAGCCCTGCTTGTTTACATAAAAAAAAAAAAAAATTATATTTACATCCACTTCACAGTCAAATAAAATTACAGTCATCTTCGTTTGATCTTGATGTAGGGTCTTCGATAATTCAACAATTTCCTTATCTTCCCATATTGATTAAGTCCTGAAAAAACATCGAGCTTGTCAATTGCAGATAGAAATAAGTTTGGAAACTAAATTGCTAAATTTCAATTAGTTATCAACTTTAATGTGTATTCATAAATTCTTTAGATATCTAAAACAATTAAAATGGATAATCATTGAAATGTTAAGTATAGATAACTTGAATTTTCTACTCTAAGTTGATATATACTAATGATCATTAATTCTAGATTATATTTCTTATACTTGGTTGACTATTGTTGGTATTTTCATGCATATTTATCAACACTCACGTCTTTTTTAACGTATAAATTTTTTAACTCTCATATGAATGATTATAAATGTAGTTGAAGGTCTTCATTTAATTTGTTTTTAGCTTATATTTACATTAAAAGAGGTTTTATGCAAGGTATCCAAGTTTTTTCTTGCGTATCCAAGCTTTTTTTTGCGTATCCTGAATTTTTACGCTGTATCCAACCGATACGGTACCGATACGCCAATACGTATCCTATTTTGGGCTGACCGATACGGCGACCGATACCGATATTTTGAACCATGCCTAGATCACTCTAGCTGAGATAAGAAGAAGCTCCAGATACCAAAAGCAAATGCACAATGCAAGATTGAGTGATCCACCGATTCCTCCTCTATTAGGCACATAACGCAACGATTAAGCTAAACTCCATCACCGGCTTTGAAGATTATCACAAGTTAGGACCTTATCTAAACATGATGTCCAAATTTATTTATTTATTTATTTTAAAGAGATACCTTAGAGGGTAGGGTACCCTAAGGCACTATTACAAATCTCCCAAAAAATACTCAATTTCTCCCGACAAAAACATCTAAAGTTTAAAACACCGTTTTTATCACAATATTTTAAAAATCTCGCGAGAAATATAATTCTCTTTTTATCCCATATATATCACGAGATTTAACCGATATTTTAAAAATATCATGAGAAATACACAATGTTGTTGGTTTTATGTATTTAAATCTTTGTGATATTTATTAATATTTTCTATAATTGCAATATATTTATTTTAATCATTCTCGAGATTTAGGCAAGAAATGCCTAGAAAAAATTCAGATTTGAAAATTTCCCAAGAAAAACTCCGACCGATAAAAACCTGAGAACGAGATTTGTAACACTGCCCTAAGGTTCCACACAATCCGATAAAAAAAACGGGAGATAGGGGTAGCATGAAGAGCCTAATATAAAGATTTCACTTAAAATCAACTTTTGGGGTACCTAGACCACAAACGACTATCCCTAAATAGAGGACAAGGGAAGACCAAATTCAAGCGAATTAAAAGCCTAAGTAAATCCCTGATTTCCCAATCGTTGAGGTTACGCCTCAACTTGGGGAGCCAAACAGTTGCTCTATGAGTCCAGACTAAGATGATGCTACTAAACAATATAGAATTATAGATTACCAAATTTTTGTTTCAAAGTAGATTGACCACACCATAAATCATCCCAAAAATGCACCTCATCCCCCTTCCTCACTCTAAAACGAATCTGTTTTGAAAGTCCTTCACTTTCAAAATAACTTTCCATAAACCAACCCCATGAGGATCGATGACTTCCTTGGCTTCCAACCTATTTCTTTTCCCATGCCTGATTACTATAACTTCCCTCCATAAACTCTCTCTCGTCCCTAAACCTCCACAACCATTTGCCTAGTAACTCCTTGTTAACCTCAATCAAGGATTACACTTAAACCACCACCAGATTTTGTGCAACAAACAAATCTCCAATCTACCGACACCTTGTTTACTGTCATCCCTTATTCTTTGTTAATATGGTAATAATTAGGGTTGTTATAAGGCCGGGCTAGGGTCTGCCCTAACCATTAGAGGGCTTTGTTAATATGGTAATAATTAGGGTTGTTATAGGGCCGGGCTAGGGTCTACCCTAGCCATCAGAGGGCTTCAACTAGTTAGGCATTAGCCATACCCTCAAGGGCCAAGCCAGGGCTAAAAAAAAGAGCGAAGAATAGTTTTATCATATGATTTAGCGGATTTTTTTTTCTACACCGATTATCAACCCAGTGTAGAAGAGAAAGAAAAGTAATCAATACAATATGGGCCCAATTGATAAAGAAAAACTCATGGGCCTCAAAGTATGTTATTGTAGGAGCAAAAATCCCATGGTTGACGATGAGGCCCATAAATAAGTCCACTAATGAATTTTAACATGATTCTTCTGAAGTCTAAAATTTTTGCTAGGAATTTTGTCATTAATCATTCTTCTAAAAGATATAATATTCTAAAAGTTTTAGAAGTCTAGAAGTCCAAGGTCTTGTCTAGAAAGTTCAAGAGTCTTATCTAGAAAATCCAAGAATCTTAGTTAATCCTAGAAACTATAAGTCATTTAATGTTATAGTATTTATATAGAAGGTTCTATAAATGCCAATAAATAGAGGACTTTATGGCAATGTAAGGCAATTCAAAGTTGAAGTGAATGAAAATAGTTCTTTAGTAAGGTGATTCCTTACATTGATAGTGTGACTCCATCCTCAGACGCCTGCCTAAGTTGGTGAAATTCCAACCCTAGGTCATCCATAAAAGTAGTGCGACTCTACTTCTCTTTTCCCTTATTTCACTTCCCAATAAACCTCTCATTCTCTTTTATTAAAATCTAGCATCATTCTTTCTCTGTCTTACATCAATTTTTGGTATTAGAATTAAAGTCTGGCATCATATCAGTACATACATCGTTTGAGGAGTGGTACATCGTACGAGAACTACACTACCATAAGCTCTAGAAATCATTCAGGAAGCCTTGAAGCAACTCCGACTCAGTTAGGGGAGTTGTTAATTATCCAAAAGTCACAACAAGAAGCAATAGATAAGCTCAATACTTGGTTGGATGAAATAATGACATTTTTACAAAGGCATCATGGGAATATGAGCCAAGATACTAAAGGTGATGATGCCAATGAGTTTCAACATCTAGCTATACGCTTGCCACAGTTTGTTGCCCATGAGACGAGGAACTCATCTAATGGGACATCAAAAGAGAGGAATGAATGACTACATAAAGCAAGGCATGGAAATTACATGACAACATATGATGTGACCAAGAAAGTACACCTTGAAGTTGCTGATTTTTTAATGGGAAACTTAACCCAATGGCTTTTCTTGATTGGCTCATGTCTATGGATGATTATTTCAATTGGTATTCCATGCCCGAAGAAAAGAAGGTCCACTTTGTTAAAGCAAAATTGAAAGGGCCGACACGATTATGGTGGCATGGTTTTACGGATTAACTCTATAGATCTTACCGACCACCCATTGATACGTGAGACAAGATGAAGATAAAGATGAGGGAACAATACTTTCCAACTGATTATGAGTAAACTTTGTACACCAAGATGTTCTAGCTAAAACAAGGTTCTAAGTCGGTGGAAGAGTAGAGTACACGTAGAAGTTCCAAGAGTTGACTATCCAGAACCGAGTTTAAGAAAGTGAAGCTTAATTGACTGCCCAATACAAATCTAGACTTCGTATGGAGATATAACTTGAGATAGCAGCTACTCGCACTTAGATGTTGGATGAAGTATATCAACTTGCACTTATAATTGAAGAAACCATTAAGTTTTGATCATCAAGGTGTTTGATAAGTCAAACCAGGAGGTCTTCCAACAACCGTCCAACAAGCAACACTGCACGTGGCAACAACTCCGATGCTTATAACCGAGGGGGCAGCAACCAACGGGTCTCTGATAGTAGCAATTGGGATATTACCAAAGTAAGACACCAATTGGAGATAGTACAAAACAGTCTAGTAAAACTTAATTGTGTTACAAATGTAGAGTCCATGGAGTGTGCCCAAACAAGAGCTTGCACTTTTGTTAGAGGAACAAGAAGCTAAACTAGAACGGAAAAAAAAAAACAGTAGGAAGAACAACTGGAAGATGAAACCGAATACTGTGGAGGCATGCATGGGGGCCTTAGTCTTGTGATGCAAACCTTATTAACTACACCAAAATCTGAAGAAGAGGAAGATGGCGACATATTAACATCTTCCACATGAGGGTTTCATGCAAGGGAAGACTTTGGACCATGATTATTAATGGAGGCAACAGTTTGAATGTGGCATCTCTAGGGCTTGTTGAGAAGCTTAGGCTAAAAAAGAAGCACTCACAACCATATCGAGTAACATGGATAAATGATGGTTCTATTCCGGTAAATCATCGTTGCTTAGTTACTTTCTTGATTAGTAAGAACTTTGAAGAATCAATTTGGTGTGATGCTTTCCCTAGGAAAGTTGGCCATATTTTGCTTAGGAGACCTTGTCTTTTTATCGTAGGATACAACATGATGGATGTGAGCATACCTACACTCTGATGCACAATAGACGCAAGAAAATTCTTCTACCCATGAAGGATCTCTCAGTTATTAAGCAACCAGAAGTAGAACAACCAGCAAGTGTTCTCACTATGTGTGAGTTCATGGAGGAAAGCAAGGACAACACTACACTCTTTGCTTTTGTGACACGTGAAGTGCTCAAATTAAAAGAATAAGAGAAAGAATACACCCCGAAAGTCGAGGGCATTCTTGCTGATTTTATAGACATAGTACCTAAAGAGTTGCCCAATGAGCTTCCCCCCATGCATGATATACAACACACTATCGATGTTGTTCCAGGTGCAATTTTGCCTAATTTACCTTCTTATCGCATGAATCCAACGGAACACGCCGAGCTTGAAAGGCAAGTTGATGAATTACTTGCAAAGGGGTTATTCGAGAAAGCTTAAGCCCTTGTGGAGTTCCCGCTCTACTCACTCCTAAAAAGGATGAGACATGACGCATGTGCGTGGACATTAGAGCTATCAATAAGATTACCGTCAAGTGTCAGTTTCCTATACCAAGACTTGACAACATGATAGACATGATGGCAGTAGCAGTGATTTTCTCAAAGATCAACTTGAGAAAGGGATACCATAAAATTCTTATTCGCCTTGAGGATGAATGGAAAACAACATTCAAGATCAAGGACAAATTAAATGAGTGGTTTGTCATGCCCTTTGGGCTAACCAACGCACCCAACACATTCATGCGGATTATGATGTAGGTACTATGTCCTTTCATTGGGAAATTTATTGTAATATATTTTGATGATATACTTATTTATAGTCGATCTTATGAGGACCATGATGGATTTAAGGGATGTGATACAAGTTCTTAGGACTGAAAAGCTCTACATCAATTTGAAAAAGTGTACCTATATGAGTCCCAATATTGAACTTTTGGGTTTTGTTGTCTCTTTAAAAGTTGTAGAACGGACCCAAAAAAGATAAGGGCTATTGTTGATTGGCCAGCACCTTCTAATATTCATGAAGTATGGAGTTTTCATGGATTAGCTACTTTTTACCAGCGTTTCATTCGAAATTTCAGCACCATCATACCGGCTATCACGGAGTATATGAAGTCTAGCCAGTTTACTTGGAACAAGGCAGCAAGTAATGCATTCGAAAAAATCAAGTGCAAGATGGTGAAAACCCCGATTCTACAATTGTCATATTTTGGGAAAATTTTTGAGGTTGCATGTGACGCTTCACATGTGGGTATAGGAACTGCCCTTATACAAAGACATTTGTGGCCTACTTTTATGAAAAGCTCAACAACGCCAAGAAGAGGTACTTAACTTATGATGTCAAGTTCTATGCCGTAGTACAAGCTCTCAAGCATTGGTGGCACTACCTCATTCATCGGGAGTTTGTCTTGTACTCCAATCATGAGGCATTACGGTATCTCAATTGTCAAAAGAAGCTTAGTTCTCAACATGCAAAGTGGAGCAGTTACCTCCAAGAATACACCTTCTACTTGAAGCACCGAGCTAGAGTCGACAATAAAGTAGCTGATGCACTTAGTAGAAAAGTCCTACTCCTGGTAAACATGTTTGTCACTACTATTGGGTTTGAGGAGCTGAAGCGTTGCTATGATAATGATATGGACTTCGGCACTATCTACACTACTCGTTGTGATGGTTCAGGTAACCAACATGCTGATTATCAGATTTTGGATGGATACTTGTTGTACAAAACTCGTTTATGTTTGCCACAGGCTTCCTTCCGAGATCATATGATATGGGAGCTACATGGAAGAGGTTTGGGTAGACACTTTGGTCGTGACACTACAATTGCATTAGTTGAGGATCGATTCTTTTGGCCTAGTTGGAAGAGGGATGTGTGGAAAGTCATCAAACAATGTCAGGCTTGCCAATTGGGAAAAAGATCAACGGAGAATGCAGGTTTGTATACTCCACTACTAATTTCAGACAGACCATGAGAAGATATAAGCTTGGATTTTGTACTTGGCCTACCAAGAACGCTAAGAAGATTTGATTCTATCTATGTGGTAGTTGATCGATTTTTCAAGATGACTCACTTTATACCTTGTAAGAAGGCTTCTGACGCTTCTTACGTGACTGTCTTATTCTTTCGAGAGGTGTAGTTCGGTTGCATGGTCTTCCCAAGTCTATTGTTTTCGACCGAGACGTAAAGTTCATGAGTTACTTTTGGAAGACATTATGGGCCAAGTTGGGTACTCGGCTGAAATATTCAAGCGCATTCCACCCCCAAAATGATGGTCAAACAGAAGTCATTAACTGTAGCCTTGGTGATTAATTGTGATGCTTAGTAGGTGACCATGTAGCAAATTGGGACATCTTACCATAGTGAGAGTTTGCCTTTAATAGCCCCCATCAATCACACAATGAGTCATTCTCCCTTCAAAATTGCCTATGGTTTGAAGCCTAGACAACCTGTAGATCTTGTCCCTTACCTATTACTTCTTGAATTAGAAGAGATCGTGATTCTTTTACTCAACATATTCAGGAAATACATGAAGAGGTAAGAAAGAAGGTTATGGTTAGTAATGAAGTCTATAAAGAGGATGCAGATACACGTAGGAGATTCTCTCAATTCAAAGAGAGCAATTTGGTTATGGTTCACCTCTGATCGGAGAGGTTTCCTTCGAACACCTATAAAAAACTTCATTCTAAGAAAGTAGGATCATTCCAAGTATTGAAGTGGTTAGACGACCATATGCTTATTTGTTAGAACTTTCTCTAGATTTGCGTATCTGCCCTATCTTTAATGTGGAAGATTTGAGAAAGAAAAGAGTTAGTCATCTAATTACCTCCCATACAAAATTCTACTCAACAAGAGATTTATTATGTTCTTGAGGATCAAATTGTCTCGACTCAACATGGTGGTTACCAAAAGTTTCTAGAAAAGTGGAGAGGTTAAATGCCTTTCAGAAAACACGTGGATTACGACAACGGACTTCCAAAAGATTAACCCAGATCTTTACGAGATGTACTAATCCTTTACCTCAATGGAACCATGTTTTTTCAAGATGGGTAAGTTGATTGGGATTAGCCCAAAGTATACAGTATGAGAAAGAAAAGTAGTTAATACAATAGGGGCCCAATTGATGAAAACGAGCCCATGGGCCTCAAAGTATATTATTGTTGACCCAAGAAAGCCCATGGTTGATCATGAGGATCACATATAAGTCCAGTAATTAATTTTAACAGCATGATTCTTTTGGAAAGTCCCAAGAGTCTTATATAGAAAGTCCAAGAGTCTTAGTTAGTCCTAGAAATTATATTTTATTTAATGTCTTAACATTTATGTAGAAGGTTCTACAAATGTCTATAAATAGAGGACTCTATGGTAACGTAAGGCAATTTAGAGTTGAAATGAATGAAAAAAGTTCTTTAGTAAGGTGTGACTTCTTACATTAGTGGCGTAACTCCATCCTCGGACGCTTAAGTTTATGAGATTTCCAAGGTTTGAAATACCGGCGATATATCGCTGATATTTGTCGATATCGGCAGTGGCTGACACATCTATATGATGTAGAGAAAAATTTACATGGTATCGGGAGTTATTAGAGATATATCGCTGATATTGTCAATATATCTCCGATAAATCCCCGATATCGAGCAAAACCCTCAAGTTTGATTTAGAAAAAAAAATAATTCAGAAGTGTAGAGAAGAAGAAAAAAGAAGAGGTGGCCGTGAGTACATACCTGTGTCGTCTCCGTCACCGATTGCAAAGCCAATGCCAAGCTAAGCTATGAGGTCAAGCTACCCCTCTTCCTTTCGGAGCTCTGCTCCTTTTTTTTTTGGTTGGGTTTGTTCAGACTTCAGAGAAATGATCGAAGGCTGAATTTTGAACCCTTAAAAGGGTAATGCTAATGTCACCCTGTTTTAAACCCTTAAAGGATAATGCTAATGTCACTCCTGTTTTAAACCCTTAAAGGGTAATGCTAATGTCACCCCTATTTTAAACTCTTTAAAAGGTAATGCTAATGTCACTCCTATTTTAAACCCTTAAAAAGGTAATGCTAATATCACTCCCAAGTCTAAGAGAAACATACTTCCATTTTAATTGCTTTAACGTAATAAGAGTAATGCTAATTTCACTCTCATTAAACATACTTCCCTTTTAAGTATTTTAACCTAACAAGGGTAATGCCAGTTTGCTAGTTTCACCCTCTTTAAAAATTGGGGGTTTAACCTAAAATTAAAAAGAATAATGCTATTTTCACTCTCTTTATAAATTATAAAAGATGATAATGCTATTAGAGGCTTTAATTAAAAAAAGTTTAACTATCTTGAAACATAATTTCTTGTCTCTCGCAAATTATGCCCATAAGGGCTTTTTAGTAATATTAAAAAATTAATAATTTCTTAATAATATTTTATAAATTAAAAATTATTTATATGTAATATGATTATGCTCATAAGGGCTTTTTTAAAAATATAGTAGCATTTTAACTAATCTCTTAACTATAATTTATAAGTTAACATACTATTTTTTGTACAAAATATTTCTAAAATGATGTGCAATGCAAAAAAGTATATTATATAACTAAAATTAATATGTTAAAAACTAATATTAATTTATATTATATACCAAATTCCAAAAAAAGTATTAAAATTTTAATAGAAGGCATTTTTTAATTTTAAGGATTATACTTGGAAGTCTTGAAATTCATGGTATTTTATTTAGTTATGAAGTTTACTAAAAATGATATATGAGATTATTAAATATTACTAAATATTATGTATGTTTGTATTATTATGAATCTTATAAATTATGAATTTATGGTTGATTGAGAAATGAATTAAACATGAATCAATCATACATTATTGTCATACGTCAGTGCATATCTTTGCTCTCTTCTCATTGCATCTTTTATGTACATTGTTGTTTTTTTTTAATATTTTTATTCTAAAAGGTGTATTAACACTTATTTTAACATTTCCTGAAGTTTTACTGCAAAATTCCATGTTTTTTTTTTTTTTTTTTTTTTTACAATTTTCTAAAAATCACTGATAAACGATATATCTTACAATATATCTCCGATATATCTTTTTTCCGCGGCTTGACATGTCGAGCGATATCAACATTCAGAACCTTGAAGATTTTAACCGTAAGTCATCCATAGAAGTAGTGAAGTAGTGAGACCCTACTTTTTTCCCTTTCCTTTATTCACTTCCCAATAAACCTCTCATTCTATTTTAATTAAAATTCATCATCATTCTTCCTCTGTCCTATATTATCAAGACTCTTGAAAAAGATCAGAGTAGTTGAATGATAGAGTGAGACGAGTTGAGATATTCAATTAGGTTTGGCTTATGTTTAGAGCTTTATATTAGAGGGGTGTTGGTTGGGGTGGAGCCAGGATTCTCTTGTAGGGGGGGCTAACAATGGGGGTTCAAGGGCGTAGGCCCCGAAAAAAATTTTGGGGCCAAGTTCATGGGACATCGCCTCTTTTTGTGTCTGTTTTGTAAATAAAATCTTTTTTTTCCAAAAATTCAGGGGGGGCTAGAGCTCCCCGTCCTCCGGCTCCGCCCCTTTCCTAGGCTACTACACCCTTATTATTGCTATAGTAAAAACAAAATTCAAAATTTCAAGGGGGGCTAAAGCCCCCCCGGGCCCTATGTGGCTCCGCCAGTGGGTGTTGGTGAAATACCACCATCCTCCCAAAATCAACAAGTTTTCAAGGTATTTATGGTATTTACAAATTTAGTTTTAATAATAAACATATTTAATATACTAATAGCCATATATCTACTATATTCCTTATTTTACTATATGTAATAGGTAACGAAGGGTTGGCCCGGGGAGGACAGGGTAGGGTAAGGCCCTGGCCCAACCCTCAGGTAAGAGGGCCTTGCATTTTTGGGCCCAGCCCACCCCTCGGACCTTATGAGGATCAGGGTTTTGGGGGTTGGGCCGGGCACCCTCATTTGATGGCCATTTTGTCAGCCCTGGTAATAATATGGTAAACCCTAATATCCCCTAGTGTTGTAAAGATAAAAACGGATGCGATATGGTTTCCAGCATATCATTGAAGCCAGTAAAATATCCCAATAACCATTTCTGATTCTAACTTCAGATGCTTACATTCTCAATGCTTCATCAAGATAATATCTACCTAGCAAAAAAAAAAAAAACTAACCTCTTTTGACATGTACTAAGCTCTGAGAATCCCATAATAAATTTCTGATTCTTTGTGAAATATCCTGCCTGACCATTTTCCTTTGCTTGAAGAGGGATTGACTGAAACAAATTTGATGTCTATGCTGTTAAAGAAAAAAATGTTTCATGGGAAAAAGCATCTTGAACTTTATATGTTATCCGTAACTTTCCCATGTTCACCTGCATTCAATTTAGAAAAGGGTGCCAGTTCTCTCTCTCTCTATATATATATATGTATATATTCCAATTGATGTTAAATTGCTTTGAGGCTAAACTGTGTGGTAACTTATGGATGCAGATAGATAGATGGAACGAGCAAAGGGAGAACGGTACCTTTCCAGGCCCCTTGTAGAGGGAGCCTATTTAGAAAGCAAATGCCGTTTGACTGCCGTAGTTTCGAAGTTGCTACCGAATTTGGGAAACACATTTCTCAAAATGAGAATGGATGGCTATCAGAGAGAGACTTATACAATCCGAGTTAATAAATTTTTTCGGCATGTTCGTCGTTGAACTAGTTTAAGCCCAAATATGGGAAATGCATTCTTGATAAAGCAGAGCTGATGCTAATTATCACTCTGACTAAGCTTCCCTTTGTCATTTTTTATATTTTGACTATTTATAACAGTATCAGGGCGTCAAGTGGAAAGATTTAAAAGAACACCGAGCTGCTATATATTGCAAGACTGATAATTACCTTACAAAATGTTCCCTACCTCGCAATAAAGACATGTTGCTCTTTAATGGATGATCAGTTGTTTCTGCTGTTACTGTTACTACATGTTTTATAGAATTGCTACTGGGATGGGCAGTAGAAGTATCTATTTGGTTGGTAAGGAGCCTGTGGCCGGCCTCAAAGATCGGGCTCTCCAAAAGGTCCTAAGCTGGCTGAGTAGAAGGGTCACTATACCCAACAGAAATCGGTTGATCTCTGGTGGACTGATGGGGTGAACCAATAAAGGAAGGCTTTCTATTTATTGTCCAAATCCCAGTTCAAGTTGGTGAAGAGCTTGAAATTAGTTGTTCCAAACAGTATACATGTTCCTGAAGGATATCAGCTGCCAGTGACACTCACCACAGAATCATGATGCCAGTTACCCCTCAGGGAAACATGGTGTGGTCCTAGCACAATTTAGGAAAACATGTTACTAGATCATCAGTTCGCAAAGTCCGGGATTGGTCTTGGCTCAGTCGAAAGGTAGATTTCTGAGTTATTGTGAATTGAAGAGGTTGATGCAAAGGTGTATCAGTTTGGCTTCTTTGACTGACAAAATCACGGTCTCCTTGGTGATGCTTAGTGTGTTGGTTAGCTGGATTCCGCCTTGTGTGTATTTAAGTTTAATTTCTGGGAAATCCAAGACCGGCTAGTGTTGATGGGATTGTCATGGGCAGTGGGATTAGGGCCGGTAACTCCTCCCTAATTTCCACCGGCTGTTCCTTTCCTCCGTTGTGTTTTGGGGCCAATGGATCTGCAACCTGGTTAGCTTCCTTGCAGATATTTTGAAACTCCTGAACCATGCTCGACACATAATTCTAATGTCTACACATGGGACATTCAAAATTTTGTTTAAAAGAGGTTTTCTAACAATCCTTTTTCTTTACCAAAAAAACACAAAAACAACCTTTTTTTCATGAATATCTTTCCACCGCATTTAATCTTCTTACATATTACTGCTTTCGGTTTACCCGACACAAACCTCCATCCGCTCTCACAAGCCGCATATCACAGTTTTTGAGTCGTATACCAAGGTTTAAAAATTTATTGAAATTTCGTGATACTTCGTGAAATTTCGGTTTCAGACAACACCAACAACATCGAAACTGGGTTTATTTTAAAAATCAAATTTTGGCCGAAATTTCGGATTTCAAAAATTTCAGTCGAAATCTGATTTTTTTTATTTTTAAATAGATTTTTTTAAATTAAAATTCTGAAATATTTCGAAAGTTTTACTAAAATTCCATGAAATTTATATATTAATTTTAAAAACAAAATAATAATATTTATATAAATATATAAAATTTTATTAAAATATTATTTTTTAACATATATATTAATATTTCGGATTACAAAATTTCGTCGAAATCCCGCAATTTTTCAGGATTTCGATTCAAGTTGGGTGGCCGAAATTATCGAAAATTTCAAAATTAAAAACCGAAATATTTCGAAAGTTTTAATGAAATTTCAAAATTTTATATATTAATTTTAAAAATAAAATAATAATATTTATATAAAATTTTAATAATATATTATTTTTAACATATATATATAATTAATAAAAATATTAATATTTCAGATTTCGAAATTTCGAAATTTCGCTAAAATCCTACAATTTTTCGGGATTTCGGTTAAGGTTGGCTGGTTAAGATCATCAAAAATTTTGAAATTAAGAACCTTGTCGTATACTTCTCCAATTGTAACCGCCAATTTTGACCTCTTAACTATGGTTAAGATTCACTAACCCCTAAGATTCACCCACCTATCCTTGCTGTTTAGAAAAAAATAATAGAAAATTTTTTTCACTGTGGTTAAAATTTACCAACTCCTAAGGTTAATTTTTTAAAAGAAAAGAAAGATAGTTGGGTGAACCCCTGGGATAAAAGAATCTTAACCACAATTAAAGGGTGTAAAAAGAGACATGGCAACCACATGGAGGGTAACCGGTTTTTGCTAAAAACCGGTTACAACTAGAGAAGATTACCCGTCTTTTATTTTTGATGGAACGCATCACAGTTTAAAGTCCCATTTAAACTGATTTATACTTCGAAGGCTGTTCTATTTCAGCCTGCACTCTGTAAAGACTAGAGAAAATTAGGAACAGCATAAAAGTGGAAGTGGGTATTGGCAATAGATGAGAAGGCTAGCCTGCTCTAGTATCCTACACACATTGCAAGAGTAGCTTTCATACAACCTTAAGTTTGTTAAAAATGTAGAAATCCCATGGTGTAGACCGCAGAGATTGTAAATGCTTAAGATGAGATTTTTCCAACAATTACCATCCGGTTACTCGAGGGAACATGTAGCACCAAATAATTTTTATCCTCAAACTAAGAAACCATGGTCAATTTATTGCCTAAGAGCATCTACAATGATGTAGCTTTGCCACGTAAGATATATCTTCATGGTAGTGGACAATAAAACAAAACTAGTAGTTTATTGCTGTGTTCTCCAATGTTGGATGTTAGTTATTACTAGTAATGCAATGATAACATCATTTTATGTATTTATGCACATTTTAAATTAAACAATATATTGTAACAGTCAAAAAAAGGTAATTACAACGGTCAAGAAAGACAGGTCTTTCTGTTGTAGCATTGGAATATAAGCTTTTTTGTCGTTATACACAAATGAGCTCGCTAAATTCATCGCCACAATTCATAAACCTTCTAATATCTACACAATTTAATAATACATTAACTTATAACATTGGAGATGGTGTTGATTTGGTACTGTCACCATTAATACAAACAATGATCCAACAACCATCATTGTTAAATCATTACTTGTTTCAATGGTGACAGATATCAAATCAATATCATCTCCATATATTGTTAAATTGTATATGTGCTAAAATTTGTGAACTATAACGATGAATTTAACAAGCCCATATGTACAAAACGAGCATGTATCTCAATGCTATAATAAATTACACTTCTTAATCATTGTAATTATCATTTTTAACCGTTATAATATATTATTCAATCTAAAATATACATTAATATATAAAATAATATCATCATTGCATCACTAATAATAGCTAACATCTGGCATTAGAAAACAATAAACTAATAACTTTGTTTCATTATCAACTACCACGTAAATATTTCCCACGTGACAACTTTTAACAATTACTAACAAAGCTATATCTTTATGGATGCTCCAAGGATTCATTATTATTTTTTTTTCTAAATCAATTAATATTGGAACTCTTGCACCTCATTACCTAAGGGATAAGATCCTAAGAGCATCTCCAAGAGACACAGCAAACCAGGTAACAAATCTGGTTTGCTGTGCCACGTAAACAAAATCATGCTCCAATAGACATGGCAATAAACGAAGCAAGTTTGCTATCTAAGAACATCTCCAAGAGAGGATAGCAAATGAAGATAACAAATGTATCTTTTACTACCCCATTTATATTTACATTTTGTAAAAACCTCACTTCAAGAGAGGATAGCAAACAGAGATAACAAACAGTCATTGAACCAAAAACAACCATTTGGATAAAAATTTTGGAAATACTACTTAATATTACCATGAGAAAATAAATTTTTTCATGTCGTTTCAAAGTAGTAAAGGTGCCTGTTGGAGCATGATTTTGTTTGTGGCACAACAAATTGTGGCACAACAAACCAGATTTGCTATGTCTCTTAGAGATGCTTTAAAAACCCATACAACATCTTTACTACCTTGAAGTCACACGACAAAATTTATTTTCTCATTAAATGGGTCCACAAAAGACTTATTCAAATTGTTTCCTTTGTACAACAGCTCTAACTCTTTACTACCTCCATTTGCTATCCTCTTGGAATAGTGAAGTTTTTTAAAAAGTGTAAATTGAAACAACAAACATGTAAATGGGAATAACAAATGACACATTTACTACCTCCATTTACTACCCTCTTTTGAGATGGTCTAAGAGTTCTCTCAACCAAGAAGACACACCCCACCATTGGGGTAAGATAGGGGTGTCCATTTGGTTGGTAAGAAAGTGGGAAATTTTTTGGCTTGCTATTGCAATGAAATATTCTCCTCCTAGAAGAGGAGGGAAGTGGGTCTTCACAAGAAGAGGAGGGAAGTGGGTTTTCACAACCTCTGCAAAAATAGAATCACTGCAAACAAATTCAAATTTGACTGATTATACAGTATACACTACTTTTCAGGTTGGAAAGTTTGGTCCTAGATCAAGCTGCAAATAACAAAATTGGAATTGACTCTGGACAAATAATATAACAAAATAGCCAAATTTTACTGAGAAGCTTAAATTGGATGATGTCAATAATATATGTTCATCATCAGTCAGTGAAACTAAGAAGAACAAATCACCCAAAAAGAGAACAAATATTAAACACGAACAATTTCCCCCCAAAAAACACTACTATTTAACCCCAACTGCACAGCACCATAACAACTGAGTATCTGGATAACATCTCTTACTGATTACTTACTCACAAGCACAACTTAGTGCTCTGTGGTCTCCTACTCGAGAAAACAAAATGAAAAGTACCACCTTACAAACCCAGCTAGCATCATCACTCAGCCATTCAAGCTCTCTCGCCTCTGATCCTTCTGGCTAGTTGGATATCCTTAGGCATGATGGTAACACGCTTAGCATGAATGGCACACAGGTTAGTATCTTCAAACAAACCAACAAGATAAGCCTCAGCTGCCTCCTGCAAGGCCAAGACTGCATGACTCTGGAAACGTAGGTCAGTCTGCACCAAAAGTCACACCCACAAGCCCATCAGAATCCATCACATAACAAACACCACAGCAACAACAAGAGATAATAATACAACATAAACTAAACCCTTCACCTTAAAATCCTGTGCTATTTCACGGACAAGCCTCTGGAATGGTAATTTCCTGATCAGAAGCTCAGTGCTCTTCTGATACTTACGAATTTCACTGCATTACATTGAACAACGAAAACTAAACTCAATTACCACAATCACTATTCAACTAAAGACATTGCGAGCCCAAATTTACAAGCCCCAAAACAGAGAAACACAAACGGGTAGTAGAATTTCAAACAAATCATTGCATACCGAAGGGCAACTGTTCCAGGACGGTATCTGTGAGGTTTCTTCACCCCACCAGTGGTCGGTGCAGACTTTCTGGCAGCCTGATAACATAACAGAACACAAATCAGAACTCGAATCGTGCAATCCCTCTTCAAAAATACAAACAAAAGATGGAAAATTTAGAGATTCTGTAGGGAAAAAAATGCAAACAAACCTTGGTAGCGAGCTGCTTCCTAGGAGCCTTTCCTCCAGTGGACTTGCGAGCAGTCTGCTTCGTACGAGCCATCTGCAATTAGACATTTAACCTAAATTAGCAATCTTCTTCTTCTCTCGAATACCATTTTTTTCTAAGGATGTTTATTTGGTAACCTATATTGTATCCTAGCACATTTTCTAAGCATAAAAAAATATTTTTTTCCCCTAAATTCAACCAACTTTATTAGATCTTCCTCTCCAATAACATTGTTCGATCATCAAATAACACAATAAAAACCCTCCTTCTGCAATGGACTTTGCATCAACGGCATAAAACCCTAATCTGACATATTAGAGGAGATATTGCAACGAAACAATAGAAGGGGATTAACATCAAGAGAAACCCTAATCTGACAGACGGTGAGGGAAATTACAACCAAACATAGAGAAATGGAGCTACATCAAGAAAAGAAAAAAAAACCCTAATCTGACAAATAGACAAGGAAATTGAAACGAAACAGTTACTAGGGAGGAAAAATCAAGAAAACCTAAAAAGCTTTTGAAGTAACTCCAAATAATAACCGAAAGGGTCCCAGAAGAACAAAACCCTAATACATTACAGTAGAATCACTGCAATAGAAAGACGGATAAAGTCGATTCAGATCCATGCAAAATCCTAATTGGCTAATCATATCCTATTAAATTTAAAAATAAAATAAAAAAACTAAAAAAATTCAAATTTTCGAAATAGGTCTGCTTACCTCTTAGTTCTTTTGAGAGGAGCAAATTGCAACGAAACCCTAAAACCTTCAGACGCGGAAAAATCTTAAACGGAACAGCGGTAGATCCCTATTTATAGCCATCTATATCTCGACGTGGTGATCTCCATCGGACGGCTGCGATTCACTTTCATTGTGTTTTCACTGTACGAATCGGATGGTCCAGTTGGACTTCCGTGTGTTTTCTGGACTGCAGTTAACGGGTGAGATTTGCTCCTTGGCGTTCGACTCGGATCGTGAGGCTTTAATGCTGGATTCTTATTGGTTGAAGAAAATCCAATTGTTTCCGTTTCCTTGCTCTCTTTCGTAAGTGTTGTCATGAGAGGGCAAACGAACTGTAACGGTGAAGTCGGTAACCCACTCAAATTGTCAAAAACAGTCTTTTCTATTGCCACATACATCACCAGGAATCCTAACCCTTTAATAATTGAGATAAACGGTTAAGATTTGAGAGTATATACGAGAGTACACTTTGGGAGTATCTCTAGACTAATTCAAAACAGAATGGTGCTTTTTTTTTCTATTTTTTTGGAAACTCGGGGTATCCCAACCCTTCTAATCAGCTCGGGGATTAGTCCCGAAGCCCGCAACCCGCCACATTAGGTACAGGTAAGTCTGGGTAAACCCGTACGGGACTGGCCCCAAAGGATAAGTGAGGAATGGAGCCCAGGACCTCCTACTTGCCAAGAGACGTAGAAACCATTGGTCCACCCCTTTGGGGTTAAGAAGAAGCAGATTGGTACCTACTGCAATTTTGCAATAACACCTTGGCAACCGGGGGTGTCAATGGGGTAGAATTCGGGCCTCAAAGCCTTGAGTAAATGTGTTGGCCCTATTAAAAAAATTACCAAAATTCAAGCCCAATGGCACACTTATGGGACCTAGTTGTAGGCTTGTAGCATACATATTTTTACTATTATAAAATTCCCAAACTACCCCTATATAAAACAAAACTTTGATTCAATGTTTCATTTTTAATGTTTTAATATTTTACTGTAATTCCCAAACTACTCATTATATATTTAAACTAGCGGGTGGCACCTACGATGCACGTGAGAGCGAGGAGAAGAAGTTTAACCACAGTTAATAGGAGTTAAAAGGGACACGTGTTAACCCACGGGTGAAATTGAACTCTCCCCGAGTTCAATCGCGATTGACTGTGATTCTATTCTTTAAATAGATAGATGAGGGTAGTTTGGGAATCAAAGTAAAACATTAAATTAAGTTTTTGTTTTATATAAGGGTAGTTTAGGAATTTCGAAAATTTCAAGCTACACCTGCCTCTCCCATTATAATAGTAAAGAAGATAAAGAAAAGATAAAGATTAAGAAGAAGATAATAGAATCACAGCCAATTGCAATTGAACTCAGGGAGAGTTCAATCGCTCCCATGAGGTTAACATGTGTCCCTTTTAACTCTTATTAACGGTAGTTAACTCCTTCCCCTCGCTCTCAACGTGCATCG
This sequence comes from Tetracentron sinense, assembly GCA_015143295.1. Classification (NCBI taxonomy): domain Eukaryota; kingdom Viridiplantae; phylum Streptophyta; class Magnoliopsida; order Trochodendrales; family Trochodendraceae; genus Tetracentron; species Tetracentron sinense. The sequence goes on from CM026574.1 coordinate 18,840,363, forward strand.
CACGTGCCACCGGCTAGTATATTTTAAGGGTAAAATCAGTTTATATATTGAAAATAGGTGGCAGCTCTACGCCACACGAATCTGACCTAAGTACGTTTAGAATAATTTTGAGCTCAGTCTAGTAGTCCCTGATTCGGAGCCGACCTCCAGCTCCACCAAAAGGCCTTCCTCCGACTTGACTTCCAATTCGATCAGAATGTCTTACCCTCCATCCTGGATGATAGTTCGATCAGACAGAGGTAGGGGTGTCAATCGGGCTGAATTTAGGCTTCAAAGCCTATCGTAAATGTGTCGGGCTCAGGGTTGGCCTATTTAAAAATCACCAAATTTTAAGCCCAAGCATGGCCCATTGACACCCCAGACCAAGGCGTAGACTTCCTAACTGTGCTAGAATCCTTCGAGTTGCAATACCAATACTCGAACTGTCTTACGAAGTTTTCAAATAGAAAGAGATTGTAAACCTAAGCCATGCAGACAAACGTATGTTGGAAAGATCCCTACTTCGTTGAGGAATTGGAAAGGACACACAAGTAGTCAACCCTAATTCAAAATTTATGATCGTTGGAGTGTCTTCGTAGGTCTGACTTGATCGTTGGAATGTCTTCGCAAGTCATAGACTACCACATCTTGAAGAAGAAAGTGTTGCCACATATATTTAGGTTAGCACGATGGTGAGCCTTTCAACAACACATCTCAGACTCAAAATCTGAGTCCAACCTAATGGGAATACACGACCAATCACCGGAGCAACAGGGAGGTGAACATATATTCTTGCATATGAAGTTTTGCCTTAAGCCTTTTGAAAGAGCAGATCTATTGAACATTTATTCTTGCATATGAAGTTTTGCCTTATCCCTGCGAACCAGATCAAAAAAAGTTCTATTGCATATTTCCCTGCAAACCAGATTAAAAAAGATGTCGCAAGGACTGCAGTGGTGTTGAATGGTTGGGAGTGAGCCCATTGACATTAATCAATTGAGTGTTTGAAACCCTCCTTGAGGCACCCATTGTTCAACCAGTCAAGGATGATGATAAAACTGGAAGAGGTTGACGATGAGGCTGTCTTGGAAGATAATCTTCAATATTACCCAATGCTGCACATTTGAAATTGGTCCTATACAAAAGAAAATAAAAAAACCTGGATTAAAATGGAATAATTATTTTATTTTTTTTATATTTCTTTTATTGCTTTCTATAACCATCAGTCACATAGATACAATGACAAAAGCCCATTATTTCCAACACCAGCAGTATCCCCAAATGAATCCTCCTCCCTTTCAAGACATGGGCAACTTCTCCAACTGAAAAATAAGCAGAGTCTCAAGCACTCCCCTCCCTCTTGATCCATTACCCTCTTCGTCCATACTTTAATTTACTTCCCCGGCTACCTAGTCTCAGGATATACACATTCCGCAAGCTCTACTACTCTTTTTGGTGAAATCTGTCCGTATACCCTGAAATATGACATTCAGTCACTTCCTCGACTCTGGATATACACATTCCCAATATAAACAAGAAACTATATACCCCGCTAGCCTGCCCACACGCTCAAGTCACTTCATAAAGGAATAATCTGTTTATCAAATCTACCTAATAACTTGAGAGTTGTTTATAGTAGTTGATTCTCTCTGACATAAACAATCTGGTAAAGGATTCACATAAAATGCTTCTTCTGACCGAAACCTCTCTTTACCCTTTGTTCCCGAGATGGGGCCTTTCCGCTTCCGTGGGGACCCTTGCCTGTCCAACCAACATGCAATGAAACTACATCCAAATTTAGAAAAATTGGAATGACAGGATTATTTGTTGTACTACTTGACAATACTTAGAGATCTCTACTATACAAAATGTGCACAACCATCCGATGGGCCCAACCAAGAGATGTCTTCACTTAAAGAATGCTCCTAATTACCCACTTAATTGCATCCTTTCTGAAAGTCGTGAAAAAAGGTATTAAGGACTAGGAAAAAACAGATTTCTTTGAAGACAAAACATCTGTTTTTTTTTTTGGAGCTAAAAGATTTTCTATTTAGTGGGGCCCACGGATTGGATGGTATTGAGTCCTACCACATGCACCAAATGTGCACTAGAGAGTCCATCTATTACCAAGCACAATAATACTATTGTAGTCCCACCATCTGTAATCAACTATGAACACAGTGATCTGTGTATTTACATACCGTCTTTTGTGGATTTCGACAATTCGATCAGACAGATTTTTTCCGTCTTTCAGTGTTCCTCGGTCAATTTTGTCGAAAAGATGCACAAGGGCTTTCCTGTTAGACAAAGAGATGGGGGGAAAAGAGAGAATTTCAAAGGTTGTAACTTTTTATAGTAAGAATGGTAGACAATAGTTACGTCAATCTGCATGTGCTTCCGAAAAGAAAATGTCTTGCCTGTCTGGAGAAATTGTTTTCCGATGTCCAAGATAACGACGATGACCTTCAACGGCCCTTGCCATATTCCCAGAGTACGAAGGAATAAAAATGTCACTCTCAACTGATACAATATAGTCAAGTGCAGCCATTTGAGATGCATGACTAGCAAAAGGTTCAAGTTCATCCATGGATGCCAATTTTTCCTGCCAAAATAATGTTGACATGTCATTATGCTTTTCATCAAATGATGACATCTAAAACTTCTACAGAAAAATCCCCCCCCCCAATTGTTAATATATTGAGAGAGAGAGCATGTATTTTCACTTGGCCATGTGCAGTATATTTCTATTAGAATAGAATATTATTGATTTTGCCAGTAATAGCCATTGAGAAAATAACAACCATATCAGGATATTAGCACTATAAAAGCTGTACACGTCGGTTACAAGTTACAACAATCAATCCAGTGGCCAATCTTTTCAAGCAGAACACTTTGTAGGTCACATGGAACAGTGTTCCTTGTACTCACTGGATGTATTTCTGTGGAATATCTGTAAATATGATTCATGGGTTGTTTCCACAAAAACTTATATGTGAAGCTTTTCACCATTATTCTCACCCTTTGACAGAGAAACACACCCAATCAAAGGCACATGTGAGCGCGGACACACTCCTAAATGCACAGTGCTCCCTATCCTCCACTAGCCAACCAAAATTCTACTTACACTTCTATTTTACGCGCGCGCACACCTAAATGCCTTATTTTATAAACATCCAAATCTGAGGGAGGTATCTATGCTCTCTATCATCCCCCCTCTTTGCCAACAAAATTTCTACTTTAGCACACTTTTTTATGCAATAGAAAAACTAACTTCCAGAGAGATCTTCTCAGCATCCAAGATAAGAGAAAATAATCAATATCATCGATCTGGTTGTCCTAGTATACGGGCCTGCCTTTGAACATGTGATCATGCTGGTGAAGGACCTCAGCACTTCTAACTACAACTACTTTTGCCAACGCCAATTCCTCTCTCAACCTATACGGATCACTTTATTCTGCAGCACTTAAGAGGTTCACATACATATATCAAGTTGTTTCTACCCACAAACGAGTCAACCCCAAGGTATCTACACTCTTCCTAGACAAAACCTCCCAACATATTCTACAATGTGAACATGATCTTACAAATGGGAACTACATTCTTGTAGCAATTATAGGATCTAGTTTTCACTTTTCAGAAAACATGTGCTGGCAAGTGGCAACTGAATTTAGATTTAATAACTCCATTCACTGTTGAGAATTTTTGTTATCCACATCTATTGCTTCCAAAAAGAAGGGGAGAATCTTTCCCGTGCTTAGATTTTTTCTTTTCCATCTATTGCCCACCCAGTTTTATCAGTCAAGCAAGATCTGCAATTCAATGGAAAAATCATATCTTGTGTGTGTGTGTGTGTGGGGGGGGGGGGAGTTTTATCAGTCAAGCAAGATCTGCAATTCAATGTATCAACAACATTATCAATTGCCACTTAACCAAACGTCTCGCGAGAAAGGAGTATTTGCCCACAATCTAGATATGGCATCCTCAATAACTCTCCATTTGGAATGAACTTTTACTCATTATTTTTATTTTTACAGACACTCAAAATTCTTTAAAAAAAGATAAGAGCATCTTATCCCGCAAATAAGGTATTAACAAGAACAGAACTCATCTGTGCATAGTAAGAAATGCTGAGAAACGTGAACCACCTAGGAGAACTATTAGGAAATTTGAGGAAAAGCGGGATTCAATACATAGCATTTGAATATAACATTTTCATTTCTTCTTGTAATAATACTTGATGATAAATGTAATAGCACTTGATATACCGACAGCTTAAGTCACACAGATTGATAGATGTAATAGTACTTGTTCAACAAAGTAACAAACAACTTGAGTCATATTTGATTGAACAATATAGATGACTATTCAATGCATAAACAAGATGAGCCAAGCCGAGCTCGAGCTTGGAAGGTTTTGACGAGCCGAGTTTGAACAAAGACTTTGAGGCTCAAAATGAGCTCAGGCCGAGCTTGAGCACTGTGTAGTTTAACGAACTGAGCCTGAACACCCAACTACTCGGAATGACTCATCATCTATTTAACAAGTAATAAAAAACATCCAAATGATTTGAATTTTTCGCCTTCTTTTTCTGCTGAAGCTAATACTGTTTTCCTTTGGCTGAAAATAAAAATCACTGTTACCTTTTACTGATTTTTCCCCCTGAAACCTACTGAATGAGTTTCATCTCTAAAACCTGCACTTAACTGCTCTGCTCATTTTCTGATTGATTTGTCTACAATCTGACATCATCCGACCCAGCTAAGTGAAATTTAATTGACCAACCAACCTTGTTGCTTCAGTGACCCATCCATTTTTTCTAAAGTATAGGGGGCATTACCAGTATTAGACACTTAAATTGGCTAAATCTTAATTTCATGTTGCTTTCAATAGCATGATTTAATTAGCATTAGTTTTTTTATTTAACACTGTATTAAATAATTCCTCAATCCACACTATGGATACATGTCCTATAATTTCACTCCCCCCCCCCCCCCCCCTACAAATCCTAACAAACAAGTTCCCAATATTGAGGAAATTTTTCATTAATACCAAAAGAATTTACTAAGTGAAAAAAGTTGGAACTTCGACCAACGCATTAATATGACAGTCCATACCTTGCTCATAAATATGGGAAAGCGGGATTGAAGATCAGCCATATGCGAATCGCCCCCGTATATCTCCCCTGCAGCAATATATACGGGTGTGTTTGATGGATATCGGAGAGCACTGAGGAACATTCCAACCTCTTTTGGAGTTAAAGGACAATATCCTTTGGTTCTCTGTTCCCGGGAATCGATATCTTTCACCTTCCAATATGCAGTGTTCTCTCTACAATACAAGGGAAGGGGAGGGGGGTTCAGATAGCATATTTGAAAAGAAAATGTTATTCCGAATGAAAATTCCCAAAGGAACATTTAAAGCTGAATCGTCATAAAGCACACCATTTAAACATCTCGTACCTGATCGTAGTTAATTCATCAGCTTCAGCTGGGGTTAAACCATGTGTGCATCCACTAAAGGCAAGCATGTCCTTCTCGTAACGTAAATGCAAAGCAATGTAAGAACCGTAGGACCTCATCCGCTCCACCAACAACTATAAAATCAATGCAACAAGAAACTTATATTATGGTCATTGCAGTGGCTGCAGCAAAGATATAGCCACTCCAGAAGTCAAATTGCAATTTAGGTCTAGTTAGTTACTTTTCCCATTGCTTCAATCTGAGGGGAAAATCGGAGAGCTTCATAACAAGCACGACAACGCAACTTTTGAATGTCTGGAGGCAAATTGTTATTTGCTAAGCGAGAATCAGATTTAGCAGCTCGAATAACCTAGGAAAAATGAGTTGAATCAGATTATTGCATTCAGAATATTGATTGGGTCAAGTTGGTGGATTCTGAACAAAGTATTCCAAATAGACACCTGATAATCTTCCCACATCCTAGCTATGTCATCTTGGTAGTAGTCTATACCAGACCAGCTTCTAAAATGCTTAACTGCTCTGGTAGCAGTCGCCAGTTCCTTGGGAAGTTTTTTTATAACTTTAACATCATTAGTCAGAGCACTTATAAAATGATCTTCATCAAAGACATCTGAGAAGTTGCTGCAGTACCCAATTAAAAATTATTAAAACGTCAACCAGTTACAACCTGGGATAGAAAAAGTGCAAAATGAGAAACATTCAGTACCTAGAATCATGCCAAAATGACCGTTTATCAAGTTCTGGAATAACAAGTGTAGCGTTTATGATACGAGCCACAGCTACCATGTCACATATCTGCGTTCAAATATTAGACTGCCTTCAATAAATTAGTTATGAATCATGAAACATTCTTACAGTGGTTATGAATGTAAGGACGTGTTGGCAGGATAGGCTTTCCACAGCCATTGTTTCTGCCATTGTAAACCATGTCAATTTCTAAAATTATACAAGTCCAGAGTGTTGTGTCTTGACATTCTAAATAGTTTGAATGTCTAAATCATACCAACAATAGATGATAGGAGAGGAAAGGAGTCATGGAGTGGGAATGATCATCTAGATCAAGAGCAATACATTGGGTAGGAGAGGAGACAAAGACTACTACATGGATATGGTAACATCTAAAGATAGTTATTGCTAAATTACGTAAGCACTACTGACCGATGTGATCGAGTTGGCGATACCACTATACAGAAGCTTGTAGGAGGTCTAGTTCACCATCACCAAATCATACATAATTTCCACTTCGAAAACCCTCTCCCTTCTCACATGCACACGTGTGCATGTGAACATAGTACACTTGCACTCCCCTACACCATGTACAGCTAAACACCCCCCACATCATACACCCAAAATCCCTACACCAATACCCATGTACACCACACCCTACACCATATACATGTACACCCATACACCCTACACCATATTCGTGTGCATTTTAGAGAGAGAAAGAGACCACTAGTCCATATAAAGATGGATTAAAAAAAATTGTATAGAAGACAGCCACACGTTACACTTGTAGCCATAGTCGCCAAGTTTTCGGGAAGTACAGATTTTATAAAGCAAAAAACACGAGGAAAAAAAAAGTAAGGGAAATTTTTTTAAATAATTAATAATTATAAATTAATAGAAAACATGATATCAGGTAACCAACTACTAACAATCATTTAAAGTCATCATTCAACAAAATAATTGTACTTATATAGCCCTCAAAATATAAGTAATCCACCATTCAAAAAAAAGTACAATAACATCATCCTCTAAAATAAGATCCAAAACCCAACATAAGCTTCAAAGTTCTAACCATAATATAAAATTCAATAATATCTTTGTAAAAAGCCCTATATGAACTCTATCATAAGATTCAAATAGGTAAATGAATGTGCTTATTGTTTAAAATGATGACCCTATAATTTTTTTGAAAAAAAAAATATGTTTTTTGTACGCATATTACAAGAGTTTAATACTAAAACGTGTTTAATACGCGTTTTATATGAATATCGCTGTTTTAAACTTAATACGCATAAGTACATCATTTAAAATGATGACCTCCCAAAAAAGCTTAATAGGTGTATAAAACACTTTTTTGGTGACTATGCTTGTAGCAGATACCAGAAAACCAATAGAATTGGTAGACTTGAGCACGAGTCTAACTCTCAACTCAAATGATGGATTCTCTTTGCCACTAGTCCAACGAAGGCATCGGTACCATTAACGCTTCTTCATTAATATTATTTATTTGGGGGATATGTTACATAAGTCATTTTATCAATGATACAAATATGGGGCATTTGCGGTTTAACTTTTTTTGTAAACATGGAAGCTAAAAGAAGTGGAATTAATTTATTCTTTCCTTTCTAATTATCTCTAACAAGATCACCCAGATTGTAAAACTGGGTTTCTAGCATAAAAGGGCTTCAAAAGAAGATTGAGTTGATATGGATCTCAATCAGTATAATTTATGCAAGAGAAGATAGAAGGATACTGACCCCAGCACGCATCTGATTGAGCCCACCATTAGTATGAACAAGCAGGTAACCCTGCGACTCTGCAGGAGCTGAAGAAACAAGATTATAATGAAAATAAGTGTGTAAGAATTTAATGTCAGCATAATTACAGGAACCCCACAGGCCGCAACCGTAATTCCCTTACATGAATAGGATGGACTAGGGTCGACACAGGGCACAAAATCACGAGTTGGCGGAGCCTTCCACAGCTTCTGAAAATCCAAAACCCCCCTTGCACCATTGAACTGTCAAGTCTAAAGGAGTGAAAACATGAAAGATGCATGACTACTCTGTATCAACAAGTACACCTAAATCTAGTAGACTCGATCCACAGGACATCCGATTGGAACTTATGATCTCCTCAAAAGGCAGTAAGTAACAGGGATCACAAAATAAATAAGAAAATGGAATACTATAAATAAGAAGATTAAACAACATTAAGAAATATCCATGGAAACACAAAAACCTTGTGAGATGGAGGAGGGGTTTTGAACAGTTGTGGAGGAGCCAACTCTTGTGTCCATCTTAGCTCGGTGCTCAACGTGTGGTATCCTATTTCATGTTGCTGCGAATCAAACAATCCCAGATTAGCACACAATCTCGCCTTCACAGGCCCAACAATCCACATTAGATATAAAAAAAAAATAATCAAAATTAAACTGTGAGAAGAGAAATTCCAGATTATCCATTAAAAAAAGAGAGACCTTGCTGCAATTAAAAAAAAAAAAACTGATTACTCACAGATCATAGAAAAAACAATTCTTCAATTAAAATAACATCAAAAATAGAATATTGCAATTCGCAAGCTGATCTTCATTGATTTATATATTTTTCCAAATTTTCTAATAAAAAAAGAAAAGAAACAGAAATCGATAACTGATTTTTTTTTCCCGAATCTAAAGAGGTACAAACAATAAATGCTTAGTACAGTGAATCAAACTGAAATAAATCACAGAAAGTGTAAACAGAATCTCTAAAGAACTAAAAACCCTAACCATCACTCACAAAAACGCAACAAAGAAGAACCCGAAGAACTCGAAAATCGCAAAGAAGGAAATGAAGAGAGAAACAGCATTAAACGCTTCGAGAACAAGGAATGGAAATGGATATTAGGGTTTTACCGTCGGAAGCTTGTAAGAGTCTGAAAACCTATGGACTTTGGAGGAAGGAAAGACGTGTAAATGTACAGAGAGCATAGCCATTAGAGCTATCGCGCATATGGCGCATGTTAACAACGTCCGAAGCAGAACCAATGGTCTAAATCTGCGCCTCTGGTGCATCTCACTTCTCTCTCTCTCTCTCTAAAACCCAATAACAGAGCAAATGCAAACCATTGCTTTCACCTTTCTCTCTCTATTTCTGTATCTCTCTCTAGAGAGTCTCAAAGCAGTCCAGTACTTGTTCTTCCTTAGCTTTCGCGTACAAGTGAAAAATAAATAAATATTTAGAGAGAGAGAGAGAGTAGTGGGAAATAGAGTGTAAGACACCTCAACCATATTCCCGGGACGTGTGCCGTACAAGTGGAGCACGTTCTTATCGATCATAACCGTCCACTTGCTAAGTTCTCATTGGCTTGGGCTATACATAATTCTTTTCTTGATTATTAATAGAGTTTCATTCGTTGCTGGGATTTCATGTTTAGCTCTTTATCCTATGGTTATAATTGTTGCTTGTGTCTAATTTTTGCCCATTAAGCTAATCAGTTTATCTACTCATTTGATCAAGACCAGTCTACCAATCATACGGTCTAGAGATCTTGACTCTTGAGCAGCATTGGTCGAACTATATGCATGCATGTGCACCAATGCTGGATAGAGGTGGTTTATAGACAAGGAAAATAATCACCTCCTCGGTCGGTGGTGCGAGGAGGGGTTTCTCGGCTCCCATTTTCTTGCCATATGTCCCCCTTCTAACCCTATTTAACTATGGTTAATATTCACCCACCCTTAGGGTTTACCCATCTATCCTTAGTTTTTAGAAAAATAAAATTAAAAAAAAATTAACTAAGGGGTTAAAAAGAACTAACCCAAGTTAATGGAAGTTGAAGGGTCAGTTATGTGAGAGCGAGGAGGAATAGTCCCCTCCTCGGCCGACACGGGCACTATTGACAAAATGCACGATTACTATAGAGAGAGTTCGCTCCACCGGCGAGGAGCGAACTATTGCTCCTCACTCTTGACTCAGGTTAATTTTCAATCCTTGAAGTTAAAATTTTTTTTATTTTCTTTTTCTAAAAACAAACGATATATGGGTGAACCATAAGGATTAATAATCCTTAACCACAGTTAAAAAAAGTTTAAAGAGGGACACGTCGGATGAAAAGAGGACCACGACGCCCCTATTTGCGTCACCTACGGAGGAGGTGAATATTTTCATATTATAGAAGTTCTTAGCCCATTTAGGTTTAGATTTTCACCTTTTATATATCTCATACTTAAAAAAAAAAAAAAAAAAGGTTTCATTTAGCCGTCGGAAAGGCTAATATAAACCTTCCAATAAGGAAGTCACATTTGTTAGCCTGTATGTGCGGGGCTTAGATATTATTTGTCTTGTCAAGAATGGAGCCTTCGAAGATTTTACAGTACTTTATGAGATTTGTCATACTTCTTATTGAAGATACGGCACACTCTTTTGTGGCTGTTGACACCCACCATGAGTGTTAACCCTGCTAACCCCCTAACCACTAATCTAAGGTGGATAAATGATTAGGCCAAACAAAAAAAAAATAATCAAACAAACATAATGTATTAAAAAACTTTACAAATATAACCTAATAAAATACCTCTTATTAAAGTAATTTCATTAAACCTTATAAGATTTGCCCAATGCCCAATTTTACTCAAAAGCCCCTCTAAATTCCAACATGCACCCATCTCCATGGTCCCTCATTCTAAAAAGGTATTCAAGCTTTCCATATTATGAATAAGACTAAATCTGCTACCGTGATAGGTTTTCACAGCCATGTTTCTTTTTTGACACCCCTTCACTGTGGTGGAAAAGATTCACCTACCCCTAGGGTTCACTCACCTATCTTTGGTTTTTTTTTTTTGAAAAAAATTCTTTTTTAAAATATTTTAATATTAAAAAAAATCCTTAAAACAGTTTTTAATTTTTTTAAAAAAATTAATATTTTTTTTCTAAAAACTAAATATGGGAAGGTGAACCCTAGGGGTAGGTGAATCTTAATCACTATTAAGATGTGTCAAAAGGGACATGTGGCAACCTGTAGAGGATTTGGTTTCATTATGAATCAATTCTCACATAAATTTATGGGAGAAAAAAAAAGGAGTCAAATCCTCTACGGTGATAATTGGATTTGGCTAAACCAGTTATCACCCATTGAGGTGGCCACGTGTCCCCTTTGACACCTATTAACCGTGGTTTAGAATCACCCACCCCTAGGGTTCATCCACCCATCCTTGGTTGTTAGAAAAAAAAAATTAATTCTATTCTTTTAAAATTAAAAAACTGTTTTTAGGGTTTTTTTAAATATTATTTTTAAAAAATATAATTAATATTTTTTTCCTAACAACCAAGGATGGGTGGGTGAACCCTAAGGGTGGATGAATCTAAACCACAGTTAAGAGGTGTCAAAGGGGACACGTGGGGTGATAACCGGATTTGCCAAATCCAGTTATCACTGTAGAGGATTTGCATGGGCGGAGCCAAGGGGGGCAAGGGGACCATGGCCCCCAATTTTTTTGTAAATCCTTATTGCTCTAGTTTGAATAGTGGGCCCCTCAATTAAAAAAAAATTAGTATACTTGCCCCCCCCCCCCCCCCCCCCACCCCCATAGTGGCCCCCCAAATTTTTTTTGTCATATATATAATGGGCCCCCCAATGGAGTCCCCTTATGCCCTTGAGGTTGCCACATGTCCCTATTGACACCCCTTAATTATGGTTAAAATTCACCAATCTCAGGTTCACCTACTCATCCTTGGTTTTTAGAAAAAAATATTTAAATAATTTTAACTTTAAGAGTTAATGAATTTTAAACTAGGATTCAAAAAGAAATTTTATATATTTTTTTAAAACCAAGGATAGATAGGTGAATCTTAACCACAATTAAGGGGTATTAATAGGGACACATGGCGACCTCAAATGCATTACCGGGGAAAAAAATTCTCAACATAAAAAAACTATCCCAAAAAAAAAAATTCTCGGGGCCTACACCCCCAAATTCCATACCCTCAAATCAAAAAAAAAAATTATACATGTATTTTGGCCCCCAATGAAAAATTCCTGGGTAAGCCATGAGGATTTGACTCCAAAAAAAAAAAGTTGCGGAACGTTAGGTGAACTCAAACTATATTTTTGAATAAAATAGAAGGTAAAGAACAAATTCAAAAGAGCATTAAAAACAGCTGGAGAGTGGATGGCCGGAAAGTGGACGTAACATTGCTCAATTCAAAAACTGTATGCAAGTAAACTGTCCTTTTGCGGAAGATCCCAGTACTAGTGAGAAGATAACGATTGAATAGTATTCCTTGCTTCAGCAAACTCTTTCAGTTCTCGTGAACTTCCTCCCCCACTTGTAGATTACTACTATAAACAGCTTCTGAATCTCTATCTGAAGTCACGATTCAAATGAGTAAAAAAGTAGATTGAGGAAAAGTTGGAATCTCTCACACTTATCTCATGTCCCAAGTAATGCTTAGATGCTTTTGTAGCCTACCCAAGTGAGTGAAACTTGGCAATCCCATTACCCCGGGCTACAAAAACTTGGCAATCCCAACACCACTTTTTCTTTCTTCTTTTGATATAGAATCCAAAGCATATTACATGGAACCATATCGTCTGTGTTGTTCACTGTGATCTTCCCTATGATCCGGTGTGTTTAAAGGCCAAGATCACTTGTAAAGTTGTTAAACACCCGGGCCACAGGAAAGGTACAGTGGACAACACTGATGATGACTTGGTTCCATATTTTGAGCAACGCAAAATATGCATTATGGTAGGAGTAGTTTGGAATATCAAATATAAGAGAAAGGTATTTATGTCAATTAAAACATGTTAAAGAGTATAGCAACCCTATGGGGGCACATGCCCCCACTTAACTTTTGAAAACCTTTTTTTAAGGGTATAGCCATGGGAATGGGTAGTGCAAACTGCTCATTCGGCAAATCGGTCCACATATTCTTTTTTTAACACACCTTTTAACTGTGATTAAATTTGACTAAATTAAAAATAATCTTTATTTAATATTTTTTTCTTAAAAACCAATGTTAATTGGATGAACCCTAGGATGGATGAATCTTAATCACATTTAGTCTGTGTTAAAAAGGGGGGATGGTGGACCAATGAGGACCGGCATGTTACTAAGTAGCCGAATGCACGGTCAGCTATCTATTTCCCTTTCTTATACTAAGTTGTTTAAGGGGAAAAGGAAACAGACTGCCAAGTTAGCCTTCAAGCTGGCCGCGCAATCTCATTACACGCCCTCATTTTTAACACCCACCAATTGTGGTTAAGATTCACTCACCTTTAGGATTCATCCATCCAACCTTTATTTTTAGGGAAAATAATTATAATTTAGTTAAATTAACCATGATTAAAAGGGGGTTAAAAGAGGCACAGGTGACACTACAATAAACTAGATAGGGGACATTGCAGTCCCCTTCTCAGGACTCTTGTTTAAGTATTTAATTAGGAAAAATCATGAGACAAGGGGAAGTTGTCTCCTAAAAAAATTATACTATTATATTTAATTTTTTAATATGGCATAGCAATGAGGCAAGGGGGGACAATTGTCTTCTAAACTTTTGAAATAAAATATATCTTTTATATCATTTCATTTAATTATTTAACTATGCATAGCTATTACCATAAGATAGCCATTACCATAAGACAAATACACAACTATCCCTTAAACAAGGGAAGCAGTACTCGTAAAATATATACAATGTCATAAGAACTTACTTGTCAAAGAAAAAAATCAGTGACTTAGCACCTCACAAATTTTTAACTAAAAGGATGCTCCTCCAAGGTGCTTAAAATATAGCATCTCTCATATTTAAGCATTTTTATTATTATTATTATTATTATTATTATTATTATTAGAGTTCTGATGAGAGGCGGACCCAGGGTCCCCTTCTAAGCTGATCCAAGTGTCCTGTCTCCCTTTCAATCCCTATTTAATCATGATTAAACTTAACTAAATTAAATTTAGTAATTTTATTTTTAATTTTTTTCTAAAAATCATGTTAGATTGCTTAACCCTAAGGAATTAACCACAATTGATGGATGGCCAAAAAAGGGCTTAAACCAATGAGGTCAGTGGGGTCATCTTCTAAGCTGACCTTGAGTCTGTTTTCCGTTTTCCATTTTCCTTATTATTATTATTATGTCCATGTCATCATTTATCTAAGGTTAACGTACTGGGGGACCTTTCAATCCATACTTCAAAGAATTTGGGGGGGGGGGGGGGGGGGGGGACCTTTCAATCCATACTTCAAAGAATTGAAACAAGTCCGCTCCCGGATACACGTCTTATAATCATTGTCGAGGAATGAGATTTGACAAGCCCTCGCTAGATCTAAACGGGGTATGGCCTGTCTCACATGTCAACATGTATTTCTTTAATACCCCTTAATTGTAGTTAATATTCACTAATCCTTAAGGTTTATCATATAACTTTGGTTTTTTTATTTAAAAAAATTACTTTAAGGTTAAAACTTACTAACCAGAGTTTATAAAAAGAAGTTAAAAGAGACTTTGTGAGCGGGCCAGACCAAATCCGAACTCCACTGCCAATGATCATTATAAATCAGAAAGCTAAATAAAGTGCACATTATATTATATAAAGGGTCAACCACGGCATTGAAAATAAGAAGAGAAATTTTCTGAGGGTTTGATTTTGATCAGATCAGTAGGAAAGAAAATGCTCCTCAGCGTGTATTTTAAGTATCTTACGTGATTGATGGATCAAGATCCATGATATAAGCTTCGGTAGAAATAATTTAACATGGAGTGAAACTTAGCAAATAATGGTCTCTGTATTTAGGGCTACAAAGATCAGTAGTGCACAATGAAAAGTGTTAGATATTAATTTCTACATAATAAAAAGTGTCAGATATTATTCTTAAATAATAAAAGGAAATGTGACAATAGATTCAGCGCAAATAAATGAAAGATAGCAGACACAGTGGACTGTTGTGTTTACGTGTCCTTTTTAACCATTACGATTAAGTTTAACTAAATTAAAATTAATATTTTTTATTTTCTAAAAATTAAGGTGGGATGGATGAACCTTAGGGAGTGAATAAATCTTAACCAAAGTCAGTGGGATGTACAAATGGGGGCGTGGACCAATGAGGAATGTACGGATAGTTAATCATTTTCCAAAATAAAATGACAGTAACCAAAAGTGTCGGTAATTGCTAATGGTTTTATAGAGAATGATTAGACGCAAGGGTGGAGCCAGAGGCTTGGGGCATGTGCCCCTTGAACTTTTGAAACACACATATGTATAGATTAGCATTCTAGTCGGACATACTAATTAAAGTCTGTAATTATGTGACACGTGACGGGTTGTTTTAGAATTTGATCATTGGATGTCATGACATGTTTCTCAAGAAACATGTGACAAAGAATCAACTTAATCTGGCATTTATAGATAGTCTGAAGGTGGGCATATCAATCATTTCTACAACCTAGGTTTGGTCTAGTGAACCCTAAGAGTTAATGCTAACAAACTAGGGTCTAGTCGAATGAACTAAATACGTTCAATCGAACTTATTTTTGACACGTGTCTCCTAAGGGACTCACTTTAAAATCTAATGGTCAGATTTAAAAAAAAGATTAGCCGCTCATACAAAGCTTTAATGAGCATGACTCATTATTATCCTTTAATATATATATATATATATATATATTTGTAGCGATTCAAAATTTCTAATGTTAATTCTAAGGGTATTATGTAATTTCTTAGTTTAGGGGTACTTTGGTAATATTGCTAGCATGTGTTTGGTTATGAGGAATTATCCAACTTGAGGGTTGAATAATTAAAAGAACATAATACACTAATCGGGTTAGCTAAAACTTGAAGCCAAACAATGTTAGTGAGAGCTGAAAGCACGAGATTTTGACCCCTTTTCCCGATCAGGATTGGACACGATGAGGAATAAGCGATAAATCACTTATTGGGTTAAGAGTCGCCATCTATTATAATTCTGAGAGAAATAGGGTCTTTGAGATGGTTGGATAAGACATTGTCTAGAAATAGAGTTCAGGGTAAGTGATTCATTTGAATTAGGGGAAAGTGTTAGACATCCCTAAACTCTCATCCGGAGATGGTTACCTACTCCCTAAATCTGAATCAAATAAAGGAAACCATAAAGAAGTTTGAAGTTTGATCTATATGCTGAGCAATGTAATACTCACTTAAATAAATGATTTGAGATAGACAGGATAAGAATGGAATATGGATTCTATCTTAGGAGAGCTGAACCCGATCAGGGTTACCTACGTATCCAATGTTAGTGGAATCAAGCCACACATAGTTCCGCGGTGATTGATGGTTTGATTTGATTGTATGATGGGAAATTGATGTGTTCAATTGTTTACGTTCATATTTGAGGAGCGTAAAGACCTTTTAAGCTCATGCTGAGGAGCGATTGGGCAGCTTAAGCTCTTACTGAGGAGTCATTGCGAGTGGGTATCTGAACAGGATTTTGAACCGAGGTTCGGACAGGGGTCCAACTAGTTAGGTAGATTTAGGGGGTTTAGCTAGGGTTAAGCTAGGGTTTAGGTAGGGTTAAGTTAGGGTTTAACTAGTGTTAAACTAGGATTTAGCTGAATTTGAACTAGGATTTGGATGGATGTTCGACTAGGATAGGTTGGATTTGATCTAGGATTTGGGCAGTGGTTCGATTAAATAAGGCTATATTTTGACTGAGATTTAGACAGGGGTTCGACTGGGTAAGACTATATTTGATCTAGAATTTAGGCAGGAGTTCAACTAGGCAAGGCTATAGTTGGACTGAGATTTAATCTGGGGTTCGACTAGGGAAGGCAAACAGTCAAACAATTTTTAAAAATAACTTTAAAAGCGATTTAAACTACTAAAAGACAAAACAATACAAGATTTTTTTAGAAAAGTTACATTTCGAAAAATCTGAAAAGATTTCTGAAAAGGGATCCCGAGAATCGACTATTCACAATCGGCTTTCTCGGGAATCCGGGCGCTACGAGAGGTTTTGAAAAAGAAAAGGGAGAGAGAGGATAGTGAATGAGTGAAGAATGAAGAGAATGAGGGGGGGGGGGGTATTTATAGTTTTTCAAAACAGGAGGGCCGCTACTTGAAGTAGTGCCTATTTTAGATAAAAACCCTAAAAAGAAAGGTGGTGGTGAACAGTAAGACGGAAAAATGGTACAAACTGGGTTGGGCGGTACTTGAAGTAGCGCTCCTACTGAGATTTTTTCAAAAAGGCCTACCGACACAATGTTGACCCGTCAAAAGGGCCCAAAAAAAAGGCCCAAAAGGAGGCCCTATTGAGGGGCAAAAATATAATTAATTTTTTTTCTTTTTGTTTTTCCTTCGCCACATGTCGTGCTCTGATTTAACTGAAAATCGTTCTTCCGTTTTAAGCTCTTTTTAATCTTAGAAATAGTCAAAATTGAACTAAAATAATTGTAAAACTATTTTGGACAAAATGATGACTTTTGAACACTTTTTCAATGGTATTTTGGTCATTTTCCACTATAGGGGCATTTTAGTTATTTTATATTTTAGGACCACTTTAATCCCAAAAATAGCCAAAATTGAACTGAAAAAATCTGGAAAAAAATCTTAGATAACATGTGAGTTTTTCAGAACTTTTTAGAGGTATTTTGGTCTTTTTTAACTTAGGGGCATTTTCAGTCATTTTTAGCTTTCGGGCCATTTTCCAAAAAGTAGGGCATATGAAAATAGAGTTTAGAGGGAGGTTTTAAAAAGGTTTTTAGAGAGTTTTTGAAAAGGTTTGAAGGTGCTAAATGGGCACAAAATTGGGGTACTTACAAGAGCAATTGGGTAAAAGTACAAATTAGAAACTTGGTATAAATAGCTAATGTTAGACCAAATTAGATTATTCTTAGAAAATTTAAACTAAAAAAAAGCTTTTGGAAAAAGGAAATGAGGCCATAGAGGGTTGGAAATCTATCCAAGCTTGAAGAACAAGATCTAAATCCAAGGCTTGGGCTTCTCATGGTTGGAGGATCGAACTTTCAAGACAAACCCCTTTGGGTTGGATTTCTCTTCATTTAAACCCTAAATTTATAGGGTAAAAGCAAGTGAACACTCCATAATCCTTTAAATTTATGTTAGAATTGTGTTTGATGATCATAACATGTATGCGATTGCTTAAAAATCAATCTAGGTGAAATTCGAAATAGTTACGGATTTTGGATGGGAAACCAGGATTTTAATCTAAATTTCGTGACCATTGCCCGAGAGGATGTGTTACACTACTCGAGTGGATTGCTGCAGGAGTTTAGACTTGAGCCTGTCGACCACTGTTTGGGCAAAGGTTCTCTACCACTTGAGCGGTAGTGCTCCAGTTTACGAGAATTGAGCCCTGGTCAATCTCGCTCACGCAGCGGTGAGCCCCGCTCGAGCAGTTGATGTTGTTTAATTTTGAATAAATTATTTTCATTGAACCAAAATTTAAAATTTGATGCATGATGTAGGATCCACTTAAATACGATTATGTTTCTCAGATTTATTTCTTCTAGCATCTGATTATGAACATTGTATACCTGTTAATTTTCATTAATATCTCATTATATTCTCATAATGATCAATTGTTGTACATGCCTGTATTAACTGCATGGATAAATTATAACTTGAAAATGTATTGTTAAATCTACTTTTCTATGATGGTATGAGACGTCATAGTGATGAAGATATAACTTAATTACCCTGGATTATAACAATTTAGGACCATGATCCTGTTTAGTGGTCCATGACTAGAGCGAGTTGCGTGTGATTTCTAGAAGTGGATCATTGGGTGAACTATATGCTATTCCTGGAATTGAAAAGTAGGTGAATTGAGTGCGATCCTAAATTGAGATTGAGCTGTCTAAGGAAGATGTTTCCCGAGGAAGGTTAACTGTCAAAGTAAGATACTTCTCAGTTATAACAACTTTGGTTGAACTATGTGCGATCTCAAACATCCCTTTTAAGATATGCTAGGAGTTGCCGGATGATTATCATTAGGGTGGGTTGCGTGTGATACCTAAGGATAATGACTTCAAACAAGTAATTCAAATGGAGAAAAAATGAAATTCCTTAAATTGTTATAAATTGCATATGGAAGAACTGCGATTATAACTTGTATATGCATGTGTCTGATGATTGTGTTTATTTTGCTAAGCTTATTGCTCACTATTGCTACAGGAGATACCTGAAGGATTTAGGAAGTCTCTAAAAGCGAGTTAGTTAGTGGAGAACTATCCTTAAGCTTTTATTTGTTAGTGAGAAAACTCTTGTGGTGAGAACATTTTAAAAGAATTTAGAAACGTTTCTTTTTTATTTTAAACTTTTATTATTGCTCATTGTGTACAACAGAAATGATGATTTATATGTGAGGAATTCCATTTACTTTTGGGGGCATGTCTCAAGTTCGTGCCTCTGGATCCATTCAAATATGAGATATATTGTGTATATGATTTTAGGGACGTGACATATATATATATATATATAATAAATAGGGAATAACATAGGCATGGAGCAGTGCCCCCTTGGACTTTTGAAAAAAATAAGGCAAAGACATGGGGCATGGGGCTTAGGGCATGGAGCAGCTGCCCTCTTGAACTTTTGATAGAAAAATATATTTTATGCTATGTTATTTAATTATTTAATAGGGCATAGTTAGTGGGCAATGTGGCCCTGAAATTTTGAAAGAAATTTTTTTTTTGTATATTATGTTATTTAATTATTTAATAGGGCATAACCATGTGGTAATGAGATAGTTGTCATCGTAAAAAAGGAAAACCAATACCTATAAGATATGTAGTAAGGCCATGAACTTACGGGGGCTAAGCCTCCGAACCCCTCATCCCCTAAACCTAAAATATTTGGTACTCACCTAATCATTCTCCACAAATTCATCTATAATTACTAATATTTTCAATCAACCATTGTGTGCTTTTTATATAAAATCCTGGCTCCGCCCCTAATTAGATGGATACAAAATATTTTGAGTATAAGGGGTGAGGTTTCCAACAATTTGTGGGGGTTCGGAGATGTAAGCCTCAACTTTTTTTATTTTTTTTTGAGGATCAAAGTTCGTGGACTATCTTTTCCTTAAGTTTCGTACATATACTACATGTATTGTTCCTCCTTGTTTAGGGGCAGTTTTTCCCTTATCTCATGGATATGTTATTTAATTAAATAACATGTAGTATATGTATGAAACTAAATAATTAAATAACACCACTAAAAAAGTTAAATAATTAAATATAATTTTTTTACCCAAAAGTTCAGGGATTATCCCATATTAAATAATTAAATAATGTATTTTTTTTTTCAAAAATTCAAGGGGCGGGGAACAGCCCCGGTCTAAGTAAAAAACATCCAGATCGCCACACCGTGAAATTTTACTTTTGAAATTCTATCAAATAATCGGGAATCCTCTTATTCAGATTGCAAATTGAGAGAGAACCGGAGAAGTATATATTGCAAAGACCAAATCCTGTTTATATCATTTTTTTAGATCTTAGGGAGTTTGGTCGGAAGTTAGAGAAAAGAAAGAAATAGAATATTAGCATGAGAAAATTGGGAATTCTCCCCTTTGAGAATAAAACTCGCGACCTCTTCCTGGTCAAGACTCAAGAGTACATTTTCACACCATCGTAGGTAGAGGGGCAGGTGTGACTTGCAAAGACCAATTCTTGTTTGGATACTTTTAGATGTTAGCGGTTTTGTCGGCATTTTGAGGAAAAAAAATGTACCAATTCGTTGGGACCTCTTCTTAGTCAAGGGTACACTTTCGTAAATAGAGGGGCAAGTGTGACTTGCAAAGATGAAATCTTCTTTGGATCCTTTTTAGATGTTAGCGGTTTTTGGTCGACACTTTGAGAGAGAAATAAAGAGAGCAGTGATTAGCAATGTTAGCGGTTTGGTTGGCACTTTTGAGAGAGAAATAAAAAAGAGAGCAGTGATTCTGAGTCTGGGTCTGCTTCTTATCTTACCTGTGTCTCTTTTACCATTCCTTTAACCTTGATTAATCTTTAGTAAATTAAAGTTAAGATTTAGTTTTTTTTAAACTAAGGTTGGATTGCTTAATCTTAGGGGTGAGTGAATCTTAACCATAGTTGAAAAATACTTAAAAGTGGGGTGTGGACCAATGAGGATTTGCCATTTCGTTACGTAGTGAAAACCACAGGTACATTAAGTATTTTCCAAATAAAAGAGTGCCTTTTCATTGTGTTTGGTAACAAGTTTCAAGTTGCCGGGAAAATAATAAATTTTGAACTAGTATGTACTAGTGAGAACATTTAGGCTGGTCTCGACTTCGCATGAGGTGTACAAGGGTCCACAACTCCTCCATTAGTTATACCCTTTTGGAGTGAGTTCGTAGGTTTACTCTTATGACACCTTAGCAGTACCCTTAGGTCTGACTACTATGTGCGTGTGTTACTTGATATCCTTCCAACCAAAAAAGTATTTCTTTTAGTTTATTTGGTTAGGCATAAGCTGCACCAGAGAATAATAACCCCTTCTTTGGTTCCCCAAAAATTCTGTAAAGAAAATAATAGTGGAAGAATCATTTTTCGTGTTTGATTATGGAAATTTTTTTTGTTAAAAAGAAAAAATGAGAGAAAATCAACTCTTAATTTTCTCTCAAAATTGGAATTTTATTTTCATTTAAGAACATGGATTTAAGGAGAGAAAAAGAGAGAAAACTTTATTTCATGCCCTCCTCTCCAACCCAAACCATTGTCACCAACCACCACTACCGCTACAGCTGCTTATTAAGATCATTAATAAGTGGACTTCTTATAAAGATGGGGACTTGCTTAGGGGTAATTACCCTAAAATGCTTAGATACATTTATTCTCCTATCTCATCCAACATGTAAATGCACCCTCCTGTTATCCTAATAAAACAAATATAATGAATATTATAGTACCATAATTGTTGTTTTAATCGGTTACAAAGATAATTATAAAAAAAATACATTCACATAGCATTCACATAGCAAGTGTTGTGGGAGAGTGGATGTACATATCATCTAAGGAAATCAACCATAGCACTCCCCTATTAAAACAACTAATGCGATATTGGAGGGGTGTTTGGTAGTAGTGGGGGGTTGTAGAAAAATTTGGGTTTTTTAAGTGGAGTGAATTCATTTAACTTCTTTATTAGAATCATCAAAGAGTGACTTTTTCTTACTAAAATTATTAGGTGGGTGTTTGAGGTGTAGACCACATAACCGCCACTCACCTACCAACATGCACGCACACAACAAATAGAAGAATGAGTGGTTGAGACCTTAGCGTGTCGAGCTTTCAGCAAATCAGCATCAAATTCACTTGACATCTTCGTTTCATTAGTGTTATGTGGGACCCATGCTCATTTAATCAAATCAAATTTTTTGGATCACAACAAGTCATCAGAGGGACCATTGACCTGTGATATACTGACTCGACATCAAGATGTGGCACACATATTGGCTATCATTTTCATATTCACCCATTTTTGGCTATTGATCCAATAATTACAAGCATCCAACTTGTTTGAAATGGCCCCATTCTTAAGTCGGACCCAATTTATTAGTCCAAGTAATGGGTGATATCGAGCCGAGTCAAGTAATGAAGTGTTCGAGTTCGTTCATTAATTAAACGACCTCAAAAATTAAGTTCGAACTTGGTTTGTTTATTAAATAAATAAGCTTGAGCAGTTCACTACTAGTTTGATCATTTATTGGATATAGTTATTTATATTAGGTGAAAACTTTACTTTATTATGCTCATATAGGTAAAGAAATTATGGCGTTGCCTAAAATCTTAGTATAAAGTTTATAATTGTATAAAAGTATATTCTCATCATATAAAATATATTGTATACTATTAATCTTTACTACTATATAATAAATATACTTAATTTTAACATTTAAATGGAGTAAGTGTATTTTAAATATTTTAGTAGGTTAATGTAGAGACTCAAAACCTATTTTTCTTGAAACTAGTGCACATTTAATGAAAATATGGAAATTTTGCTTAAAACATTTCAATTAATATTAATTGATGTTCATTAATATTTAATTGATGTTAACTAATGATTAACTATGTCTAAATATCTCTATGTAAAGTTTTAACATAGTTAATAAATATTGCATGATCAATGATTAAGGTTTAAAGTAAATAAAATGGTCAAAATATGTGAAATTGCTTCTTTCATAAGAGAGGTATTTTGATCATTTTTCATCATCTAAAATTTATGAAAATTTTAGAGTAAATTCTATATGACTTAAAGAAGCTATGGTTTAAATTTCAGATTAATCCGATAAGAATTGAGCTCTCTAGAATTTTTCAAAATTAAGTGGTAAAATTGTAAATAAGGTGAATAGTATCACGTGAATACTATTTTAAGCGGTTCTAAACATTTTCCAACTCTGTTATTGCCTATATAAAGACCTTAACTCATGAGTTTTAGTATTCTATCATTCTAAAACTTGTTAGAAAGAAAAATTGAAGAAAAACTTAGGTTTTCTCAAATGTTTTTACAATGAGAAGAAAGAAAAAACTTGAAGATCATCTCCAAGAGCATTCTAAAGTGATTCGATCGTAGGAAAGCAATCAAATGTATCACACACCGTTCCAACCTAATAATATGTATACTATTATGATTTTAAGATCTGAGAATGATGATTTCATGTTTTTAAGTCGTGTTGATGAATGTTTTGTATAATTTCAAAAAGATTTTGTGTTAATGATCATGAATATAATAAATTATATGAGATTTGATATGCTATTGATATTGTGATGATCTATTAGAAATTATTTTGAGGTTTGGACATGATATTATGATTGTTTTTAGGAACTCTCATACACATATTTATTGATCTTGACGAAAATGGTGATTTTTAGGGTTTGCACATGAATGAAATCATAAGGGAGAGATTATGGTTAAATGACGATTATATATGAAATTCTATGATGTTAACCGTGATTCTATCTTATGTACATAAACTATTCTTATATGACTTTCATGTAAATTATTTCTAATTATGTATGTATATGGAT
The DNA here is from genome assembly GCA_015143295.1 of Tetracentron sinense. NCBI lineage: Eukaryota > Viridiplantae > Streptophyta > Magnoliopsida > Trochodendrales > Trochodendraceae > Tetracentron > Tetracentron sinense. The sequence continues at coordinate 18,864,558 of CM026574.1, forward strand.
TGATTAAATTTTAGATAGGTAAATACTTATAGGATGATCTCAAAGCCTGGAATTCACTAACCTTAGTTATATGGGTGACTTTTGTGGAATTTTATGTTTTGATGTTAGAATCTAAAGGATAATCTAGATGAAAATTGACCATGACACTCAAACACAAATCGCACCGCATGATAAGTATTATAAGCACATGTCTCACAAGTCCATGCACAAGAACTTTCATGTTACAAGCATTGAGAAACTTTCATGTTACAGACATAATCAGATTATCTTACATACATTGATACACAAGCTTTCATGAATTTTCACGATTATGCATAAGTTTTACATGTCTACACGAGTCACGAGTCTGACATGTCATGGATGATGTTATGTTTACATGTTTCCACACATGAACTGTAAGATATGTTTATTTATGATAAAACATGACTATTATTATAAGTTATGATATTGTTAGCTAGACTTTGTGCACACTGAGCTTTCATTTGCTTAGTTGTACTTTTTATGTCGATAGTTTCAGGAGGGTTCGACATTTTTACTCCAGAACCTTGGATAGAAGAGGAGTATCAGGAAGAGTAGGAAAGTGATTATCTCGAGGAATAGATCAATCTAAACTACTCTCCATACTATTGAGTTTTTAGTTAGTTATTTTATTTTAGTTGAAAATAATGTAATAAGACAAAGTTAAAGATGTTGCTTTAGTTTTAAATTTCAGTATTTGAGATCATATGGGTGATCATATTATTATTTTGCTAGTTAGTCGACAGTTGATTTATATTATTAGATTGAAGTTTTATTTAATATGGAAGAAATTTTTAAACTTATAGTTAGTTTGTCTTGCATGTTATACTGATAAGGATATGGAATGCAGTGTCATGGGTCCAAAGTCCTATTTAAGCCAACATGAGATTTTGGGGTGTTACATTTAAGTATATATATATATAACATTGAGTCGAGCTTTTAACAAGCTAAGTAGTGGCGTGTTCAAGCTTGACTCATTAATTAAATGAGCTCGAAAATCAAGCTCGAGCTTGGCTTGTTTATTAAATAAATAAACTCGATCGAGCTTTTAGTGAACTGAACTCGAACTATTCGTGAGCAGTTTAGTTCGTTAATCAGCCCTAATATGGTGAATGTGTAAGCACCCAAAACCTTGCACCCTTGTATGGCCTATATGACATCTAGTAATCTACCAAGATTTTACATCGAATTCCCAAAAATGATCAAACTACTCATGCTAATACAAAAATTATGAAGATATCATTGGATATAAATTTATTAAAATGATTTTCGTGGCTTGCTTTTATTTAAAAAATTTGCAAAAATTTAATTTTTCTTGCGCTTAAAACATTATTAATTTTTGAAATATTAAAATGTCCAAAGTGGAGGCATTTGGATTCTCTTCATTTTGATTTTAGCCTATTTTCATAGTAGAAGCATTTTAATTTCCTCTGCGTTGTTTTTAGACCATTTTCAAAGTGCCAATAATCCAATTACCACTACTTTAAAATTTTAGCAATAAATATTCCATTTTCAGAAGTTACCAAAGCATGCAAATCACCCTGATTTGAAAATATTTAAAGTTTGATGTAATTCAACTACAACCATTATTTTTTGGCATATTTGCACAATGTCAGTAGAATAATTACCGATATTTTACGCGGTTTTCCAATTTTACGAAATTTCTATAATCTTATTAGCAACTTTTATTTCATCCCCACCCTTGGTCTATTTAAATACCTTTCGAATATGAATCAAAGACATGAACTGATACATCTTAAAGACACTCTAGGAGATTTTCAATTTTTGTTTCGAGAAAATGACAAGGGAGAACTCTCTTTTTTCATTACTCTAAATCTTATACTCTCATTCAACTTGCATAGAGAAGCTACTCTCTTATACTATACTAGCAAACACCCTGTACGATGCACAGGTAGTAACATGGACATTGACGAAAGAAAAGAAAAAGAAAAATAATTATTTTTAAATTATCAATGAGTTCAGAGAGTTCTATGGCATTTACGGAGCCTCTTTTAACTCTTAGGGGTCAATTTTTTTTAATATTTTTTTTCTTAAAAGTAAGATTAAATTGTTGAGCCATAAGGATTAATAAATCTTAACCACGGTTAATAATGGTTAAAAGGGTCACATCTTCACTTGTGGGTGCGATTGAACTTAGAGGGAGTTCAATTGTGATCGATTGAATATGATCCAAACTCCACTTCATTAATGGCGGTACAATCTCTTCATAATCTCCAAATTGATGCAAGCTGTGAAAAACCAAAATCAACGACTTTAGCAGTAAGCTTGGAATCCAAAGTATGTTGATGGTTGAGCATCTCTCGGTGGAATATAGGAGGGTCTGTTTCTATATAAACTGAGTCTTTCTTCTGATTTAGCTACCAAATCACACTAACCATCTATTTAGAGCTAAGTGAAAGAAGAATAAGTCTTCAATTGTGAGATATTCCCAATAGGTAAGCACCCCCGATTATGAGATAAAGAACAACCAAATTGAGCTTAGGGTTAACCCCTTGGGTGTATGGTGGATCTAATATGATCCTTCTAAACTAACACCATAAGAAAGGTTTTGAATTCGTGGACCTATGCTTTCCAAGTTTAGATAAGAGATTAACCGAGTTTGTTTGTTGTGTTTTGATATTTAGACATGTGATATGTAAAGCCCAGTACTGCCCCCCCCCCCCCCCCCCCCCCCTTAAGTAACACTCAGGGCATGAGGTGTGCCATCAGAATTGATTATTAGAAAAAATATAACTCGTCTCTCACACAACCAAGTTTATAGAAAAGAGGAAGAATGTAAAAGATAAACACTGACTCCACAAAAATATTTAAAGAATATACTTGTATGTCAGTTGTTTGCTTTAATAATCTCAAATATCTTCAGTTATTTCTAAGTGATATTAGAAAAATATTACAACAATATTTATATGGTATTTGTATTAAGAAGTTGCAACCTCTATGTCTTGTAGTTTTGCTTTTCTTGGTGTAGAAGACGGACTAGCAATCAGGTAAGTAACCACCAATGTGGCTGAACAATATGGAGAAGACAACTTCAAGAACCATGTGTGACGATTGAATTTCTAAAATACCTTTGTGTTGGTTGCAATTGCTAATACAATTATCCTAAAGTCAATAACTAAATAACGTGACTGGCTCTATCATGTGTAAATGCATGCTACATGGGTTTAGTTTTACCTTTTTCTTTGTCCATAAAATAATATACCCGCTTCTGCTGTTACCAGTTCTGCAATCGATGCTAATTATTCAACCAATTTGCAATTAATAAGCTTTTTCTTCCACCACCCCTAATCGGTTTTTTACGCAGATATATGAGGTGAGAGGATCTAAACGAAAGAAAAGAGGTTAGAAGAAATATGGGAGAGAGAGAGAGAGAATAGCAAGGTTTTCTTTTTCCTTAATTTGTAAGCCTAAATACACGTCAAAAAAAAATATAGAATTGCTCAAAATGTTTCAACTTACTGTTACATTTAACCAATCAATTACAATTAGATGTGAAGAGTTGCACTTGTACTTCACTTTCAAATGGTTTATTTTTTGGGACCTCTTGAAAAAATTGAATAAGTGATGCCAATGTGGCATCCATATCCAGTTTAGGGTCTGTCTTACTATATGACAAGATGTTTGGCTACTGTCAGGGCTACCACAATCATATTTCAATGTTTGTGGCAACTCAATAGCTAATTCTTAAGAATCTAGATTCCTTGTCAGAACTGGCATAACACAACCTTAAACCATCATTCAAACAGGAAGGAAAAGAAGTGGGGAGCAAAAAAAGATAAAGAGAAGAAGATGGTGATGATGATACGGAGAAGGGAATGTGGTTTATATAAATTGTATAAAACACATAAAATAAATAGCTAGATTTCCTCAAATATAAAACATTACCATGTAGAAGAAAAAATTGTAATTCAAAAAATGCATGCACTATAAATTATAAACATCATGAATCATCTCAAAAAATTAGTAAAGCTAGCATACTAAATATACCAAAAAATGCAGATATGTGCCTCAAGAATGGAATTAAGTTCACGAACAAGGGCATCAAACAATAATTTTGCCTTGGATTAGGGAAAACAAATAACACTAACATTGAAGTTTATTGCCCCAAATTGATACATAAAAGCAATCAATGCTTAAAGCAATCAATGCTTAAAATTGCAAAAATAACAGATATTCAGATTGCTTACTTACATGAACCTCAAAAGGTTGATCGCATAGATTCTAAAATTCTAGGAATCCAAATAAACTTTGCTAAACTTCAATGTAAGGAGAGAAAAACATATTAGCTTTGCTAAACATTCACAAAATCAAAATGCAAGGAGGAGAGAAAAACACCAACCCTAACTACAATTTTGTACCGTATAGGATGTAGAAGCTTGTAACCTGCAAAAGAGGATTTTTTTTCATCTCTGTACAATTGCCTGCACATATAAATATTCAAAAAAGAAGAAAAAAGCCTAATTAACTAAAAAATATAGAGGAATTATCAAAGCAAGATAAATGGAAGAGTACATTCGGAGGATGTTTCCGGTGTGATCTTCCCTCGTCATGGGTAAGGCAACAGTGTTGATGATCTTCAGGTGATCTTTTTCGTACGATACCCAGCCATTCACAGCCAAAGCACGAGGATTACAGGGATGCAGAGGAGAAGAAGAAGAGAATAGAAAGAGAGAAAGGATTACTTTCCGATTGTCGTCGAAGAGATCACTGAGATCAGTCACCAGAGATAGAGGAGAGGCGAGAGCGTTGAGCTATGCCCTAACTAACATAGAAATGAGAGTGTCGTGTTTATGCTCTAATTTTCTTTCTTAAACTTGGAAAAAGAGCCCTCGATGCTCTAAAATGGCTTTATGTACACGGTTTTGAAGTTACTTTCTTTTAATGGAGTAATGAAGACATGGGTTGGTAGGAGGGGGGTGTAATGTGCAAAGTAATTACTTGAGGGATTAGGAGAGGAATGGATGAGAGAAAGGACATTTATTGGAGGGAGAGGATGTAAAGAGGAGTGAATGAACTAACTCAAAAGTAAAATACTTTAATGTAATTAATTGAAAAGAGGGAAGTAAGAGTCTTTTGAATTGCTTTCAAGTAAAAATTAGAACAGTGATAGGCATACCAGGGATCTCCATTTGCACAACTAAGGCTGGTTCTCATTGGTCCACGCTCCCACTCTTAAATACTCACCAACTGTGGTGAGATTTTCAAAATGAGGCATGAACCAATGAGGACTAGCCTTAGCTTTGCAAATGGAGATCCCATGCACGTTAACTATTTTCCATACCTTAATTAATGTAACGAGAGAGTGTATGCGACTTTTGATTTGCTCAAGGTAAAATAAATATACTTTAATGTAATTAATTTTGGACATTTATTAATGGGAACAAATTTGACCAAATAATTGACTTAATTAGTGACGACGTGGCGTCAACTTATTGGTTCGACTAAGGGTAGTATGTCACGTAAGCAGTCACATGTCATTAATCTGAAGCGAGAATAGAGAGATTTGAGATATGTCATGTGGCTTAAATCATCCTTGGTCTCTTATTTGCTTTTGAGGCCAATATAGGGTACCATAGTCATGGGTTGAGTATTAAAGTGGATCCCCCGATTAGAATGTTTTGAATAAAATTCTAATCTTTTATAGCAGATTTCCTTTTCAAGTTGGAGTAAGTATCTAAAAGATGAGACTAATTTAGAGTCCAGATGAAGAAGTTATGGTTATAACAAGTTTCTCCACGAACATAAAAATAATGTGTTAAGAATCATATAGGGTGGTAGATGACATGTTTTGGCTTATTTGCATTATATCGTTGTTTAAGACTGACAACACCTATTCTAGCCTATTATCAATCTGGCAACATTAAGATTACCGCCAAAATACAATGTTTATTTTAGCACCGTCTCTCTAGAAATCTGGTCCACTGTCTCTCTAGAAATCTGGGACCAACGCACACTGTTTGGTTCTTTGCTATGTTACTTTAATTTTTAGAATTTAGATATAATTGTTTTGAGCATATTATTAAGTCTTGTGTGATTGATTTAAGCTTTGATTTCCTATGCTCCATAGCTATATGATCCTAAACTGCTAAGGCCATTCAAAAAATACTAAAAATAAATCTTTAATAAAATACCAAAAAAAAAAAGACAGAAATGATTGGAACTGCATGTAGCTTGATTCCACTTTGGTGGATACGTAGGCAACTATAATTTGACCTAGCTGCCATAGGTAAAAAAAAATTTAGGTTAGTTTCCTTTATGATATTTGCTTCTTTTTGATGTTTTAGATAGTTTCCATTTTAATTTAAGTAACTTACTATATGAGTTACCTTGTTTCTACTTTGGGTGAATGATGTTCAACATGTGTTTTAAATCTCATGATTTGATATCTTGATTAACAGGCTTCTATTTTAATGCATAATTCCACTATAGCATGTTCTAAATATGAATTGTAATTCGATTTCCAATTTAATCTTAAGGTGGGTTTAAGGAGTAGGTAATTCTTTTTTAGTACATAAAGCATTCCCTTAGCTTAACTAAATCTCTTAAAAAAAATTTTGTTCCAGACCATTGCCTTATTCATTATTAGATTTAGGTTCCTATTCTCCCCTCAAATTAGAATAAGTGGTGATTCTATTTTTAATGATTTTTCATTAAATTTTTTTTTCCCAATTATAAATAATGGTAAATCAAATGTCCACAAAATGCATAGCTTGGTGTCTCTAGAAGTGTACAGCAACATCAAACCTCCAGTTCATACGGTGAGAAAGGCTTTTGCCTTGTATCAAAAAATAAATACATAAAAGGAATAAGTAAATTATCTGTACATTGCCTGTCGAATGCACAGCGCAAGCGAACGTGCTTGGGCTCATTCTCTAAAGCCCAGTAAACCACTAATGGGCTCATTCTCTAAAGCCCATAGCATCCTTCACTAATGGGTTCAATCTCTAAAGCATATCAACAAGCCCATCAATGGAGTTCTGGGAGCTCTTGTGCTTGGGCCCATTAAAGCAAAAAAGAGAAATAAAAAAATTAGGGCTCCCGAAGGCGACGATCTTCTTAACATAATGATTTTCTTATAGTGAAAACTATCACAAACCCAAGATTGTTTCCAAGTGGTGACCTTTAGGTTGCACCTCTGTCTAGGGGTTGGGTTGGGTTGGGTTGGGCATGGCCGAGACTGACATAGCCTAAGCTAAAGTCCTACTTGGGCCTTAAGACGGTTGGAAGTTTCTAACAAAAGCCCTGGACAATAGTTGCTTAAAATTGGTATTGGGCTATGTTTTAGCGGTTAAATTTTAAATGCACTCAACACGGTGGCAATGGGATGCCACTAGCCATTTGGGAGTGATATCTAGGCCCACAAGTCTAGAAATTTGTAACCTGTAATGCAGTGTAAACCCACTCAAATATTGTCCAGATCAATGTATGCTGGCCCGACTGCGTGGAAACTTTGGTGGGTCCAAACTGATCCAATCTAATTAATAGGCAGACTTGGACCGAATATTTTAGATTTGGGCTTCAGAATAGATAATCTCAACCCAACCTAACCTGATGTAGGGTTGAGGCCTTCCGTAGCCCAACTCAACATGAGCCCAACAATACATATAAAAGAAGTCAGTAGCCCCTCTTATAATTAATATTTTATAAGTTAATAATCTCTAATAATTAATAAATTTGTAAGGAACCAACTTGGTTCTATAATGTATAATTAATAATCTCTTATACTTGCTGTAAGCACCCTATTTTTGCACCCCCTATCCCTCTTCCCACTTCTTCAAATGCTCCAAGGTTTACCCAAGCCCAAGCCCATTTGGCCAAACTTGTACCCAAACAACTCAATCAAACCCAATTACTTAATTCCATTACCCAAGTCCAAGTAGCCAAGCCTAATTACCCAATTGTCTTAGGCAAAACTCAATTGCTTTAGTGAAAGCCTAATTACCATAGCCCAAGCCCAATTGCCATAGTTAAAATCCAATAACCATAACCCATGACCCATCTACTAACAACCCATGATCCATAAGGTCTAGTCCACATACCCACATCCATTCAACCCATGTCCAAGACCCACTAACCTAAGTCCACTTTCCACTTTCCTACAAAAGACCTTTTATTTTTTCTTCAAACCCCAAATAGTCCCATTTTTATGTTTACACACCTTTTTGACCACTCAATCATCTCTCACCAAGTACACACCTTTTTGACTAACCAATCACCTCCCATATTCCCTTACACCTCTTACACTCATTCTTACACCTCTTACAAAATAATTAATTCTCTTACACTCCTTTTGACCACCCAATCACCTCTCATCAAGTACATACCTTTTTGATTACCCAATCACCAACCACATCAATTTTGACCAACCAATTACCTCCCTTCTTCTCACCCAACCCTCTATTAATCACCAAATTGCCACAACCCTTGAAACCTCTATAAATACAAGACCCTCACAAGCCATTTCTTCCACCTCCAAAATCCCAAGTGGAAACCCTAGCTCTTCCTCCTCTCACCCATTTTATTTCTTTTTAGCCTTGAAGAAAGTTAGAAGAAGCCAAGGTTTAGAGTGTGTAGAGAATTCTAGGAGTAAAAGCCTAGAGTTCTTCACTAACTCTCTTCCTTTGTGGACTCTAAAAACTCATCACCTCTTGGAGCATTGGAGAAGTAGTCTTGGAGGAGTAGGCACTCTTCCTTTTATTCTTTATCTTCTTCTTTAGTTCATATCTTTTTTTTTTATTTGTAGTCATCTTCTAGAATAATTTGGGAAGACCTTTCTTTTCTCAAGTTTAGTTGGGTCTCTCTACACCAATCTAATGGTGTAGAGGGACCCCACCTCAAAAGAAATGAGATGTTTTTTTTCTCTCGTGTAAATATTTCTTTCTTTCATATGTACCCACTAGTGTGGATATGGGTAGGCCCATAGAGAGTGGAAGCTAAAGCTATACCTCTCTTTTTTATTTTGTTTCTTCATTTTGATTCTAGTCCTTCTTCTAGAATCATTTGGGAAACTCATCATCACTCTAATTTTCATAATTGAATCTCATTACATCATTCATAATGGTGTAAAGGGTCTACATTAGAGAGAAGATGATGAGTTTTCATTTTCTTCACTTGTCACTTTTTCATTTCTTTTTTTCTTCATGTTCTATTTTGAATGGATAAATGATGACTTAAGGACCTAAGGACTTAAAGAGGACTTTATCCAAAATGCCTCATATCAATAGACAATGGTTTTTGATTTATTATCAACACCAATCCAACAAAATAGGTGTTGGCAATAGACCATTTACTATTCACAATGCACACCCCTCTTTATGTCCTAAAAATAATCTTTTAGCCTAACTTTTCCTTAGTCTTTCTCTTGAATTAAATTTGACGTTAGTTAAGTTTGCCAAAATCTCACCTATATGAAAATCCAAAAAAAAAGAACATGATAAAATCTCAAAATACCAAAAACATTACAAAATCTCAAAATACCAAAAAAAATCTAAAAATACCAAAAGACCAAAAACATGCTTGCTAGATCTTGGTTAGCCTACTCAATCATGGTTAACACCCTTCTAACCGCGGTTAGACCTAGACCTTGCACTTGACCAACCCGGTCAACTAAACCCTAGCCCCTAGGCTAGACCATTGACCACCTTATGCACACACACACGCACCCTTAGCCTTGGCACGGGCTCATGTGCCAGAACTACGCTCGGTCTGATCTCACCCCAATGTGAGTACGTAGGCAACCCAACCCGGGTTCGACCCTAGCCCATCTAGCTTTCTTTCTTTCTTGGATTAACATTTGATTAAACATTTAGACATTTTAATTAATATTGAGATTAAATTTGGCTTAAATTTAGGGAGTAGGTAACCATTGCAAAATGGGGGTTTTGGGGTGCCTAACACCTTCCCCAGGACTTAATCGAACCGCTTACCCTAACTCTAATAGACCATTTGCCTTATCAAAATCAATCCGGGACCTATCCCTAAGAATGAATAGGTGGCGACTCTTAGTCAAACCACAAATGTGAAAGTGGGTCGAAAAATCCATGCTCACACTTGCTATTTAATAATTTTTTAAGAAAGTTCTAGTATATTATTAATTATAAGAGATAACTATATTAATACATAGTCATACGTCTCTTATAAACACTTTATGATGGTTTAGGTATCAGGAAGAGAAAGAGATAAAATTATTTTAAATATTTTGACTATGTATAATAAATTATCATATACATAATATAAACTATAAAGTTTTAGATATTTTAAAAAGAAAAAACTAAAAAAAATCATTGTATGGAAACTTCAAAATAATTAACAAAAGTTAAAGGGAGAATCCGACAAAAAGCAGAGTTCAAAACTAATTTTGTCTCTTCTCAAAATAAATAATGTTTTTTCTTCTTTTTGAAAAATGAGTTAACTTTACCTAACTGAAATTACCATATACTAACCTTATACATTTGTATCTACATGAAACTTATAAGGAAAACACAATACATTCAGAATAAATTATGAAAAGAAAATTTTGATGAATCATTATAGTGATTCTTATATATATTATTCTCTTATAATTAATATAATTTCTTTCCACCAAGGTTATTGATTACAAGAGAGTCTACTGTATCACTATCTTTATACATAGTTCAAAAATAAATATAATATTGAGGAACATCATTACCTTAAGAAATGCTATTATTTGAACCCTATATTTAATGTAAGCAAAAAGGCTATTGATCACTCGGTTTGTGTGACCCATTGGCAAGTGGTATGCGTCACACATTTTCAGTAACACATAAAATTCTTTTGAACCCACAAAAATAATGCGGTTCCCTTTCTTTGATATGTGAAAAAAAATAAGTCTAATTAGAGATATTTAGGTTGTCCGATTGGACAACAAAAACTATTACCTAGATTGATTTAAATTAGGCATATGGATAAATGCTGACCAAGTGAAGTTTTTTTTTTCCTTAAATTTTATTAAAGATGCAATCTTTTTTGGAGGATATTAAAGAGGTAATTTAAATACACACATCAAACCTAAGGTAACCGCTAGGGTTTCATAAGGGTAAACTCATACAACCACTCCAGAAGGGCTTGACCAAAAGAAGGTTTGTGGTTTCTTATACACCCTTGCGAAGGCTAGTACCTAACCGATTTGAGACTTAACGTTAAAGAGTAACACCAATCGCTAAGTGGAATTCATTTTTGATCTTTTTTTTTTGCTTCGGATATCATTTACTTACATTAGTAGTTAGTTTGGGGATTTGAGCTCTTGTGGAATCATCACCCAGGGGATTGGATCCCCAAACCTCCCTCAGTGAGACACATCATGTTTTTCGCCTCTTATGAATCATGAAGGGCCACCATTGGGTTTGTATCTTAGGCTGACAGGTGCCAGAAAAGTGGTCTTGGGCTACCACAATGTGTGCAATACTTGGCATAAAAATGTTAGTATTTATTCCAATCTATTACCTGCGATCGATCGCCCCTTAAAAATTTTCTGAAAATTTTAATTTTCGAGAATTTTTTATTTATTTAAAGCCTTTTGGAACTAGGGTTTTAATAAGGGGAAGTTCATAGAACTGAAGCAAAACTTTTCTTTGAGAGAGAGAGAGAGTGTTAATTTGAGAGGTTGATGAACCATTGTATCTCTTTGCTTTGATTATTAGTGAATAAGAGATCTCTCCGTGGACGTAGCCCAGTTGGATGAACCACGTATATATTGTGTGTTCTTGTATGTTTTTGTTTGCATTCTTTAAGTATTTTTTCACTACAAAAAAAAGGGAAAAGTCATTTCATTTTCTCCCCATGATTTTGACTTATCCCTACTTGATATCTCTCCCCCTTTTCTCAACATTTTATTGTCGTCACATGTTGTATAATATGTGAAGAAATAAAAATCACGAGGACAATGAAATGACTTCTCTGGCCAAGTGTTGCACATATTGTGCTAGCTTGAGACCACTTTTCTGGCACCGGCATGAGAAAATCCGTGGCTTAGAGGGATATAGTGGAAGATCCAACATTTGAGAAGGTGGAATTTTTTTGTCCCACGCGCGCATGCAAAACGCCTAACATTGGATAATTAGTACAATGATATCCTATAGTGCTTATATGATACACTATGCATTTCGACCCAAAAAAGAATTGCTCTATTCTTATTAATTTAAGCAAAAAGCTAGAAGGCCATCAATGAATACTCCGTTGCTATATATTAACGTACGACCTGGTCCCTGGAGCAGCGAATTCAATGCCTTGGAGTTTCAATTTAGTTAAAGTAACAGTACCACCAAGGTGATGTGATCAGTTTTCAGGCCCCCCTTCTGATCATCAATCGGGTCGGTTTTTGGTATAAGATAAAGAAATATACACTAATGGGCCACCAAAAAAGTGTATCCGACCCGGCCCACTTATGTTGCTTTCTGCCTCAACTACTAATCTAAGTTGGAACAAAAGCCAAAAAGGGCGCGTGCAAAACAAGGTGGCGCACTTTAGTTGAAATTGCAGCAATTTGGGTTCGCTTTATTATTTAGAATTTTAGATCCGCTTGACCCCACCCCACTGTCTAGTGTCTACCTTCCCTTCAAGTTAAAGCTCCTGGTTCTGGAACCACCGACTTCTCTCTCCTTTTCTTCCTCAACTAAATAAATGTTCTTCTGAGAATTTTTAGAGAGAGAGAGAGAGAGAGAAGATGTGGATGTTCTACCTGATCTCGCTTCCTCTCACCATGGGCATGGTTATATTCACGCTCAGGTACTTCGCGGGCCCAGACATACCTCGCTACGTCTTCTTCACCGTCGGATACGCCTGGTTCTGCTCTCTCTCCATCATCATCCTCGTCCCTGCCGACATTTGGACGGTAATAGATTTGTCTCCTTTTCCGATTCTATTCATTTAGTAGATCAGTTGAAGATGATCCTTTTATTTGTGATTTGGAACAAGATATCCGCCATTTTCAAGAATTGTTTTCGATTTTGAAATGTGATAGCCGGAGCACCGATATTCTTAATTCTCTGGCAAAGCATACTTATTTTGCCATTTTCTTCATAGAATTGATTGGCCATGCATGTATTTTGGTTTTGGTAATTGGGAAAACGGACACCCAGATGCGAATTTTTGGATATATTTACATTTTAAACTAAGAAATCAGCTGTTTAAGCCGGTTGAATTTCACTACAATGTAGGTTTTTTTTGCTACTTGTTTGAACAATTGAGTAGGATAGGTATATTGAGAGAACGAATTGTAGTAGTGGACAGTTTTGGATAGGTTATTCTACTTCTTTAAGAGCATTTAAATTTCAGGATGGTTTTCTTATTATGTTCTCAAATTTTGATCCTCAGAGGCCTTGGAACCTGGTGATTTGACTTAAAAAATATATTCGAGATTCCAAACCAGAAAGATAAGTTGTCCTAATGAGAGCAAAAGTTCTGTAATTGGAACTTGTTTACCTTTAACTCGTTATAATGCTCATCGAAATATATGACTAGCTCAAACGAATGATGATATCTGAGACCCCAAAAATCATGTTCTAGCATTTCTCCATGAGTTTGGGAGAATCATGCACCATAAATAGGAGTTTAAGATTAATGTCAATAGTGATCTGTGCTTTTCATATTCCTACTTGCGATTGTGGAAAACAGAAGAAGGAGAGCTTGGTTTGAAGGAATATACAAGTTTATCAGTCTATACTCTTATATGTATACATATAAATCCGTTTATCTCATGATTATACCATGATGAATTGCTCAAGGTAAAGGAGAAAATCCGATGGGACTTATCTCATCTGGCATTGCAATTATCTATTCTTTAAAAGCAGATGATGATAAAATTCTTTTTGGTAATTCTTAGGTTCATCATCATCTATTGAAGCACACATGAATGATTCTCCTTTACTTTCAAATCGACAACAAGGTACATATCCATGCTTGCTTCGAAGCTCACAATTAATAGAGTCATCATCTAGGCCTAGCAGGAATTTGCTGAACAGGAGAAGCCACCCTGGAAGAACTGTCCAACAAGTACAATCCCCTCTCCTCATAGCCTTTACCAATCGTCTGTCTCGTCTCCAAGTACTGAAATATACAGTGAGAAGGGAAGAAGTTGACACTATAATTCAAGGACTTGGTCAAGTGACTCACAGACAATAGATTGAAAGCAACATTAGGAACATGAAGAACATATGATAAATGCATAGATGGAGTAGTCGTGATGCTACCCTGACCAGCAATGAAGAATAAGACCCATAAGAAATTTTAACTTTTTCCCTACTAGAACAAATACGATAGGAGGCAAACAAAGATGATATACCAGTTATGTGATTCGAGGCCCCTGAATAATCCAGAAGCGAGTAGATGTGAAGACAAATGCATTGAAAGCTGAAGCTGATGTACCCGAGTGAGCAAATGAGGACGTGAAAGCTGTACTCGACATCTCCAACTAACCGATAAAGTGCCTGAATGCTTCTATCTCATCACGGGAGAGGCTAAGGCTATCAGAAGAGGATGATGCCCCAGATGTATGAGCTGGAGCTGATCAGAGGCAACTGAGTGAGGGCTATAGGCATGTCCTCCACCACGACCACCATCGCGGCCACTACGACCTCCACCTCTCTGCTGTGGGCGACCATGGAGGTCCAAATAAGTCTCTCTGGTGTGTCGAGTGTGACCACAATGATCACACTTCAGCTTGTCTCTGTCATCACCAGTGGCTCTGACCTCCCACCTTCTCGGATTCCTCGACCACTGTCACTGCCTCCGCGCTGTGACCATAAAGAGAAAGCAGACCGCTCTAGAGAAGATGATTGCATTTTACGTCGACAACGTTCCTCCCTATGGAGAATGAAATAACCCTTAGTGAGGGAAGGAAATGACTCTTTTCCCAAAATTTGATTCCTGATTTATTGGGGTTAAGGCCAGCCAATATCTCATAGATTTAGTGGTCTTCAACATACTTCTTATACTTTACAGCATCGTTAATGCATTGAGTCTTATCCAGATGAAACATATCAAATTCTTCCCATAGACGACGGAGAGTAGAGTAATACATGGCCAGAGTGGCATCACCTTGTCTCCGTTGCCCAATGCACTGATGCAACTCATAAGCTCTAGCATGTGTACCCCCATCTAAGTAAGTCTTCATTATGGCATCCCACATCTCCTTGGTTGTGGAGAGAAGGAT
Source organism: Tetracentron sinense (assembly GCA_015143295.1). Taxonomy (NCBI): domain Eukaryota; kingdom Viridiplantae; phylum Streptophyta; class Magnoliopsida; order Trochodendrales; family Trochodendraceae; genus Tetracentron; species Tetracentron sinense. The sequence continues at coordinate 18,879,766 of CM026574.1, forward strand.
ATACCTCCTGCTAAGGTCTGAAAGCATTGAATGGAGAAGCCATGACATAACTGTGGCTTTCTCGGCTTGCCATTTCCTGAAAGTAGGTCGGTAGTGGGAGACTTTGGATTCTTGCCTGTCAGGTACTCCATCTTACCTTTCACTATTATGGACAACATGGCCAACTGTGACCATGCAAGGTTATTGTTACCGTTCAACTTCACGGTAGTGATTTGAAGGCTAGGATAGTCTCCATGCCCTAAATGCAAGTAACTATTAGTTGAAATTGGACCCCGGGATTCACCATGCCCCACATGTAAGGAATTATCATCCCCTAGGGGCTGATTAATTTCCGAATCGCCCATACTAATTCAAATAAAGACTGATTTGCACAAATCAAGCCCCTTAACAACCTAATATCACTGTTCACGAGGGTTCTACAACCTAATTGCAGCCACCAATGGTCCAACGACCAAAAAACCCTAAAAGCACGCAAACACCTCCTCAAACACCTTGAGGGCACCCGAAAAACTTCACAAAACATTCACAAACACTTCAAACATCATCTATCGCATGTATAATGCAAAAAAGAATCGAAAAATGGCCCAAAGGCCCCAAACAACACCAAAAAACCCTTCTGAAAAATCTTCGCTAGAGCTCCGGCGAGATTCTGATCGCCGTGAAACTAGTACCAAAAGGTTCGGAATTTTGAGGGGGACCAATCACTACCAATTTGCCCAAGAATAACCCCCTAATAAGGAATATTTTCAATTGGTGTGAAAGAGGATTTTTTGGGAAACTTTCACTAAAAATTCTCAAAAACTCACTTAAAATATTCAAAAAAACTCAAAAAAACCACCATAATTATTCTAAGTAGCAGATCTACCAGATCCAAGTGAAATACACAAAAAGTTATCCTTGATGACGCCATGCTAACGTTAGTAGACGTCAACTGCACGATTGCTGACGTCAGTAGCTTCCGGCGGGCTTGTGGTTCTTCTTGCGCCTCATTTGTGCTTAAAGTCACTCTGTTACCAAGTAGAATTCCTTAGGGTTAGGTTTTAGGGTTTGTATCTAGGTTTGAAGGAGGAAGAAAAAGAAGACAAAGAGGAAAAGAGGAGAGAACTTAATGTTTCTCTCCCTCTCTCTCTCTCTCATTCTATTTATAAGTAGGGTTTCCCCTAATTACAAGTATGCCATAATAGGCTACCAAAGATAGATATGTCCCTATGCTACAGTGTAACAGGGTGTAACATAGGATTTCACAAACGAAAGATAATATTCTACACATTGAAGGTAGACACTAGTGAGGAGTGAGATGGTGTAAGTTGAAGGCTCTTAAAGGGCAACAAGAAGTTCAAAAAGGACGTGGATGGAGATAGTGAGACAATATATGATAACGTACACTCTGACTGAAGATACAGATATAACGACAGAACGAGATTTCGTGTTGCCAATTTCAAATGGTTGGGATAAGGCACTACTAAAGAAGAAAAATAAAGATACTTTAATGAACCAATTATTTGCAGTCATTTTGCCTTGATTTCTTATGCATTATGACTTTGTTTGCCTGGTTCTGTTTCTGTGTTGTTCTTGGCACTGTTTCTGTGTTGTTCTTGGCACGATTTTTGGTACGTTCCTCAGAAATTTTCGATACTTCTAACTCATTCTTGATGATTATTAGGTACAATTTCACTTTTCTCATATTTAATATGTTCTTGGTGTATTAAGTTCTATAGCAAGAAAATAATTTTAATGCATGTTCTAATTTCAAATAAATGAATTTCATGTAAAAGGTTATGATCTTAACTAGATGCAAAAAGTATTGGGTTTTGGATTTAAAACAACATTTCTATTATGGTGGTAACATGCTTCCCTTATCTACCAAATATTGCACCAAACCCGCTCCATACAAGGACAACCTAGACATGGTATGTAGAAATGGTTTTTACAGATCCTTAGTTTAAGTTTAAAATTTTCTCTTGAAATGCAGATAGACTATTTCCATCATTTGGTTGAATCGTACTTCTTGTTTGTTTGAACCATTTATGGAGCTATCTGTTGTGAGCAGGTTATCATTAGATGTATGTTGAGTTACTCTCATTGAACCTTTATTCTGACGTTTTATTTTTCTTTATTACGGATTTGTTGTTGTCCCACATGATACTCGCATGTAGTTCTTTAGATGTTAGATGTATTCAGCAGCAGATGAGATTGATTGGCCTCTCAATGGATTTCCGGAATCCAAAATTTTGCCCCTCTTTTTATTCACGACTTATAGATGGGCGCCTTATATGCAATTTTGTTATGAATGAGCTATCCCTTGTATTTCCGCTATTTTTCTGTCAAAGCAAGGTTGCCACCACTTTTTTCTCTATGATTTCATGCCATTTTTATTTCACTTTGAATTTTTTTTTGAAGTGCTTTTACATTTGTAAGTCTTAGACCTGGAGTTACAACTTATAATGGCATTGGATCATTTCTTTGAGGAAATTCTGAACACACATTCCAATTGAATTGGTTTTATTAATGTAACTGAATTCATTCTTTGATACAGACAATAATTCATCATGAAAATGGAGGCATTTCCTTCTTTTGGAGCTGGTCGTATTGGAGTATGTTTTTACTTACTTGGTATGTTAAACATAAACTTTACTTACTTGGTATGTTAAACATAAACTTTGAGATCCACACCTATTTTTATTTTTGTTTTCCTTTTAACTTATTTACCCACTTTTTCGTAAATAGTCAGCATTCATCTGAAGTTGTCATCCAATCCCTTGGTGTTTGTTTATTGTATCGTGTAATAGGTACTAGGCAGAGGAGATTCTTTTTAAATGATTAGATTGTGCATTTCACGTCATGTGTATCATGTACAATTCATCCACAAACGATATGAAATAGTGGAAGCCAAACAGAGACATAATAGGGGAAGGTCCCTAGACATCAGAATGCACAATTTCAAATGGAAATCGACTTTATTAGGAGGAAATGAAACACGACAATATTTTGCTACTTCATTCACTTCACATTGTAAACTCAGCGAACTGATAGATTTAAAAAAATGAGGAAACACAACTTTCAATGAACGAAATGACAATTGATCAAGTCGGTTATGCCATAGCAAAATCCAGTCTTTATTGACATACCTATGAAACTGAAGTGCATTAGGAGAAGTCGAAGTCGAATTCAGTAAGCATAACCCATCAACCTCACGACCACTCCCAAGCTGCCGATGTTTCTTCAGAGTATGAAACACACAATAGGAGAGAAAAAAAAGAGTTAACACTGCAATTTAATTTTTTAGTTAGACTACTAACAGAAAGTAGGCTAGTAGAGAAATCAGGAATATGTAAAACAGATGACAAGGAAGGATTCGAAGAAGCACCGATAGTTCCTTTTTCTGAAATTGAGGAAAGAGAACCATAAACAATTTTCACTTTAGCATTATTAGAACAAGACTCATAGAAAGAAAAAAATGGAGGACATATCTGACATATAGTCTGAAGCACCTGAGTCGATAATCCAGAGGAGGGTAAATTAGAAACATGATGAGCAAAAGCATTAGTACCTGATTGAGTAAGAAATGTGAAAGGTGGAGAAAGAGTGATCCAGTTGGATGAAGTTGATGACGATTCTCAAATTCCTAAATGTGAATTGTCAACATCTCCCTTGGAGAAGGCTGAGTAGGAGGTAGTGAACCTGAGGATGTAGTAATTGTAGACGATGCACTGTGAGCTGATGGTGATGATGTAGGACGTGTGTATTTAACTAGTCGTTTAACTACATCCCAACATGTCTCCTTGGTATGTCTCCACCTCCCACAATGGTCGTACTTCAACTTGTCCATTTCCTTTGAACTCATACTACCTCTTGACTTACAACCCCCTTGCCTTCTCTTTGCGGCTGAGTAGTGACTAGTAGATGTCATGGGCAGTGAAATCTCACTCTCCATAGCGTAGCTGCGTAGGTGCATAATGCACTTGCACAGACCCAATCACCACCCAAAAGGGCGGTTGGACTTCGCACACGCCTTTGGCACTTGTGTGGCAGCGGATTGACATCTGTAGCTCATCAGTCTGCCAACATTTAATGCTGGTAGGCAAGGCAATGATGCCTTGCGGACATACTCAATGCCAGGCCCTTAGAGACTAACACGTGTCTAAGGACCTAATCCTTGCGGCAAAGCTTTGCAAACAAGCCTCGTAGACTGGCTAAGTGCCAATCCCTATGAGACTGACACGTGTCCATGGAGGGATTGACCCTTGTGGACAAGCTTGGCAAACAAGCCTCGTAGAGCAGATTGATTAAGTGCCAATCCCCATGAGACTGACATGTGTCTGCAACTCAAAATGGATATTGACGTCCGGGGGCAAACGTCCTCAGACCACCCTAATTGACAACCAATACTTGACTACTATGTGGTAGAGGATCCCAAGAAAGGACCCTTTTGCAACCCTAAGGGGATCCCGAGATAGGGACCCTTTTTAAGTTCTAATGATGGGTGGGGAACAGTATTATAGTGCCTTCACAAATGAGGGCTCTGCTCCCAGAGGTTCCTCAGAGATGGAAACCAACTATTCAAGGACAGATGACCCTCTCTAAGGAGTGTTGGCCCTGGTTTTGTTTCCCCGAAAGAGGGAAACCAAGAGAGAGACCAAGAAGGACTCTCTCCCAAGAGTCTCCACCGGAGACTCTTAGAAGAGAAATCTTATGTGGGAGCTCCCCAAATTGAGAGCCCTCCTTTGCAACAACAAAAAACAATTCAACCATTGACGAAGAAGGCTCCAACAACTAAGGATATAGAAAACACAAGGTGAGCCCCCTAAATGGCCATCAATTCCTTTTATTCTTCTCTTCTCTGTACAAAGACCTCAATGAAGCACTCTGTAATGTCTATATGGAACTTGGGCAATCCCTTTCAATAACAATACAATTTTATTGTTAGATTCTCTTATCTTATTTTTTTCTTTTTAATCAGAGGTTCCTTCATTCAACATGAGAAGGTAATTAATAATATGGGTTTACCCAGATTGCAAGGATAGTTCCTCACTACAAACAATCCACCTCACACAATAGTGAGATTAGACCCCAAAATTAGGATAATCTCATCCTTTGAGGCCGCTCAAAATTTGTGTGTACAAATGCTAATGAAGAATGTTCTGAACTAATGGACTATGCATGGCGATCCATTTGCTCTCCTCACCTTGTACAAGGGCATATACCTAACTCTGAGATGACAACTCATCTTTACTCAGAATTTGAAATTGTGATAATTCCAAGTCTGAGTTGTGTCCAGCTAAGAACTCAAAGATCCTGTTATGCTCCATAGGCTTACAATAGTGTTTTGCATTAGCGATACCTATAGGCTGAAAAGTTTGGTAATGATCCATTTCTTCCCACATACCACGAAGAGCAAAGTAATCTGTAACGACCCAGGATTTTAATATAAGAAAATTATGAGTTTATGGGTCCTTAACTGTGACTAAAAAGTTAAGTATTTGTTAAATTGGTGAAAAGTGGGTTTTGCTTGGAATTGAATTGCACAGAGGAAAATTCAGTGTTTTTCCTCAAAAATCATTCCTAGCGTGCTGGTCGGCTATCGAAACAATAATCCATCATGCTAGTTCCGTCACGCATCAATTCGCATTGCCACAATGCGATCGGTGTCCAAAACCCTAGGAAATACGCTAAATCAGACATTTTGTCGGTCCTCCGTATTTTCAACTTGTCGAAATAGAAATCCGTGAAACTCATACCACTGCGTGTTGGTAGACCCTGTGGATGACTATCTGTCGTTTCGACAGTTCATCATCTCATATGAAGAAACGACAATATGTTTTGTATTCAAAACTAGGAAATTAGTGGGTTTTGTAATTTTCTTCCGGACTTCCTTTTTATTGTCAAAACTCATCATTTTCTCCCGAAATTTATACAGTAGGTGTCGGACTGCCCCTAGTTCGGTCACCTGTCGTTTTGGTTCCGTCGCGTATCGATTCGTGAGACTGCGAAGGTCTTGTATGTAAGAAAATCGAGAAAACGAGAAATTTATAGATTCCGTTGGGACTCGATATGTCGCAATGATTTGAATAGAAATCCGTGTGGCTGGTACCACAGTGTGTCGGTCGGCCGTGATGATTACCCTCTGTCGTTTCGTCGGTTTATTATCTCATATGAAGAAACGACAGCATGTTGTGTCTGAAATCAGGAAATTAGTGAGTTTTGCAGTTTTCTTCCAGATTTACTTTTTATTGTCAAAACTTAGTATTTTCCCCCGAAATTTTTACAGTAGGTGTTGGACTACCCCAGGTTCGGTCACTTAAGGTTTCATCAAAATCGGACTTCATGTGATAAGGTTTTCGAGGCCGTAAGTGCGGCAAAATTGGAAACTTGACCAAAAGTCAAATGTTGACTTGGTCAACATTCCACTTTCCACAACAAGTTGGTCATGTGCTTTTGCACATGATCTAAATCCTTGGGCTATATATAAGGGGGCAACTTCTCATTCTAGACGATTCTAGAAAGGGAAAATAAACTCTACTGAGTTTCTTTCTAGAGAGAGAAAAGAAGAGAGAAAGAAAGGGGAGGTCCACCTTGACAGTGTTTGATGCTTCCAACATGTTGGCGGCGTCCGATTTCTTCCCTGGTGCCTCGGTTGTTGTGTAGAGAGAGAAAGGGAAAAAGTTAGAGAGAAAAAGTGAGTTAGAGTGGGAGACGCTTTACCTAGGGGTTGATAGTCCTTCTGAGCGCATTGGCGGCGTTCTTTTCTTCCCCTGGAGTCTCGAAAAGTGTGAAAAAGGTAAAAAACCCTTCCATCTCTTCTCTTTTCCCATTTATTTGCTATATTCTATATGTGGAATGTATGTGTGTGGATGAAAAAGGGTCAGAGACCCCGTGGATAAGGTATGAAATAAAAGAGAAGGGATTAAAAAATTGAGAAGAAGGATGTAGCCTCGATTTCAGGTCTAAAAGCCTGGAATTTCAGCTCGAAATAGGTTGGGCGATCGATCACCCTGTCGGGATGATTGATTGCTAGCATGCAGAAGCCTGGGCGATTGGTCGCCCAGCACTGCTGATCGATCGCCATTGCCCAAGTTTGCCTGTTTGGGCTGTGATGAAGTGTAGACTTCATGTGGACCTTCGAGAAGCCCTGATCGGGTCCCGGGTATGATGTAACATCACTCTCGGGTGATGAAAAGTTGATTTGAGTGTCGTGTAGGGCGATGGATGGACCCATCGGCCCAGATATGTTCTCTACTGGAACAATTGGTATGATGTGATGATCTTTGAACATTTGTAAGACAATGGTAGGTCCATTGGCCTTGTATAGTCTCACCGGACAACCCTTGTGCGATATGATGTTGTTGTGATAGGGTAAGACGATGAAATGGTCCATCGATTGGATAATGTTCCACATCGGAACGATATACCTTCGGACTTGATCCACGGGCGTGAGGCCCAACGGACTCAATTAATCAAGTGAGGCTTGGATTAATTGGAAATCTCCTACGGTTAGAAAACCTAACCTGGGTTAATGCTATCTGCGGTTTCTTCTTTGACTAGGTCCGGAGAGACGGCGTCTGTAAAGAGTCGGGGTTCCTCCGTGACTGATAGTCAGGAGTGTTAGGATGGAATTGGGCCTAGGGGCCCAGGGTTGATTGGGGTCTACGGACCAGTGATGTATTGAGTTTATGAACTCAATGATGTTACCTTGATGGAGTATTGACTTGGGTCGACAGGTATACATTCAACAGAGGCTGTGATGAAAAAAGATGTTAGTTTTGGTTTCTCCGTGACTAATAGTCGGGAGTGGGTGGATTAATATCCATAGATCCTCTTTGACTAGGTCAGGAGTAGTAATGTTATATAGTTCCTTTGTGATTGATAGTCGGGAGTGAGTGGATTATTATCCATAGATCCTCTTTGGCTAGGTCTGGAGTGGTCGTATTGTGTAGTCCTCTGTGACTGATAGTCGGGAGTGGGTGAAATGTTATCCATAGATCCTCTTTGACTAGGTCAGGGGAGAATAGATGGTTTTGTTGTCTGATATCTGATAGATATGCTGTGAGGATAGAATTCCCCACTGTGGCTGAGTCAGATGGTTGTGTTGTCTGATATCTGATAGATATGCCGTGATGATGGAATTCCCTACCGTGGCTGAGTCAGATAGTTGTGTTATCTTATAGATATGCCGTACCAAGGCTGAGTTAGTAGGTTGTGATGTTTTTGATAGATATGCCATCCGTACCATGGTTGAGTCAGATGGTTGTGTTATCTGATAGATATGCTGTACCGAGGCTGAGTTAGTAGGTTGTGATGCCTCTGATAGATATGCTGTCCGTGCCGTGGCTGAGTCAGATGGTTGTGTTATCTGATAAAATAGCCGTGAGGATAGAATTCCCCACAGTGGCTGAGTCAGATGGTTGTGTTGTCTGATATCTGATAGATATGTCGTGAGGATAAAATTCCCCACCTTGGTTGAGTCAGATGGTTGTGTTGTCTGATATCTAATAAATATGCCGTGAGGATAGAATTCCCCACCGTGGCTGAGTAGATGGTTTTGTTGTCTGATATTTGATAGATATGCCGTGAGGATAGAATTCCTCACCCTGAGTCAGATGGTTGTGTTGTCTGATAAAGATGCCTTGAGGCTAGAGTTCCTCACCGTGGCTGAGATTAGATGATTGTGTTGGTTCTAGCGGGTGAAGACCTGGATTATGTATTGAGTTTATAGACTCAAGGTTGTACGGAGTCTAAGGATTTAAGGTTTGATTTCATTGGGTGTAAGCCCGGTTGATCTCGATGGTTATCATGAGGGTATGAGACGCTATGGTAACAGAGTTGGTGGTAACAGATTCGGAAATGGATAACGAGCATGGTTTAAAAAAACACCGAAACCGTTACGTAAAGCCTGTTACGTAAAGCTTTCGGTGACCTCCGATACCCGATACTGTACCTTTACCCGTTTATCCCGAAACAAAATCGTAACGCCCGAAACAGGTTACGTAATGGGCGTTACGCCCGATACGTAAAGGTTTCTGTCGTAGGATTGGGTTCCGAAAATCCCTAAACTCATTGTAAAACCCCATCTTTACTTCCTCTCATCTTCTCTACCTATTCTTAGTACATTTTTTTTTTTTTTAAAATCCTTTTGTTTTTTGTTAATTAACAACTTGATTTGGGGTTTTAATCATAGATTTGAAGGAATCCAAGGCATGTTCTTTATTTCGGGTATGTTTCAACCCTCGACCTATCTAATTTCCTTATTTCTAAATTTTGAGCTTTATATTAGCTTTAAAAGTATCTTGTTACTCATTTATTATATGTTTTTTTTTTCTATTTATTTGAATTTTTTGGATTTTTTTAAGCAAAAAAGAAAAAAAAATAAGCAAAGGCCGAAACCGTTACATAACGGCGTTACATAAAGGTTTCGGCTGTGTCCGTTATAGTGTCCGAAACCGTTTTTTCAAACCTTGATAACGAGTCTACAACCTCTAAATTGGATATTGAGTCTACGGACTCAAGGATAGAGTGTGAGCGGTTACCTGGAACGGTAACCTAGTATTGTAGACGATGATTGGATGAACTTGGAAATTAGAGGTTGGGAACCTCGAAATAGGGTGAAAAAGCCCTGAGTGACCTCGGGTCACGGATTACGATATTATATATTATTATAATATGAGAATTGTATAGTAATAATATAGCGTTATTGATGATTGTTACTAGGTGGAAAATAGCCTACATGGATTGTGGATTTTGTTGGGCTCTATGGCTCACTCATCTCATTTCATGTTTTCAGATTCTGAAGTGGGTAGCTTGATAGAGTCTGGAAAGTGTTCTGGTGCAGTTGTGGCGTCAAAAGTAAGGGCTACTGTAGCCAGTGAGGTAACGCATTTGATTATGATGAGTTATTGTGATGACTAGTTGTTATTGCTTATGTAAGCTCATAAGAAAAGTTGAAAAATTTCCGCATTTTTGCGGGTAAAGTCTTCCGCATGTGTGGTTATGACGAACGGGAAACTTGATTCCCTAGGCGCGGGTTCGGTGTGTCACATAATCAGCTAAGATTTTATCTTCCTGCCTAAACTAAGAAATCTCTTGTCGTAGCTGATAAACCCAAGCAATGTTACGAGTCTGGGAATAGGTTTGGGTTATTTCATACCAAATCTCATTAGCAGTCCTAAGAAATAGGAAATTCTCTTGAAATTTGTGGTTGGATAGAATGCAACAACCATGACATGACAATGAAATTTTCTAACTCCTACTTGTCATATAAAACATCATTTGGGCTCTACTATTCTCCCATTGATGTGTCCCTGTTACCTTGGCCGCCAATAAACATCATTGTTAATTGCAACCACTCTTAAGTAATTTCTCCCATCCAACTTAACAGTCAAAATTTTCAAATTAAGATTCTTTGGAGTAACATTCCCATGCAATAGATTTTCATACCCTCTAGCATTTGAGGAAGTCCCTTCCATACCTCTATTTTCAGACATTTTTACTGCTTTCGGGATAGTAAAACCATAGTTGCAAGGAATCTATGCACAGGGTGGGTTGCTCGCTTCTCAGGAAGCTCGTTTCTCATACTCGCTTCCTAGGAAGCTTGCTTCTCATACTCGCTTCCTAGGAAGCTTGCTTCCTTAACGCCCCATTGAGTTGTCAAAGGGGGCTGTATATGTGGAAAGTGATGGGATGAACCGAGTTTAAAGTGTAGGGTATAGAGCTTGCACAATATCACTGGATTGGAACCTAAGGTACCTACTTCTCCACAAATATCTCATGTACGATAAAATGTAAGATATGGCTGCTCATACTAATATAATGGAAATGAGGATCCTATATCTCATTTATTGTTTCCTATGGATTTTTTGAGCATTGCTTCCCGCTTGCTGCTTTCACTTTGCTTCTCACTCTGGTAATTATGAATAGAACACCAAGAAAAACAACTCCAAAGTTTTTTCACCACGCAACGAACACTCAACTAGGATGAAAGAGGGATTGTTTTATACAACTACAGCCCTCCCTCACACACTGATTTAAAAGTCACTTCGGCAAAACAACTTGCTGCCTAAGAACAAACACTGTCCAAAAACTATGCCCTACCTTTTTGTTTGTAACTTCTCCAAATCTTCATAAAATGTTGTGCAACTTATTCTATACATTCTAAAATTTAAATATGGATCAAATAATTATAGTTTGGCTAGCCAAAAAAATCTGAACTGATCACACTAATCAGATTTTTCACATATGAATTTTCCTAATACATCACTTTAGGCTAGATTTCTTTTAAAAAATCCAAACAAATCACCACAATTCTCAAAAAATACAGATCTCTAAAAATCAACATTTTCTGACCTGGGGAAGGAACACTGTTCACTGTACATTCACAAACACTGTTCACGAACACTCCATTAAAAAGAAAAAAAGGAACGTAGGCGTTGTCTTCATGTGCTGATACCAAGTATAAAACTATGGTTTGGTGATTTAGGGTTTTAGAAAGAGAAATAGAAAAGAAAGAAGAGAGAAGACTTAATTGGGGAAGAGAATGAGTAGAGAATAAGGTTTCTCTATCTTTTTTTTATAAAACATTGGTAAAACCACATAAATACCCTTTACTAAGACGTAGACAAAAGTATGCTAATAAGTAACATAAGAGACTATGAGCTTACTGACTTAGGCCCATCTCAAAAGTTATTTATTTTTCATTTATATTGAAGAAAACATGATTTTATTTTTGAAGTTGTGCATTTACACATTACCCATGTCTTGCATCCATGCTTTTCTGTTTACCTAGATAAGTTGGTACTTGCCATGGTCGATTAAGATACTTTTCAATGGTTTCATAGCTCAACTCAACGATGCACGTATCCTCATTTTTTAATATTTTGCTATTTCTCTAAGCAGGGCTGTGGTGCCCACTATTCAGGGTTATGAAGATGCTGGGGACTTCACTATGACAGAAAGATTAAAGACTAGTATACATGGAAACTTAGTCTTCTACCTAAGTGTGGGATCTATTGGCCTTTTTGGACTTATTCTCCTCATTCTAATGCACAAAAAATGGTTTGTTTCTTACCCTCGTAGACTTATTTTTGTTTGATGTGGATCCTGTTTCTTCCTATGTAATTCTGGCTTTTATTTGTTAAAGTCCAAGAGATGTTGGGGATCAGACTGAGTGCTGAATTGGCATGCCCAGTGTCATTTTAAAGGCTTCCACATCTCTCTGTATTTCTTAATACACCAAATCTGTTGTATTTTCCATTTGCCGTAATGCCCTCAATACTATTAAGCTATTCAGATTCAAATCGAAACTTCTTGAAAATCTGTCTTATCTGCTATCAGAATCTCTGCCTCCACATTGTTTGTAGCTTGCAATTTTTTTGTGGGTTGTCCATACCAAGGTTTAAAAATGCGGTTTCGGACACTGTATTGGACACGGCCGAAACAGTTACGTAACCAAGGTTTAAAAACGCAGTTTCGGACACCGTATTGGACATGGCCGAAACCGTTATGTAACCAAGGTTTAAAAACGCGGTTTTGGACACCGTGTGTTATGTAACGGTTTCGACCGTTTATTTATTTATTTTTGGCTTAAAAAAGTCCAATAAAAAAAAAAAAAACATGTAATAAATGAGTAACAAGATACTTCTAAAGCTAATATGAAACTCAAAATTTAGAAATAAGGAAATTAGATGGGTCGAGGGTTGAAATATACCCGAAATGAAGAACTTGCCTTGGATTCCTTCAAATCTATGAATCAAACCCCAAATCAAGTTGTTAATCGACAAAAAACAAAATGATTTTAGGAAAAAATGGTAAGAATAGGTAGAGAAGAAGAGAGTTTTAGAATGAGTTTATGGATTTTCGGAATCCTATATAACGTTAAAATTGAGAACGAGTCTTACGACCAAAACCGTAACATATTGCCCGATACGTAACAGTTTCAGGCGTTACACATTGTTTTTCGGAAAAGTGTAAATGTACGGTATCGGGTAACGGGGGCAGTTGTAATCGTTTCGTATTGGGCGATATGTAACAGTTTCGGCGATTTTTTAAACCATGGTCCATACCAATTTAATTTTCTACATAATGGCTAGTCAAATACCTTCTTTGATTTGTATGTTATGTCTTTGTTCTATTACAGTATTACTTGGCATAATTGAGCAAAGATTTCCATTTTGAGAAGTTCTCAACTAGAAAAAAAAACTCCAGTCTAGTGCTAGTTTACTTTATTATAACAAATGTGATTACTCATTCGTTGTACATTATGTGTTTGTTTTATCACTTGGCGTAATTGAGCAATGTGTTTCCATTTTGAGAAGTTCTCGAGTAGAAAAATATACCGTGGTCTAATGGTAGTTTTCTTTCTCATAAATAGATTTGATAACTTATTCAGTGGAAAAGGATAAGATGCTTCACCTATCATAAGGCTTCTGTATAGATGTTTAGACTTTAGAAAAGAGTTTCCGAAGGGAGCCTTCATGTTGAATAAGGTTTTATGGGCTTTATGTTTATGTTATCTCTTATACTCTGAATTTTGCATATATTATTAGTATCTCTTATATACTAATAATATACCATTAGAGGAGTATAAATAATAAAGTATGAGAGAGATCATTAATCTCTCACAATTTTTCCCTAAACCTATTCTCTTTATTTTCCTTTTTTTCTCTCTCAAACCCTATCTTTTATCCTTTCGAACTAATCTAACTTGGTATCAGAGCCAATTCATCTAAGGGGTCTATAAGAAGACAAAAGAGAACAAAAAAAAGGAAAAAAAAGCTGATGTCGGATGATGTCAGCATCTGTACGGACTGGCATCATCTGACGCACTGACAGCTATCGGATCTCGACTGTAGAGGTATGTTTTAAGAGGTCTTGATTTTAGAGAATTTTAGAATCAAGAATCATGTGATTTGAAGTTGTTTTGAGAAAGTTATGATACTTTTCGTGCGAAATATAAACAAGTTCAAAAAAATACAGATTTAGTGTTTTCTAGCCACTAGATTCGTATAGAGATTTTTTTGAGTTTGATCTCAAGTGGATTCTTTATTTTTTTTATACTTGATCTAATGGAGGTGGATCGTTTGGACCTATATTGAAGTTCGGGTGATCATTTTTTCATACCATATTTGCTATTTTTCTACGTTTTGAGGGTTTGGTTCAATTTTTCATGAATAGAAGTGCTTTCAAATGCTTGGTAAAAGTGATTTGAAGCTTGTGCATGGCTGGTGGGGGTTGATTCATGATTTTTGACTTGTTTGGTTGCTGTTATGAACTTTGTTTGGAGGTTTCTCATCTATTGAAGTGAAGAACCTGGGTTGTGGAACCCTTTTTGGGTATTGTTGGTTGAAATAGCTCTTCTGGTATGTTTTTTGTGTAAAACAGTCCTGTGATATTCGTGATGGATAAATCTGAGGTTAACCAGTTCTCTAGTGTCCCTGTACAGGGTAGAGGGAGTATTGGGGTTAGTGCTAGTGATGCATCCAACTCCAGATTACTACAGTGAAGTTGGATGAGACAAATTTTCTCACCCGGACTCAATCTGCGATGTTATTTGTTAAAAGCAAGGGGAAGATTAGATACTTGAATGGTCCATCTCCACTCCCAAGTCTACAGATCCAACCTATGCCAAGTGGGAGGCTGAGAATGCAGTTGTAATGTCATGGCTTCTCAACTTTGCAGTCATATATTAGTAGTGCCTACCTGTTCCTTCCGCGAAAGCTATATGAGATGCCGTGACACAAACTTATTCCGAGATAGGGGTACAACCCATATTTATGAGTTGCGTCAAAGTATCTCGCAACTCTAGCAAGGGGATATGTCTATTCCCACCTACTATCTTCTCTTCATCGTCTTTGGGAAGAGCTAGATCACTATCAGACTTACCAGGCTAAGTGCCTAGAGGATGCGGCTACTTATACAAAATTGGTTGAACAAAATCGAGTATTTGAGCTACTTACAAGCCTGAATATGGATTATGAACAAGGGTCCAAATACTTGGCAAAGATCTGGTCCCTCCTTCTAATGAGGTCTATGCATATTTACACCATGAGGAGCGCCGTCGAAGTGCTATGCTCCATCCTCCCATACTTGATAGATCTTTATTAGCCTCCTCATTCTAGTGGGGAGGCAGAAATGGTGGTCTTGGAAGAGATGGTTGTTTTGGATCTTCTGGACTTTCTACTGATGATATAGATAAACTTAAATGTGATCATTGTGGGCGTACCCATCATATGAAAGATACTTTTTGGGACTTTAATGGTCGCCCTCATCCACGAGGCCCTTTTGGCGGTGGACGAGGGGACAGGGCCAGACGGTTTGAGGGAAGCTCGACTACACACTCTGTTACCTCCACAACCCTGTTATCTATTATTGTTCATTCTTTGGATAGTCCTAGTTTGTCCCGCTATGAGATTGATGCCCTCCGCCGTTTTATGTCCCAGTTGGAGACACCGAATATTGCCAGTGTCACCTCAGTCCTTTACTCAGGTACCTCAGCCTCGGCTCTCAGTGGCCAGTGCAACTGTTTCTGATCATAGTCGCTCCTGGATTATTGATTTAGGAGCATCTGATCATGACTGATATGTCCTCCTTTCTCATCTTACTTCATTGATTCTGGTAGACACAAAGTTGAAGTTGTCGATGGTACATTATCATCCATTGTGGGTATGGGGAGTATTGATGTCACACCCTCTATGTCCATTTCCTTTGTTCTTCATGTTCCTAAGTTCACCTTGAATCTTTTATTTGTTAGTCATATTACCAAATCGTTGAACTATAGCGTCACTTTCTATCATTCTCATTGTGTGTTTCAGGACTTGAAAACAAAGAGGACGATTGGTACGGGCCATAAGGAGCAAGGATTGTATCTGCTTGACCCTTTGCCTTGTATTGCTTCATCAGTCTAGCAGATACCCCATAATGTTCAGAGTCTTAGTAGCACAGAGGAGTTATTCCGGTGGCACAAACGTCTTGGCCACCCATCCGTTTCCCTTCTTAGGCATTTATTTTTTTCTAGTATGCTTTCCTCTTTTCAATTTGAAACTTGTGAATTTACAAAACATTGTCGAACTTCATATCCTTAATGGTAATAAATGCAATTACCTTTTTCTCTAGTGCATTTTGATGTGTGGGGCCATCCCTGTTGCTTCATCATGTGGTTTTAAGTATTTTGTTATTTTTGTGGATGATTTTACTTGTACTACATGGGTGTATATGCTGAAATCTAAGGGTGAAGTTGACACGATTTTTCCTTATTTTTACATAATAATTGCCACTCAGTTTAATGTCTCAATTAAAGTCTTTCATTCAGATAATTAGGGGGGAGTATATGTTTACTAGTTTGGCTACCTTTTTCTAATTCTTATGGTATCATTCATCAGACTTCTTGTGCTGACACACCTCAACAAAATGGTGTGGCTGAGCGAAAAAATCGACATATGTTGGAAGTCACTCGTTCTCTTATGTTTGCTATGAATGTGCTTAAACTTTTCTGGTCCGACGCTGTATTGACTGCTGCTTTCTTAATCAATCGAATGTCTTCCCAGATTTTGGAGTTCCAATCTCCTATTTCCCTGTTATCTACTTCCACTCCTTTGTTTCCAGTGGCCCCACAAATCTTTGGGTCTATTTGCTTTGTGCATATTGCTTGTTCTGCTCGGACAAAGCTTGATCCTAAGGCTCTTAGCTATCTCTTTCTTGGGCATGCTCCTCATCAGAACGGGTATAAATGCTATCATCCCCTTCCCGTCGGTCTTTTGTATATATGGATGTTACCTTTTTTGAGTCTACTCCGTATTTTTCTGCCAATGAGACATCTCTTTAAGGGGAGAGCATCAGTGAATAAATATCTTCTTCTCTTCTTATTCCTATTTTCTCATCTAACAACGATTTTAGACAAGGGGAATGTGAACCTGTGGTCAAAGAATTGTAGGTATACAAGAGAAGGCAGAAAGATCCTCATGAGCCCCACCAAGAGACCTCTTCTGATCTAGGCATAGTAACAAAGTCGGGGTTCAGGAATAGTTCGACGGGGGTCAAGTTCAGAAAAATTTGGGAAAACTTTGGAAAAAAATCAGAAAAATTAATTTAACATTAGAAACATGATATTAAGCAATACATCTAACAATAAGTAGTTATTCATTAATTCATTAGCGATAATAAATTCATAAATTCGTATTTCATCACTTCAGTAGTGCAATGATAGTTGACAGAAGCAATTCAGCAAACCAAACCGCGATTTTTCAACCTCTAACGACCAAAATCCAATCAAAAATCTAGAAAAACATAACGAAACAGGGAAAAAAACTCAATTTCGATTCTAGCAATGCAACAAGTTACAAAATAATAGAAAAAACCATTAAAAAAATTGCGCGCAAACCTAACTTTCTACTAATCTAACAACAACAGCAACAAAGAACAAGGAAGAGAAGAATTAAGCAAAAGAATACCTAATTCGTCACTCGAGCAGTTCTTTCGTCGAAATCCCCGAATCTAGTTCAGATGGTTTAGCAGAATACGAGAATGAATCAATACAAAGCACGGGAATCGTCCAATCTGTGCTTTGTTCGCCTTTTCTTACATCTTTGAAAACCCTAGCATCATAAGAAAGAGAAAACGACGTTGTTATATATTAGGAAATAGGAGACAAAGAAGACGACGCAGAGTCGGTACCTAAGGGTAAACCAACACAATCACTCCAAAAGGGCCCTGTATCGGAGAGAGAGAGACTTACCGGAGAGGGATGTCACCGGAGAGCCGTGACGATCGCCGAGACGAGAGGTGGAGATGTGAGGATCTGGGGTTTGGTGGAGCCAAGACGAGAGAGAGGTGGGGTGCGGTTTCGTGCCCTAAACCCCTCTTTCTCACATTTTTAGTATTTATATGGGGAAAAAAACGTTAGAGCCGAACATTCCGAATTAAACGTTTAGTCGGTGTTTTTTTACGAATTAGTCGCCAAATTTGCGAATAATTCGGAGAAAAAAACGCTGTTTTTTTTTTTTAAATTCGCGATTTAATCACCGAATACATCGGCAACCCAAATATGCGTAAATCAAACGTGAATTTTTGAAAAAAACTGTGTTTTTTGTTACTTGGGATCTAGGTAACATTGTTTATTCTAATCCTAGCATTATTGTTCATTCTAGTCCTGACATTGTTGGCTTTGAAGCTCCTATTGCCCTTAGGAAAGGTACTAGAGCATGTACTCGACATCCTATTTCAAATGTTGTATCTTACCATGCTTTGTCTTCTTTGCATCGGTCGTTTGCCTTGACTTTGTTTTTTGTGTCAGTCTTTCGCAGTTTAGCAGATGCTTTGTCTCAACCAGAATGGAAACAGGCTATGAAAGAAGAGATGTGTGCACTTAAAAACAATAGAACCTCGGATATGGTCAACTTACCAAGAGGGAAGAGGCTAGTTAGATGTAGGTGAGTGTTTATAGTGAAACACCGCTTGGATGGCTCAGTTGAGAGATACAAAGCTTGCTTGGTTGCAAAGGGGTATACTCAAACTTACGACATAGACTATCAGGAGATATTTGCTCCAGTTGCAAAAATGAACTTAGTGAGACTGTGAGAGTCCTCCTATTACTTGTAACCAATAAAGATTTGCTTTGGTTTCAGTTTGATGTAAAGAATGCATTTCTTCATAGTGATTTAGAGGAAGATGTGTATTTGGTACCTCATTCTGAGTTCAAATGCCCCTCAGATGAAGAGAAGGTGTGTAAGCTGAAGAAGGCACTGTATGGACTGAAGCAGTCCCCCAGAGCATGGTTTGAGCGTTTTCACAATGCTATGGTGAAGAATGGTTACAGACAAAATCAAGCAGACCACACATTGTTCCTCAAGCGGTCTTGTCAGAAGGTGACTATCTTGATTGTTTATGTGGATGACATTGTGGTAACAGGTGATGATCTGGATTAGATAGAGTCACTGAAGGGCAAGTTAACAAAGATATTCGAGATCAAAGACTTTGGTCTTGTAAAGTATTTCCTTGGGATTGAAGTTGCCAGCTCTAAGAAAGACATATTTGTCTCTCAGCGTAAATATGTTCTTGATCAACTGGAGGAGACAGGCATGATGGGTTGTCAGCCCTGTGATACACCTATAGATCCGAATCATAAACTTAGTGAAACTAGTGGGGAACATTTTTCGGATTCAAGGAGTTACCAAAGGCTTGTTGGCTGACTTATATATTTTTGTTCCTTACCAGGCCAGATCGTTTATGCTGTCAATGTAGTCAGCCAATTTATGCATTCTCCAACTACTGGTTATCTAGATGTAGTCTATCGAATCTTCCACTACTTAAAGTTGTCCCCTAGGAAGGGTTTGTTGTATACTTGTAATGGAACTTAAGGGTTGAAGCCTACACCGATGTAGATTGGGTTGGCTCAGTTTCCGATAGGCACTTTCCGGTTATTGCACCATGGTTGGAGGTAATCTTGTTACATGGAGAAGTAAGAAATAAAATGTGGTTGCCAGATTCAGTGCAGAGGCGGAGTTTAGAGCCATGGCACACGGTGTGTGTGAGCTGTTGTGGCTTCGATTGCTCTTGAATGAGATTGGACTTCCCACCGAAGGCCCCATGAGTTTATATTGTGATAATAAGGCTACTATTAGTATTGCTCATAATCCGGTGTAGCATGACCGGACCAAACACATTGAGGTAGATCGTCAGTTCATCAACGAGAAATTGAAGGAGGGTTACATTTGCACCCCGTTTGTGAAGTCTAAAGATCAAGGCTGACGTGTTGACTAAGGGTCTTGGTGGTACTTAGTTTCGAAACATTGTTGGCACGTTGGGCATGAGTGATATCTACGCACCAACTTGAGGGGGAGTGTTGAATAAGGCTTTATGGGCTTTATGTTTTATGAGTTTTATGTTTATGTTGTCTCTTATCTCTTATACACTGTATTTTGGGTATACTATTAGTATCTCTTATATATTAGTAGTATACCATTAGAGGAGTATAAATAATAAAGTATGAGAGGGAGATCATTAATATCTCACAATTCTTCCCTAAATCTATTCTTCTTCTTTTCCTTTTTTTCTCTCTCAAACCCTAACTTTTATCCTCTTTAACTAATCCAACTCTTCAGATGCGAGAAGTGGCCCCATGTACGAATTAGCTACTTGGGGATCTCATATCATAAGGTCCGAGACAGGGAGATTCCTCTCCATTTTTGTACACTATTTTGTTTTAAGATCAACAGTAGGATTGAATTTCATTACAAGTTAAAATGTAACAAAGTGAAGACTGGTCTTCAACAACATGTAAATAATACTATTCTAGTTGATGCTTTAGCAATCCAAGTGGTAAAATCAACTTTTTCTTATGCATGATGGAAGTGGTAACCAGCCACCATATTAATTGAATTGAAGGAGAATTATAGTAGAATGTAAAGTCGCTACTGGGTACTGGCCATATGAGGATATCTTTTCCATCGTTGGTTGGAGAATTAGTTAATCCTTCTGTAAAATATTTGTGTCTTGCCTTGGTTTTGAGCTCTCTGAAAAACTGATTGGGATCCTGTGATAGAGAGCTTTCGGACCAGATAGGAGACCTAGGCAGGTTTATACTTAATCCCTTCTTGGTAAATTGCTTTAATTAGTGTTCACAATCCTGGCTTCAGTTGTGGAGAAACTGGACAAATACTGAGGAGAGTTCCTCTAGACTTGTGAATAATTTGTAGAAAAGGTTCACTTAGTGGATATTGGAATTTGGTTCACAGATCATAGCAACATAGGTTTTAGGCATTGGGCAGCAGAGAACACTTATTTTGTTCTCTTTGGAAAGTTGGGTTAAAGGAGATAAAACAAAGCTTTGAGCACCTCAAGCATCAAAATGAATGGAATTTTTACAAAAAATGTTGCTTCTGATTCTAGTAGAAATCAATGTTAAAAAATGGGAAAATTGGCCAAAGAAAACAAAAGTCAAGTAGTTTTAAAAAGGTCAATTAGGCACAGAAGCTAATAAGTATATAAATTATATTTGTATGAATTAAAATTTGTTTTTCATTACTATAATATGGGTAATCAGCCTTTTACTAAAATGATAATAGACTTAGTTTTTCCAACAGTTATTATAATTGATAACAGAAAAATAAAGTCATAAATAATACAATGTTAAATAGAAGATTGAACAAAGTTACAATACTGACATCTTGTCGTAAGAAGACTCAAGTTTCTGCAAGTGACACATTAAATAGAAGATTCTTGCAACTAATTTGAAATTAATCAAAAAACCAGTATATACATTGGGGTGTGGCAAGACAAAGGTTAGCTCTTGGATATGAAAATAAATTAGTTTATATGGTGGCTCTATCGAAGTTGTCTCGTGTCTGGCATATATGGTGGCCTCTTCTTTATTTGGGATTTTTTTATCTACCTTCCTTACCACGATGAGTCAACTGTTTCCAAGTTAGCTATCATGGTGACATTTGATTTTTTTTTCTCTGATTACTTGACAGTTGTTTTTTTTTATGAACAGGAGTGGAGGTGTTGTTGGTTTAGCCATGGCTTGCTCAAATACTTTTGGACTCGTTACAGGTGCATTTCTTCTTGGCTTTGGTTTGAGTGAAATTCCAAAGAGCCTTTGGAGAAATGCAGATTGGATCACTCGCCAAAAAGTTCTCTCTCACAAGGTTGCTAAAATGGCTGTGAGACTTGATGATGCTCATCAAGAATTTTCAAATGCTATTGTAGTAAGTATTGTTTCCTATAACAACCTATATAAATATTTTTTTTCCCAAATTAGTGTTAATGTGGCATCTTGAAAGTACAATTTTTTTTAAAAAAATATTTGATTGTTTTATTTTATATTTTATATGTAAGAATAACTACTTTCTTTTGTTTGTGTTGTAATCTGAAGCACTTGGTGTTTTCATCATGTTGTACATAGTCTAACAGGCATTTGTATTCACACTTTAGCCTCTTTATGCATGCATTATTTGGAAAGAATGACTATACATGCATTTATTGCTTTATCAGGTTTTCTTCAGCCTCTCTATGCGTGCATCATTTGGAAAGAATGACTATGCATGCGTTTGTTGCTTTATCAGGTTTTCTAATTTATTTATTTATTCTTATTTTTGTACCTTATTAAATTAAAATATTATTTTTTTAACTAAAACTAACTTTTAAATATAAAAATATAAAATGACAATGGAAGTATGATGCAATCCATGGTAATAGGTCAGATTTAGTGGTCCGTGAACAATAGCTATGTACAGATGCTGCAAAAAGAAGGTAAATTTTCCCAATCTCGCATGACGAATGAGACAACAACTTCAATAGGCCAGAAATCTTTGCTCAAATATCCGATTGGGAATCAATCAGATGCGTTAGGAAACTCTCTCCGAGAGGGTCAAGTTTTGTTGGAGAAGATATTCCTATATCATGATTATTTCAATTGGAATATGTTTACTTTTTTTCTAGTCTTCCGATCTTCCCTTGTATTAGGGTCGATTGCTTTGTGCTTTCTTCTCTCTTTTTTCGGCGAAGATCTTACCGACAAAAAAATTATATCTAAGTTACTCCAGATGGACGACTTTTTTAGGATTTCATTTTCTAATAAATAGATTCTATTAGTGCATTGTAAGTAGTTTTATGAATTATTGAATTTGCCTTTATTGATTTCCTCTAAAACATTTTGGGTTACTTCCAGGGGCGGAGCCAGGTGGGGGCACGTGCTATTTTGAAATAAAGATTTTTTCCCCTTTAGGGCATATCCATGGGAATGGGGGCATGCAGGTGCCCCCTGTATTTAAAAAAAGTATCTTTTATACCAAGTTCCTTAATTAGGCATAATCATGGACAGGAGGCAGTTGCCTGTCCAAAAAATTAAACTATATTATTTAATAGGGCAAAGCCATGAGGCAAGGGGGTAGTTGTCCCGTAAACAAGGAGAAACATTACCTGTAAGATATGAGCGCAATGTATGGCCGAATGGCTCAAGAACTTTGTCATAAAAAAAAATTTGGGGGCTACGCTCCTGAACCACCATCCCCCTAGACCCAGAATATTTCATACATGCGTAATAATTCTCCACAAATCCATCAACAATTACTACCATTTTCAATCAACCACCACGTGCCCCCCTACTAGAAAATCTTGGCTCCTCCTCTGGTTACTTTAGATGGACATCTAGTGTATTCTGCTTGAACCTTCATGTAATTTGTGTAATATGTTCTAGTTTCTTGCTTAGTAGTCATCTACCATTTATTCTATGTTTATGACAACTTAGTTCCATTTTCAAACATTTCTAGACATGTGAAAATTGTGGAAGAGTTCTCAAGTCTTAAAAGTTGTTTAATAAATGACCATTATCTTCTTTTTTAGCAGCAGTAAAGAGACTACTAAAGGGAAAAAAAAAGGGAACAAAAATACAAACATAAAGGGATATAAGTAAAATTACCTTGGTTTTCAAGTATAGCTCCTTCCATAAACATAATTTTTTTCCCAACCATGACTCATGAACCTTTTTTCTCTTGATTATAATTGAGCTAACAAATAACATTAGTTGAAGGCATCCTTTGAAAAAAGTTGTAGTGCTAGCATCTACTTCAAACACATGAGGTTTTATTCTTATGCATGAAAATATTGTATGCAGTAGCTCCTTTATTGCTAGTACTGAAGGGTCATTATTATTGGAAAGCTATGATAAGATTATATTTGAGCAAGGATAGACTGGAACCATAGTTACCAAGTTGGAGTTCGGGAATTATTCGTCTAGGGAAAAGTTCGGAAAAAATCAGCAAAATTCGGAACTAAATTGGGAAAATGTCAGGAACATATGAAAAAATATAAAATAAATTTACTAATTATGAAAATTGTAAATAAATATATTTCATATATTAGATATTTATTCTCGACTTTTTCAAAAAGTCATGAATTAATCGTGTTTAATTCGCAAAATTCGCAACTTCTTGAAAAATTTGCTATTTTTCTGCAAGTCACGAATGCTTCGTGAATTAATCGTTCGACGAAAAAATCGAGTATTATTCGGGAATTTTTTAAAAAATAGGAGAACTTGGTATGACTGTAACTATGCAATTTTAATAGATATTACTTACATTCTTTTGAATCTTAGACTGATATTTATGGTCACGTCTTAGCGAGCAGCCTCATGAAAAAAATTACACGTGGTTTGTGAATCTGCGTTGGATATCAAGGTTGAGTCCTAACACGTGGAAAAAAGGTCAATTAGAGGCTTCTAGAGCATCCAATTGAAGGTTGGAAAATCAGGGATTTCTATAACCTAGGTAGGGTCTATTGAACCCTAGGAGGTTCATGCTGACAAACTGGGTCTAATCGAACGGTCTAGAATTGATCGATTGGCCTTATGTTTTTCCACGTGTCTGCCATGGGACCCCCCTTGACTTCCAATGATTGGATTTCCAAAGGACATGCCATGTGTTAAGATTCTAGAGGGGCCATTCACTATAACTTAGAAGCTTCTTAGAGCTTGTTATGTGCCTTTTGGTTTTGCTGGCTTGTAAGGTCAATCCTAAAATAACTATAAGGAAAAAATCCAAATTTATGCAATATTGTACTTGTTGTATGTTGTTGGACCTTGTTATGTACCTTTTGGTTTTACTGGCTCTTAAGGTCAATCCTAAAATAACTAGAACCAAAAAATCCAAATTTATGCAATATTGTACATGTTGTATGTTGTTGCCTGTTTATTATCTTGGATGTGGTCTTGCTTTGGTAAACATTCAAAATTTTATTTGGGATTGCATCTGCTGTGCTGCTCTTTGCGTTGCATTACCGGTCCCAAGCTTGGATAAAGGAGGAGGGTTGCATGTCAGGTTAGCAGCCAGTGTAGAAAAAACTCTGCAACTCTGCTAAATCCTATGACCTGGATCCTGAATTGCTATCTGCCTGAAGATAGATGAATATGATCTAACTGATTCCTCATCTTTGGCTTACTTATAAAATAGTTCCTTACATATTTTCTGTTGGTGTACTTCATTAGGTCGCTCAAGCAACATCAAATCAGATCTCAAAGCGTGACCCTTTGAGACCCTACATGGATGTTATTGATAAGATGTTGCTTCAAATGGTATTTCTGCTTCTCGTGTACCAATCCAGACATTAGAAGTTCCAACATGGTTCTTTATGATGCAATTCTCTAAATTCGATTTCCTATTTTCCAGTTTAGAGAAGATCCCTCCTTTAAACCTCAAGGTGGTCGATTAGGAGAAAATGATATGGATTATGATACTGATGAGAAGTCTATGGCAACACTTAGGCGTCAACTTAGGAGAGCTCGAGAGGAGTACTACCGGTACAAAAGGTATGCACCAACTGTATTATTGAAGTAGTCAATCTGCATTGTGTGTTCATCTATGGAGAAGTCTTCATCATATCCTTTTAAGCGTTCATCTTATGAGCTACATTTGTGGTTTTTATATTAATACATCTGAATGACTTTCCTTATGCTTTTGATTAGCAATAATGTCTTTGCAGCTTTTTTTTCTATACGGGCATGGCTGTTTGTCACTGTATCAGCTTTTCAATATCATGATTGTTCCTTTCACGGTCATTGCTTGTAGCCTTGTACTATCACGTACTATCACAGCCATTTATAGTTTTGTCTCTACTCTCTAGTAGCATAAAAATGCACAGTGCTTGGGTATCTGGACAGACTAGACGGAGACACAATGAAGCAGAAGAAGTTTCCTTATTCTTCTATATTAGCGTTAGGAAGTTCGAAGTGTCAAACCTATAGTGAACTTACTTTTTTCTATTTTTGGTAAACTTGCCTTATTATTATCAGGTTTTCAGATTTGGTTCTACTCAGTTCTTGAATGGTGTGTCATGTGTGCCCACAATAAATCATTTTGCTACTTCATTGCACAGCTTTGCACTTTTTCTCTATATACTTTATCAGTTGTGTATAAGAAATGGATTTAGATTTTGATTGATGGTCTTGTCTCATGATGTTAATACATTTTAAATCAAAAGATTATGTTATTATTGATCTGGAATATTCATTTTTCAATTGTGATTCTCAATGTCTGCCAATGCTCTCCCATCTTTAAGACCTGATATTATGAGAGAGAGTATTATAAGTCTGCTTCAGAATTAATGGTTATTCTAGTGGTTAGTCGCACTGTATCTAATTAATCCTTAACATTTTGCAGTGAGTATATGACCTATGTCATGGAGGCCCTTAAGCTGGAAGATACTATAAAAAATTATGAGCGCCGTAGTGAAACTGGATGGTTTGCTCTTAGCCTGTGTTTATCTGTTCTCATCTGTACAATCTCCATATATCATTTTGCCTGCCTAATGCATTCCTCAAGTGTGCTACTTTGTACTGTATAAATTTCCTTACCTCTATTAATAAATTGGTATTTAACATATTATAATAAACTTGTTAGAGATCCCTACCTCTATTAACAAACTGGTATTTTACATATTATAATAAACCTTTTAGAGGTATATGTGTATGTCAACATAACTGATTTTGCTGAGCCATCAATTTTTGATACATAAATGGGAGGTAATCTGCTTAAGTCCAGTTATTTTAGATTGTATTTCTCCTGTGGACTGACTTCCTTCTAATCCACATTTGAGGGCATTGACCCAATTTTTTTGTAATCCACTTCTGAGGAATACAAGAATCCTGCTCCACATATGTTCAAGCTGTATCAGCAGCCCAGATAGTTTACTGAATTTTAGGGCCTTCTGTTTACTAACCTATAATATTCTTTAGTTTATTATCATATTTTAAATTCATCTCGCTCCACTTGCAATTTACGCCAATGTTTTAAAATTCGAAAACTAGATTTGACTTGAAACCTTGCTGGGTTGAGTCGACTCAAAAAGTCGGTCAGAACTCGTTTGAGTATTGACACCTAAAACTCGAAAAGTATATTATTTTTTCAATATTATATATATATATATATATATGGTATAAATTAATTTAATGATAAAATATACATAAAATGAGATAATATTGTAAAATTAACAATTGTGCAATCCAAATTAACAATAGTGTAAAATTAACAAATTTCTTAATCATTTAATCACCCCAAGTCTAACATTGAGATTGAGTCAATCAAAGTATCAAACTGTAAGCCATAGAGCAATCAATCAATTGAATAGCTTAGAGAAACAAAGATTATAGAACAAAGACATAAATAAAGCAATAAACATTTGATTTAATTAATGAATATTATTAATAAAACATAAAAGTAAAAAATAGTACTAATGGAAAAATGTAAAAAAAGGAATTTAGAGGCAGAGAGCAAGACGTGCCTGCCGTTGGAGAGCTGTAGAAGAGAGAGAGAGAGAGAGAGACACTTTCAGTCTCTAGCCCTAAACACTCCACCGGCCCACCCCCTTTCTTCTTTCATCCTTCTATATGGTTACCCAAAAAAAAAAACAAGACTCGACCGAGCAACTCGTAAATTTTGGCTGTCGAGTTGGCTCAAAACCCAATCGAGTCGAGCAACTCGATGAGTTTTAAAACAATGGTTCATGCAATGAGCCAAAACATCTCTTACTCCCGTAATGCAATTCCTTTCTTAATTTTCTCCAGATGGCTTCATTTGTAGCTCCTTTTATTCTTTTCTGAAGCTTATTCACTTTATTTTCTCTTTACTTCATATTTTAGTCAGTTTTTATATTTGATCCAAATATGTTGAATTCCTTGTTTATTTATTTTTATTCATTATTTTTACAATGAATCGAGGGAGAATATATGGAATGCAACTTTAGTAAGAAAACAAATGTGTTGGAGACGGTTGTTACGATAGATGATCGGGAGATACTCCAAAGTGACTAGTTCCAGTATCTTGGCTCAATTATCCATACTGATGGAGAGATTGAAGGGGATGTTTCCTATAGAATTATCTTCTCTTGGACGATGATGATGATGGCGATTATCTTTACAATGTAATAATTATTCCCATCACATTTCCTGATTTGTTTTCACCCATATCATGTTTAATGAGTCATCGAGTAGTGTGTACTGTCTGAATATACTCATTTTTCTATAGCAGTTACAGAATAGAGTAGCCATACTTCTTGTTGACGTTATTAACTGCATAGTTATCATATAATATCAAAGGAATGAAGACTAATTCTTCTTTTGTATTTTTCGCTGTCATGTCGTCCCTATAATGTAGATCCTAGAGAAAGTAGCTAGCCTTAGCCTCCCTTTTTGTGTTTTCGGACTTTGCTGGTGCTTTTATATATGGTCTTGTTTGAGGTTACTAAGTCTTTAGCAAAATATTTGGAATTTGGATCTGATTGAAACTATTCTCTACATTGAAAGCTCTCCTTTACACATGGTCTGCAATAGACCAAGTACATACATCTTAATTGAGCTCAGAAATCTTCTTTGGTATTTCCACAATATTACTTTTAATTTTGTTATAAAAATAATTATATTAAATTCAGGATGATATCTCTTGACCCTAGACATTCATATTTCATCGTTGCAGGAAATATGTCTCAAGCTTCAGACCAGGTCGAACTGGCACACTAGGGTCTCTTTTAGATATTATGGGTAATTATCAGATCTGTGAATATGTTTGAAAGTGGTTTGGCATAAAGTATTTGAGCATTATGACATCTAATATTGCTGATGCTTAAGATTTTTTTTTTTTTTTTTTTTGTGGTTCCAATTGGTGAATAGTTCAGGTGTTTGGCCATGATGTTCTATTGTTTCAGTTTCACCAAGAGCCTATTTTGATGTATTTTTACCAAATAATCCATCATTTCAGAAATCATGGCCCTGTTTGGGTGGCCGGTGTTTTCAAACTCAGATGTGCTTTAATTAAAATGCCACCTATTTCAGTGCTAGGGGAAAAGACATATATACCCACCCCCCACAATTCTTGTTATGTTTATACAGTGGGATTATAGCCCTGAATGATTGGAGCAAATAAATTACTAATTCTTATTAGAGGATCCTCAAATCTTAATCGTGAAATAATTGGTGGATCCTTGCAGAGTTGGTCTGGCGATGTATACTCAGGAAGCAACTCGAGAAACTCTTGGCTATCATTCTTGGTTGCATGTCAGCTGCAATTCTTCTTGCAGAGGCTACTCTACTGCCTAATGGAGTTGATTTATCTCTTTTCTCCATTCTGATAAATGCTGTGGGAAAGCAAGAGGTGCTTGTGCAGGTGAATTTTGAAGTCCTTTGACAGTGAAAATTTACCCTTTGGTGGAAAACAAATTTTCATTTTCTGAAAGGGAATACCTCATATATTGAAGCCTTCATTTCAGGATTCAAAGTTCAATAGGACAAAATATACTGCAATGATTAACTAAAAGCGGTTGAACACCCACACACGACTACACGAGTATATATATATATATATATATATATATATATCACATTTGCTTATGTGCAATGGATATTGCTTCCATTTGATTGCTTAGAACATATCAATTCCTTGTTTGAGGTTTTCAAGTTTGCAGATTTGAGTTTTCTCTAGTATAATCTAATTTTAACTGGAGTATGAGTGCAGATAAAAATGACTAAGTTCATTTCTTCATTTATCAGCTTTGTGTGGGACTGCAGTTGAATTGTATATATTTTTTATCAAACAAAATCTCAGAAGATTGTACTAATGAAACTATATAGAAGCTTAACAGGCTAGGAATCAGATCTAGTGATATTTTTTTGAGATGAATTACACTGAACCATTTAAGGTTTTATACAGATCTAATACAAGAGTTGTATCCTCAGTATTCTCCCCACATCATGTCCACCCTTACCATCCCTCGGTCGGTACCGCTTCTCTTGAGAAGTTGCTAAGGGATTTCCTCTAGAATAGGAAATGTGATAGTTTTAAATACCATTTAGTAGCTTGGGATAATATTTGTCGCCCAAAGAGTCGTGGAGGTTTGAACCTGAAGCCGCTAGTACAAGTGAATAAGGCTCTGTTAGGTAAATGAGTTTGGAGATTCGGGGAGGAACAAGAGTTCATATTGATCCGTCATGGTGGCTAAATACGGGGAGGATTCATGTTGGGTCCCACGGGTGGTCAAGAGTTCTTACGAGGTAGGCTTGTAAAAGGATATCATGGTTGTCACCGACTTAGTTGTGCCCAATTTAGATTCAAGGTGGGTAGAGGGTCAAAGACTCGGTTTTGGGAAGATATTTGGTATGGATCTGTGAAATTAAAGGATGACTTTGGCAATATCTTCCTTTTAGTGGTAGAAAGGGACGCTCTAGTAGGAGACTATTTTGAGTTGCGGGATTCAAGGGTGGTGTGGTGTCCAAAGTTGAGGCGGGTTTTGAACGAATGGAAAATTGACAATTTGGGTCATCGCTTTTTGCGTCTTGGCTCCATCCCTTTGAGCCTCAGGGCAGAGATGTTAGAATTTGGTTTAGAGGACACAATGGTCGACTCTCAGTGAGATCATTGCTACCTAACGCATCGTTTCTCATAGACTTGTGTGGAATCCAGGAATTCCCTCTAAGGTATCTTTCTTCTTATGAAATGTGGCTTTGAATAAGATTCTTACTTGTGATCCTTAAAAAATAGATGGAGGTTGGCTAACTGCTGTTTCTTGTGTCTTCGAACGGAAGAGACGGCAAATCACTTTCTTTTGCACTGCCCTGTTGTGGGTGTGATCTGGGGGTATTTTCTATCCCGAGTAGGTGTGGATTGAGTCTTTCCTTCTTTCCTTTACAACTTCTTATCTTGCTGATCTTTGGTTAGTGGGGATAGTACACTGAGGGAGATTTTGTGGGTGATATGGAAAGAGAGAAACAAGAGAGTTCTTGAGGATTCTCATTTTTCTTTATTTCGCATTCGATCTCGTACTCGTTTACTGGTCTTAGAATGGGCGTCCATGTGGCATGATGGGGCGGATCTGGGAGCTATGCTGGGCTGAGCTCTTATGCCTCTCTCAGTACAAGGAAATTCTAACTTGCTTGTCTCTATGTTTCTTTTGTTTACTTCTTTTATTATGTTCTTGAGTTTACATTCTTTCAAACTTAGTTCTTTGTAGTTCTCTTGATTAATATATGCTTATCATTTTCAATCGAAAAAATATAGATCTAATTAAACAGACCCTTATCTAATAGAATGTTACTGACCTAATCTGTCTTATGATGTGATAAGAGTGCACCTCATCCCAATACTTTATCCTATTCTCTAATATTCCCCTCCAAATGCATGTGGATTGAAAAATATACATGATTTGCTGCTAATGGAGCTCCGCTTGCTGTTGAATGTCGGTGTCCATTGTTCGTAATTATATAAATGGAAGTTTACTGAGAAACGAGACACAAATGGACTTGGAAAGTAGGGCCTTTGTGGGGGTAATGAAGAGCCTTTGTGGGCCAAAGAAAGGCCTTTGTGGGAAAATAAGTGTCCTAGATATGTGGGCCTCTTTGGGTCAAAACACTTGACTGATAATGAGACAAGATTCAATGAGTTTGGCCTTACCAATCTTCCGAGGATTAGATTTGATTTGCATGAGGAGAAAGAGAGGAGATAAGAAAGAGAAGAAAGGAGATGTGAGATGAGACATGGAGGTTAATGAAGAGTTTTTTTATATAATTTTTATAGAAGAAAATATAACAAGCAATAATAAGCAAAGTTGCAAACGGAAGCCTAGAAATTGGCTGGTGGTAGGATTAGAGGAAAAGAGGGCTTTTTTATTTGAGAAACCCTAACTGTTAGAAAGGTGAGGTATGAGGAGAAACAAAGACCACAATAGGAGCTGAAGAGGTTGACAAAAGGAGATCTCCATGCGGTGGTTCTGATCATGATGAATCAGATTTCCATGCAGCATATGTTCGAGGCAGCTCTTGAAAGAAGTTACTCTTCTTCTGAAGTCAGTTAACAACTTCGTGGGGACGTTTTGGGTTTGACAGAAAGGAGACTACTCAATAACATAAATATGCTGAAGTAGTGTTCACCTCGTTGGAGTTTGTATTCTATAAGGGAACATAGAATTAATTAGTCTTCCAGGATGTTCAAGAATGGCCTAGTTGCACCTGTTCTATTTTAGTTTTATTCACGCACCTATCAAAATTAAGATTTAATTAGCTCCCTCGAGGAGGAGCCCTTGAAGACGTTGACCTATTAATTTTCTTTGTCCCATCCGGAGCTCTCGCAAGAGTTCATGAGCCCATGAGGACATCGGTCTATTAGTCTTATGACTCTTATCCATTGCTAAGGTAGGTTTACGTTGGTAGATGGGTCCTCGAGCTGGAAACATCAAGGGATTCCTATGACAATATGGACCATAAATGCAATTATGCAAAACATATATGTTTTCCAATCGGTATATATGAATATATTAAAAGAAGAGCATGTCCAAGAGGGTTTACCAGTAAGTAATCCAAGCTACATAGGACAACAGCAAAAAACAACAAAATCGGTAAATATAAATATATTAAAAGAGGAGAATGTCCAAGAGGGTATACCAGTAAGTAAACCAAGCTACATAGGTGAACAGTGGTACACAACTGTACTGTAAAATCTGGAAGCAAAGCCTGGGCCTCTAGGGAAAATATAAAAGAAACAACAATGCATAATCGTCAAAGTCTGCCCTAGTCTTGCACCATGATCTTAAAAGCTCAGTGATCAATAGCCATAACATCTCATTTGCAGCAGAGAGATTATCAAAGTTCCTCTGCATCCAAGTCTTCACTGTACTATGATGAATCTGGGCAAAACCAGCACATGTTTTATCAAAAGAGGAGAAAATAATTTAGTCCACAAGGTAACTGGTAGTGTCTTGATCTTGATACTTTTCACTAGTGCATATTCAGATAAAGAATTAACGTGTGCCACTGTCTCTGGAACATTACACCACCACCACCATTTACTGTAAAGCTGCCCAAGCTGCATATATCATATAACTCCTGTCTTTAGCAAAAAAGATTTCCCTCCCATCACCAAAGGGACGAATCTTCATGAGGTCCAGGTACCGTAGAAAGCAATTAAATTTCTCTCAATGAAAGGCCAGTATACTTGGCTCACCGTAACAAACACAGACTATAGCCGAACTCCCATTTCCCATGGAGACTTTCATCTTTTTAGTTGGTGGTCTTGATTCTGGGTAATCCTCCGACTAGTTCAACTTCTCCCTTGACCCTATTGAACTATCATCTCCCTTTTTTACCACCCCTATCTTCATCACTTATCTTTCGTGCTAGAGCCAGTCTCCTTCTGAAAGCATGTGCCAAGGATGAACTCCAAAATCCCCCACTCAAACATTTCCTTCGCTCAGAAATAATGATTCTGATCCTGGCTTTAGCAAGTATTTTAAAAATGTTAGAAACACCCCTCTACTTATAGAGTCCTCCTCTCAGGCTCTCTCTCAACTACCAGAGGCCTTCTGTTGCTATGGTTCTTCCTCACAAACTTTTACCCCTTGTTCTTACATCCATTTTATGTATGGATGCCATAACAAAAATCATCCCATGGTCACCGGCTGTAAGGAAGGGGTTACATGAGGTTGTAGACACTCAGATATAGCTTATAAGACAGTCAAGAGGATGCATCCATGTGCAAAGTCATACTAGGATTTGAGAGAAATGGTATACTGCAGAAAATGTTACTTGCAAGCTTATGGGTAAGGTAACAAGGGCAACACTTTTTTTTGGAGAAAGTATTATTCTTGCCATTATGCTCATAGAGAGAGTTATATTCAGTCGTACGGGATTGTCTTTATTGTTTCATGATAGTATGGCATTCCACTCTCTGAGTAGCATCATCTTTTATTTTATTTTTCCTGGCGCGTATGCGCACTCGAGCATATATGTCATCATATTTTATTGTTCATGGTTAATATAAGCCTTTGACTATCCATTTCTCGTTGAATTTTTCTTCTGACAACTGTAGATTGTTCATGTGTTTCTGCAGGTATCTGCTTTCATTCCTCTGATGTATATGTGCATGTGCACATATTATTCCTTGTTCAAAATTGGAATGCTGATGTTTTATTCATTAACGCCAAGACAAACAAGCTCTGTCAGCTTGCTTATGATATGCTCGTAAGTTTTTCCTCAACTCTATTGATACAAAATGGATTTTGTGTTATGGATTCTTATAAAAAATAAGTCAAGTAAATCTATTTCTGATATCTCTACCAGGATGGTTGCAAGATATGCACCGCCAATTTCATACAACTTTCTCAATCTCATTCGTCTTCATGGGAATGCCAAAACTATATTTGAAAAGGTCAGCTCCTTTTACATCAAATCCTTTAATTATCGGTTCCTCTACTGTGTGGGTGTCATATTAACAGATGGATAGTCATATTCCAGTACTAAAGTCAGCATTCCAGGTATCACATCTGCAAAATGCATTGATTTAGAATGTTTTTACCTTAACAAAAAAAAGGAATGTTTTTACACTTGAGCGGCTTCATTAGAAGTAATGTGTAACAAACATTGAGAATAGAGTTATACTACGCATTAGTAAGGGGTGTGAATTTTTGGTTAAGGAGCTCTTTGTTGCATGTCTGTAGAAACCAGTGATCAAAGCATAGGCTAGGCCTAAGCGGTCAAAAATCTTAAAAGGTATTCAAACAGAATTGAAAATAATTATAAAAATTGCAATTACAGCACATACAAGACATTGAGGTTACTAGAAGTAAAGAGAATATAAACTACTACGATGAGAATAGAACAATGAATTTCTGAAGAAAAAGCATTGCATAATGGAACCGTATTCCCTAGAAAGGAAAAAATACAAACAGAAAGAGAGAGTATGACTTATCCTTACCCCTTATTTATAAACCACAATAATGTTATAAAGTAGAGGAGTGCTAGCCCTACTCTCAGTCAACCTGTACTCTCACCCTCCACCAACAATCTGTCCATTTTGTAATGATTAAAGCACTCTCTCACCAAAAAAGCGGACAGGTGGTTGGTAGAGGGTGAGAGTATGGGTTGACTGAGAGTAGGGTTAGCATTCCTCTATAAAGTATGTGGTTGCCGTGGTTGCCTAGGCAAACTCATATGTCACCTATCAAATTTGCGCCTAGGTTCCACTAGGGTGTCAATGGGCCAGTCCGATCCTGGATCAGCCTGATTCTAATTGGGCTTTATAGATAGGCCCGAGCCCAGTCTATTTTTTAGTTGGCCCGGGCTGGGGCGGGCCTGATTAGTAATAGTGCCGGACCAGGCCAGCCCTGGGTCAGTCCATCTCTTCCCAAATCCCCAAGTTCAAGTCCCTAAATCTCTAACCATCATACAACCACAGCTATTATCTCTTCAAACATTCAAGCTTCTCTCTATCTCGACGCCTTGAACGAGCCATCATCAGCTATTGCTCTCTATCTCAACAAACATTCATCTCTCTATAGAACTGTCATTTTCTCCTTCATTTAGTTCTTTAATTTCCTGGCAAGAAAATTCTAGTCAGAACAACTCAGTTGGGAGAGTTAGATTGAGGTATCTTTTTTGGATTCAAGTGAGGAGAAACAAACGCGATATAATCGATTGATTTTGTTTTTTTCGTAAGGAATTATCATAGTTATTTGGTTCTTCAATTGAGGACAACGAAAGGAAGAAGGGAGCGAGAGAAACGATTTCA
This sequence comes from Tetracentron sinense, assembly GCA_015143295.1. Classification (NCBI taxonomy): domain Eukaryota; kingdom Viridiplantae; phylum Streptophyta; class Magnoliopsida; order Trochodendrales; family Trochodendraceae; genus Tetracentron; species Tetracentron sinense. The sequence continues at coordinate 18,915,285 of CM026574.1, forward strand.
CATCAGAAGATGAAGGAACGGAGGATTACAAGTGAGGAGGTTACCATGATGTCCAATTTGGGGACAGTTGCAAGGGTGGTTGCTACGTCATGCAGCTGGCTGGGGCTCATTTTGTGGTTGTAACACAACTCCCAAGCCAACAGACCACCATTGGCGATGCCCTATCTCCCATCAAGGGAGTTTCAGAGAGAGAAAATATATCATACTTGTAACTATAATCCAATTGGTGCTACTGCTGCGTTTCCTCCTACATGTGTCTTTGGAAAAGGAACAATAGTTGAGAAAGAAAAGGAACAACCGAACAATAGTTGATAAAGAACAATAGTTGGAAAAGGAACAATAGTTGAGAAAGAACAATAGTTGGAAAAGGAACAATGGTTGAGAAAGAAAAGCAATGGCTTAATCGTAATATTTCTCAAAGAAAACAATGTCTGATGGTCCACTACAAAGTTGGATTGAATTAGAAATGGCAAAGGAGATGGATTTAGAAAAGAAGGTTAAAAAAAGAGAGAAATAGGAGAGAGGCTGAGACCCTACTTTACTCTTTAGAGAACACAAAGTGAGAAAGTAAAATTAGTTTTAGGTTTTGACTGGACAATTCATTAACCTTGTGAGGGTAAATAAAATAAGTTTCTTGGGGCGGGCCTAGGCTTCAAGCAACCAAATCCTAGTTTGGCCCCCAAAAATATGGGCTTCATATCTTGAGCCCACCCTAGTCCTCAGGCTTAAATATTAGGCTAAAATTGGCCTTTTTTTCGGGTTGCATTGGCCCAGCCTGACCCATTGACACCCCTAGTTGCTGCTTGCTGTTCTTTCTTAGCTACCACGCGCCTGGACCCTACTGTAGGCGCTAGGGTTCATGGCAAGGCGAAGCAGATGCCTAAGCGATGCTTTGCCTACACTAGTAGAAACTTTCTCCTTAGGTAAAGTTCCTATTTACTTTTTCCTTGGCTTTAGTGTAATGAGATTTATTTAATGTCTCCCTCCACCATTTCCTATTCAATATTTGTTTTAAATTTTTTATTTCATACTTCAATTTTTCTTGTAAGTTTTCTTGTCTTCTTTCAAAATAAGTGCAATTTCACGGTCCTTTGTTTTTATTCATTTTTACCTCCTTTTTGTTTCAATGTCTTAAATGCGACATGCTCCCATGTTACATTGAAGTATTTTTCGTTGATGTACCGATTAGAAAAAAGGAAAAAAAGGCTAACCATAGATGTGCTGGGAAACAAAATTAAAAGGTGTTTATGCTCGTTTGTTTGTTTTTTGTTTTTGTAGAATGTGAAACTAGGTATGTCTAATTTAAAAATTGCTAGAAAGAAAATTTGCCAAATAGTTAAGATAAGGCTTGGATGATGATGATGATGATGACGACATTGCCTAAAAGGAGAATTAAAAAGAACAGAGATCATTGTATATAATTTTCAGTTCTACTTGTTTTGGTAGTCTTTTTTAAAATGTTCACAAAGGGTTACTTGTTTTGGTTTCCCTTTACCGTAACGGCATAATCCATCTAATACTCCGCAGTCATCATCTCCCAAGCCTCATTGTTTTGGTTCCATTTAATGCATGTAATATCTCCCACTTTAGATTGTCTGGAACGGTGGTACCCTAACTAACAAATTTCGATAAAGCCTAACCCTTCAACTAGAGACTTTTGAATTTGGTCTAAGGACAACCGGTGTTGATTCACTGTGAGGTCCTTTAATCAGTCTTTGGGTGTTAGTTCTCATCCCCCTTTTCCTCACCTGTATGGAATTCAGGTATTCCATCTAAGATGGTTTTCTTCCTTTCGACAACAACTTTAGATAAAATCCTCACCACAAACCACTTACTAAACAAAGCGTGGAGGATGAATACTGGATGCTAATTATGTCTGGGAGACGAAGTTGGTCACTTGTTGCTTCACTGTCCTCTAATCAAGTGGTTGTATGGCCGGTTCATATCCCAATGAGGGGTGCAATGGGTTTTTCTCACCAAGGTTCATGGATATCATTTCTAGCTGGACTTTGAAATATGTGGATGTGGAAAACAACGTTGTGTGGAGGATGCTTCGGGTTCCATTTTTGGGTGTGTTTCGGAGGAGTGGAACAAAAGGGTTTTTGAAAACACCTCTCCCAATTGACCACTTACGCATGATTTCCAGCCTTTTGCATTCATGGTGTTCAATTAGGACAAACTATAAGGATCTGGGACTGGCCTAATTTTGTAGCAGCTTTTTTTCCCTAGAGTTTTCTGAATTTTAATTTGTCTTTGATTGCATAGGGTGTTCACCAATCAGTGAGAACTCATTCTATAATTAAAACACTTAACATTTATACAATTACACAAAAATAAACCAAGTAACGAATTACTCTAAAGATTAGAAGTATTGCAATTTGAGATCCCTTTTTTGTTATTAAAGTTGATTGTTTTACTTGGGATTTGGGAGTGTGATAGCATTCTGATTATGTGCAGAGAATGGGGAACATTGATGACGCTGTACCTTTCTTTGGGAGTGGATTTAATAAAATCTATCCACTTATTATGGTTATATATACCCTATTGGTTGCGAGCAATTTCTTTGACCGGGTAATTGATTATTTCGGAAGCTGGAAGAGACTCAGGTTCCAAAATGAAGCGGATGATATGGATGGGTTCGATCCATCAGGAATAATTATCGTACAGAAAGGTGAGTAAATCATGATCTTGTGTTTGTCATTTGCATGCACTAGACATAATTCCATATTTCTCCTGGGGCGGACCAGTTATGTGTAGATGGGATCCACAACTTAGGACCCCCCAGGTTAAAACGCTTGTACGTGAAACAATTTTATTTGATTTTTGTTTTTTTAGCAGGGACCACTTATTTTAGTTATAAATCCTATAAAATTATTTGTTTTTCTTTGTCTCTCTCAGAACGTTCTTGGCTTGAACAAGGTCGTAAGGTGGGTGAGCATGTTATCCCACTGGCGAGGAATTTCAACAATATGAGTATGGATGTTGAGTTTGGCAGTAATGGCACGGTATGTGAACTCCCTACATTTTTCTATTATTCTGTGTAACCACCACCTCTCTAATTATTTCATTATTTATGAAGCATGAAAATTTCTGCATCGATGATTGTTTTCAATTAATTTATTAAAATACGATTTTGTGACAATCAATGACAGGATCTAACATTTCTCTTCTGTTCTCTCATGTCTGGAAAATTTATCTTTTTTTGGTCCTTGCCTTGATTCAAATTTCCCTTCTATACTGTGATTTATCTTCATTTTTCATTTTCTATTTTACTTTACAACATGATTACTTACACAATATTTTAATGCTAAACTTGGAAATGGTATTCAGGACAAGGGTGCTGTCGAAATGAAAGCAACAACCAGCTTATCCAATGAAGGTGGAAAGGGAAGTCAATCAAAACCTCTAAAAGAGGAGACCCGTACTTATGGCACGAGCAGAGAATCCATCAGCAACAAGTACGCAGCCATAAGAGAACAACAAAGTAGACAAGCATCCAACACGAAGTCAACGGAGAGCATAACCTCCGCTACAATCTCTTTGCTTGACACAGAAAACTCTGAGAACCTGTACAGCTCTAGTAACACAACAGGAGGGCCATCTTCTGGATTAGCCTCAAGATGGGAATCAATGAAGACAGGTTTTCAAAGCTTTAAGTCTAACATAGGGACCAAGAAATTCCTTCCTTTACGCAATGTTCAGGAAACAAAACTTGTCTCTCGTGTTTCCTCGTCCGACTCCCTTGATGAAATATTCCAGAGATTAAAACGGCAAACTGGAGACCATGGAGATTCCAGCAATTAGAATGATAATGACATGAACATCAGAAATTCGAGGGCCACCAGATAATTCATGCCTTCTCTTATGGAAATGAAATTACTTGAGGCTGTGTTAGAGATTGGGGACACGGGCATGATTTTTTTGTATCATATAGACTACAATTTATGTACAGGTTCCAGAGGAGGGGTTGTGCTCAGGTCCCACCAAATTCTTTCACGTTTGGATCTCCTGCAGCTATGGAGGTTCCACCATACATACATTTATGAGTAGCTGACTGGAAGTCTCGAAACGCACAGCAGGGGATACAATACACGGTGTGAAGCAAAATAATATTGCAGGGGAATGTTGTAATCTGCAATTGTCCCAATGAAACAAACAACAATTTGGCAGTTGCTTCTCTTGCTGGAGTTGAGATGGTGTATGAGTATTTAGGTGTTTCTCCAGAAAATGAAATTGTATTTCAAAGTATATTTTTCATGGCCTAGTGTTTCTGCGTAAATGTACAAGGAGATATTACAAACTGCTTGCATGGTGCACTTGCCGTTTTGGAAACTCTCAAAAGACACCCCACCTCTCTGGCTAGGATGGTGAAGATGTGCCCTTTATTGGGAGGGGATCCTGGTTTCAATTCCCCTTTAGGTGACGTGGTAGGATGACCCACTCAACTATTTAGCACTAACAACTAACCGCAGATAAATGATGCCTTGTTAATAAAAAATGAAACTGTTCTATCAGGTTGATGGAAGCACTCGGTAAATAATAGATTTCAGCACTCTCTGTTCTACCATTTTGCATTGCAGAGTAGAGTGTAGACCTCCCAGTTATCTCCATCAAAAAGGGACATCCTTCACAATTTTTGAGTATTGCATTTCTCTGATTTTGCTTTTGAAATTATTGGGGGAGGAAAGCTGGTGCTCGGTGGTACTCTTACTATAAAATAAAGCTAAAAAACAGTATGCCGTCTCTGATAATTACACTCAGAGAGAATCTCATCTGTTAAAGATGACCAAAAATTAGCCATTTTCCAGTTTTCAAATCTTGCCCTGTGCCACCTATCTGCACAGTGACATTTATCCCAGACGGATCTCTAGGTTCCTTAATTTCACTTGATGAATAATATGCCATGTCTGTTGAGGCCGACAGCATCCATCCTGCCTTGTGTACTCCTAGATAGACAAGGTTTTTAATTTGGAAATTTGTGATAATTTTGGTAAAGCCAATCCGAACCGAAATGCCAAAAATTGCGGGATTTCGGCGAAATTTCGAAATCTGAAATAATGATATTTTATTAATATATATATGTTAAAAATAATATTTTATTAAAATTTTATATATTTATATAAATATTATTATTTATTTTTAAAATTAATATTTAAAAATTTGAAATTTCAATAAAAATTTTGATAAAAAAACAAAAAAAAAACCTATTTAAAAATAAATTTACGAAATTTCGTCGAAATTCCAAAATCTTTGAAATCTGAAAATTTCTAAAATTTCGGCCGAAATTTGATTTTCGACTCAGTTTCGATGTTGATGGGCTTGGCCGAAATTGAAATTTCAACGAAATTTCAAACCTTGCTCCTAGATACTAATCCTTTAATTTAGTTATTAAAGAATCAAGATTAAAACTAATGACACATTAGAAAAGATAAACCGAACCAAATTCTGACCCTTAATAGTTAGCCACAATCACTTAGGATTAGGGAGAATATTTGGGAGTTCACTCAGTGGCCGTACTCAGTAACCTTTGCACATATATACTTACCTTTATATTAATTAACAAATTAAGGAGGATTAGGGAGAATATTTGGGAGTTCACTCAGTGGCCGTACTCAGTAACCTTTGCACATATATACTTACCTTTATATTAATTAACAAATTAAGGAGTTTAGTTTTTTCATAAGGAACAATCTAGGAAGCACGGATACTTCAAATAGGGGTTCGTACCTGTATCCGATACGATACGGCGGGATGCGTACGGGATGCGGTTGAAACGTATCCTGCTAGTTAAAAATAAATTTTTAATTTCGGATACGGCTCCGATACGGCATGGATATGCCAGGATACGTCCGGGATATGGCCGTTTATATATATATTTTTAATTATTTAATTTTTTTAATTTTTAATTTTTTAATTTTTTTTTGGAGACCCGTGGGTGTGACCCTATCTCTTTTGTTTTTGCATGGACATGGTCTTCTTTATATTTTGTTTAGTGGATGATAGGATGACTTTCTTTTTTGCTTAGTGGATGATGAGATGATTCTATTTCTTTTGTTTTTGTATAAACATGATCTTTTTTATACATAAACAAAACTGAACAAATGGTTATTTTGTAATTATAATACAAAATATAGTATTATTATTATTTATAAAAAGAATTACAGACGTATCCTGGTCGTACCCATATCCTATTTTTTTAGGTTTTGCCGTATTACCGTATATGTATCGTATTGTACCCGTATCTCATATCCGTGCTTCCTAGGGAACAATCATTAAATGGAAGAGATAAAAAGTAAAACAAAAGTGTACTTCTTATGTCCCCTTGGACCGGTTGTTCTTGGGCCTTTCCCCCAACTGGGCTGGTTCCATTTCTCACTCCCCCTTTGGGCCAGCCCACATGCTTTACCTGGACTTACCTGATGTGGTGGGTTGCGGGCTCACGTCACACCCTCAGGGATTAGTCCACACCCAAAGGGTTGGGGACACCCTGAGTTAAAAAAAAAATAAAAAAAGGAAAGAAAGAATTTTCCTTGGTGAAGTTTATGTGTATTACCAAAAAAAAAAAAAAAAAAAATGGTTTATATGTCTAGAAGAGTATGCTTGTGGGGTAGCTTACTTGACAAGGAACCACGCCTCATGAAGGAAGTGGAGGTCCTAAGTTCCACTTTTGCCATTAGGGTCACCCACATAAGGTTGCCATTAGGGTCACCCACATAAGGTTGCATGATTCTCATGAGCCTTGGGTTTATCCATTCATGTTTGTTGCGGGGTCATGGATGCGCACGGGATTTACTTTTGGGGTGGGCTTGGGGTTTCTCTTTACAAAAATAAAAAAAAATAATTGCTTGTGATTTGCATAAATTCCTTAGAGAAAAAAGCTCACTCTACTTAATTATATCATGCCTGAGAGGAAAGTAATCGAATCATATATATAAATATATCTCCTGAGTAAATTTGTTAAAAACAAGGAAGTACTGTATATTTACAACATAGTTCAGGACCCCACCCTCACCGTCCTGGAGTGCATCAACCCCTCCTTTGACCTCTTACTTGTGGAACCAAGCAGCTTAGACCAAAATCCACCTTTCTTCTTCTCTCCACCTCGAATTCCTGGAACAAACGCCATGGACCTGCTCTTAATAAGCCCGTTCTTATCACTTATCACGAAAGAGATGGAACCAGTGGTCTCCGAGGCCATACGGCGATGACGAATTGGAGAAGAAAAAGCAGATGAATAAGGAGAGGAAGATGAAGCAAAAGGAGAAATAGAATTAGAATTAGAGAGCTGAGAGAGCCTCTCTATGAGACATGACGAGCAAACGCCCGGTGACTGCTTGTTTTCCAGGTGCTTCTTGCACCGTAACTCCGACTCCGACCTTCCCATTTGCACCTTTTTTAGCTAGTTTCTGAGATTTCCCATCTCTTAATATATATGTTTATATAGATAAATATAAGAGATATTTCCGCGATGGTTCGTAAGAATTTCTATGTTTCTTCTTTCTGTACTTCAAACGTGGGGGAGTTTGACCGGAGGACCGACGGACGGTGGAGATGCTAGGAAATTGAAATGGGTCCCGCTCAGTGAGTCGTAGGTGCCGTGGGTGTGGGGGCGGCCCACGAACGAGCGAGGAAATTAAAGAAATCTGTCTCAATCTACACTTACGATAAAAAAATGTCTTTGCACGAGTGCTTACGTACGTTAAGACAGGAATTGCTAACGTACTTTAAATGCTATCTTACGCATCTGAGTGATGTTCTTTTTTTTAGAATAACAGCAGACCAAGATCAACGGGGTTGATGAAGTGGGGACAAAGAGATCGAATCACAACCAACTCACGGGAAAATTCAATCGCACCATAGGTCAACACAATTCTTTTTTAACCCCTATTAATCATGATTAAGATTCCCTATTCCTTAGGGTTCAACAACCTAACCTTAGTTTTTAGACAAAATATTAACCTTAGGATTGAGTAATTTTGATCCTAGGGTTAAATTAATTTTAAAAACCAAGGATAAATTATTGAACCTTTAAGGGTTAGTAGGGGTTAAAAAGAACACGTGTTGACTCCCTGAATTCAATCGCGGTTGGTTGTGATTCCATCTTGATTTGAAATGATTTAAAACTCTAGCTAGATATTGCCTGATTGGAAATTCATTCGCTCCAAACATCAAGTGGAATCACCATTTAATGCATATGCGTCTTAGGCAGTTGGATTGAAAGTTGGATTTTCAATCGAGTGCCAGCTCTCGATAGCAACTACTGACAGAGTTTTATAAAACTTTCATGAAAAACATTTAATCATGTTGCGCCCTTAGATAGTCCCAGCTTAGAGATGGTGTAGATTGAAAAATCAACTACATCATGTCAATTTCGTTAATTATTCAGATGGTGTAGATCGAAAATTCAATATGTTCATGTCTAAGTCTATTTAGCTGAATAATTATCTGTCACGGGTAATATTACAGCTATGTCTTAAATGACCAAAGAAAAAAGGTTGATGAGATAAGACAAGAAGTGTTGTGTCAAAGGAGGAAGAAAGGTCCGAAAGAAAGGAAGAGTCGAACTTTCACACGTCTCAATGCACACGTGTTGGAAGTAAGATTGAAGGACAGGAATGTGTGATTGCTGGCAATCATGTTATGCGGGATTTAAGGCAAAGCTAACACCTGGGTTAGCCAACTATTTGCAGGAATGCTTTTAGAAGATAAGCACTCAAGACTTTTATAGTGGTATAGTGGATAACTATTGGTACGAGAGAGTTAATTGTAATTGATTGTAGTTTGGATTTATTGTATAAAGCTAGTACAAATAAGTCTAGAGAAGGGGAAGAAGTTATCGAAGAACACTGAGTTGGTTTCATGGAGGCTAGGCATCTCGAATCGTCTATTCTTTGTAATTCCTTGTAATCTTTCATTCAATGCATAATTCATTCATCTAATTTCATTGTTCCTTATCAATTCTTCATTACATACAAATCTACTATAAATATATTGCTATATTATTTGACCGATTATTTGAAATAATTATGTGAATTTGGATAAGACTTTTATTATCGGTTTCTTATCGATATGTACTTACATAGTCTCAAGAAATCAAATTATTTTCTTTATTATAAATAAGAAAAAAATAATAAATTCTTATTTTAAAATAAAAATGAATTTTTATCCTTTTATTATCTTTTAATTCTTCATTAATATAATCAAATAATTCCGATAATACAGGAATTCAAATATTTTAATTAAAATCAAATTCGATACCCTATTTCACTAGCTATTAGATATTGAATCAGAATATAATTGAATTGAACTATATGCTTCGCTTCGAATTTGCTCCATTTAATATGGTGATGAAACTGTGACTTTGGATAACAAATCCATATATTTAATTTTTATTAGGAGCTCTTTCTTAGGGCAACTTGCATGATTACTAAGAGTTTAAGTATGAACAAAGCTTCAATTAAAAACCAACCATTTGGTTCTCTGTTATCGTGTGCATTAGGGTGTTATCCCGGGTTTAGTCCCACATTGGTTGGGAAATTAACTTCGTAGGGGTGTATAAGGGGCCATCAACTCTCCTTAAGACGAGCCCTTAAGGAGTGGTTGCTTAGACTTACCATTATGACACCTTAGCGGTTACCTTAGGTCTGGCTGTGTGTGAGTTTAGAGTGTATGTTAGTTATATGATAACATTTTTCATAAAAAAAAGAAAAAAACTAAAATATGTCTATGATAGAGGAATGTTAAGAATTAAATATAAAATAGAAATAAATGCTCTTCTTTAATATTTATAATTTTCAATGAATTTAAATATAAAGTGGAGGTCTATTCAAAATAGAAAAGAGCTCACCAAAATATACCTCAAATGTTGTATTTTAGAAATTACTTAACATATTTGATTGACGAAATCCCTTCCCAACCAGCCCGCCCGATCGATCTTGTAAGAAGGAGAATTCATAGGGGTTAATCTGGTTTGAAGTTGTTGGAACAAATCAGCCTTATTGGGGGGGTCTTGGTTGGCACCCTATTTTCAACCATTAGAGCTGATATCGATTAGTTTTGCAATACAGACGGACATCAAGAAGAATACAGGCAGCGGAAATGCAAAAGGGGAGTAAAGCGGTTATGCAAAAGGGGAGTAAAGATTCCCGACCCAGAACATATTATTGACTCAATCACAAATCTGTTGAAAGAAGGTAATTTGCTTACTCTCAGCCACTAGTTAGAAGGAAATCCATTGAATCAGCTCAAAGAAATCTTCCATTTTGAGCATGAGGCTCTCTTTTGTATTGGGCCAATCTAATGGGGTGTCTTTTGGTCAAAAATCAATTTTGATAAAATTGATTGTGTAGAAATTAATAATCAAATATTCATTTTTTTCAAATAATAGTGTTTGGAGAATACGTAGGTGAGTCTCTCAATGTCGTATTCTCCGAACACTATTATTTTAAAATATGATCATAAATATCTACACAATCAATTTTATTAGAATTGATTTTTGGCCAAAAAAATCCAATCCAAACGCCACCTAAACCTTCCTCAAATAATCAATTATGCTTAAACCACCTGACTTAAGTGGACAAAGTAAATCCAGATTTAGCCCCGAGAGGAAATCTTGAGGGAAATCCATCTGACAGATCAAATTTTAATCGGGCCACCTTGGTATATATTATTAGAATGAATGAAAATCCTGCAAGTAAAGATCTAATAAACGTAACATGTTAAAACCCCTACATTTAAGCATGCTTACATTATGCAAGTACACACACAAGACCTAATAGCTAAATTATAAAGCGTCTATCAATAAACGTGTCAATGGAAAAAAAAAAAATTGGGCCAAATTTGGGTAATCAAAACCTCATGTGAAACGGGTGGGCTCAAGTCAGGCCTATTTAACGATTACAAAAATACAAGCCCAAACCCAACCCATTGACACCCTATCAATCAATGATCGATTAAATATGCCATTCCACAATGAGTAATCAAACAAGCAAGAGGAGTGCTACACCATCAGCAGAATTCCAAACTCTCGTTTGGTAGGGACACGTGTCATGAAAACAAAATTTCAAAACATGAAGTTATGATTTAAAAACCTGTTAAAAAGGTAACAGAGAAAAATAGTGACATGTTCGATAGCAATATTTGTCATGAAAATAATTTTTTCCCAAAAGAGAAAATTATGATTTCAACCAATTGAAAACGTAACATGAAAAACTAGCAACTAGTGTTGCTACCAGACTTTGGAAGCTTGGGGCTTGGTTAGCATTTCTCAACAAAGCAAGCTAGAGCAGAAAATAAAATAAACAAACGAGCACTACTTAGCGGACCCATGGGTCCGTCTCCTATCTTACCCAGTGTCCTCGTATCCCTTTTAACACCTCTTTCACCATGGTTAAGAAGCTTAACAAAATTGAAACGATTTTTGTTTTTTTTTTAAAACCATGGTTGGATCGTTTAACCCCATGGGTGAGTGAATTTTACCATAGTAGGTGAATATTTAAAATTGGAGCGTGGACCAATGAGGACCGGCCATTCCGTTACAAAATGGAACCCCGGCACGGTAACTATTTTCTTAAACAAAACCACTATTTTCTTAAACAAAACCATCTCTGTTATACGCAAAGGATTAAAACGTATTAAAAGCAACCCATACAAATCAACATATAAAAAATTCCGATAGGAAAGTAGTGATAAACTTACAGGTAAGAATGCCATCTTCCATGACCCTAGCACCTTTAACTTCATGACTTAGGGTCTTTGATTCTGCCGTATGTGCTTTTGAAGGGTTGATCAGAATCACATTCACCTATTCTGGCTACATTGCTCACAACCTTTCTTCCTCATCCAAAATTAGGAGAAATTTTTAATTATTATTGTGGGCTGTCAAATGATTTTACTGTTTATAAATTTACTTTGATTAGATCTATCTGAAATGGACAAAATTAGAGAAAATCTACCAAACGAACTCTTAGTCGTCATTGGATTTGTGACAAGAAGTAGACAAAATTAGAGAAAATCTACCAAACGAACTCTTAGTCATCATTGGATTTGTGACAAACTCAATGTGTGAGTGAGAACTGTTTTGTTAAAATAATGTATTTATTTTAAAATTTATACATAACATATATAAAATAATATAATTATTGAATAGAGACGGAGCCCGACCCGAAAAAAAAGGGATCAGGCCTCGGGCCTATATATATATATATTAGGTCTATATAGAATTAGGCCTGGTTATATCAGGTCCATATAGAATTGGGCCTAACCAGGCCTAACCCATTGACAACCCTATTGCTTACAAGTTACAACTAGGGTTCAACTTTGGCGGGCTTGGCCAGACCTAATTGATCAATTGATGGGCTTGGGCTAAACTTTTCAAATTTTTTTGGTGGGATGAGTTGAAAATCTCAACCTGAACCAATGCAGGGTTGGTGTTGGGCTTGGGTTGAGAGTATTGAGACCTCGGGTAAAATCTGACCTAACCCAAGCCAATACCTATCTAGTTTTGGTCTTTTAAGAACTGTCAATAATTTAAGTGTTTTTTTTTTTGGAAAGGAAGCTGGGGTTAGGCAGACCCTACCAGAGAAACATAGGTGAGATTCTATCCTAAGTCTGGTACGCCAAGAGACTTTACCAACTAAGCTAGCTGACATAACGCCAAGGACTTTACCAACTAAGCTAGTTGGCATTATTGTTATAGGTTTTCTACAAATTTTTAAGGGACGCTTGTCCGTGAGTCTACAACATTTATCTTATTATCTTCATTCTTCGATTTTGTTCCTTTTGTTAGTTACTATAACTTGTGGGAATTCTGAAATCAAGAAACGACTGAAAAGAGTGCAGAAGCAATAATTCAAAAACGAAGGGTTGCGAGAAAGTGAGAGATGTATTTATACACCTTTGCACTTTGATTGGGATTCTGTTCATTCGTGATCCTGTCTTCCTATCATTTATTGGAATGATTCAGCCTCTGTTGTGGTGCCAATTTGATATTGGTGATGCTACATTATGACCATTTTGCATCCCGTTAATTCCTGCAAGGTTTAAAATTGGTGGGTTATCAGGGGTGAAGCCTGGATTTTCTTGTAGGGGCTAACAATGGTTGATTAATAATGTTAGTAATTATTATTGATGGTTTTGTAAAGACTGATTAAGTGGATAAGAAATATTATTGATCCGGGGGTTAGGGGCATAACCCTTGATTTTTGTTTTTGAGGGCCAAGTTTGTGGAACATTTTTTGTAAGAATATATATATATATAAACCGCTCGCCTTGCTCATGGCTATGGCCTCTTAAATTAAATAATATAGTATAAAACTTTTTTTTTTTTTTGTTAAAAAGTTCACAGCTGCCCTTATCCCATGTCTATGCCCTCTTAAATTAAATAATATATTACAAATTTAGTTTTTTTTTCTTCAAAAAGTTCAGGGAGGCTAGAGCCCACTGGCTCCGCCCTACCCAAGACTATGCCCCTTAATATCAACAGATTTTTTTTTTCAAAAATTTAGGGGGCTATAGCCTCATGTGACTCTGGCTGGGTGTGTTAGAGCAGCAACCTCCCCTCTCTCCCTACTTCAACCAATATTTCTATTGCTCTCTTCAGTGTCTTCGCATCACAGTTAACACATTTACATTAGCACATCCCTCCACCACCTGACACCCCCAAATGCAAGTTTTTTTTTGGTTAGAGAGGCAATCTAAACACACACAAATGCAAGTTGATTTAGCGAACTTTTACGCTAAAAATGAAGTTCATCTCAAGAACAGCCTAACAATGTGGGTTGTATCTTGTATGACCCACCGGCTTAATTGGGTTAGCTCAATTGACCATGGCTAAACAATCAGCCAAACAGTGCCCCCACGCTTGCCTTTGATACCAGACCGCTCATTGAATGATACTTAGCCATCCATATATATATATATATATATATATATATGTGATAAGTGATGAAACAAGGGACTCTCATTTCAATTTCCAATTCATGCCAGTCCACTTCACGGGTCATCGATATCATCCAAACCACCATCCGGATGAGCTCAACACTGGCAAGCTTTGTCGAGTCTATCTGTAGCAGTATGAGACTATGCATGCATGTACATGTCAACTTGGCATTTGCTAAATCTAAAATGGACTGCTCCTCACAACTGGTCAAGAAGTAATTTTCAACTTCTGATTTAATCCAACTTGTGTTCTCTTTGTGGTGCATGTGCAGGTGCAGGTGCAGGTGCAGGTGCAGCCCTTTTTTAGATCAAGGAGCTTAAACTGCTTTATCGATAATTAATGCAATAAAGAGACCAAACACACATAAAAACAAAGCAAATTTACATAGATCGGGGTTGTGCCTACGTTCACATACAGTCTATGTGAATTAACTATATTCTCAAAGAAGAATTACAACAGTTTCAATAGTTTTTACCTTGCATGACCTAATTTCATTCTAACTGAAAATATGTATCTCCGTACAAAAAAGATATCTAAAATACCCTACTCAGATCAGGTATAAAAAGAACCAAAGTATCCACCACCTATCTTTTGAACATAATGGTCCGTTATTTTGGTGAAACTTATAAAATCTGACACTTTACAAATTTTATCATTATACAATTTGCATTTTCTTTTACGAACTAGATGTATTGTGCTTTTTATCTCTTGAATTGTAATTTTTAAAAGATTTTAAATACAACAAAAATTCAAATTTCATAAAAATGATAACTAAGACTAAAGGTAAGAATTAATTTTGTTTTATAACTTTTCAACAAAAGTGTATATATATATATATATATTTATTAAAAATCTTGACAAAGGGATTCAAATTTTCTTATTACAAAGTGTCAATCAGCAAAGAAAGGTTTCTAACAAAAAAAACAAATCAGCAAAGAAAGGACCTTAATGTGTGGTTGCTCCTTGAGTACTCTCACCTCACCCCTCTTATTTGAGGGGTGTGTGTGGTTATAGGCTTGAGTTGAGATTGTAAGGCTGAATATATGTGTTGTGTGCATGTGTGTGTTTGAGTTATCTAAAAAAATATATATATATTGGTTGCTGAGAAAATAGGCCAGAGGAATGAAAAGAAAATTTTAGGTTTCTAATAATTTTTAGTTGTGTTTTGTAAAAAAAAATTCTTCTATATTTTCAAATAGGCATCGAATTGTCTCTATTAGAAAAGGCTTGTCTCGGGCAACCATACAATATGGGACAAGTGGTGGAGATTTTGACTTCTCCACACACTATATGACACATGGCGATAAGACACATGGCGATAAGATATTGAGATAAAGGGAAAGAGATACTAGGAGAAGTCAAAATCTTGGAAGAAAATGAAATAACTTCTTTACTTTTTTAACGACACATGTCACCTATTCTATGCCTGCCCGAGAGCCCTTTCTGGCTTCACCATAGACAATCCGAGGCCTTTCACTTATTTTCTCGGCTACCAATCAGGGGCTAGAGAACCAAAGACAATAAACACGGTTCATTGGCTTCTGGCTCAAGCACTCTACGTCTAGTCTTTTTCTGAGTGAGAAAGAGAGAAAAAGAGAGGCCACACAGTCAAACATGGGTGACGAGAGAGAGAGAAAGAGAGTACATGAATGGGTCATACATCTGACACAAGAGAGACTTAAGATGGAAGAGAGTGGTGTTCCCTTCGCTTTATCTCCTTCATGTGAAGGCTGTTACTTTCCTTCATTCTCTCTCTCCATCTGTCTCATTCTTTCTCTCCCCAAAAAAAAAAAAAAAAAAAGAGAGAAGGGTCGTTTCGGAGGAAGAGGGCAAAACGGGTTTCCGAATCCGGACGAAGCGGTGAGCCATTTGGTGGATCCAAAGCTCCCTTGCCCACTTGCCTTTTTGTCCTTTTGATTTTGAGATGTGATTTGACGCGATATGTGGGGCCCACAATTCACCAACCATGTGAGCTTTTGCTTGGCGCACCCACCCGGCCCCACCTATTAACCCCCTAACCTATATTTTGTAAAAGATGTCTCTAACATTGTTTGGTGGGCCCTTAGTCCGAGCTCCTTGGGCGTACGGGCTTTATAGGTCACGCCTTTAGCTTATCTGGACCATTGGACCTGTCTTCTGTAGCGGGCCCAGGCCTGGCCCACCTCGAGGATTCCTCGGTGTCCCTGTCGTCCTAACAACCACCATATGCATGCATGCAGCCAATGCTGTTCCTTTCTTAGCTCCCTCTTTCTTCTTTTTAAGAATTTCAAGGTTTCTTTTGCATTATCTTTCCCCCATCCTACAGGGTTGTGAAAAGAGAGTAGTGAGGTAAAGAGCATAGAAACCCTCGGGGTGTAGCTTAATTGTGGAAGGACGAATCGTAAACCTGAAGGTCTTGAGATCGAATTTGAACTCTCCTCAATATCCGATGTATATATGGGGTGGGTTTTTCCTATTCATCACGTGGCATTAGTCTGCGCTTGGCCAGGATACTCAACTTATATATAAAAAAAAGTAAAAGAGCATAGAAAAAACAGGCTGGGAAAATTGTTGAGCCCAATGTCTCCATTGGATATTAATTAGCAGTGTTCAAGTCGGCACACAGATGACCTTGTGTGCGCCCACTATTATAAAGGGCATGTTAGTAAAAGTACAAGCTGTGAATGGTGAATTTGCCGCATTGCACAATGAGTAATTTTAGTGATGAGGAGTGCCAGCCCTACTCTTGGGGCTGAGCCAACAACCTGGCCATTTTCACTGTTAAAAGTACATTAAAGTACACATTTTTCAGTGTTTGTAAGGTTTTAACATTAAAAATCACCAAATAGTTGGCTCAAGCTGAAAGTAGGATAGAGCACTCCTCTTTTTATAATATAAGCATAATTTGTGTACATGGGTCCAGCATTGGGGGCATACAAGATCTGCATGCCGACTTGCACATACAAAATGGACTCCCTGAGTTTGAACTCAGCTTTGGATTATTGTTTACCGTAGAAAGCTTTAATCTTTACCAAAAAAAAAAAAAAAAACTTTAATCAAATCTATGTGGGAGTCCGTACTTATACATCGATCCGTAGCCTCTACCATCCCTTCTTGAAAGACGAGTGTATGGCTCGACCAGTATATTAAATTATAGAGAGCATGAACCAGCACTTTATGAATCCTGAGATTAACTAGTTCAATATTACCCACAAGTTGTTTATAATTTAAATGAGTTTTTAATTTGGATCTCACATGGACTGGATGATAGAAAATTTTGGAGAATAATACTAGGATCTTGTGCTCTGAATTACTCAGATGTCTGTCTGAGAATATGTATTGGTTCTTCCCCTTTTAGCTCAAGGAAAAAGTGAATAAAAAAAAATACTGTGGATGAATTTAAAAACAAAGAACAATACAAAATACAACATTTTCTATGGATCATGAATAGATTTTCTATTACATAATAACTGTGAGGGGAAAAATAACCGGAAGGACACGCGTCAGCAGCATCTCCTCCCACGCTCTGGTTTACTGGTAGAAGGTTGGAGCGGAGGGTATGGCACCCTGACCTGTACTCCGATGGTAAAGTCAGTAAGTGTAGAAGATGATGAACAGTAAACACTAGAACAGTCACTGAAAAATACGCAAGGCACTGGATGCACTGAACACGTATTCTCGGATCTGGGTTAATGAACAAGTGTCCTATGCACTAAAAATCACGGGGTTTTTATAGGGCAAGGTTGATATGGCCATCAATGACCATGGATGGTCATAGGTGTCCATACCACGTGTCTTTGCACTCATTGCCAAATATCTTAGACATATCTGCCGCCGGTTGCATTACACGTGAGAGCCTACTATAAGTCCAATCGGACGGGATCGGATGGTACGCAGAAGTGACCAGCATTAAATGCCAAGATAGTGCTTTCGGCACGAAACGGCGCGTTCGGCACGCCTGTCGGAATTATGGATCGCCTCCTGATCATTTCCTCTTACGAGTCGGTCTCGTTGTTGACTCAAGCTCGGTTACGGCGTAGATGTCTTAAAATACAGCACGACATCGTTGTCGGTGAGACAACGGACTCGTTGTTCGCGTAACGACAATGACGTTGTCAAGAGCACAACGTTCACGTTGTGCTTTAGACAACGAGCACGTTGTCAAAGCCACAACGGAAACGTTGTTCTGCAAGAGAACAAAGACGTCGTAAGGCGCACAACGGGATCGTTGTGCATCAGACAACGTGTGACCCCTATATTTTAAACACGTGACCCCAACTCGTATCCACGTGTCACTTTCGTGAACAAAACGACAAAAACGAGCTCATCATCCAACGCTGAGTTGATTTTACGAATTTTATCCGTTACAATAACTATTTTAAAAAAATCCCTGTCAAATGTTATGTATTATCTTATATACTAATGACGAAATCAAATGCGCATTGTCTTGAGAAATAGAATAGGCATGCATAATAAGATTCTCATATTAAATCCCGACATAAGAAGAAAGATTAAATGCAAGCTGTTTCACTAGGGATGAACAAGCATCAAAAAACAAGGAGGATTACAGTGCACTTGAAATAACTAGAGTACCCTGAAAAATCCCGTTTGTTAGCAGTCTACCATGTTCCAACACTATTAATACCAAAATCCAATTTGTTAGAACCATGTTTACATAAACATTGATACTTGTTAATACTTTGTTGGAAGAATTCAAGAAAATCAAGCGTCTCACAAGCTACCAAATCAAGGAAAGTAGTTGTTTGGTATCACTTTGCATGAGTGATTTTCGGAAATGTCGTTTGGATGTGTTTTGGAGTGAAATGATTCCAACAAAATTTGTACTTTTGGATTAGAATTTGAGGAAAAAAGAAAGTTATTTCTAAGAATTAATTCTCAAAAATAGAAATTCATTGACTCGTACCACCACCCTCACCGCCATCGCTGCCACTGCTGATCCTAGCACCATCCCACCACCTCCATCCCTCACCCAAATCTTCACTAGTTTACAACGATCTTGAAATATTTTGCTATCAGGGAGTTGACAAGAAGGTTTCACGAGTCTTAATTACATGGACATGTTGCTAACAGGGAGTTGTGTTTCTGAAAATCGATTGTCATGCAGATCCCTTCGCAGTTTGCTTGCAGATTCACCACCATGAAATATTTTGTAAATATTTATTTTTGATGATCTATACTCCAAATTGTAATTTTGCATTAACCTAGAAGTGCTAATCCACGAGGTTTCAATTAAAGAAACTGGTAACAAGTAACAACTAATACAAAAAAAAGTTAGGTATATATACAAGATATAGTAGTTAACACTTTTTAATGGTTGATATATAATACAACACATCTGGTAACAACTGAAACAAGTTGCAAATATGCATGTGTTTATAACTGTATGTCTAACGGCGCTGATTAGAGATGAATTTGTCGTTAATTTATCGAAAATAAGGCGCTAAACATGTAGTCAGCAGCTTAGAAGCCGTTTAGCCAAAGATTATTTATTATGTGGCGGACCTGATGTATCACATGCACCATGGTCCATGGATGTAGACCAAAGTCGTATTTCCTTTTTAATAATCAATCTTTTATTAAAATTTTATAACATGATTTGTGCATGTTTAGCTTTTCAAATATCATAGCCCAACTTTGGAGATGGGACATTTACCAAACTGAAATTTCAAGAGGTTGAAAGGGAGACCCCCTTTCAAACAGTTTAGTTAAGAAGGAACCTTTTAAGGGAAATCCCCTCTACCAGTGTTCATTTGGGGAGATCTGAATACTTCCAAAACGGCAAAAAGTGAAAAATCACTCTCATATAAATTGATTTCAGGTTTGAGAATTGAGGGTTTTTGCTTCTCTCTCATTTCAAAGGTCCCTCTTTCATAATTGTTTTCCTAATTTCCATTTAAGACATGCTAATGGTGCCTTTCTCCCCCGGGGCGCCCCCAAGCTTTTCAGTATTCAGAACGCTTAAACTTCAAGATTAAATATAGCTTAATGCTGGGTTTCAACAGCTAAGATTGTTTGGAAATATGTTAGTTGCATGCATAAGGAAACCAGATTGTATACTTAATAGTTTTGCCTGTCAGGCTCCCAAGACTCTGCTTACTTAAGATAATTGTATGAGATTTTGTGCTAAGTTATGTGCAACATGCAATGTACACGCAAAAAGATGCAAAAATAAGAACACAAGATACATGTGGTTCAGCCAACAATGCCTTGTTCACAGTAACAAAATCGAGATTTGGGAATAATTTGGTAGGGGTTTAATTCAAAAAAATTGGCAAAGTCAGGAAAACTTCAGGGAAAAATAGAAAAAAAATTACATTTAATAATTATATAGAGAAAGTAACATGATTCCAACCATAGTTATCAAGTCGGAGTCCGAAAATTATTCATTTAGGAAAAAAATTCCAAAAATAGGCAAAATTCGAAAAAAAAAAAAAAAATTAGCCAAGATTTGAAAAAAAATATATTAGATAGACTACTAATTATTAAATTATAAACAAATATATTTCATATATAGATATTTATTCGGGACATTTTCAAAAAATTGTGAATAATTCATGTTTAATTTATAAAATTCATGATTTTTTTGAAAAAATTGTATTTTTTTCAAAAGGTTGTGAATAGTCTTAGAATTAATAGTTCGACGAAAAAGTCAACGTATTATTTGAGACTTTTTGAAAAAATCGGGGAATTTTGTTACTATGCCTATGTTCATAGTTCTAAACTAGTTTCGCTATAATCAAAGGCAAAACCAAATAAAACAAAAATTCTCTCTAGTCTCTATGGAAAATTTCTGAGTAATAGGAGTTATGAGAAACCTTAAACTCAAAGTATATTATGTACTAGGGTTTAAACAAGCAAGAAATCCTGAGTTACTAGTGATTAGTTCCCACGGCACACAATCGAGCCAATCCATTCTCGCTCGATCAAGTTATCTACAAGTTTTGTCTCAATTGCTCAAACATAATTACAGTAATACATTCGCTCGAACGTAGTCATTCTCGCTCGAGCTAACTGTTTCGCTTGAGCCAGCCTTGGTTTGCTCGACCCACAATTACTTGCTATAACACAAACGTGTTAGGCCTAATGCAATCAAGCTCTATACATAATAGGTACTTCTAATCCTAACGCAATCAAGCTCTATACATAATAGGTACTTCTAATCATCCTAATCTTGAGGATGCTCTATTATATTTTCGATTGCTCGTTAGAGAATTAAGACATACGATTTTTGCCAATGCAAACATGGCACGATACAAATTAGCATGGTTGATAATTATGACTTATTAGCAAGTTGATTTAGGTATTTGTTATAATGGGCCTAAATTCGAAGTTTTGTGCGCATGGGCTCTATAGGCCTGATATAAAGCCCATGGATACCCAGCGCAATCTAACGACTAAAATTCACTGATCTAGTTGATTTTCACCGTGCAAATTCGTCAAGGATCGAGCCACTAATCCAAGGGGTCAATGCGCCAAAAAGTTTATGTGAAACCAAATGGGAACACGCAAATGGAAGAATCGCTAGCATATATTACACATTCTCATTTTCTTAATGAAGAACTATATAATAAGTATTTTTTATTTAATAATTGATTAAGTAATAATAAATCTTATATATAATTATAGTCGACCAGCTCTGAATCGATTGAATCATTCATTTTATATATATAAGAATATAATAATATGATCCTCTTGTGTCGTGTTGCACAAATGTTGCAATACAAAGTTTAGAACAAGCCATATCAATATAGGTCCCATGGAGGAAGATACGGTATATTAAATTAAGAGGGGAAAATAAAAAAAAAATTAAAAAATCAGCCCCTATCACCATCGTCCATCAATATTAAAATCCGAGGCCTGGCACCCACCTTTTGTTCGGGTCGGTGTACCTATGGCCCTGAAAATCATTCTAAACGAACTATATGAGTACGGGCGACCCATACTGAAGCTGTCCGAATAGTGGAGTGTTCAAACTCGGCTCATTAAATCACAAAATGGTTTGAGCTAACTTAGCTTGAGTAGTTGAGTGAACATTTTTGTTCAACTTCAATTTATGTAAAACACTACAAGCTCCTTCTATCCGGCTCGGCTCGTTTACATGAATGACCCACATTAACAGGCAGAATACTTCAATGCTCGAGCTCAGCTCGTTTGTTTAAGAAAGGAGCTCGAACGAGCTTTTAACAAGTCAAGCTCGAATTAGCCCTAACTATGAGAGTAAATTTTGTGATTCATGATTAATTTGAGATATTCTTACATTTTTATATTGGAATAAAAAATTTAAGATTAAAAAAAAATTACTTTTAGGACCAAGCATATTTTTTAAGATTTGAGCAAACCTGAAGACAACCATTTAATGGAAAATAACTGTAGCCTGTAGGGCCTTAAAAATTAAAATAGCAACCGGCTTTTTAAAGAAGAGGGGTGCTAGCCTTACTCTTAACCTTTTCCTACTCTCAACCTGAGTTAATCACCTGTCCATTTTCACTGTTAAAACATTTAAATAGTTAAAGGAACCAAATCCTCTACGGTTATAACTGGATTTTGGGGAATCTGGTTATGTCCCTGAGATCACCATGTGTCCTATATCCTTAGTTTATAGAAAAAATATTTATAAAAGAACTCAAAACCAAGGATAAGTAGGTAAATCCTAAGGGTGGATGAATCTTAACCACAATTAAGGGGTCTCAAAAGAAACACGTGACGACGTGAGGAGCAAAATCGAATTTGCCAAATCCAATTATAATGGTAAATGATTTGATTCTATAGGTAAAAAGTGAGTACTTTAACAATGAGAATGGATAAATGGTTAACTCAGGTTGAGTCTAGAAAAAGACCCGAGAATAGGGGTAGCACTCTTCTTTTTTTTTATAAAAACAAATCGTCGTACAGAGCTAGCCATTCAAAAAAAGAAAAAAAGAATGCCAAATATCTATTCCAGGCAGTTGTATGGGTGTGGATCACCCAATCCAGCTAGGTTTCGGGTCCAGCCGGAGTAAATTTTTTTATTTTGTTTTTTTGGGGTAGGAAGACGGAGTCTAATTGAAAGAGCCGAATTCCTAAACAAACGCCAAGAAATAAGACTTTATCAGAAGCTTACTTTTGTCATGGAGGGGATGTCACATTCATCTTCGGAATCTCAATCAACTCCTGTCGCTATCGTACGTTTTACACCCTGCTACGCTACTGGATGAAACCTGGACCGTTGATTAGTTTGGCTTTTAGACGAGGTGGCAGGTCAAGTTATCGAATCTCACGAGTATCACGGGGTTGTATATAAAAAGGGAAATTGAGAAAGTCTATAATCGATAGAATGCCAAGTCACACACTCAACTATATTTATTTATAATAATAATTTCTAAAAGGAAGTAAGATATGTACAACTTGGTCTATTTACATTCTGATTTACTCTTTCTTTTAAAAGAACTAGGTGATTTTAAAAAAAAGTGGATTATACAAAGAAATTGCCAAAATTTTATTTTCTTATTAGAAAAAAGAGAATAAATGAACAAAAAAATAGACATAGCATTGCCATAGAACTAAAGTCATCATTCTTAATTTACAATACTTCATCTTAATTTACACCACTTCAGCTTCCTACAAGTGGCATCTAGATTGACGACTATTTAAAATAACAATTAGATTAAGGGGTGGAGCCAAGGATTTTCTAGTAGTGGGGCATACAATGGTTAGTTGAAAATTTGTTTATGACTAAGCTCTTGGGTTATTTCATCAATACATTTCGTACATATCTTCCGGGTATTATTTTTCATTGTTTATAAAACAACTGCCCCTTATTTATAGCTATGATATGTTAAATAATTAAATAAGATGATGTAAAGATATATCTTGTTTTCAAAAGTTTAGGGACAATTGTCCTCTTGCCTTATGATTATGTCATGTTAAATAATTAAATAATATAATATAATTATTTAGGGGATAATTATCCTTTGCCATGATTATGTCTAATTAAATAATTAATCAACTTAGTATAAAAGATATTTTTTTTAAAGTTCAGAAGCCGAGATCATAGTCAATTGCGATTAAACTCGGGAGAATTCAATCGCACCCATAGGTCAACACGTGTCCCTTTTAACACCGATTAATTGTGATTAAGATTCACTAACCTTAGGGTTCAATAATCTAAACTTGAACGCGTAACCCTTCGAGTTCAATTCACGCCCCATTGTGATTGCAATTTCAAGTTCAATCGTAATTGCATAGATTTGGACTCAAAGCTCAAGGATTACCAGCCTCCATTCCCATGATTATATTTTAAAAAAAATTCAATTTGTACAAAATTTTAGTATGGGCACTGCCCCCACAGGCCTCCACCTGGCTTCGCCCCTGCCCATGAGGTCTCCTTGTGATTTCAATTTGGTTTTTAGTTTTATTTTTATCATTTTCAATAATTCAAAAAAGGGGTTTTTGCATATCAGTTGATGTGTTATACCAGCTTTGCAAATACACTCCGATGAGTAACAGTTTTGCAAATTAACTCATGGTTTTGCTAGACAAACAACCTCAATCCCTAATTTTGTTAGACTTTCGTTTGTAATTATTAAAAAAATGACTATTATGCCCTTTGATATTTTATAACCTCACAAATCCTTTAACAATCCTTGAACTATGGTTAATAAGTTTTAACCCTTGTGATTAAGATTCACACCCTTAGGGATAAAGCATCTAACCCTGGTTAAATTTTATTTTTTTTACATTAACGTGTACCCTTTTAACTCCTTTTACCTTAGGTTAAGATACACTAACCCTTAGAGTTAAAGCATCTAACCTTAATTTTAAAATTAAAAAAAAATTAATGTGTCCCATTTGAACTCCCTTTAACTATGGTTAAGATTCATTAACCCTTAAAGTTAAAGCATCTAACCTATTTTTAGAAAAAATTAATGTGTCCCTTTGTAACTTACTTTAATTGTGGTTATGATCAACTAACCCTTAGGGTTAAAGTATCTAACATTGGTCCTTGGTATTTTAAAAAAAATAACATGTCCCCTTCCATAAGGGTTAATGAACTCTAACCACAATTAAAGGAAGTTAAAAGACAAGTTTAATTTTTAATTTTTTTTAATAAAAAAACCAAGATTAGATGCTTTAACCCTAAGGGTTAATTGATCTTAACCACAGTTAAAGGGGACACCATAAATTTTTATCATCTATTTTCTAAAAACCAAAGTTAGATATTTTAACCATATGGGTGAGTGAATTTTCATCACAGTTAAAGGGAGTTAAAAAGAGACACGTTAATTTTTTCTAATTTTTTTCCTAAAAGTTAAGATTAGATGCTTTAACCCTAAATGTTAATAAATCTTAACCATAGTTAAAGAGAGTTCAAAGGGGACATGTTAATTTTTTTTTTCTTTTAAAACCAAGGTTAGATGATTTAATTATAAGGGTTAGTGTATCTTAACCTAAGTTAAAGAGAGTTAAAAAGATGACACATTTTTTTTTCTTACTAGGGTTAGATGCTTTATCTCTAAGGGTGTGAATCTTAATCACAAGGGTTAAAAATTATTAACCAAAGTTCAAGGATAGTTAAAGGACTTGTGAGGTTATGAAATATCAGAAGGGCAAAATAGTCATATCATAACAATAATAAACAG
Organism: Tetracentron sinense; assembly: GCA_015143295.1. Lineage (NCBI taxonomy): Eukaryota > Viridiplantae > Streptophyta > Magnoliopsida > Trochodendrales > Trochodendraceae > Tetracentron > Tetracentron sinense. Next base: position 18,940,842 of record CM026574.1, read on the forward strand.
AAGCCTAACGAAGGTAGAGATTGAGGTTGTTTGTCTAACTGTTGCAAAACTATGAGTTAATTTGCAAAATTGTTAACAGTGTATTTGCAAAGCTGGTAGAATACAACAACTAATATGTAAAACCCCTTAAAAAATAACAATTGTTTTTTGACTCAAAATTCTCTCAAGTTGTGACCGGACTCTTTAGAGTCCGGTTATGCCTTTGAGGTCGCCATGTGTCTCTATTGACACCCTTTAACTATGGTTAAGATTCACCTACTCCTAAGGTTCACCCACCTATCCTTGGTTTTTAGAAAAAAAATATTAAAAAAATTTTAACTGTAGGAGTTAGTAAATTTTAACTAGGGTTAAAAAAATTTGATATATATATATGAGGCGTGCTTTCCCTACTCTCGGTCAAACTCTACTCTCAGCCTCCACCAATCACTTATCCATTTTCAAATCAGTTATGGTGGTCAAAGCACTCTCTCTCATCAAGAATGGACAAGTGGTTGGTGGAGACTGAGAGTAGAGTTTGACTGAGATTAGGGCTAGCATTTCTCTATATATATATATATATATATATTTAAAAATAAAAAAAAAAAAAAAAATCTAAGGATAGATGAGTGAACTTTAGTTGTGGGTGAATCTTAACCACTATTAAGGTTGTCAATAAAGACATGTGGCGACCTCAGGGGCATAACCGGACTCCAATGAGTACAACTGAAGAGAATTTGAAGTCTTATTTTTTTTATTCTCCTCCTTAATCCGTGATATTATACTAAATAAGCAATTTAGTTTAAATATTTGTCAGAACTCCATTTCTATAAGTTGAAGTCGAGCTCTCCATTCCAATGCAAAGCTCTTGGCAATTTTATAATTTCGGAGAACGAGTATCATGATTTTTAACTGCCATCAGTTGGAATAGAAGAGCTCTGCTGTAAGCGACTTATATTTACACTCTACACAATTTTTAACAAGAAGATCAGTTTTTTTGTTTAAAAATTGAAGTGAAAAAGGTAAAATGAAAAACATGTCTTAGTCTTCTAGAAGTTCTCTCAATTTTTATTTTTTTTTGGGCTCTCTAATGGGTGATAGTGGTGGGCCGGTGGCCTTATTTATTTTTATGTTTTTTTGGGTACAAGCTTTATTTTTAATACTATATAAAATCACTAATGAGATTCTCCATCTTAGAGATGAATAAAAGAAGTGCAGAAACTATAGTCTATAAGGAGCCTGAAGTCGATCTCTTGTGGTTGGAGCATGTACAAAGCTTTGTAAATTCTTCAATCCAAAAGATGCACGTGGACGAATCATATCCTAAAACGTGGACATAGATACCTTAGATTTTTTTTGGTTGAAATAGATACCTAGATGAACTAGTCTTGGAGCATATATTTCGATGCCCATGCATGGATGACAACATCAAATCCATGCTTTTCAACAAGAGCCAGCCCCTAGTTCCTACAACAACATCAGCGACTTGTCTTTAATTGCTTTATAAATCTTCAAATAAGACGTCAGGACTCAGGTGTGGGCTTGGGAGGGTGGGAGATGGTCTCCACTTGCTAGTTATTGGTGAGACGTTAAGATATTAGTATAGATAACTGAACTGGGACGATGCCCATCGCACATATCCCCATCACGTGACATGTGTCGTCGCTATTGTCGTCGATGTTGTCGTTGTTAGAGTTGCGTGATTTGGTGAAACATATTATTCTGCTTACATACATAACAGGAAGTTTTCTGATTTTTTCAAAATATCTTAATAGTATCTAACTTTTTCGTCGAACGATTAATTCATATTGTATTCATAATTTTTGAAAAAATAATATCAACTTTTTCAAAATAACGTAAAGTTCGTGAATTAAATATGAATTATTCATGATTTTTAGAAAAGTCTCAAATAAATATCTACTATATAAAATATAGTTGTTTAAATTACCATCATTTGTAATTTTATTTTAATTTTTTCATATATTGTTTGACACTATCTCCATTTATTTTTGAATTTTATTAATTGTTTTTCAAACTTTTCCTTAAACGATTAATTTTCAAATCCCGACTTGGTAACTATGGTTCTATGCATGTGCATGTATTTATAATGTTACATGTCTGCCTATTACGACAGTGGTACAGTGCGTATCCCCTAATGGGGTGATTGGTGTCCCACTCTTGTTAGATGTGAGTCGTTTGACAGTCGAAATGCCCACTTGCAGGTAGTTAGGTAGAGGTGGAGCCAGGATTTTCTTGTAGGGCAGGCTAGCAATTGTTGTTTGATTATATTAATAATTTTTTATGGGTTTGTGAAGAATGATTAGGCAAGTACGAAATATTCTTGATCTTAGGTTCCGAGGGTTCGATGTAACCCATGATTTTTTTTTGAGGGCCAAGTTTCTATGCATTTGTAAAGAATTTTATTTTTAAGTTAGGGGACAGCTACCCCTCTCGCCCATGACTGTGCCCTCTTACATTTAATAATATAGAATAAAATTTTTAAAAAAAATTCAAAAGTTGAGCAGGCAACTGCCCCCTCCTACCTATGTCTATGCACAACCTCTTAAATTAAATAATATAATAAATATACATAATTTTTTCCCTTAAAAAGTACGGAGGGCTAGAGCCCCTTGCCTCTAATTAACTGGCCTTGCCTCGCCTCGCGGCACAACTTCTAATGATACGCATCTAACAACATATACTAACAACACTAACTAAGGAGTAGAGTACCTTAAAAAAAAAGTAGTGCATGGAATGTTAATCATACTCTCAATCAATCCCTACTCTTACCCTCCACCAACCATATGTGCAATTATTAAAACACTCTTTTTCATGCCGAATAGACATGTGATTGGTGGAAGTTGAGAGTAAAAGTTGATTGAGAGTAGAATTAGCGCTCTAAACAAATTATTATAAATGATTATATGTGGTCGAGTAAGTCCTACCACTTCAGAAGAGAAACCACAATCAAATTCATTTGAGAGTTCACAGGATCTTCCACTAATGAAAGGACAGCTTAATAAACAAATTAAAAGTGAAAGAAGTGGTGCTTTTATTATTTTATTTGGACTTTGCTACTGCGACCACAACGAGATCGTGCTTGTGATGCACATATGTCAAAATTTCATTTAATCTATTTTTGAAATTTTGAGATCCGTGCATTACATGCATAGTCTCGGTATGGTCTCGGCCCTATGCGGTCTCACTAGCATTTTCCATTTTATTAAGAGCACACAAAACATGGTGTACATGTATTGGGTGAAAAAAGTTGAACATGCCACCCTATGTGCTACCTCCTGTAAACAAGTGGGGGATTGCATTAAAATAAGCTCTCAATTTTGTAGCGGTGATCACGGATAAAAAAAAACAATAGGGGCCAAAAAGGGATTCCAATTTCCTAACTTTTGAATATCCCAATGGTAGATTAGCAACAGTCCTATTCTATAAAAAGGACTACACCATGTAAGCTATTCTTCCACTCAATAAAAATTTAGAAGATGATATTTAAATGTTTTTGATTTGTGTTGCACTGAAAGTCATTTCTTTTGATTTTTTTTTTTGTATGACTGGAATCTTCTTGAGTTAGTGACCGTCAGCACCACTCCAGAGGCGCCATGTACCCTATTACACGCTTACCAATGTGTTGGGTGTGCAAACTAACATCTTGGTAAGAATGTATTGATAATGTAGAGCCTCTGGAATGGGTGTTAGCGGTCTCCTCGCCAGCATCAACCCGAGAAAATCCCGTGACTTTTTTCATTTTGGTAGATGCATCAGGCTCCCCATTACGTACCAAGCTACACCCCCTAAACATTATAAGGAAAGTAACAGGCACTTGTAGTACATGTAGTAGGATACTCGCATCATTTCCTCAGACCTATAGGCCCTAGTAATAGAAGAAACAAAAAAAAAATGGAGGAAAGTAAAGAGAATCTCTCCTTTCCCTGTACACGCACTAGGCAAAAGGGTCCATTTAGGTCCCACCAGGTGGACCCAAAGAAGATTGGAACCCACCTTTCAAGTATTTTAAGCCGTTCAATGACAACGTGATATAGAACAAATGGGGTGTGTGGTCCTTAGTTTTAGTTTGGGAAATAGTTAACATACCTATGAATTCTATTTTGAAACCTAAGGCTGGATGAGGTCCAACTACCCCTTCTTAAATTCTCACTAAGGTTTCAAAATAGAATTCATAGGTACCCCTATCACTGCTCTTTTAGTTTATGTTAGTACAAATGATGGGCTTGCAATCTCCTTATTGCCCCAAAACCTGAACCTTAGTCCTCCGACTCAAAGGGGATACATCCTACCACTGGAGAAATTGGGGAGGTGTGTAAGAGAGAATTTTCTTTTTTTGGTTAAGGTTATCACTTATCAGTTAACACACTCTAAACACACACCCAGACAGACCTATGGTATATGGTATAGGAGAGAACTCTTTTGGGTAAATTTTTGGTACTCACATATTACGGCATTACTCGTGCAAATATTTGGCCTTCAATTAGGCAGTTTGCTTGTCGGCTCGGCTTAGCTCAACTCATTTGAGCCAAGCTCAAACAGGTAGCGAAAGTTCGAACGACCAAGCCAAGATTTTATTTGACCTCCAATGTCAAACAAGCCAAGCTCGAGCTAGAATTTTCCCAATATTATACAATTCTGTTTAGAAGATTTGATCTCTGGACAAGGTTCCAGGTGCCAGACCAAAACGGTGTTGCCCACTGGCAGAGCCCTTTTAACTGTCTTTTTAACCTTGGTTAATTATTTTTTTTTAATCTCTTGTACTTAATTTTTTTTTTTTCTTAGAAAAAAGTTACATGATTGAACCCCAAGAGCTAATCAATTTTAATCACAATTAAAGGGTATTAAAATAAACACATGTTGATCCTGGGATGAGGGGAGGGCTAGATGGTTTTCGTCCGGCGAGTCCCAAGGTTCCCCACAAGCGATTGGTGGGCCCCACTTCAATGGGAAGGAGTAAGTATGAACAAACACGAAATAGGGAGGGAGAGAGGGAGCCAGGGAGGGGGGGCTTCAGATTTGCTTGGTGGATGCTCAAGCTGGGCAGTCGAGCGTCCAAACTTTTGTCTGATAAAAAGGGGAGAGATATCAAGTGGAGAGAAGTCAAAATCATGTGACAGAAAAAGAAATGATTTCTTCCCCTTTTATTTATCACCAGGTACCTCGATGAAGTGTGGATGGCCGAGCGCCCTCCACCAGGGCAAATCCGAAGACGGGAGGGAGGGGTAGCATCAGCCATGTGCAGCAGCTCTGCAAGTGTAATAGCAGGGGAGCGAGTCTGCTCTCCTTGCCAACAAACCGTACGTGAAAATGAAAGAAGGGGAGAAAAAGACTAATATCTTTGGTTTGGTTTGCGTCATTTGAGTCTCTTTGATAGTGGCGCTTTTTTGGTTTCGAACTTTAACGGAAAGTCTTGATATTAAACAAAGTTTTGGTCTCCCCGGTGCACACGATTTATGGGATGCAATCATACGGCGCTACGTTTGATGCTCTTCCCTTTATTTACGAGTCCTTTAAGCTATGTTTGGTTCCGAGAAAATAGATGAAAACATGAAAAAGAAAAAAAATTTAGATTTCTACTTACAATTCTTAATTGTGTTTTGTCTCATTTTTCTTTTATTTTCCATGTTTTCACTTATTTTCTCGGCAACCAAACATAGGGTTAGGGGAAGGGACGTAATCTTCTTCAGTTGTAACCGGTTTTGCCAAAATTGGTTACACCCTGAGGTAGCCACATATCCCTTTTGATACATTTTAATTGTAGTTAAGATTCACTTACCCCTAGGGTGATTCACATATCATTAATTTTAAAAAATAATAATAAAATAATTTATTAACCATGGTTAAAATTAATTACCTCCTAGGGTTAAAAAATTTTCAATTAAAAAAAAAAACCAAATATAAGTGGGTGAACTCTAGGTGGATCTTAACCACAGTTAAAGGGTGTAAAAAAGAACATGTGGCCACCTTAAGAGCATAACTGGATTTTGACAAAATCTAGTTACAACTGGAAAAGATTACGAGTCCTTGGGGGAAATGGAAAATGGACCAGTTTAATTTTAATTTATCATTTGCTTTCTCTTTCGCGCAGGGAGAGGGACGTGGTAGGCTGTCCTAAACTCTGCATTTTTTTTGGGAATTTATTTTGATAATCAACTCTGCATTTTATAGGTGTTCGAGCAATCTTTCACTGATTTTCATAGGCAACTTATGTTTAATCACTGATTTTTGTAGGCAACTAATTTTTAAGCGTTGAAACTAAGGGTGCGTTCGGTTGGTGAGAAAGTGGGTGAAAGAAAAGAAATAAAAAAAGGAAAGAAAAATGAAAATAAACTTAAATTTTCTTACAAAATAACTATCAAAAGATGGATGCAGTTTTTGGGAGAAAATTTCTCACAATTGTGAAAGTTCAAAAAAATGAAAGTGTGTTTCTTGCAAACCAAATACAAGAAAAGTACAAAAAAACACAAATTTGTTTTCTTTTCTCTCACTTTCTTACCAAACGAACACACCCTAAGAGAACATAAGTTTCGCGAGATAGGATCACAGCCAATTGCAATTGAATTCTCTATTGGAAGAGAAAAAAAATTCAAAATTTGTGATCCTACCTCAAGTTTTCCTATGTTTAGAGGAAAAATATATAAAATAGTTAAATAGACACACCATGGGCCTGTCCCTGTGCACTAGTGGAGCCACATGGGTAGGCATAGCCTGGAAGAAGGGGTGGACCCAAGGACGAGGGAGGCTTTAGCCCTTGAACTTTTGAGCAATTATATTATTTAATTTCAGAGGGCATAGGCATGTGGTAAGGGCACAGTGACCCCTTAATTTTTTTTTTAAAAAAAACTGAGCTTTATTTAATATTATTTAATTTAAGATGGCATAACCATGTGCAAGGAGAGATTTAATTTAAGATGGCCTAACCATCTGCAAGGAGAGCAATTACACTCGCACACTAACTTTAAAATAAATCTTTACAAAATGATACCAAATTTGGTCCTAAAAAAAAATCAGGGGCTACGTCCCCGAAAACCCCACACCCATTAACCCCTTAGAAGAAAATCCTGGTGTGAGCACGGGATTTCGCCTCACTCATGGGAGTTTGATTTGAGAGTCGCTACTTATTAATTTAGAATGGATAAGCCTCCGGGTTGTGGATAAGGTTTTATGGTCTACGTGAAGTTCTAGGTAAGATGTTCGGTTAAGTCCCGGGGAAGGTGTTAGACACACCAGGACCCCTATTTTGCAATAGTTACCTACTCCCTAGGTATAAGTCAAATTAAAGTCAAAATTATTCAAATCCCTAAGTGTTTAGAGTATACTAACCCAAAAAAGAAAAACTAATTAGAGTCGAATCCGGGTTGAGTTGCCTACGTACTGACAAGTGTGAGATCAGACCGAGCGTAATTCTGGTACATGAGCCCGTGCCTAGCCTAAGGGATGTGTGTGTGTACACCGGGGTGGCTAAGGTTCTAGCCCGGGGCTAGGGTTTGGTTGACCGGGTTGGTCAAGTGCATGGTTTGGGCCCGGAGGCCAAGGATTAGTCTCGTAGACTAAGGATTAGGCCTGATAGGCCAAGGGTTAGTCCGGTAGACTATGATTAGGCCTGGTAAGCCAAGGGCAAGCTCGGTAGGCTAAGAGATTAGGCTCGATAGGCCAAAATGGATTTAACCAAGATTTTCCAATGGTTAAAAGATTTTAACCATGGTTAAATACTAATCGGGATTGAGTTAACCCAAGTTAAGAAGTGTGGTCTGATCGGGATGGGCCCAGATAGCATGACAGAGCTTACAATGACCTCCTACCAGATCTAGGCCCTGTGTAAAACCCAAATTACAGAACATAAGGAATGACAGTAAAGTGATTACTGTCATTTCCTGTTCTTTACAGACCTGGAATGATGGTGATTTGTTTACCGCCATTACCAGGCATTTCTGAAATGGGTTTACAGGTCTGGGTGAAGGTCAGGGGTGTAATCCATAGGGTCCTGGACCCTCAAGGCTGACTAGGGGAATCCCACAAGTATCCTGGGCCTGTGGTGGGCCCTGGAAATAGTTTAAAATAGACCCATAGTGGGTACCATCGCACTGTAACAGAAAACCCAGAACGGTGGTAGACTGTTTACCGCAATTCTGGATAGTTTCCATTGAGGGGGATTAATCATGGTTAAGCTATGAGGTTAGCCTAGAAAGACTAAGGTAGACAGGGAGAGGTCTTAGGGACCAAGAACAGGCCCTGGAATGGACCAGGGCCCACCCAAGAGGGTCCTAGGACTACTGTAATGAAGATGACCAGAAATGGCAGTACTGAGATTATCATCATTCCTGGTTTTTCCAGAAATTTGATTTCTCCCCCCCCCCCCCCCTCCCCCACCGGTAGAACCAGACCATTTCCAAGAGATTAGTCATGGACTGAGGATCCCCATAAATGAGAGGGTAGTGCTATACATGTAGGGGTCATGAGACCAAAGCTTTAAACCCTCAAGGGGATCCTCATGCCTATGAAGAGGCATGAGGATCTTTGCCCTTAGGTAAACTGAAACAAAACCAGAATGAAAAGGCTCCTAGAATAGGAACAGAGGCTTACAATGATATCATAGAAAAATAAAAGGGGTAGGGAGTGACCTTACCCTATTGCTTTGATTCTCACGGTGGTGGGAGGTGGTGGTGCACGGTGGAGGAGCACTGGGAGAAGCTTGGGGGAGCTTCTAGTTCTCTTAGGATCTCTTCAAGGGTGTAGGACTGAAAAAGAGAGGCTGGGTTCGGCTTGGCAGAAATCCAACAAAGGTTCACTGTAGGATTTTGGAATCAATATTCAAGCTTGAGAGGTGGGGTTATTTTTAGGATTGAGGAGGCTTAGGATAGTTTAAGGATATCCCAAAGGGGTGTAGGCACGAGGGAGGCGGAGTTGGAGTGGTCTGAAGGGTGCCAGCAACATTTTGAACCAAACACCAGGAATGACAATAATTCCAGTACTGTCATTCCTGATTTAAGTAAAAATGGGAATAGTAGTAGAAACCCTACCGCCATTACCTGATCTATGCTAAATCAGGCCCAACCCAGTGGCAATTGGCTTAAATCACTGTAGCTTTTTTCAAATAAGAAAATGTCAGTAAAGTTATTACCGCAATTCCTGACTTTTTTCAAAAAAGGCAAATGGGCCCCACAGCAATGGTCCTCAAGGCTTGTGGGCCCATGTTTGGGCCTATAGGGTGGTTTAATCAAGGTTTTGGGTCCCTGGGCCTAGAAATGGGCCTTGGGTTAACCTAAGGTTAGGCCTAGGGTTTGCTTAGGTTTGATATAGGGTTTGCCTATGGTTTGACTAAGGTTTGACTAGGGTTAGGCCTAGGGTTTGCTTAGGTTTGACCTAGGATTTGACTAAGGTTTGACCTAAGTTTGACTAGGATTAGGCCTAGGGTTAGAGGGTATTAATCATGCTTAAGATGATTAACCATGATTAGGAAGGGGTGTAAAAATTGGGTGCTTACACCTGGCTCTACCCTTGGCCATGTGTCATCTCAATGCGTTTGCTGGCAACAGAGACTTGCCACTTGCGTTAAAAAAATGGGCTGAATCTACAACTTGCCAAACCCACGAGAAGCACCTTCGAGCTGACTCTCCATCAAAGCTCTGGATTACCACCCAGACACCTTGTGTAAATCCCTGGATTACCCCAAGCATCTCAAAATCCTTTGGCGTGCTTTCCTAAGGTCCTCAAACGTGTGTTCTTGAGGTTGGTTGTTTGGCCCTAAAGCTTTGGATTACCCCTGACACCTTATGTAAAACCCTGGATTTACCTCCCAGACATCTCAAAAACATTTGAAGTGCTTTCTTGAGGTCTTCATACGTATTTTCTTGAAGTTGGTAAAGTCCTGGATTATCCCCTACGCATCTTGTGTAAAGTCCTAGATTACTCTCAGGCACCTTGTGTAAAGACTTGGATTACCCCCACCCCAAGTGTCATATGAAAGCCCTGGATTACCACTCAAGCACAAGTACTTGAAGGATGAAGCTCTATAAGTATTGTTTGCAATGAAGGTGCCTTTGTCTAAAACCTGATTCCACTATGTATATAGACTTCTCTAAGGTGTATGACCCGCCTTGAGCAAAGCCTCTTATGTTACTTGTGAGCATGGGATTTTTCAACCCACTTTCACAATTATATGTTTTGACTTGAGTCGCCACCTATTCATTCTTAGGGATAGGTCCCGGGTATTTGTTTGTTTGGATAAGGCAAATGGTCTTTACAGAGTTAGGGTAAGCGGTTCGATTAAGTCCTGGGGAAGGTATTAGGCACCCCAAGACCTCCGTTTTATAACGGTTACCTACTCCCTAAACTTAAGCCAATTATAATCTCAAAGTTTAATTAGAATGTCCAAAGTTTTTAAGTGAGTGCTAATCCAAGAAAAATAGAAAGCTAGATGGCTAGGGTCGAACCCGAGTTGAGTTGCCTACGTACTCACATGGTGAGATCAGACCGAGCGTAGTTCTGGCACATGAGCCCGTGCCGAGGCTAGGGGGGAGTGTGTGTGTGCATAGGATGGTCAAATGGTCTAGCCTAGAAGGCTATGGTTTAGTTGACCGAGGAGGTCAAGTGCACAAGTGTTAAGTCTAACCGCGGTTAGAGGAGATTTAACTATGGTTAGGTGAGCTAACCAAAGCTAAAGAGGTCCTACAAGTCTCTTTTTGGTTTTTTGTATTTTTATATTTTTGGGGATTTTGGAGATATTTGAATGTTTTTGGTATTTTGGTTATATTTGTATGTTTTTGGTATTTTGATTATATTTGAATGTTTTTTTTTTTTTGTATTTTGAGATTTTATTATGTTTTTGGTATTTTGAGCTTTTATCATGTTTTTTTGGATTTTCATATAGGTAGGGTTTTGAAAACTTAGCTAAAGTCACATTTAATCCAAGAGTTTGGCTAAAAGATTATATTTTAAGACATAAAGAGGGATGTGCCTTATGAATGTAAATGGTCTATTGCCAACACCTATTTTGTTGAATTGGTGTTGATAATAGATCAAATATCATTGTCTTTGGTATGAGACATTTTTAAGAATGTCCTCTTTAAGTCCTTAAACTATCATTTATTTTAAGTCCTTAAACTATCACCTACCCATAGAACATGAAGGAAAAATAAAGAAATGAAAGAAAATGAAAACTCATCCTCTCCCTTTTAAGGTGGTTCATTTACACCATTATTAATGATGTAATGTTGCTCTAAAGAATGTTAGGGAGGGGATGAGCTTTCACAAAAAATTCTAGAAAGAGGACTAGAATCTCAAAAGAAAACAAAATGAAAAAGAGAGGTATAGCTTTAGCTTCCACTCTCTATGGGCCTACCCATATCCACACTTGTGGGTACATAAAAAGAAGAAAATATGTACATGGAAAGGAAAAGAAAAAAGGAGCATCTCCTTGCCTTTGATATGGGGTCCCTCTACACCATTAGATTGGTGTAGAGAGGCCCAACTATGCTTGAGAAATGAGAGATCAAGAAGAGAGAACCAAATAAATAAATAAAAAAAAAATAAGAAAGAAGAGAAAATGAAAGGATGAGTGCCTACTCCTCCAAGAATTCTCCTTCAATGCTCCAAGTGGTAGGGTTTTAGAATCCACAAAGGAAGAGAGTTAGTGAAGAACTCTAAGCTTTTAGTCTTAGAATTCTTTCCAAACTCTAAACCTTAGTTTCTTCTCCCTTCTTCAAACTCAAGAGAAACACAAGTGGGTGGGAACCTTCTAGGGGTCTTGAGGGATGGATCTAAGGGGCTAAGGGATTGGTATTTATAGGAAAACTAAGAGGTTGGGTTGTGTCTTTTACATGGGGGATAAAAGGAGCTAGTGGGTAAAGACTTGAGTGTTGTAAGGTGAGTTGATAGATTGAGTGTTGTAAGGAGTGTAAGAGGGTGTAAGAGAGTTGGTGGGTTGAGTGAACTATGGGTTATATGGGTATGGGTTGTAGGATATAGGGTGTAAGAGAGGTGTAAGAGAGTAGGTGGGTTGAGTGAACTATGAGTTATATAGGTATGGGTTGATGTAAGAGAGGTGTAAGAGAGTTGGTGGGTTGAGTGAACTATGGGTTATATGGGTATGGGTTGTAGGATATAGGGTAGGTGGATATGGATATGTGGATTAGGTCTTATGGATCATGGGTTATTAGTAGATGGGTCATGGGTTATGATTATTGGACTTTGACTATGACATTTGGGCTTGGGCTATGGAAATGGGCTTTGGCTTAGACAATTGGGTGATTGGGTATTTGGGCTTGAATACTTGGGTTGGGTAATAAAATTAGGTAATTGGGTTTGATTGAGTTGTCTAGGTATAAGTTTGGTCAAATGGGCTTGGGCCTTGGGTATACCTAGGGCTTACTAAGGTTAGGCTAGGGCTACCTAGGGTTTGGGTTTAGGACTAACTAGGGTTAACTAGGGTCTTAACTAGGGTTTAGTCATATGGTTAAGGGTTTACCTAGGGTTTGGAACTAGGGTTGATCTAGAGTTTGGACCATAGCTAAATTAAATAACCACAGTTAAGGGGGTGTAAAAATAGGGTGCTGACATTACTTTTCTATGGGGGGGGGGGGGGGGGAGACTTGGTTGTTGCGTTTTGAACGGTTCTGGAAGGGATATGTTAGTTGTAAAGCCATCAGAGGGCTCTCATCACTACTGTAAGGAACATGCGCATTAAAGCATGCGGTTAGGATGATTTAGACAGGTTGAAGTGATAAACTCATAATGACTCGTACTGATATTCGCTTAAAAGTGCTTATTTTCACTATTATCCTTTAAGGCGTTGTCAAATTCTACTACGTAAACTTTTAGTTTTATAAATTTTTCTACGTAAAGTTTTCTTTCATTACATAACACACACATTTCTGATAAAAATTGTACATTTGCATGAATTTAACATATTTTTGAAAGTCTAGATTCAAGTTATTTTTATGAATTCTCATTACGTTTTTTAATGTTTCATAACCTCATATTAAAAGAATTTCAGGAACCAGGAAACCAATAGCAACCATTAAAGCCTCATCATATATTAAAAGCTAAATGGCCAACAAGCTATATCATTTAGGGACAGGTCAAGCATGGGCTGAGCTATTGACTGAAGAAGACCAAAGAACCAAAGAGTACATTTCCAAGATAAATGAACGCTATTGATAAATATTCACCACAAGACAAAGAAAGAAACAAATTTAATTGGTAAAGATAAGTGGAAATCATGTTAGAGACCAGGGTTCAAGATTTTTTACTTCTTTTTGTTTGCTTTTATTTTGTAATTATAAACTCTAACCAATTTCCTCTCTAATTAATCCTGCCCACTCATTCCTCTTCAATCCTAACCATCAATTTCAAACCTCTATTTTCTCTCTCTCACGTAGTAAGTCTAATCCCACTATATTTTCCTATATTTTCTTCCCCCTTTTAGCTTTCCCTAAATTTTCCATTATATTAAAGCTCTAATCTCTTTCTCTACAAAATCCTAACTATCAATCTCTTCTTTATTACCAAACTCTAATCCTAACCATCCATCTTTTTCTAAAAACCCTAGCCCACTTTTCTAACATTAATCATTACAAAACCATAACCGCCCTCTATAAACACTCTCGTCTTTCTCTCCTTTAGGGATGGTTCCCTCCCTCTAACTTCTGTTCTCACCTCTCATCTCTCAAGCCCTACGCCTAGGTTCTCACATTCTCACCCCTATGCCTAGGGAAAGAATTAACACATCTCTCTCTCATTTATCAACCCATTTTCTGTCTAAGCCTCTCAACCTCTTCTTTTCTTAACCTCTTCTTAAAAACCTCCATCAGAACACTTGCAACTATGCTTGGTATGAGTTTTCGATTGCTGAATTTTTTCTTCTACAAATGTATTACGAGTTCGATTAATTTTTGTAAGTGACTTTTATTTAATGCAATGAATGAATGTTCTTCTTATTTGATGTTTTCATTTCTCTTTATTTAATTTAGTAGTTTAATTTTATGTCATTTAATTAGTAGATCTTAATTACCTCTCTCAAAGTTGTTTTAAAATTTTCAAATAATCATCACTCTCATCCTTCCATTGTTTTACAATTTATTCTTCTTTTTGGTTTCTTTTTTTATACTAATCTCAAAGTTCACGAGTGAGGATTCGACATCCAACACAATCCTATATCATTCTCATGTGTTTACAGGATTCAAATTAATCAAAATGTTGATAATAGCGTGTTTTCAAGCGACCGAAAACACCGATTATCACGTACCATAACCAAATTTTGACGACTTGCCAAATCTGATATTCTTTAACAAAATTGGCAGGCAATCCTAACAAACCAAAAGAAAATGTTATAAATAGGTGGTGACCCCCCACTTAAGAGGGATCAGACCCAAGAAGGAAGAGGTTCAGGACTTCTGCCATGATCAACCCCTCTGTTCCTTAGCCCTTTCGTCCTCACCTCCTTACTAGTTCAATACTACTTTTCCTTCTAGTGATTGCCTCATCCACTCCGGTAATGGGGAATCAAGCCACTGGAATGGTTCAATTTAGTGGATTTAGGCCACCCGACCGCAAAAGTTTGTAGATCACTATTACCCTTAACATCTAGTTATCTCTTCAACTGAGCTCTTGTCAATAATTAATCTCTCATTATTTTAAGGTATTTAGGGATGCTGGAAAATATTATTTTTTAGTTGGAATTAATTCGTATATATATACATCATTGTGTTTTTGTCCCTTCGATAGTGGTACCTGACCCTACCCTCCGTGAGCACCTCCTCTAGAATCTCAACATGTGATAGATTTTTTGGGAATTTGGTTGTTGGATGTCCAAGTGGGTTTTATGAGAGACACATGGTAAACAATCAAGTCGACTGAACGATTTTAGGATGTTTGAATAGACCCTAGTTTGTCAACATTAACCCATCAGGCTTCATTAAACCCTTCCTAATCTCTGATTTTTCAGACTTCAGTCATATGGTATAGAAATATTTGATCGAACTTATTTTTTGTCATGTGTCTCCTAAGGAGTCTACCTTGACATCCAACAGTCAAATTCAAAAAACAACTGCCACATGTCCTTATTTCATGGGAATGCTCACTATAACTTATAGTGAGTGACACCCACTATAACCTATATATATATATATATAATGTTCAGCAAGTGAGGGTATGATTGTGATTTCAACAACTCCCAATGACAAAATTTCTAAACCTACATTATTCCTTCTATACTCATTTCTCTCTATTTTAGACGCTTTGACTCAACTCTCCGTGTTTGTACTCTCTTGCCTCGTAAATCTAAAAATCAAACCCTAAATTTCTATGCTCTTAAGCAACACATTGTTACTCTCAAGTCCGATTAAAGGAGAATGGTTGAGGTCATGTTAGTAGTCGATGGTTGTACAGAAAAGATTCGGTAAATATTATGACAAAAATATTTTTTTCCTTTTTTTACGCTTAGGCCTAATGCTGATCCTGAGGGTAGGGCTTGGGCTCAGCTCAGGTTTCGCCCTTACAAGTGAGGGTTGATCTTGGACAGAAATAGGGTTGTCAATATGGCCCTCGAATGACAATACCCAGCCTATCCTGACCCTCCTAAACCCGCAAAATTGAAGAATTTTTTTTACCCATAAAGCCTACAAGCCCAAAATATCTATGCCAATAAACATGAGGGTAGGGCTTGGGCAACACCCTCAACGGGTCGATCCAGCTTGACCTCTTCTTCTATATATTTTAATAAACATATATGTTTAATTTAATTACTAAAATTACCATTGCATCATCCTTTAATAACTTACATATATAAACTATATATAATTGTAGTATGATTCATTTTGGTAGTAATTGTCCGCCTATAGTTTAAACACTTACATGTTTTTTTTTCGTACGAGCCTAGGTTTCTTCTAGTGTATTTAGTATAAGAGCTCAACTTACTAAATATTTTACGTTAGGCATAAAGTTATAAGGTTCAAGGACATGCTATTCTCAAAACCGACATTTTTTTGTGTATTTTATATTCAAGTGCAAATACTTATTTTATAATAAAAATCATAGTTCGAAACCAGGTAGTCAATTTTGAACTTGACCGATCACAAACCCTGATAAAGGAGGAGGGTTACTGTCACGTTGTTTTCCGATGGTGGTTTGGAAATTTTTTTTACTAAATATCATGAAATATGTTTTCCTTTATCTTCATTGAAGCTCATGCCTAGCCCAGACATACAACCCTACTTTTTACCTGTAATAAAGCAATTTTTCTTTAAAAGAAAAAATTATCTATAAGGAATAGAAAAGGGAAAAAGAAAGAAGGAAACTCATTTATTGGTCATCTATATACACTATTTAGTTGGGGGAAACCTAAATATTTTTATCAAATCAAAAATAATAAGTTGTTAAGAGTCACTCTACAAGGTGCACTTTCGTATTTTATAATGCTAACGACGTATTAAATATCCAATCTTCGACTATCAACACAATCTCGTTTCGTCATTCCAATGTATTTAAAAGTTATGACCTGGGTCAAGGAGTTGCTATCAAGTCTTATGTCTAATCCCTATTAGCGCTTTTTTTGCCTTTTTTCTCACCTTCTTAGGACCTTCAAGTTACACTAATTTATTCTTCATCTCAATCGGTGTTATCAGTCGGTGTTATCAGAACCGGACCGGCCAGTCAAATTGGAAAAATCGAGAACCAGTCCCCTCACCGATTTCCAAAACCCCTAAAATTAGACCACTTTAAAAAGCAGTCGTTATTTAGGAACTGGTCGGTTGAACAAGCGGGAACCGGTGGTAGAACCGGTTGAGAACTGGCCAAAACCGGTTAGAATCGGGAAAAAAATAATTTTTTAATAAAAAAGGACACGGCCGAACCGGACCGGTCAAACTGGAAACCCGTCACCTAGCAGGTTTGACGATTGGTCTGGTCATGAAAACATTGATCTCAATTGATTCTCGTTTATTTTCTCATCTATTGGAATTATTCTTTTTTTTTTTTTTTTCATATTCGTTAAATTTCATTCTTATTTTTTTTCATATGTGATTTTTTGGTCGCCAAATCTTATCCTCGTAATGTGTAAGGCATTTTTGGGAGGCTCTATAGAGTTTAACTAAGAACTCGAGCTCTTGATTTCTTTGGATTTCTAGAGCTTTCAAAATACATTTTGTTTTATTTTATGAGGGTTTCATAAATATTAAAATAATGTAAAAACATTTCTATCCGATTTTATATTTACTTGGGAGCTCTAAAAATCTACAGAAATCCAGAGCTCCCACTTGATAGTTAAACTAATAAATAAAAGTTACCACGTTCAACTGGCCCCACCATCAATCAACCCAACAAAAGAAAATAAACAGACTTGACCAGATACTGTGCAACCTAATATGGTAGGTCCACTAGGGGCGATCCAATGTCAGTTCATCTCTAAAGATATAATGACTTTTCAAGATCCTCGACAGGCCTCGGCCTTAGAATTGCTTCAAGTGAGCCTATCTGATACGAAAAATGTTGGTATCGTTCACAGGAGCACATACTCCTTAAGTCTACGTCATTAGGTAGTCCTAAAAGTGGGTTGTATGAACCCAGATAGGGGTGTAAACGAGCCGAGTCGGGTGTCACTCAAGCTTGGCTCGTGACATATATATGTTGCTGGCTCAAGCTCATCTCAATCTCAATTTGAATCATCGAATGCTAGCTTGAGCTCGGCTCGTCTATAGATAATCGAGCTCAAGCTGGCTCGTGAGCTTGTACTATTATTTTGGGTTCGTTTATTCTAATTTTAACATAATAATTTAAATCAAAATCCTAATTGTTAAACATGCTCATCAGATTCTCTTTAAAAAAACATTTAAAAAACTGAACATAATTATAGAGAATTTATAAATTTGAAAAAAATAAGTTACTTTTTAAGTTTTCTCAATGAAAAATTATATTTAAGTTTTATGTGAAAACTAATATTATTAGGGTATTATAAGTAGTACAGTAAAATTAATTGAATTGAGCTCGTTGCTTGTGCTCAGCTTGATTAACAAACGAGCTCAATTATTTAGCTTGGCTCAACGAGCTCAAATACCCAACTCAAGCTTGACTCATTTTGAGACGAATCAAACTAGCTCACGAGTTGGCTCGGCTCATTGACAGCCCTAGAGCTAGGGGTGCACAGAAGCCAAGCTAGCTCGATTACTCGGCTCAATCAAGCCAAGCTCAAGCTCGAATATGTGACTCGATCGGACCGAGCCAAGCTGAGTTGAGTTTTCAAGCTTGAAATGTATTCAAGCAGAGTTCGAGCCAATGCTTATTTGATTCGACTCGGCTCGATTCAACTCGAACTCGAATCAGCTTGAATATTATGTAAAAAAATAAAAAATATATTATTTATATATATAAATATATATAATATTATTTTTATTTTAAAATATTATTTTAAATAAATCAAGTTGAGCTCGAGCCAAACCAAGCTCGACTTGAGCTTGAATCAATTTGAGCTCGAGCCAAGCCTTTTGAATTCGAACCGAGCTTTGAGCTGATTTTTCGAACACCATTTCAAGCCGAGTCGAGGTCAAACCTAAAGTAATTCCCTTTCAAGCTAAGCCGAGCATGACCAAGCTCGGCTCGAATACACCCCTACCCAAAACCATCAAACAATGTACACTAAAGGAGTACATAGTCTTAAGAGGAAGTCAGCTTTTCTGGAAATGATTTTACTTTTTCATAGAAAACATTTTCCTACCAACTCTATTTTCATTATTGTTATGATTTTGCCTGTATATCTAGGTTGATTGTTAGTTTAGACTGTACCCTTGGTGCAACTTTGCCCGTCTAGCTTGCCATGCTGCTAAATTTATTTTTGGATGACTTGAATAACAATTTTTAATTTACGTCTTTGAATATGATATATAATTGCGTTTATGTTGAGAGTTTTCATTAAGGAAAAATAGAAAAGTAAGGACATTTAAAACAAGGGTTTTCATTGTGGAAAAACAGAAAAGTAAATGAGATTTGTAACTTCATTTGTTTTAACATAAAATAATGAAAGAATCTCTCATCCACTGTGAACATAAGCATATTATCAAACCATGTAAACGTGTTGTGCTTTAATTTTCTTAACTGAGATCACACGATCTCATTAGACTTACTCGAGAGTCTGGGACCTAGTGAGAGTGCAAAAGTACACTCCAAACCAATTATTATGTAATCCTTATCACTCTTTCTAGTCTGAATGCAGAATTTAAAGTTTATATTTTGAACTTGTTCCTCATCTATAGATTATAAATTCTAAGTATTTTTTATATTATTTTATACAAAGAATTCGAGTAAAAAGCTTTCATGAAAATCAACAGACAAAAGAAATTCAAAAAAGATAAAAAAAATAAAAATAATAATCTTATCTTGGACCATTATCAGGATTGGAGAAAATAAAGTTCAAATCTAAGAAGCCCAAGACCCAAGTCAAAGAGTCAAAGCCCAAGACCAAATATAGAAAGATTATCTCACACATAGGTAAAATTTTTTAACAAGATATGAATGAATGTAATTTTGGCATAAAAATGATGGAACTCTCTTGAATTAGAAACAAGAAGTGTGTTATATTAATGTTTTTATTTTCGAAAAATTAAAAAATCTAAATCAAATAGAAAACGAAAGGGAAGAACAATAACTATATATTCATGTCGTACGTACGGACGTTCCACTATCATTCTATACATGCTAATACTAATCTCAGCTCTCGAATTTATCTTATTATTGTTTTAATTTTTTCTTTTATTTGAATTGTTAAATCTCTGACTTTGGCTAGGGTGGAATTCTCTCAATGAGGTAATGTTAGTCTGATTTAATCAATTGAATGTTTTTAATGTTTATGATTTCTATTTTTTTTGTTCTTCTAGTTTGAATTTTTCTTCCAATTGAATTTTTTGGGTTTAAATCTGTTCATGAGTTCAATCACATTTTTCTCATAGTTAGGTAATAATTCTTGATTTTTCAATCGAAGAACTCCTAATCTCAACAGATATTATCATTTGCTGCGATATTGCCTCCAGGTATATCATCGACCTTAGATCTTTCTAATGAAGTTATTGTTTGTGTTAAAACTTGGTTTAGATAGATGAGTAGTAATTGATTTTAAGTTTTAATTATAAATTGAATTTCTATATCTTCTGATTGAGGGTTTAGGATGTGAAATCCTTAATTGAGTTATACATTGGATTAATCGAATTGATATTATACCATTAAGAGGAAAAAACCCGATGCCTTGACACTTTCTCTCATCGATATTCCCTTTAAATTAATTACAATTTTCTCTACCAAAATTCTATAATATTTTTTTCAACAAGTGTTTTCTATCATCACTTCTCCCGATGGATTAAAAACTGCAAAAGTACCTCATATCTTGCACACCAAACTTGAAATTTTAGGGTTTGGTAAAAAACTGTCTTGTAAGATAAAGTTTTCATCAAAGCCTAAAAGTCCAAATTTTGGTGTATTGTCTCGAGTAGGTCTAACATGTGCACAAGATTTTTCCTTTCTTTCATTGCATTGCATTGTTTTCTACATTTAGGGGTCATTTGACATCAATTTGGTGATTTTCTCATTATAGAAAATAATTAATTTTATAAATTTTAATTTTTATAATTAATTTTGTGCATTCAGTTGTCAATTAAAATCAATTATGAAGAAAGACAAAAAATTGCATATATTAAATATAGTTATATTTATCTAACAAATTTATAAATGTCATAAAATATCCAAAATTTTATTATGTTCCATCTATCTCGTCTGTTTTCACGTTTATCTCAATTTTTTTAAAAGCGCATTGCATCCTTTTTTTATTCCCCTAAAATTATGCTAAAAACATAACGATTCTTAAAGAGTAGTGATAGGTGTACCCATGAAATCGAGGTGAGTAATTAAGAGGGTGCATCCAACAATGAGGTGGTGCCATAGGCTATGAAATGATTCCATGCGTGCGTTAACTATTTCCTATTCTCTAAAAATGAGTTGTGAAACTCATTTTCGCCGTTTCTGATCCGGAATGAAGAAAATCGTTGCCAAAGAAAGGTGACAAAGGGCCCCTAGTATTCTATTTTTCAATACCCATTGGAAGGATCTGTAAACCACTCAACAGGCAACTGCAACTGCAACTGCAAACGCATTACGCTAGAACTCTTTCTTTACTGGTTTTCTCTTATACTTTTAGAGTGCTGAGAGATTGACTGATATATACTTGAGAGAGGAGAGAGGAGAGAGGAGCGAGGAAAGCTAGATAATGATTTCTCCCCCATTACAGGATTCCCCATTTTAATGTTTTTACAGCAGATTCTAATAACGATCTAATTATTCCCGCCATTTTTCCTGTTTACAGAACGGTAAAGAGAAACCCCAATACGTCACCCTGACCCAAACCCACGTGAAATCTCTACTCTCTGCTCCTCTGTCTGCAACTTTTCTTGTACAACAGAGACTAAAGTTGACAAAATTCTGAGATTTTTTTTTTTTTTTGAAGTTCATTTCTCTGCATAATTTCAGTTTGGGGTTCCTCAATTTCATGTTTACTGATCTGGGGTTCTTTTAGTTCCATTGATCAGGACAGTACCATTGGAGGGTTGGAGCTTGATCGTCCGAGAAGAAATCGCAGGACTCCTCTGTACTAAAGAAATTGTGTTCTTCCATCTTCAATTGCTGTGGATAAGCTTTCTGGGTATTTGCAGAAATTGCTCTCGGATCCGAGAACTGGAAGCAATTGACTGAGGAAGGAGAAGTCGAAGAAGAGTAATTGAATCTCAGCGAAGATGAAGCTGGAGACATCAGTAACTGGTTTTGTTGAAGAACCCCAGATGAAGAAATCCCAGCATTCTGGCTGTTGTCTTCGTTTAGGATTGCACTGGAGTCACTGTCCGATGATCCATCTTTGAAATCTCCGAACACCGAAACCTTGTTGTAACAGTCATGGGTTGGATCGGTAGCCTCCGATCCACCGATCCCGGTGATAAAGATCTTACTCTGCTCGGATTCCGGCATCAAGATCTCTTCTTTAACTGAGACATTGCTTTCGGTGTTCTCCTCTTGGAGCTTCAATTTCAAATCTCTTAGCTGCAACACAGACACCAAGAACACAAGAGTTATAACCCACATTCAAGTTAAAATCCCATTTCTGAAACTAGTAAGATTACTCTATATAGATTTATGATGCCTATGCCTACCCAGACGCAAACACGGATCCCAAAACCCGAACTGATGGGAAGGACACAATCTAAGTCTTTATCGCATAAAATATGTAAGCGGCTTTCACTCTAGGGTGGTGCAATTCTTAGGATTTTTTCCCGGCCCTCCCCCAAGTAACCCAATCCACAACTCAAACCCGTGACGTGGGGCTTGCTTTGATACCAAATGATGTGTACCAGGACTGATCCTAGAAGTCCGATTTGATACCAAATGATGTGTGCCAGGACACTGATCCTAAAAGCCCGAACTGATGGAAAGGCGCAATTTAAGTATTCATAGTCTAGATAGTAAAATTTTACCTCTGATATTAGAGCTTGGTTGTCGTGTTGGAGAGAGTCGTAGCTGTGCTTAAGAGTATCATAATTTGATTTAAGAACGCCATAATCTCTCTCCAATTGCTTGGTTTTCCAGCGGGCACGGCGGTTCTGGAACCAAACGGCGACTTGTCGTGGTTGCAAGCCCAGTTCTTGGGCTAGTTTGACCTTTCGATCGGGTTCGAGCTTGTTTTCGACCTCGAAATTCTTCTCTAAGGCTTTCACTTGATCGACGCTTAATCTCCTTTTCTTCTCGGCGATGTGGCAGGATTCCTCTGCACAGTCTTCTTCATCTAAGCCCTCCAACATGGACTGAAATCCCCTACTGTAAACATGGTTGCTTCCTGGACTCTTTTCCTCTAGATTATCAGAACACAGAGACATAGAGTTAGTCTTTTGTCTCAGATCTAAATAAAATGAGCAAGAAACAGAAACTCCTCAAAAGGGAAAAAGAGAGAGAGAGAGAGAGAAATAGCATTAAAAGAGTTCCAACACAAGAAAACTGCATGAGATTAACAGATTGAAGCAAATTCTCATTAAAATCAAGCTCATTATAAACAGAAAAATTTACAAACAGACCAAAACAACAAAAGGGTATGTCTGAATTCTACTTCTTTTTCCATATATATTTTTATTTACCTGTAGGTGGGCAGATGGTGATCAAAGCACCCAATGAATCTGAGCTACCAAGCCTTTTCATGTCTGAAAGAAAGATTCCTAGACAGATCTCTTATTAGATGAGATCCTTGGTGTTTTCTTTATAGCTCAATGGGTATTGAAAGCAGGTCTTTCACTTAGATAAAGCCATGGAAGCATTACTCCCATGCCCAAAACATACCCCTTTATGGTTAAAGATGTATAGAAATTGAACTTCTGAATAACCAGTAATCTCTCTTGGATTCACCACATTTATCCTTTTTAACTGTTTCTTGTCCCTCTAAACCCATGAAAAGAAGAAGAAAGAAGCAGAAAACACAAGAAGCAAGCTTTCAATCAAGCCAAACACTCCAAGCAAGAAGAGAAGTAATCAAAATCCTCACTCTACTTCATCATTACTCAATCAATCTAACATAGCTAATTTTCAAGGCCAAATTCTCTGACTGTTCATCTAAAAAAGAAAATTAGAGAGAGAGAGGGAGAGAGTATTGAAATGGACTACCAGTTCAGAGCCTGCTGGCCACTCTCTTTAAATAAACCAACTTGGGTCAGATGTGGGGTTAGAAACTGACTCGAGTTATATGTACACGCAAATGAAATGAAATGAAAACCAAATTCAATAAAAATGATACCCAGAAAGGAGGGCAATATCCAGTCAACCTCACATTTTTCGACCGTTTAAAGGAGGTATCTTTTGGGATCGAAAGAGAGAGAGATATAAGCCATCATCTCTAAGAAAGCTCGGCTTGGCTTGGCTGGGGTGGGGTGGACCAACTGACGGAGATACGGCTGGCGTCAGCGGATCACTCCCCCTCACAACGGTGTGCTCGGTGCAAATAATCAAGATTAAATCATGATTAGTACTTTTTACTTACTTTGTTAAGGAAAGATGGCAATGAATTTTCTCTGGCCGAGGCCACAGCAAAATAACCTTGGCCAGCCTTTAAACACCCTTCAAAGTTTCAACTCTCTTTAAAGGTTAGATGCATTAACTCTAAGGGTTAATAAATTTTAATCACAGTTAATGAAAATTAAAAAAACACAGGGTAAGTTGGGGAGGTTGGCCAAAGTATTTTACTCTGGCCCAACCAAAGGAAATCCACAAACTAACACCGCTTCATTTAGGCTTGTAAATAGTTTTATGAAGTAAATCATTTACGATAGGAAAACTTTTACCTCGTATCTCACTCATTTTTGTTGTTTGGTTGCATATTTGAAATTAATGTTTAAAAAGAAAAAAAATGTTACTTGTGAAGTAGGGTATATTTGTAATTTTTTAAATATATTTAAAGAGATTTAAGGGAAAATGACTTATGAAATTTTTGAAATGCAAGTCAGTTGATGTAAAAATTGTTCTTTTTCCTTTTCCAAGAAACATTTCACTTAGCTATGTTTGGTTGCCGAGAAAATTGTAGAAAACATGGAAAAGAAAAGAAAATTTTAGATTTTTATTACAAATTTTAGTTGTGTTTTGTCTAATTTTCTTTTCTTTTCCATGTTTTTACTTATTTTCTCGACAACCAAACATAGGGTTAGGAAAGACCTTACGTGGAAAACAAACACGTTGAAATGACATTTCTCCCTAGATTTTTTTTTCTTCATTTTACATTGAAATGACTTAGATCAGTAATGGTGAGTAAATTCCTTTATGCCAGATACTTCAAGGATAATTTCCCTCTCCAAGACTCGACCCCAAGTCACTCTCTCTCATAAGAGGGGCATGTGATGCTGTGTGAGCTATATGTTCTTTATTAATTCTTTTTTCCCTTTTAATTTGTTTTTTTTTAAATAAATGTGAATACCCTGGACCTTAAAGAATCAAACTAGTCCCACGTGTTGCATAGAAAATACCCCCACCCCATACAACCGATATCGAAGGATCCCAGGAATCGACCTTGAGACCTTTACGGTTTTACAGTTCATCCTTCTGCTGGGCTACACCCTGGGGGTTTCTCTTAATTAGTTCTAAGCAGTAGTTTTTGACTTAAAAAAGGCAAACAAATATGGTAAAATTGTGGGCAGCAACAAGCAGTTGCATCGATCACAAAAAGTTTCAAGATATAATGGAGTGTAACCATGTCCAAAAATAAGGATGGCCCACCTTAGAAACAATCTGGACCCTCCAATCAATGGGCTGTCTCTTGGATGAAACGCTGGAATTTTGTGTTGAGGGAGACAGATAGAGGAATTTCTGGATTGGTGATGATCGGAGTATGGGACACATTAATTGGTGTCACTGACTTCAAGAGAGCTTCTCAGTACATTTTACAAACACCACCTATCATCTTCTTCGGATAATATGATAAGATGAACGCCACTTGAAATGTGCGTTGGTTTCTTGGTTTGTGCACTGATTCTTTCTTTGAAACGTTGTTTACAGTAATGATTGATTACTCCCTAAAACATGGCTCTGACCACTATTTAAGTCCTTTTTTCTTTAGGTGATAACTGATAAGTAGTCGGCTCTTTCATTACAATAGCCCGATGTCCAAATAAACGCTAAATGGTTTGGGCCCAATCCTAATTGGCACAAGCCCCAACAGGGTTAGCATTTTGCTTTCCTCTTCTTTTTATGGAGACCTTAATAGCGGAGAATAGAAAATTATTCCTTGGGAGTGATGCCAAACAGCCCTTAATAAGCTGAATTAGTTTTTGGATAGTGAGAGGGGCATTTGATAACTCTTATTATTTAGGCAAAAGAACTTATTCAAACTTTAGAGTGTTTGGTTAAAATCTAATTAAAGGTTTAAATTTTTTTGAAAAGGTTTTACCTACAAAATAATAAGCAGATAGGGAGCTCCCTTTTCTTTAGTTCTTTTTTAACTACAGATGAGCAACAGCGCACACACGGCTTGGTTTGTCCTAGTGGTAGTGTATCTCCTCCTTTGGGGAGGAGTGACTCGTGTTCGTGTGCCCGTTGAGTACCCACCCTTGAGTTCTAACCCACCTAACCCCAACATAGATAAATAAATGATATAGCTGATTCCCCCCCCCCCCCCCCACCAAAAAAAAAAAAAAAAGCAACAACGCACACGCTATTGCCCATTTATGCCTAAAACAAAGGTGGATCCCACATTTTAAAAAGGTGGGCCCCACAAGTGTTTTAGGCATAAACAGGCAACGGCAAGCCCATTCAAACCCTTTTACCTCTAATGCACTTAAAAGATATTTCACAGCCATGTGCATAAAAATTTCTTAAATCTAGACTTTTGCGGTGTTTCCTTTGGGGATGACTCAAGTTAGAAT
This sequence comes from Tetracentron sinense, assembly GCA_015143295.1. Lineage (NCBI taxonomy): Eukaryota > Viridiplantae > Streptophyta > Magnoliopsida > Trochodendrales > Trochodendraceae > Tetracentron > Tetracentron sinense. The sequence goes on from CM026574.1 coordinate 18,967,253, forward strand.
CTATCAGTGAGGTGGTTGAGAGGCCCACCTTTGTCCTAACCTAACTCTCATCCTATTTCTTTTTCTAAGAAATTCCAAAAATACCCTCACCAATCATATTTCTCCCTATGGAAAAATACTGGTATTAAATCAAATTAGAAGAAAATTTTATAGTTTTTATCAAATGATCAAACTCGGGAAAAAAAATATATTATAGCTTATTTTTTAGGGCTTATTAACCAAAACCGTGCTATACCGTCTTGCTCAAACTTTCAACTTTCAAGCTTAAACTACAGAGTTTTTATCAAACGATCACTGAAGATAAATGAATTAGCACCTTACTAAACAAAACCGTTAAACTTTGCTATATTTAAAATATACGCTCTTGCACAGTCGGAATTCAGTTCAAGCCCAAAAAAGCTTCACCCTGGTCCCAAAGTCTCAAAACTGTGAAACAAGTGATTTAAATCAAAACAAATTGCTTAAAGTCAAAAACTAGGGAATAATCAGCAACTTTGTTCTTTCTCTGTTGAATAAGGGGCCTGCTACTCCAATTTCTACACCTGACAAGGCTGGCATGTCGGGAATCAATCCCTCGAGCTCCATAACCACAAATACTTTACAATCCGTCCTATTCTTTTCTTTATGGTGGTAGCTGCAAATGCAATGGGACCCAAACCTCTATATGACTTTTTTTTTATCTAAACCTCTCTTTACTCCAATAAATTCGTATAAATATCTCTCCATGAAACTGAAACTGAGTGGGTAATAGATCTAGACTTTATATGAAAAGTAGGTTTGTGGCTATTTAAGGGACATATGCATGGAGACTTTTGTCTTGGGTTCTCCTTGATCTGCTAATCTAATTATAAACAGGTAGACACAAGAGAGGGAGAGAGAGCAGTTTTAGGTATCCATCTATTTATCTTGACTAAATAGAAGCAAGGCCAAAACTAACACATTAGTAGTAAAAGACCGAATACAACCAAAAAAGGACCAAAAAACGATCGATTGATCGATACATCCGACAATGATCACATGGTTTTTATAAAGGGACTTTATATTATTTCCATAAGAGAGATGGATGGCTAAGTTTTAGTTAGATGTCTCAAAGGAGATGGAAAAACAAAGATCCTTGTAATACCATCCATGAGTTCACAAGCACTAGAGAAGAGAGATGGGTTCTTTTGTTTCTGGGTAGCTCTTAGGTCCTATATAAAGTCTACAGAATATGCATAGATTCAAAACAAAGGTAAAGGATATACAAATAAATTAAAGTAACAGGTAAGAAAAGGGTTTGGGTTAGGTGGGGTTGTGACTTATGTAGACTGTAGAGTTTGTAGACCCCTTGAAGGTAGGCATCTTTTCCTCTCTTTTTTTTTTGCTTTGTTTTCTATTGTTTGTGTGTTTTCCAAAGGCCAGGTTGAAAAGTAGGGGAAAGTAGAATCTTTCTTAGACTTTGTCCCTCTCATCTTTCCTATCATGTAAAATAATTAGGAGATTGATTAGGCTGAAAAGTGTTTCAAAAGCTTGCCTAATTAGTTGGTTATGATACTACCACAGATTTGTTTGCTAGGACAATCTATTTCCTTATTTTCTGGAATGGAAGACTGTTTAGGGTCTGTTCTTTTGTTGAGATTTATAGTCTGACACTATGCAATTTTTGTCAATGAACAATATACATTTTCTTTTGAGAACTAGATGTATCGATGTTTCTCATCTATTGGGTTGCAATCCTTGTGAGACTCTAAATGAGCAAAATGAATGATTTCAAATCTCACAAATCATCTATTGGGTTGCAATTCTTGTGAGACTCTAAATGAGCAAAATGGATGATTTCAAATCTCACAAAAAAAGGCTAAGACTTGAAATCTCATGATGGTAGGAATTAATCTTGTTAAAAACCTTGACAAAGTGACTCAAATTTCCTACCCACTACCATTACAAGTGTAAAGTGTCAAGCTTTATAAGTCTCACCAAAAGAACGGTTACTAGCTTACTATGAGATGAGTTGTCAGAATGGACCCTGAAGTAATGGAAATATTAAACAAGAGCTTCATACTTCTAAAATATCAGAAAAATGACTTTAAATTTTATTTTCCTTAAACAAAATGAATGATGTTCATGTACGAATGTTTTATAATTAGGTTCGGTCGATAACGTTATTATCTAGTAAACACCTTGATATCATTCATAATAGCAAATATGATTGCAATCAAATCACATAAAACCTAGATACAAAGCCATGACACGGCTAAGAATAGAGGGGAATAGAAGAAAACAAAAATCTGATACTTTGATGATTATAAAGTCCAAAGCTTGATTACAATTCAGAACAAAATAAAAGTGGAACACACTCACACTCACCCAACTGAGAGGAATCACTCAACTCTAACTAAGAGGAAGCACTCAACTCTTAGAATTAACATTAAGCTAGAGAAATTCTCATACCATATTCTCTCATATGAAGTAGAGCCAACTTAACAATCTAAAGTCCAACTAAGCATAATTTTCAAATAAGCACTTCTTTTTAGACTAGTGTTAACAAACGCCACCTAAGTGATCTTCTAATACATTTTCTATGCATCCAATTATGGTTTCCCATGTGCTTTGATGAGTTCCTAAGTCATTAGTATATTGGAAAACAACTGCAATTAGTTCCAATGTTTCTAAAGTCTAAACACAACTATCAATTTAATTATTGATTCCGCGCTCTCATCATGGTGAACTATGCATAACATCGTATGAGCTCTACTTCTTGGGCTGCATCAATCTCCTCTTGAAAAAACTCGCCTTCAAGTTCATTGTTATAGCTTTAGTCGAAGCTTTGATTTTAGATCTCCGGCTAGCCCAATACTCTCACTTTAATCTCTTAAGTCACACTTTGAACATTTATACCATTGGTTGGGTCCATGATAATTCTGTTGCACAATTTTCTCGACTTGATTTTTTAGGCTGCCTTCCAATGTTGGAGTTGTTATTCTTGAAAAAGTAACCAGTACATACATGTCATCTTTAAAGGAACTGCTAAAGATTTCTACAAGAACGGATCATCATAGGGTTAGAGACAAGGAAATCAAAATATATTTTTCTTCTTCAAGAGTTTGAATTGTGACTAAATAACCAATATCCATCAAAGATTGGAGGATAATTCCAATCTATGACTTGCCGATCAAAATAACACGGTTGATGGGTTGATATTACCTTTTGTTCTTGGTACTCTGTAATTTTGTGTAGAAGTAAATGAAGGGTACTATGTAGAGATTGCAAGAACTTGCTCTAATACCAATTGACGCAGCCAAGAATTAAGAGTAGAAAAAAATTCAGAAACTTACTTTTATGGTGAGGATAAAGTCTTTGATTATAATTCAAAACAAAATAAAAGATGGGAAGACACTCACCCAACTTAGAGGAATCACTCAACTCCAACAAAGAGGTATCACTCAACTCCTAGAATTATCATTAAGCTACACAAATTCTCATACTACATTATCTCATATGAAGTACCAAGTGATCTTTATATAAAACCAGTATTTTGCTTCTTTGAAAACCACTAATACATTCCATATGCAACCATGGTTTCCCATGTGATTTGATGAGTTTCTAAGTCATTAATATTTTTAAAAACCAACTACAAATAGTTCCAATGCTCTAAGCACAACTACCAAATTAATTATTAATTCCATGTCCTCATCATGTTGAACCTTAATGCATGACATCATATGAGCCCTACATCTTGGGATGCACAATTGTCCTTTCTCCATTGGATATTAAAGGGCTAAGTAAGTTTCGGGGTATTGTACACAGCTGATAACTTTCCTGGTCATGAACATAAGATATGCCATTCATTTATTAAATTAGGGCCATAATTCATGTATGATATCAAGAACAAATCTAGGATCATTTTCAGATTTGTTGAAGATTAAGGAGTCTATTTTGATATTTGGCCCAATTCTTGTGATCTTTTTCAGTATTTCTCCTTAATATGATTTCAATCAAGTGAAAGGGCATTATTGTCATGAACCAATGTTCCTGGTGGGTGGCTAGGATGCCCCTATCATCACTCCTTTTGCGCTATTGACCTATGTCCCATGAACCAACATCTTCTCTATGTTTTATCCACTTCTTCAGTTGTGTCTATGGCAAGTTCAGTTAAATTGGGTTTATCCATATCCTTATGAGCTCCACTTTTGAGGTTGAAAAGAAATGGAAAATTAACATGTTTCAGCATAAATTGAGCTGTATTCTTCTTTTCGATATGTATGTGGGATAGCACCCTGTTTTCACATTCGGAATTTGTTTTTTCTCAAGTATAGACATAGCGTGTGCGCTTATCCAGTTGTGTCTATGGCTCGTTTCAGTTAAATTGGGTTTATCCATATCTTTATGGGCTCCACTTCTGAGGTTGAAAAGAAATGGAAAATTAACATGTTTCAGCACAAATTGAGCTGTATTATTCTTTATGATATGTATGTGGGATGGCACCCTGTTTTCACATTCGGAATTTGTTTTTTCTCAAATATAGACATAGCGTGTGCGCTTAATTTAATAAAAGAAAAATGAAGAAATAAGAAACTTGTCTAAAAAGCTCTAATTTCATAGTTCTTGAAACACGGAATATGTTTATATGATAAAATTAAACCTTTTCCTTCTTTTCTGATAAAATCCAAATCAATATTTGTTGTTCTCGTGTACACGTTTACACCCATATTTTATGATTCTTTTACTTGTTAGTTTACTAGTTCAATGATGAACATATGCACCAACTTAATCTGGTTCAACATTTTTCTCTCAAACACCCAATTCCCTAAAGATCAAGCAATGAGCAACATATAATTTGTGTTCAAACAGGACTGGGCACTTTAGGTGAGCAGTCTACCCACCTTTTTTGTCGCCAACGGTACAGCACCAAAAGATGGTTGAGAAACCTTACTCCCGATAGCTTATTACCCTAACTTTTAAGGGGTTAATGGTTTTGAGTAAATAGAGTGATTCTTCACCTCCAGCAATGAAAAGACCCAAAGCGATCACTCATCTTTATGGCATTTTGTCTCTCGATTACATTGCAAAATTTGTAGGCAGAACATAACAGAGGTATCAAGAAATTCATTACAGCCATCTCTCTCCTCAAGACCGGCAGAATGCTTCCAAAGCAATTTGTTTGACACGTTAACGCTGGGCAAGAAACAGGATTGTCATCCTTGTATGAGAGGGGGAAAGTGTAAAGCCAAAGAGTCCATGAATTTTGCAAAGATGTTAATGTCATCATATTATGTCAAGAAAAATAAAGCAATAAATGGAATAAAAACAACTAAATAACTCAATGACCTAAAAGGTTTCAATTTATTTGGAGATACAAAAGGAAACAATATGATGTACTCAATAGTGCATTTACTTTTTCATATTCCGATGCGCATCACATCAGCGCAATGCTGACAAGGAACTCAGAATTTGAAAGGAGAGTAAGAATTTTGGGATTTCTTTTAAAAAATGATATTTTCAATTATGCCCTGAAACAGAAAAACTTAAAACTTCATATAACAGGGGGGGAAATTGACTTACTTAAGAACTGGAAATTAATAGAGACCCAGAAACTTCCACCAGAAAGTCCCAACTACTACCCAGATTGTAGCATTAATAAGTGACATTATGAAGCCCAGCCTGAAAACATCCGGAAGGTCTACATAACCCGCTGTTGAAAAAAGAACCAAAAAATGCTTATAAGTTCACATGCCACCATGATATTAATTACAGAAACAATACCAACTATATATATGTGTGTGTGTGTGTGTGTGTGTGTGAACGACAACTGTAAAGAGAGGCTCTGCCATGTTTTCAACTATTTAAACAGAAAAAGAAAATCCATAAGGAAAAAAGAAGACTTTCCTGATGTAATGCAGAAAAAGAATGGTATATGTAATACAGAAGGAAAGAATAGTACCTCCGTAATATACAGCAGCCTGACCACTGCTATAATGTGTTAGTGCACCAAAAAGATTTGTATTGTATGCTAATGCCAGCGCTGCCAACACACCAGGCACTCCAGATGCCAAGTGCATGGCAAGAAATGCAGAGTACAAAGCTCCTACATGACCAGTCTGACTTGCAAATAGATAGTGGATGAAGAAGTATGCTGCCTGAAGAACACCAAATGCAGCCGGCCAGCTCAACGAGAAAGATTGAAGGGACTTGGCCACACAATCAGACATCCAGGTTACAATACCAAGGTTTGTCAGTTGGCCTGCCATGCCCACTAGAACTGCAAACCAAGCCAAGGTATCCCATGCTGATTTTTCACTTAGACAATCATCCCAATCAAGCACTCCCAACACCAGAAGTACAGATAAGCCAATCATTGCAGCAACAACACTTGCTACGCCAAGAGCCTCTCTGCATATAAACCGAGCTCTATCAGCATTCCAAAACCTTAACAAAAAAAAAAGGCTTTTCAAATTGGAAACGAATAAAATGACTACTTCCACCAAATCAAGAATCTGATATTCACATTGGTGTTGCAAAACATGATCCTATATGCAATTTTCAAACCCCACACAGGATCCCAACGCTTTCAGCCAGCTTAATAACATGAATCTGAATTTAGAATAGAAGCTACATACTAGACATCAATTAGCATATAAGTGTAAATGAATCGCTATAAACATGTTGAAAATTTGTCAGAATGATAGCAACATATTCCATAGGTCAGATGCAGCGGATGTTGGCCCTGCTTGCATGGTTAGAATTTGCTTACTGATTTCTCCTAGTGTTTGTGATGCACAGTGCACATGGAAGTTAGAACTTTTGGCACGAGCCAATGGACTCAAGTGAATACACAGCGCAAGTCCAGTGTGGACTTTTTTCTACCTTCCAAAAAAAAACTCTGGTGACTTATTCACGTGGCATGTCACTCACAAAATTGGCAAAATCAAATTTTGAGTCAGGAGTTGATACCAACATCTCGCTAAGAATTAAACTGAGCCCACATGCTCAACATAGTTAAGTGTTAATCTAAATGGGTAATGTGTGGTCTAAATTTAGCGATGCACAGCTAGCTGAAAGAAATTGTATAGATGTCGGGAAGCTATGTCCAAGGTGGGAAGCTCGCTTCCCAAGAAGCTTGTTTCCCAGACTCGCTTCCCAAGAAGCTTGTTTCCCAGACTCGCTTCCACTCGCTTCCATCAAGTCCCATTTAGTGGTCAAAAGGGGCTATATATCTAGGAAGTAATGGGATAGACCTATGTCTAAAGCTTACGACATAGATCCTAAGCAAGTATCGTTAGATTGAAACCTAAGGTTGTATTGCACATACTTCTCCAAAATATCTCATGTAAGATAAAATTTAAAGCATGACTGGTCATCTTAATATAATGGGAACATGATATTAATATCTATTTCTCGCTTCCCGTTTCCTAAGAATTTTTTGAGCCTCGCTTCCTGCTTCTCGCTTTCGCTTCTCGGTTTGGTAACTATGAGAAATTGTCAATTCAAAACTCCTAAAAGATGTACTCACCATGCTCTTTCACATAAAATACAGCCATTAGGCAGGAAAATCACAAATAGGTCATCAATAAAACAACCATTAGTACCATTTACCAAACGGCCCTCATGATCCCTTAAATTTTACTTGACACCTCTATTACAAATTTACAATCAACCCACCACAATTCTTGTCCTTTCCCATGAACTCAACCTTCATGTTTAAATGTTCAAAATAGGTAAGTCATTCTAAGCAATCAAAGCAAAGAAACTCTTTGAAGAGAAATGAAAAAATAAATGGCTACCCACAAATGGGCGCGAAGCCATGAATTTGTAGGGGGGCACGCAATGGTTGATTGAAAATGTTAGTAATTGTTGATGAATTTGTAAAGAATAAATAGGCTGGTATCAAATATTTTTGATCTAGGGAATAGGGGGTTCGGGGGCGTAGCCCCCATTTTTAATGACTAAACTTTTGGGTCATTTCGTCCATATCCTCCAGGTATTGTTTCCCCTTGTTTACGGGGCAATTGTCCCCCTTGCCCTATAGCTATGCCCCGTTAAATAATTAAATAATATAGTATAAAAAAATAAATTTTGTTTGCAAAACTTCAAGGCCCTTTCCAATGGCTATGTTCTATTAAATAATATGGTATAATTTTTTTCCCAAAAGTTGAAGGAGACATATGCCCCTTTGTCTCATGACTATGCCCTATTAAATAATATAGTATAATTTTTTTTTCAAAAGTTAAAGGAGGCATATACCCTTTTGTCTCATGACTATGCCCCCCAGTAAATAATTAAACAACATAGTATAAACTATCAACTATAAAATAAATATTTTTTTTAAGTTCAAGGGGGCAACTGCCCCAATACCCATGATTATGCTTTATTAAATATTTCAAAATTTAGGGGGGGGGGGGGCAATTGCCCCATACCCCATGCTAATGCCTTACAATTTGTTTGTTTTATATATATTTTTCTAACCCCCCCCCCCCCCCCACTCATCCCCATGGTAACAGACGTGACCCTTATATGTTGCAGACTTGCAGGTGTGACCAAATTTGAAAGCTCCCTCCTTGTCAATGTCAAAAGCCAAAAATCGCTCAAATGACATCGCTCGACTGAACCAAACAATCACAACCATGAGGAGCTCTTGATAGAACTCACCACAACCTTATAAGAACAATGAATAAGGAAATCGACTTTCATTCATGGATGGTTGTGGGGCTTGTAATGTATTTTATGCACCTAATTCAGAAGTCCCTTGAGTTGGCAACTAGGCATTAACTACTGTAATATTCCAGATATGTAGGAACACTAATAATCCACAGAACAACAACTTACTAGAAATTGGGTATAAGTGGACTACCGTAAAAATGACGCACTTATAAATAGCTGGGGAATAGAATTTAAAGTTGCTGATGATCGATAATGTCTAAATTGAACATTTAACAAAGGCGGTAATTCTAGAAGCTTCATTTATCTATGACTGAAATTTACTCTATACAGGTTTGATGTTTTATAAGGGATACACCAAAAAGATTAAAATTGGAAGTACAATGTATTTCATGGAAATTTGAGATCCACTCATTGATACATAGAATTCATCTCAAAGAAGAATGTGTGTAGACCTTAGTCCCACATCGCTTACCGATGGTAGGGTTTGTCTCCTTAAGTACTCCCACCATGCCTCTCTTTTTTGAGAGGTGTGTGTGGTTGTGACTTCGGTTGAGACATTGTTTGGGTGTGTGAGTTGTGTGTGTGTGTGTCTATTAACCTATCACCAAAAAAAACCAAAGTGCTCCCAGTGTGTGTAGACCTTAGTCCCACATCGCTTACAGATGGTAGGGTTTGTCTCCTTAATACTCCCACCATGCCTCTCTTTTTTGAGAGGTGTGTGTGGCTGTGGCTTCGGTTGAGAAGTGGTGTGAGTTCTGTGTGCGACTGTGTGTCTATTAACCCATCACCAAAAAAAAAGTGAAAGCAAAATAAAGTAAGTGAAAGGATATAGAAAGCTCATGTGCATAGTATTTCTTGTTTTATTCAAAAACTCAGTGCAAATCTCCAATTTCATGCACTGTATCAGTATGTATGTAAAATATGAAATTAAAAAAGAAAGTGACAAATTAAGTATGTTACCATGCAGAAGAGAACAATGAAGAGATAGAGAGAGATGCAAAGAGTGAGAGACGCAAGAGAGAGACAAAGAGAGATGCAAAGAGAGGCTGAGAAAAGAGAAAACGAGAGAGGGAGAGGGAGGCACAGAGAGAGATGCGAAGAGAGGGAGAGATATAGAGAGAGGGGAGAGAAAGAAGATACATACCTTTCTTTTTCTTGAGTCAGTCGTAATGTTTTAATGTCCGGTTTATAAACCTTTAGAAAAGAGGTATTTAAGAGAGCTTGAAGGAGGGGTTCTTTAGGTTTACCAATAAAACAAATAAATAGCGGTTTTCTTTAGGGACTACCTAGGCAACCGCCCAACACCCAAGTGCCTAGGTGCTGCCCAATGAATAACGCCCGACTAGAGAGGAGCCTAAGCGGTGGTAGTTCAAAAATGCCTAGGCAACACCTTGACTACACTGCCTAATAGATGCACTATGTGTAGTGAAGCTGAGGAATACGTGCATCTTCTTCTTCATTGACCTTGGGTATGGGCCATCTAAGCTTCTTTCTCCCCTTGTTTGAGTAGATTGGGCGACCCTCAAGGAGGTGAGTGACATCACACTTGGTTGGCGGGCAAGTGCCTACGAAAGGAAAGAGGCAACATCCTTTGCGGCATGCTGCCTACTACGATCTTTTGGGGATTTTGGAGAGAAAGGAATAACAAATTTTCAATTGGGTTAGACTCCACCCAAACAAATCTTTGCTCTAAGGCCAATAGGAGCTTGCACAACAGGTCAATTCACCTTCAAGAATTTACAAGCATTCCTAGTGCAATTCTTTTGTATAGATGGAGTCTAAAACCTTTCAGAGACTCACGAGTTTTTTTTTCTTTTGGGGAAAATCTCTCATTGCCCCTCCTCTTGTATCTTTCCCCTTAATTAAATAATTCTTGATATTCATAATAAAGACATTTTCCATTACAAAATAATTCAAAATCCCAACAAGAAATTTTCAGAATCATAAAAAAAAAATTGGCGGGGTTATTTTGTCAATGAGGAGCAGACTTTTTAACTCCCAGGAGGAAGATTTTATGAAGAAGAACACTACATGTGACGTAGTGTTATGGTCTATCTGGAAAGAGAGGAATAACTAGATCTTCACAAGTCTTAGTCTCAGCCTTCCCTCCATTATTGATAGGATTCAGGCCAGGGTAGCCTCTTGGGTGACTACATCCTCATATTTCAGTGGTCTTTCTAGGAGTGACATCATTGGCGATTAGAGATTGATAACGATAATCAACCTGTGAGTGGGATTTGCAGTGGCACAAGGGCTTTTGTTTCTTGGCTTTGGTTGGTTTTTGAGGAAAATCCTCATTCTTTTGGGTCATCCAGACCCCTCTGAGTATTCGCCCTCTTTGGGTCATCGCCTGGCCTAGGTGGTAGCTTTGTATTTAGTTGTTTTTTTCATTGTATGCTTTCTTTTTGCTCCCCGCGGGCTGTCCATGTGGACTCCTTGGTAGCTTTTCCTTGCTATCACTTTGGCTAGTTTCAAAACAATTGCTTTGTTGTCAATCAAAAAATAGAATATCTCAAACAATGGTTAAAAAACTCGGTAAGAGAACTCTTCAAGAGTGGTCAACCAGCTACTCAAACAATGGTTAAAAAACTCACCAAAACTGTTACACCGCAGCCAATATGTAACAGTTTTTATAACAATCGTACGGTTATAATAGCAAAGTAGAAAAACGAAAATATATGTAAAGACTGTTTAGTGAAAGTTAGGTAGAAAGATCCATAGATTCATGGATTTCATTCGAAATTCACGAATTTATATTGATTTTACATACTTTTTTTAATTACATATTGATTTTACGTACATTTTTCCTTCCAAAAACACATTTTGTACTCACTTTTTTTTATTTTTTGAAAAAAAAACTAATTTATGCTTGATTATGCATTTAATCAGTAACTTGCTTTTTTAATAACTTTATTCGTTTCCCAATGTTTTATATGTTTGGATTTATCTGGTTTTTTATTTTATTTTATTGAAAAACAAGCCAACCTTTACAGTTTTGGACCTTAACGTTCGTTACGTAATAGTTTTGGCCTGGACGATTGCGTATCCCAAAACTGTATTGTTTAACCATAGCTCAAACTCACCCAATTGAGGAATAGTGGTTCGGAAGAGATGACTTAGACCATCAAAAATGCTACTATATCTCTCTCCATATGCTCAACATACTCATAAGGCATGGAGGAATTCCCTCCATATACTCAATTGTGTGGAATCCAAAAATTCCCTCCAAGGTATCTTTGTTCCTACGGAATGCAACTTTGAACAAGATTTTTACCTGCGATCACTTGAAAAGTATAGGGTGTAGGATGGCTAACTGTTTTTTGTGTGTTCAAGCGGAAGAGACGGTGGATCATTGTTTTTGCAATGTCACATTGCGTGTGAGATTTGAGGCCTTTTTCTCTCCTGAATAGGTGTGGATTGGGTCTTTCATTCTTCCTTTTATAACTTCTAATGTTGGTTTCTGCTAAGTGTGAATAGTGCGTGGACAGTTATTTGGTCACTCCTTCCTCCAGCCATATCATGGTCGATATGGATTTTGACACTCTTCTAAGGCATTGAACTTAGTTTTCTGGAAAGTGTGGATAGTGCACAAGCAGTTATTTGGTCACTCCTTCCTCCAGCCATATCATGGTCAATATAGATTTTGACACTCTCCTAAGGCATTAAACTTATGTTTCTCATATTACGGAGAAAGCCACTTACACTTGCTTGCCAACGATTAAAACCTTGACAGTAAAGCACAATTAGGTTGTCTAGAAAACTATTTTTTGTTGTCCTATGAGATATGCATTGGATACTTTTTGAGAAAACAAGGTGATTTGAAAAGGAAAGAAATACAATTTGATAGAAAGTAGAGAGCAAAAGAAAATTTTGAATCCATTCATCTAAAAAAAGATCCTACAGTTATAACTTGAATTACCATGATGGTGTATGTAGATATACATCTCTTAAGCAGATGTCTGCAATACATGGATTTTAACATATCCCCCAACTAAAAAGCCAACATGTATCATTTGATAGGCTGCAAATCAAACAATATTTTAGTCCATGAGGCTAAGTGTCTGACATGGATGCAAACTGTCGAATTCGGTGAACTCTAAAAAAAAAGGATTAGACACAAAGATAATTTAATTTTTTTTATTTTATAAAATACATTTTAAATTTTATGAGGAGAATGCTATGAGAGATTGCAAAGGGAACAAATTAAATATGAAAGCGTAAAATATTACACACATGTTAAATATATTAAGTTAAATAGAAGAGGTATCAATTTTTTTACAAGTAATTACAATGATAAATCAATTATGTGATTATATGTCCAGTACTAAACAAGCGATGTTTACCCGTTATCACTCTATAAATGGTCATTATTTAAAAAAATATCATGTATCACGAATTCAAAATTCATCAAACGGTATCAATAAGACATGAATTGAAGCAAATGACGTAATGATAATAATTCCAAAATTCTTCTAATTATTTTTAAGAGGTATGGATAGCAGTAGTTCTAAAAAAACAGCAGGCGTGTCGGATGTCCACACTTATTGACGCGCCTAAAAACTCGAAGAGTTTGCCCAACAATGCCACGAGGTCAACTGCCTCGATCTTGAACTGTAAATCCTTCCCATTACATTCAAGGGGACATCAAAGTGAACATAACTATCAAACAGGAGTTAAATCTCGATAAACCATTGGCACAAGTCACTGGTTATAAGAAGCATACAAAAGTTAGAAACATAGACAAATCTGTGGCCAAGGCAATTTCTATTTTCTCCTTTTGGTTTTCTATAATTCATAGTTATTCCATCAATACTGTATGACGAAGATGGCTGGCTATATGATGTCGATGGTCATTCAATGATTTGGATTCAAGCAATACTTGAAAAGACTTTTGCTCATGGTATGAGAAAATTTAATAATTAATTACCTAACCAGTTAAGGAAAAAAGATATTGGTTATCCATTACTTTTGCTTCCCATTTCAAGCAATGTTTTAACTTTGAAGAGACTCTATAGGAATTGATATAAAATATTTACCCAAGCAATATTAGGAAAACTTTTCCTCATGGTATGAGAAAATTTATTAATTAATTACTTAACCAGATAAGAATAAAAGATAATTATTATGCTTTACTTTTGCTTCCCATTTCAAGCAATGTTCTAACTTCTAAGAGACTCTATAGGAATTAATATAAAATAAAAAATATTTACCCACTTACCCAAAGACCCATAATGAGACAGCAAGAAGCATTGTACCAACCATCACCCATTCATTTCTTGTGACAGGACCCATCTGCTCCAGCTTCTTTGTAGCCATAGCAGGGGCATCCGGTGTGTCTTTGGTTTCAGGAGGAAAGAGCTTGTACATGACAAATGGAGTAGCAAGTAAAGCAACAAATGCAGGTACACTAGCAGCCTTGAACCAAGAAACCCATGGATTTGCAATTTTTACTCCAAGTTCCTCAGCTAGCTTGAGGCACAGTAGGTTTTGAGCTGCAGCAGTTAGGAAAAGAGCACTTGAGTTACCAGCAGACTGTCATACAACACACAGAGAAATGAATAAGTCATAGAGAATAAGCCATGAGACAAACTTTGCAAAAGCAAGAGAAGAACGTATAAAATTCATACAATTAATCAGGACACTAAGGGGCCCGTTTGGTTCGTATTATCTGAACTGATTTAATCACTTAAAATCAATTTCGTATAAATGGATAACAATAATCATGTTTGGTTCAGCACATTTAATCAGTTATATTGTGTTTTACGAATCGTTTTAGGAGGTGATTCTACTCCATCACAATTGGCTTCTCACAAGCGATTCGTCGGGCGATTATGACAAAGGTTATTCTTTTGGAAATAAAACTCGAGGCTTTCGTCCATTCTCGTCTCAAAGCACGCTGTCCTCCTCCCTTCTTCTCCTTCTCCTTCATCTCCTCCTTCTCTTTCCTTTTCCGCTTCCTCTTCCTCCTCTTCTTCTTCTTTTTCTTCTTCTTCTTCAGGATTGGGTGTGTTAGTGTTTCTACAATTGGAGAGAATTAGGATTTGAGTTTGAGTTTAGACAGCACATATTATGGGTATTGGGTTCTTTTGTAAATTATTTTCCCCTTATGCTGTATTGATTCAGATCATATGTATTATATGCAGAGCGATTTGGGTTTAGAGATTTTGTTTTTCTATTTCTATGGATGTTCTTTTCCCTAGCTCTCTCTCTCTCTCTCTCTCTCTTGTTGTTGCAAATTCTCAAAACCCCATGACATTCTGCTCTGCCAAGAAGCTTTATTTGTGTGTATTGTGGAGCGTCCATTGCAAATAAGCTTCCAGCCTTCCCCTTTAATATTTTGGGTATTAAAGAAGTAGGATCCATGTTTTCAAAGGTATACTGGCTACCTCTTAGATGTGGGTTTACCATGCTTTCACTTTGGATTACTGGGTGACTGCTTTTGTCCTTTGCTCTAGGTCCAGCATTTGCTGCTATGTGGTAGATCTGGATCAATTGGAGGTTTAATTTCCTCTTAACTATGATCCGAGCAACATGCTCCACGGAGTGGTGGTGTGGATTTTGTGAAATTTTTAGCAAAAGGCAGTTTAAATGGGAGCTGCTTGAGTGAAACTGGTAAAGAGGTCAAAAATTGGTTACTTTCTTATTTCTATGTACGACAGAAAAATCTGCATAATTATTCTAATAAAAATTATTTTGATATTATTATGAAATACTAAGTACAGTATGAGTAAAGAAAAGAACTCCATTCTTTTCTTATTCTTTTTTTAATCCGCGTTGGGATACTCATTCTTGTTATTAAATGAAATCTAATATACGAACAAGAATTGCTTGAAATGGGAAATGGGGAATGGGGTTAAGAGAAAAAAATTGTTTAAATTGGAGTTTAGGCCTTCGAGATAACATTTCACAACAAACTATTAATCAGTTTATGTTTCAGAATCAACCAAACGTGATTATTTTACACAATCAATTATGTACAAATAATCGATTATCATGGTTTAAAAAATCGCCCAAACTGTTACGTAACACCCGTTACGTAAAGGTTTCAGAGGCCTCTGATACCCGATACCGTACCTTTACCCGTTTATCTCGAAACAAAACCGTAACGTCCGAAATCGTTACGTAATAGGGCTTACGCCCGATACGTAAAGGTTTCAGTCGTAGGACCGAGTTACGAAAATCCCTAAACTCATTCTAGAACCTCATCTTTGCTTCCTCTCTTCTTCTCTACCTATTCTTTTTACCTTTTTTTTTTCCTAAAATCATTTTTTTTTTGTTGATTAACAACATGATATGAGGTTTAATTCATAGATTTGAAATAATCCAAGGCAAGTTCTTTATTTCGGGTATGTTTAAACCCTCGACCCATCTAATTTCCTTATTTCTAAATTTTGATATTCATATTGACTTTAAAAGTATCTTGTTACTCATTTATTATATGTTTTTTATTTTTTTTCTATTTATTGGAATTTTTTAGATTTTTTTTAATCAAAAAATAATAATAATAAGTAAACGTTACGTAAAGGTTTCGGCCGTGTCCGTTACAGTGTCCAAAACCCTTTTTTTAACCTTGTCGATTATAGATAGGGTGCCATCCAAACATGAGTGTCCACGACAATGCTTATTCACAATAGCACTTCTTATGACAGCGCTTATTCACAATAGTGCTTTTCATGACAACGCTTATTTTATAATCAATTGTGATTGCAATAATGCGAACAAAACACCCCCTAAATATAAAGTTCAATGACTGAAATAAGAGACATGATGGTAGTGAAAACATAGGGCAATGGCAAGATTGGCCAATTTTAATGAAAAAAAAATGGTGCTAGATTTTCAATTAGAGTGTAAGGGGAGTACTTGATATACAATACTACAGGTCTCTACCATAATGATCCAATCAATGGGCCTTGTTGAGGTCTCTGAGACTAAAATCGACCCATCACCCAACACATTTAATAAATTGACATTTATCCCTCAATCAATGCCCATTTCTCTTTCTAACTGTCCAAAATAAATGGAATTGATGTTATAATTCATTAAAAAAAAATGGCCAGTTAATGAGCATGTTCATGATAATCAACGCCCATGTGTTATAATGTAACTGCATGAAGCACAAGACCTTTATGCTATTGTGATATATCATCAATTCAGCCCAATTTCAAATTTTTAGGGGAAAATATATGAACATGAATAACCATTATCATGAAAAAGTACATGAGAAAGTAGAAGAAGAAACGCTAACCTGGAACTGAGACTGGATAAGATAGGACCCAAGCTTCTTGGCAGAGGGATCTCCAGGCTTACTACCCACAGAAAGGGAAAGAGACTTAATAATAGGCAAGAACACACCCCCAGCTCTTGCGGTCGTACTCGGCATTGCTGGAGCAATTAGCGTTTCGCTAATCGCCAATCCATAAGACAACCCTAGCGTACTCTTCCCAAGCAACTTCACGAAGTAGGTCGCAATCCGATCACCAAGCCCAGTCTTCACGAACCCCCGAGCGAAGAAAAACGAGATCACGATCAACCAAATCACCTCGTTCGTAAACGCACCAAACGCAGCTGAGAAAGTTAGGGTTTTGGTAACAATTGAGGTCGTTAGGCCGAGAAACGCCCAAGCGCCAACCGGAAGAGGACTCAAAACCAGTCCAGCGATCGTCGAGGAGAAGATCGCAAGCAATTGCCATGCTTGCAGAGAGACTCCAACTGGTTTGGGAACGAAGAACCGAACGAGAACTCCAATGGCGACTGAGATCGCGAAGGGCACGAGCTTCGCTCCTTGAGAAGCAGAACCAGAGCTCGGTAGCTTGATTTCTGAGGAAGAAGAAGAAGAAGAAGCTTGAATTGGCTTATGAGATTTGTAGGGTTTCGATGGGGGAGGGTTAGAGCCGAAGAACAGAGTGGAAGACGATGAGGAAGATCTAAGACCGTCGATTAGACGAGGTGTGGGAGTCGGAGAAATGGACGACGGAGATTTAGAGAAGGATGGTCGTGATCGTTTTGATAGAGAAATGCGGGAGGAGGAGACGAAGGAAGTGGAGATAGATGAGTATAGCGCGAAGCTTTCCATTATTGAAAGAGCCTCCTGCTTCGTCTTCTTGAGCGGAACATCCAAATTGAGTGGTAAAGTGGTAATTGATGTGCTCTAAGAGGCCCGGATACCCTCGTCACACAAAAAAAAAAAAAAAAAAGTGGTAATTGATGTGAGGAGGGAGATTTATAGCGGATCTTTTACACACACAGAGATATTGTATTATATTTTGAAGCCAAATCATCTCCGGTGATAACCGGATTTGGCAAATCCGGTTATCACCCCTAGAGGTCACCACGTGTCTCCTTTGACACCCCTTACCCTTGGTAAGGTTCAACCTCCATTTTTGGTTTTTTTTTTTAATATTAATTTTTTTTAATTAAAAAACTCTTTTTGCATATTAAAAAAACTCTAAAAACAGTTTTTTAATTTTAAAAAAAGAATTAATATTTGAAAAAAAAAAACCAAAAATGAGTGAGTGAAGCTTAGGGGTGGGTGAACCTTTCCCACGGTTAAGGGGTGTCAAAAGAGACACGTGGCGACCTCTAGTGATGATAACTGGATTTGCCAAATCCAATTATCATCGTAGAGGATTTACTCCTTATATTTTTCATCAATTTAGACCGTACGATTTATGGTCTAACACTAACAGTAACACCACTCTTGCTCCAATCGTAAGAGAGTGGAGTTTTTCCTTGTTGGCACTTGGCCCTCAAATACTAAGTCGTAAAAAAAATTTCCGTGTGTTCGGTTGAAGGGTAAATGGGTAAGAGAAAAGAAAGTGAAATAGAATAAAGGGAAGTAATGTTGTGTTTGGATGTCGTGAAAATCTGAAAAAGATAAGAAATAAAAAGAAGGGACAAGGAAAAAAAACTTTCAAATTTTCCGTTTTTGGTTGTCTAGAAACCTAGAGAGAAATTTGTTAAACAATAATTAAGTTGAAAATCAAAATACAACAAGAGGAATTCTTATTACCGTTGAGGCATTTCGTCGAACATATTCTGTTCGAATCATGATTAAGTTCAAAAAGATAACATTCCTCTTTGCCTTTGACTGAGAAAGGATCTTCTTACTCAAATAATATTAAGAAAGTTAGATTTATGTTATTATAATGAAGTATATTGCTTGTGATTCGTTCAAAGAACTCTCGTCTAACGCTTTGTAACTTGCTTAGAACATCTATGGGTATCCTACGATTCACAACTTGGAAGATTCCTCATTCAATGCTAACTTCCACAATCGATTGAACGAGCTTTTCTTGATCTGGGTCATTGAGATCAATGACTGGGATTTCTGGAACAGGACTATTATAGGTGGTAATTACAGGTTGTTCCTTCTCTGATCTAATGAACTCAGAAAGAATGGTGTCCTTTGACATGGATAGTGAAGCAATCGATCAATGGCTTGAACTCTCTCTCTGCAACGCAACGATGAGGATGGTTGAAGGAACCACAACTCAACATGAACTACGAAGGGAGGGAGAGAGAGAGAGAGTTACTAGAATCAAGTCGCCGGAGTCATCGAAATTGCCGGAAACCCTTTCAAGATGGAGAAGGGCTATGGAAGAAGAAAAGAAAAGGAGAGGAAAGATATTGAACCCGAATTTTTTTTTTTTTTTCTTTCCTCTCTAAAATCCAATGATTTTTTTAAAGATTACAATTCTATCACTGGAGAGAAAATTTTTAAATATTTGAAACAGAACGATGAAAAATTAAATTTTTTATTAATTTTCTTTTTCTTCCTATTTTCTCGACAACCAAACACAGCATAAAAGAATTGTATAATTTCTTTTGTGTGTTTGGTTTGTGGGAAAAGTATTAGGGAAAAGTATAATTTTTTCCAAAATTATCTTTTGCTCTCTTTAGGAATATAATCCTACAAACCGGTAGATTTGGAATTGTGAAGTTTTTACTTTACTTTCTTTCACAATTCCAGCATTTTGGTGGAATAAGGTTTGGGTGAAAGTGAGAGATAGTAGCACATTATTGAGAAAGTTGAGGTTTCACTTTACCTCAAAATGCCTCAAATCGAACAGGGTGTAAAAGAGGATCTCTGATAACCTAAGGTGATTAGAGCATCTCCAACCATCCTCCATAACTCTAAAAATAGAGGATCGGTTGGAAAAGAGCACTCCAACCGTCTTTTATATTTAGAGTTTGGCCTCTATATTGCTACAGTGACCCTCTATATTTAGAGGGTGGGAGAGAAAATAGAGAGGGCCTTTATAACACTATTCATCCCTTACAATGCCATTTGTATCATTTTTTTTGTCTCTCAATTTTTTTCAAAATGTCAATTGTATCCTTATAATTTATTGTAATAATGATAATTTTATATTGAAATTATTTTTATATTTTTTTAATAATTGTTTAATTTTTAAATTTAATTCATCAATAAAAGATAATAAATAAAAAAAATCAAATCCTTTATGGTATCACCCCTTGAGGTCGCCAAGTGTCCCTTTTTACACCCCTTAATCGTGGTTAAGATTCATCCACCCATCCTTGGTTTTTTTTAAAAAAATATTAATTCTTTTTTTAAAATTAAAAAACTATTTTTGATAATAAAAAAAACTCTAATTACAAATTTTAATTATTGAGCTTGAGAGGAAAAATGGGGAAGAAAACATATGAAAACTATTTTTTTAAATAATAAATGAATATTGTTATAGAGTAGGAATAGTGATTCAGAGTTCCACACCATTGGAGCAAATAATTTTAAAGTGGGGCCCATCTCCTCTAAATATAGAGGAGATGCCGAAATAGAGGAGAAATATAGAGTATTGCGTTGGAGATGCTCTTAACACCCCGCTATGCTACTTATAGGTCTATGATATGCACCCGTAAGATTTATAGGTCTTGATTTGTTGGCAGTCAACACTCCAAATCGGCAATCACAACGAACTCGATAGTAGTAAAAGTAACAAAACTCCTAAAACAAAGAAGAGATTAAAAAAAATCCATAAATTTGTAGAACCCTTTCTTGAATGTTTTCCAAGGAAGAGAATACTTTTTTATTGAAAGAATCTAATGGGCACAAATGGATGGAAACAGGTAGAGTTGTCAATTGATTGTATTGATCCGATTAGGAGGGATCCTAATCCTATTATAGATCCGTTGGATCCGAGATCTTGAATCCGATTATAATCGGACTGGGTTTGGATCTATAGTGATCCGATCTGATTAGATTATATATAATAATTATTATGTTTATATAATTTTACAAATATACTACAATACTAATCATAATTTTTTTAATTTTTTTTAAAATTAAAATGTTAGTATATATATATATATATATAGCAATGTTAATTGGATTGGATTCGGATCGGATCCGGATCTTGAATTAATAATCGGATTCGGATCTAGGCAGATCCAGTTCAAATCCGATCCGTTTACAACCCTAGAAACAGGGGCGAAGCTAGGATTTTCGTCCAAGGGGGGCTAACAATGAGCCATGGTGGTTTGGGGGCGTAGCCCCTGAAAAAAAAAATTAGGGCCATGGTGGTAGGTCATCTCGTCTCTGTTTGTGAAGAATATACTTTTTTTACAGGTAGGGGCAGTTGTTCATTTGCTCATGACTATGTCATCTAAAACTAAATAATATAATATAAAACTGTTTTTTTTTAGTTGAGGAGGGTAACTGACCTCTCTTATGCCTACACTCTCTTAAATTAAATAATATAAGTATAAATTTATTTATTTTTTTATTCTCAAAAGTTCAGGAGTGGGCTTAGAGCCCCCATTGCCACCTGGCTTCGCCCTTGCTCCTACGCTACGCCCATTTTTATACCATGTAGGGTTTTTTTCCAAAATTTAGGGGGGGCCTTCCGCCCCCCTGGGCCCTATGTGGCTCCGCCCCTGGATAGAAATTATTTAATATAAATAACTCTCTATAAAATCTCCAAAACGATTGTATTTAATAAGAATGTTTGATTTTGAAAAGCTTTAAGAGGAAACAAATCAAAACCAATAATTTTAAATATATATATAAAAAATCTGTAACACCTTCCATATAGCTATCATTGTGTATAACTATAAAAGCAAGTCTTTGAACAAGGATTTCAAAAACAGAAAGATTCTTAAGAAGTGACCGTTAGAGTATATTTGGTCGATACCCTGAAAATATTTGGAATATAGAATGTTTTTGATATAATTCCATTACATTCTATATATTTTCACATTTTCTTGATATTTTTTTAAAAAAATCAAAATTTGTTATGACTCCTCTATCCTCAACCTATTCTAGTCCGCAATAGTGGTTATTGTCGCGCATGGACTCCATCCGTGTTTTCGACATCAAGCTGTTAAAAACAAGAGATTAAAAACCCAAAAATTGCACAGTGGTAATTGTGTAATTACGATCTCAAAGACAATGTTTTAAAACCCAACCCAGTAAAGGGGCAGGTCGGTCCAAACTGGTCGGACCGTGGGGTCAATCCAGGTTGACCTGATGTTCATCAAGTGATGCAATAAAATCGTTGTTATGAAGAGAAAATAAATACATTCAATATCAAAGAAGAACTGCATTAGGAAAAATGAAGAATTGTATCAAGAAAAAATAAATGGAGGAATGAGTTTTTGTTAAAGAACCCGGATGTGTAAATAGGCAGGAATTACAATCACTATTAATTCAATACCATGATAACATATAAATAAATAATTACGGTTAATGAATAACCGTGATTGGAACTCTAAAAAAATTAATTACAATTATTTTGAAATCCATATTCTTTCAATTATGGTTTCGATAACCGAAGTCATTAATCATATAAACGTGATGGTTTCACACTAAAAATTACAATTATTCTCTAACCATGATTAGAACTTGAAAAAATCTGGTGAACCCCAAATCTATGTTTGAGTTGAGAACTCGGTCTCCCTACAAATCTATCTACCATTTTTAAGATTTAACAATTAAATTATTAACTAAGAGAAAATGATAATCAAATGCGGGAAAGGAAAACAAACAAATCACAACACAAGGTATTTTTATGTAAAAATCCTTCCGGAAAAAACCACGAGACCTAGTCCAGCAAAAAGATATTACTAAGACAAAGTGAACAAGAACTTACAAGACTCGAACCTGACTCCTTCGGACTTGACACTACGATCCTTCAGTTCTTGGTCTTCCACGCTTAAAAAATTCATCATGTACCCCCAAGCCCGTGATCAGCTGCAGCTGCATGTACTTCTCTTAGATCTCCAAAACAATCCACGATCTCAAAAGATCGATCTCCGTCAATGACGGTTTTGGATTCCCCCGACCAAATTACCCCGATCCTCCTCGGATCGATCTCCTTCGCAAATGCTCTAGTTCACACCGGCCAAGTTCTTAATAGAACATGTTGATGGTTGTTTCACAAAACAAACCCTAGTTGTATTCTCAACAATGGAATAACAAGTAAGAATGATCAACAAATTATTGCAAAATCTAGGATAGAAAAGGAGACGAAAATGAGTTTGAAAAATCCTAAATTTTCTTTAAAAATTCTCTCTAAACTCTCAAAACTCCTTAGGTTCGAATGAGGATCAAACCCTCTTTATATAGGACAAAATAAGATGTTATAATACAATTAGAAGACCAATTTTGCGAGGACTGGTCAACCGGTAACAAGGTTCGGTCAACCGGTCAAAAGACCACTCTCTGAAAAATTTTACAATTCAAAATTTCGCACCATCAGTTGACCGGTCATCACTATCGGTCGACCAGTAAGGATGTTCGGTTGACCGGTTGGATAGATTTTTTCGCCGTGATCGTTTTAATATATTATAGACCCAAATCGGAGTTACAGTCAATAACATATATCCCGTACACCAAACAAAGATTATTTTGCATCCCACTAACACCCCGTATGCCACTCAAGGCTTCTATCTAGCAACCTAGGGTTTATAGAACATTATCTAAGTCAATCTTCCAAGGGTAAAAAGGTATCTAGGTCACTTACTATCCTATGAGTGAAATGAAGGCGACGCTTTAAATGTCTTCAATCGAACTTTTTCGGTCTTCATCTTCACGGACATAGATGCTTGTAGACAATGACACAAGACACTACTAGACATTTTGTTTTGACACTGGAATATGCCAATACTAAAAGTATGGACTTACAGAACTCTATACAATTTAAAAATAATTTGGAATATAAAAATTTTAATTGAACTTACAATTACATTTTAATATATACCATGAACAAAATTGAAGCATGCAAATGTATGTATGATCACATTTAATATAAACCGTGACCAAAACTATTTAATCATCACAGTTAAAATTAAAACTGTGATCGTATGTATTTTTTTTTAGATACAACTTCTGTAATAATTATTTTTTTATACATCTTCTGCAACAACCATAATTACATGAACACAGAAGTTCTAAGTATGTGTTGCTTTAAGTAGAAGTAATATCTCATTCTCATACTTCTTCATTTTCTTTCTGCAATAATTTACTTCCTCGTGCTTTGGAGGTGAAGGATGCAGTAGAAGATTCATTCATCCTTTGGAGAGAAGCGATAATGACTCTTGGAGACATGCTGATTCTTGGGGTTTCTGTGTTAGGAAAACCTAAAGATTGAAAGAAAACGAAAAGACAATTCATTCTCGAGTTTCATATTCTTTTCCATCCAGAAGAAGAGTCACGTTGATGCTTTCTCCATGTCTTCAAAATAGACTTTTATTTCTCTCGCATAAGTTTTTGCTGTAAAATACGTTTTTCTTTCTCTACAGAAGTTTACTTTTACTCCATAATAAGGAACTATAGACTTAAATTTTTGTAAGATAAACAAAAAGTCTGTTTAGCAACTGCATTAATAAAACGACATGGAAAGACAAAAGGAGAGGAAGGGAGAAGAACACAAAAGAAGTTATTTATTTAGCAATTGCATGTTATCGTTATACTGAAGAGTAATGACAATCACAGTTAATATATAACAATGATCGACATTCAAATAAATTCTAATTAGATTTATTGTCAATATACGATCATGGTCATAATAATAACTATGATGCTTAAAGATATTTATGATTAAAGTTATTTCATAACTGTGATTTAATAGTCTCCACAGTTTTTTAAATCATCTTTCCATTTATAACCGTGATCTGAAATTCCGTCAAAAATTGCGTGCAATCTTAAACGCAATTTATAATGGATTGTATCATGATTTTTTGGGTAAACAATGATTATACTTAAAAATGCAATCATGACTAATAAGTAATTTTGTAGTAATAAGTGATAAGATGACTCAGGAAACAATTTTCTTCAAAATTCAAAGCTCGAAATAAGAAACAAAAGAACATGGAAGCTCTTTGATGTGTGATTTGTGAATATCCAAATGATCATTCCAACTAAATGAACATAGAGAGGGGGGGGGGGGGGGGGGAAAGATAATTACAGTTATTTTATTTAGAGAAGGGATTTGGGTTGAGGAGTCCTGGCCAGTTAATGCCCTAAAATGTGTTAGGGTCTCCGATCACTTTCGGCGGTTGAGGAACGTGCGCCAGCCAAACGTTATCCATGCACTAAATATCCGTATATTGTGTTTTTTTTAAAAAATTTTCTTCAACTCGGGGATACCGACGGTATAGTACACACCAGTCACACTTGCTCCCGGAAAGATCTAGAACAGTAAATACCAAAAATAGAGATGGATAGGTTTTGGACTCTTTCATTCATTTCGACCGTCACATTTATTTGGATCTTAGAGTTAATAGATTTTCACAATAAGACCTTATCATCCAGCAAAAACAGAAAAAAACAATAATGCCTTATCAATGAACAATGCTCAGATTTTACATTAAAAAAAAAAGCTAGTATATTGACCCACCACTCAACTAGATGACAAATGTGTGTCATCATTGAGGAGGTCCTCGAATCAAGTCCTAGTGTTCTTTTAGAGTTTTTAAGGTAGGGTTTTTGAAGTGTTCGGGTTATTCTATTTTATTTTTTTGAGTACATTGATAACAAATGATAGTTGTCACTATAGGATTGCCAATCTGGCCCTATGAAGAGGGGACCCATGTTGGCCCTCTAAGGTTTGCAAAATTATTGGTTTTTTTTTAAAAAAAACTTCAAGCTCATTTGGGCCCCAAAAATTAAGGACATGTTACAATTTGCAGTCAAAGATGAACCTAAGTCATTTATAAAATAATTTATTTTTTGGTTTAAACTTATGAAATCATATTAAGCTTAGAGAATTGAAAATCTTGGCCGACAAAACTTATGTGACGTAAAAGCAGGTCCACTTGTATCATGTTTTTAGAGAGTTTTCTCTCATATAAGTGTAATGTGTGACATTTAAGGAGTGGCCGGTCTGATTGTCGGGTTAGTTCTGGAGAGGGGTTGGCTTAAATTAAATGTTGATGGAGCAGTCCTAATCAATGGTTCAGCTTCAGGGATGGGCTTGGTGGTGCGAGATTCAAATGGCGACATCATTTTCAGAGGTTGTAAACCTCTCAGGGGAGGCAGCAGTCGGGCAGCCGTAGGGGAAGCAATCCGATGGGGTCTGGTGGTCGTCCTAGAGCGGTTTGGCCGCGGGTGATTATCAAATCCAACTCCAAGGAGTCTATTGAGTTTCTGAATGGTACTACTTCATTGTCACATTGGGATAACAGTACTCTGTTAGAAGATGTTATCTAGTTGCGAGGTTGGTATGCTCAAGTGGTTTTTTAATTCAACCCTCGTAGTGCAAATTCTGAAGCTCATGAGGCAGCTCAGGAAGCACTAATTCAAAGTATTGGGTTTCTGTCTTCTCTTACGATAGACCGGAATCTTGTCCGGCGTTCGTCTTTTGTCTTCAGTTCTTTAGTCTAATGGAATTTTATCTTTCAACCAAAGAGAAAAACAGTCATTTATAAAATCATTTATTTTTTGGTTTAAAACTTATGAAGTCATAATAAGCTAAGAGAATTGAAAGTCTTGTCCCATAAAACTCATGTGATGTAAAAGCAGGTCCACTTGTATCATGTTTTTAGAGAGTTTTCTCTCATATAAGTGTAATGTGTGACATTTATTTACATATAAAATTACTTGTATACCCTCTCTAAACTGTTCCTATATGTGGGGTGTGTGATAGTAATCCACTACTATACCACTCCTTAAATGTCACACATTACACTTATATATATATATATAATATTACATTTATTTATATATAAAATTACTTGTATATCCTCTCTAAACTGTTCTTATATGGGGTGTATAATAGTAATCCACTACTATACCACTCCTTACATGTCACACATTACACTTATATGAGAGAAAACTCTCTAAAAACATGATACAAGTGGACCTGTTTTTACGTCACATGAGTTTTACGGGACAAGACTTTCAATTCTCCAAGCTTAATATGATTTCATGAGTTTTATAAACCAAAAAAGAAATGATTTTATAAATGACTTAGGTTCATTTTTGATTGCAAATTATAATCCAATGATGCTATGTGTTTTATATTTGAAAAACAATAGATTTTTTTTTAAACAAGTATTAACCTTTCTTTTGCTCTCTTTACTCTTTTTCTTTGATACTCTATTATCTCTGGATGTAAAGAAGGGAAAGACATGGACATCATGGCATAACAACATAGAAATGACGGCTCCCATTATAGCCAAGAGAATATCCCAAATAGTGTTGGGGAGTGTTAGTCTCGCATGTAGGTTTTAGGTGCAATCCCTTGCATTGCTATCCTTTCAAATGATTAAGAAAACATTTTCAAAAGTAGAATTTATGGTTTATACCGATTCTTAAGGTAACAAGGAAGAATAGTGGGGTAACTTTTTTTTATATATTGTCAAATATATTTTATATACTAGTTCAGAAAGTACTAAATAGTACCACTAAAGAAGTAATCTAAATTAACGTTTTAATTAAAGAATTATCATTTCTATACATTTTTTATGACTTTGTCATGTTGAGTTACATAATCAGTCCCAAACCAGAATAAAAGAGGAGGGTTGATGTTAGGTTAGTAGTTAGTAGCGGTTTAGAAAAAAAATCCATAAATATTATGACCAATTTTTTTATCCTCTTTTCAAGTCTAAGCCCCGCCTTGGCCCTAATGATAGAGATTGGCCTAGATAATTTAGGCCATTCGAGGGTTTGGATCAGACCCTTACAAGTATGAGCTTGAATGGTCCCCGACTTAGGCTTGGCATTCGACTTAGGCCTGATCCATTGACTGCTTTAGTTATTAATGGAATGATCATAACTACATAAATTATAATTCTTAATTTGTATGGGATAGTTCTTAATATTATTTTGAATAAGGGACTTGGTGACCATAAATTATGGGTGGGAACTAGTTTTAATTTAAATGAATAAATGAACAATCAAATTAGGTCAAGTTTGAAATAATCGTTTTCAAATGATGAGTGGACCAAACATAAAGCCTCGGTTCGGTTCTACCCACAGGTTTATAATCTGCTCCTAATGTCGATAAATCTAATAGTTCACATTCTCAATATACTAAAACCAAAACTCAAATCTCATCAATAAACAAAAATAATCATAAATTAAAACAGTTTAAATTGGAACAAAGAGAGGAAGGTGGAGGCGGAAGGGATATTAGGGTTAGGTTCCAAAAACAAAAATTTTCATAGGACTCAGAATCGGTTCAGTTTGGTTCTCATACGGTTTTCGATTCTTGACTCCACATTCGATTCTTAATTCGGTTCGATTCGTGGTTTCATATTCAGTTCTAAGTTCAGTTTCAAATTGGAACAAACCAGGACCGAATCGTAAAAAATTGATTAAATAAAATAGGACCAAAAACCGAACCGTACCTTTAAAAAAACCAAACCAAGCCGGACCAGACCATGATAAACGGTTTGGTCCGGTTCACATTTTGATCCGTACACATGTGCACCCCGTACCCATGTGCACCCTTAATATTCTCATTGTTCAAATGTTGACAAAATAATTAATATTTGTAATTTATGTAGTAGCTTTATTGTTATAGAATAGTCCCACCAAGAGATCACTTCACATGATACTATGATAGCAACTGTCTATCAATTTATAGGTAATTCTGGACCGAAGGGACCGCCTATTGGGCATCGAATATAATTCCGATCATGATATGCCACGTGGACGTTCCAGATGCAGAGAAAGAGTTTTGCATAAGAAAGTAAAAGATTCTCTTCAAATCACAATCAAATCCATGTTGCTGTGGTGCATCACCGTTCTTGGACCTTTGGTCCTTCTCTCTCTCTCTCTCGGATAAACTCTAAAAAAGGGTGGACGACATCAAAGAGAGGAGGGTACAGGCCGAAAGAGAGGAGGAGGGATCTCTCTCTCAATCTCTCATGGTTTGGAGAGAGGACAGAAAAAAAAAAAAAGAAAAAAAAAAGGGAGAGATAGGGGTCTCTCGGCCTATTCTAGGGAGAGATCTAGATCTGTACTCTCTCTCTCTCTCTCTCTCTCTCTCTCAGAAACTCTCAAGGGCTACGGCATGGCTGGCGACATACCAAAAGAAGAGGATCAAGGTCTCCTTTAAGGTTGAGATGATGCATACTCCCTTACCATTGGTGACAGCAAAGAGCAGAGCCAAGAGAAGTTGATAGATACCCCCATATTCCTCTTTTACTTGATGCAAAGAAACAACAACAGCCCAACAAAAGGGGCCAGTCCTATGCCAAAAAGAAGAAGAAAATAAGAGACTTACTTTTCTTGAAGATGATTGAAGAATAAAACAGTCTTTCTTGAAGAGGACAGCAACTTCAGCCTTTCTTGGAGAGGACCGCAGCTTTGCCTTTTCCTAAAAGATGACTTAGTCTTTCTAACTAAGAAAAAGAAAGTGATGGTAAAGGGTTTATATAGAAGGCTAATGAACTCTCCTAACCCATCACGTTCTACCATAGTCTATCCAAAAGCTATTAGATGTTTAAAAGGTTTTCTTTTCCTTTCCGAAAGTGGATAACCCAACACCCAATGTACTTTGGTGATAGTTGCTTGTTAAAAGAAGACTGATTTCATAGTCTTATGGTGGGCGGGTCCAATAAAGAAAATAGAAATAAATTCTTTTGCTTAAAAGGAGTCTTCCTTTCAAAGAAATTGGTTGTGGCTAGAAGAACTAAAAGCCATGTGAGTCATGAGAGATGGGATCATAATTCTATGAGAACGCCAATTCGGCATGAATGACTGGCTTGAAGACTTCACCACTCGTTGGACTAAAAAAAAATTGTTTGCTTCTTTGGACCAAGTTTAAAGCCTTGAAGAAGACAATCATAAAGCCACATCAAGCACCTCAAAAAGAAACGGGTATAAGAAACAAGTTGAGAGGCCTTTGTACTCAAGAATGGATGTGCTGATGTCAATCATTCACCTTCAAAATTTGAGCCCCGTTCACATGACACACTATATAGTTGTGTGTGCAATCAAGTCTCGAGGGGCATTTGTAGGCATACAAATTTTGATAAGATCAAAATTGCCACATGGCAAGATCTTAGAAGGTGAACCCTATTTAGAGTTAAAATAATATAAAACTCTTTAAAGATAAAGGCTAGCTTTCACCAAATGGGACCCACAAATTGGATAGACTCCAAATGTAATCTACTAGCTTCACAAGACTTATCAATTCAAATCATGATAAGTCTCCCAAGATGTTGTGTTAAAAGAGGACTCTACCACTCATAAATTTATAAAAGGTAGCTCATTCTCTACAAGAAAGGGGATGAAAAAGAAGGGAAAAGAGGAGAAGAAGAAAAAAAAGCCCTGAAGCTCCAAAAATCTCCACCAAAGTCTAAAGCTCTGATCTCGATTAAAGCCTGAAGCTCCACAGATCTCAATCAAAGTCGAAAGCTCCGTAGATCTCCATTAAAGCTTGGAGCTCCACAGATCTCCATTACAGTTTGAAGCTCCGAAGATCTCCATTAAAGCTAAAGCTCTGAAGATCTCCGTTAAGACCCAAATACTTAGGCAATATTTTCGACTACGATCTCGTAGTTCGGATCTGAGAATACGCTGTTTTCCAGCCCTCAGATTAAAGGTTTTGTAAAGAAAAGAATCAGAGGTTTCTCTATTTTACAGAGATTAAATCTCAGAGATTTGTATCCTCACCAATATCAATAAAAATATTATTTTTCATACATTTCTTATCCTTGATTTTCGGACACGAAATTTGTGTCGACACCTGAGAAATCAGAAATGACGGTAATCTCAGTACCACAATTCCTGACCTTTTTCTTTACAGCAGCTCCAGGCCCTATCTGGGTAACCCCTGGTCCTTTCCAAGGCTTGGTTTTGGTTTTGGAGACTTCCCCTATCATCCTTGGTCCTTTGGGCTCCTCGGATCATTCTAACTATTGTTAAAATTCATTGAACATAAGAAGACATAGAATGTCGATGAACAGTTCACCGACATTCTGAGTTTTCTTCTGATTGTTGATAATGGCCTCTGTAGGCCCACCTCAGACCAGGCCTAAGGCCCTGACCAGGCCTAGGACTCATGCTTGAGTTCCTTGAACCTCCCCTTAGTTCTTGGTACCTTAGAACATCCCTTTCAAACTTCCCCTTGATTGCAAAACCACTGTTTCAAAAACAGTGACATAGGCGGTACTCACAGTAGTGCTAATTTTATTCTGTGAAGAAATGGAATTGACGATATTGTATCTATTACCAATTCCAATGTTTTGCATAACAGTGGCCTTGCACAGGTGCTAGACCAGTAGGAGGCTAGTTTAAGCCCTGCTGCACTTTTTGGGCCCACCTCATACCTGCCCAGACCATTAACTGAGGTTAAACATCAACCCCGATTAACTTTTGATCATGGTTAAACTCTTTCTTTTAATCTTAGGAAAATCAGGAAAGTCATTAAAAATCCTAAAAAATCTGAAAATGCAAGAAATGACCAAAACCAGACATTGGAGCATTTTTAACCATAGTTAGTAGCCCTAACCATGGTTAACTAACCCTTCTAACTCCGGTTAGACAACCTTTGGCTTCTGGGCCCTTAGCTTAGCCTCCGGGCTCAACCTTGGCCTCTGGGTCCATGCCTTAGCTTCCAGGCTTAACCCTTAGCCTCCAGACTCAACCATTGGCCTCCGAGCCTGATCCTTAGGCCTATGGGCCCAAACCTTGGCCTCCAGGCCTAACCCTTTGGCCTCCGGGCCCATACCCTAATATCATGCACTTGACCACCCCGGTCAACCAAACCTTTGTACCTAGACTAAATCTTAGTTACCCTGGTGTACACACACACTCCCCTAGCCTTGGCACGGGCTCATGTGCCAGAACTACGCTCGGTCTAATCTCGTCCCATGTGCGTACGTAAGCAACCCAATTCGGGTTTGACCCTAGTTAGGATTTTTCCTTTCTTAGATTAGTAGACTCTAAAACTAAGGCATTTGAATAAAAATTTGACATTAATTTGGCTTATACCTAGGGAGTAGGTAACCATTTTAAAATGGGGGTCCCAATATGCCTAACACCTTCCCTGTGGCTTAATTTAACTTCTTACCTAAACTCTCATGTAGACCATAAGACCTTATTCATATCCGGGATTTATCCCAGAGAATTAATAAGTGGCGACTTCTAATTGAAAACCAGTGAGTAAAATTCGTGCTCACATAAGGCTAGCACTCCTCTATATAGTAAGCTCATTTAAATTCGAGCCAAATCAAGCTCGATCCATCGAGTAGAATACATGCGCATTTTAGGACTTTATATAGGGTAATCTTTTAATTTAAATATGTAGTAAATAAGTTATGATAAATTTATTGACTCCAAGAATGCATTCTAGATTTTCTATGTAATAATCATATTCAACTCTAAGACATAGTATTTTCCATATTCTTTCATCTCAGAATTTGAGTCATTTTTTTAATCATATCTAAGTCATGTCGAGCTAAAAGTATGTCATCTACGTACAAAAATAAATTATTAAATCCACTTCTACTATTATTAACGGCATATACATAATGATTAAACTTATTTAAGAAACTTCCTAATTCAAGGATTAGCTATCAAGACCGGATCCATTTAAAACCGTGTATGATGGTCCGAAATTGTCATGTACTTTTGGCAAACGATCCTTGGAATGAACACTACCTTTGGAAGAGGTTTTGTATCTCCAAGTAGCTATTGGTGTCCAACCATGGCATTGTTCATAAAAAGACCATATGCAAGGTTTTTTTTTTTTTGCTAACCTGGGGTGTTCCCAACCCTTCGTGTTGGGACTAAGTCCCCAGGGGTGTGACGATATCCCACAACCCTCCTCACTTGGTAAGTCCGGAAAATTCGGGCGGGACTGGCCCCAAGGGGGAGTAAGAAATGGAACCCATGACCTCCCGCTTGGCGAAAGGCCCAGGAACCATATACAAGTTGAGGTCCTGCAAATCACGAATGTGCAACCCTTCTTCATTGTTTTCTTCTATTTCTCTTTGAATCTTCAGATGTTGCATTGGGGGTTATCTCCCCAATTCCTCAAGGGATTATCTCATTTTGTTAGGGTAGCATTTCATCTTAGAATTTGTCCCAACCTTAGGGATGGAATGGGTGGAGAATTGCTACAAATACCCATCCTAAGCATCTTTTTCTGTTTTGGAGTGCTTGCTTGGACTTACTCTTATGGCACCTTAGCGGCTACCTTAGGTCTGATTGTGTGTGCGTTTAGAGTGTGTACATGATATCATTTCATTTGAACAAAAAAAACATCTTTTTCTATGTGTAAGGTGTGTCCTCTTAGGCGCGTTTAGGGCGATTCAAACTTTTTTAGGATTTAATCAAAATTTTTTTGATCTTAAGGGTCCGTTCGTTTTGCAAGAAATGGGTGAAGGAAAATAAAATGAGAGAAAGTAAAAGAAAAGAAAGTGATAGAAAAGAAAATGAAAATTTTTTTTGGGTGTTTGATATCAAAGAAAAGAAAGTGAAAGAAAGTAGGTTGATATTTTTAAATTACCCTTCATAATAATTTATTTTTACATGAAATGTAATAAATGCTGTGACATAAGTTAATGGAAAAATAGGAATTCAAAACTTTTAACATTACTTTCTTGCAAAGGAACCTACTTTTTTAAAGGAAAATTTTAAAAGAAAGTGAAATAAAATTATTCACTAAAAGACAAAAATCTGTGGGCCCCACAGATTCTTGCAATTTCTTTTCCTCTCAACCGAACACTTCTCTCCCTATTTTCTTTTACTTTCTTTCATTTTCTCGGCAAACGAACACACCTTAAGTGCACCTAGGGGGCGCATGAAGACACATAAGAGTTGTTTGGGCTGGTCCAACCCTGATGGCATCGGATCTGATCTTGGTATCATTTTTCTATTGAGTATTTGCTTTAAGCTCTCAAACCTTGACAATTTGAGAGAAAATTCATTTTCAAAATTTTTCGCTCCCACATAGTTAAGGCACCATAAATGGACAGCGGGTGAGTTGATGAAATAAGTGACCCCAATTGTGGATGCTACGTCACATTAGGATCGCAACTTATTCTAAACCAAAAAAAAAAAACTTTCTTTTTCATTTTTTTAGAATTTTCTTCTTATTCAAAACTCTTTTTTTTTTTTTTTTTGTGTGTGTGTGGTCACAATCTTACTCGAAAATCAGAAAACTAAATTATGTTTCAAAAGTATGAAATCACTAAGCCATTCATTACTGGCATCCAAGTATTATCATAACTGCTTAGGTCAGCAACACAAATCATGTTCCCTTCCACTCTATTTAGGATCATATCTTTGATAATAGCGTGCAGCTTCAAATATATTTTTCAAGTTCATCCTTATCCTTTTTGGCTTCCGTTTCTTTTTTTAGCTTTCAACTGCCCTCATTCATAAGCATGTCATTGCTATCAACACTTTGGTCGTGTGCAAAATGTCTCACTAGTATCGATATTTTAACCTCTCATAGTTGTATTGCCGATCCAAGCTTGAATTGAGGAGGATTGTGTCAAGTTAGTAGCTGGTAGGGGTGTCAAACAAACCCGGGTCTGAGGGTACCCAGCCCTGCCTAGCCCGCCAAAACCCGGCCCTTTCCTAGCCCTTGGGCTGGGCAGGGTTCAAATTTCGAAAGCCATTCTGTTGGGCCGGGCAAGGGCTCACCCCAACCCTTTATAACCCGGCCCTTTCTCCTAGTTGCTACACTGTAATAAGCATATATAAACGTTTGTTTATATATAGAATTATATATATATATATATATATATATATATATATATATAATTTCGTGCTATCATAATCTATAAATACACTCTTAGTCTACGCAAACCCTAACCTTCTACCTTCCTCAGTTCCTCTTACTCGAGTAATCGACCTCGACGGCTTCTCACTGTTGTGCTCTCTTCTCTGATCTCTCTCTCTCTCTCTCGGGTCTCACCGTCTCAGACCTCGACGACTACTCATTGCTGAACTACAGTTGTGATAGGTCTACACTATCACGACTGTAGTTCTAACTACATGCATGTGGAGTTTATTTATTTTTACTTTTTTCGTGTTCAGAATCAATTAAATGGTATTCTCAGTTGCTGCAAATAATGACATTAGGCTTTATCTTTTATGTTTACATCTTTCTCAGTTTCCAGGGATTTCCCATACACACCTCATTTTATGTTCCACCACCAGTTCTCCGTTTTTCTTGTTTTTCATGCATTGCAGCATTCTTTCTTTCACTCATTTATAATTACTCTGGATCCCTCAACTTTGGCTTTCTAGTATTTTTTAAACTTTATAACTTTACAGTATAGATGCATTACCGGTATTTTTTTTTATTGTCAAAATTCAACTAAACCACATTGCCAATATACACCATTTTTAAGTATTCTTCAATCTAGTGGTACGATATGGAGTTATGATGGGAGAAATGTATATGGTGAAATTCATTACAGCAGCAAAAGACTTCAACGATACATATTGCATCGGGTTGGACAAACATGAGAGAGTTTATAAAACAGAGCTATCAATGGGGAATGTAGTTGTTGTAAAGAAATTTCACCCATTGAGAGAGGAGGTCATGGGTGAAATTTGCTCGGCCTTTGATAGCCCTACCACAGACTGAGGATCCTGAACCCGGTGTAGAAAAAAAAATCTCTGTATCTCAGTTGACAAAAAAAATTCCATTCTTTCTTCCGGCCCTTTGGCCCAGCCCTGACCCTTGAGGGCATGGCTAGGGCCCAATAATCCCGGCCCTTGAAGAGCTAGGGCCTGACTAGTGCCCTACTCTTATAGGGAAGGGTAGGGCTAGGGTTGACCCCGGCCTTGCCCCTACCCGGTCCTTTGACAACCCGTAGTAGTTGGTGGAGAAATTTTACTTAATCTCTTTCAGAAAATGATGGTGTTGCCAAAAGAGGTATTGGTGGTTAGTGGAGGTAGTGATGGTGGTGGAGGTGGTAACAACAGTAGAAGTGGTAGCGATGGTTAAGGTTCAGGTTCGGAAGAGGGCATAAAATTGGAAAATTTCTTTCTTTGATTTCTCCCTAATGCTATGTTTGGTTGCCGAGAAAATAAGTGAAAATATGGAAAAGAAAAGAAAATTTTATATTTCTAATACAACTTTTAGCTGTGTTTTGTCTAATTTTCTTTTCTTTTCAATGTTTTCACTAATTTTCTCGGCAACCAAACATAGGGTAAATATAAGATTTTCAAAACAAAATGTAATCCTTACTTTTGGAAAAAAAAAAAAGCGGGTTGATTTCTTCTACTTTTCTTTTCCACAAAACTTTTTTTGTAAAAACTAAGATTTTTTAAAAAACTTTTTTCCCACACCCTATGTTCTAGGCACTCCGGATCCTTATTGTATGTGTTGTAAGATTTCTCTCCCACATTCAAAAATGCAACCCTAACCCTAATACCTAGTTTTCTCTAAAATCTTAGTTGGGTTAACTAAAGTTAATGAGACAAGTATTGCATTTTCTCGAGATACTAACCATTTATGATCCTGTGTGTTGTATGGTAATGTAGGCAAAATCACAATAATGACAAGCATTGGAAGAAGAAGAAGAAGAGTCTAAACTCTTTATTAAAATTAGAATAATTTCAAAAGGTTGCTTAAAAAAACATAATAGAGCCTTAAATAGAAGACTAAATCTTAAATTTAAGTTTAATCTTAACCATCCAAAATCATAAGGATTGATAGTTCAAGATGCAAAAAGAAACCCTAAAGAAAATTGCAAA
The DNA here is from genome assembly GCA_015143295.1 of Tetracentron sinense. Taxonomy (NCBI): domain Eukaryota; kingdom Viridiplantae; phylum Streptophyta; class Magnoliopsida; order Trochodendrales; family Trochodendraceae; genus Tetracentron; species Tetracentron sinense. The sequence goes on from CM026574.1 coordinate 19,004,022, forward strand.
AATACTCATAGCCAGAATTATGAAAATGACCTAAAAAATTACTCCATAAACTTTTTATTAAAATGGCCTCAAAATGGATATTTAAGTGTCAAAGAAACACACAACAATTTATTTGGATTTGTCTTTTCGAGGTACCCTAAAAACATATATTATAATAATTAAACAAACGTCTGAATCAAAAGTAACCACCGTTAAACAACATCATATAGGGAACCAAGGTTTCTATGAATTATGTGTGTTTTCTAGAAAACCAAACAAAGGCTTATATGAGTCCGTATTTTTTAGAGAACCAAATGGGCGGTTAATCAACAAAAAACGTCTATACAAGCAACAAGACTGTGGATCAAAGGGAACTGAACGATAAAAGCCTATTTACATGCTAACATGACACATTTTTGTTGTTATTGGTGGGTTTGGATACCAAAAGCAATCATTTATGATTTTTCTCAAGTTCGTTCGTTACAAGAAAAGTGATGCAAGAAAAGAAAAGAAAGTTATTTTTCCCATGATTATAGGAAAATTTAACAACAAAATTATTATTTTCTTTGCTTGTGCGTGTGTTTGGTTTGTAAGAAAGTTAAATCGGTAAGTGTGTGAAAAAGTAACTTCTTTCATAAATTATCCATGTGAAGTTAGATGTGCCGATGAGTTGGCCCGATCCAATAGAAGCTCATCCATTACCCATATTTTAGGTCCTAGAACTAGGGCCGAGCTCAATTTCTTAGGCCCACATTAGTGGACCGGGCTAGAACTTAGCTCCTTAAAGTTTCACCAATATATTTACTATATATATGTTTTATATTGTATATTGTATATTATCTTATTTTTATTTTTGTATAATTGAACTTATATACATAATATATTGTTTTCTAATAAGTAAACAATCTTTAATTAAAATGAGTAATGATAGTAACAAGAAGCATAACTATTCACCATAGTGAACCAAATAAGACAAGTAACAAAACAACAACAAGAAATCTAAAGAGACTAGCCCAAGCTCCAAAGGACAATCATTTCAAGTAGAGGCTAGGAAAGAAAACTAAAAAGTCACATCTCCTAAAAAATTATCCCTAATTGAGATCCAATCTAGCAACAGGGTACGTGCTCAAAGTATTAACTATATCTTGGGAGAGAGAAGAGCCCTCAAAGATGCAGCTATTTCTCTTTCTAAGTGGACCAAGAGATGGCCAACGGATAGAGAGTGAAAAAGATATTCAATTGGCCTCCTAGCAAACCTGAATGCTAGCAAGATGAGGGAGCTCGAAAGGAGCAAGAAAAGGCCCAGGCAACTCAAAGTTTGATTGGGGACTAGTATTTAGAGATCAATTACAAAAGGGCAATGTAAGAGCAAATGATCTATCATTAGAAATATATTACTTGTTACCTAATTACTTACCATTAATAAATTCATGTATGTGTGTGTGTGTTAACATCTACTATTGTAATGGGAATAAGGCATTTAAAAATATAGATTGAAAAAATTACCCAAACACTTATCTTCTTTACTTTTATAATTACACTTAGATCTTTTGTATCTCTACTATTATAATCATTATTAACAAAATTACTTTTACATTTATATCTTCCATTTTTTTTTCACGTCTCACACACACGTACATTAGGTGAATATCATTAGTGTTCCTCTTCCTACACTCTTCCCTTCCTTCTCTCTCACGTGCATCACATGTGCAGCTCACTAGTATATATCTATTATTAAAATGAGAATAAGACCCTTAAAAACATTGATTGAATTTTGTCACAATTGACAAAATTACCCTTATACTCATCTTCCCTACTAAAAGGTTAATTGAATTTTTTCACTATTAACAAAATTACCCTTACACTTATCTTCCTTATTATAACGAGAATAAAAAAATTACCCTTATACTTATATCTTCTATATTTCTATTATTATAATCACTATCGACAAAATTACTCTTACACTTATATCATCTTTATCTTTTATACTTTCACATGTCTCTCAATGTACATCACAAGACCATTAGTATCCCTCTTCCCCCTCTCTCCCCCCCTTTCCTCTCTCACATTCATCCCACGTGCGACCTACTAGTGTTCAATAATATGATTACTAGTAGGATTAACTTTGGAAGTAATTTTTTTAAATTAAATCACTATTATTTTCTACTAGTAAAATAATCATCTATTGGTGATAAGAGATTTAAAGGAAAGTATAAGAAAATTGATGCTGGCTAAAAATATTTTGAAAGAGTCGGGATCATAGCAATTGAACTCTCCTCGAGTTCAACCGCACCTACAAGTCAACACATGTCCCTTTTAACCCCATTAACTATGATAAAGATTCACTAATCCTTATGGTTCTATAATCTAATCTTGGTTTTTTAAAAACAAGTATTAAAAGAAAATTAACCTTAAGAGTTAATTTTTTTAATGTTAAAAGGGGCTATATAAGTGTGATTGAACTCAAAATCGCAATTTGACAGAATCTACTCATTTTCAAATCAAACTTTGACAAACGGAGGAATGCGTGGAAAGATTGTTTGCTTACAATAAAAATAAAACACGAGATCCTCTCCAAATTGTTACTGGCAAGAAAACCTCCAACTTCTAGGGGTGTCAATGGCTAACTTTTTGTGAATTTTAAATAGGCAGGTCCGGGCCCAACACATTTTCAAGAGGGTTCAGAGGCTTGAATTTAGCTAATTGTTACCCTATTAGCATCTACTCGAGAGATACCACGTATCGTTGTGTGCGTCAATCGAAACCTTAATTTACATATGCATAACTACTTGTTGCCCACAAAAGGGTATGGTGCCTTCGAGTGTTGTTGGCGGGTCTCCTCGCCAGCATCATTGCTAGAGAAGAGGATCCAAGTCTAAAAATAAAACATAATTATTTTTTGTCAATTTCTCCCAACCGACTAAATGAATGCTGTTGCACAAACAAACAGAAGGGACCCCACCAATGGACGGATCACCACAAAGTAGATAAATGAAATCTCCATTGGCAGATACCACTACCACATCACTACCGTGACTAAATGACATTTATTGATAGACCATACCAAGGCCAGGCCAATGGCATTTATAGATACACTCTACTAAGCTACGAAACGGGTGGGGGTTACAATCAAGAATAAGAACTTGGGCCCAGAAAAAAAAATCTAGCATATAGATGGATTTATTACAGAGGTAATCTAAACAGTTCATCTGATAGGTGATCCTTTGATTGACCATGTTTCTGTTATCTAGACCATCCATTTGGAGGGTCAGCTTCATCAAAACAGGTCCTCAATCAAACGGCTGAAAGATGATTACATCAAACATATCAAGCGGAGCTTATACAAACTGTTAGGTTGTGTGTTACCACACAGCTCATTGACTCACTACCAAACACAATTACACCTAGCCTCTAGCAACTAAGGCAGTGTCTGGGAATGTTTAATGTTTAATCTAAGGTTTTAATATAAGGAAGTGATTTAAAACTCTCCATAATACCTACTATACTATCCAGAGTTTGACCATTGGATTTAAGATCTATAGGTTTCATATATTAGGGTGGGACCCTCATTTCAAGCATGTTATGACATGGAACCATGGGATATTAAAAGGGGCCTAAGTTTTTAGCTTTTTTTTAGATAATACTCAAATCAACTCACACAAACACACCACGCACAACCCTACAATCTCAACTCAAGCAATCATGCACACACCCCCTCAAAATAAGAGTGGCATGGTGGGAGTATTTAAGGAGAAGGCCCTACCATCGTTAGTAAATTCGTACTTAATTAAGTTGTTTAATGAATTTTTGAGTTTTCATTTTCTTTATCATTTACATTAAATTTCATTTAAAGTTTGATAACTTTATCTTTAAAACATTTTAGAATCTAAAACTTATTCTTCTGACTTTAAAAGTCTTTATCTTTCATTTAAAAAAAAAAAAAATTTTAGAGTCTAAAAATTATTCTCTTGACTTTAAAATTCTTTATCCTCCATTTAAAAAAAAAAACATTTTAGAGTCTAAAAATTATTTTTATGACTTTAAAATTCTTTATCCTCCATTTTTTTTTTAAAAGCATTTTAGAATCTAAAAAATATTCTTCTGACTTTAAAATTCTTTATCCTCTACTTTTTTTTTTATTTGCTTCGTCCTAATCATTTATCTGCCTTAGTTTAAGGATTAGAGGGTTAGCACTCATGGTGGACCCTCAACAGCCACACCAAGACTCGAACACGAGTCACACCTATCCAAAAGGAGATACACAACCATGGGGACAAACCAAGGTGTGTTTATCCTCCACTTAGAAGTGACAATGGATCAAAGAGTTATGTTTGAGCCGTGTATGATAGAAAAACTCTCAATAATCTTACATGATACCAGCTGGGTTGGATAAGACAAACCCAAACTTAATCCAACAAAGAGAGCCTTTAGCCTAAACTTGCCAGTTTAATTTATGTAAAATAAAGAATTAAATATTAACCAAATCATCAATTATATAATTAAATGAACAAATTTTTATTTAATATATAACTATATAAATTTACCAATATTCCAAATTATAATACTAAAACTTAAATTAAAATTTAACAAGCATATTATATTCCATAATATATGTACATATTTATTTATCTTTACTATTCTAATGAGAGATGGAGGAGTAAATAATGTTAATTGACTTTTTTTTTTATACCATGACAAAAAAATCAAATATTATAGTATCTTATTATTATTATTATTATTTATTCAATACATATTCAAGGGTATTAAAGTTATTTCAAATTTATTAACTTCAATCCGGTAGGGTTGATTTTTTAAATTATCTACTCTCATTTTCTCTCTCACTTAACTAGTCTTATGCGTTTTCAACCGCTACACAACTGACCTTTCTAGCACATTTTCTCTTTCTACGTCTCTCTTCTAAGACGCATGCATGACTTATTAGGTCCCTCTTCCCACTCTTTCTCCCTTACCCTCTCTTATGTGCATCGCCCGTGCATCCTATTAGTATATTATAATAATAACAACTAAATATTTAATAGATTATATGTATATAATTAAGTATATAAGTTAGTTATATATTAGTATGATAATACTTTAAAATTAAGTTTAATAAACATAATATTTATATAAAGGAAAATGTTAGAGTTCACCCCAGAACTCTACGATCCTTCACCGCCTTGAAATCTCAATGGCATTCCTATAAATATGCCTTTCTTATGAGGAATTTTTTTAAAATCATTTTTCTTAAATTGCCCCTTATACCATTCTTAATAATCAAATAACCTTCAACTTTGCATTGCGGGTACTTGATAACGTTTTTTTTTTTTTGGTACGAGATATACGTTTAGGCCGCAACGCCGGGTTAGGTGTTAGTATCTGTTCGGTTAATTGGCGGGTGAAGAGTATAAACGACTCCCACTCTCGCGGGAATTGAACCCCGGACCTACCCCCTAAAGCTGGGGATACACTACCATTGGGACAAAGCCCTGGCGTGTACTTGATAACGTTCAAAACCCTTGTTGAACGTTATCAAGCCCCTTATACAAATATACATATATCTATTAAATAATATATTAGACTGAGGATTAAAGTAAGCAAATCTTTAGGTTTTTTTAAAAAGGTGTAGGAACTTGAACTCCTTAGTATAATCCATAAGTTCAAAACCATAACTTTAACTCGAGTGAAAAGTTAATGGTTTCGAGTGAATTAAAAAATCAGATACAAAAATTATCACTCCCAAGTCCCAATCTCTGTTATTCACCAAACAAGCTGTTAATATTTTTTAATTCAAATTTGTATTACTAAATTTGGATAATTAATAATTCAACTACAAACATTAGCTTATTAACCCTTAGTCGTCCTAAAAACGCTGCCCAAGTCTACCAAAGTCTTGAATGGAAAGCGAAATGAAACCAACAAAAGCAAGTTGCAGAAAGAAAGCTTCCCTCATCTTTCTATTATCGTCAACTCAAAGGTGCATGAAACCAAGCTCTCACCCTGCTTTTCTTCTCTCTTTCTTCATACACAAGGTAATAATAATCTCTTTCTACTTCTCTTGGTCGTCTCTTTAATGGCGTTTAACCAACAAAAATGGTTACAAACACCACATGAATTAAACAAAACTGGGGTTTGTCCAGATTCCTGTATTTTTGAAATTGATACAACTGGATTTTGTCCACTGTTATGTTCTGCGATCTGTTCTTGGAGATGTCCTCCTTCTCCTCCTTGGTTCTCTTATGATCCTCCTTCCTCTCCTCCTCCTCCTCCTCTTCCTCAGATGAACCAAAGCCACCATTTTCCACCCTTTGTTCTCATCTTAGTTGCAATACTTGGTAGTATTTTTCTTCTAGTTAGCTACTATACTATTATTAGGAAGTACTTTTCAATTAGGGACAGTTCAAGAAGAACACCTCCACCACAATCTGATGATACCCATGAAGAATTTCTTGATGATAATCATGACCTAGTGGTAGAACATCCCATATGGTTCATCACCACTGTTGGGCTCCAACAATCCATTATCAATTCCATTACCATCTGTAAGTATAAGAGAGGAGAGGGTTTGATTGAAGGGACTGAGTGTTCAGTTTGCCTGAATGAGTTCCAGGAGGATGAGACACTTCGGCTTCTACCCAAGTGTAGCCATGCTTTTCACCTTCCCTGTATTGATACTTGGCTGATTTCCCATACAAATTGCCCCTTATGCCGTTCCCGAATTGTCACTAACAGTACTGAGCCTCATTTGTCTTTGATAGAGCCGAATTATGAAAATTTGGGAATTTTGGAGGAAACCCGAGTGGAGAATACTGAGACGGATGGTGGGCTGGGAAATGATCAGGTCAGAGAAAGTGAGGTTAGTGAGATCAGGGTTGGAAATGAGGATTTAGACGAATTAAGCGTCGAAGATGGAAGGAGGGATAGTGAGATTGCAAAGGATGGTGTGCCTTCTCGCCATTTGAATTGTGAGTTTCGGGTGCTCAGTGATTTGGATGACAATTACCGGGTCGGGGAAGACGAGGTACAACCAGTGAGGAGATCAGTTTCAATGGAATCATCTTCAGCTTCAATGATCTCTATTGATCTGACTAATTTTCTTCCAGTAGAATCAGAAGGGAGTTCAGCTACCCAATCAGTTGAAGTGAAGAACTCCAATTTGGGGGTCGATTCCAAACGGGTGGGTGGAAATCAGAGCATACTCAGAAAGATAGGTAGTTCTTATATAGGGAGATCTCTGCAGAATGGGCCTATTTCCATGAAGAGGTCATTCTCGTGCCAAGGAAAGTTCTTATTATCTAGATCTAGCCAAAGCCGGAATTCAATTCTTCCCTTGTGAGGTCTTTACCTTTCTTTTCTATATAGTCTCATGTGACATATCTGCAAAATTGAGATATCATAGTCATGCTCAACAAACTAGGAGTTTCTTAGTTCTTTTCTGTACAAAGTAGATAATAAAGTCGCAAAATGGTGACCAGTATATAAATAGAAGGAAATTGAGACCAACTCCCAGAAGAAAGTCTACTTGGGGAGGATAATTTTGTTGTATTGGTTGCAGTTTGAAGTCCTTAAGGAGAACCTAAGAAATTTGCATACCCATGTAACTATGGCATTTGTTTCTATGTTCTACAAGTGAGCTTATGGTGTGGTTTTTTGTATTACTACTGTGTGAAATGTACTCTACAATCGAAGTCTGGAAAAGGGAAAAATTTCATAGCCGAAAACTAGATATATTAAAAAAAAAATTTTACATGTTTATTCCCAGATAGCCAAGATGAGAGATTTGGGTAACAGCCCATGTTATCTTCTGCATTTGATGATGACAGAGTCACATAAGTATTAGTTGGTTTCTGAGAATAAATGGATAATATGTGTATGAGATAAAGCTTGAAGTCATTGGCTTATATACTTGTTTCCTCTGTATATATGTGGATTGATTGAATAAGGTTTTCAATTTTATCACTTCTGCTCCTCTATCTACTTATGTTAATGGTAATTAGCGTGCTTCCATACATGGAAATAATAAGTAATTTTGGGTAAATTCATGCATACAAGTAATTTAAGATTGCCTTGGTATATAGTGGTATACAGAGGTCACAAGTATCTTTTATTCTTTATTATGGTTAAATGATTTGCATATTAATCAGGTTGTTTTGTTATCAGTTCTGTTTGGTTTGCTTTTTGCTAGTTAAATTGGGGCATGATAGATCCCTGAGGTTTGCTCGAAAGAAAGTCTTTACCTATATAGGTACTAACAAAACATCATCGTGAAACTACAGTTCCATATAAGGCATTTTCTTGTCACCCTCATCTTTTCCCGTGAGCTTCTTGTGTTTTCTAGCTATTTGTCAATATGTTCCCCTTTCTTGAGATACATGTTGCCGACTTGCCGTAAAGGAAAGTTAAATACCTTCGATACTGCTCCCCCAGATCTTCCAACCCCATTTTCCTCTTCTTTTTATATATTTCATTATTATTATTTTTATTAACCTTATTAACAATTAGGGCTGTATTCGGGCGGGCTTTTCCGGGCTTGGCCAAGCCCGGCTCGACTTGAAAGGGTTTGTTCTAGGCCCGAAGCCCGGCCCAGCCCCAGCCCGAAATCAAGCTTGAAAGCTCGGCCCAAATTCAAAAGCCTGGCTCGAAGCTCAGCTCAGCCCGAAATGATTCAAGCTCGAGCCGGGCTTATCTTGGCTCGAGCTCGGCTTGAATACTTAATATATATATATATATATATATATATATATATATATATATATATATATTTATTTTTAATAATATTCGAGCCGAGCTGAGCTCGGGCTGAACCGAGCTCGGGCCGAACCGAGCCTCAATCGAGCCGGGCCGAATCAAATAGGGGTTGGCCCGAGTTCGGGTTGATTGGATTTTCAAGCTTTTTTTTAGGCTTGGCTTGCCCGATCAAGCCTAAAATTCGAGCCGATCTCAGACCGAGCCGCACAAATGGGCTGATCAGGCTTTGTGCAGCCCTATTAACAATCAATACTCTCCTTCACGTAAATGCTGGTGCAACCTCAGTATCTTGTTCATGGCTCATCCGGGCTTCTGCAAGTTATGTTAAAGTGGTAACAGAATTACAAGCAAACAAAGCGGAAAAGTGGTATGATTTCTCTCTTACTGAGGATATGCCGTTCCAAAGTTTGCCACAACCTTGATCTGCTAAGCCTTTGTATGAGCTATGCAAACAAATTCTGACTATTTGGATTCCGGTGTCCATGAAGCTTTTTAAGCACAAAACAATCTTATTAGTGAGGATTCTCGCTCCACTTTAGGTTACTAACTGGTTACAGATAATTCAACACCTGGGGGAATTCCCATTTGGGCACACCAATTTCACAATGCTTCTCTTAAATTTGTGTAAATCTTACGGACCTTGGTAATTTTTAGTACTCCTCTCTTTTAAACTTTCTGCTCGGGCTTCAAGGTGTATAATATCTTTAAGCTCGTAGAAAATTAACAAAAAATAGCGAAGATTTACACAAATTTACATGGTTCGGCAAGGTGCCTATGTCCATGACTGCTGAGAGATCCTTTCACTAAAATCCTGTGAAAAATGGGTTACAATTCTACCTGCTCTGAATAAAACCTAATGCATTTATATCACTAGTGGGCTGAACGTGCACGTGAGAGAGGGGAAGGGGAGAGATAGGGAAGAGGGACTTTAGTGAGGGAGTTTTTAAAATTTTAACTTCAAAAGATGGAGTAGTGGGTTGAAACTCCCTAATAACACCTATCCCCACTTTTTCTCTTGAAAAGTTGTTACAACATAGAGAAGGTGTGCCTCTTCATTGTGAGACCAAGAAAGGAGCATGAGAGAAGATAAGCATAATGATTTGAGGGAATTTGTGGAGATATTGAGAGATTATTGTTAATTGTTGTTGATATTACTTCAATATTTGTAACGACCTCAAAATCCTACAAGGTTAAAATAGGACTTTGGAATCGTCACATTACACAAACATGCTTAAAATCCATATATACAAGGCGTACTAACACGAGTCTCCAAAAATGAGGATAATAAAATCTCGATCATAAAAAGTCAAACCATCCTATACAATGATAATCCACACCTCATAGTTCCTCATAAACGAAATAGTCTAAAACCATCAATAGGGTAAGACAACATCAACTAAAAGTCAAGAGTCTAATATAAACATCTCTTCCAAAAAAAAAAAACTAAAACTACTCAATAGGGATGACTATCAATATCCCTAGCCTCCTTCTCAGGAAACTCACATTTTTCCCCCTCTTCGGCGTACACCTCCTCAGTCCACCGCTCTCCTCCTAAACCTGAAGACAATAACAGGTCAATTGAGTGTGGAATATTCAGTGGATAAACAAACTAACAACAACATAAGATAGCATGAGCAATAACAATTAACTCAGTTTATCTAAGCTTAATCATACTACTTTCACGTAAAATAGACATAATCAGAGTGCGGAACATATAACATGTCATAACATCATTTTGACTAGTGTACTCGTGCAATTCTTATCCATGAACTTGCCTTAATATATGCATTAGACTCATATATGCATGATTCATAGGGTGTTTGTCCCGTCAACGCATAATTCATAGTGTTCGACAACGCGTAGAGTGGATATTCGTAATGGGGAATCATTCTTTTGTAGCATAACATGAGTGCGACAACGCGTAGAGTGAATGTTCGTAGTAGGGGATCATTCTTTTTTGGCATAATTCGTAACATGTTCGTATTCAATGCATGCATGCTTGTGAGACAAGTGGACTCATGAGACTTGAATATTTACTATGCAAGTGCACGTGTGCTTGAGTGTCGTGATTAGAATTCAAATGAGTCATCCCTTAGATTCCAATCTTCCGTTAGGAAACTCCGTTAGGTTATATCTCCCTAGTTAGAGAATTTCCAATGTGGAAGATTTTCCTCTAAGATTTGGCCTACCCGAATACCGATCACCATACAAGTAAATAGAGCATAATTTATCATAGCAACAACAATATCCATTTAACTTAATTTATCAATAATCAATAGCATCATACTAACATTTCTCATTCTTAAGCATTTCAACAAACACTTTGAGTGCGTTAATTATGGATATTTTGTCATTTCCTATTTTTAATATTCCACCACACCATAATCCATTTATACAATCTAAACATACTCCACATCCATACATTCATCCCTTCCTCCATAATATTTCCCATCCTTCATACAATCCATCCATAGTATAAATCCATTTCCATCTCCAACAAACTTAATCTATGCATAATTAGGGAAAAAAAATCAAATTATCATTTCTATTATAATAATATTCACCAAACATCACTAATAGAGTTGAGTTAGGGAGTTTATTGACCTTAGGGATCCTTCCGTTGGATCCAAATCGCTCACAAGGTGATTTGGGGAAGCTTTGAGGAAGATCTCGAAGCTCTCCTTGCAATCTCCTAGCAATCTCCTTCTTCTTCAAGCAATCTCTCCCTTAAACCCTAGGTTTTCTCTCTTTCCTTGCCAAACTAGGTTAGAAATAGGTAAAGTACTCTAATACCTCGAAATAGGACCCTATTTATAGCCCCAAGGGTCGAGGGCAAAAATACCTAAAAGCCCTTACTGAAATTCTGCAAAAATACGAAAGACCGAGCGATCGGTGGTTATGACCCAGCGATCGTTCGCCTACTGATCGACCGGTATTCTTGACCGAGCTCTCGGTCAAAAACACTCTCTCTGAAAAAATTTATCATACAAAAAAGTTAACCAGTCGATAGCTACCAATCGATCAGTTGTGGACTGATCGATCGCTAATTTGGATCGAGCGATCGGTTGTGAACTGAACGAGCCCTAGCGATCGGTGCTTTGCAGATTTTTGACCTATTTTACTGTTTTGGTCATAACTTTTGACTCATTCGTCGGATTTCGACAATTCAACTTGCGTTGGATTCGTCTTTCGAAAAGGAACATTTCTGGTATTTTAGAATTTCCAAATTCTACTTTATTTATAGACCAAAATGTCCCCCAAGTTGACTGATCTGCAAAAAGGAGTTTAGGGAATTCCAACTGCTTATTCAAGGAAAAGACATTAAGGTTTTAATACATGACTGAAAATAATATCCGCGGTACTACATCATCCCTACTAACTTTTCTCATGTAAAATAAGATAACATAATATTTTAATTTTTTTTATATCGAGTTATGGGCAAAATAGGAAAAATATAAAAAATTCACCCTTATACCGTAAAATTGGGACTCATTAGGCATCAACCAACTTTAACCCCACTTCTTTCTCTCATTATAATAGTAGAGATGTACAATGACATAAATTATGAAATTGCCATTACGCAATACTCCAAAAATTTCGTACGGATAACAGAATTGAGAGACAACGATCCAAATCCAAACTAATGATCAACTAGAATACAACTAGAATACAAGGCAGTGAGGCACAATCATAAAAAAGCTGACGGTTTTTTTTTTTTTAAAGTTCTGTGATCTTCATTATAGTTTGGTTTCTTCAAAATTTTGTTACTGAGACCGTCAGGTTTACGATTGATTAACATGCTCCAACAGGGATGAAACTTGCTCACAGAACAGGTGGACCCCACCCCTTCATCCCAGTCACTTGTGATCACATTTAAGAAGAAAGTTGTATCTTCTTCCCCAAATTCCATCCCCACATTTTAGAGGAGGAACGGCAGCTGCTACTGATAACAATAGGAAATATAGTAGCAGATTATTTTTCGGCTTCTATAGTTATCACCTATGACCATTACCTACTATTTTTTTTCCATTTTTTTTTTTTGGGGTTTTTTGATAGTTATCACCCATTGCCTTACCTGCATACTCTTTATCTTTTTTTCTTTTTTTTTGTTCGAGATATACATTTAGGCTGCAACGCCAGTTAGGTGTTAGTATTTGTTCAGTTAGTGGGTGGGTGGAGAGTATATACAAACTTCCACCCTCTCGGAATGGAACCCGGTACCTCCCCCCAGAGCAGGGGATCCACGGGGATACACTATCACTGGGACAAAGCCCTGGTGTCTGCATACTCTTATCTAATACTTTTTGGAAATGTGGACCCCATGAACTTAGAACTACTTTCATGCTTGACCCAAAATTCATCACTGGTCTTTGTCACTGGGATAAAGCCCAATACTGTTTTTTTTAAATTGCACGGTTTTAGTTACTAAAGGGCCAGAAACACAAATCTCCTCTCAAAGTTGTTACAAACTTTTGAAGCATAGGGGAACAATTCATCGGGCCTTGTAAGATATTTTGGACTGATCCATAACTTTATCTGGCCCAATATACTCGTAAAGATCATGGCCCAGTCTTGAAGGTACTCAATTTGAGCCTCACAATTCTTTCCCCCCGCAAAAAAGACCCTTGAATATACTTGGTGGAAATTTAGGGTGCTTACCTTATTGATCATGTTTTCTCCCTATTTTTTTTTTTTCGTAAAACCTCTACACCTACAAAAGATACCACTTAGCAGAACTCCTTCCAAGTAGGGCTGCACGTGGGCCTAGTGTTAGACTTGGTTGAAGCCAGTTCGGGTTAGTGGATTGAGAGCCTAGCATTTTAAGTTGAGCCAAACAATAAACATATCAACAGTCAAACTACAATTTCTGAGAATGGATTCTAGACTACCCACATGACAGATACACACGGGGGTCACTAGGTCGGGCTTGACCCCCCCCCCCCCCCCCCCCCACAACACGACACATTTACAAGATTGTTTTGGGGCCGAATTTGGCCTGTTCACACCCCTAGATAGACACTGACACAAGCATGCAAGTGTTTTTTTTGCTTTGGATATCATTTAACTAAGTTTAGTGGTTAGTAGTTAGTAGTTAGCTTGGGGATTGGAGCTCTTGTGACTCATTGCCCGGGGATTAGATCTCGAGACCTCTCACTTGAGAGAGGTCACACGCCACCATTGGAGCAAGACACAAGCATGCAGATGTTAGATAACACATGTCTGAACCTACAAAAGATGAGAATTTGCAACTAAGACCATAAAATTCTATCAATTCGCCCTAGATCTAATTGATATGTCGTTGTTGTATTAGCTGAATGAAATGTAACACAAAGTTTGTGTACATATATTTGCCTTCATATACACTATTTGGCACTGTGATATAGGTATTGCCTCGTCAATGAATTTTTAACGTGGATACATATGTACTCTAGACATACTGAAACGATTGCCATTATTGGTATCGAACCAATAACCCATTTAAACTAACTAGTAAATTGGTTAGGCATTATGGCCGTTCGGGTCAGGGGTGCCCAGGCTCAACCTCACCTAAGTACAAATGAGTTAAGGAAACTGAAACCGAACTTGCGACCCAAGGTTTGAAAACCTTAAACCATTGAGTGGAAGCAAATCGTTTGTGTTCTTCCGTGGGTTTTTCCCTATGGTCATGAGTGTTGGAAGGTCAGGATCAATTGATTTGTATGGACTTAATAGTTGTAACCACCTCTTAGAGAGATCCTGACCTTCAAAAACACTGGTCACTGAACCAGGGAAGAACATAGAGGATATGGTTCCATGAAAAGTTGAGTAGGCTGATGGACTATGTCCAAAAATGCCCACTATAGTCAAGAGTCATGATATTCTATAAGTTAGGAGCCATTTGGTACTACTCATAAGGAACCTCTTTTTCACTCCTACTGATAAAAAATACGCAGAAACTCATTTGGTGGGGTTTCGAAATCAGGATTATTATCTTTAATTCTAGTACAATTTTGTTTTGTTTTTTGGAACAGAGAAGAAGTTACTTCCAATAATCCATTTTCAAATTTAATTTTTTGTACAGGTCTCTCTACATTACTTCTCAAACTCTTCATTCCTCCCACCCCCACCCCACCACACCACTACTCATACCGCCACCCCCTCTCTCTGCCAAGACCCCCACCAATCACCCTCCACCACCACCATTATCACCACCCTCACCACTCCAACCCCACCCTTCACTATCACCACCATTGTTGCTGCCCCCACCGATGCACTCACCTTCCACCCAATGTGATTCCATTATTTTTGTTCTTTCACATAAATTTTGACAGACTATTATAAAATGGGTTTTCACATAGAATCAATTATAAGAATCCAAAATTTTAGGAATTTATTCATTTTCAAGAATAGATAATCACCATAGCGTTTAATTACTTATTCCCATAGGCCCATCTAAGCTAATTTGCAAGTAGGGGTGACAAATAGTCTGGTTTACTCTTACCTATTCCAAATATTTGGGATGAGATCTAAGTAACTCATTATAGAGAAACTGATTTATTGAATAACTTGGATTACAATGACCCATAGAGAGTGATTATCCATGAGATCTTGGGTATCTCATAGATATTACATAATATTTCTCTAATACTCTCCCTCCAACACATGAGGATTGAGATCCTAATGAGCTTGTCACAAGTCGAGTAGTGGCCTCATAAATATTACATAATTATTTTCCTAACATAATATTTCCCCACTAGTCACCATTCTTATCATAAATGCCTTATCCCAAAATTTTGTAATATATTTTTTTTTTTTTGGGTCAGGATTGTAATCAGTTAAACATAAGGATAAATGCCTTAATTATACCAAAATTTTGTACTCTGAACAGACTACAACAATCATTAAAACATGAGAGCTTTTATTCAACAATCTATGTCATGTACATAACAGTCGTCAACCACTATCAACCAATCCCTCACGCTCAGATCTAAGTAGCCGAATCAAATCAACATCCCATAATCCAATCTACAATAGAACATAAGAAACTAAGTAAACAACAGAAGAAAAAAAAAATACAAATGGACGTAAAATGAAAAGACAAAAAACCCGAATAATTCAGAGATGACTAAGTAGTCCAACAAAGAACCACAAGAGCTCATCAATCAATGAACACAGAGCTCAGACATCAATCCCGGAACCAAACCAATCTAGATGAAGATCACGGCAGCGCAGACGCCGACTAGAGCAGATCCGGCGACGGCGACTCTATTCAACGAAGAAAGAGCAGAGCTGTTGTCGGGAGGAGACCCCCCAGAAGTAGGAGTGTCGGCGGTTGGACCGGAAGTGGTTGACGGAGGCGGTGCCGGAGGTGAAGTGGGAGAGCTCGGGGAAGGAGAAATAGCTGGAGTGGACGCAGGAGCCGGAGTCGGCGTGGGAGAAGGAGAAGGAGTCGGAGAGGGAGGAGTAACGGCAGGTGCTGGAGATGGTGGAGAAGAAACTGGTGCCGGCGGTGAGGCAGTCGGTGATGGCCCCGGCGCCTGAGCAATGGAAGATCTCATCAACGAAGACACCATCATCAGAACTATAAACGCAGAGAAACCCTTCATCTTCGATGGAGACTGAGACGGAGAGAGAGAGAGAGTTTCTTCTGGGAGAGTTTCTTCTTGGGGGAGTAGGAACGAAGGAGAGACTGCGGAGTGGGGAATATAAAAAAAAAGTTCTGATTAGATGACCACAAAGTCTTCTTCCAAACTGACCTCTCCTTACACATTGAAAAACATTGGAGAAAAAAAAAAGAAAAAACAAAAAACCAAAATAAATTTTTATTGCCACATGTCTCTATGCAATTCCCTGAGAGTAATTGGGTGGTCAGTTTGAAAGATGATCACAAGGTTAGTTTACCGTTTTTTTTTTTAAAAAAGGGATAGTTTTTTAATTACCATTTTTTTTAAAAAAAAGGGAAAGTTAATTAAAACTCTCGATTTCGAGAGCTGAACCGCCCATTGAAAATTCATTGGAGCTAAGTCGTACATGCTTTAAATGGTGGGCCCGGTTAATATATGACACGGTTAAATTTTTTATTGGGTGGCCTAACTCTCGGCGTTTTTTTTTTTTTTTTTTTTTTTAAGTAAGGGCTCTTGGCAAACAGAACACCCCCCAAGCCACACATATCAGGAAATACGAAATTCTCAAGAAGGCCAATAAAAGGAAGGGATTTGAACTCAAGACCTCCGCTTTCTGAGACGTGATCCAACCAAAAGAGTCTCTTCTTCGCTCTTTCACGGGCTTCAAAATTTCAATTGTTGTTAATCAGAAATATTTTTATAATTAAAAGGGAAATTGCTAAACATACCCGTGGTTTTCATTATGTAATGAAATGGCTAATCATCATTGGTTCATGCCACACTTTTAAACACTTACTGATTGTGGTTAAGATATACTCATTTTAGGGTTAAGCAATCCAACTTTAGTTTTTAGAAAAAAAAAAACATAAACAAAATCTTAACTTTAGTCGGTTAAGTTTAATTAGGATTAAAGCCTAAAGGGTGTTAAAAGGGACACAAGGATACGGGGTAAGATAAGCAATAGACCTCGGTCTGCTAATCACTCAACTTAAAAAAGAAAATATTTACTTACTACTGCATTTTACCGTGTAGTGAAATGTGTCGTCCTCAGTCCATGCCCCTTTTTTAATACTCATTAATTGTGGTTAAGATTCATTCACTTCTCGAGTTAAGCAATTCAATCTTCATTTTTAAAAATAAAATAATATTAATCTTAATTTTATTAAGATTAACCATAATTAAAAGATATTATAAAAGAAAACGTGGACATGATATTTGATTACAAAGTCAAATGGCGTGTCAGCTAAGCACTGTCCTAAAAAAAAAGTTATATTTGGAGAGCAATTTTATTGGGGAGCTTGCACGGCATCAATTTTTTCAAAAGAGGAAAAAGACATGATATTGGAGTTTCAACTAATTAAGTAAGGGCAAATCGTGGGCGGCTGGGCTTATAAAAATACGATACCTGCCTCTTAATTTCTTACTAAAATTAATCCTAAGTTAGCCCATTGTTTGTCCCAGTCAGCATAAAGATTTTATATGCTTCCACTCGGGCATGTTAGTAAAATTATAAGTTGCCAAGTACAAACATTTTGAGTGTTTTTACCGATATATCTATAATTTGTGTTCATGGTTCTCTAAGTCACATATTTCGTGATTCTATTGGTGTAGATGGACTTGAGCCGAGCTTGGCTTGAACTTGGTTCGAGCATGATTCGAGCTCTAATGATCAGACTTGAGCAAGCTTGAACGAGCCTGAGCTAGGGCTGGCTCAAACTTGAGGAGCGTTTGGAAAAACTACTTTAAAATTAATAAGTAATTTTTATAAATAAATATTTTTTGTAAATAAGGTATTTTTTATGCTCCTAACCATTTTTACTTATTTTTACCAAACAAACATATTTTTAATAAATACTTATTTTCATGAATAAGTAAATAAGTGCTTGATAATAGTGTTGTCAAATGCCCTCTTAATTGGCTGGATTAATTCTTCTTACTTGCTTGCTTGACTACTTGTGGCTTGACTTGAATCAAGCTTGACTTTTATGATTATTTTAATTAATTTTATGTGCTTATAATACAAGAAACTAAACAAAATTAATCTGTTGAATGGTCAAATACCTAGCTAGGGAGCCCTGAAAATAAGATTTGATTTGAGTCATTCAGTTCAACAATTACATAATAAGGGTTAGGATGTTTTTTTTGTTTTGGGTTTAAGGTATCATTTAGTTATTATTATCTTCTAAACGTTTTTTTTTTTTTTTTTTTTTTTAAGGATAGAAAAAGTGCAGCCTTAAGCATCATGTCCAGGCACTTGGCGCAACATGACCAAGTATCATGATTTATCATCTCCAGGCGACATGATGCATCATGTCCGGGCACTTGGTGCAACATGACCGGGTAGTCTGATGTATCATGACCAGACACCATTGTGCATCAGGCCCCGGCCTTAGGGGTCATGCTTAAAGTACTCTTAATTACTTAAAAGAGCTTCCTACCCAGCATGTCCTACTCATCCTCTTGTCTTTGGATGCCTCGGTCTTGGTAGGACTGTTGCCACATGCCATGTGTCACACCCCTACTCACTTAGGCATCATTTAGTAGGTGTATACAGTATAAAGGGCTTGTATATATACAGTATAAGAGTCTTGTAGGAGGCTTGTATATACTTGTAGAGAGTATAGAAGAAGGGTGTAGAAGCTTTCTAGAATTCTCTTAAAGAGGAGGTGGGAGAAACTTCTAAAGAGATGGGGGTTCTAGAACTCTAGAACCCTCCCTTAGGTCCTATAAATAGGGGATGACCCCTCATTTGTAACCCATCCAAGAATTGTAAACTTCTTGTGAGTAATAGAAGTGATCATAACATTCTCCAAGTTTGAGTGTTCTTCCATCCTTGTTCTTGAGTAGCTAGTCTGGTAAGACTTGGTCTTGAAGGGTCAAGTTATCGAGTGCCGCACGGTCGTGATCGGGTTGAAGAATTAAGGCCATGACAGTTGGTATCAGAGCTACGTTGCGAAGGGACGTGACGCGGGTGATGGAGAAGGTCACTAGCTGCGAGACGGTGGAAGAACGAGAGATGACCTTGGAGGGCAATGTGAGTCGACATGAGATTCTCACCATCACAAGGGGAAGGTCCAAGGACTATCGTGCTGCAATGAAGGCAAGACTTTTGAGGGTGGAGCTTGGTTTCCAAGATGGGGAAACTCGGTTCGAAGAGCTGGGTACTCGCCTTGATGGCTTCGAGGATAAGCTTGACGAACTTAGAGGGGAAATGCAAGGAATCCTTAATGAAGTCATGTATACCGAGCAGCAGAAGATGAGTTCCTTAGAGGCCCGGGTGATGAAGATGTTGACTTTGTTGCGAGGCCAAGTAGAGGAGATGCATGGCGAGTTCGCCGTATGGAAGATGGCCATGGCCAATGGGGGATTAGCTACCCAGGAGGCACCTAAGGTTAAGGCGCTTGAGCCCAAGACGTTCAATGACACCTGGGATGCTAGGGAGTTAGATAACATCCTATGGCAAATGGAATGGTACTTCGAAGTGATCTCTCTCATGGACGAGAGGATGAAGGTGTGCACGGCAACCCTCTATCTTGCTGATACGGCTACTCTTTGGTAGTGCCGACGTTATGCAGATATCGAGCGAGGAACGTGGATCATCGACACTTGAGAAGACTTCAAGAGAGAGATCAAGAGGCAATTCTACCCCGAAAATGTCGAGTACTTGGCAAGGAAGAACTTAAAGCGGCTCAAGCACACCGGTACTCTCCGGGAGTATGTGAAGGAATTCTCTACCCTTATGTTGGAGATCCCAGACATGACCGAGAATGAACTCTTCTTCAACTTCATGGATGGTCTTCAACACTGGGCCGAGTTGGAATTGCAACGACGTGGAGTCCAGGATCTTGCAGCTGCGATGGCTGTTGCGGAACAACTTGTAGAGTTTAAGAGAGACTATCCTTCCAAGCCAAGGAGGGATGACCATGATGATGGTGGGGGAGAATGGAGTCCAAGCCCCAAGGAGAGACCTTCCAGACCGAGGTGGTGTGAGGAAGGCAAGGAAAGAAAAGCAAATAGGGAAAAGTTCAAGGGAAGGGACTTCAACTGCTTTATCTGTGATGACAACCATCAGGCAAGAGAGTGTCCGAAAAAGGAGTCCTTGAACGCCCTTATCGCCAAGGTAGATGAGAGCCTAGAGGTGGCCGAAAGTGAAGGCGAGGAGCTGAGGATGGGATCCCTTCAACGCCTCAACACGGTGACCAGGGAAGACACGTCTCGGCCCAAGGTTAAAGGGCTGTTGTTTGTGGAAACAAACATCAATGGGAAGCCCGCACGTACGATGGTAGACACGGGAGCCACGCACAACTTTGTCTCAATGGAAGAGGCAAGAAGGTTGGGTTTAAAGGCAGCTAAAGGGGAAGGGAGGCTCAAAGCTGTCAACATAGAGGCTAAACCCATCCATGGTGTAGCCCGGGGAGTGGAGCTACACGTTGGAGCATGGAAAGGGAAAGCAGACTTCTCTGTGGTCGGGCTGGATGACCACAAGCTTATTTTAGGGATGAATTTCTTAAGCCAAGTGAAAGTGGCCCCAATGCCATATGCTAACTCCTAGGCGATCATGGAAGAGAAGTCACCATGCATGGTTCCCCTGGTGCGCGGGACCAAATCAAACACAGAGATATTGTTATCTCTGCAGCTCATAAAGGAAGGGGAACGTGAACCCCTAAGGGAAGGAGCACGAAGGAAGCAGAGAAGACATCGGAGGAAACGCAATGAGGACGTTGCGGAATTGGGTGGGAGAGAATGTCATGCCCCACTCACTTAGGCATCATTTAGTAGTGTATACAGTATAAAAGGCTTGTATATATACAGTATAAGAGTCTTGTAGGAGGCTTGCATATACTTGTAGAGAGTATAGAAGAAGAGTGTAGAAGCTTTCTAGAATTCTCCTAAAGAGGAGGTGGGAGAAACTTCTAGAGAGATGGAGGTTCTAGAACTCTAGAACCCTCCCTTAGGTTCTATAAATAGGGGATGACCCCTCATTTGTAACCCATCCAAGAATTGTAAGCTTCTTGTGAGTAATAGAAGTGTTCATAACATTCTCCAAGTTTGAGTGTTCTTCCATCCTTACTCTTGAGTAGCTAGTCTGGTAAGGCTTACTCGGTCTTGAAGGGTCAAGTTATCGAGTGCCACACGGTCGTGATTGGGTTGAAGAATTAAGACCGTAACACATGCCTCCATCAATCTCAGCCTTCAGGTGAGGGTATCTCTCTCTATCTATACTAGCGGGTGGCATGTGTGATGCACATGAGAGTGAGGGGAAGGAGTTAACCCCAGCTAATACGAGTTAAAAGGGACACATGTTAACCCGCAAGTGCGACTGAACTTGCTAGTGGCACGTGTGATGCACGTAAGAGCGAGGGGAAGGAGTTAACCACAATTAATGAGAGTTAAAAGGGTCAAGTGTTAACCCACCGGTGCGATTGAACTGTCCCTGAGTTCAATTGCGATTGGCTGTGATTCAAAATAGATAGATGAGCAAGGGTAGTTTCGAAATTAAATCAAAAGCAAAGGGTAGTTTGGGAATTAAAGCAAACATTAAATCAAAGTTTTGTTTTTATATAAGGGTAGTATGAGAATTTCGGAAAAATCATCTACGGCTGCCTCTCGCATTATAATAGTAAAGATAAAGGACTTTGTTATTGGGTCCTCAAAGGGCTGAGACCGCACATATGATGAGCGGATCTAAAAAATTTCATAAATCTGGTTTTTTTTTAGATCCCCTCATCACATGCACAGTCTTGGCCCTTTGGGGTCTCACTAGGATTTCCCATATATAAATAGGACTTTGCTACTGAGACCCCATTAGGGCCGAGACCATGCTCTAAGAGCATGGTATTTCAGGTGAGGCCCATTTCACATGGTAGGCCCCACCTGAAATCCCGTGCTCTTAAAGCTCGATCTCGATGGTCTTGACCCTAATGGGGTCTTAGAAGTTTTATCCATATAAATGGCCTACTGTGTATGTATAACATTTCAAGTCAAATCGAACCTAGATAAGCTAAACTTCAAGACAGACCCAATACTACAGGATTTGACTTAATCTTGAAGCTCAAATAAAATCTTGACTTGATTCATTTAAGCCTAAAATTGCTAACTTGAACTTGGCTCAAACAAGCCAAGCTAAGCTAAGCCAATGAGCCAACTTGTTTTGAGCTCAACTTTAGGTGTAGCTTTGCAGGTGGTACAAGGTTCAGCGCAAATGTCGTCAACGGCCAAGGCCACAAAAACTTCTTGCAAATGGACAGAGATTGGGCTAGGCTTATTCAAAATACAAAATTACAAGCCCAAGCCCGACCCATTGACACCCATGGAATAGCACTTCCATGGATCAATCAAAGTTGATTTAATGGCCCCACTTGCGTGTAGACAAAAATAAAGGAGCAGTGATAGGCATACCCATGAAGTCTATTCACAAACCTAAGGCTGGACCTCATTGGTCCATGCCCCCCCTTCATGGGTACGTTAATTATTTTCTCAAAAAAAATTTTGTTCAACCTGTGATGCATTCACTATTCTTAGTATAAAAAAAAAAGACCTCGAATTCAATGCTAGAAAATGGTCTCGGGCTTCCGCACAATAGGCGACATATGGTGATAAAAAGGGAAGAGGTCATTTTATTTTTGCCCCATGATTTTGACTTCTCCCCACTTGATATCTCTCCCCCTTTTTCTCACACACTTATCCCCATATGTCTCATTATGTATGGAAAAGTCAAAACCATGGGCCCCATGATTTTGACTTCTCCACCACTTGTCGCCTATTGTGCGGCAGCTTGAGACCACCATTTTTTGGCATCGCCAAAGAGAATCTTTTGCCTAAAAAAATCCAACACCTATTCTTTTATTTGGATGGATTTTTTTAAAAGTATTTCTACAAGGTAAGTTAGATTTTTTTTTCTATAGGATTAGTAATCTATTTTCAAGTCCTACAATCATGCATTCCTCGATGATTGGCCTAAACGCACAAAATTTAATCTTTTGAGAATAAGACTTGAACCCAAACCTAGAGTATCAATACCTCTTAGGCCTTATCACTTGATGAAAGTAACACGTCTCACCTTACTTTAACATGTGTTAATTTTTGGTTAAGAATAGAGAATGCCTAAGAGTAAGGCTAGAACACCTAGTCGTGTAGATTCTCCAATCATATCTAATTAACATGTATTATTTATTCTTTAATCGGTTTCCTACCTAATGGAATACTTCCGACCTTCCGAATTTGTCTTCACGTTAACCTCTTTAACAACTCTTAGCGAAGTTGGCTTCTTTTTTTCTTTTTTTTTGTTGTGGGTGAGGGTGAGTGGACCTCTAAGGCTCTAACTATCAGCTTAGATAACCTTCTACTTGTTTATTGGGAGTTTTAAAAAAAAATTGGTGGGAGAACTTTCTCCTAATAAGGAAGCACACCTTCAATCTTTCACCATCCTAGTTAGAGTGTAAAGGGACAAGTATATATGTTTTGAGAAGATTATTCTCTTACGAAAACAAACCGTTTGTGTTCTTTGTTAGGTTCTTCCCTGTAGTCATGAGTGTCAGAAGGTTAGGATCAATTAATCCGGATGGATTTAACAGTTGTAACCACATGTTGGAGAGACTCTAGCCTTCAAAAACTCCGGTCAAACATTGGTTTATTTACTAGTAATAATTGAGATGATGTCATGATCTCGGCCATCACTTTTACTATGTATCTTTAGCAGAGTAAAACTTCAGGTAGAAATTTTGGACAAAAATCTACTCAGGGTTGCATTAATCAGATCATGCTACTATATTATACTTAAGGGAAAGGGACATTTTTGTGTACAGCAAGATTCAAGATGCTCTCTTATATTATATACATTTATAGGGAGCTGTTTTGTAGCCGTTTTAAGATATAATTGAGGTAAGAGAAAATGTTTTAATAATAGTGGCATGTAGTGCCAAGACGTCGGCCAACAAACTTATCTTGTTTAAAAAAACAGATGGAGAAAATACATTTACACCACACGGGGTTTGGCGAAAATTAACATAGACCCTTTTACTTTTCAGAAAATACATTAGGTACCATTGTTTTTCAAAATAATGGTACTAACACTCTTTCTGTGTGTTTGACTGTTAGTCAACTAACGGTTAGGCCTCCTTAGGTGATCATGTGTCCCCTTTTAAACCCTTTAATTGTGGTCAAGGTCACTCACTCGTAGGATTCATTCAAATATCTTTAATTTTACAAAAAAAAATTAATCCTGGGAGTTAGAAAATTTTAACCAAGGTAAATAATTTATTTATTTTTTTTCTAAAACAAAAGAGGTGGGTGAATCTTAACCACGGTTAAAGGGTTTAAAAAAGGACACGTGACCACTTAAGGGGGCCTAACCGTTAGTTGACCGACGGTCAACACACAGAAAGGGTGTAAGTGCCATTATTTTGAAAAGTAATGGTAACTATGTATTTTTTGAAAATTGAGGGGGTTTATGTGTATTTTCACTATACCTCAGTGGGTGTAAATGCATTTTCTCCAAAAACAGATTAGATGGGGTCTACAAGAAATATGTCATTTTCACGTAATATTTTTTGTAAACATAACATCTCCAAGAGCACGACTTCAACAAACCAAAAAAACCGAGACCGACCTAGCATTCCCTCTAATAGGACAATAGGGTACAACTAACATGGACAATTTGATTTTGAGTTGGTTGATTGGTTTCCATCCATGTGAACGTTTCTCTATATTAATCGGTGGTGGGTTTCTACATTTCAAATGTTTCTTGTTTTTTATTCTAATTTTTTTTTAATTTAATTTTATTTAGTTGATTATTTTATGTTACATAGAAGCTGGCAAGCATTGGAAGGTGATTAGAATAAAGGCGCTTCAGCAATATTCCTTCCCTCTCCTTTTAGTATATCCAGTAGTACATGTTTGTCTCTAGTTGGGTCCGGTTTGAACAACAATGTAATTCCAAGAAAAGGTTAAATGGTTCGAGTTTGGGTAGGTAGGGGTAGACCAGACTCGGCCATCAAATATACGGGTCTGGGTTTAAAATAATGAACAAACTCTTCCATCGATGGGCTTGGTCTTGTATGAATACAGGTCGGGTCTTGTTTGGGATGGGTTTGGAATGAGTCCACTCCAATCATATCAATATGGGTCTAGTCGTCTAGACTGATTCTAAGTTCTAACCCAAAGAATTGATATGGATTTAAAAAACAAAAAAACTTTAACTACAAACAAGAGCTCTGAAATAACTGGAGGTCCCAAATTATGCCTTATTATAAAAAGTATTTGGGAATTATTAATATAAAAGAACGGTATTTCTATTTGGGGTGTGATCGAGCCGAGTTTGACCAAATTTGAGCTTGGCTTGAACAAGCTTGGTTGAGCTTGAGTTCGGTTCGAGCTTGAACTTATTCAAGTTGAGCTGAGCTTGGGTTAGCTCAAGCTTGATTCATGAAATTATTTAGTTTAGTAATTTTAATAAAATATAATATAATAAACTACAAAAAATTAATACATTTATATACCACTACAAGAAATCTATTGATTAGTGACGAAAAATTAGTGGCAGAAATATTTCCGTTTCTAATACATCATTTTTAGAGACAGACATTAGTATCGTCACTAATATTCCGTCTCTATTAGCATTTCGATATTTATTCAATTTCAGAGATAGAAATATTTCGTCCCTAATAGTAAAAGACCATTAGTGATAGAATATTCCGCTAATGTTTATTTTGACATTTAATTCATTCTTTAAAATAAATTTACCTTTAGAGACAAATTTATTTCCGTCTCTAATCGTAAAAGACCATTAGTGACGGAATATTTCTGTCTCTAATCATAAAAGACAATTAGTGACGGAATATTTTTGTCTCTAATACTTATTTTGACATTTAATTTATTTTTTAAAATAAATTTACCTTTAGAGACGGATATATTTTCATCTCTAATAGTAAACGCATGTCTCTAATGCTTATTTTGACATTTAATTCATTTTTAAAAATAAATTTACTTTTAGAGATTGATTTATTTTCGTCTCTAATCGTAAAAGACCATTAGTGTCGAAAATAAATCCGTCTCTAAAGATAAAAATTTAAATTGGGTTCTTTCTCGTAAAAACGTAAAAAATTAGAATTGTTCTTCCTTACCTTTCGTTTTCCCGTTAGAGAATAAATTCTTCTCTTTCTCATTTTCTTTTCTTCTTCTTTTGATTTTTTTTTCCTATTAAGAGGAAAGGGAAAGCAAAGGGGAGAGTTCTCAACTAGGGCTGTATTCGGGTCAGGCTTGACAGGGCTTGGCCAAGCCTGGCTCGGCTTGAAGTAGTATGCTCGAGGCCCGAAGCCCGGCTCGGCCCGAAAAAAGGTTCGATCGTGCGGCCCGAAAAAATCTTTTGGCTTGAAGCCCGGCTCGGCCCGAATTGATTCAAGCTCAAGCCGGGCTTGGCTTGGCTCGAGCTCGGCTTGAATCCTTCTTTTTTAAAAAAAAATAAAATTTTATATTATTTATATATATAATAATGATATATATAAATAATATATATATATATATATATATATATATATATATATTTTTTTTTTAAAATAATTTTCGAGCCGAGCCGAACCTCAATCGAGCCGGGCTTCGAGCCGGGCCGAGCCGCACAGGGGTGGGCTTGAGCTTAGCTTGAATTAGCTTTCGGGCTTTTTTTTAGACTTGGCTTGGCTTGTTCGAACCCAAAATTTCGGGCTGATCTCGGGCCGAGCCGCACCAACGGGCCAATCGAGCTTTGTGCAGCCCTATTCTCAACCCTCTTCATTTTCCTCTTCTCTGATTCGACCATCAAGAAACCGACCGAAGCTCTCCTAAAACCTGGATCCAAGAAGCCCAAAACAGATATTAAGCTTCTCCTTTTTTGTACGACGATGTTCATGATTCCTAAGAGGTGAGTCTACTTCGGTTGAGGGTTCAACATTAAATTACCCACCCCTTGCAAAAAGCATCGTCGGGCATTCCCAAGAATTCAAGGTTTGTCTTTGTTTTTTAAATAAGAATTTCTAATTTGCTTCACAATCTAATAGAATCCACTGCAACATATTGTTTCTTAGTTTCAGTCCTAGTCTATTCATTCCTATATATCTCTGTCGCTTTAGTATTAATGGTGGATGAACATCTTAAATCAGTCCATTACCCCTCATGGGCATTGGCATGGGCATGAGCAACCTACATTAATTTTTGTCACTAATGCTATTAGTGACAGAAAAACGATTATTAGAAGTGGATTTTTTCTGTCTCTAATCAGTAGATTTCTTGCAGTTTACAGAAATATGGTTTGGGAGTAATTCTTCGGTCCAAAGAGTAGAGAGTTAAATCAGATTTTCTGTTTTCAACGTCTTAACCTTTTATTATTATTATTATTATTATTATTATTATTATTATCTCTTAAACCTATTTATTAAAAATTAAAAATTATTACAATCAATAGTAAATAAAATTTTAATATTATTTTATATTAATATAAATAACATTACCAAAAAAAATTATATATATATATATATATATATTGAGTTGAATCGGGCTAAACCAAACTGAGCCGACCTTCAAGCCAAGCCGAATCAAATAGGGTCAAGATGAGTTATTTAAACATTCAAACTCAAATAAGAGCTTGGCTTGATTTGTTCAAGCCTAAAATGCTAGCTTGAGTTTGGTTGAAATGAGCCAAGCTGAATCGAGTTGTCGAGCTAGCTTGGCTTGAGTGTAGCCCTAATTTCTATCATGTAAATATATATAAGAGCAAAATGCTCCTGTCAAGGCATATTTTTGGGAACTACAATTATCTCTTCGACTAGAGCTCCTGGTTGTAGTTTAAACTCAAATTAAAATAAAAAACTCTTAATCTACAGAATTTGTTAATATGGTATCGGTCCAGATTTGTACATGCTCAAGTCTATTTTGGAATGGATCACCAAATACCCTTATAGGGGTCCGATACGCGATACACTAAAGGCAAAAGTGGAGCAAAAACCATGCGATTAGTGGGGCTATCTTGGTTTGCAAACATTTCGAAACTAATGAAATGGAGTTGTCCAAAGACTCCAAACGTGGATATAATGTGGTCTGGTCAAGAGTATCCATTGGGTCCATACAACTCTGCAATTATGAATCAACATTGGTGGTTATAGAAAGAGTGACCTTGAGACCATCTCCTAGACAGAAGGAAATCATCTTTGATATTTCCTATGGCCTTCACTGTGGCCATGAGTGTCAAAGGCAAGGATCTCTTTAAAACATAGTTGTACGAAAGCTATGTATAAGGTGGGAAGTTCGCTTCCCCAGAAGCTTATTTTTTAGACTCGCTTCTTGCTCGCTTCCAATCATGTCTCATTTAGTGATAGAAGGAGCTATGTAAGAAGTGACAGACCCGAGTCTAAAGCCTACGGTGTAGATCCTGAACAAGTATAGTTGGAATAAAACTTAAGGCACATAATTCTCTACAAATATCTTATGTAATATTAAATCAAAGGTATGGCGACTGGTCATCGTAATATAATGAGAATGAGGTACATATATCTCATTTCTCGCTTGCTATTTTTTAAAGATTTTTTGAGTCTCGTTTCCCTTTTCTCACTTTCGCGTTGCTTCTTGTTTTCGCTTCTCACTTTGGTAACTATGCTTTAAAAGTCATTTTAAGTTGTAAAATTTGTACCATACAAGAAATACTAGCCTTTTAACACTCAAGGCCACAAGAAATATCACAAATATATTTGGTTCCGTCATGGACATGTCATGGTCATTGAGGAGTCAAGGACTCGACATCATTAGTCTTGGCTGAAAGCAAGATAATTTTACATAGTAGGAGTGGTAGCCCATGGTGTGCGGTTCAACCCCTCTGTCGAGTCACATAAAGAAAACACCGTCGTATTACTAAGACTGCCTCTCACTTATGTTTTAATTATTGTTTTAAGTTCTTCCCATTTTCTTGCTTCATCATTCCCTTTTTATTGCTTTGTAGTTGGAGGATAGATCTTTTTATTATTATTATTATTTTCTTTTTTGTGAGTATTACAGCAGAGGGTACCTCATAGAAGAAACATAATACAGTTCTTAGAGCTTAATCTTAGAGACATAAAGAATTTTAGAAAGTATTGAAGGTTGAATTACTGTTAAAACATAGAGTAAAAGGAACGGATAGTGGTATATCTGAATTCATATCCGATTATATATTCGAATATCTGAATCCGAATAAATATGTGGTGAATAGTGAAATATGATATCCATATCTGACTTCGATTAAAATATTCGAATTCAGATAGTATCTGAATCATCCGATTACTTTTAAAATATATATATATATATATATATATTAATATTTAAAAAATGTAAAAGTATAGAAACTTTTATTTAAAAAATAATAAATTAATATTTTATCTCTATTTATATTAAAAATAAAAATACATGTATTAAATTATGTAAAAAAATATATATTTAAAGGTTCTATTAGTTTTATAAATTTAAAATATTATATATATATATAATATAATTAGTCAGATATTTATTGAATGGGATATACTAGTATCCGATTATAAACGGATAGTAAAATTACTATCCGAATTCGCTCCGCCGGATACTTATTCAGATACTTCTTCAGATAATTATCTGACTAAACGGATTCAAATACGGATAATATCCGCATCCGTTTACAAAAAAAATGCACTGGTTTACCCCAGGTAATCTCTTGGGTCACAACTGAACTGTCCATGTATGTGTACTGTCAACTGTGTTAGTTTCGCATGCATGCTTGGACAGTTGAAAGAGGCTGGAGAAGTCCTTGAGTAGTGGAAGCAATCCACCACCACCGCATATTTTGATCTCTCCTATGTGTAGTAGGCTTTTGTATGCATTTTTCAGGGGCTATATCGATGGAAAAGCCAAAACTCTTCATATCTTTACGATCCATAAGAACTGCAAGTAAGTGCAATTCTGATTTCTTTCAGTAAGGAAATAAATTAGATGGTTTAGGTACTCTGAAGAGAAGGAAAGTGCACTCTGGTATTTGCCATTGTTGGTTTTGGAATTTGCCATTGTTGGTTTTTAATTTCAATACTCTTAGAATGTGGGATATGATTTCCTAAAAGTTTAAACCTCAATGGGTGTTAGAAAATAGCTTCAATGGGCCTCTATGGGCTTGGATCCCTTGAAACGAGGCCTCTATGGACCTCACGAACGAGCTTCAATGGGCCTAAGAGAGTTGTCGCTTAAGGCACTCCAATCCCTTCTAAACTTTTGAACCCAAACGCAGTGATATGACACATAATATCAAAGCTCAATAAACGAGAGAGAAAGCTTACAGTAACAAATGGAGGGACCACAAACCCTCCTTTAGTCAGGCCTTTTGGAGTGTGAAGTGGTTGTGTGGGTTTACCCTTTTGACACCATAATGGTTACGACACCGTAATGGTTACCTTAGGTCTGACACCGTAATGGTTACCTTAGGTATGATGTATGTGTTTAGATTACCTCTTTAACCAAAAGAAACAAAAACAAATGGAGAAGTTTTTAAAAAGGAGAAAGAGGCAAGGGAAGGCATATTTCAATGGCAACGGCAACGGCAACGGTTGGTGGGCAAAATAGCAAGGTGATGAGGACTGCTTCTCTGTGTACAAGATGGGGTGGTCCTCTTTAGGAGAGAGTTGCGGTTTGAGCAGGCAGTGTGCCTGTAGGAGGTGATGTGGGAAGATCAGATGGCAATTACGGTGAGTTCGGATGGGCAACAAAGCTTTGCTGGTCTGTGTCTTAAAAAGTGTGAGGCCATCCTTGGTTGATGTGGTCCACCTTTGTTAAATGTGGGCCCCCCTTTTAAAGACACAGAAAGGCAACAACCTCATTGTTGCCCATCCGAACTCCAATTAAGGCCATCAAGGTTGTGTTACTTTCATTTTCTTCCACTTTTTCCATAATGACAACTTTCTCCTAAAAACTTTCTTCATATCATTATTGTGAAAAGAAATGAAAAGGAAATTAAATTTTCTTTATCTCACCCACTTTCCTTCCAAAGGAACACACTCTAAATGGATTTGGTTTTAGGCCTGCTTGGAGGAGGCGGTGCCACCCTTTGAAAAAACAAGATGAAGGAGAAGGCTATCAAAATTAAAATTCAAAACAGACAAATCTTATGATACAATAAAAGAAAATTACTTTATTCAAAACTCCCACCAAGGGTTTAAATAGATTAAAAAAAAAAAGAAAAGCTCTTAATCTATTCAAGATGGCCTCATATTCTCTCTAGCAGATGTCAAAAAAGTGGTCTCAGGTTATCACACATTATGGGACATGTGGCGATAAAAAAGGAAGAAGTCATTTCATCTTCTCCCTTGATTTTGACTTCTCCCTACTTGATATCTCTCCCCCTTTTTCTCATGACTTTATCATCACATGTCGCATATTGTGTGGAGAAGTCAAAATCATGGGAGACAATGAAATAACTTCTCCGCCACATTTTGGTAGCCCGAGACCACTTTTCTGGCATTTGCCAGAGAGAATCCGAGGCCATTCAAGACGGCAAAAGGTTTACTCTTGTGCTCACAAGAGTATTCTTCAACTTGTGAGCACAAGATCAGTGGACAAAAAAAGGTCACCTCACCATAAGTCATTTTTTTTTCCCACCCATTTTTTTGACTTCTTCCCATTCAAATTTTTTTTGAACTTTTTTGTCCATTGATCTTGTGCTCACAAGAGGGATACTCTTGTGAGCACAAGAGTAAACCTTTTGCCATTCAAGACAACTATCTAAGACTCTGGGAGAAATACACTACATTGTATCTCCTCCCTTTATTATAAAAAATCTTAATTCATTAGCTACTAATTGTATTCCGAAGTCTTTGGTCGATTTGATCTTCCTTTTAAATCTCAAGTACAATAACCAAAGTCCATTTCCTTATATAAATTCGCAAAATGATCACACATAAACCATACATGCAGGTATACGCATTTGCAGATATGTGTGTAAAGTTCAAGTTGATGACGCTATCATCTGCTCCCGGAACCCTTTGTTGAGCTGCAGCAATTTATCTCGAGGTGGCAACCTTTCTTTCACCAATGCAACATCAAGGAAGTCTTGGACCCATGCACTGAGCAAAGGCATGGTCTCTTCTTCAAGTAGATTTATGCCCACAATTTCCTCAACTATTCGAATCCAGTAGCCAAGCCAGCCAACAGCAATGTCCACAAACCCTATAGTTTCACCTCCAAAGAATTTCCTCCCTTTGAGTGCTGTTTCTAGAGTTTTCAGATTTTCTCGAGCTTCTTTTGTGCACTTTTCTTGCTCCTCTCCTAACTTGGAGAATACCCCCACAGTTGTAGGTACACACTGTAAAGGAAAGACCGAATGTCAATGTCCTGGGACCAGAATTAAGAATAGTTTCATAAGCTACCTTTTTGTTGGGGTAAAGGGTGTCCCAAACCACTTTTGAGGCAAGGATTAGTCCTTCATGTGTCCACACCAACCCACTTGAAATTTTCCCTACGAACACTAGGATGAGACGAGGACGGGAGTTGAATGCACAACCACATGGAGCAAACCCGGGATGCTAGCCAACTGCACCAACCCCTATTGGGTTTTCATTTCATAAGCTACTTAGTTTGGATAAAAGCATACCCAGATTTTGTATTTATGCACTCTCAAAGTTTTGGAAAACTAGAAGTTGTAGGAATATTTTGTGGGCTCTTTTGAAAGAGAATTGATCCAGAGAAAAGATTTTCTGGCCATTCCAATCAGAACTGATCTAGAGAGAAGATATTTTGGTCTTTCCAAGAGAGCTAATTCAATGTGGTGCTACCAAAGGTTCGCGACATGCTTCTCGCACTCATCTAGCCAAACCAAACATTCAATTCAACGACCACCTTAAACTCGAATCTTCCCCCTTTTACATATAGAAAATAGTATAAAGAGGTCTCTAACTCTTTCCTCCTCTATGCGAGATGGGGAGCCTTTTTCTCATAGGAAAAAAATGAATTCTTATTCTTAGGAACAAGACCACTCTCTATTTGTAGGGTCCCAAATCATACTCATCAAGAGTCCCAAAATCTTTCTCATCAAGGATTCTGGATCAGACATTGATTTTGATTATGCCCTTAAACATGCACGACACACTACTATGTGTCTGGGATGTATTGAGTCTTGTATACCTTAATAATCGTCATCGCATGATCAAACTCTTATCAACATGCTTCAATTAAACGGAAACATTAATTCGGAATTTTTAACAAATCAAATCCGGTGAGATGATAAAATCTAGGATGAACAAGAATCTGAAATCCACCCTGATTCTGGGTAGCTAATAAAGGGACAGTGTTAACAGCGCATACACTGATTAGATGACAATCAGAGCATCTAATTGGTGCTAGTGACTATGCCTTGTCCATTGAACAATCCACAGGCCAAGACTAACATGTTTTCTAATAGTTCATGGTGAAAATTACCTGATCTAGTTCAGAAGTGTTGTAGCTTATGTTGGCCACCTAAACTACTTGAAACCCAAATCTTTTGGCTTTTACATAAAAAATAATATTTGATAATGAGTTTAAATATAAATAGGAGCTCTAGTTCATGTCAAGAGGTAATTAGAGCACCCCCAAAATATGCATTGGCATTTTGAAAATTACATAAAAATATTTGCTTGACAAAGATATCCTTATTTTATTTTTATAATTCCTAAATTACCCCTATTATAGGCAAATTTTAGGAGTTCCAATATCTCTTGAAACAGAGCTCTTATTCATAGTAAAACTCTATGATAATATAATTTATTATTGAGATTAACTATGAACAGAAGCTCCGGTTAAGAGCTAAAGAGCAACATAAAAAAATGCCTTGGCAAAAGTATTTTGAGGATTTTAGAAAAAAAATTTAGTTGATAGAAATATGTTTCATTTGTTAATTTTTTAGGATAATACTTTGAAGACTCCCTTTTTCTTTTTATTGGATAGAGTGGTGGTGGAAAACTGTGTCCTTCTCTTGATGAAAGACAATAACACATGTCTTCTCTGTAAAGAAAAGTGATGCTAGCACCCATTTTCTTTTATTGCTCGAGTTGTTTTTCTCTCTGGGTTGAAATGATATCATGTAACACACGCTCTAAACACACACAGCCGGAGCTAAAGTACGGGCTAAGGTGCCATAAGGGTAAGTCCAAGCAACCACTCCAAAAGTTGTTTGGAGATCATAATCATAATTAAATCTCTTTATTATTTACCAGTCATACTTTATAGGTTCTAGGATATCCTACTTTTAGGTGTTTTTCAAATATGAGCCTTTCAGTTCTTGGAAATTTTGACAATAAGGAGTGAGAGTTGGACCAGACTTATTTATATCCTCTTTTAGGATTCTATAAGTCCACACAATCAATAGTGATACTGAGTCCGGTATACCTTAATGATCAGTCCTGCATAATCGGACTCTCATAAGCATGCTTGAATCAAACAAACAGAAAGATTAATTGAGAGTTTTAAAAAATCAAACTCCCTGATCTGACCACAACATTGAACAGCTTATAGCAAGTGTTCTTACCTTGTCCTCAGCAAATTTGGCCCAGAAACGAGCCATGGCCCTTTCATAGGGATCTTGAGGGAGGATGGGATTCTCAGAACTCCACGTTTCGTCGATATACTCAATGATCACAAGTGACTCTGCCAAGGGCTTCCCGTCGTGAACCAGCACAGGAAGCTTTTTGTAAACGGGGTTGCACTGCAACAGAAAGGGACTCTTGTTGGGGAGATCCTCATCGATGTACTCGTACTCCACACCCTTCAATTTCAGAGCCCACTCTACTCTCAGAGCAGCAGGACTCCCCCAGTACCCAATCAGCTTCACTTCATTTTTCGCCATTTTTGTTTCTTGTTGATGAACACCTTCATAACTATGCATGAGCATTTATAATCCTTTGTGGCCGCCACTGAAAGTGATTGGGTCGTCCACATCAACTTAGCGGTCTATATTGGCTGGCTTTGATGCGTCATGCTTTTTTCTGGGAGTATGACCATTCATTCAGAGCTAGGATAATGCTACATCACTTTGGACTTTGCTACTGAGATTGCAAAGGGGCTAGACCACATGGAGACCGTGCTTGTGATGCACGGATCTTAAAATTTCATTAAATCCCTTTTTTTAATTTTAAGATCCATGCATCACATGCACCACCGTCTCAGTGTGGTCACGGCCCTTTGCAGTCTCATTAACATTTTCCTTTCTTTTTAAACTCACTCTTTTTAATTAAAGAGAGTGTTTTAGTAGAAAACATGTTTCCTTCTCTTAAGAGCATCTCCAACCTTGCTCTATAACTCTAAATATAGAGTTTTGGTTGGAAAATTCCAAGTCCAACCGTGCTCTATATTTAGAGGAGGTCCTCTATATTGCTACAGTGACCCTCTATATCTACAAGGTGGGAGAGAAAAGGCCTCTGATTGTCTATGGTGAAGCCAGAAAGGGCTCTCGGGGTTCCACAGTTGGCATAAAATTGGGGAGAAGTCATTTCATTTTCTCCCCATAATTTTGACTTCTCACTATCTGATATCTTTCCCCTTTATTCTCCCTTTATTCTCACACACTTATCACCACATGTCTTATTATGGCCCATGATTTTGACTTCTCTACCACTTGTCCCCTATTCTATGGAACCTCAAGACAAGCCCTTTTTGGCTTCGCCAAAGACAATCCAAGGCTGAGAGAAAATAGAGAGGGCCTCTATAACACTATTCACGCTCTTACAATACCATTTGTATCCTCTTTTTGTCTTTCAATCTTTGTTAAAATGCCGATTGTGTCCTTTTACCTTTTGACACCCCTTAACCGTGGTTAAGATTCATCCACCCATCCTTAGTTTTTTTAAATATTAATTATTTTTTAAAATAAAAAAATTATTTTTAATATTAAAAAACTCTAAAAACAGTTTTTTAATTTTAAAAAAAGAATTAATATTAAAAAAAACCAAGGATGGGTGGATAAATATTAATCACGGTTAAGGGTGTCAAAAGAGACACGTGGCAACCTCAAAGGTATTCACCCCTTGAGTTTTAGAGTAGGAATAGTGATTTAGAATTTCTTCCCATGGGAGCAAATAACTTTAAAGTGGGGTCACCTCCTCAAAATATAGAGGAGATGCCGAAATAAAAATAGATGAGAGATATAGAGTTTTGGGTTGGAGATGCTCTTACCGGGCTCTATAACTCTAAATATAGAGACTTGGTTGAAAAATCCAACTCCAACCAGGCTCTATAACTCTAAATATATAGAGGCCGGCCTCTATATTGCTACAGTGAGTCTCTATGTTTAGAGACCGGGAGAGAAGATAGAGATGGCCTCTATAACCATATTCATGTTCTTACAATACCACTTGTGTCCTCTTTTTGTCTTTCAATCTTTATTAAAATACCAATTGTGCCCTTTTACCTTTTGACAGCCCTTAACCGTGGTTAAGATTCATCCACCCATCCTTGGTTTGTTTTAAATATTAATTATTTTTTAAAATTAAAAATTATTTTTAATATTACAAAAACTCAAAAAACAGTTTTTTAATTTTAAAAAATGAATTAATATTTTTTAAAAAAACCAAGGATGGGTAGGTGAATCTTAACCACAGTTAAGGTGTGTCAAAAGGGACATGTGTCATTGTGGCAACCGTGGTTAAGATTCATCCACCAATCCTTGGTTCTTTTTAATAAAAATACTAATTCTTTTTTTAAAATTAAAAAACTATTTTTGATATTAAAAAAACTCTAATAACAAACTTTAATAAATAAAAACTCTAATAAATCAACTCATCTCTACTATTGGAAATTATCATAACAAACTAAATCTTCAACATGAACGACAATCCAGAGATTACATAGAGAATGAAATTTTAGGCCCATCATCCACTAATATAATTTTAAAGATCTGGTTCACATGGAGCATCACCATGTCTTTCCCACAAATGTTCAATCAATGAGTTTCGAAGTGCATAGTGAGCCTCCTTATTTTTAATTTGCTGATGTCGAGCAAGGAACTGTTAGAATCGTTATGTTTCACCATCCACCATATTGACATTTGGGATGGGTGTTGGATTAGAATCGACAACATTCTCATAATCATCACATTCATCCTTGACGATCATGTTGTACATTATAATGCATGCAGACATAATATCATGTAGCACATGTTTATCCCAAAAACGTGCTGGTCATTTGACAATGGCAAGTCGTAATTGAAGTACCCCAAATGCATGTTCCACGTCTTTCCGATATGCTTCTTGCATCATTGCAAAATACTGCTTTTTACGACCTTGGGGTTGGGAGATGGTTTGTACAAGAGTTGACCACTTAGGGTATATACAATCGGCCAAATAATAACCAACATTGTACTCTGTGCCTTGGATTGTATAATAAGCAAGAGGAGCTATACCTTGAGTGAGGTTCGCGAATAGGTTGGATGACTGCAAGACATTAATGTCATTATTGGAGCCTGACAAGCCAAAGTATGCGTGCCAAATCCAAAGGTCATAAGATGCCACTGCCTCGAGAATGACAGTTGGGGATCCATGACGTCCTAAGTATTGTCCTGTCCAAGCCATTGGACAATTTTTCCAAGCCCAATGCATACAGTCAAGACTCCCCAACATTCCTAGGAAGCCACGTTCTTCACTTTTTTTTAGAAGCCTTGTAACATCATTAATGTTAGGTGTTCTTAGGTATTCGTCTCCAA
Source organism: Tetracentron sinense (assembly GCA_015143295.1). Taxonomy (NCBI): domain Eukaryota; kingdom Viridiplantae; phylum Streptophyta; class Magnoliopsida; order Trochodendrales; family Trochodendraceae; genus Tetracentron; species Tetracentron sinense. Next base: position 19,042,032 of record CM026574.1, read on the forward strand.
ATACCTCTACAATTGTTCTATAAAACTTCTTCATACATAAAATTGCAGTGGATTCGCTAATTCTTATGTATTCGTTGGTGGAATCTGCCGATGCTCCATACGCCAATATTCGAAACACAGTGGTTACTTTTTGCAAAGTAGACAATCTAAGTCTATCAAGACTATCTTTCTTTTGCATGAAATAATTGTCATGATCTTTGAGTGCGTCGACAATACGGAGGAATAGACTTCGACGCATTCGAAATCGTCTTCGAAATAAACTTTCTCCAAAAGTGGGATTTTTGGAAAATTAGTCATTCCATAATTGAATATGACCTTCTTTCCTCCCACGGTTGAGTACTATATGTCCAGGAACTGAGCCTCTACATTTCGGTTCGTCATCCTCTTCGAGAGATTGAGTTATGAAGGCGTTGTTGGAGGTATATAGACGAATTAACAATGATTGTTCCTCCTCCCACTTTGCCATTTCTGTTATATAATTAGGAGAAGGTGGTAGAGAAATATATTCATCTTCAGAATCTGAAGATGGTAGATGAGATGGACCTGCTATAGAACTCATTGCTGAAGATAAGTGTAAGAGAGTTTCAACAAATTTGGGTGAGAGTAAGATGGTGAAATAGAGTTGATGGTGTGTTGACTGTTATAAGAAGGAAAGTGATGATGATAAACCCTTTTCGTAGAACGCATCCTAACCATTGGATGTAAAGTGGAAGACAACTCCACCATCGGATAATGCCACTTTTGCTTGCACTCTATCCAATGGATGTAAGATAAGTCGTGTCCATCAAGTACAAGCTTAAGAAACCATTTTCGTAGAACACATCCTAACCATTGGAAGTAAAGTAGAAAACATCTCCATCATTGGATAATGCCACTTGTGCTTACACTCTATCCAATGGATGTAAGATAAGTCTTATCCATCAAGTACAAGCTTAAGAAACTCTTTTCGTAGAAGACATCTCCACCATTGGATGTAAAGTGGAAGACATCTCCATCATTGGATAATACCACTTGTACTTACACTCTATTCAATGGATGTAAGATAAGTCTTGTCCATCAAGTACAAGCTTAAGAAACCCTTTTCGTAGAACACATCCTAACCATTGGATAAATCAACTCAATCCATGACAAATACTCTATAAATAATGACATACTTCTCCTCCAAAATCACAACTCTTTCTCATTCAATACTATCTTCTTCTCATTCAACCTCTCTCTATAGAAATGTCATCAAGCATGAATTTCTCTCAGTCGGTTGGACATAGTTCCGTTGGAAAGTTACAAAGTCGTGGTCGATCATTCTCAACTGAAGAAGACAAGATCTTATGTAACACATGGCTTGAGATTTCTCAAGATCCTATAGCCGGGGCCAATAAAAAAAAAAGATAAGTTATGGGAGCGTATTTCAAAAAAATTGAAAGTCATAAGCCTGACTATGGCCAAGCGCCTTGAACACCGAAGTCTCTCCAATGTCGTATGGGTTTGATTACGAAGGTCATCAACAAATTCCGCGGATGCATTCATCAAGTCGAAAAATCTTAATCCAAGCGGTGTTTCTGAGTTAGATATTGTAAGTATTTATTCAATTAGTGATGAGAAATGCAATTATATACTTACTCGATTTTTAAAAAAAATTTGACTTCTTTTGTACTATTTGTAGTTGAATAATGCCAAAGTCCTATTTGCACAAGATCCGGATGAGAAAAAAGGATTTTTATTCGATCATTTATGGCCTATTCTTAAGGATGCCGAGAAATGGGCTAATCCCATTACTATCAACGACAACAGTTTGAGTACTCCGAAGGGTCTCAAACGAGGACTCTTATATCTAGATCTCTGGGAACGCCATCCACTGTTGACTTGAATGCAGACGAAGATGAGTAAATGCCAATCGAATTGTGTGCTGATTCTTCTGGTCGGCCTATGGGAAGGAAAAAAGAAAAAATGAGAAAGAGGCTAGCAGTTGACAAGAGTGCACTCATTGCTAGTATGTTCGAGGAAAACCATGCAATCCGTGAGACTTTCCAAAGAGGGGAAATAAAAATGAATGAACGACTTGCTCAAATGGATAATGATGCGACTATACATTATAATGTGATGATGTTACAAGCTGAAAATAAGCGTAACAAGTTATAGTGTCGACGTGAAAAACAAGAGAGAGAATTTATGGAGAAAGACCTTAATTCTATAAGTGATCCAATCAAACGTGAATATTTTCGAGACAAGAAATTGAAAATTATAGAAAAAAGGGCTCGTGATTCCCAAGTAGGTGGATCATCAGCTACCTTTAATCACGATGATTTTAGTAGCTGTAGTCAGTTTCAAGGTGGATACGAGGGAAATGACTTGCTACCTTACTAAATGCTTGTAATTTTTTGTTTTTTTAAATCTAGTGCTTGTGATTCCAGTAATCTTGTTTTATGCTTGTGATTCCAGTAGTCTTGTTTTAATGTATTTTTGCCACTTTTTTTAAATTAAAAGATGCAAATTTAACTAGTCTTATTTCTAAAATGTTCATTTCGTACAATGAATTATTTATTTTTAATCATTAGTAGTAATTTTGTGGGTCAATTATTTAGTGTTGAAGACAAAATTGGTGAATTATTGAGTTCGAGAGGAAAAATGGGAAAGAAATCATATGAAAATTATTTTGTAAAATAATAAATGAATACTGTTATAAAGTAGGAATAGTGATTTAGAGTTGAACACGGTTGGAGCCAAAGACTCAAAAGTAGGGCCCATCTCCTCTAAGGTAGAGGAGATGCCGAAATAGAGGCGAGATATAGAGTTTTGGGTTGGAGATGCTCTAATAGAAGTCAAAAGCACATGTCTTTTTTAGTTTGAAAAAATTGATGCTAGCATTGCCTAGTGATTGGAACAGAAAGACTTGACATGTGCTCACCTGCCCTACCAATCACTGGCAAGATGACCTATGCACTTATCTCACTCTAAGCCTAGATAAAGGGTTTAGTAGGGTCCTTTTTGTTTGTGCAACACGGAACTTGTGGACACTGCACCACATATATTAATTGTGAAGATCTCATGTCTCATTCCCTTATCTATCTATTATCTATACAGTGAGGGAAAATTTCCCGGGTTCGATGCACGTCAATAGCTGTTGGGCTAGTAGAGCAATCAAAATGGCATCCACCTGCAAATGAGACTAAAAAACAACAGAAAAAGAGGGGGTGGGTCTGTACCCTGAAATAACTCCGATGGTAAAGTCAGTAAACGAAGAAGAAGGTAAACAGTAAAATCATAGATACACTGGAACACTGAGAGCTAGAACACTGAGATGAAAATTAAGGCACTGTCTTCGGATATTCCCTAATTGATCCTGATGCACTGGGTCTCCGGGGTATTTATAGGTTAAGCTTGGGATGCCCATAAATAACCATTAATGACTTGGATGACTATATCATAAGCTTGCCACTCATTACCAAATATGTCAGACATATTTGATGACGAATGCAGTACACGCGGGAGCCTATAATCTCTAAGTCGATTTTGTGGGTCGAAAACTCATCTGAGGTGACTAGCAATAAATATTAAGACAGTGCTTTCCACCTAACGTCAGAGACAAATGATCGCCGCTTGAGGATCAAGTTCTAAAAGTCGGTCTCGTTGTCGACATAAAGCGTGGGCTCGTTGTTCACAACCAGGACGATACCGTTGCCTTGATGACTACGAGTCCGTTGCCTGGAAGACAATGTTCCCGTTGTGAGGAGCACAACAAGCTCGTTGTCATACACACAACAAATACGTACTTAAAAACACATATAAGTTCGTATCCACTGTTTAACACCGAAAACATGCTTTTTGCCACAACACAAGATTAAATTACGAATTTTATCCCTTACATCTATACTACTACTATAAAACACAGTTAGTTTGTTTCTATAGATGACACCTAATCATTTCTCTTGATGCCACATAGGACTTTTCTTCAATTGTGAAGCCACATCATCAAATTAAAATAAATTGGTGGGACCCACAATCTCCCCTCCCCCCTACTCATGGTCTTAAATTCTAAGAGATCTCTCAATAATTTCTCTCTCTCATTAATCTCATACTCACTCACACATGTTTGGATGTGTCTTTCATGGCTATTTGTAATTGAAGATGTTTTTAATGCTCTTAATTTCTCTTGATGGCAGGAAGCGTTCGTTACCTTGCTTGATGCTTCACACCCCCCTTCATATTTCAATATCAAAGCCGTCACGCCACCTCTCTCACACTATTTAAAAAGAGGGAAAAGGCAAGGAATATGAGGACAAGATCGAAATGAGGACAAAAGTTAGGCATGGTGAGGTCGAAATGAGGACGAGGAGGGTTATACATGACCAGCCCCCGTTATTGCTAGGCTGAGCAAAGTTAGGCGGACCGAAGTTGGTAGCCGTAATGAAGATGGAGGGGCTACAAGAGTGGCGCCAGCTAGGGTCATTAGCAAATTTTAACTCGAAGCATGCACCGCAATAGTGCAGCTAAGGCCATTGTTGAACAGGGTTGTGCTCAATGCTGGAATGTTCACGCCGTACCCTTGAATGTATAGGTTACTGAATCCACAAGCTCCTCCTGCACACACAACACAGAGAGGGAGTGAGATGATGGTTTACTGAGGAGTGTAGAAGGAAAAACGGGGATTTGTTGATGGGTTGGTGGAAAATGCATTGAGATTGCTCCACTAGACGAGTTTTGTAATGGGGTCGCGGATTATCAGAAAAATGAAGCACATTATCTGGGATTTTCATTGGGAGATGTGATGTAAACTTGAAGAAATTTAATGAAATTGGTTTCGTAAGCTTGGCCGATAAATACAGAGCTTTAATTTAACTGGGTTTTCCATGCAAGTCGGGAAAATATAGACTCTGAGTTGGGCTTTGTAATCTTTTCTGGGAAATAGAAGTGGGTTTCTGAATCTAAGAAAACATAGCCAAAACATGGGGTTTCTAATGGCAATGAGGAGAGACTACAAAGAAAGGAGTGGCAATGAAGGAGAAGTACGACAGAGGGTTGATATATTTTTGGCTAAGAACCTGGGATTATTTTTTCTCATGTATTTCTCATGAATTTGTGTATATGTATTTTAGTTCTTTTTAATAGATTGTGTTGATATCATGCCTTTGATTTTAGACGATTCTAACAAGTTTTGAAAGCATTAGCTTCTCCTGTTGAGAGTCCACATGTAAACCCCTTATTATTCAATACTATTTACTTTATATTGTTGTTCCCTTTGTTAATTTGAAATTGTGTTTTTCTTAATAAAATCTTAAATTGTGTATTATGTGTAAGGGTCATTTTCTATTTCCGGGATGACACTGGATCATGATTGGCTATAGCCTATAGCCAGAGATGACCTTAAGTATTCTTCTAGGATTGGGTTAGTTTACTTGCTATGAAACCCAAGCAGATGGGTGACACGTGGTAGTCTTAGAGAATATTAGAGAAACATTGTAGCCATAGATAAATTTAGGAGTTTTTTTTTTATATATATATAAATGCCGTTTCAATCCCAATTAAAGAAGACAATAGTGTTTTACCTTCTCTATTAATTACTTTTTCAGTTACTCTCTTAAAACCCTTTAATTACTTTCTCTATTAATTCTTTTTTTTGTTACTCTCTTAAAACCCTTTAATTACCTTCTCTATAAAACCCTTTCTTTATTACTCTCTTAAATCCTTTAAATAGGGTTTTGGTAATTAAGGAAGAATATAATGATGCTTAACTGTTACCTTTCTCTTGTCTTATCTTAAAGAACTTTAAGACTAATCCTCATATGATTCTCAAATCTGTGTACGAACTAAGATGTATTACAATTAAGGGTTATTGACTACTTTCTTAATATAAGATTTGTCAAATAAAAGAATATAAACATATAAATCACACATTTTTTGCAAAATTTTAAACTCTCTAAAAGTACACTTATAATTTTACATTTTTATAATCAAGAATTATTTTATTTAAGTTTATTTCATATGATTACTTATCTTATTAGTTTTTCCCGTGCATCGCACGGGTTACTTACTTAGTCTATCTATCTACTATACTAAAACATAGTTAGTGTGTTTCTATCGATGCCACCTAATCATTTCTCTTGATGCCACATAGGACTCCTTTTCATTTGTGAGGCCACATCATCAATTTAAATTCAATTGGTAGGACCCACACTCTCTCTAAAAACCCTATCTTTAATGTGAGAAACCCTATCATAAGTTTTCCTCTCACGTACACCATTTCACAATAACCTCTTTCCCTCCACCTCTTGAGAGCCATTAGGCCCGTTACACCCGTTGAGATTCTTGAGAGCATTCCTAGCAGCCTCACCAAAATGACTTTTTGGTCATTTTGGTGAGCCAGATAGCTAAAATGTGTTAAATAACGCCTCCAACAGCCTCACCAATTTGATGTTTTCGGTTTGGTGAGTGTACAGTACTCACCAACTTTGGTGAGTCACTAGACACTCACAAAAGTTAAAAATCTTTCTTTCCCTCCTTTGTGGGCCCACACAAATAAAATAAAGGTTTTTCTCTTCTTTTTTTTATTGTGGAAGTGATAGAAATAATAAAATAATGAAAGGTTTGGCTATTTTGGTGAGGCTGCTTGAAATGTTTTAAAAAAATGGCTCACCAATTTCAGTTTTTGTGTGTTTTGACTATTTTAGTGGGTGAAATTTGGTGAGGCTGCTAGGAATGCTCTTAGGCCCGTTACAAAAGAAGGCATTTCCTCTCACACACAATCACTCTCTCCTAGTTTTTCTTGTTCCTCTCCCGTTCTGAACAAATCTCATTCTCAAGGATAAATTGCTATAGATTTTACTTCTCGATTCACAGCTAAAACTCCATCTGCAAGCTTGCGGATCCAATACTACTCCGATCTTTATGTCCTTCCCATCTTCAATCTTGGCGGATACGGGCTTTATTTTGTGAATTTTTCTGAAGCAAACATACTCACCGGCACTGCTCCGAAGCAAAAAAAATCATCGTTACCATTAGGCGAGTCAAAGCTAACTTCATCTTCTTGATATTAGGGCTTTGAAAAGATCTTTATCTCCTTCCTATCTTCAATCTTGGCGGATATGAGCTTTATTTTGTGAATTTTTCTGAAGCAAACATACTCACCGGCACTGCTCCGAAGCAAAAAATATACTACTATTAGTAGAGTTAAGTTATCTATCTGAATGACACATCTGTATTCCTTTAGATGACACGTAGGACACCATTTCATATATGAAGACACGTCATCACACACAAATATACAAGTGGGACCCACTCTTTTTGATACCTTTTTAAAATCTACACACGTTTTGAATATGTGCAAAGTGTAACCTCCTCCCAAACATTAACTCCCCTCTTCACTTTACCATCAATGTGTGTAAAGTGTAACCTCCTCCCAAACATTAACTCCCCACTCACGTTACATTCTCTATCATTAACATCCCCCCACCTCCACCCCCCACACACGGCCTTATGTATTGGTATTGATTTACATCTATTACATTTGTCCTCACCATTATAACACGAGAGAATCTCAACTCTTCGTTAATATAACAATCAATTCATTCAAAAGACTCATTAAGCCATTAATTTTTCGTTTTAAAAAATTTTAATCACTCAATCTTCCATTTTGTAAGGATTTACAATAAATTTAGAAAGTTTTTAACATCTTTAAAGGGTCTCTTTTTCTCCAAGTCCTTTCCAGCTGCACGAGTGAGGTGATCCATCCATTCCAAAATGTCAAAGCGAGGTTGTGGAGGATTGACCGCAAATAAGTTCTGGACTTCGTTGGTCTTCTGGTGGTGACGACTGTGAACTGGGCTGATAACACTTGGACAAAGAATCTATGCATCATCTCCATGAAGGGAATCAAGGGTTGCCTTAGCCGATTGTCGTTGGCTGCGTCGCAGACATGGTGATGGTCACATGCAGTCAAGAAAGTGAAGCCCAATCTTATGATTGTTAGGCAACGCAAGCCCTTGGATGTCATTGTGAGCCCCTAAGCGAGAATGAAAGGGTATACTATTACCAACCCAATTGGGTTGTGAAAAGAATGAGAAGAAAGAGATGATTGTGGGCGGTGTTTTACAATGTTGGTGGTCTCCTCTTTTATTTTTTTCCAATTCTATGTCGTCAATTTTTTTTTTCTATTTATTTTTTCCCTACATTAGATGCAACCTTTACTTTTTCTATTTATTTTTTCATTTTAAGATTAGATGCAACATTCACTTATACAAGCACCAATTGTAAATGAATTGATACAGGGAACAGTCACACCATTACCCATACGGGTAATGCATACAGTGTTGGGATTCAAGAATAATAATGTTAAAACAAAACAAGATTATTCAAATCCTGGATCTAGACCATGCGATCAATTTTTCTAGATTTCATAATCAAAAGCAAACAAGGATTGAAATAGTTAATCTCATACCTTTCGCTGGAATTTCCAATTCCCTTCACGGTGTGATGTTGTGTTTCTCGGCGTTTGAGAGGGATGAGAGAGTCTTCTCTTTTCTCCTTAGGTCTGATTCAATGGGGCTTCAAATTGACGTAAGAGAAAAGAGGGACCCCCTCTTTGCTTTATATACCCTTGGAACCTTACCCATCATAAGATCCAAGGGTTAAGAGGGATCACACCAAAGATCTAACGGTCGCCAACCCTGACCATGCTGTTAGCTTTAATAACACTTAAAGAGTCCCTGTTTGATCACATCTCTTTAGTGGGACCCATTATCCTTAACATTCTCTATTGACAGCAATACAATCCGAGTTTTGAAAACTAAGGATTGCGCCAGACCACATAGGTTTTTATTTAATAAGAAAAACCCTAACAATCTCCCACTTGGTCCAAGCAATCCTTAAATAAAATAAAATGACTTTTCGGATTGAACAACCTTAAAAACATGAGTGGCCACTCTTTTAATTTTGAAAAACATTGCTGTCGAGAATTAAGTGTTCTTTAACTGTAACTTTGATTCAAAAGCACCACTAACGGTGATCATGGAAGCATTTAGCATCTACTAGTGTTCATTTACTATGATACAAGCCACTCCATGGTCAAACAGCTAGTAATACTAATGTTTCAGAGCGGTTCTTTATGGTGGCAAGGTATGGTGTGATATGGACTATACACAACTTTATGTGATCAAAATGTATACGTCCAAAAATTGTCCACGCTACATGCATTTAAGCATATGCATGTCATTCCGATACTTTACGGCAACCGCCATGTGAAGTCCATCACCTTGTATCCAGAATGAAGGCCTCAAACATGGTGCCCAACCATGTTCAGCCCAAGCAACTTGAGAGCTTTGTGCGAGGCTCTCGGGCAAACCTGACATCAATGACATCCGTCATGTGAAGTCCATCACTTGATGTCTTTACCTTTTGCACGTGCATTCAAATACATAACTTACAAACCTGCTCTCACTGACCTTAACATATATCCATCAATCCAAGTAGATTACTACTTTAAGTTTATCATCCAAATTGTCACAAGAGTCACAATTACCTAGAGAAAATCTAATAAAATTAACAAACATACACAACAAGAATGATATAAAATATAAGTCTAAGGTCAGCTAATAAAGATCATCCAGTAATATATTACTATCAACTGTCTAAAAAATATGTCTGATTGAGAGTGTACTCCCCTCAAGGATAAAATTAAACTGTATCCAATCCAATAATATCTCGCCTAAACAACGGCACAATGAAAATAACATCTAATAGTAAAAACCATAAACAAAGTCTAATACTAATTAGCAAGTTCCAACAGCCTCTAATACTATTGGTGTAGAGTTCTTCAAAAATCAGCAGCTCATTAGCCTTGGCGCTTCGCTGATGAATGAACTCCTTTGTTCTTCTTGCACCAATCCTTATATTTGAAAACAAGTTTCTTTTCATGTGACCTTTCCCCTTGCAGAAGAAACACTCAATCTCCTCTAGTTCCTCAGTATTATCATTTCCCTGAAATTGATGTCCCGAACTCTGTCCTAAATTATGACCTGAACTTTGTCTTGAATTTTGTCCTTGCCAGAAATTCTGTGAATTAGAATTCTTGAACCCTTTATTCTTAAAATTCTTCTTACTACCAGAATTCACAGCCAAGTTTGCATACTCGGCTTTCCCACACTTCATGCACTCTTCCTCACTAACACACACAGCTATCAGTTCATGCAGGTCTCACTTCCTATCCTGTGCACTATAATTAACCTTAAAAACATCAAATGATTCAGGAAGTGAGGCTACAGCCAAATGCACCATGAGGTCATCCTCAATTGTCAACCCAAGCTCTCTAAGAGAGATAATTAACTTAGATATCTTCAAGATGTGCTCTCGAACATTTCCAGTACCATCATACTTCAATGAAATCAGCTGAGTCAAACAACTGTACTGATGAGACCTAACAGATCCCATAAATTGTTTCTTGATAGTCTCAAGAAGAACCTTAGCAGTATCAGCAGCAGGAATACCACCTCTGATGGCTTCTTGAACAGAAGCCCTAATGATCATCATGGCCATCCTATTGGCCTTCTCCCATTTCGAATACAAAGACTTATCTGAATCTGAAGACTCAGCAGTGGGAGTAACCGGCTTTTCCTCCAGTAGGACAAAGTCGTAATCAAGGCAACCCAGAACTATATCTAGCTGCATCTTCCAAGAACTATAGTTTGAACCATTCAGAGGCTCAATCTCAGTCAAATGTTTCTGAACAACAGACTCATCCATATCTGAAAATGTCAATGTTTTACTATGTTATGGTATGTCTAACAAATTATTGCATAAATTATAATAATTTACTTTATACTTGTCATTACAAGACTTTATTCAAGCTTTATGATTCTAATCCGGTCTTGGGGTTAAGCCGGATAGCTAAAGTGGTTTACTTTAAAATTGGTTACTTCTACTTTACGGGACAGGTGGGCGCATCATCTAATCACACCTTTGGGCAAGAGATTTCGACATGCAATTCACCCCCCAATTGGCGACAACAGTCGCGCACAGAACTGATCTATCACGTATTGGATTGATTAAGACACTTCCACACCTTTGGGCAAGAGGGTTATCATTCTCTCACCGCCACGCACAAATCATTCTGCCCCACTCAATCTACAAGAAGTCCCTAGACACCTTTGGGAAAGACTAGTTATTCAATGTAGGTGAGTGCAAACTCGCGATCTTAAAGAGATTGAAATCCCTAAATTCGAATAATCATAACCTCCATAGGACGGTCACCTTTGGGCAAGACAATCTAACCTACTTTGGTTATGACCATTCGAATGAACGCCTTACAGATCAAACCTAAACCCCATAGGATGATCTAACTTTAATTCCTGATATTAATTTTGGGTAAAAGCATCAAGTTTTTCCTTTATTTAATGTCAAAACCATAAGAAAATAATATTCATGCACTAAAACAGCTCTTTACAATGCTCAGAAGTCTAAATGGACCCCAAAAATGGAATCAGAACATCTAAAAACTTCAGGGAAGGTCGGACACTCTCCCTAGACGTGTCCCGTGGACGTGTCACGCGCAGGGGACACTCCCTGCAAGTGTCACGCGCGCCTCACGCGCAGGTAGTGCGCGCCACGCGCTGGATGTGCGTTGCACGCGCGCGGGCACTGCCACTCACGCGCGGTTTCTGTTATTCACGCACTGGTCTGCGCATCACGCGCACGCAGCTTGACGGTCTTACGCGGTCCGGTCCAGGTTCCGCTCGGTTCGGTTCAGTCAGCGATCCTGGTTCGGCTTAGCTCCCAGTCCGGTCAAACCGGTTCGGTCAACATGAACCGGATCGGATCTCATTCGGTTCGGGTCATACCCATATGGATCGGGCCGGTTCAAACCCATTCGGACCTATGTTCGGGTTTTAGGGTCGGTATCTGTATATGGGTCGGATCGGCCCAAAGCATTCAGTTCTGGATCAATTTATTCGGTTCGGTTTATGGATCAGGTCACAGGGTCGGGTGACCCTCGTGACTCTATCTCCCTCACCTGAAAATAGTTTATTTATTTATTTATTTATTTTTATTTTTGTATTTCCAAACCCTAAACCGTTTACTGTTTCCCTCATATTGGGGGCTCTACCAGCCACCTCTCCAGATGCCGCCGGTGCCAAACTGACGGCCACCCTCCGGCGAGAAAAACCTCACCGCCGGTGATCCCTTCTGGCGGCGGAATCGCCGTCCAACTGAAAACGGTGAAAAGTCTTCTTCTTTTTTTTTTTTTTTTTTTTTTCGGAAACATAAAAATTGATTATCAAATCCGAAAATAAATTTCTTTATCTTATTTACCTTTAAATTTATATTTCTCAATTTCCTTTAATCCGAATCACAAGAAAATTGATTATTTAAATCCGAAAATAAAACCCTACTTAGATTTGATTATTAAGAAAAATTAATCACAATGTCAACCTTGTGCTCTGATACCAATTGTTGGGATTCAAGAATAATAATGTTAAAACAAAACAAGATTATTCAAATCCTGGATCTAGACCATGCGATCAATTTTTCTAGATTTCATAATCAAAAGCAAACAAGGATTGAAATAGTTAATCTCATACCTTTCGCTGGAATTTCCCTATTCCCTTCACGGTGTGATGCTGTGTTTCTCGGCGTTTGAGAGGGATGAGAGAGTCTTCTCTTTTCTCCTTAGGTCTGATTCAATGGGGCTTCAAATTGACGTAAGAGAAAAGAGGGACCCCCTCTTTGCTTTATATACCCTTGGAACCTTACCCATCATAAGATCCAAGGGTTAAGAGGGATCACACCAAAGATCTAACGGTCGCCAACCCTGACCATGCTGTTAGCTTTAATAACATTTAAAGAGTCCCTGTTTGATCACATCTCTTTAGTGGGACCCATTATCCTTAACATTCTCTATTGACAGCAATACAATCCGAGTTTTGAAAACTAAGGATTGCGCCAGACCACATAGGTTTTTATTTAATAAGAAAAACTTTAACATACAGACCTCCAAAGTCTCCATACAAATACCATATAAGGATTAGGTGACGTCTCCACCATTGGGCTAACTATAGAGCTCCAAATGCTTTGAATTGGCAATTTTTCTTCCGGTTTATAATCAAGATTAGATGATTATATGCTTTAACTATGTATGTATTGGTAGATGGTGCATGAGGTGGATCCTTATGATAGCAGTACATCTCATGCTCATGTTTGGCTGACAGGCGACAGCCCACGGTCCAAATTTTTTTGCCCAAGCATAAGGTATGGCATGTTATACCCATATCCCGTAACGCTAGGTTGTAAGTTGGTTGCGGGAGACACCCAACCTTTATAATCGAAGACCATGTAATTTTCCATTTGATAGTAGTTGAGGTAAAGTCATAGACTACAGAGGTGAGGAAATGGTGATTAATGCGAGCATGCCCACATCTCTACAAAAGGAACTTAGTTGGTTGGGGGAGAATGCGCACATCCCATGCATCCACATTTTTGTTAGATATGAGGCTTTGATTCGTCTAACGAGAGAGTGTATATATATATCATATTACATGAGGCTTTGATTCATCTAAAGTATACATATATATACTTTAGAGGATTCAAAGCCTCATATAATATATATACCTTAGACCAATCAAAGCCTCACATTATATGATTGGTAAATATCTTCTATTATATATTTTAATATTATCATATAGTTTTAATTTTCTACTAACATTTCCATGCAATCACACGGGGCTTCTTACTAGTTCTACTATAAAACATAGTGTGTCTCTATAGATGTCACCTAATCATTTCTCTTGATGCCATGTAAGACTCTTCTTCACTTGTAAGGTCACATCATCAAATTAAAATCAATTAGTGGGATCCACAATTATAAAGAGTGGGACCACCACTTTCCTCATTCCATCTTCCCTTCACCTTCTTACCAATTCAAACCCCCCCCCCCCCCCCCCCCCCCCCCTCCCCCTCATTCCCAATTTTACTCTTCCCATTCATCTGGTTTACTTTCTCTCTCCACATAAAGCCCCCTTCTCTCTCCCCATTCATCCCTAATCTCTCTCCACCTTTTCCAATTAAACCCTTATTTTACAAGGAACTTCAAAGAACCCATACGTTCCCATTCATCCCCAACCTCTCTCCACATTTTCCCACTGAAACCCTCTTTTACAAGAAAATTCAAAGAGCCCCGTCATTAAACTAAAATAAATTGTTTCTATCAAAGTTTTCATCTCCTCCAAAAAAATTCAACGTGTCACTTATTTTCATTAATTACTACTAATGATATGTAACATTTCATCTCTTGAATGCAAATGCAAAGGGCTTGAATGCAAAGAGTTATGTTTTCTTCCCATCTTGAATTCATAAAAGGAGGAAAGAAACAATTAGTTTTTAACCACACTTTATGGATTTTTCTCATTTGTGGACCTGTATGTGGTCATGTCTATGGCCACTGTATTGGCATTTAGGTATGTCTCCTTATCCATTTTTATGTATGTATAATTGGAAGGTTGATCTGCAATTCATTTTTTCCCCAGCCATTATGCTTAACCTCAATGATTTGTTTTTTTCCTCTTTCCTGTAGATCAACCTACGTACACATCCATGCATGTGCATAGGCATATGTGTCGGGTGCATGCACCTATGTGCTTATGGTCTGTATATAGCAATTGTTATGGGGCTCCAGATATGGGAAATGTTGCTGCAAGTCTGTTATGCATTGCCTGCGGTGCTTGAGAATTAAGCAACTGGTGATTTTGCAGTCAATACAAATAATATACCTCTTCTCGAAAGGTGCTACCTCATACACAAAATTCGATTATTTTCCCAAACTCTCACTAGGTTAGAACCTGACCCTTAACAAATTAAGAAAACAAAATTATGAAATGAAAATTTTACGGCTCTTTTGAAAATCTCTCTCAAGCCTTGCTAATGGCTCTTTTCTTTGATTTGGTTGAGGTAAATTTATTTAGCCCTTGCAAAATTTTAGAATAGATTTTCTTTATTTGAAGAGTTTGGCGGATATATGCTGCCATTGTTGTGTGCTTCAGGCTCTTTAGTTGTTCTGTGGTTTTGAACCATATCTTGGTTTCTATTCAAGTGTTCAAACAAAGATATATAGAAGCCGAAATCAAAGAACGACAATATAAGAAGCCGTAGAAAATTGTTTCTCAAAAAAACAAAATACATAAACAGAAACATGCTCTTGCAAAACAGCTTAATCTTCGTCTTCGTGATGTATGATTTCATAACTGAAGAGCAAGGTATGTTCATTTATTTCTTTATTTTTATTCATAATAATTTTTTTTTGAGAATTGAAAATGAATTTTGATTTAAGTTACAGAAGGAAGTTGAAGCAAACAGAAGTAGATTGCATTTAAAGCGATATTGCGGAAACACTGACAGGAATTTGACTACTAAAGGGACTAAACAAGAGTGAAGATCTTTGACGATTTCACAGCTTTTCTGCATGCAACTCAATGCCAACACCCTCGCTACGTGCCCCTTTTGCGAGTGCGCCTCCACTACAATGACCCCAAAGTTACCGTTTCCTCGGCTCAGGATCCTCTCGAGTTCAAACCGGGGAGACTCTCTCTGGTTTGAACCCCTAGAGGTCGCCACGTGTCTCCTTTGACACTCCTTAACCATGGGTAAGGTTCACCCACCCCTAGGGTTCACCCACCCATCCTTGGTTTTTTTTATATATATTAATTATTATTTTTTAAATAAAAAAAAACTGTTTTTAAAGTTTTTTTAATATTAAAAGGGATTTCTTTTCATGCGGAGGCGGAGCCAGGAATTTTTCATTGGGGGGGGCCAAAATACATGTATACAAAAAAAATTTGATTTGAGGGTATGGGATTTGGGTGTTCGGGGGCGTAGCCCCCAAGAAAAAAAATTTTGGGGTTGTTTTTTTATTTTGAAATTTTTTTTTCTCAGTAATACCTTTGAGGTCGCCACGTGTCCTATTAATACCCCTTCATTGTGGTTAAAATTCACCTACCTATCCTTGGTTTAAAAAAAATATATCAAATTTCTTTTTGAACCCTTGTTAAAAATTCACTAACTCCTAAGATTAAAATTATTTAAATATTTTTTTCTAAAATCAAGGATAAGTAGGTGAACCATGAGATTGGGTGAATTTTAACCATAGTTAAGGGGTGTCAATAGGGACATGAGCATAAGGGGACTCCATTGGGGGGCCATTATATATGTGACAAAAAAAATTGGGGGGGGGGGCCACTACATCATATAGGACAAAAAAATTAGGGGGGCCAAGTATACTAAAAATATTGTTTTTTAATTGAGGGGCCTACTAGTCATACTAGTATAGTAGGGATTTACAAAAAGTTTGGGGGGGCCATGGCCCCCCCTGGCTCCGCCCCTGTCTGCATGTTTTGTCCCTGACAGTGTAAAAACGGGAGCTCCGCACATGCAGAGCTCCACATGATATTTAAACTGATATTAAAAACAGTTTTTAATTTAAAAAAAAGAATTAATATTTTTTAAAACAACCAAGGATGGATGGGTGAACCCTAAGGGTGGGTGAACCTTACCCATGGTTAAGGGGTGTCAAAGGAGACATGTGGCGACCTCTAAGGGTTCAAACCGGAGAGAGTCTTCCGGTTTGAACTCGAGAGGATCCTGAGCCTTTTTTTCTCTCTTTTATTTTTTGGTAAACCGTTTTTTCCTTCACTCTACCTAGATTTAGTCCGTTCTCTCACACTTTTGCCCACGCGCGGCCACCAGTCTGTCGCTTCATGGGACCTGCCGTTCTTTGTGGTGGATTTTAGGCATGATTTGTATATGCTTCGACTTTGGGTCATTTTGTTTGATTTTGTAGTTTTTTTTAAATAGTTTGAGATTCTAAAGTTTGGTATTTTTGCTTTGGTTTTATGAGATGGAGAGGCAGATTCAAATTAAGAAAGGAAGAAAAACGAGAGAAATAGATAAAAACCCCCATTCTCTTTATTTTCTATATTTACTTTGTACTAAATTTGCAACGAAAATCTGGACCTTTTCATTTGTTTTCCTCTTTACTCACTCTCACTTGACAACGAATGAGTTGGGCTGCAGAATGCTAATGGTCCATTTCAAAAAAAATATTAATATTTTTTTTAAATAACGTGAATAAATTAAAATGGTTTGATGTGGCCACATCCTCACTTCCCCCTTCTCTCTGAGTCTTTCAATAGGTTATATTAATGATCCTTCCTTCCAATTCAATTTCTTCAGTTGGACCATTTTTTTTAATTTTGAATTTTTAAAAATATGATTTGGTGCTTCTTTTGAAATAATTCATATATGCTTAAGTTATATTTTTATTAATAAGTTAGAATTGTGAGGCCTTTTCTGGAAGCTCAGTTTGATTTTCATAGTTTAATTATTTTATACAGTCATTTTTACTATTATTTTTCTTCTTATCCATGCATTCGCACGGGGATTTTGCTAGTATCCCGTATAACAATGAGCCAAATCATCTATGGTGATAACCAGATTTGGCAAATCTGGTTATCACCCTTAGAGGTCACCACGTGTCTCCTTTGACACCCCTTAACCGTGGTTAAGGTTCACCCAACCCCTAGGGTTCACCCACCCATCCTTGGTTTTTTTTAAAAAAAATATTAATTCTATTTTTAAAATTAAAAAACTGTTTTTAATATTAAAAAAACTCTAAAAACAGTTTTTTAATTTTAAAAAAAGAATTAATATTTTTTTTAAAAAAATCAAGGATAGGTGGGTGAACCCTAGGGGTGGGTGAATCTTACCCACGGTTAAGGGGTGTCAAAGGAGACATGTGGTGACCTCTAGGGGTGATAACCAGATTTGCGGATTTGCCAAATCCGGTTATCACCGTAGAGGATTTGACTCCGTATAAAAATGGATAACCTTTATATAAAAATAAATGGGAAAAAACAGGTACCCCGCCTCTTGCTTTAGTGTTGGGGTGTTGCCTCTCTCAAGTGAGAGGTCTCAAATCTAATTCCACGATGAATTGTAAGAGCTCTAATCCTTAAAAGAAAAGAAAGATGTCAAAGGATATTTGAAATTGTTTTTTAAAATAAACCTTTTGCATGTGTTTTAGAGCATATCTATGTTGGGAAGGATACTAAAGAGTCACGCTCATTAAATCTTTAAATGAGTGATCCTTCTAAAAAGATGACATGTTGAATTCGACTACTGAATTTTAAGGTGAGTCCATTAGAAGACATGTATCAAAAAATTAGTATGAATGGGCATACTTAGACTGCCCAATTAGATCCTAGTTTATCAACATTAACCTCATATGGTTCACTATACCTTACCTAGGTTATAAAAATGACTGATCTTCCCATCTATGATCAGACGGTCTATAAACGCCTGATCAATTGCTGATTTTTTGTTATGTGTCTCGCGGGAAACACGTTTTGACACGCAATGATTGAATTCCAAAATAACCAACCACATGTCACGTTATTATGGATCGCCCATTAAAAACTTTAATGAGCATAGCTCACTAGAATGCTACTCCTTTGTGTTAATGCCAAGAGACGGTATTTAAATTTTTATCTTCAGTTGTGTGTAACCGAAAATAGAAAAAAACCTAAAAACTTTCATCTCTGTTTTTTATTTTTAGAACATATTTTATATTTCTCTTTTGGGTATTGTTGATGTTCTTAATTGGGGGAAATATTGAGGGGAAAGAATGACAACTAGAAGTGTGCCGACACCGTTCATGATGAAGACGCACGACCTGTTCCTTCTTCTCCATTGGGAGTCTCTGCAAGTTCATTCCCAATTTGTTCTTCTCATCAAATCTCGTCTCTCCTTTCCTTGTATCCTTTCCTTTGGGTTTTGGCTGTTTTGTCTTTATTGATTTTTCCATTGTAATTTCTCACTTTCGCATCTGGTCCCAACACTGATGCAGGTATTTGTGTCGATGTCTACATCAATGATGAGTTTGAGAATAACAGTAGAATTGGCATTGGACCATGTCTCTTTGCACTTGTGGAATGAAAAATATTCCAGATTTTAGGGAGCAAGCGTCGTTTTGGCTCTGGCAATGATCTTACATTGGCTGCGTGCGAAGTCTCCTTGTTACCTTTGCTTGGGTAGGAAAAGGTCTCATGGTATGATTGCTTTAGCTTTAAATCTCAAAGAATGCAGATCTTGTAAACTAAAAGTGTTGGGCAATGAAAACATTTTGAGCTCTTGAGGGTTATTGATATGTAGTGTGGGTCTTAGAATGAAGAAAAAAAAAATAGTAAATACATATCATTTTGTGTTTTATCTCTTTAATGTATTAAGTTTTTGGTGAGTAAATCATTTGTACTAAAAAATATATACATAATCATGTTTGGATTAAGAGGCTTATATTCATGCTTGTTTCAATTTTTTCAACTAGTTGTAACCTCCTATCTCTATAATTGCATATCATATAGCCCATGTATTACAATTTGGAATTTTTTGTTCTTGTACACCAAATGATTGATTAAAATATTAAAATAAATTTTGTAATCATGAAATCGACTGGTATTGTTATAGAATTAAGCATTTGTCATGCTTGCATTCTTGTGGTTTTGATTTAATTACTATGAATTACTATGGGAATATGTCTTTTGGTTATGATGGAAGTTAATTAAAAAACAGGGAATAAGTGATAAAGGGATATCATCATAAGATTGAGAGATTGTGCTTTTAGTTGGTGTAATTACTAGAAAACAAGAGTGAAATATTCCACACTAATAGTAGCATTTGTATGAGAATGGAATAACGAATTTGGGGAGTTTGTTGGTTCTCATGGTTTGAGTGCAGTATAGGTTTATCTATTTCTAAGAAATAAATGCACGAACTAGGGGATTGTAAGTGAATAGCCTGAAAATGTTTGATTGGAAAATTTCATTCAGGATCATTAATAATGCAATTGATTTTGTGCATTTTTATAAAATAATTATGTCCAAAAGGAGTGCAAAAGAACGAGACAAATCATTGTTGCTTATCTTTTTCCCTTACAATTTTTTTGAAATTTAATTACGTTAAGGCTACAAGGATCTATAAAGAGGAACAATATCAGTTTGGTTTCAGAGTTATGGATGTCCCATGCAATACTTGAGTTATGGTAATAATGCTCATGGCGATTTATAGGGTATGAAACTTATGTTTATTTGCAGTGTTCACAAAAGTTGAGTTTTTCATTTAGGAGGGATAAAAATGATTATCAAAACATTTCCCACTTGTCAATGTTGAGTTGGAAAGCTCATTAATTAGTTGAAACAATTGAATAATGCACAAGTTGTTAATTTCACCAATATTATGCTTGGGTTTGATAAAAATTTTGGTACTTATTATTTTGATAAATAATTTAATTATTGCTAAAAAAGGAAAGCTCTAATATGATATTTGCTAATTTCTTGATTATTGAACGGTGGCTTTCTGTTGCATTCTCCTACTAAGCTATTGAAAAAGACAATGGTGTTGGCAAATAGCTTTCTTCAATGGAATATGGAGCACCTTCCTTACATACAAGTTTTTATGTATCTTCTTTTCATGTTTGCACCACGTTATTTTTTTCTGTGTGGATTAGCAACACTCTTTTGAATTTTTATTGAGGTGGAAAAACAGAATGGTTATATCCTATGGCTACTACAAGGGTTGTTAATTATCCACACTCCATTTTTTTTACCTATTCACTACCTTCTACAAATGAGAAAAGAAGAAATGTTTAAATCCTTGAAAAAATGAGGATTGTTTGTACAGTGTGGGTGCATTTTCGTATATATATTGGGTGTTAAAGATGGAATCGTGGGTTGCTTGTACAAACAAGTATTTATATTTGTCATTTTTAAACGTATATTTGACATAACAATTTTCTATCAATAAATTGAGTTCTTCTTTAAAGACAAGAGATTCTAGCAAACATCAATGGATGCAGCTAGGTTACCAATAATTCCTTCTTTTCTTTTTTCAGTTAGTTTCCATTTATTATGGAATAATTTATTCTATCTTAGTGTAAAAGTACAAATATTTAATTCACAAGGGAATGTTTTACAAATATATATAGGATCACATTGATTTTAATGCTTATATAGACGTTTTTTAGGTTGGTGCCGATTCAGTTGCCAAATTAGCATGTGTACCTACATTTATTTTAACGGGAGTTTGGTTATTATTATTTTTTTTTTTGTGAATTTCACTTCAAGAATTATTTACACCAAAGAATGATTTTTTTTTTTTAATGTTTTAATGATTTAGTCTTTAAAAATTATTTACATAAAAAAAATTACAATTGTGTACGTGACAAGCCAAATAGTAATATTTTTAAAAGACGAGAAAAATTTGACCCCATTTAAATCACACGAAATTTTCAAATAAAATAGAACCATGTAGTCCTACTCTTAGCGAAAAAACTAACATATGTCTTGTTTTTAGTCAAAAATCATATTTGTCATTGCAATAGGAGGTGTTGATAACATATGGTGATTTTTGGCTGAGTAGGGCTAAATAAGCCTTTATTAAAGAAAAGAAAAATGTCAAACATACTCTTAAAAATCTTACTTTCATAATTTTCATATAAAAAAATAAAACAAATGACTTCATATCAGCCCCACACAAAGTCATTTGGTTTATTATCTAAAAAGAGTGCAAGTAGGGATTGTGAGAATACATTTATCATTCCTCTAAAATAGAATAAAATTAATCATTTCATACAAAGAAGCATAGGGAGTAGACATAGGTTGCCTATGAATTTTTTGTAAAAGAATGGTCTTGAATAGAAAATTGGGTTCTCAATGAGATAGTTCAGTAAACAAAAGAATTAGAAACCAAAGGCAACAAATCATGAAATTAAGTGGAACAAAATATAAGTAGTCTAAGTAGACTTAAATAGTGTTACATAGCAAAAAAAAGGAAGGAGTACTAGTAAAAACTATAAATGAGACTACAATAGCTTCATAGTCTCATTGATATATATTACATATATGTTGGTATCGTTTTGGATACCCATATGGGCCTCACTTGGATAAGCACTACAAACTTTTGAGGGTTGGCTCAAGCACCCTCACATGAGGGTCAGATTCATAGCCCTATAAAAGAGACTTATTGGGCTCTTGAGTTTTTTTTTAATGATACCTTTTGGAAATTGATAAAATGTAATAATGTGAACTTTTTATACACATCCATATGCAAAAATCATATATGATATGTGCATTTTTTTCTTTTAAAGATATGATAATGAGTGTTGTTGATTTCCCCTATATTTATTATTAATGTGCATTCTTAATATGATGTAGGTTATTGTAAATCACAAATGTATGTGCATTTTTTTTATGGACTTAGTAATTGTTTTATTAATTTTATTAGCTAAGTTGATTCATCCAATTTACCTAATTTAGAATTGATGTAGATATCAATAAAAAAATCGATGTAAATAGTTGTTTTTCTTATAAAGGAGACCCCATAAAATCGATTGTATTATTCTTTTAGAATTGATATAAATGATTGTTTTCTTGTAAAAGTGTCAAGAATCCATACTAAAAGTAATCAACGAAGGTAAAATATCATACACATATATACCTACATATCATGTTATTATACCAAGCTTAGTGAGCACAACTCTAAGGCATCAAAGTTATTGATGGAAAAAATGTGTTTTGTAGGCTTTCTCTAGAGATGGATTGGAGTCGGTCGTTGCTTAACATTATTATGCAGCGCTTAACATTATTATGCAGCCGTCGAATGAGAAGAGAAAAAAAAAAAAAAGGAATATCCACTGGTTCGCATGCTTGCTTACTCCGAAAGGGCTTGCTTTATTGCTCTTGCTCTTGCCTGCCTGGTCACTTGTTTTGGGTACTCGGTTATTAGTATCATAACTTATCAATGAAACAAAAATTACCTTAAAATCCTAATTACTTATTAATATTTAAGACACCACCATTTGATTACGAGTAAAACTCTAACTGAAGTAGATGCTCTCCATGTTTTACACTATGAGCACTGCCCAAACCATTAATCTGATAAGAAAATCATACATAGCTATGAGATCTTCAAGTTTGATAACAATGTATTTGAATGCTTTCATATGGTTCTCACCATTAAATCTATAAATATAGGTTCACATGTATTACAAAAAAAAAATTAGCCAAAGGAACATGAAGAATGTCACTCTTCCTCCATTTGAAATCTTAATTGTTAGTTGTGCAAATTAATGCATTTTAATGATAAAATTTATACACGCCATGGGACTAACCCAGTGGTAGTGTATTTCCTCCTTAGGAGGGTGAATCCGGGATTGAGTCCCATCATGTGGGCGCTTGCGATTTTCCTACACTTTGCGTTGAGCAAACACTAACCCCTAACCCCTGGACCATGCAAAAATATTAATAATAATAAATTTTACAAGGTTAAATTTCATTTACACTTTTTTCACATAAAGTAACAACCAAATTGAAATAGTCTGAAAATCCACTTAATAAATTCTCAATAGAAAACAGTATTTAAATAGCCATTTAATGAAAATTCATAAGTATACATTTTATGAAGTCCAGA
Organism: Tetracentron sinense; assembly: GCA_015143295.1. Lineage (NCBI taxonomy): Eukaryota > Viridiplantae > Streptophyta > Magnoliopsida > Trochodendrales > Trochodendraceae > Tetracentron > Tetracentron sinense. The sequence continues at coordinate 19,065,522 of CM026574.1, forward strand.
GACATGCAATTCCCATCTATTTGAATTCTTACCAAAAGAATTGGGATGACAACTTAACAAAACAAAAAATATTTTTATCAATTAATTCATTGTCTCGCAATACCTAATTACTTAATGAGCAATAACACAAGTTTTTTTTTTTAAATGCCTTTGATGGGATGTCATCATGAGGTTCCATTCTTCTCAACATGTATTAATCATGGATGTTCACCTTCATTAGTCCCTTTGAACCCTCTGTGCAATGGAAAGTGTTGAAATTCTCCTTAATGAGAGGTGCCTAATATGAGAGGTGCCTAATTTGTTGGTTATCCATAACTTAAGTTGTTATAGTGTAATTGTATATATATATATGTACAATTTTTTTTTGAAGTGATTTAACTTCCACCCAGTGGAACATGCGTGCCACTATAGGTGGCCACGTGTCCCTTTTAATACCAACTAACTGTGGTTAAGATTCACTCAACCTTAGGGTTGATCCATCTAACCATAATTTTTTTTAAAAAATATTAACTTTAAGTTAATTGAGCTTAACCAAACGGGAACAAAAGGGACATGTGGCAACCTGTAGAGGCACACAGTCCTCAAGGCGGATCGTGCACGGGAAAGATTCACAACCATTTTCTAAAAATGCAAAAATACATGGAGTACCAACACAAAACTCGAGAATAGTGCACCACATACAATAACATTCAAATATAGTAGACCCTCTTGTAATTAATAACCATGGTGGAAATAAATTATATTAATCATAAGAGAATATTATATATAAGAATCACTAAATTGGTCAATCAAAAATTTTCTTTTGCATAATTTCTATTAATTGTATTGTATTTTTCATATAAGCTTTATGTGAGAGGAAAAACCGGAAAGGACACGCGTCAGCAGCAGCTCCTCCCACGCTCTGGTTTACCGGTAGAAGGTTGGAGTGGAGGGTGTGGCACCCTGACCTGTACTCCGATGATAAAGTCAGTAAGTGTAGAAGATGATGAACAGTAAACACTAGAACAGTCACTGAAAGTTACGCAAGGCACTGGAAGCACTGAAAACGTGTATTCTCAGGTCTGGATCGATGAACAAGTGTCTTGTGCACTAAAAATCACAGGGTTTTCATAGGGCAAGGTTGATATGGCCATCGATGACCATGGATGGCCATAGGTGTCCATACCATGTGTCTTTGTACTCATTGCCAAATATCTTAGACATATCTGCCGCCGGTTGCATCACACGTGAGAGCCTCCTATAAGTCCAATCGGACGGGATCGGACGGTACGCAGAAGTGACCAGCATTAAATGCCAAGACAGTGCTTTCGGCACGAAACGGCGCGTTCGGCACACTTGTCGAAATTATGGATCGCCTCTTGATCACTTCCTCCTACGAGTCGGTCTCGTTGTTAACTCAAGCTCGGTTACGGTGTAGATGCCTTAAAACACAGCACGACATCGTTGTTGGTGAGACAACGGACTCGTTGTTCGCGTAACGACAAAGACGTTGTCTTGAGTACAACGTTCACGTTGTGCTTCAGACAACGAGCACGTTGTCAAAGCCACAACGGAAACGTCGTTCTGCAAGATAACAAAGACGTCGTGATGCGCACAACGAGATCGTTGTGCATCAGACAACGTGTGACCCCTCTATTTTAAGCACGTGACCCAACTCGTGTCCACGTGTTACTTTCGTGAACAAAACGACAAAAACGAGCTCATTCTCCAACGCTGAGTTGATTTTACGAATTTTATCTGTTACAATTTGCCCCTTTATGATGCTTGGAACGTAGTCCCAACGTCATAAACGGACAAAAGATCATACCTGGCACTGCTCCGGAAGACGAAACATTGCGTGCTTTAAACGCTCGACCGTTCACGCCAGCTGGTTACGCGTGCGAGCCGTCACGTCTCTTCAATGCGAACAGGCTGTCCTTATCGCCGTTTTGAATTTCAAAACGCTTTAATGACTCTGACGGTTACTCTCTTTGGTGAAAAGACGATCTTGCCACTGCTCTTCTCCCCTTTGACACAGGTGTACGGCTCTGATGAAGGGTAGTGGTGTAGTTTCACAAATCTGAGATGCCTATAAAATCCCACCGAATCCTCCTTCTCTTTCACCCTGTTTCTTCAAGCACTGTTACTCTGCCGAATTTTCTTCTCCACCGAAAGTTCATCTTCTTCAAGCTCTCAACAATCTCTCTGAGTCGTCTTCGGTTCGGTACGCCCTTCACTCTTACTATTTCTTACTGTTTTTCCCTCTCTCTCTTCTCTGGTTCTTAGAGTGATTCTGCTCCACTCCGTTGCTCCGTTTACTGTTCTTGCCCCTTTTCACTGTTTCTTTCAATCACTATGTCTGCCATTATTCCCGTAGAACCCGCTAGGTTAGATGAAGTTAGAGGCCCTACCGATGATGAGGTCAGTTGCACAGGTAGCGCACCTCATGGTGCCTACATTGAAAAATCTTCAGCTCTGCGCCAGCACCAGTTGGCACATCTGAACCATTACAGGGAACGTTTCGACTTCCCTTCCAATGTCAATCTCCACTTCAAGCGAGATGATGCTATCATAGATAGGCGCTCTGCTTGTACCGTTGTCTATCTCTCCCAGCTTGAGGCTGGCCTCTGCTTCCCTCTCCATCCCGTCTTGGATGAAGTTCTGTCCACTCTGCAACTCGCACCAGGACAAATGCACCCTAGCTTCCACAAATACATGTCCATGATGATCAAATTCACAAGGACGGATACCCAATAGAGGCTAGGCACCTATTCCACTTCTGCCATGCTGTCAGATGCCGAGGTAATGATGATGGTTTGCTTTCCTACTATTCGTGGAACAAGAAACCTCGATATCCAGAGCTCGTCACAGGCATTCTCGATAGAGAAAGAAAGTGGAAAGTCACTCCTTTCGTTGTCTCTGGCGGCTGGAAGACAGAGAATTCTACGGTCCCCAACGTCTTCCGAGCGGAAGCAGGTATACCACTATAGATGTCCGTTGTGCACCATTGTCCTGACTCCATTCTCGTTGTACGTTGTATGCTTTCGTCCTGCTAACTCTCTCGTTGTACTCATTTTGCTTTCTTGTGTGCAGCTGACGCAAAGAAGTTCTCATACAAGAAGTTGGCCCCAGAAGAAGAAGGCCTCCTAACCGGTATCTGCCGTGCTCGAGGTGGAGAATACATCCGGTGGAAACCACTCGAGCCTGACACGCGGGTCTCCTCCAGCACTCCAGCAACTGCACAACAACAACCACAACAACAGCAACAGCAACAGCAACAGCGACAAGGTGCTTCCACTTCCGCACCTTCACCAGCAACACTCCTAGTCGAGGAAGAAGAAGAAGAAGAAGGCATGGCTGACACAAATCCTCCTCCACTAAGCAGGAAGCCGAGGTCTGCTCGCCCTACAATTCAGCTGCCACCACCGCCACCACCACTGAAGAAGAAGAAGAACCCTCCTTCCAAGGGTACAGCGACCGCTGACCTGAAGAGAAAGATGCCCACCCAGGCCGAGTACAAGGCCAGAAAGAAAGCAAAGGCGGACAAACACCTGGAGAAAGAGAGCGCAGCCATTGCTGCTCTCCCCTCCATCTCTGCCGTTCCTGTAACAAGCCCAGGAGCAGAGGTGACAACGGCAGTGCCTGAGGCCAGCTCGGCGCCTGGCCCCTCTCGAGCTGCAACTACCCCAGCCAGCACGAGCTCCGCTGTCGTTGCCTTGGCCGCAACGGAAGATGGCACAACGAGTCTCCCAGCTCGTATGCTGCCGTTGGACACTCCGGTTTGGTCGCCTGACTTCTCTCGGTTCGGGGCTCCGACCATGAACGACTCGGTGAAGAGTTCGGAAAAGACCGCCCGAGCTCTGACTCACGCGATGAGGTTGCCCCGGGACATTGCTGAAGTTGGCGAACTCCATCTGTCCGAACTGTCCTACGCCGCCTGCCAGTCGGTGGCGACAGTAAGTTTCTCCCTTCCTCTTACTCTACTGCTGAAACATTACTTTTCGTTGTGCTAACGCCCGGACACCTCCTTGCAGATGAACACGCTCGTGCAAGAGCTCTGTGATCGTAGCCAGTACAAGTACAATCACCTGCGAGACGGGATCAACTACTGGAAAGGTAGGACTGAGACGTTGGAGCAGACTCTCGTCGAAGAGGGCCTCAAGGCAGACTTTGATCTGTCTCTAGCCAAAGCCGACGCTGTTCGCGCTGAGGTGAAGCTGCAAGCTGCCACCAAGGCAAAAGAAAAAGCTGAGGCTGAGACACGATCAGCAAAAGAGGCCGAGAAGAAGGCCAAGCAAGAGGTGGAGAACGCCGTTCTATGCATCAGCGAACTGGAGCATGTCTCCCAAGCTTTGGGCAGACAGCTGGAGGAAACCGAGGCAGCCAGGACAGCACTGGCAGAGGAGCTCGAGGAGGCCAAGAAAACTCAAGAGGCCACTGAGAGGTCCGTGACCCTGAGATTGCAGCAACATTATCAGTCTCAGCTGGACACGCTCTTGGATGAAGATCGTGCTGAGACCGAGAAAGAGGTTCTTGACTCGCTCTGCCAACAAGGCCGCCTGAAAGAAGACAATGAAGAGGACGCCACCACGTTCTCCGAACTTCAGAGCAAGGAATTGATCGAGCTTGACAACGAGCCCGAGGTGCAAGGCGTCGAGCAGTCTCACTTTCTTGAAGGTCCTGCACCCCTCCCTGCTGAGCCACACTCCGAGCCAGCTGCTCCCGAACTTCCTGCTGCTGCTGATGAAGTTACTCCGGTGGAAGCCCCAACTGCTGAAGCCTCTACTCCTGCTCCTGCTGCAACGATGATAGATGCTGATCTTGAGCTCGTCTGACCTGCTGCTCCTCTGATCCCCTGCTCCTCTTTTTTGATGATGTAAATTCCTCTTTTTCCCTCTTATGGGAGTTTATCACTATAATTGCCCAGAAATGGGCCTTTGATATGAACAGATCACTCATTTTTCTTATGTTTGTACTTCTTTTCACCTCGTAGCATAGTACAGCGCATGCTAACAGAATAAGAAAAAAAAACACAACATGAGTAGTTGAATGATTTTCCACAGCTTACTGTACCGATGCTAATGCGGTACTTCGCTATGTGAATGTTTGAATACTCGTGAAAATTATAACTGTTGCACACTAAATAAACTATTTTGATCAAAGCACTACGAGCAGAACACTATGAGTAGAGCGCTATGATCAAAGCATAACGAACAAGCACTACGAATAGAGCACTACGAGTTAACACTATGAGCAAGCACCACGAGCAAACACTACGAGCAAAGCACTACGAGCGTTCACTATGAGCGTTCACTATGAGCAAAGCACTACGATCAAGCACCACGAGCGAAGCACTACGAAAAATCACTTATGAACAAGCACTACGAGCAAGCACTGATCCAGATATATCATTCGCGTAGTTCACTGTGAATGCAATCTGACAAATAAAATTCATAGGACGAACGCAATGTAACTCAGTTCCGAAGCACATGCTCAGAGGATGTCATTAGGATAAGCCACAGGATTTGCTCAGATGACATCCTTATATAAGCCACTCGTGTCCGTCATGAGTACGTTGTTCAGTCAAAACTTTATTTGAATTACTTGCAAAATATTCACAATATTACACTGATGAACCAGACAGAGAGTAGTGTAGACAACGAGCAGGCACATAATATTGCAAATCACATGTTGAAATATGAGCACTATGATTGTGTAAAATCACTGAAAAAACTTGTAAGCACAACGATGCATGTAAATAGCATAACACCGATTCTATTGAAAGAATTGCCTCAGATTCATGATGTTCCAAGATTTTGAGATGAGGTTACCTTGCAAGTCTTTCAAGTAGCAGACTCCAGGACTTCCCAATCGCTCCACGATATAAGGCCCTTCCCAGTTAGGTGCCAACTTGCCACTGTTAAGCTCTCTTGTGTTCTGAAACACTCTTCGGAGGACGAGATCACCGACCTGCAGCACTCTCCGTTGTACCCTCTTGTTTTAGGTTTTCCTCAATCGCTGCTGATACCTCCTCATCTGAATGCTGGCATCTTCCCGCTTCTCTTCCAGCAGATCAAGATGAATAGCCATGAGCTCTGTGTTCGGATCTTTCTCTCCATCCTTCTTCTTGTTGTGCCAAGAACGCACTGTAGGCAAACTGATCTCTGTAGGAATGACAGCCTCCATGCCATACGCTAGAGAGAAATGAGTTTCATTGGTAGGGCTACTTGGAGTCGTTCTGTACCCCCACAAAACGTTGTGCAGCTCGGTGGTCCACCTCCCCTTCGAATCTTCCAATCTTCTCTTCAAGGCACTGAGAATATTCTTGTTGGCTGCCTCGGCCAATCCATTCCCCTGAGGATAATATGGGGAAGATAAGACATGCTTGATCTTCAGCTTGCTACAAAAGTCGGCAACCAATCGTCCTGAGAACTGCTTCCCGTTGTCAGTAATGATAGACTGCGGTATGCCAAATCTGCAGATGATGTGCTCCCACAAGAATTTCTTCACCTCTTGTTATCTGATACGTGCAAGGGGAACAGCTTCAATCCACCGTGAGAAGTAGTCAGTTGCCACTAGAAGGAAGATCAGATTCCCTAGAGCCCTAGGGAAAGGCCCTACAATATCAAGTCCCCACCGCGCAAATGGCCAAGGCTGAGATACAGTGCTGAGCTCTTGAGCTGGAGCATGAATCAAACGAGCAAACCGCTGACACTGGCTGCACCTCTTCATATACTTCTGAGCATCGGCCTGCATGTAAGGCCAGAAGTAACCTTGCCCCAGAGCTCGATGGGCAATGGTTCTCCCGCCTGAATGAATGCCACATATACCTTCATGCAGCTCAGCAAGTATTCTCTCCACGTCTACAGGATGAACACACTTCAGCAAAGGCCCACCAAAAGATTTCCTTAACAACTCTCCTTGCACCAAGGTATAACGAGATGCCTTGAACTGAATGCGCCTCGACTCTTTCACACTAATAGGGAGAACTCCGTCCTTCAGATAAGCCACCAGCCCTGTCATCCAACTCGAAACTGGATTGACAAAAAACACTTCTCGCTGTGCCTGAAGAGTTATTGAAGGATACTCTTGGAACTCCATCAGAATAGCCTTAGGCTCGTCAGCCTGCACCATGGAAGCTAGATACGCCAGAGCGTCAGCATGCCTGTTCTCATCTCTTCGAGTGTGCCTGATCTCCACAACGGTGAATGCTTCACACAACGAACGAACGAGAGTAGCATACTGCTTCATCCGGTCGTCCTTGTAGTCATAAACACCATTCACCTGATTCACCACGAGCTGTGAATCACAAAACACTCTCAGCGTGGAGATCTGCAACTCTCGTGCACTCTCCAATCCAAGGAGTAAGGCTTCGTACTCAGCTTCGTTGTTGGAGGCAGTGAACCCAAGACGCGACATCTTCTGCACTTTGATGTTCTCCGGACTTATAAGCACAACGCCCAGTCCTAAACCACTGAAATTGGAAGATCCGTCCACGTACAACAGCCAACTGTTCCACTCTGACGACTCGGCTCCCTCCACAACGGCATCTCCGTTGTCAACTTCAATTGGGAGCTCCCGAAGATCAACAACCATGTCTTCTGCCTCCTCCTCCACAGGAAAATCCGAGAGAAAACCTGCCATTGCTTGCCCCTTCTCTGAACTCCTGGCCCGATACTGGATATCGAACTCACTTAGAGCCACAGCCCACTTCGACATCCTCCCCGCCAGCTCGGGTCGTCCCAACACGACTTTCAAAGGATACGTTGTGATGACAACGATAGAATGAGCATGAAAGTAAGGACGAAGCTTCTCTGCAGAAAAGACAAGAGCTAGACACACCTTCTCGAGCTTGCTATAGTTGCACTCTGCCTTGAGAAAGGTTTTGCTGATGAAGTAGACAGGCTTCTCCACGCCATCACAGCTCCTGACCAGGACGGAACCAAGGGCTTGCTCTGAAACAGACAAATAGAGATATAAGATTTCACCTGGCTCTGGCACCGAAAGGATAGGAGCTGAGCCTAAATACTCCTTCAAGGCAAGGAAAGCTCGGGAACACTCTGGAGTCCACGCAAAAATGGAGTCCTTCCTCAGCAGCTCGAACAGAGGTTTGCAACCATCTGATGACTTGGAGATAAACCGATTGAGTGCAGTAATCCGGCCTGTCAGCCTCTGGATTTCCTTCTTCGACTTAGGCTCTGGCATGTCCAGCAAAGCACGGATTTGAGCTGGATTAGCCTCAATCCCCCGCTGGCTCACAAGGTAACCCAAAAATTTTCCTGAGGTAACTCCGAAGGTGCACTTCTCTGGGTTGATCTTTAGATTGAAAGATCGCAGCACAGAGAAAGGCTCAGCAAGGTCTGCCACCAGAGTACCTCGTACTCGACTCTTCACAACGATATCGTCGATGTACACCTCAACCATCTTGCCAAGGAGTGACCCGAACATGAGATTCATCAGACGTTGATAGGTGGCACCTGCGTTCTTCAAGCCAAAAGGCATCACCCGATAACAGAACAAGCCTCGCTCTATTATGAAGGTGGTCTTCTCTCGATCTGCTTCCGCCAGGAGGATCTTGTTATAGCCCGAATAACCATCCATGAAGGATAACATCTCGTGGCCAGCAGTGGCGTTGATGAGCCTGTCTATCCTTGGCATGGGAAAAAAGTCCTTGGGGCAAGCCTTATTGACACCAGTGAAGTCAATACAAACTCTCACATTCCCGTTCTTCTTAGGCACAGCCACAACATTGGCTATCCAATCAGGGTACTGCACCTCCTGAATGAACCCGAACTGGATCAGCTTGTCAATCTCCTCGTTCACTGCATCATGATAAGCTGGAGCAAGCCTCCGAGGTTTCTGCTTCACTGGAGGGATAGCAGGATCAGCATTGAGGTGATGGCAGATAACACTCGGATCGATGCCAGTCATGTCTTTGTGAGACCATGCAAAGACATCAAGATTCTGCCTAAGAAAACTCAACAACTCGAGCTCTTCCTCCGTTGTCAAGCTTGTCCCGACCTGCAACACCTTTGGCTCTTCTTCCGTTCCCAAATTGACAGCTTTCGTGGGCTCAACGGAAGGTCTGCACAACGATGTCTCCGAGCTCTCTTCCACAACGGGAGCTACCTGTAACTGCTACGAAGGCACAACGGAAGCAGGAAAATCGTACTTCTGCGATGCCAACTGATCACCTCTGATCTCCTGAGGCCCGTCCTGCGTTGGATACTTCAACACCTGGTAGTACAAGGACGGGACAGCCTTCATCTCATGGGTCCACCAACGACCCAAGATGGCATTGTACGGTGATGGCGCATCCAGGACAGAGAACCTGGTCTGAAGGACAACGGGTCCAGCCACAACGAGTAAGACAACGTCGCCTACAGGCTTCATCGAGCTGCCATCAAATCCGAACAGGGGAGTCTGAGCAGGGATGAGGACGAAAGGATCCAGCTTCATCTGAGTGAAAGCATGGAGGTACAAGATGTCTGCTCCACTCCCGGAATCTACGAGCACTCTCTTGATGTTGAAGTCTCCTATTCTCATGGTGAGAACAAGAGCATCATAGTGAGGTCGGATCACTCCTGCCAGATCAAGATCGGTGAAAGTAAGTGCCTGCTCAACGCTCCTGCTAGGCACTTGCACCTGGCACACTGCAGCCTCATGAGACAGCTTCTTGGCCTTCGCCCTGAAGTTCCTCTCCACATCAGCTTCCGGCATTTGCACGCGGCAAATGACATTGATCGTGCCCAAGGAAGCTCCTCCACTGGTACTGGGATTATTGGCGGGTTCCCCTCCACGAGATTAGGACACCGGCTCCCTGGCTTGCTCCACGCCACCGCTGCCAGAAGCAAGATACTCTCCCAAATACCCTTCCTGAACAAGCCTCTCCAGGTACTCCCTCAGAATACGGCATCGGTTGGTGAGATGACCACGGCACTTGTGATAATGACAGTACTCATGCACCCGTGGCCCCGATGTAATATCCTGCACCGCCCTCGCTGGCCACTCGAAGTATGGCTGATCCTCCATCGACCTCATGATCGTCGCCGGGCTGACTGTGAAATTGATGCGCGGTGTTTGATCTGCAAAAGATCGCCTCTCATTAGGCTGCACACCTCTCTCGTGCTGTACTTGAGGCTGCACTTAGCGTGGCTGATACTGCTGCCTCGCCTGCTGGTCGTTAGGACGCCTCTCCGTCCTGCTCTGTTGGTGATTAAAATTTCTCTCCAGCGGGCGCCGATCCGGCTGATCCCGCTGGGTCACATACACAACTCTCTCTTTCTGCTTCCTTGGTGGCGAGTCCTCAGATGATGAAGACTCGTACCTCTGCTTCTTCTCCTTCCTCTTCGATGATCGGTGTGTCCTCTCCACGACATCCACCACTCTCGCTCTGGGTTTCGGCACTGACACAATGGATACGTCCTCCTCGTACCTCCCGTACTTGGTGGCACGTACCATCAACTCATCCATCTTGACAGGATAGTCAAGAGCTAAGGACTTGTAGAGCTCGGAATGCTTGGGGATGACATTCTTGAAAGCAGCTATACAACTCGCTTCGTCAACCTTGTCAATGTTGTGGACTTCATCGGTGAAACGCGAAATGAAGTCTTTCAAGGATTCGCCCGGCTTCATCCTCAAAGAGAAGAGAGTATCTGCACCTGCCTTCTTCTTCTTATTGATGATGAAGCGATCAATAAAGGCCGACCTGAGCTCTGAGAAGTTGCTGATGGAACTAGGAGGCAAGTTCCGAAACCATTTCGATGCTGCCCCAGACAGGCTGTTGGGGAAAGCCTTGTAATACAGGTCATCATCTGGATTTCGAACAGCCATCGCGTGTTTGAAATCAAACAAATGCTCCTCCGAGTCCGTCTTTCCAGTGTACATGGGGAAGATCGGAGTGATGAACTTGGAAGAAGTATAGGACTGGTTGATGGCGTCCGTGAAAGGAGAGTTCTCAACGTTGTCCTTTGCCGACTGAGCAAAGTGGTCAGGAATCCCTCCCTTCATGCTCTTAACACGAGCACCGATTAAAGCCTCTACCTCCTTGGCTGTCACCCAAGTCTTCTGGGCATCTGCACCCCCGTTACCTCCTCTCAAGTCTTCTCGCCCTGCTCCTTCTCGGAAATCCACACGATCCGAAGGGATGCTCTGCTCTGCCCGAACCTGAGGTTGCCTTACATCCCCTTCAGTAGGATGAAGCACAAACCTGGTTTCACGGTTCTCCGGGGCAGAAGGAGAAGAAGAGAAGTCAAACTGACGTCTCAAGGAAGGCCTCTGCAGTGGTACCTCATCCACCTCGAGCCTGCTATGCTCGAACGCCTCCAGCCTCTCCTGCATCAACTGCTGCTGCCTGGTGAGCTGGTCCAGAGCAGACTGCTGCTTTTGTAATATCGCCAAGATGCGATCAGAAACAGAAAGCTCAACAGGAGGAGGCATGGTCCTCTCTGGTTGCCCAGACGAAGGACTGACTCCAGGAATGTGCACGACAGAAGGTATGAAAGAAGTGGCCTGAGGGGTTTGATCCTCATGCCCGAACACTACTGACTGATTAGCCATGATCGCAAAGAGCAAAGGGGGGTCCGTTTATTATTTCCCACAGACGGCGCCAATTTTGTGAGAGGAAAAACCGAAAAGGACACGCGTCAGCAGCAGCTCCTCCCACGCTCTGATTTACCGGTAGAAAGTTGGAGTGGAGGGTGTGGCACCCTGACGTGTACTCCGATGATAAAGTCAGTAGGTGTAGAAGATGATGAACAGTAAACACTAGAACAGTCACTGAAAGTTACGCAAGGCACTGGAAGCACTGAAAATGTGTATTCTCAGGTCTGGATCGATGAACAAGTGTCCTGTGCACTAAAAATCACGGGATTTTTATAGGGCAAGGTTGATATGGCCATCGATGACCATGGATGGTCATAGGTGTCCATACCACGTGTCTTTGCACTCATTGCCAAATATCTTAGACATATCTGCCGCCGGTTGCATCACACGTGAGAGCCTCCTATAAGTCCAATCGGACAGGATCGGACGGTACGCAGAAGTGACCAGCATTAAATGTCAAGACAGTGCTTTCGGCACGAAACGGCGCGTTCGGCACACTTGTCGGAATTATGGATCACCTCCTGATCACTTCCTCCTACGAGTCGGTCTCGTTGTTAACTCAAGCTCGGTTATGGTGTAGATGCCTTAAAACACAGCACGACATCGTTGTTGGTGAGACAACGGACTCGTTGTTCGCGTAACGACAAAGACGTTGTCTTGAGTACAACATTCACGTTGTGCTTCAGACAACGAGCACGTTGTCAAAGCCACAACGGAAACGTCGTTCTGCAAGAGAACAAAGACGTCGTGATGCGCACAACGGGATCGTTGTGCATCAGACAACATGTGACCCCTCTATTTTAAGCACGTGACCCCAACTCGTGTCCACGTGTCACTTTCGTGAACAAAACGACAAAAACGAGCTCGTTCTCCAACGCTGAGTTGATTTTACGAATTTTATCCGTTACACTTTATATAGATACAAATGTATAAGGCTAATATATAGTAATTTCAGTTTGGTAAAGTTAGTCAATTTTTTAAAGAAAAGAAAAAACATTCTTTATTTTGTGAAGAGACAAAATTTCTTTTGAACTCTGTTTTTTGTGGGATTCTCCCTTTAACATTTGTTAATTATTTTGAAGTCTTAATATAATTATTTTTTTAGTTTTTATTTCTAAAATATCTAAAACGTTATACTTTGGACTTTGTATATGACAATTTATGATGCATAGCCAAAATATCTAAAATAATTTTATCTCTTTCTCTTCCTAAAACTAAACCATCATAAAGTGTTTATAAGATTCATATAACTATGTATCAATATAGTATAAAAACCTCTCTTATAATTAATAATATACTAAAATTACCTTTAAAAAATATTAAATAATAAGTATAAGAGATTATTAAATATACACTATAGAACCAAGTTGGTTCCTTACAAAATTACTAATTATTGGAGATTATTAAGTTATACATATTAATTATAAGAGGGCCTACCGTAGTAAGAGGAACCTTATATTTCCACACCGAAATACGACTAACATTATGATCCATTTTAGATTACTATCTTAAGCATATGAAAGGAAAAATAAGTCATTTAATATCAAAATTTTGTATTAAAATTATTCAGTATATTTCGCTAAATATCAATTTTTTGTATTAAAAATTATTTTAAAAATATTAAAAATAAATAATAGGATTTCAACCAAAATTATTAAAAAGTTTTTTGTTAAAAAATTTATATCTTTTCAAATATTTGTGAATACCCCTTGTGTTTTGTATTATGCCCTCATTAACTTTTAAATCCTTTACAAATCTACCCTTGTATCCATAACTTAGTTAAAGGGATGTCAATTTTTATATGAAATAGCAATTTAACCTTTTTTGATTTCAAGGAGATTTGTAAAAAAAATTCATAAGAGAATTGCTAAGATCCGAACTCGTGAGTATGGCCGAAGAGAAGCTTCAGGTTTTCTTTCCAAACAAATATTCCTAATCAATGGAATTTTAGATAAATTGATGACCTTGACTACTATTAATGGGTGAAAAGGTGTTTAACTAAGAAGATGATAACATGCATGTGTGCATTCAGTTGGTCGATATGTGCACATTTCCGACTCACCATGTGTCCTCTTTAACACCCAATAACTTTGGTTAAGATCCACTCACCCTTAAGGTTAAGTAATTTAATCTTGATTTTCAGAAGAAAAAAAATATGAAAAAACAACATTCGTTATGATTCACTCACTCTTGTGGTTATTTTTATTATTTTTTTAAAGATCAAGGTTAAATTATTTAACCCTAGGGGTGAGTGATCTTAACCACATTTAATGGTTGTCAAAGATGACACATGAGCTAGTAAGGTGTGCATGTACCGTCCAATAGAATGCGCGCATGCATGCTATTATCTCCTTACTTAAACATTTTTCCACATGTTTGACAAAGAGGTTATGCCCGAATATTAAACATTTTTCCACATGTTTGGCAAGGAGGTTATGCCCGAGTCTTATACTCGAATGTTTGCCAAAGAAAATCCGTTACCCTTTTATAATAGTATAAAAGATCATGGAGGAACCTTAGATCTGGAAGTAACACTATGATTCTAATCAAAAAGTCAAACACCCTATTTATGAATTGTGACATGCATAAATTTCTCTGAAATAGAGAGGGTTTTACAAATTTCTTTGAAACTAAAAGTTATTGGAGCATAATACAAAATCACACTCCCCCTTTGGGAGGGGTGGACCAGTGGTTCTTGGGCCTTTCTCCAAGTGAAAGGTCTTGAGTTCCATTTCTCACTCCCCCTTTGGGGCCAACCCCACACGGGTTTTACCCGGACTTACCTGGTATGGCGGGTTGTGGGCTCACGTCGCACCCTCTGGGATTAGTCCTCACTCAAAGGGTTTGGGAATCCTTGAGTTCCAAAAAAAGAAAAAAATTAATAATAATAATAATACAAAATCACAAAAGGCAATGTAATATTTACATATAATTGAAAAGATAAGAGTTTTTCATTAAAAAAACCCATTAATAAATTTAACCAAAATTTTATAGAAGGCCTCGGATTGTCTCTGGCGAAACCAGAAAGGGCTCTCGGGCAATCATAGAATAAGGGACATGTGGCGTTAAAAAGGAGAGAAGTCATTTCATTTTATCCCCATGATTTTGACTTCTCCTCACTTGATATCTCTTCCCCTTTATCTCAACACCTTATCGCCATGTGTCATATAGTGTGTGGAGAAATCAAAATCATGAGCCTTATGATTTTGACTTCTCCACCACTTATCCCCTATTCTATGGTTGCCGGAGACTTTCTGGTTTGCCAGAGACAATCCAAGGTCTTTATAGAAATGATACGCTAAACGTCTCGACTTTTAGAGGCAAAAGAGCAATACCAAAATTTCACAGACGATTTTGTTATTGCTATTGAGACTGTCCAAGGTAGAGACCATCCCAAGATCACAACACGGAAGAAACAAAAAAATGTAGAGATTTTAAAAGCCCCTTTGTGAACGGTCTTCAATACTAAAATCATTTACAAAACAGAGTTGCTGACCCCATTTTTGCATCTTTGTAAAGATTCAAGCTGGTATTGACAAGTGTTGAAGCATTTCATTGTTACTTTGACAACCGGGTACAAGCCGTTCTTTTAATATATTTTTTTACACCTGTTGAAGGGTAGCGGTGCCCGTTGTAAACAGAACGAGACTTTAGAAAAAAAATTTGTCTCAAAATTTCAACCTAGTGCCTTGTTGTAAGGATTCTTGACTGTACAGATCAGTAGTTCACCACTCTACTCAAATCTTCCTCGAGAATGCATAAAAATATGATCTCAATATCTTCTCTAGTTGGTGTTGGTAGGGGTGTATCCGAACCGAGTTAGCTTGAACTTCGGCTTGACTTGGTTCGAAAAAGCCCAACTTGAGCTAAAAAAATAGGCTCAATCGAGTGAGCCGACTTATTTTTTGAGTTTGAAAATGTATTTAAGCCGAGCTCGAGCTCAACTCGGCTTGAATATTATAATATATATATATATATATATATATATATATATATATTATACCATTATTATATATATATAGGTAATATAATTATTATATACATAAATTATATAATTATTATATATCTATATATATAATAAAATTATTATTATTATTTTTGCTTAAAAATTATTTTTTAATAATTCAATATGAGCTCAAGCTAAGCCGAGCTCGAACATAGATGAAAAAATTTTAAATCGAGCCAAACTCAAACATAAATGAAAAAATTTCAAACCAAGGTGAGTATGGCCAAGCCCAGCTTGAATACACCCCTAGGTGCAGGGGAGGAGACCGCTACACACACCCCTTTGCATGGTTGACTAAAGAATGCCTTACTTGGTATTAAGGGATGATCCTAAGGTCTAAACATATATATTAATTTATAATAAATTTAAAATAAAATTGGTTAGAGTAAAAGAAGATATCCTATCACATACACCCTTTAGCACAAGCTACAACAACCACACAACCATCTCAAAAAGAGAGGAAGGCGAAGCTTTATAAAGGTAAACCTAACCCACCAATGTGGGACAAAATTTGAAGGATTTTTTGGGGTAGAGTAAACAGAACACACACTCCTTACAAAGACTCTTATTCTTCTCCGGTTTACTCCCCTAAGGTGGCCACATGTGCTTTTGACACATCTTAACTATGGTTAAGATTCACTCCCCCTAAAGGTGTGTTCGGTTGAGGGGAAAGTAAAGGAAAATAGGTGAAAGTGGGAGAAACTCCCACTTTCACCCTGTTCGGTTTGAGGGATTTTAGGGTAAATTAAAACTTGAACTTTCTCAATAATGTCTAACTTTCTCTCACTTTCACCCAAACCTTATTCAACCAAAAAGTTGGAATTGTGAAAGAAAGTAAAGTAAAAGCTTCCAATTCCAAATCTATCATTTTGTTGAATCCTATTCCTAAAGAGAGTAAAAGGTAATTTTGGAAAAATTTATATTTTCCCCTAAACTTTTCTCTCAAACCAAACACACAAGAGAATTTATACAATTCTTTCACTTTACTTCACTTTCTCTCATCCATTTACCCCTCAACCGAACATACCCTAAGGTATGTAAGGTTCACCCACATATCCTTGGTTTTTAGAAAAGAATATAAAATTTTTTTGTTAATTGCGGTTAAAATTTACCAATTCCTAAGAATAATTAAAAAAAAATCATCTAAAAGCCAAAGATAGGTAGGTAGGGGTAGGTGAATCTTAACCACAGTTAAAGAGGTGTAAAAATGGACATGTGGCGACCACAGGGAAGTTCATTTCAACAAAAAAAATATATATATATTATGTCTCCCTCTGACCTCTCCTCTCACTCATTGTCCACGGTGATTTGCCCTTTACAATAAAAGAAGTGCTGTTTCCGATCCATGCGTCATTTTACGCATCTTTCCCTCTATCACCAATCATCCACCTCCACTACTGCAATAATCCCAAGAATTTCTTAGGTATCGCTTTTCGTTTTTAGGATGACGTAATCCTTCTTTCTTTTCTCTTTCAGAGATTTATTGGTTTTTGTTATTCTCTATCGATCATGGATTTCTATTTTCTCAGACTGATTTCGTGAATCGAAGCAGATCAATATGTGAAATCTGGGCGTCGCTGGTTCAGATGGGTCGCAAGAAGAAGAACAAGAGGCTTTTCTTGCTGAAAGGTTCAACCCTTTTTCCTAATTCTCTCTCTCTGTTTTTTGTTTATTTGAAGTGCTAATAGTAATTTAGGGTTGGAATTTTGATTCATGTATTTGGATGGAGATTGAATCTTGAGACCCTAGATTGCTCTTTAGTTTCAGTTTGAAGAGTGTTTGCTGGGTTAGGAAGAAGCTATCTGGTTATTACTAGGGATTTTGTTTCAGTAAAATTTGTTTTTGGTTATGTTTTAGGTTGAATTGTGTAATGGAGTTGTTGAGGAAGAAGAGGAAGGGAGGTGAAACTCAGGCATGTTCAGATCCACCTGAGATTTTACCATCCAACCACAAATCCCAATCCCCATTGTCGATCATTGGACCTCACTTGTCGTTGGAAGATTACTCGAGGAGGAAGAAGAAGTGCAAGGAAGAGGTGGCAGCGGAAGCCGCCATTTCTTGCAAAAATAGACTTACTGGGATTGTTACTGCCCCTCCTTGTGGAAGCTCGTCTTCCGATCCACCTGGAAGAGGTCTCAAGAGGAAGATAGGGTGCATTGATGCTGCTACTCGGATAGGCAGGAAGAAGAAGATTGAGCAGGAGTATGTGTTGGGTGCCGCGATTGGGAAAGGTAAATTTGGATCGGTTCGGTTGTGCCGGTGTAGGGCCAGTGGAGCAGAGTTCGCTTGCAAAACATTGTGCAAGTTAGAAGAGACTGTTCATCGCGAGGTGGAAATAATGCAACACCTCTCCGGACATCCCGGTGTTGTGACCTTGAAGGCAGTGTATGAGGATTCTGACTCTTTCCATCTTGTGATGGAATTGTGCTCTGGGGGACGTTTACTTGACCAGATGGCCAGGAAGGGATGTTATTCGGAGCAACAGGCTGCTAATTTACTTAGGGAACTGATTCTGGTTATCAAGTATTGTCACGATATGGGTGTTGTTCACCGAGATATAAAGCCTGAGAACATTCTTCTTACGACATCAGGAAAGATGAAGCTTGCAGACTTTGGTTTAGCTGTGAG
This sequence comes from Tetracentron sinense, assembly GCA_015143295.1. Lineage (NCBI taxonomy): Eukaryota > Viridiplantae > Streptophyta > Magnoliopsida > Trochodendrales > Trochodendraceae > Tetracentron > Tetracentron sinense. Next base: position 19,083,739 of record CM026574.1, read on the forward strand.
GATTTCAAATGGTAATTACAGGTTTTCCTATGAAAATTAATTTCCAATACATGTAGTTCACAAGTGTTGTGTTCTTATCGTTTTGTCCTTAATTTTTTCACATTGTTTGTTTCTGCAAATTTAGAGCTCTCAGTGTTTAAATGCGCATGCATTATGCTTTTAGTGTTACTGATTGCATTTCTGTAGTAAATATAGTTTTTCCTTTCGTAAGTAGTCACAAATGATTTACACCTTTGCAGCGTTGTTTGTACATCCTTCATTTTTATGAATTCATAATGTCAATATCTGTGAGCCATACTGTTGTAGCTTAGAGTTATGTTTAGGGTTTTCTTAACATATACATTCCATCGTGAGAGGTCGGTGGCATGATGTTACAACTAGCAAGATCTTGTGGTATAAGCTAATACCATAAAAGATTAAGATCAAAGCTCTTAGTTTCAGTCTAAGGATTTTGCATAGTTTTTGTTGGAGGTGATTCATTACAGGGTGGGTTTTCAAATATCATTTGATGGCAAAGTTTTAGTGGTCACCTATGATCATTTGTGTGGGTATGATGTGTGATACTAGTAAAGATGAAATTAGAACTAGATAGTCGGCACTCTTTGATGGGATATGATGATATTTGATGGCTTTTACCAATCATTTTTGGAGGGAAAGGAGCTTTAATGGCTGTCTGAAGCTAAATTGGGAATCCACAGAATAAAACCTTTGTGATGAATCGGAAACTTTCAATTTTAAAGCAGAAGATGGGGATAGGGATACTGCATTTAGGTTCATTGAGAGAGGTAGAGGTTACTCAGTGGAAATCACCTTGGAAGATGTAGCATTTTGGTGGCTAATGAGATTCTTTGTAGACTATTCATTGAGATGATGAGGCGTACCAAGCAACAAGCCTACGTTGTGCCGCAAGTTCTACGCAAATTGAAAAAACCATAATAATGTGGTCAACTCATGTGAACGTGGTATGTGGACTGGTACATATGTCTGTATGTTTACTATAAATTCAAGAATAATGAAATCTATTCATAAATGTCACTCGATGTTTGGGATTTGATTATATAGTGACTCAACACCATATAGAAGCCAATGTGTGAAATAACTTTAACAGTCTTTTAGTGTTTTAATAATGTTTTGACATAATAAAAATTATGAGTACTTAAGATTTGAAGCCTTGCAATTTGGAGGTTGAAATTTTTCCATCACAATTAAAAATCAAAGTATAGCCTTGAACTGGAAATCTAGATTTTGTTTCTTTTGGAATTTAAAGACTAAAATATGAGAATTTTTTACCGGACATTTGGGTTTTAGTAATTTTTTGATATATTAGAATTTTTGAAATTTTAAGATTTGAGAAATACATTAGCATTTGAAATTCAAAATTTTGACCTAATCTCTAAAAAGTGGAATTTGTTCTTGAACCGGAAACTTGACTTTTTATTTTTCGAGAATTTGGATGTAGGATAATTATCTTTTGAATTCAAATGCGGGATTTTATCTGTTTTTTGGAAGGTAAGCTGGATAAATTGAACCATTTACTTAAATGATATTTATGTAAATAAATTGTAAAGAAGTTTATAGTGTAAATGGAAGGAGAAATGTTACACTTTGGTTAACTTTTACCAAAGTGTAGTAATTTGCTATTAGATTTTTATATTTTCGGTCGACACATACCGAAGTCATATGAAGTTGATCGAAACGTTTCAGAAAATCCTGTATTTTTTATATACCTAGGGGTTTCACTTCGGACACCATCGAAATCGACAAGTTTCGGCCGAAATTAACTAAAATTATTGTTACAAATCTCTCGAGTAATACTAGATTTCTTGCAAGAAATACCGAGAAAAACATTTAAAGTTCAAAATTATGATTTTATCTTGATTTTTAAAAATCTAGCGAGAAATAAGATTTTTTCTTTTGTCGCGTAAATCTTGCGAGATTTACAAAGTGCCGTGGTTTAAACTCTCTCTTTCAAAATATTGAGATTTTCTTCTTTTTTCAATCAATTTATATGCTTTGAGAGAGAGTTGAGTTATCGTGATATTATGGTGAATGTTTTGAAGATTGATTGATGAATTTATAAATTAGTGATATTTATATCTATTTTTTGTAATATTAATTGTTTTTAATGATTGCTGAGATTTAGCCGAGAAATACCCGAAAAAAACTCTAGATTGAAATTTTTTTGAGAACAACTTTGGCTCATAAAAACCCAAGAACAAGATTTATAACACTTAATAAACGTGTTGATTTTTACATCATGGTTATACAATAACTCATCTAAAAGGATAGCATCAAACGAGTCTTATGTCAGAAACCGATACGTATCAATAAAAATCGTTCAATACGTATCAGTTTCGGACGGGACCTACAAATCATCAAATTAAAAACGTAGTAGTATAAAAAAAGGTGCACAACCCTAGCAAAACCGATACGTATTGCACGATATGTATTGGTTTCGGCAAAGTTATATCCCGTCTGGGGATTAGTTGAGTCTTCTCTCGTACCTTCTGGGATTTCTTATCTTGTTGGTCTTCGGTGAAGGTGAATTGTGTGGCATCAGGCACTTGGCTACTCCTTTTGGGGGCGCTAGCTTGGTCCATCTAGAAGGAACATAATCGCAAAGAGTTTGATGGGATCGTATTGCCAAAGGAGCCAATATGTTTTACTGATTACCCCAAAAAAAAAAAATCCTCAAGTATTCCTTTCTCAAGTAAAATGAATCCATGCACCTATCTACGCATAGGTTTTGGAAACTGTTGATTCATATCTTGTGTCCCATTTTTCCAAAATAATATGGTCTTCACACCAATGGATTTCATTCACCACTTATGAGATCTAGACATTCTATTTAAGCGTAAAGTGTGGTGGTGTCCCATAAACAAAAGGTGCCCAAATAGATCTAGACATTCTATTTAAGCGTAAAGTGTGGTGGTGTCCCATAAACAAAAGGTGCCCAAATTGTGTAGCTTACTTTGATCTAATTATGGGATGCCTTGTACCTCTTAGATGATATGATTCGGTGTTTCCTTTATTGGGCTTTTGTCCTTGATTGTTTGGCAGTAGAAGTTCTAATTTTTGCTTGTGAACAAATATATTTCCATATCATATTATCTTTCAAAAGGTTTTTTGTTCGATGTCAAAGAATTTCAAACTTTTGAGATTTCAATTGGATGAACTTCTTTAAGTTGGGAAGGATCTTATTTTCAAGATGGAGCAGGGTTAATGTCATTGAATGAACTTCTTTAAGTTGGGAAGGATCTTATTTTCAAGATGGAGCAGGGTTAATGTCATAGGATTTAGTAGGCTTTTTTTATACATTGGCTCCCAACTTGACATGCATCCCTCCTTAATCGGGGCTTGGGACTGGCAATGCAGTGCAAAGATAGCATGATAGTGTTAAGAATTAAGAACAGAATGACGGAACATGAATTGTGTTGCCAACTCCAAATATATGGGATAAGACATGAATGATGGAGCAGGGGTAATGGATTATTGAACCAATATTAAATAGAGCAAGCACTTGTTTATCGTTCAAACTTCAAAGATTACCAACATCTTTAGGAAATAGGTGTGGACCAACCATTTTAATTTTGAATACCACAAACCATAAAAAATATCCTCGTCGCGTGTTTGAGCGTACAAACTACAAAGACCATGTGAAGTAAGCCTAGTAGCCTACACTTTGAGTCTTTCATATAAGACATTTTGGAAGTAACATAAATACATAACTACAAGCAAAATAAATGTAGATCTATGAAACTTAGACTTAAATGAACTTTGGGGAATTTTAAACGATTTTTTTTGGGAATTTTTTTCTCAGAAGATTGATTTAATACACTTTAATGAATGATGCGATTTTTTTGTTTTGCTTAGGAGTATTGGGTCTCTCTCTCTCTCCCCCCCTTTTGCCATGTGCCATTAATATTTTCCACGAGGCTTTATGAACAAGCCCAGTGGTTTGTGCATAAAATGAAAATCATTTAGTTGATTGTTCTTCCGAAACTGTGGAGACTAAGGATGAACTACTAAAAATTCAACAGGTTTTGTTTTGTTTATTTTTGTTTGTATCTCTTTCCACATGGTAGTATGGTACTACGTTTTGGTAGTTGCAGGGCCACACACTGGTTTCCTTAATATATGTTTTGCATTTCCTCTATTCAAACCATAGCTTAAAAAAAGGTTTCGGACACCGTAACGGACACGGCCAAAACCGTTACGTAATGGTTTCGGCCTTTACTTTTTTTTTTTTTTTTTTCTTTTTTGCTTAAAAAAATCCAAAAATCCCAATAATTAAAAATAATAATAAAACATATAATAAATGAGTAACAAGATACTTCTAAAGCCAATATGAAGCTCAAAATTTAGAAATAAGGAAATTAGATGGGTCGAGTGTTGAAACATACCCGAAATAAAGAACCTGCCTTGGATTCCTTCAAATCTGAATCAAACCCCAAATCAAATTGTTAATCAACAAAAAACAAAAGGATTTTAGGAAAAAAAGATACTAAGAATAGGTAGAGAAGAAAAGAGGAAACAAATATGCGGTTTTAGAATAAGTTTAGGGATTTTCGAAACCTAGTCCTAAGAACATTGTCGTTACGTAACAGGCGTTACGATTTTATTTAAGTATAAAATGGTAAAGGTATGGTTTCGGGTATCGGAGGCCACCGAAACCGTTACGTAATGAGTGTTACGTAACGGTTTCGGTCCTTTTTTAAAACATGATTCAAACTTCAAATAAAAGCTTTGAGTTTTAAACATGATAATAAATCTCGTCGAAATCGTTATGTAACAGCTACTACATAAAGGTTTTAGTAATACCCAAAGCGTTACAAGCTACATTACGTTAGATGATGACCGTTCTATAACATCTGTTACTATATTACAGACCCTGGGTTTTAGAAACCAATTCTACCTTCTTTTAAAAAATTTACTTTCTTTCCCTTCTAGAGCCAAGAATGACCACTACATCTTTTCTTTCTTTGGTTAAAAAAATCTAGATCTAGGCTATATGATTCAACTTCAAATCTTCAAAACTCACTCTTTGGAAAGAAATTAGTTTGATGTTTTGTGATTGGGTAAGATGTCTCAACTTTTTCAATTAATGTTTGTTAATTCATATTAGCAACTTTAGAATAGGGATTCATGTGTTTCAAGTAAAGCCATGAATTTATGATATTTGGGGATATGTATTTTCATTTTTATTTCATTATGTATTAATTAAACTTGATAAATTATTATCTTCATACATTTCACAAATTTAATATTGATGATTTTGTTTGTTCAAACTTTTTTCTCAATTTTACATTTTTTTAAGGTTAATGCATTATGGCTTCCAGACCTGCTACATACATCAAAAATGTTATTTAAAATATGAATTTTAAGCCTGTCGACTTGTAGGTGATTGTCATTGTAAAATCTACCTAGATCACTATTGGTGTCATCCACTCATCCATAAATGTAGTTTTGTTGTATATCATCTGCCAACATGAAGAACTTTGAGCAGCGTCTTTTATTTGGATAATGGATAGGTAATAATAGTGCTTGCCCGGAGGATTTAGAGAAATCATGTTGTCAAAAATTTTGATAGGAGCACCCTAGCATCGTCTTGCTCTTGCCCCTCCCCCCATTTCTCTTTTCCCCGTTACAGAAGGCATTCTTTTCATTCTACCGAATTTTTCTTATCAATATCCACATAAATAAAAGATGATGTCCCAAAATTCTGGTTCAGTTGGTGAGAACTAAAGATGCTGGGTTTTGTGTTAGTTGGTCTATTGTGATAGGAGTGTTAGGAAATAAACCCTAAACATGATCTGTGTGATACGAAAAATAGACAGAATAAAGATCAAGAATACACACACATAGAAAACCAGATTTACGTGGTTCCCTCCAGTTGAGGTACTCCATGGAGCTTGCGATCTAATGTACCAGGGTACCCCTATCTCCTGGAAAAATTTGACGAAAACAGAGGTAGGATGTTCAGTCCTGACAGGCTACACACTACTTATCAAGGAGCACCCTAGCATTGTCTTGCTCTTGCCCCTCCCCCCCATTTCTCTTTTTTCCTGTTACAGAAGGAAGGCATTCTTTTCATTATACCAAATTTTTCTAATCAATATTAACAGAAAACAGAAATAAAAGTTGATGTCCCAGATTTCTGGTTCAGTTGGTGAGCAACTAAAATTGTTGGGTTTTGTATTAGTTGGTCTATTCTGAGCGACCTATCATGAGAATTCTTCATTAAAATTTCAAATAGAGATGGCTTTAGCTTTCTTGATCTACTGGTGGGTGTTACTGATTGAAGCAAAAATGCTTATCGATGACATTAATTATATAATTTGCATATCGATATAAACTTACGGGATATAAACTTATGGGTACGACTTGTGAGTGGAAGTTAGAAGGGTAATTTTTTTTCTCTGAAGGTTAAAGATGGCGAAAGGTAATTTAATTTAGTGTGGAGAACCTACTGAAAATATATAGAAAATTGCATGTTATCTGGCTAGATCTCACAATTGTGTTGCATTTGCTTTGTATATTATGGCCTGTACTACAATACTATGTTTTTCTGCTTGATTGATCCTGTCTGTATGTCTAGATTTTTTTATGATATTGATCAGCAAGTTAACCAACACCTTTTTTTTATTCATATTGCATTAATAGAGGCTCAAGGTTGTACATCATGTTGTAGGTTTTTTAGTCAGATGATGAAGTTGGCTTTTATGTCATTTTCTTGATTCTGTTGCCACCCTCTACTAGTGTAGAGAAAAGAAAGTCTTGTACTTTGTATATCAAATGGTATTAACGAAGAGGTCACCGTAAACCAACATTTGAGTCCTACGTGGCCAAAAAATAAGAAGTGGCCATTTTGGCTGTTTGTTACAATAAACACAGTTAATCAATCGATTCCCAACCTCCTGGCTCTGGTAAAAAAAAAACAATTCTTCCTGCCCTTTTCCACCTCGCGGAAGAAGGAAAGGAGAAAATGAACCTCTCCTCTAAGGCCTTACCCCTTACACAGTTACAATTATTATGTGATTTCGAGAAAATGATAATTGTGAATGGACTCTTCTTCTCTCAGACTACCCATTCTTTTCTATGTTGATAATTAAATGGAACTAATGCTGGATTCCTATCAGGACATCCACCCTTACCTCAAGTCTTATATTATTGCTTTCTTTTTACTGCCCGACCTTTTTATATCTCTCAACAATTGGACATAGGCTCCCCGACAAAGGATTCTAATCACTCGTGATAGATTTTGTTTTCCTGTGGCAGTTGACTAATAGTCACACCTATCCTCTTTAGTCTTCTATTACAAGCTCTTGCCCTCTTTCTTAGTTTCTCTCTGTCTGATTTAAGGCTACTGGATGGTTTTTTCATCATTTTGTGTATTTTAACTTGTTCTCTCAGCTCTTCAGTTTTTCAGGACATTTTTTCCATATTGTTCATGAACTTTCTTGAATTAAAATCAACCAAGAAAATTGAATGCATCAAGTTGAGTCATGCTTTACAGTTTCATATGAAACAATAAAACTTGGATTGTGAGTGAGATTGTTCTATTTTCTGGGAGAGTTTCATGTTATTCTTGTATATCATTTTAAGTATATTTGAATTTGAACAAAAGCAAATTGCTATAGAATTTCTCCAGAAACTTGGATAGGAAGTCTGTGTGCATCATCTTTAAAAAGGGTCCTATATGTTATTTTCATTTTCTTGCACACAGCATGGTCATCCTGCAATAATTTCCATTCATGTTTATAATGACCCAGTTACTTCGTCGCAGGCCAGAGATTGTTTGGCGTGGTTGGAAGTCCGGCCTATGTTGCCCCAGAAGTACTGGTGGGCGATTATTCCGAGAAAGTGGATATCTGGGGTGCTGGTGTTCTCCTACACACTCTATTGGTTGGTGTCCTTCCATTTCGAGGAGACTCATTAGAAGCGGTTTTTGAGGCAATCAAGAGCGTGAAGCTTGATTTCCACAGTGGAATATGGGAGTCAGTATCTCGACCTGCTCGAGACCTAATCGAACGAATGCTGACTAGGGATGTTTCAGAAAGAATAACCGCTGACGAAGTGCTAAGTACGCTTGGAATGGCCTCCCCTGTTCTCATTAAGTTATTTGTTTTGCTTCACTGCAATTACATTCAATTTGGTTTGTTTCAGGGCATCCGTGGATTTTGTTCTACACGGAGCGCACGTTGAAAACTCTATCCATGAAGTTGAAACCGAGAAACAATGTAGGAGTGCCTGTCCGCCAACTCACCATCACTCCTGGAGTGGAATCCAATATGATTAGGATAACCAGTGGCTCACTAAGTGATGACTGCAGTCCGGTTTCGTCATGTGATAGTTGGAGTTGTAAGTCAGAAGAGCAGGACTGTGGTTTGGTCGATGCACTTGCAGTGGCAATTTCACGTGTGAGGATATCGGAACCAAAGAGGACCAGGCTTTGTGGTCCCACCATCCCCATCCCGCAGGAGTGCTCGTCTAACATGAAGGCTAACAATCTCTGTACAGCATTTTGATTCTGCTAAATGCCCCAACATCTCCACTATATTTTTAGTGTCACCCGAACTACGGAGCAAAGGATGATGACAAACTGACCATTGACTGAACGTAATGGCGACTGCTGCATCTTTTTTGGTTCTCTGGTTAGGCTGAAACTAATTTTTCTTATTTGGTTGTGCTCCACGTTCCTTGTTTTCAACCTAATCTGACAAACTGGGCAAACTGATGTATAGATCTCTCGTGTAAATAGAACTGGGAAGTGTCTCATGTGATTTCATGTAGCCTAAGGTCACGAATCTTAATTTTAAAGTTCGCATTTGTTCCAGGTTGTTTGCTGTAGGTCTGGTGAGGAGGTTTGCCTTTCCTGCTGTACGTTTGCCATAGACACGGGGAGTAGGCCTACCTATTGTTGGCTCATTTACATGGATTAATCAGTGGGAGTCACAGCCAGTGTTGGTGCCTTCCAAAATCTGAAGTATGCATTCCTTAGGTCTGTAAAGTTGGATGGTCCTGGGAATTCACACTACACCAACCAGATGACCAATTGATTCCAATGGATGCATATCCAGCCAAGACTGCACCTGATTTTTAAGCTCAGATAAAGTTTAAGATATATGTCAGTTTAATATATATATATGCACAAGGAGCAGTTTGAATGCAGTACGAAACAAACAAAAAAAACACGAAAAAAAGAGCCATCTCACTTAATGTTGAGGAGAAGATTCCACAACGGAACTGTCTACAGGATGCGATTAGATGACCCAAAGGGGCTCTTTGAATTCAAATTAGCACATTCTCTGGCACGGTAGGACTGTAACCGACTAAGCCAATCCTCATCTTCTAGACAATTTGGACCAAAGGTAGACCAAGAAGAAGCAAAATAGTGCAAACAAGATCACATGGAAGACATGATTTGAGCCCTGCTGGATGATGCTCTTGTTCAATCTCCTAATGTTGTTCTTTACCCCTGCTTGAGCTTTGATCAGCGTCATTTGCTGTTTTAAGAATCAAACAACAGCAAAACTGTCAAAACGGTAGCCTTTCCCCTACCAAGAAGGGATGGTACAATTAAAATGGTATATCAAGACTCAGAAATATAAATATTTTATAGATATTACGGAAGCAAATTCGATGTTGACCTGTAAAACCATATTGAAATTGCTTGAAGATTCATCACAAATTATTCTGCCTAATTGATGATGGTATTTTTTTTTTTTTGGTAGAAATGTTATTATATAACTAACCACACACACACAGAGCCAGACCTAAGGTAGCAGCTAAGGTGCCATAAGGGTAAGTCCAAGCAACCACTCCAAAAGGGCCTGTCTTATACACCCCTGTGAAGTCCACTTCCCAACCGATGTGGGACTAAACCCGGGATATACCCTAATGCACGTAGTAACAGAGAACCAAATTGGTTTTTTTTGTGTAAAAATGTTATTATGTGACTCTAAACTCACACACACAGCCTGACCTATAAAAGAAGATTCAGAGTAAAAAGTTTTACCAATTGAGTAATAAAGTCATTCTGATATTTTGCTTCCGACTCTATCTCTTGAGCTACCTGCAGTGTTGTCCTTGAATAAGAGCTCATAGAAAAAACAGAACAGAAAAATTAAACAGCCTAGCTATGGAATAGATACGGTCAGATACTCTTGAAAACATGCACTGAACAGCAATGAGTTATTGTGAAATGAAAGCACTTAATCAGGGAAATTTAGTAGACATGAGACTGCTTGGTTAGCAAGAAAGTGGAGCGCGATAAAGTGCACTTTCTCAGTAAATTGTCTGGCATGCTTTATAAAATGTGCAAATATCATTCAAAGAAGTTGCTAAAGTCAAAGAGGAAAATCCCGAAATCAAAATTTAAAATTATATTCAAAACTGATGGTAGGATAATTAATGCCATCTATTTTTTCAACTTCCAAGCAATTGAATTACCGACACTTCCTTTTTGGCTAAAAAATAGTGTATTGTCAGGACACATATCGGTTTCTAAGTACTTTATTATTTTTGAAATAGTTTTTAGCAACACCTATTTCTTACATGAGTAGTTTACTATGATGAATGCTTAATTGTTAACCAAAAAAAATGCTTAATTGGATCTTATTTTGGATTGCCTATGGTATATGTTAAAATCAACCTGGGATAATTGGATTAATAGTTTTTTAATTTGGTTCATTGGAGACCACATGGACCTATGGGCTACACAATGAGGGGTAGCCCTCCCCCTCCCATAAACCCCCCCAATCCTGATCTAGGAGGGATTCAATCCCAGTTCTCTGGTAAGACGCCAAGAGACTTTACCAATTAAACTAGCTGGCAACTACATTGGATTAATAGTTTAATACCCCTAGAATTTGATCTGGCGAGGCACACCAAATCGGAATTGCCTCAAATCTAGTCTCTGGACCAAATTTCAGCGAGAGAACATATCTATCAAGGCAAATTTCTGATCGGGTGTATTTGCACCGTTGATCGTGTCCTCTACTGTAAATTTGATATTGATGCAGTATGACCAATCCCTTAGTGGATGAATCAGATTCTGTCAAAGGTTTTTCCACCCTCTAATTGCATCCATGGCCTTAGATTTTACTTGTTAGACTGATGTAAGGTACCTATAGTTACAGGCCAAATCTTAAAATGGGCTTACGATCAAAGTCTGATTAAATTTTGACCGACCCAAACTTGACCAGTAGAATTCTCATTTAATTTGGAGCACGTAAAAGAAAACCTCACTTGATTTGGAGTTCAGGAGAGAACATTTTTGTCCGAACAAGTTTTGGGACATAACTTAATGGACTGCGTCCTGCAACAAAATAGCAGAAAAGTATAGCTGGCAGTAGAGGGATTACCATCAGTTACTATTTTGGACTCCTGGTGGAAATTAAATTACTGTCAACATGAATTATGGCTGTATTTGATTCTAGAGTCATTGAGATTGCCGAAAGAATGTTATGCTCTTCAAAGTTTATTATTTTCTCAAAATTCGAACCCTATAGAGGGTTTCTCTTATTTGCTCCAGGATTTCAATATTATGTTTTCTCTTAATATGCATTTATATACTTTAGCGGACTAATATAAGCGTGCATCCATCATGCTATATTCTCGCATGAGCATAAATTTATTCGCACCATTTATAAAATACATAATATTAATAAAAAATACAAAATAAAAATTAAAAAAAATTAATTAAATACGTGTGTGTTTGCTTCCTAGCATGTTTAAACTATATTAGTATGATTCCCATCTCATGGAATATGTAGGCAACCTTTATGGGTGCTGTGTCATAATTAGAAACCATTTTCCCTCTTTTTTGAATGCTTGATATTGTTAAGTTTCCTTTGTATGATAAATTGCTTGCTTGAATTTTGAATGTTTCTAATTCCTTGTGATGCCTGATTTGAAAGTTACCTACTTGTATGTTTCTAATTTGAAAACATGTTTCCAACTTAACTTGATTATTTATTTAGCATGATTCGATAATAGCATTCTTTTAATTAGGGATAATAACTTCGTTTTCAATTTAGTATAAGATGTATTTAGGGAGTAAGTATCCGCCTTTGGCTGGTGTCTGAGAGTGCCTAACACATTTCCTTAGCTCAATCAAATCTCTTAACCAAATCTCTACTTTGACCATCTGCCTCTACTTTGACCAACTGCCTTAAACATTGGTTAGATTTAGGACTCATATTCTCCTTCACTAAGAATAGGTGGCAACTTTGTATTTTGTGATTTTCCATTATTCTAGATTTGGTTTTTCCTGATTTAGAATGGTATAAAATCTCATGTCCACAATTGCCTTGATGAATCAAACCGGCGGGCCTTCGCAAAAACCTTGCGTAGCCATGGAACACCCTCTTTTTCTACCCAAGCTTCCTGTTGCAAATGGGGGGGCACATTCGATGATCTTAACTCCGCAACTGTCTGCTATAATCTTCCTTGACCTCAAAGATTTTTGATTCAGCAACAAAACCTCTCTTCCTCATTTCTGAAACCTTTCATGGTAGAGTTTTGTGCATCGAGAAGCACTCCCAAATGCAGACTCACAAAAAAACCCCTAAATATAGTTTCAATATTTGTTAGGGGTTACTTCTCTAAACATGCACATTTCAGAATTAGAACGCACATGCAATCAGAGACGGCCACGTGTAAAGTCAAAATTTTTTTTAAAAAAAAATATAAAACCCTAGGGGTTTAATGTTGACCAACTAGGGGTTAGCATTCCCTCATTGGAGGAACGCTCACGCGTAAAGAAGCATTCTTCAATTCATTATGAAGAAATGATTATAAAAGTGTACCTGTAAGGTTTATTACGTGTCCTGAAGTCTATCATTATTTGTTTACAACGTGAGGGTATTGAGAGAATTTTCTGGAGCCCACTGGCATCTCTCCATTGCTCTCTAAGAAGGTTGCTACCCCCCCGAAACCACAAGAGATATGAATAATTTTTCAAGTATTGTAAGTCTTTCCCCCAAACATTGTTAACCATGCATTTGGATTTACATCTCTTTTCTTTTTTGCAGTGTTTGTACTCGTTAGGAATAAGTTTAGCTTATATCAATACATGGTGAGCATGGAAAGTACTTACCATAGTACCAATATGCATTCTAATCCTTCAAACATATCACAATTAAATTCAAAATGAGATAACAAAACAACAACCATCTAAATAACCCAACAACAAGTAATCAATCCATGCCACAAAATTACATAGTAATTTCCCCATTAAGATCTCCCCTTTCTATAACCTAACCAATTTTTTATTTTTTTTTTAAATGGCCAAACCCCAAAAAATAAAACTGATTCAATTCTCCAAATTGCATCATTTTGATTAAGTGAAAAGGTTAGTCAATTATGCCCAATTCAATCAGAGCAACAAAAATAACATTTCGTAAAAAGAAATTGAAGATTACAGTATAGGAATAGCATTAGAACTTAAAAACTTACGCTTTTGAGTTGTGTAATCTTTCTATGGAGACCAGTGATCTCTTCGTCCAAGTCGGCGTGCATTGGATCGATCCTCAATTGGATTTCATCGGAATTAGCCACTGCTCTCGTGCTAAGACCTTCTCTGATAAGATAAAATAAAAAAGGATTTTTTGAGAAACAAAAAAATAGAAAAGCAATTCATTTGATCCTCACGGGAATTCAAATACCTCGATCTGTAAGGATCAGCACCATAAAAGGCACCTCCTCTGTGAGAATTCGCCATTATAGGAGACAAAGAAAGAAAAAATGAGAAACCCTAGAACAAAGACCAGGATCGGATCACAAGCGTCAATTTGAAATAGAATGCCTTCTCCCTTGTAACACTTCTTTTAACCGTGGTTAAGCTTAAGTAAATTAAAATTAAAAATTATTTTTTCTAAAAATTATGGTTAGATTGTTTAATCCTAGGAGGGAGCACAGTTAATGAGTGGTAAAAAGGGTCCATGGACTAATCAGATCACAAGGTCAGCTTCTTAGCTAACCCTGGGTCCGTTTTCTCCTATTAAAAAAAAAATACAAAATCTTCTACAGTGATAATCGAATTTGGCCAATCTCATTATCACCCCGAGGTCGCCATGTGTCCCTTTGAAACTCTTTAATGTTTATTAAGATTCACTCACCCCTAGGGTTCACCCATCCATCCTTTATTTTTAGAAGAAAAAATTAATTAATTTTTTTTTAATATTAAAAAAATAATTTTGGATTTTTTTAATATTAAAATATTTTTTAAAACAATTATATATATATTTTCTTAAACTAATAATGAGCGGGTGAACCTTAAGAGTTGGTAAATCTTAACCACAGTTAAAAGTGTCAAAAGAGACACGTGACAATCTCAAGGGCAAATCCAGTTATCAACGTAGAGAATTTGGTCTCTTTAAAAATTAAGGAATTTTTTTTTTTTTTTTTTGATAAACGGGATATCCTGAGCCTTAAAGGCTCAGCTAGTCCCAGTGCGGCATAGGAACCCATAAACAAGACTTTTATTAGAATCATTTTGCCATGAGACACATCCAAACAACATTTTTGCATTTCCATTTCTTAGGAATAGAAAATCACTCCCCATAAGTTAGCAGCCTAGTCTAACCCAGGGCTAAGACTTGAAGCCTAAGCCCGCCCAACGATGTAATCAGACAGGCCAGGACGGGTCAGGCTGCGGTCCAGCCCGGCCCAGTAACATCCCAAGCCACGCCTAGCGAAGCAAAGAACAATGCCAAGTCTTCTCACCAAAGACTCTCTCCCTTCTATCACTTTATTTATTTACTAGCGGGTGACACATGTGATTTACGTGAGAGTGAGGGAAGGAGTTAAAAAGGACACGTGTTAACCCGCAGGTGCGATTGAACTCACTAGTGGCACGTGCGATGCACGTGAGAGTGAGGGGAAGGAGTTAACCACAGTTAATAGGAGTTAAAAGGGACACGTGTTAACCGGCGGACGTGATTGAACTCTCCCTAAGTTCAATTGCGATTGGTTGTGATTCTAAATATATAGATGAGCAATGGGTAGTTTGGGAATTAAAGTAAAACATTAAATCAAAGGCAAAGGATAGTTTGGGAATTAAAGTAAAACATTAAATGAACCTTTTGTTTTTATATAAGAGTAGTTTGGAAATTTCAAAAAATTCATCTACGCATGCCTTAAATGAATCTTTTGTTTTTATATAAGGGTAGTTTGAAAAGTTTGAAAAATTCATCTATGCATGCCTCTCGCATTATAACAGTTTATATAAGGGTAGTTTGGGAATTTCGGAAAATTCATCTTCGCATGCCTCTCTCTCGCATGCACGCCTCTCGCATTACTACTAATTAAACCAGAGCCTTTGGAGGCCTACGTGGCGTTCCGGGAGGGTTTTTAGGAGCTTGGTTAAGGAGACTTAAAACTCTCTTACGGGACGCAACTCTTCAGTTTTGGGGGGTATTGGGTGGGGACGCAACTATTAGATTTTTAGAGGGTTTTGGTTGAGTTGCAACTCTTCATTTTTTAAGACTTTTTTTGGGATGCAACTCTTCGTTCTCATCTATCATAAAATTACCCATTCACGAAGGAACATGTCCCTCCAAAGCATTGCAACCATTTACGGGGTTCGCAATCCCACCAAAACATTGCAACGGTTATGAAACCTCTTCTCTTTCAACTTCCTAAACACATACTATATAAACCTACAAAAAACACTTTCTCAAAATTGTGACACAACATGGATTCTTCACTCCTTCAATCCCCGGGTCACCACCACAATAAGAAAATTCTCCACATGATCTTATCGTTGTTGTTGATTGGTATTCTCACCCCTAGGCTCTAATCAAGAGCAGCGCTTAGTTGATAAAACGTTGTGGGATTGGTTTTATCCCTGCTGTCGCAGGTTTTTGAGTTATCATAGAAGAAAAGTTTTACATTAACGGCTATTGTTCTCTTGCTCGATCAAGTTACTCAATTCTCCTCTGACGCTATACTTATCTCTGCCTTTGTTGTTGATGTTGTATCCCTTTCCATCAACAGGTGAGGACTATATTATTCGGGTACTCTATTTGTTTTCATCTTAATGATAAATATTAAAATGTGTAAATTAATTTGTGTGTTATCATTCACAGTACAAGAATTTGAAAACATATTTTTTGGATTGTGGTTTTTTTTGGTTACCATGTACATGGTTTCAAGATTTATTGTTTGTTGCAGACCTAATGCTATCATTGGAAGAGCCTTTGTGAGGGGTGGTGATTGGATGAATTGGATTTTAGTTTCAGTTTTCTTTCTTCTTTGAATTGCATTTTAGAAATGGTTGATTTCGCAATATTTAATTAGCATCTAAACTGGCTCATATTTACGTATTTCAGTTTTTCCTTCACCCCATCTCACCACTAAATCGCTATTCAAGCACTTCGTTATTCCTGTGATTGCCTCTCTTTATAGGTTGTATGTATGGAGAGAGAAGGACAATAATGAGATTTTAACTGCAACCCCAAAGGTTTTTGCATATACAGCTCATTTCGTTTTCTTTGACAAAATAAAGTTCGTGAAGACTATGAGAGTGGTGTGATGCAAAAGGTCCTCGACTCCTTCACTCCACAAGAGTAGAGAATAGATACAGTGTATACAGTGGGTCGGAGAGAGATCATTAGGATGTAAAGCCATAGAAATATTAACGGTTTGACAGAATATTGAACAAATTAAGTAAAAATGTGATATGTTAAAGTGTACGCGATAGGCTCCGGGATACAGAATTGGAATGAGATAAACTGTCTCTTAGGGTTTAACCTTGGTTCTTAGAAGAAAAAAATAATTTTAAGTTGATTAAGCTTAACCATGGTTAAAGGGGATGAAATGGGAAGGCATTCGACGCATATCCCTTTTGACACTCACTATGGTTAAGATTCATTCACCCCTAAGGTTTATACATCTACACTTAGATTTTATTAAAAAAAATTAACTCCTAAGATAAAAAATCTTAACTAGGATTAAAAGGGACACATAAAGAATTAATCCCTTTTTATATATATATATAATTACAATATTTTTTGGGGGGCCACTCTATACAAAATTTATGTATTATTTAGTTTAGTTTTGTTTTGTTTTAATTTATACCTACCTCATATTAAAATTTCAAAAAATCCCTCGCCCCTGGCTCTGCCCATGGCCACCTTAGCAGTTACCTTATGCTTGATGTGTGTGCTTAGATTATCTCTCTAACCAAAAAAAAAAAAAAATTAAAAACATAAATTATATTTAAGTGCCTAAAATATTGATATGTTTCTTTTATTATCTTTATTTTTTAGGCTAACTCTGAACATGAGCCAATTTTCATCTAGTTCATGCACATGTTTGTGAATATTTCAAAGTATTGTTAGATGGATATTGAAGTTATGTTCCAAAACTTTAACACCTAAAACAAGTTGAGCAGTTGGCTTTATTATAGGATTTCTGCCTCACTGTTGTAAGGTTCTTATGCTACTACTATTACTTCAGAGAGATGGGGAGAAGTCTCCTAGATGATAAAGGGAACATATCGGGAGACAACTAAAAGGGAAAATGAATTACAAAGAGAGTGGGGCTAGCACTCTCTAATTCTTTTATTATCATTCTTCCCTAAGTCCAGATCTTTTTTAATTCTAAGTTAATCAATTTAAAACTTATACATTAGTTTAAATATTTATTTGAATTTTTTTTCCTTTTAGGTTTCCATGCATCCCACGGGTCTCTTGCTAGTTATAATAGTAAAGATAAAAAAGATAAAGAAGAAGATTTAGTTTTGGCTTCAAAACTATAAATAAGTTAATTTATTATTATTATTTTTTCTTATAAAATTTCTAGAGTAACTAACTAATTTACTAACGAACCCAACTAACAAACAGTTCTAATTGATTTCGCTACATAGCATAAGAGTAGGCAATTCGTGGGTTATGTTAAACAGAGGTCTGGTAGAGTGAGATAGTGAGAGGAATGGAGGATAGGGCTTGCAGAATCCGGACTCTGTGTCTTTTGCAGGAAGATGGAGCCGAGTTCGATGCGAATCTCATGGATTCTCTTGAGTTCCGCACCGATCAATTGATGGTTAGTGTGATTTTGATCTCTCTAATTTCTTCTACGTTTTTCGATTTGCTTCGATTTCATCTTCTTTTTGCTAACTTCCCCTTTTTACGCTAATACTTTGGATTCAGTTCAATTGATTTGATTTCTATTGCTTGATGATATTTGGAGGATTTGGATGATTCGATCGTCTCCACAGCAATAGCAGAGGTATGTGTTTTGGCTAGCTTGGATTTGGCTTTAGTTCTTGCTTTTTCACTCTTAAGTCTTGGGGACTTTGTAGCTATTACATGTAGGTCGAATAGAGAAAAGAGAAATAAACAGAGGGCAGAGTATAGATATAACTAGTGTTTCTTATGGGAATTTATAGTGCCCAGATGATCACTAATTTTGGCTGTAGCTATTCAAATCCGATAATACGGGATTCAAATTTCAACGGGAAAGCAAGACATGTTTACAATGGAAAGAACTCTGATACAATAAGAAAGGAACAAGTAGAGGACAATAATTTGTGACTAGGGTATGGGTCGATTCTCATGTTGTTATCTTCTGGTGTTGGTCAATGTTCCAGCATTGCTTCTATCAGACTTTTCCTCGTAAAAGGTGGTTTATGGGCTATTCGATGGACACTTGCTCATTGATCACTATTCTTGATTTTTTTAAGCCGGAGAAATCTTTTATGTTGATGCTTATAGCTTATCTTACAACTGCAGTTGTCTAGTTTAGACCTTCCATAGAACTCAAAGAGCGCTAAGAAGCCATATTAGTAGCTTGAGGATGAATGTATTATAGAGATTTTGGGGAACATGAAAATAATTGAATAGCACCCTCAATTCTTTGGTGAAACAATAAATCAACTTCAGTTAAATATTTATTTGCCAGTTCTGATTTATGAGGTCTAAATCAAAGAATAGTCCTTTTGTCTTTCATTTTATTCTAATTGAGACTTGTCATCCTTAGTAACAACCCCCCCCCCCCCCCCCCCAAAAAAAAAAAAAACAAAACAAAACAAAAGTAAAGTAAGAGACTTATCATCCTCTAATGGCCTTTCAATTTAGTGGTAGTAGTTTCATAATGTTTCTATAAAAAAAAATGGAATGAGATAGGAAAAGATAGCGTGGGGGAAATGTATATGTCGTAATGGAAATCTAAATAAGCCCATCATAGCTTTATTATCTAGTTACTTTATTATGTTTTAGTGTCTATTGTCTTTTATATAATTAAGGGCACTTATGTCATTTAATTCTGTTAGTAATATAAAAGAAGAGCTAAAGGGATGGTGAAACTAATTTTCCATACTCTATTTTCCTTCATTCCTTCTTCCTCTTCTCCTCTTTCTCTCTTCCACAAACCCTAGTTTACTATTCTTAATTTTCTACTTGGTATCAAAGCAAGAAATCAAGGCATGCATTTTCTTTTTTTTAATGACATGAATAGTGCCACGTGAATAGTGCCGCATGAATCTGGTTTAGTTTAATATTTTTGAAATTAGGGTTGATTTTATTGTGTTTGAAGTATCTAAGTTGATGTTTCATGCTCTCGAATGATTTTATGAAAAAAAATCAGATTTACATCATTCGAATTTAAAAGGTTTTTGGGGTTGTTGATGGACATTCAGATCTACTATGAATCATTGGATCTAGAGTTGTAAGTGTTGGAATTTTTTGGGTGAGTTTTTGAGGCATTGTTGGTGTTTTGATTGTATGAAATTGAAAACCTTAGTGGAAGGTTGTGAAGTATGTGAGTTGCTGATTTGTATAAATCAGAATTGATTTAGACCTCTGGTTGAGGCAGCATTGGTGTTCAAGAGATTCGGCTTGTTTGCTTAAGTTGTTGATTTGTATAAATCAGAATTGATTTAGACTTCTAGTTGAGGAGTTGTTGGTGTTTGAGAGATCCGTCTTGTTTGCTTATTGGGTTTTTAATCCCCAAGTAAGACGTATGTCTGAGATTGGTGGTATGGAGGAACATCCAAGCATGCAGATCAGTACACATAGTGCCTTTTTCGCTAGTATTGCCTCTTTTGGGGAATCCCATATTATGCTACCTCATAGTAGCTCTTGATAAGTAGGGTTGGGCTGGGGCATCATAACTAGTGGCTCCTGATAAGTAGGGTTGGGTTGGGGCGTCATAACCAGGGAAATAACCTTATTTACATATTAATATCTAAAGTAAATTAAAGTAAAATAAAGTTAAAATAATTTACTTAAATAATATATTATGTAAATAAGTTGTGTGTATCGAGTTTGTATTGTGGATCCTAGTGTAAATGGAAGGAGAACAAAAATTAACTGAAAAATCTCCGTATCAAGTATATCGGGTCTGTATCGGCCCGATATAGTGGAGTTTTTTTTCCAGCGTACCAGTGTATTGGGTAGCTTCAAATAGGATACGTATCGGTCGATACGTATCGATATTTTAAACCATGTCTGTTTGAGGTTGTTCGAAGTTTGTTATTACAAATGAAAGTTGAAAAAAGCTTTTGGTCTGAGGTAATGCTTACAGCAGCGTATTTGATTAACCGAATGCCCTCTCGGGTTTTGGATTTTAAGTCTCCACATCAGTTATTGTGTCATAAGAGTCCTCCTTTTAGTCTTCCGCTTCGTGTCTTTGATTGTATTTATTTTCTTCATCTCCTGGGTCCAAACCCTTCTAAGTTGGATCCTTAGTCCACAAAATGTCTATTCTTGGGGTATTCCTCTACATAGAAGGGGTATAAGGTGTTTGATCCCCTAACAGGTAAAAGGTTTATCTCTAAGGATGTTTATTTCTTTGAGTCGGTTCCATTTTTTCCTGGGGTTCCTCTTTAGGGAAAGAGTGTTAGTGAAGAGATACCCCTTCCAGTACCAGTACCCCTCCCAGTTCCTATTCTGGGAGAAACTCCTTTAGTGTTGTTGTTGCCCTCTTTTGATGACACTAGAGAGAAGGAAATGAGCTGAAGACATACTCAAAAGTCAAAACGTTCCAGGGTAGAGTTTCGATTAACTGAGCAACACTCTTAGCATACCTCTGTGGACCTAGATCCATCTACTTCTCCGGTTGTTCTCAGTCCAAGTAATTCTTCATCTTTACCCAATACTACTGATCTTGATGCTCCTATTGCCTTGTACAAAGGGAAACACACTTGTATATCTCATCCTATCTCTAATTTCATTTTTTATGAATCTTGTTCTTCATCTATTCGTGGTTTTGTCTCATCTTTGTCTTCAATATCAATTTTATCTAGAGTTACAGATGCATTGAAGCACCCTAAGTGGAAGGAAGCAATGTGGGAGGAAATGAAGACACTCACAAAAAATAATACATGAGAATTTGTTGATGCTCCTAAGGACAAGAAGATAGTTAGATGCAAGTGAGTTTATACCGTAAAATATAAGGCTGATGGTACTGTTGACAGATACAAAGAATGGTTAGTAGCTAAGGGATTCACACAGACCTATGGGATCGATTATCAGAAAACATTTGCTCTTGTAGCTAGAATGAATATAATCAGAATTCTTCTTTCAGTAGCAGCAAATCAGTCGTGGCCTCTCTTTCAGCTAGATGTGAAGAACGGTTTTCTTCATGGAGATCTCCAAGAAGAAGTTTATATGGCTTCTCCTGGGTTTAATGTTCAGAATTAGAAGGGTAAAGTTGGTCATCCGAAGAAGGCAATTTATGGCCTTAAACAGTCCCCTAGGGCTTGGTTTGAAAGGTTTAGTGGAGTTGTGAAGAAGTTTGGGTATACTCAATGTCATTCAAATCATACCATGTTTGTGAAGCATTTGGGAAACACAATTATTGCGCTTCTAGTGTATATAGATGATATTGTTGTAATCGGAGATAACCCGAGGGAGATACGAAATCTTAAGGATCTTCTGGCAAAAGAGTTTGAGATTAAAGATTTGAGTTTGCTCAGGTATTTCTTTGGGATTGAAGTTGCCCACTCAAGGAAGGGCATCTTCGTATCTCAAAGAAAATATATCCTTGATCTGTCAGAAGACACTGGAAAGCTTGGCTCAAAACCTGTGGCAACTCCTATGAAAGCTAATGTTAAGCTTGACTATGAGAGTGGCGAGTTGCTTGAAGATGTTGGTATGTTCCAAAGACTTGTTGAGAGATTGATTTACTTATTCTTGACTCGTCCCGATATTGCTTATTCAGTGAGTGTAATCAGTCAATTCATGCACAATCCTTAGATTGTGCACCTTGAAACTCCAGAATGAATTTTGAGATACTTAAAAGTCTTTACTAGGTCGAGGGTTATTATTCAAACGAAATAGGCACTTGAAGGTAGAGGCGTACACAGACACTCATTGGGCTAGGTCAGTCACAGATTGCCGATCTACGTCAGGCTATTGCACCATGGTTGGTGGAAATTTGGTTACCTAGAAAAGTAAGAAGTTGTCTGTGGTTGCACGGTCTAGCACCAAAGCAGAGTATAGAGTAATAACTCATGGAACCTATGAGTTATTGTGGATCAAGACCTTGATGACAAAACTAGGTTTCTCAAACCCATCGGAGATGACACTTGATTGTGATAATAGAGCTGCTATTAGCATTACACATAGCCCAGTGCAATATGTCAGGACCAAACATATTGAGGTTGACAGACATTTTATTAGAGAGACGATAACTTCGAAGATAATTAGTCTTGTCTTTGTAAGAACAGAAGATTAGTTAGTAGATGTTCTTACGAAGGCGGTTGCTTCATCTCATCATCATGGGTTTATTGGCAAGCTTGGCATGTTGGACATTTATGCCCCGCTTGAGGGGGAGTGTCGTAATGGACAATCTAAATAAACCCATCACAACTTTATTATCTAGTTACTTTATTATGTTCCTTACTTTGCTTGTAGTGTAATAAGGACTCCTAGCTTCTTGTTTGTGATTGCCTTTAGGAAGTGCTCGAGTGAGTCCTATCTATAGAGATAGCAAGGTAAAGGACTGGGTTAGTAAGGTGCGATGTCTTCCTTTCGATAAGCCTTGTCGAGAGATAGGGGATTAGACTTCTTCTTTGTTGCTTTGGTTCTTTGTAGCTAGATGTGACTACGGTAGGTTCTAAAATGAGATACCTGAGGGAAGTAGCTCCTGATGATGATGATCCTATATCACTCTTCTTTCTTTGACATGGAATTGGACTTATTGAGCGATTGAACTACATCCGGGACTGATATATTCCCAAAAAGGAAGATTCTAGCCAGGGCTTCTCGTTAGTGTCTATTGTCTTTTATGTAATTAAGGACACTTATGTCCTTTCATTCTGTTAGTAATATAGAAGAAGAGCTAAAGGGATGGTGAAACTAATTTTCCATACCCTATTTTCCTTCCTTCTTCCTCTTCTCCTCTTTCTCTCTTCCACAAACCCTAGTTTATTATTCTTAATTTTGTACTTATATTAAGTGCAATATCTTGTTATGGACTCCTTCAGACTGTTACCAAGAAGAAAGTGCTTCTGCATCTCAAGTAGGACTAAAAAAAGCATTAAGAATAAATTTTGGGAAAAGATAGATGAATTAATTCAAAAGATCTCTGAAGGAGAAAGGATACTTATAGGAGGAGATTGAGATGGTATTGTAGGAAAGGAAAGTTGACAATATAATAGGGTGCATAGTCTCCTAGTAGTCTATCCCATGTGTCTAGGTGTATCCCTTAGCCACAAGTCTTGCTTTATGTCTGTCAATAGAGTCATCTGAATGGTACTTCAATGTGAACACCCACTTACACCCCACCACTCTCTTTCCTCTAAGGAGGTCAACAACATCCCAAATATCATTCTTCTTAAGGGCCTGCATCTCCTCTTCTATTGTCTCTCGCCACTCTGGTTTAAATAGTGCATCTACCACATTACAGGGAAAAAACACATAAGACAAAGCCAAAGAAAAATAGCAGTATGAATGAGATAAAGCATAATACGAAACAAGATTAGAGATAGGATGGTGAGTACAAGAGCGCATACCCTTCTTGAATGCAATAGGAAGGTCAAAATTATCAACAGTTTCAGGGTTAGACAAAGGAATATTACCTTCAACTGGTGGATCAGATGAGGTTTCTTGGAGGAGCACGTGAGGGGCTTCTTTCCCAGGGTTCGAAAAAAGGGTTTCGGCGTGTGTAACGGTATCGGCCGAAACCGTTACGTACGAGTGTTACGTAACGGTTTCGGCCGTTACGCTATTTGACCCCTTTTTTTGCTTTAAAAAAATCAAAATAAATCTAATAAATAGAAAAAAAATAATCAAAATGCAAATAATCAAAATAAATCCAAAAAATAATAATAAAAATACTTCTAAAGCCAATATGAAGCTGAAAATGTAAAAAAAATGAAATTAGATGGGTTGAGACTTGAGAGTCTCGAGACTCCAGGTACTGATACTCTGATAGGGCCATAGGCAAATACAATCATACAAATATACAATGATACATACAGTCACAACTCATACTCATCGGCTAAGTCCTAAAGCCACATAGAATTACGGGCTGGCTCATCATCATCATCGTCATCATTTCTATTTGGTTGAACGTAAGGCTGGTGGTAGAGACTTTCATAGTGTTGGGCTTGGGCTTGAGCTTGAGCATAGTCTTGTGGGAATCCGCTGAGAAAATCGTGTAACTGATAGTACTGTTGCTCCTGCTGGGGATATGTGGGAGGGTATCCATAACCATAAGCTCCATACTGATATTGGGGAAACAAATCATACCCTTCCATGTAGTTCGAAGGAGTCGAATATTGTTCAGCTTCAGCCTCAGGTTCCTGAACCTCTCGCCTCCTACTTGTATTAGGACTCCCTTGAATCTCAGCTCCAGTCCAATCGACATCTTGCCCCTGACCAGCATCTACATCATAAATAACTGCTGTAGCACCTGCATCTCCATTAGGTCCACTACTAGTACTACTAGTAGATGAGAGTTCATGCCCTTCTCCTCCCGCCGACCCTTCATTAATCTCCTCAGTGGTTGCTGGTAATTGTGCCGATGCCTTGCCTTTGCCTCTTTCTTTTCTGGCTCTGCTTGTACTTGTAGTCTCTGAAGTAGGGGTAACAGTAGGTGGTTGTATGTCTGTGCCTGTGGTGGCACCTGCTGCGGCCCTCAACTCTTCATTGGTTGCATCTACATGTCCTTCAAGAAAAGATACATCGGTTAGAACCGGTTTTTCTATTTCACGCAATCATGGCTCTAAGGGATCATCATCGGCAAAAATATAATCCAAATTGATTGGATCATAAAAATCATCGTCTTGCTCTCTCCTTGTTAGATGACGTGCACGCAATCTCATATTATAGTGGACAAATACCAATTTGTCCAACTTCTCGGAAGTGAGCCTATTTCGCGGCTTCGTGTGAATCAATGAGAATGTGCTCCAGTTTCTTTCACACCCAGATGAAGAGCAAGTCTGACTTAAGATCCTCATTGCAATTTTTCTAAGATCTGGAGCATCCTTGCCATATGTATCCCACCATTCGCCTGAAAAATAAAAGTATTATAAAGTTTAGTTCAGTCATAATTTTATAATTAATAAATCATAATCCAAATTATACGGTTATACACTTATACCTGGTTCAGTCATCTTTCTTGCCAGTCGTGCCGTATCACTTCCAAAAGAGCCTTGTTGCTGCTTATATAGTTGAAGCTAAAAGAAATTTAATTTCAATTAGTATATAAGTATACAACTAAGTTAACTAATTAATAAATGTATAAACTTATAATTTATAATTATACCTGACTCAAGGCTCTTACTTGGTTTTCTTTACAAGGCTCAAGTCTCTGGATTGTTTTTTTCAGGCCTAAAAATACCTCTGGATGGTTGGAAAAAGTGTTTGAATAATAGCAGACGGGATTTAGGAAATATGCTGTATAAAGAAAAAACACATACATCAATTACCAAATAATAAAATAAGAAAATTGACAGTTAATAAATTAAATAACTGTATACGGACCTGCAGCATGGATATCTTGGTGAAGCTGCTTATCCCAGCGCTTATCAATCAAAGCCCAATATTGTTTATACGATGTTCTATTAAGCCCTTTGATTGCTAATTTTGCTCGGTCAATTGCATCGTATATATAGCCTATTGTCGGCTTTGTATCACCATCCACTAATTTCAACACTTTTACTAGGGGCTGTACAGTCTTCACAATCTCTTCTGCCTTTACCCAGAATGTATTTTGTTCGAAGAGGACGATTTGAGCTATCTGCTTAGGCAAGCCCTCTTCACGAGCGTACCTAGATTCCACCCATTTCTCAGAAGTAAACATCTGTAATAATTGTGCCTTATATCGCACAATACTCTCAAGGGCAATATAGTTTGTGGCAAATCTAGTAATGCCCGGGCGTAGCAAGTCTCTGCCACCCGTAAACTCCCTCATAACCGCCACCATCCAGTTGTGGTTGTAGATACAACCACTAATCTTTCTAGCTTTATTAACTATTACCTCTACTGAAGGAAGCTTACCTATATCCTCCAGAAGTAAGTCTATGCAATGTGCTGCGCAGGGAGACCAGTATAGATGTTTCCGCTTCTTCATTAATTTCATCCTAGCTGCCTTATAAGCAGCTTCATTATCGGTGATTAATTGAATTAAGTATTTCTCACCGACTTCTTCAACAACTTGATCCATCAAATGAAATAAGAACTTATGGTCTTTTACTTTTCCAGACACGTCCACCGACTTTTGGAATATAGTACCTTGTCCATTATATACCATAAAGTTCACAATTGATTTTCGAGTAGGGCCACTCCATCCATCACACATCAGAGTGCACCCATATTCCTCCCAAGATCTCTGAAACTTCTGAATATAAAGCCTCAAGTCTTGAACTTCTTCATCCAAATATCTTCCCCCAATCTCGTAAGAACTAGGTCCTTTAACCTCTGGGCCTGCCGTTGCTATAACATCTATCATAGCCTGGAAGTAAGGGGAGGTCGCTGCATTAGGAGGGATGCGATTCCAATGGAAAAATCGTGCAATTGCCTTGCCCACTTTTGCCCTTATCCCTTTATCGAAACTGGACTTCACACTAGGCTAAGTGGCAGTCTCGGGTCGCATCAAGAAAGGGTCAATAGGACCTCGACCACCTCTTCCTCTAACACCACACGAACTCTCACCAGGTACTCGTGAGCTTGAAGGCCTAGGCAAATGTGATGAACGGCTTGCTGGTGGCTGCTGTGAGGAAGACTCTCCAGAGTCAAAACGTCTCCCAGTAGTAGCAGTAAATCGTCGACTAGTCTCATCCGAATGAAAGCTATCCATGCTGGCCCTCAAACCCACCTGTAAAATAGCTTCATCATCAAGTTCCTGTTCTGCTACGTCAATATCTTCTTCGTCATCATCTGAAACTCTGTCCATGTTAGCTATTCTCTCAGCAACTTTTCTTTTCTGAGCTTTAGCTGCGTGAGCATCCTTCAAATGATCTCTCATCATAATACGAATCTCTTTCGGAACTGCAGTACACCCTGCTACATCACCTGCTTTATGAGCCAAATGTTCCTTGAATCTTGTAATCCCCCCAGTAATTGCTCTAGAACAATAATTACATTTGATTTTATGCCTAGTATCCCCTACTCTCAGCCCAAACTCCCAACCAATATCTGTGTCAGTTCTCTTTTTCGGCGGCATTATGTAGGGTATTCAATAAGAACTCTAAGAAATAAAAATACCCTAATCTGCAAAAAATACTCACATTTAATAATATTCCAAGTTCCTACAAAAATACTAACATTGTTTAACAATTCATAATATTCTGAAATAAATACTATCATTTTATAACATTATTTAATCATATTTCCAAAAAAAATACTAATATTTTCTAACATTTAATACTAACATTTTCTAACATTTAATACTAGCATTTTCTAACAATTCATAATATTTCGAAATAAATACTATCATTTTCTAACATTTAATAATATTCAAACAAAAATACTAATATTTTCTGACATTTAATACTAACATTTTCTAACATTTAATATTAGCATTTTCTAACAATTCATAATATTTCGAAATAAATACTATCATTTTCTAACATTTAATAATATTCAAACAAAAATACTAATATTTTCTGACATTTAATACTAACATTTTCTAACATTTCATAATATTCCAAAAAAAAATACTAACATTAATATTTTCCAAAAAAAATACTAACATTATCTAACAATTCATAATATTCCGAAATAAATACTATCATTTTATAACATTTAATCATATTTCCAAAAAAAAATACTAACATTTAATAATATTTCCAAAAAAAATACTAATATTTTCTAACATTTAATACTAACATTTTCTAACATTTAATACTAGCATTTTCTAACAATTCATAATATTTCGAAATAAATACTATCATTTTCTAACATTTAATAATATTCAAACAAAAATACTAATATTTTCTCACATTTAATGCTAACATTTTCTAACATTTAATACTAACATTTCATAATATTCCAAAAAAAATAGTAACATTTTCTAACATTTAATAATATTCCAATTTCAAAAAAAAATACTAACATTTAATAATTAATACTAACATTTGGTGTTCCAAAAAAAAATTGAGAGAAAGGAATAGTGGAATACCGAATAGATGAATACGTGAAATTAAGAGAAAATGGGTAGCTAAGACCAAGTGACCAACTAACCAAGAGCCTTGTGCGACAAAGGGTGTAGGCGACGGTGCAAGGAAGCAGGATTGAGCTGTAAGTCGTAACCCGTAATACTTGAGGGAAAGAAGTATGAAGGATTGAGTTTGAGTCGTGAGACGGTGAGAGGCCGAGGAGTTATAAATTCTATTATATAAGGAGAATTCAATCAAACAAGAGAGAAGACTGTCTCACGGTCTCACCAAGGTCCAAGAGACACTCACGTGAAGTCTGCAAAACAGCAAAAGAATCTTTGAACTTTGAAGTTTGAAATTTGAATTTTGCGTTAATTTTGAAAAGCAAAGCTGCAAAAGCTGCAAAAGATAAAGATAAAGAATAAAGTAAAAAAAACAAAACAGGCTAACAGCTGCAAAAGAAGATTCGCCGACACGTAACGGCCGTTACGTGACCTGTACGCCAAAAAGTACGTGTCGTCGCGGTATCGGGTAACGGCTCATACCGAAACCGTTACGTAACGGGCGTTACGTAACGGTTTCGGCGTTTTTTGAAACCATGTTCTTTCCTGCCTGTCTCCCTTATTTCATACACCTTCAAAACAGGGACAGTCTCCCCCTGTTTATCACTACAACATGCACCATTAACACCAGTCTCATCCTATTTATCACTACCACTTGCATCACTACTACCAATAGAAGATGAAATAGGAATGGGAAGAACCAGAAACTCAAAAGAAAACTCTTCACAACCACTCTCCCCCTAAAGAGAAGTCTTCTTGTCAGAGAAAAACGGGGTATACTCAAAGAAGGTGACATCCATGGAGACAAACACTCAATGGGAAGCACACTTGAATGCCTTGGGGTCAAGCTTCGTACGGGCAGGATGAGCTACATGAAGAAAGCAGACACAACCAAAGACCTCGGGAGGGATAGGAAACAATAGGAAACAAGCAAGCAGAAGGAGACAATACTTGAATAGGTATCTAAAAATTTAAGATGCGAGCAGGCATTCGATTGATTAAAATAACCATAGTATCAAAATTCCTCGAGTTCACTCGAAAATCGGACGAGTCAAGTCGACTCGTTTGATTTTTGGGTAGACTCGCTTGAAAAGTCAGGAGTCTTAAATTGCGTCGGGTAACTCGTTAGACTCGTCGAGTCAACTCGAGTTGGGCAACTCGATAAAGTCAGGGTGAGTTTGTTTTAAAACCTAAATTAACAAATCATGTCTCATTCCAATTCCGAAAAGGGAATTTCTATTTGTGGCTGAGACTGTGAGAGGAAACGATAACAGATCGTAGCTATGAGATCGTGAGAAGAAGAAGAAGAAGGACGTTCGTTTGCTCTCTCCTTTGTCTATTTTATTTCACTAGAAGAAGAAGATTTAGAGAGCCCTAACAGTTACAGGCTTACAGGTATGCTCTCTTATTCTCTCATTCATTCTCTCTCTCTCTCTCTATGCGCTAAAGGGGTTGTATATTTCATCTCTTTTTTTTCCTGATCGTAGCTTTTTTTTTTAATCACAAATTTCATTATGTTTTCTTTTTAATTGTTTGACTTCCTCTCTCTCGGGGATCATCTATGCCACTTCTCTCTCTCTCTAAAGGGGTTGTCTGTGTTTTATCTTTTTTTTCTTAATCACAATTTTTTTTCTTTTTCTGATCACAGATTTCATGATGTTTTCTAGTTCTTTAAAAAAATCGCAATGGCATATTTTTTTAAGGTTTAATAATGCTTTTTTAAAAATTACTTTCTCTACTGGTAACCCACTTCCCAATATTTACATATCTCACACCAAATTAATAAATCAGATTGGGCAATTGGTGGGGGTATGGCATGCTTAGCCGAAAAATCAGACTATTAGGAGGAGCTTAAACTCCTGATCAAAGCACTGAAAATATAAGGTATGTTGCTGATGACAACCCCCATTGTTTATAACAAGTTGAAAGAGATGGTTAAGTCGACTTGTGAGTTGGCCATATGATCAAATTCTACGCCCTATTGGGTCAAAAAATCAGGTGATTTTGCTGTAAGCTAAGTTAACCCTTGGCTTGGATCTTGCTGTATTGTACTTAACTTCAGGTTTTATAAAACCAATGTTAATCTTTCAACATCAATCCATTGTCGACTAGTCTGTTTAGGATACCTGACTTGAAATTCTTTCAGAGACCACCATAATGAAGAGTATTAGCCTTTTGGGCATTTTACATTGCATTTACCAAATCCTCACGATGGAGTTTCCTTTGGAATCTCTGTATCAAGTTTCACAAACTGGAAAGACTTAGCATTCAATTAGTTATACAAAAGCTTTATTGCTTTTATTTATCTCAATCTTAAATCAGACATTTACATCTTTCTTCCCGCTTGGCTAGCTGCAAGCCTGCAACCAAGTCATCTTCTATAGCTTGCAACATTGTATCATATCATATAGATTAGGATTTAAATGGTAGCTATCAAAATGAAATATGTGAACTATTTTTGTTAACACTCGATAGAAATTAAAATTCAAGTATTGTTTCTATTGTCATTGTTGTATTTACTTTATTTTCTTCATAGTTTATACTAACCAAGTTTTAATTTCTTTTTAAGTTTTCATGTATATCGTCCTTGTATTTACTTTACTTTAAATTCTATATTATAGAAATGGCCACTTCTAGCCCCCAATCACCGGTTGATGTTGATGTGACTCCTTAGTGGAAGTAGAGATTTCCCACCTATCTAACCAAGGTTGGCTTCATTGCACCTCAGTTATTGCTGATACGAAAAGAGTGCGATGTAATTATTATTGAAAAGAGATGTCAGGGGGATTAATCGATTTAAAGCTTTAAGCACCATCTTGCTAAAATTCCTGGTGATGCAACGACATGTAAAAAGGTGTCAGATAGCATTGCTTTATCAATGAAAGAGTATTTGGGTAAAAGGAACTCAAAAGATAAGAACAAAAATGAATACAGAAGTAATTTGGGGGTTTTTGGTGCTAGAAATCCAGAGAATGAAGAGGTAGAAGATGTCACATGTCAAACAAATAAAAGTAAAGGCGTATTGAACATTGGCACAACACAACAAAGAATAGACACATGTTTGGATAAAACTTCAAGAAAGCGTGTGTGAAATCATAACAAGATGGTTTTATCATGCTGTTATTCCCTTTAATGTGGCTGATTCAATCTATTTTCCGAAAGTATGTGAAGCAATTGGACAATATGGACAAGGTTTTAAGGCTCCAACGCCCTATGAATTGTCTGGACCTCTTTTAAAAGCAAAGGTGAATACTTTACAAATTTATATGAACGAGTTCAAGAATTCTTGGATTACAACTAGTGCTCAATCATGTTAGATGGGTGGAAGGTTCAGAAGGGAAGGACACTTATAAATTTTTTGGTGTCATGTCCACGATATATTATGTTTATCAGTTCTGTCGATGCATCCAATATTGTAAAAGATGTAAATAATTTGTTTAAGTTACTTGATGAAATTGTTGAGGAGGTTGGGGAACAAAACGTAATTCAGGTGATAACAGACAATGCAACAAATTATGTTGCCGCTGGAAAACTTTTGATGGCGAAGAGAAAACATTTATATTGGAGTTCTTGTGCAACTCATTATCTTGATCTAATGCTTGAAAAAAATGGAAAATTGAAGCCCATTGAACTTGTGATAGAAAAATGCAGAAAAGTGACAAAGTTCATCTACAATAAAGGTCAAATATTATATATGATGAGGACTTTCATTTGTGGTAGAGAGATTCTTAGACCTGGTGCCACTCGTTTTGCTACAAATTTTATCCTCATTGATAGTCTCATTGAGCAGGTGATTTCAAACTCTACATTTCTATTTTATTTTAAATATGAAAATCACATTATTCTATATCTGATTCTAATATATTGAATTATTTTTATTAGAGGAGTGCCTTGAAGAAAATTTTCTCTCTGAGCAATGAACTACATCCAAATTTGCAAAGATGGAAGAGGGAAAAGAGACTGAGAAAATTTTGACAAATACATCATTTTGGCGAAAGATGGAGCAAATACATAAGACAATTATTCCTCTCATTCGGGTATTAAAGTTGGTGGATGGTGAAAAGTCGGTGATGGATGAGATATATGATTGAATTGATATTGCAAAGATAGAGATTGCAAAAGCTCATAACAATAATGAACGGGGCTATAAAAAATATTGGGAAATCATTGATGAAAGATGGGATTCGACTCTCCACTCTCCCCTTCATGCTGTGGGTTATTTTCTTAATCCACAAATTCATTATCGCGAGAATTTCTCAACACATCCTGAGATTCGACGTGGCTTACAACTAGTAATTGGATTTCTTGAACCTGATATAGATGTTCAGATCGATGCAACTCATCAGGTTTATTTTTTTGGTATATTATTACATGATCATGCAACTCAAATGAATTTTCTTTAATTACGGTTTATAGATTATTTCATCTTATGTTTTATTTTAATTAATTGATAGATTTCATCATTTGTTGATGCAACAAATGCATTTGGAACTAAGCAAGCCATTTGTGGCAGACATAAGTTACCTCCAGGGAAATTTTTTAATTTATTCAATATTTTATTCATTTTTACTTTTATAAGTTAATAAATATCTAATAATAAATATATAATTGTAATTAATAATTATATGATATATTGCAGTTTCTTGGTGGAATGGATACTCCGAACCTCCAGCGCATTGCGATCCGTATCTGAAGTCAAAATTGTTTATCTTCTGGCTATGAAAGAAATTGGAGTACATTTGACCAGATTTATACAAAGAAAAGGAACTGCCTAAAGCAAGAAAAGTTGAATGACTTAGTATATATTCATTACAATTTAAGATTGCGGGAAAGACAGTTGAGAAGGAATGGAGGGTCGGCCCGTCCATTAAGCCATCAAAGCCTTTGCTTTAGGCCGCATTAAAAAAAATAAAATAATAATATTAAAAAGGCCCCCATTTAGAATATTAAAAAAAATAAAAGGCCCATTTAGAATATTAAAAAGGCCCCATTTATAGTCAATTTTTTAAATAAAATTAAAAAATTTAAAAAAAAGTCCCATTTAAAATTTTCGCTTTAGGCCTCCAAATAGCTTGGGCCGGCCCTAAAGGAATGCATCAAGTTTTGATCCTGTCAATCTCGACAACTTCTTGATCAATAATGAAATTGACGAGTGGATTCATGAGCACGAAGGGGACTTTGATGGAGAAGACTTAAGTTGGTTGGACGGTGAAGATAATGATGACTTTGCAACAACTACACCACCTGGAGGAGTTGAGCAATTTGAGGAGAGCAATCTAGAGGATGATATTTGAATTTTATAGTTTATCCATTGAACATTTAGAATGTTGACTTGTGGAGACTTTTTATTAAGATATTAGGTTTTTTTATTTTGAAAATTTATGTGATTACATTTTGAATAAAATGCCAATAAATGTGATGTTTGATAAAAAAAAAAATTAGGTGTTTTGTACTTTTTTAGCTATGTTTACTAATTGTTATATATATATATATATATATATATATAACCGAGTTTATCCGAGTCGAGTTTTTTTCAAGTTACTCGACTCGGCCAACTTTCGAGTCGAGTTTTCGGGTTTTTGAACCATGAAAAAAACAGCAGTTAAAAGAGCATGGGACCATAAAACTTTAGGAACTCCCATGGCAAATAACAGAGATCTAGTCACTTCCAACAGGTGACGGTTTTTTCTCTCAGCCACACTATTTTGTTGAGGGGTACCGAGACAAGTGGTTTAATGAATGATACCCTGATTATTAAAGTACGAGATGAGGTCTCGAGACATGTATTCGCCCCTATTATTAGATCTAAGAACCTTAAGTTTAGCATCAAACTGAGTAGTAATCATAGCATAGAATGACTTAAAAACAGAGCATACCTCACTTTTAGAGTTAAGAAGGTAAACCCAAGTGGAACGAGAAAAGTCATCTACAAAGCTAATAAAGTAACGAAAACCAGATAAAGAAGCAACTTGGGAAGGACCCTAAACATCAGAGTGAACAACAACAAACGGTGAATTACATTTATTATCATGAGAAGAGTAAGAGGTTCTATAATGCTTTGCAAATTCACAAGTTTCACATTGAAAGGAACTGATAGAACTAGAAAGAAATAACCGAGGGAATAAGCGTCTAATAAGCACAAAAAAATGGTAGCTAAGTCAACGATGTCACTGTAACAACTCTTCCTGAGTAGTGATACTCCAAACTCCAGATGAGATTTGCTGGATAGGTGATGCAACACGTGGTAAAAAGTCCAACAGATACAATCATCCCTCCTCATGGCCTATACCAATGTCCTCCTTGTCTCCAGGTCCTGAAAAACACAATGAGAGGGAAAAAAAGGTGACGCTATAATGCAAAAATTTAGTAATGTGACTAATTGAAAAGAGATTTAGAGTAAAATTATGAACATGAAAAACATATGACAAGGGCATAGAAGGAGTAACAGGAATATGACCTATACTGGCAATGGAAGAAAACATGTCATAGACAATTTTAACCTTGTCTCTACTAGAGCAGATAAGGTAAGACAATAAAAAAAGATTGTCAGTCACATTATCTGACGCTCCCATATCAATGATCTAAGAGCGATTGGGTGTGGAGATGGATGCACCGATGGCTAAGGCGGGAGTACCTGTGTGAGCAAATGAGGAAGTCGTGGCAGATGAGGGTTCAACTAAGCCATGAGACGCCAAAGATGCTCCATCTCTGCACGCGAAAAACTCAGGTTGTCTGAAGATGGTGCTAGGGTAAGAGGATCAGAATGAGCAGATTCAACTGAATGAGCACTGGAGTTCTCTCTACCACCTAATCGGCCCCCTCCACGTCGTCCGCCTGATGGTCCCCATTTACTGTGGGTGCCCGTGAAGATCCAGCATGTCTCTTTGGTGTGACGTGTGCGACCACAATGCTCACACTTCAACTTGTCACAATCATCTCCAGGAGCACCAGAATAACCACCTCCTCGGGTACCACGACCACGGCCTCTACTTCCCTGGGACACAGATGAGAGGGCAGATTTCTCTTGGGGGGATGCTCATGCATAACACTACGGCAGCACTCCTCCCTATATAAGTATGCTTACAACTCCATGAGGGCAGGGAGTGGCTCCTTACCTAAAATCTGAATTCGAACCTGCTCATATTCAGGGTTCAATCTTGCCGACAACTCAAATACTCGGCCGTCCTTAATGAACTTCTCGTGAGCTACGGTATTTGCACTGCACTTTACCTTAAAGGAGTGATAATGGTCTAACTCTTCCCATAACCACCAAAGAGTAGAATAGTACATGGACAATGGTGTATCACCCTGTCTTAACTGAGAAATGTTATGTCGTAACTCATAAGCTCTAGCTGTGTTACCCACCTATGAGTAGGTCTGAATGACTGCATCCCAAATCTCCTTAGCTGTGGAGAGGAAAAAGTATTGCTAATGTCCGGCTGCATGAAATGGAGGAGGCAAGACATGATGGTGGCATTCTTTGCATCCCATTTTGCAAAGGATGAATCAGAAGAGTCAGGCATAGGGATAGTACCTGTAGAGACCTGAATCCTCTTTCATGCCTTTAATAGAGTTAATAAGGGTAGTTTAGTCTTCTGTCATGTTTTCATGCATATTTAACTGTGTCTAAGTGGTGTAGTGTAGTCTATTTGGTTTAAGTATTAATAGGGTGGAATTTCAAAGCTGACGATCGATCGCCCAGAACCCGAAACCAGGGTAAGCCCCTGTTTTGTGCGACGATCGATCGCACTAACGTGACGATTGATCGTCGGAATTAGGAAATTTAGCGAAGTTTCTATTTCTTAGATGATCGAGCGTCAGGTGAGCGACGATCGATCGCCCAATATGACGATTGATCGTAGTCGCACCCAAAATTTTTTAAAAAGGGTTATGGAAATCGGGGTTTTTAACCCCTAGGCTATAAATAGAGGTTTTATTTCGTGAGTTTTAGGGTTTTAACCTATTCTAACCTAATTTGGCAAAAGGGAGAGGAGAGAACCTAGGGTTCTAAGGAAGAAATTGCTTGGAGAAGAAGGAGATTGCTTGAAGATTTCAAAGAAAGCTTGGAGATCTTCCTCAAATCTTCTTGGGAGCGATTTGGATCTAAGGGAAGGATCCCTAAGGTCGATAAACTCTCTAACTCAATCCTATTAATGATGTTTTGTGAATATTAGTATGATAGAAATTGAGATTTGATATGTTTTCCCCAATTATGTATGGATTAAACTTATTAGAAATGGAAATGGGTTTGATACTATGGATGGAATGGATGGAGGATGTGAAATACTATGGAGGATGGGATGAATGTATGTATGTGGATTATGTTTGGATGGTATGAATGGATTATGGTGTGATGGAATGTTAAAAATGGGAAAAGTCAAAGTATCCATAATTAACGCACTCAAGGTGTTTGTTGAAATGCTGAAGAATGATGAATGTTAGTATGATGCTATTGATTGTTAAGAAATTAAGTCAAATGGATATGGTTGTTGTCATGATAAATTATGCCATATTTACTTGGTATGGTGATCAGTATTCGAGTAGGCCAAACATTTAAAGAAGATCTTCCACATTGGGAATTCTTTAGCTAGGGAGATGTAACCTAGCGAAATTTCTTAATGGAAGATTAGAATCTAAGGGATGACTCATTTGAATTCCAATTACGACACTCAAGCAAACGTTCACTTGCATGATAAGTATTTAAGTCTCATGAGTTCACTTGTCTCACAAGCATGCATGCATTGGACATGAATATGTTACGAAGCATTGGACACAAGTAGGTCATGAATTATGTTATGAAAGAATGATCCCCCAGTTACGAACATACCACTCTATGCGTTGTCGCGACTATGTTACGAAACACTATGAATTATGCGTTGCCGAGGCCAAAAACTATGATTATGCGTTGTTGGAACAAACACACTATGACTCATGCATGTATGAGTCTATGCATCTGTTAAGTTCAAGTTCATGAATAAGAATCACACAAGTACACGAGTCAAGATGATGTTATGACATGTTATATGCTCCGCACTCTGATTATGCTTATGTTACGTGAATCTATTATGATTAAACATAGATAAACTAAGCCATGATGTTGATATTGCTCATGATACTTTGTGTTGTTGTTGGTTTGTTTATCCGCTTAGTATTCCATACTCAGTCGACCTGTCATTATCAGGTCTAAGAGAAGAGTCGTGGACTGAGGAGGTGTACACGGAAGAGGGAGAAGAAGGTGAGCTTCCTGAGAAGGGGGCCAGAGATTTTGATGGTCATCACTACTAATTAGTTTTAGTTGTTTCCTTTTGGAAGAGATGGTTGTATTAGACTTTTATGACTTTTAGTTGATGTTGCTTAGTTGTTTTACCATGTTAATGGTTTTAGACTACTCAGTTCATGTGTGGGTTATGGTTGATGGTTTATCATTGTACAGGATGATTTGATTTATATCAGAATCTTATTATTCTCAGTTTTGGAGATGCTTTAATATGCCTTGTATGCATGGATTTTAAGCAGGTTAAGGAAATGTGATGATTCCGAAGTCCTATTTTAGCCTTGTAGGATTTTGGGGTCGTTACAGTACCGGTCGAGTAGCCCATCTTTCTTTTTCCCTTCACATAAAGTTTAGTCGACTATGACCATGCCAAAAAATTACTTCCATTCAACTTTACAGTAGTAATCTGAAGGTTTGGGGCATCATCATATCCTAGGTTCAGGGGTTCAACATTGCTCACTGGAGCGCTAGGAGTTTGACTAACCTCGGAATCTCCCATTATGCTTCACCTTTTAAGAATCTTCAACGAAGAAAAACCAACAACCCAATATCACAAGGAGTACACACTCCAAAACAAATAAACAAACACCTTCTAGGCATAAACCAAGCACCAAGCACTTTCCAACCACTTCAACTCATCAATGCACACACCAAACACTTCAATCATACTCCATCAACACTTTGAATCATTAAAGCAAGCCATCTTTAAGCTGTTCCAACCAAAAACAGCCAAAAAAACCAGAAAATCCCCAAAACGGTAGAAATATGCCTTTCTTAAACAGTCATAACTCCTTCAAAATAAAGTGCTTTTGTTTGAAACCACTTCCATTAGGTAGATAGCAAAAAAACGTTCCTAGGAGGGGGGATCCTTCACCACAAAACCAAATTTTTCATAGGAAATGAAGGTCACAACCAAACTGATTTTTTTTTTTGTATTTACTGAAAAAACATCATAAAAACTCCAATACTTCTCCAAATCTAATGAACTAGGGCTCAAAAACCTCGGAAAAAGAAACCCTATCAAACCATACCTTCAAAACCAGAGTTCATACCCTCTGGTCCGTATGGCTGACGGTGACGTCAGAGGTAGCTTGCTCCTTTGGTTGACTCTCTGGTCCGTATGGCTGACGGTGACGTCACAGGTAGCTTGCTCCTTTGGTTGACTGTTTTGGATTAAAAAAGGATCCTTTGATCTTTTGTTGTGCTCTGATACCAAGTTGGAATCCAAGAAGTTAGGGTTTGGATGAAATAAGAAGGAGAAAGAAGAAGAGGAGAAGAAATGGAAATGAGAGAGAGCTTAATGACTCTCTCTAATACATTATCTTATATATTCACCAACTAAGTACAAAATTACAAGTATACCCTTATAACCAATAACACCTAACCCATATGTATCATATACCGTATAGTATTTAACAGATAATTAAGGTCTATCCCTTGATTAATCAAGCCTATCGCTTCTGGGCTACTTCACAAATTAATGCTCATTATAATTCCATTAGTTTTAGTTCTTGGATGAATTTATTCTTGATAATAAACATTTGATAATAATATCTTTCAAAGAATATGTTTCTTCGAAATAAGTTTTGAACTAGGAAAGAACAAAAAATTACTAATCAGGCATACTGCAAATAGTGCCAAGTTATTAAAAGTTTATGGGGGGGCATAAGTTTTGCAAGTTTATTTACTAAACCTTTGCGCTTCTTATGAGTACAGGAGCCACTTCCAAAAATCCAAAAAGATAAAGTTGTTTCATTTCTAGGTTAAATCTCCTTGGTGGTCATCCACTTTTTTTAGGGTTAGAGGAATCTCTTCAACCAAAATGTGGAGGAGAAAGGTCTCAAAGGCATTTTGGCTCAAAATTTTGAGTGAGATTCTGATTCCATTGCATTTCAGATTTATTACTTGTTGAACCGACTTTCTGTCTCTCATTACAATCTAATGGGAAAACAAGTGGTATTCAAATAGCATTGGCTGTTGTCTTTCATAATCAGATACATATTGAGATTGATTGCCTTTTTTCAACATCTCTGTATGATGACATGATCTCACCATTCTCCTACTCTCAGCTTGCCGACTACTTTATGAAGTCACGCACTAAGAAGAAATCCTATTAATTTCTTGGCAAAGTTTTGATGCTCTTGCATTGTGAATTTGACCATGATGTTAGTGATGTGATATAAAGGTGTCTTTGTAATAATCTATATGTAAGGTATTTTAGTCATTTGCCAAGTCTATACTTCTTTGTAATAGTAGTTCTATTGATTTTAATAATAATTAGCAGGAACACTCGGGTTCATGAGAGTGTAATCATAGTTTCCAGCATAGT
Source organism: Tetracentron sinense (assembly GCA_015143295.1). Classification (NCBI taxonomy): domain Eukaryota; kingdom Viridiplantae; phylum Streptophyta; class Magnoliopsida; order Trochodendrales; family Trochodendraceae; genus Tetracentron; species Tetracentron sinense. The sequence goes on from CM026574.1 coordinate 19,123,959, forward strand.
AATAGAACTTTGGCTAGATGTGAATAGTCGCAAATAGTTTGCAACTTTTTTTGCCAAATGATTAATTCTCGACTTTTTAAGAACTTGAACTTGACTTTTTGAAGAAGTCATGAATTAGTGCGAATCATTTGCGACTTTTTGAAAAAGTTGTGAATGAATATAATATATGAAGTATGTTCGTTTATAGCGTTTCGTAATTAGTATTCCCCCCCGGTCCCCTCCTTTTTTTCCCTAGTCAAATGGTTTATAGCGTTTCGTCATTTGTCCAAGTTTTTCAACTGTTGCATTTGTTAGATGCTTAAGTAATAAACATCTACTAGTAGATGAAGAGAGGCACAAGCTTTCTTGGAGAACACAAGAATGCCTTTTCATTTTTATCTTTATAATTTTTTTGGGAATTTGAATATAATTTACTCTTTTATATGAAGTACCTATCTTCCTTCTTCACTAAATGCTGATTTCAACAATGGGGAGAAACTGAACAGAATCCACTTTCATAGTGTGCAGAAGTTTGATTCCATTACCCAAGCAGTGGAACCATACAGGCCTAAACCAGAGGTTCTCAAGTTTGGTCAGGGACACCAGTCTCACCTGCATGATCGGTGGGTCAATGCATCTCTCTTGCAAATTTATTTCTGATTGTCCTTAAGCTTATTGTGACAACATTTGTGTGTCATTAAATAATGAACTTTGTTTTCTTTTGACAGGTTTGCTAGATTCTGTTAAGGAGATCAATAGAAGGCAAGTAAATTGATAGCTGGCCCTAGGACTAGTATTTTGAGTCTCTTTAGTCTTTATAAGATTCATTGTATTGATCCATTTATTTCTTTGAGATATTTCTCTGTTGTGTATATGTCTAACTAACAAGAGGCATGTGTAATGCGTGCCATATATATTTGTAAGAACAGGGATGCAAATTTGCAATTTATAACAAGAGGCATGTATAACGCGTGCCCTAGAGATTTGTAAGAATAGGGATGCAAATTTGCAATTTAATGGGCTGGCAGCACTGAGAATAAATGGTATAGAGTAGGTAACAAATTTGCAATCTAATGGATAGAGTACACTGTCATTTAATAGTTTAACACTTAATATGACTGCAAATACACAATCTACTTTGGTGGAACATTCTGGAATAAATGGCATAAATAGGGTGATTGATTGATAGGCTTCAGAATAAACAGAATTAATGCATAGAAGAGTAATTGCAAATTTACAGCTTAATGGGATTCAAAATTTGGGGAATGAATAGGGCTAGAAAATGGAAACCAACATATGTAGGAATGATGGAATAATGAAAAAAAATAATTTGTGGTCAGAATACTCAAAATGGGGTTGTAAGTTTGCAGTCCAAGTGACTTTTGGGCTAAAACAGCGCAGATATCCTAAGTTTCTTTCATTGTGATTTCCTGCTAAAGTTCAGTTAACTTAAATAAAACATTACTATTCAGTATAGAATCTTAGACCCTTCAATTTGATGAAGAGTGCTGCCTGCTGCAGTCAGTAACGATTAAACTGTCCTTTTTTAAAAGGATATACAGATATTCAATTTCTTTTATTTTACATTTTAACAAGCTAAATGTGGATAAGAATCTGTTTCTCTTCACATTTTCTTTACAATATTAGATGTGTTTTCATCCTTCAATTTCTAATATGGGGAGTTTACAGAATTGTAAAATAAGTACATATATCATAACGCCTTTATCCGAAACTCTTTCAACTGATGTGAAAAAGGACAATATCTTATTATATCAAATATATTTTTTAAATTAGCCTTACTATCCTTATAATTATTAATATTTGAGAACTGATAAATGAAAAGGTCATGTATATTGCCAGTCAATTTAGAATCTAATGATTGAATTTTCATAAATGGATAAAAAGTGTATAACTTGATGATGAACCTTTAGGTTGAAGTAATGAAATCTTGTAGAAAGTTTTTCATATATCTTAGTTTTTAAGATTTAGATAATTAAAATATTACTAATGGTCTATGAATGCATGAGTATAGTAACCATGATCGTGTAGGCAGGTACTAAATCATGATGATTCCCTATAAGGAAAGATCAAGTGAGTTATGACTCATACATGGCCATCAAATGATTGGTAATCAGGAGCTGTGACTTCACCTGGCGTGCCTTCCATCTATTTACTACTAGAGTCTAGATGCTAAGATGGGAAGGCACTGATAGATGTTTTGCTACCTCTGCACTCGCCTCATTGAAGAGCTGTCCTATTGATTGATCTGTCAAGATTTATGAGTTGGTCATCCACATTTACAGCATTGCCACAATGGGCAAGGGTCCACTGGGGACAATGACCTTAGATCCATCATATAACTCCTTGCACAATTGCCTTGTATAAAAAAAACCAAGCATGGATTGTGAGTTATATAAAACTAACTTACTGACTGTTAAATGGTGAGAAATATTAGCTCTTGTATCACATTTTCCCTTTCAACCCAACTTTTATAGACATGAGATAAAGGTTATCAGATTCCCACATAATCATATATTAGCTTCAGACATCATTCCATTTGATTTGGTGACTTGCCTCAGAAATATTTCAGTCCTTTATTCTTACAATACCTTGCACAGTTGTTTCTTATACCCCTTTATCATGTCTTCTCTAGGAAAAATCCTGTCTACATGATCTATGCTGAGACTTATTCATAAACCATCTCAACCATTCATTTGGTGAGAATAGGAATAGGATTCCTACTCTTCAATTGATGGGCATTACTAGACCTGTATTTAGGCTGAGCTGAGCCGAGCCGAGCTTTGCTTGAACATGCTCGAGTTTGCCTTGAGCTTGATTCGAGCTTGAATGTTCCGGCTTTAGCTTGATTGTTCAGGCTCTAGCTTGGCTTGTGCTCAAACGTGATTCAAGCCGAGCCTGGGTTGGCTCAATCTTGGTTCGACTTTCAAGGTTATTTTGATCAATTTTATATGATTTTAATAAAGCTATTTATTATTAAATTATAGTACTAGAAACTACACAAAATTAAATTAATCATACACAAATAAGTTGAGAGGATGATCCTTAAATCCAGATTGAGCCAACTTTTTCTTGGTTATTTATTATATATTAAAAAGTATTATTATATACTAATATAAATAGCATTATAAAAAATTATATATATTTATATAATATTTCAAGTTGAGCTGAAGCCGTACTGACCCCTAAATGAGCCAAATCAAGTCTGGTCTTGCTCGAGCTCGGTTTCTTTAAACATTCGAGCTCAAATAAAAGCCTGGCTTGGTTGCTTGAGCCTGAAATGCCAGCTTGAGTTTGGCTTGAACAAGCCAAGTAGACGAACCAACTTGGCTCAAGTGCTAGTCATTATTCTTAAGATCAAACCAGTACTGAAAATCTTGTTGGCTTTGCAACGCATCGAAGAAGTTGATACTGAAAACAGCCCAAGAGTAGATAAACCCAGCAACAGATAAGCATTTGGCCCACATTAAGACCAAAGATGTAACCCCAACCTAAATTTTGGATTCTTATTGATATTATTTCGGTTAGGTAAGGGGTGAGATTGATCCTGACCAAACTGGGTTCCACCATGTAACATCAGAAAATGGGTTTCAAAGAGTCTTTTGACCGGTTGAAGTTGAAACCTGGCACTCTACTTTTTTAAAAGCTATTTTGATGTTTGAAAAGGGATTCTCCTCAATGAGTGGAATATCCAGTTTACAGAGATTGGAAGTCACTGTGCTGTTTTTGAACATATCATTCAAAAATGCCAAAAAACAAGTGGTGGGGGTTGTTGAGTTCCAAGGAAGAAATGATAGCAGATTCCCCATCCCTGTATCTCAATCCCATAACCATCATTCTTGGGGCCTTTGTTTTTGTTAATATCTCTCAAGTGGGTGAAGCTGTTTGATCAAACTCGTGGGGTTAAAACCATTGCAATACAGTATAGAACATCATTGTTAAATGGACTTAGAACTACACCCACCAATGGAGAATGACCCAAGTGCCCAACTGGTGGCGGAAAATGGCCAACGGGTACGTGTCGAACTAATCAATAATAAAATTATTGAGCTTCTTCGTAGAAGGATTTGCCGCATGACCCTTCATTGTCTTATTTCAAGAGGAGAAACAAGCAGTTGGCTAAGTAAGAAGTGACTCTCACCAAGTCGGAGTTGAGGAACTATTTGGTGGAAAAAATTTCAGAACCAAATCAACAAAATTTAGACTAATAAGGAAAATTTGAGAAAAATGGAAAGAAAAAATATATATTAATTATTAATTCTAAATAGATATATCCGTACAGTAGATATTTATGGGGGTCTAATGCGCGAGATTCGCGATTTTTCAAAAGATTGCAATATTTTGGTTCCAGAAGTCACAACAATTTGTGAATTATTGTTTGACAAAAAAGTCTGCAAATTTCTTCAAAGAAAATAAAAACTTAGAACTTTGACATATGACCCATTCTAATATTGATTTCTGGCGGATTAAGAATGGCCAGCATCAAAGCAATCAATGTTCCATCAATCTAGTTGAGCTAATAAGCACTTACCTCTTTCGAATTCAACATGGTAGATTTCGCAATCTCTGCATGTGCAACATGTATCCTGATTGCACTGGTAGACTGTCCTTATCTCAAGGTAATCTAGTAGTCCATTAAAGCATGATGGAGATGGCAATGATGGAGGTTAGAGAGGTGGGAGGATAGAGATGGAAAATACTCAAAAACACTTTGAAATTTAGTGGGGTAATTCCCCCACCTGAACCTAGTTGGTGATGGTAACCAGTGTTTTGGATGGATCGAGTCTCGGGTCGAAAGAAGTGGTAGAAGAAAGGAGTACAGAAATAGCATCAACCCACATTTTGAAATATTACTAAGTTCAATGTGGATGAGCTACTTGTCTTAAAAAGACTTTCCAAGCCTCTGATTCTGTAACTGTTAAACAACAACATAGAGAAGGACCCTTTACCTTACCTCATGTCTATCCCAAAGCTCACTTTGGATACTCTAATGGACAATTCTCATTTAAGACTTTGTGCAGATTTTGGAAAACAGTCTGCAGAAAGTTTACATTGTTTCTCTTAAATAGTATAATTAGCAAAGACAACGCCGTCCATATTGAGCAGCAGATGCAAAGAATTCGCTAGAGTAGCACTATCGAATAATCAGTCATTCATGGCTTAAGAGTATAGGAATAACCAGAAATTCCAAACACAATACATTCAAGATCCATAAAAATTCATGTACCACTCTCTTCACTGATACAGGTACAGGTACAGGAAGCTATTGCAGCCAGTCATTCTAGCCAAAGATAAAACTACTGATACTGGGCATGCCCACCATTAAAAATAAAAATTAATATTAATATTAATTCAGTTAGTCTAAACTTCTGACCTGCAACTGTTAATGTTCTTTAGAGCATTGGATTTAAGACAAGGAGATCCAAGTTCCCTTTTTTTTTTTAAGTTCCTTTTGTTTTGTTACCTGTATTGAGGAGTCCCCAGTGACTTGTTTGCCTGAACTAGTGGGGGCTCTCAATATCTCCTTGCATTTCTACTATGGACAATATTTCTGCCAACCAAATCCTAAAGCCAACTCGATATTGCTGAAAATTATGATTACCTATGTCTTCAAAATTGTTTCAGTAAAAAATGTTTTGGGCAGATTTAGGATGAAGCTTGGAGGGAACATCCCCAATATTGATAGACAAACTACATAGTTCTTATTCATCCTTTCTTAAGGCATGAAAGTTGATTTAAGTCGCTTCTCAGGCAGGTTAGTTATTAGGAAATTACTGCCGTCTTGGAAAGAATACCACAACAAAGTGAAGCTCAAGTATAAAATAACCATAAATCGGTTTATTCAACAGCTGCAGAAAAAAAACCAGAAAGAAGAAAACTAGAGCATGGGCTGAACCTCACGCGCAGCAGTTACATCCTGTTATAACGGGGATAAAGGAAAAATTTGTTGTATGTTCTCATAATAATGGTAATGCTTTTTTTTTTTCAGTTCATACTCAGCGTAAAGTTATCCTTTATTTTCTATATTCCCAATAGAATGCTAGCCATCATCACCACAAAGGAAATCCCTCCATTATCATGAGGCGAATATTTTCTTTAACATGTTAAAGCGGTAACCACTTTCCATAATATTAGTGCTTTAACCGGTTGCACAAGTAATTAATTAAAGAAAATACAAGCGTCGTGATAAAGGGGTGATTTCCTCAATGCACGATGATGGCTACCATCCCCTCAAAAATTAATAACTAATTAGAAAAAATAATGACTTATCATTAAGTCACAATCTGAAGTTATGTCATAGGATTCCCAATCATGAAGAATTCCAAGCTTTATCCCATGAACAACTCTACCTTATAGTCTTTGCTTGACATGAGAGAGAGAGAGAGAGAGAGAGAGATCCTGATATCCCATGGGGCTGTAAAGTCAAAATTAGGTAATGACAATAATTTCAGAGGATTCGCTAACCATATCTGTCTTTGCTTTCCAACTGATAAATCTTTAGAGTGTGTTTGGTAATGAAGTTTATTTATACTGCACCGAGATTACAGACAAACAAGTTCCTGTGAATTGAGTCCAACCCTAGAGCCGGGCTAACTTATAATCTGTAGCCAATCAACAATTAGTCCATCCACTGGAGAGTTCCACCATGCACCACAAACTAACTCTCAATTAAGAAATGAGATAGGTTTGGGCTTAACTTTGTGATAAGCTTGTATATTAGAGAAAGAGCTTTTGATTAAGTGGTGCATGTGGCGCACTTTAGTTGTTGACCTCGTGCTTAGTTCAGCCATGAATGTGCTTAACAGACAAAAGTTTGTGTGACAGTACAACACGTGAAATACCACCAATGTTACACCCTTCTTTCTGCCACCACTTAGCTGGTTGGTTTGATTGTATTTGTTTCCTTCTGGTGCTCTGAGAAATGTTTTTTTTTTTTAAATAAACTTGTTTAAATAAACTTGTTTAGGAAAACAAATTGACTTTTTAAAAAAAGTATAAATGAAAAATACTGTTCTGTTTGCGAAAACCATTTTTTAGAAATGCAACCAAAAGCAGCCCAAATGCCGATTCACCAGCACCATTGGGTGAGGATAAGGTTCCCAATGAAAGGAGCAGTGTAATGACGAAAAGTTCCCACCATGAAGGTAAGTCAGGTGACTTTACAAGGCAATGTTCAAAAGTAGAAGTCATATTGAGATCACAAACAGAATCAAATATAAGTATATAAACCCATCCCCAGTTACCGAATTGAGAGTTTTACCTGGTGCAAAGCTCCTTGTCGTTATATCCTTTTCATTTCTTTCTGGGGTGGTGGAGCATTGTACGAAAGACAGAAAAAGAAAGCATTTCAGATCCATTGAGAAGATTTTCGAAAAAGCTAAGGCTCCCATTCTCTCCATGGTCTTCCCTTAACTGTTCCCCCCATAAGCAAATGTGGATAAGAAGTTGCAAGTACTGAAACCCGCCTTTTTATAGCGATTGGATTTTTGCAACTGGAGAGACCAGATCTTTATGCCATTGGTGTCTAGTGGCATGACTCGCTTGACCTGATCGACAAATCGTATAAAGACAGAAAAGAAACCAAGTTTGACTACCATCATTTGCAGTCCAATACTGTAAAAATAATAGTACATTATAGTATCAATATCTGTTCTAGTTAGCAAGTGGGTATATCAACCGCCACACTCATTTCAACATAGTCGATCCCTAGTCTCCTAGATGTGAGGGATACAACTCTGCCATTTGAGAGAAGGGTATTTGGTCCATGCATTTTGGGTGTTTATTATACCTCTCATGTTGCTAACAATAACAATAACAGATTGTACAGTCAAATGCTAGAACAACAAATGTGTGAAACAGACATCAAGAAAGAGGGAAAATCAGTCTTTCTTCACTTCTCTAATAAAAATTTCTGGGCATTTGCTATGGTGTCCAAAACAAGAACCCAGTTTAAATTAACTACAATTTGAAGAAAGATATACAGATTCTTCTTTCAGAGAGAAGATTACTTACTCCAACCTGTGACATGGAAGAAAATTTTCTGATTTTTAGATTTTAAACTCCAATTTGTCACAACTGAGTCCATTTCTTCACCAAGGATGAACAACCTGTGACATGGAAGAAATTTTCTGATTTTCGGATCTTGAAACTCCAATTCGTCACAACTAGTCTCCATTTCCATAGTTTCAGCTTATAGGTGAGCCACCCGTCCCCCAAAATACAAGATCCCCCTTCCTCCCTCTCTTCGCTTTTGCAGACTCTTTTATGATAAATAGCAATGCAGAAAGAAACGTACAAATTAATCGCTTATCAATACAACATCAGATGAGCCATCCCACCTTAGTGAAACATCCATCAGCCACATCAATCCCCCCTTCCACCTACCGCCTGGAAGGAAATGTGTAGAAGAAATACAGCGCCTTATAATGTTCACTTCAAATGCCTATCCAACAGCACAAGCCAAGATAAGAGAAGTTGTTACTCATTACGTTTAACAAAGTTTGCGAGAACCTGCTTGCGGGTTTCAAAAGATACCCCCTGTATCCTTCCCACAAGTTGAAACGATTGTAACTTGCTGGGCCACCACGTGAACAGCTGCCATATCTTTCTACCAGTGCAAAGGAATACAAGTTTACAAGATAGTCACAAATTTGGGTGCATCGTCCCTCGGACCTTCAAGAGACCGATACATGTATAATAACTCAACAGCAATGTCTATCTCCTCTTCATCCTTGTACCTAATCACTTCAACTACCAGGCGAGGCATCCTTCGTGCAATCTCTTTGCAACCTACGCGAGATAGATTACATGAAGACATCCAGAGAAATCGCATGTTGTGGTAGTGGTGTAGACCAGAGAGCAATGCTGAATCCCCAAATGGACTGTCTCTAATCTCAAGCTTCTGCAATTTGGGGCAACCCTCAAGCAAGTACCTCAGCCCCATGTCGCTGTCTCCTGCAAAAGCAACGGAGAGGGTCCGGACCAACTTTCCGTACTTCCCAATGTAACTGAAGGCCTCATCGGTGAGTAAACCGGATATGGCAAGTCTAGTGATCTTCTTACAGTTCATAATGATCGCACCAAATCCTCCATCCATGGGTTCTCCAGTCAGGTGGTCAGGCAGGTGGCGCCCCATTATACAAAGACGAAACACAACAAGCTCCGGACAGTTCTTTGACATGGCTACAACAGCTGCATTGGTCATCCGCTGGCAGAAATATAAAATATATCTCAGCAGCCTACAGCCCTCAGAAATTGCAAGGAGGCCCACTTCAGAGACCGGACCCTCACTATCCTCACTAGGGTCCATGGGGAATACCCGAAGCTCACGAAGGTCCTTACACGTTGCAGCCACTGCCTGGAGCCCTTCGTCACATACTGTATCAAGCACCTGCAGATATACCAGTAAGTGGAACTCAAATTTGGTCAAAGTATGAACTCACAGACCAGATTACAAATGAAATGTACCCAGAAAGTCTGGAGCTTATGGCAGCGATAGATGACTGATTTGAGCTGCTCGGTGTTGATGTTGGCATAGCTAAAATTAAGTGAGGTGAGGTTAGCGCAGACTGGATAAATTGCAGGTAGATAGTCAGGTACAACGTCCTTGAATCCAGAGAGACAGATTAGGGAATTAGATGCAGCAAAAGCCGAGACAAGATCTGGTTCTTGACCTTCCTGAGCTTCTTGGTCTGAGGAGCTGAACGAGCCTGTTCCAAGGTGTGTGAGCTGCGGAGCTTGGACCATCAGATGGTGGAGCTGCCTAATGGAGACATGCCGGTTCAACACAAGTTTCCTCAACGAAGGAGACCTAGCCACCAGTCGTTCCAACGTGTCAAAATCCACAGCGCTTTCTAGGCAGTCAAAAACGAGAGATTCAAGACAGGTTCCAGTCTCCGGGAAACAGGATATCCAATCCACTTCATCATCCATTACCTCGTCATCAACCAGATCAAGCACTCGAAGTTGCCTGAGAAATCATCATTTTATAAAATTCATAAGGTAGCAACACAGTTTCCCAAGGAAAATTCACATCATGTTAACTTATGCATCCCAGTTAAATTTATGCAAGTCAAAGCCAATAAGATGGGGATCAAGATTAGGCTTCGGGTTCCGAAATTCTCATTCCGCAAGAAGATAACAATCACAGTACAATAACACATATCAGAACTCACCAAAAAAAAAAAAAACACCCATTCCCTACGAAATTAAATAGATCTAACCAGTCATTCTTCAACGAGCATGAATCAGAACAAACAAAACCCCAGAAAGTTTCCGACTTTTGAACACCCTTTTAGCAGTATACTAAAACCCATAAAGCCATTACAATAAACAGATCAAATCCGCCATTTTTATTGAAATAAATCAACAAAACCCCTAAATTTTGCATCCCCGTCTCATAGATTCACCATGAAAGTTACAGAAAAACAAAATGATTCCCACATACCTGCACTTGCTGGCCACCACAGCGAGGCCACTGGTTCCAAAACCCTCACAGCAAACAAGCACGAGCTCCTTAAACCCAGGGAACGAGTGAGCAAGAAGCCCCAGATCTCCATTACTGACTGACATCCTCTTCAAGTAAACCTTTTCCAACCACGGATAAGCTGCTGCCATGGCTGCAACCCACGGCGAGAAGTGCGCACCCCAATTCAGCGGCATTAAATTGAAATCAGCGAACCGTGGCTTCCCTTTCAGCACCAAAGACCGGACTTTCCGGAACCTCTCAATAACCCTGCGCGGCGATACAGCGTAACAATTCCCAATAAAGAGGTCCGACCTAGTACGAGCTTCGGCTTTGTTCCACGATTTGCATACCAACGAAACGGCGTTACGGTCACGGCGAGATGTGAGGAAGAAGAGCACCACCTCAAGAACGTTCTCGAGGACTTGATCGGAAAACGGCGACAGACAATCTCCGGCAAAATCACTTCCGGCGATGCTCCGGGATCTGTTAGATGTCTCAGTTCCATCACCGGCGAGATCTGACGCTCTCTCTTCATCTTCCGACATTTCGTATCGATCTTCTCTCATCTCCCTCTCTGATCTGATCTGTAACCGGAAGATAGGCTGTTAATTTAGATCAAAGCCTAGAGAGAGAGAGAGGGAGAGAGAGGAGAGAGAAAGCTCTGTATTGAGTATTAATGGAGGTCTCGTGCAGAAATCCGACAAAACTGGAATTATACAGAGAAGAAAGGGGATGGGGCTAGGCGTGTAGAGATTCGAAGAGATATTGATTTATTTTATTGGTGTCAATGGGCCGGGCTTGGGCTTGGGCTTGGGCTTTGGTGAATTTTGAATAGACTCCCATATTCGGCCGTTGAGGACCCTAATTTATTTGGGCACCATCAGTCACCATAGTAAATGACCCAATAAACTTTCTAACTCTAGTTAAGAATTTTTAACTTTTAGGGTTAATATTTTTTTCCTGAAAACCAAGGTTACATTGTTGAACTTAAGGGTTAGTGAATCTTAACCATGATTAATAGGGGTTAATAGGGACACGTGTTGACTAGTGGGTACAATTGAACTCCCCCTGAATTCAATCGCAATTGGCTGTGATTCAATCTCGTTAACTTAGGGTACAAAAAAATCTAGGGTTTTGAATTTTATATGAAGCATATAATTTTTATGATATATATAAAATGTTAATACCCTAACTTTTTATTATTAGCCTATAAAAGTGTATGCAGCGTATAAGTATAGTATTGCATGCTATTTGAAAATTGCTCTTAGGCGGGTCTTGGTTAACCTAGGATTCCTTAGGACCATCAGTCTACTAACAAAAGTTCATACTTTTATAGTTCTCACTCAACTTCTTCTCTATGCCTCTCTTTTATTGTGTAGCAAAGAGAAAGAAAAACTAAGAGAGTGGATGGTGTTGTTGAGTTAACATCATTTGTCTTTTTGCACTCCATTGTAATCTTCTGGGCTGGGAAAAATCTAATCTCCAGTGTTGTGGAGGTTATTGCTATGACCCACAAACCGACTAAACAACTAACTTATGTCTATAGCAAAAGAGATAGCCCTTCTCTTTGTTTAAACACCCCAGCCCTCTCAAAAAAATCCCCTTTGTAATAAATAATAGATGATTAGATGGTTCTTTTTGACAAATCTTAGCAATTATTTTTTATTTTGTAATGAGGAACCCCAAGCCCATCTTTCGGGTAGACCGGGTAAACCCCGGGCACATACAAGACCTCGCAACCCTCATGAACTAATAAGCCTAAGACCCATGAAGACCATAGAACCTTGTGCAGGTGGCCCCAAGTAGATTGCAAGGGTTGAACTCAGAACCTCCGCCTCTAGAGGTGTAGTCCAATCTAATCTCTCTTACGATGAAGCATAATTTTGGTTGTTGGCCATTTAACTAGAAAGTTTTATAGTACCGTTAAATGTTAATCTTGTTCGATTTCTTAATACTAAAAATTTGCTTTAAACTGTGGCTAAAATCGAGGTATGGGAATTACATTACTGTAAGTTAAGATATTTATAGTTTAGTTATCGAATACCACATTTCCCATTTGTCACTCAACGACAGATTTTTGCTTATTTTTTTTTTTTAAAGATTGGAGAGTGGTGTAAAGTATAGAATATTGTAGGCTTAGGATACTCAGAAAGTAAAAATTGAAAACTCATTCAAATAAGAGCGGGTATTGAACAGTCAAATAATTTTCGTCCATCAAAATCTTAAGTCTTAGTATTAGAAAAATAAAAATAAAAATATTTATCCTAATTTAGTTAAGCTTAATCATAGTTTAAAAGGAGGTTAAAGAGGACATGAACACGACAACCCACTTAGATAGCAAAATGCGTGGTAGCAAATAGTAATAAGGGGAATGTTTATGTTTAACTTACTGCCGCATTCCACTATGTCGTGGAATGTACAGTCCTCATCATTGGTTCAGGTTCCCATTTGTAACACTCATCAACTGTGGTCAAGATTCACTCACTCCTAGGTTAAGTAATCTAATCTTGATTTTTAAAATGAAAGAAAAAACAAAAATATTAACCTTAATTTTTTAAGCTTAATCATAGTTAAAAGGGACACATGGACACGACATTAGACTACATAGTCAAATGCAAGGTGGGCTAATCACTGTCCCTAATAATAACTGCTCAAAATTATACGAGTAGTAATTAGTAGACCACACAATATCTTACCGTCGTATCCTGGTTTTTCTTTTAACACTCTTTAACCCTGGTTAAACTTAATTAAATTAACATTATAAGATTTGTTTTTCTAAAATCCAAGGTTGAATTGCTTAACCCTATGAGTGAGTGAATCTTAACCACAATCGGTCGGTGAATATTAAAAAATGGAGGTAAACCAATGAGGACCAACATTCCAAAATTCGCGGTAAGTGAAACATTTTTCAAATAATATCATGCAATCAAGGTAACCTAGAATCATTGGCACATTGGTTTCATGAAGAGTCCTGAAAAGTGGACGGGTAAGTAAAGCATTTTTCAAATAATATCATGCAATCAAGGTGACCTAGAAGCATTGGCACATTGGTTTCAAAAAGAGTCCTGAAAAGAGGACCGCGTCCCTTTCTAGTTGACTATAGTGTTCATGTGTCCCTTTTAATTTTTTTTTTAATCATGATTAAGCTTAATTAAATTATGATTTTTTTAAAATAAAAACTAAGGTTAAATGGATGAATCAGTGAGTGATTCTTAACCATAGTTAATAAATATTTAAAAAGATAGCATGGACCATTGAGATTGCGTGATCAGCTTAGAAGCTCACCGTGCTGCCCATTTCCCATTTCTGTTTCGAAAATAAGAGAATCAATTTAGGAAATGGGAAACGGACCGTGTAGTTAGCTTTCAAGCTAATTTGTCTATGCCCTCCGCTTTAACACACTCATTAACTATGATTAAGATTAACTCATCCCTAGATTCATCCATCTAACCTTGTTTTTAAGGAAAAAATAAAATATTAATAAATTTTTTGTTAAGTTTAACCATAGTTAAGAATGGGTTAAAAGGACACGGGGACACTGGGGTTAGTCCCTTCCTAGGGCTGAATCAAAATAAGAAGACACGGTCAAAGATTGCCCGTACCACACGAATAGTAGTACTGTACACTTCCTATTGCTGCGAATCAGACAGCCAGGCGAGAGAAAAGGAACCGGCGTGCGCGTGCTTGTGTGAGAGTCCGTATCTTAACCTCACGCGCTGGCTGGAAAAAACAAAAGCGACTTTTCTCTCGTCCCTTCTTCAAATTTCAAAGCCCAAAGAAACACATGAGCACCAATTCAACAACGAAGAAAACTGAAACCTGAGATTTCCCACCATAAAGACCTGAGATTTCTAGGGTTCCTCGAGTTTGAAAAATCCAGTGGAAAATGGATCATCTCCAAGGCGATCAATCCAATACTGAGAAACCGAAGCCCTCGGCTGATTACTCTCCTTATCCGAAACTCGATCCCAAAGACGTCGCTCTTCCTGCTTCCAACCAGGAGGAAAATTGGGACACCCTAATGATGGAATCCCAATCGCATCCTGATCAAACGACGAACAAATTGGTGTCTCCAGCGCAGAAATCGGTTCGTTGGAGCTCTGAATTGACGAGCGATGCCCCTTCAGAAAATTCCGCCACCACAATGCCTCTTGAATCCAATCCATACGTCTCTTCTGCACCTGAGCCGTCATCTTCATTGTCCGTCAAAAGTAAGTGGTAATGTTCGTTCATGTATTTGATCTAATTGATTCGGTAACGAATTTTTAAGATTTCAGTGGAAAAATCGGAATTTTGAGTTATGAACTTTTTTTTTTCTTGTTTGGTTGATTGAATGATGAATCAATTGGGGAGCTAAAGATGGTAAATTGTTACGTATGTAAAAGGAAATTTTCGGGCTAACAGTACCTGTCACGAGCTGCATGGTTCAGGTCCTGTGCACTTGTTTGCCTGCGAAAGTCATCCGTACCTTTGTCATATGACACCCTCTTCAAAGGGGTTGATGTTCTGAACGTAATCGTCTAACATTCAACTCAGGTTCGTCCTCCGTCCTCCGCAAGGTGGGTGGTCGTCCGACCTGTCATAGACACTCCGATGCGCAAGTCAGTATAGGACACAGGCATATGAGCATTAGAGTGTAGAGAGATACTTACCGTCGATCGTTTGGTAGAACGTAGTTGGATGTCGGAGGTCTATACAGGTCGGGAGCAATGTGCATGACGAGAATCTAACATGATCGTAGAGGGGGGGAGTCGAACATCACCAACCTGGATGCACTATGCAAGAACACCGGTGAAAACATTGTGCAAGTGTACAGGTGAAAGCATTGTATGTGCATTAGCTCTTGGGGATGAGTGTATTCATATCAGAGTGTACTCGGGCAAATAAAGGCGGATGCATGCTCAGTTGAGGATGGGGTCGTCGCTCTGGGGACGGGCTCTGAAGACGTAGCTCTAGGGACGGGCTCTGAAGACGTAGCTCTAGGGACGGGCTCTGGAGTCGTGCTCTAGGGACGGGCTCTGGAGTCGTGCTATGGAGATGGGCTCTGGAGTCGTGCTCTAGTCCACGGCGGGCCCGGGTACGGGCTCAATTGCAGTGGGCATGGACACGTGCTCAGCAAGGCAGGTCGATTACTCTCAGGGCGAGTACGGGCATGGAAGGACGGGTACGTGCTCAACAAAAGTGTACTCGGGCAAGTCAAGGATGAGTGTACTCGTGGGCATGGCGTCAAATATGTGATTGTGCATGTGCTTGTGTGGCATTGATATAGCATCGAGCATATAAACATAAAACATCAGACATTGATAGAGTGTAGGGGTACCTATCGAGCGATGTGGCGTTGCATATGATGTGGCATAGGCGATCAGATGGGGAGATCCACGAGGGTTATCTTGATCATTTGATTGGGTGGACCGATCATTTGGGCATCCCTTCGGGGTTGAGGATCACGGACTAAACGGCCGAACCCCAGGTCCCCTTTCTTTCTTTCTTTCTTCTTCTTCTTCTTTCCTCTTCTTTCCTTTTCTTCCTTGTATTTCCCTTTCTTCCCTAGTTCATGCATCTTCCACTGTGTCTCTCTCCTTTGCCTTTATAGGCCCATCATAAATATCTTTTTAGATATGTGGTGACTTCCCACTTTGCGGTGGGGTAAATCGGTGGTGACTTCCCACTTTGCCCCTCTATACAAGAGTGTACTCGGGCATGATGTCAAATATGTGACCGTGCATGTGGTTGTGTGACATTGATATATCATCGAGCATATAAACATAAAGCATCAGACATTGATAGAGTGTAGGGGTACCTGTCGGGTGATGTGGTGTTGCATATGACGTGGCATAGGCGATCGGATGGGGAGATCCATGAGGGTTATCTCAATCATCTGATTGGATGGCTGATCGTTTAGGGCAGCCCTTCGGGGTCGAGGATCGCGGACTAAACGGCCGAGTCCCCAAGCTCGGGTTCCCTTTCTTTCTTTCTTTCTTTCTTCTTCTTCTTCCTCTTCTTTCCTTTTCTTCTCTAGTTCACGCATCCTGCACTGTGTCTCTCTCCCTTTGCCTTTATAGGCAGCCCATCACAAATATCTTTTTAGATACTTAGATAGTGGGGCGGTGGGGTAAGTCGGTGGTGACTTCACACTTTGCCCCTCTATCCAATTTTATCCCTTACATTTAAGCATTCTCTTGGTGCCTTGGACTTTGTTCAAGGTGCCGAGAATACATTAGGGTTAAAATTGTGTGGTCGGTCATCCTTGCAATGAACAGGTGCAAGTGCCTTGAGGACAAAACATTAGTAGTAGGGTCATTCTTGCCTATAACAGGTGCAAGTGCGACTGAGCCGTTCTTGCCCTAACAGGTGCAAGTTTATAAGGACATAACATCAGTGGTAGAGCCATTCTTGACCACGAAGGGTGCAAGTTCTCTGAGGATATAACATCAGTGGTAGAGCCGTTCTGTCCCTGAACAGGTGCAAGTACTCTGAGGACTTAACATCGGTGGTAGAGCCGTTCTTGCCCACGAAGGGTGCAAGTGCTCTGAGGACATAACATCGGTGGTAGAGCCGTTCTTGCCCACGAAGGGTGCAAGCTCTCTAAGGACATAACATCAGTGGTAGAGCCGTTCTTGCCCACGAAGTGTGCAAGTGCTCTGACGATGGAACATCAATGCTTAGGCTGTGCTTACCCCTTTTGGGTGCGAGTGCCAGAGGACGGAACATCATTGTCTAGGCCGTGCTTGCCCCTTTCGGGTGCAAGTGCCAGAGGAAGGAACATCATTGCTTAGGTCATGCTTGCTCCTTTTGAGTGCAAGTGCCAGAGGACGGAACATCATCGGTAGAGCCGTTCTTGCCTACGATGGGTGCAAGCGCTCTGAGGACATAACATTGGTGCTAGAGCCGTTCTTGCCCACAACGGGTGCAAGTACTCTGACATTGTGCGGTGCTTAGGCCAGTGTGACTCGTAGCTTGTACAGAGACCATATGTCAGAGGTAAGTGATCGGATTTGCCCCTCCGTTTAGGAATGAGTGATCGGATTTGCCCCTCCGTCTAGGAATGAGTATTCGGATTTGTCCCTCTGTTTAGAAATGAGTAACTAGATTTGCCCCTCCGTCTAGGAATGAGTGACTGGATTTGCCCCTCCGTCTAGGAATGAGTGGCCGGCCGGATTTGCCCCTCCATCAAAGGATGAGTGATCGGATTTGCCCCTCCGTCTAGGGATGCGTGTGTGGCATTGACAACTTAAGCAGATAAATTTTAAGAATCAAGGTGTAAGGATACTATATGACGTGGCATAAACAATAGGATGGAGGAGGACCGCGGACCGAATGGCCGAGCCCCTAATGTCGTGGAGAGGACGCGTACCGCTAGCCCCCGATTTCGTGAAGAGGACATTGTTGGTTGTTTTGTTCATTTCCCACAGATGACGCTAATTTGTAAATGTAAATTTTCGGGCTAACAGTACCTGTCACGAGCTGCATGGTTTAGGTCCTGTGCACTTATCTGCATGCGTATGCCATCCGTACCATTGTCATATGACACACTCTTCGAAGGAGTTGACGTTCCGTACGTGCCAGGCCGGATGCACTATACAAGGACACCGGTGAAAACATTGTGCAAGTGTATAGGTGAAAGCATTGTATGTGCGTTAGCTCTTGGGGATGAGTGTATTGATATTAGAGTGTACTCGGGCAGATCAAGGCGGATACATGCTCAATTGAAGACGGGGTCATCGCTCTGGGGACAAGCTCTGAAGACGTAGCTCTAGGGATGGGCTCTAGAGTCGTGCTCTGGGGATGGGCTATGGATTCTTGCTATGGTCCACGGTGAGGCACGGGTACGGGCTCAATTGCAGTGGGCATGGGCATGTGCTCAGTAGGGCAGGTCGATTACTCTTAGGGCGAGTACGGGCATAGAAGGACGGGTACGTGCTCAACAAAAGTGTATTCGGGCAAGTCAAGGGTGAGTGTACTCGAGCAGGCCGAGAATGAGTGTACTCGTACAAGAGTATACTCGGGCAGGTCGGGGATGAGTGTACTCGTACAAGAGTGTGCTCGTGCATGACAGGGTTAAGTGTACTCGTACAAAAGTGTACTCGGACATGAAAGGTTTAAGTGTACTCGTATAAAAGTGTACTCAGGCAGGTCGGGGATGAGTGTACTCATACAATAGTGTACTCGGGCATGACGTGAAATATGTGACCGTGCATGTGGTTGTGTGGCATTAATATATCATCAAGCATATAAACATAAAGCATCAAACATGATAGAGTGTAGGCGTACCTGTTGGGCGATGTGGCATTGCATATGACATGGCATAGGCAACCGGAGGGGGAGATCCACGAGGGTTATCTCGATCATTTGATTGGGTGGACCGAACGTTTGGGCAGCCCTTCGGGGTCGAGGATCGCGGACCAAATGGCCGAGCCCCCAATCCCCGGGTCCCCTTTCTTTATTTCTTTCTTTCTTCTTCTTCTTCTTCATCCTCTGCTTTCCTCTTCTTTCCTTTTCTTCCCTGGTTCATGCATCCTCCACTGCGTCTCTCTCCCTTTGCCTTTTTAGGCAGCCCGTCATAAATATCTTTTTAGATATTTAGATAGTGGGGCGGTGGGGTTAGTCGGTGGTGACTTCCCACTTTGCCCCTCTATACAAGAGTGTACTCGGGCATGACGTCAAATATGTGACCATGCATGTGGTTGTGTGACATTGATATATCATCGAGCATACAAACATAAAACATCAGCCATTGATAGAGTGCAGGGGTATCTATCGGGTGATGTGATGTTGCATATGACGTGGCATTGGCAATCAAATGGGGAGATTCACGAGGGTTATCTTGATCATCTGATTGGGTGGACCGTTCGTTTGGGCAGCCCTTCGGGGTTGAGGATCGCGGACCAAACGGCCGAGCCCCCAAGCCCCGGGTCCCCTTTCTTTCTTTCTTCTTCTTCTTCTTCTTCTTCTTCTTCTTCTTCCTCTTCTTTCCTCTTATTTCCTTTTCTTCCTCTTCTTTCCTTTTCTTCCCTGGTTCACGCATCCTCCACTGTGTCTCTCTCCTTTTGCCTTTATAGGCAGCCCATCATAAATATCTTTTTAGATATTTAGATAGTGGGGCGGTGGGGTAAGTCAGTGGTGACTTCCCACTTTGCCCCTCTATCCAATTTTATCCCTTACAATGTATTTTGTAGTTTCTTCGAGGGAAACCAGCCTCCTTTGTGTTACTTCAAGGGTAGCAAACCTCCATTGAGATAAAATCTTTCATTTCATTCATTTGTTACCATTTACAAAATTCTAAACACTTTAAATAGAGAAGACTTCTTCTAATAACTAACCACTAACTCATAACTACCTAATCACCCACTAACTCTTACCCTCTAACTACCCACTAACCTTAGTCACGTAACATTCCTTTCCCTTTACACAAATCTTGTCCTCAAGATTTAGATTTTTTCCCATTTTTTATCACTAGCTGGTGGCACGTGCGATGCACGTGAGATCGAGGGGAAGGAGTTAACAACACCCGATTGAACTCCCTAGTGGCACGTGCAATGCACGTGAGAGCGAAGAGGAGTTAACCACTGTTAATAGGAATTAAAAGGGGCACGTGTTAACCCACGGGTGTGATTGAACTCTCCCTGAGGTCAATCGCGATTGGCTGTGATTCTAAATAAATAGATGGCAAGGGGTAGTTTAGGAATTAAAGTAAAACATTAAATCAAAGGCAAGGGTAGTTTGGGAATTAAAATAAAACATTAAATCAATGTTTTGTTTTTATATAAGGGTAATTTGGAAATTTCAGAAAAATCATCTACGCATGCCTCTCTCATTATAATAGTAAAGATAAAAAATTCCTAAATAAAAATCAGCCATTGTCGGGCTTCTCTGTAGGATGATGACATTTCTTCAAAAACTTCATGAAACTTGTTCAATATCACTCTGATTACATTAAGGCTGCACAATTGGAGATCGTTCCCAAGTTTTCTTCGTTGTCGGTTATTTGTTTGTGGTGGTGATTTATAACTTCCATGGGTTTGGTGACCTCTTCTCTAATTTCACCAGAGCAACCGTGAAGAGTAAACCTCATGCTTGCTAAATTCCACACAATAGGATCTTTCTCAAAACAAAATCCCTTTTTAGAAGGAGCATCTTGTTGAGAACAATTTGCAAAGCCTTCTTTCTTCTCTTTTCTGTGGCTGCCGGAAAGAACTTTAATTTTTGAATCCATGATCGTGACTCTCTGCATTAATTCCTGAAACATCTTACCGTTGTTTTTGGCTGTCTCCATCAATGCTCTCATCATCTCTTCAAGCTTGTCGATTCTAGGATCTTCCGCCATTGTAGAACCTTACGCTCTGATACCACTGTTATGTATTTTGTAGTTTCTTCGATAGAAACCAGCCTCCTTTGTGTTACTTCAAGGGTAACAAACTTCCATTGAGATAAAATCTCTGATTTCATTCAATTGTTACCATTTACAGAATTCTGAACACTTTAAATAGAGAAGACTTATTCTAATAACTAACCACTAACTCATAACTACCTAACCACCCCCTAACTCTAATTATCCACTAACCTAAGTCACGTAACATATAAATGCAAAAAAGTTTTGAAATTTCTTATTTTGATCAGATACAATGGATTCGGTTCGCGATGTGCTTGGGAGATGGGGAAAGAAGGTTGGAGAGGCGAAGAAGAACGCTGAGGATCTGGCTGGAAACGTTTGGCAACACTGTAAGTTTCTATGTTCTTTAATTAGATTCCTTGGTGTTGTTTCACATCGTTTTGTTTGTTTATTTGATGTTTCTATGCAACAGAAGTTTGTTTACATATACATTTTTTGATTGCATATGAGGTTTTGAATGATTCTGTGCCTGAAGTGGAAGTATGTGATTAGGTACCTTTTGAAAAAAAAAAAAAGATTACTACCAAAGGATGATTCAGGGTAATATCATATAAATTAACGAGAACAAATGTGCCTCTAGATTTTATGTTTAGAACCACTGGTTGATCAGCTTAACTGTGAAAGCAAACTAGAACAATGAAACCATGTCTATGGTGCCTACTTAAATCTTAGGGGTAGGAAACCAAGCAGTAGGACCTATCCCATTAAAAGGAAGTTCCATACTTGCTTAGTTATGGCAGTAGTAGTGAAGATGGCATAAGCTAACTTCACCTTTTCTGCCTTTTTGTTCTCAGATACTTGGCACAGCTCGAGATCCTTGAAGGAAAGAGAATTCAGTCTGACTCAACCTTTTCTGAAGTGGTCTGGGTCTCCAGCCCTTCCAGTAAAAAAACCCTTAAAATGCCTTTGAGCATCTTGATATAATATTAAAATTAGATTCATCCCTGTAGTTTGGTTTTTGCTCCTTAAATCTTCCCCTTTGAAATATGAAAGACTTTTTAAACTAAAAGGTGGTAGATTTCCAGCCTTACCATGCATATAGTAGGTGGACTGAGTACAGGTTTAAGGTTTTCCTCAAAATCCTTGCAATATTGTTAGTGTCCCCTGCAGCGAGTATTATCCTGATGTTCAGGTTTTGCATTTGGAAGCTACTTGCTTCATTTGCACTGGTTGGACGTGGATGTAAAATGTTAGGCTTCTGCCTTTGGATTTATGTATATGGTTTGATATGAATACAAAGATCCCTAGAGATGGATCTCAATTTGACGAGTGCTTGTTAAAGCCCCCTCGGTACTCTTTTCTTGTGTGTTTTAATACTGTTTAAGTTGTTCTTTGGAGAACTGTTCTAAAATATCTTTTCAAGTTTATCTCGTAAATCATGCTACGCTTCATTTGCTAAAGAAAATTTATTGATTTATTTCATGCTTATTGATAAACACTTATTTAATTTGATAATTTATCATCAGCAAGTTCCTTTGTAATGATACATGAAGTGACTATATTGACAACTTCTTAAATCAGTGAAAACGGGCCCTAGTGTTGCTGATGCAGCCATTGGAAGAATTGCTCAGGGAACCAAAATTCTAGCAGAGGGTGGATATGAGAAGATCTTCCGACAAACTTTTGAGACAGTTCCTGAGGAGCAACTTCAAAAATCATATGCATGCTACTTATCCACATCTGCTGGTCCAGTTATGGGAATTTTATATCTGTCCACAGCAAAGCTTGCATTTTGTAGTGACAATCCTCTTTCATACAAAGTTGGAGACCAGACTGAATGGAGCTACTATAAGGTATTTTGGTCTGATGTGCCCTATCAAACTGTTGTGCACAGGAAAGTTGTAGTTTGTTAAACAGAAGGCGCAAACATGTAGAGGGAGAATAGTAGGAGGAATTTTGTTTCCTACAATGAGCTTTTATCACTAATAAGAACAACTTTGAATTTTAATTGTGCTCAGTAGCTTACTTGATACTTATGGATTGATTTTATTTTTAAAGGAATTCATATAAAATATTTGTACCACATCTTCTTTGTTGTTATTATTATTAATGCTAGTGTTTTGTCAATTATATCTTCTATGTTGATATGCTTTCAGTTAAATCTCATAATTCATGGGTTGCTATAAGCTGGCATGTTCTCCATTTGATATGTATATCTTTTTGGAGGATGATATAAATGGTATCTTGAATTCTTGATTAAGGGATAAAGGAACAGTTTTTTCGGGAAGTGATGCTATTTTGTAGTGGGGATGTGAATGACTTATTAATTATTATAGTAATTGTTCTCAAATCATCTGATTGTAGTTCCAATTGTCAAATGTACTTAAATGTGTCTAGAAACCCCAAATTTCATTCCTTTTTTTCCCTTGGCTTGTGTGAATGCATATTATTGGCAATTCTTGGTGGATGCAGGGTTAGTCATGTGCAAACTTCAGAGCTGAATATTGGTTTATACTGGTTATTTCCATCTATATTTTCTGTTAATTTGAAGCTTTACCAATATAATTTTCTATAACTCATGTTATTCAATAGACCATGAACTTTATTTGGACATTTTCCCTTTTGTTAGGACTTGGAGTAATTATTGGGGCTACCCATTAGGTTGCTTCAAATAAAATGGAAGCACATGTTATTCTCAATATCATGGAAAATTGGAAACATTTTCGAAATTGTCCAATTGGAGTTCAAAACTTTTGGACCAATTTAGCATCATCAGGGGCACTTAGAGTAATTCTCATCATAGATCTATTAAATCTTTATATCTAATGAAGTTGATCATTCTCAAGTAAGTATTTTGTTCAGTCCACTAATCATAAGAAAAATATGTTGTTCAGTCTAACACATAGTTGCATGGAAGCTATTTATAGGGTGAGAAGATCGCTTCTTAGAAATCACGCTCCCATCACATTCCATTAATGGTCAAAGAGGGCTATGTATATGGGACATGATTGGACAAACCCGAGTCTAATGTCTAGGTGTAGACCCTGAGCAGGTATCGTTGGATTGAAACCTTATTGGTAAAAGATTGGTAGAATATAGTGGTGTCTACAACCAATAATGTAAACTCTACACAAATACCATTACATTAAGTATTTTTTATGCAGTTTTAATGTTTATTTTAATGATTATATTATTTTATTTTAACCCAAGCACAAAAGATTCAAATTGGATTGCTCTTATACAAGGTCCACTATAGTCTAAGGCGCCTAGTTTTCCACCACACATATCCATGTAAGGCAAAATCTATGGTACGACTGCTTCTACTAATACAATGGAGTGAGACGCTCATATCTCGCTTCTCATTTTTCAAGGATATTTTGAACATCGCTTCTCACGTCTATTTTATATTTTGCTTCTCACTCTTGTAACTATGGTCCAAGCTACAAAGATATTTTTATTTATTTGCTGATTTTAAGTAGGTATTTAATTTCAAAGTTACTTCGGTCTTTCTGTCAATGCTTGATTTTGTATGTTCGTACGGGCGTATGGGCAATGCGGCGGTGCCTAAACCGATCCATGGCCATACGACTAGCATGGTAACAAAATTCACCAAAACCAATACGCCCAACTATCGGTTTCGGTCGGGTCTGATCCGATATTTACTTTGCTATGATTTTTTTTTAGATTTTTAAGACTCGTCCAAAATCGATACGTATTGGATGAGTCTTACCGATACGTATCGGTTTTGGATGTAGGACTCGTTTGACGCCTTACGTATGTATGGGTTACTGTATAACCCTAAAACTCACCTCTTTCATGCATGTCTCTTTCCCTTCCTATTCTACACCATAAAACTCAAATTCCTTGTGATTTTTTGTGATTAAAAATTTGATTTGGGGTATAAATCATCGAATTGAAGAATTCTACATCAAGTTCTTTATTTCCTCAAAACCTCATTTGCTACTCTACTTTGTCTTTAAGTTGTTATTGGCTATTTAGTAATTTAATTCGCTACTCTACTTATCTACTGCCTATATTTCTACAATTCTACTTGGCATTAGCTTCCTAGTGCCTTATTTTATTTGATTTTTTGGCTTAAAAAAATACGTGTCGATTTCGGTTAGGACTGATATAGTCCCTGAGATCGTATTTTTAATCCTTGACAAGCAGTGCTTCATCTACCACGAGATCCGAGAAGGAGAAGAAAATGTAATGTGGGAGAAATGAGGGAGAGAGTAGATTGACCATGGAAAGAGACAAGAGAGCACACTTGAAAGAAAAGAAAGTACCGAGGTCGATTGGTTGGTGCTTGATCCTTATGATCAATTGTTTTTTCCCCGTTCTTCTAGGGATGTGATCCCTTATTTATAGTTTTTTGGGCGCATTAAATCCCGTGTATCTCAAAAGCTAGAATTGATGATTGTAAATGGTTTTTGATTGTGATTAGGTAATGGTCCAGTTGCGTAACCGATTGAGATACTGGATATTTCGCGCCGCTACCGCTACTTCAGGTTCATATGACAGACATTTGCTCTCTACATGCTTTAAGTGGCCTGACGAAGGTGCCCCTATTGCATCTCCATCTTTGGGGTGTGAAAGCACCCGCCTTGGTTAGCAATTCTCTACCTTGCATGGTCTTGTCTATTCCCCTAAGATACCTGGCTCTAAGTATAATGACCCATAGATATAATATTGCCAAGAACACAACGGATTGCAGAGGCGTTATCACGAGGGTGCAAAAGAATGATCAATAGGTTGAGGCTCCAATCATGAAGCAACAAACTAAAGGCACTGTGTATCTATTTGAAGGCGTCACTGTTTGAGGTAATGAGGCCCACTAAAGGTTGCATATTGGGCAAAGAGACCTAGACGAAAGGCGGTGTGCTTGGCAGGAGGCGCCACTAGCTTGCTGAAGGCGGTGATGGATCACTGAAGGCGCTATGACCAAAAGACATAGAGGCCCAAAGTAGGCATTATGTCCAAATGCAACAAGATTCACAAGGACATAGAATGCTAAGGCACCAGGGCCTTTCGAGATGTTATTTTGAAGGCACCTAGGCCCACTGAGACGGTGCACCCATGACACAAAAGGTCACCTTAATGGCGACATCGCCATGGTGCAAAGGGCTACCTTAATGGCGTCATGCCGAGGGTGCTAAGACCCACAAAGGTTGTATGCCAGGGATCAAAGCCCATTGAGACTTCTTTACTTAGACAATTTTTTTGGTGTTAGGGGTGCATGGGCCCAATGAGATGGTGCACCTAAAGGCACTATAGCCCGTCAGAGGCACCTTAGTATGTTGTGCGTGGGGCCACCTCAGATGTTCGAGCCATATGGGATCCATGTAGGAAAAATTAAAAATCGCTATCAACACTTTCTAATGACTATATCTCATCTTTTTCCTTCTCATGAGTTTGGAATTATTATTCATTCATAGATTAATGGGAAAAGGTTTGGCTAGAGAGAAATTTTGTCATTCTAATATTATATTTTTTTTGGGAGACTATCCCACTGGTAACTAATTAAAGTCTGCTAACTAATTAAAGTCTAAAACGTTCAAAGATGAAAATATATAAAAGAGCTCATTTCGGTTTTTTTCATGGAGTGGAGCCGTAGCTGCAGAAACCTTTTACCTTTGGTTTTGCTTTCTCTTCTCCAAACTCTCGCTCCCATTCCCGTTACCCAAAGTAGAGCAATTCAAAAACATGTTTTCCACATCCGCTTTGTCAGTCTTCCACACCGAGTCCTCCCTTGCACCTACTCATGCTTCATGCAACTAAAAGTGGAAGTTCCTTTTTTGTCATGTATATCCAAGAGGTATTATCCTATAGATAGAAGGTTCTCTCATTTTAGGGTAAGGTGGGTTTGATTTTAGAAGCCATAGATAAGTCAATCAAGCTATTTTGAGTTTAAATATAGCTTTGTGTTTGGTTTCTCGCCTAATAAAAAATCATTATTCATTCTATTGTAAGCTCATCAAAGATTTATAGATGTAATGCATTTACATGTAATGAAACTAAATAGACCTTACTATGAAATCTGTATGTTAACAAGAGGAACTAAAAGAAAAAACACGTTCTCTCTAAACTCCTTACATGTAATCGATTTTTCACAAATTTGGAGGAGTTAGATCAAGATTCCTCAAATTTGGCTAGAGAGTGCAACAAAGCTAACAACTAAAAAGGGGGGTTTATGGGTTTGTAAGCTTAGAGAAAAGAGACTGGATTTATTGATTAACAAGAACCCAAGTTGAGTTTAAATCTATTGGAAGATAACTTAGAATTTGTTTGCATGGAACTTTCTTAAAACCATTTAACTTATTACTAATGGTGCTTTTTTGTTGGGACCCAGTGAGGCCGACAAGTTTCAGTTGCAGTTAACCGAAATGTGCTTCGATGACTAGTATCAGTTCCAGACGGATAACATGTAGTTATAGGATCACTGAGGGGAACAAGGCCATCGGAATCCATGGAAGAAACTAGAAAGAGGTTCAAGCAGTTCAATTCAAGGACAACATACAAAGTTGTGAGGAACTTAACTAGTTGAGTCAACTCAAATTGGCGCAACAAGTCGCTCGATAAAAAGCTCTAGGGCCAGAAAAGTGCTGGAGATTATTTTACTGACCATGATAAACAAAATGCAAAAAGAAAAAAGAATACAACTCACATCTTTACTAGGGAACAATGTTTTAAAACGTGAAGGCGTGAAGCGAGGCGTTAGGACCTCAAGATGCGTGAGGCGTAAGCCTCAAGGTGTATCATCGCCCTATTATCTATATGAATGTTCTAATGTCATTCAAAGCTGATAGATTATAATTTATTGGATACAATGTACTGCTACACACACCCTGGGAGCTCTGCCTGCGGAGTGCTTATTCTGTATTTCCTGTTTTGATGCTTTAGAATACATGGTAGGTTGAATAAGGAGGGATGAGGATTTATCGTACCTAAGATAAATCTTGTGTTATGACTTATGAGTTTCAGTTTTTTCGTGTGTTAATATTGAAAATATCATGCCTTCATAAATCCAGTGTTATGAGTTTCGGTTTTGTTGTGGATTTGTATTGAAAATCATGCCTTCATACTTCACATACTAACATAAGTATATTAACATTCTCATGATGGTGTTGATTCTGTGAGTTCTTTATCTTTTCTCAAATCCAATGTTCCGTTTGAGTTGCCCAACCTAGGGTTGTATGGATATCATGGATAGATTTCTTGGCAGTTCACATGGTTTGGAACTCTAAGACTGCAGAGATGGCTGAGGAGAGCTTGTTTGTTTCAACTTGGGCAAAGACATTCTCCTTTAGGTCAAGTGCGGCCCCCTCAGTGAAAAACTTGAAGTTAAACCCATCTTTGATGATGCCCTGGATTTCTGTCTTAATTTATGCGGGACTCTCCACATATACTGGCGTGCAAATTTTTCCCAGATGCTCAGGATATATAAAGTGACTTGTGTGGAGAGTATATTTGCTAGTTGCTGCTTAATTTGTTTTTTCCTCACGTTGGGTTCAACCTTCCTCCTCTAAAAGCATTTGCATTGTAATTATCATCTTGGATTGTGAAATTCTATCCCTGCTTTGTACTGAGTTTTAGGTTACCACTTACCATCCATAGTACTTGCTTTGTGAGGAGAATTACTGACCTCGCTTACTGGTCTTATGCTAATATTTTCATGTGCTTGTGTGTTCTATTCACATGTGTTGAGGAACAAATTGATGAGGAGCTATTGCATTGATATTTTTATTTATTGGAGTAACATATCAAAAAACTCCGGCATTTTTCTTGTTAAAACTATGAATTTACGTTAGGCTTCATCAATTCTTTCTTATAATATATTAATATATTTCCTTGGTTACAACTTATTGCCCATCTCCCTTTCTTTTCCATCATAACATCTGTGTTTACATCTTAAGTTTCCCGTAATAATTACTGACGTTGTTCTACGTCAATTATTTCTCATATAAGTCAATAATTGCTTTTCATTGCAGTCTATGCGTATCTTCTTTCTCTCATTTCAACCGTGAAATTTGGCTTCTATGGTTACATCTTAAGTTTCCTGCAATAATTACTGACATTGTTCTATGTGGTTCTTCCTCTGTTGTATAAAGGTGGTTATCCCATTACATCAACTAAAAGCAGTTAATCCTTCAGCAAGCAAAGCCAATCCTGCTGAAAAATACATCCAGGTTATATCTGTTGACGACCACGAATTTTGGTTCATGGGCTTTGTAAATTACGACAGTGCCGTGAAATACCTACAGGAAGCATTGCAAGCCCACAACCTACAATGCACGTGATCGTTGTAGACTCATGGGACCAATCTTTCCACCATTTGGCAAGATGTGCTTCATGTTGCCAAGAAGTTGATTAGATGATAATCCTGTGCTGAAATTGGAATTTATGGAAAAGGCCAAAAAGAAAAGAGTGTTGTATGCCGCTCTAGTTCATGGAATCTGTCTGTTATGCCTGTATTGATGAAACCTGATGAGTGTAGAGTTTCTCATGTGATATATTGATATTCCAGTATTGATGAAACTTGGTGATTGTAGAGTTGTCATGTGATATATTGATATTCCAGTATTGATGAAACTTGGTGATTGTAGAGTTGTCATGTGATATATTGATATTCCAGTAATTGACAAAACTTGGTATTTATATCTGTGAGGACAGATGGAAATGGTTGATTGATTTATTTATTTTCAGATTACATGGTTGTAATTCCACACATTACTGCAAGAGCTTTTGAATTTATTATTTTGGTAAAGTTCTTTATTTATTTAGAACACTTTTTCTCATGACTATATGCGGTTCAATCAATGAGCATCTAGGGCATGCTATTTTTTTTTTTTGGTCAGAATCTAGGACATGTTATTTGGTACCATGTTCTTACTTATGTATGTGGTTTGATGTGCATCACTTAGACTAGCTGTGGCTTGATGTTACTAGCTTTTTATGGATTGCTATAACCTAGAAAATATTGGTCCTTAAATGTCCTTGAGATGTTGTTAGGGTATGTGTTTCGTATATTTTTCTTTTATCTTACAGTTGCAATTCACCGAGTTGTCGGTAAACCTGCTCAATATTAGGTCACGGGGTTAAACACCTTGAGATGGTCAATTTGTCTTTGCTTAACCAAAAGAAAAAAAGAAAAAAAAATTGTCTTAGCCACCGTGCCACCTCAGACCTCTATCTGACCAAAGTTTCCAGCAACCCCCCTAGGTTTCATTGGCCAAGTGACCTAGAACCTCAGTATTTTGATTCTCCAAAGTACATGAAGGCTCATGTACATAACATCCTAGCACAAGCCAGTCAAGTGACCTGTCCTGGTTCCAATTTATGTAAAGGTACAATAACAAATTATAGGGATAGTCCAATGCAAATCGCCTAGGTGGAACTGCACAGGAATTTTCATTGTCGACCATCACCGCCCTATTATTTGCAAAAGCGCAAATGGGATTTTTGGCATGCAACATTTTTTTTTTTTTTTTGCAAGGGGTTTCTTCAGGACATGTACCCCAAAGGTATGTGGTTAAAATGACAAAAGGATTGTCTCTGGGGATGCCAGAAAATATGATCTTGGGCTTCCACACATTAGGCGACATATGGTGATAAAGTTGTGAGAAAAAGGGGGAGATATCAAGTGGGGGAGAAGTCAAAATCATGGGGAGAAAATGAAATGACTTCTCCCCTTATTATCGCCACATGTCGCCTACTGTGTGGAAGCCCGAGACCATGTTTTCTGGTATCACCAGAGACAATCCTTTGCCAGTTAAAATTATAAAATGCTGTGTCAAAACTAGGGCAAATGTTATGGATGTTGGTGGTACTCACTTGACAAATTACTTACTGTAGTGTGGTTGTAGGACAGAGAGAGGTCACTGGTAAAGTGGTAGCCAAGCTGTTTTCATTCCCTTAGGTCTACACTACTCTATGTAGACCATAATTCAGTACCTACAGCAACAGAGGTCATTTCATGGCATGTCACTGAGCTGGTGGACGATGTGCTTGTTTGAAGCTGCTTATCACAAAGTATTTTTTTTGGGCAAACGTGGGTATCTAGGGCCCAGACTCAGACTCAGACTCAGACTAGTCACATGAGATGTATAGATAAACACCCCCCCCCCCCCCCCCCCCCCCCAACCCATACATCCGATATTGAGGGGAGCCCTAAAGCCCCTGATTCGATCTCGAGACCTCCGGGTTTACAATTCGACCACTAGGCTACACTCCAGAGGGTTGCTTATCACTAAGTTAAAAGGAGGAACTCCAGATGTAATTACTGCTTCTGGTAGTGGTGAATGGTGAGGGAAATTCATGTGGATTTGGCATTACTCTTTAGTGGGTCCTGTCCTTAATGGACCGGATACAGGCCTCACCAAGCACTACCGGAACTTTTCATTTTTAATACCCCTTAATTGTGGTTAAGATTCACCCACCTTTCCTTGGTTTAAAAAAAATATATCAAATTTCTTTTTGAACTCTAGTTTAAAATTCACTAACTCCTAAGGTTAAAATTATTTAAAGATTTTTTTCTAAAAACCAAGGATAAATAGGTGAACCCTGAGATTGGGTGAATTTTAACTATAGTTAAGGGGTGTCAGTAGGGACATGTGGCAACCTCAAGGGCATAAGGGGACTCCATTGGGGGCCCCATTATATATATGACAAAAAAATTGGGGGGGCCAAGTATACTAAAAAAAAAAAAATTAATTGTGGGGCCCACTATTCATGCCATTGCACTAAGGATTTACAAAAAATTTGGGGGCTTCCCCCCCCCCCTGGGCGTATTAGAACCTCTAGCTGCCCATGGATTATAGTGTTCTGCATCTGTTTAGGACGGTTTACTGGTGCCAGGGACTGGTAGTACCCAAGTTTCATGCGACTTGTGCATTCAAAAGAACTTGGGAGTAACTTAAGATTGATGAAGTAAAGAAGAATCGATTGAGATTGTTTAAACATGGTCAATGAATAACACTAGCAAGGAGGGAATTGTGTATACCCCGCCTCTTGCGCTGATGGTGGGGAGTAACTTAAGATTGATGAAGTAAAGAAGAATCGATTGAGATTGTTTAAACATGGTCAATGAATAACACTAGCAAGGAGGGAATTGTGTATACCCCGCCTCTTGCGCTGATGGTGGGGTGTGGCCTCTCCAGATGGGAGGTCTCGTCTAGGGATCTAATTCCCTGGGTGACAAGTTGCAAGAGCTCCAATCCCCATGCTAACCCCGCTACTAGCGTAAATGATATCCAAGAGCAAAAACTAAAAAACAAAAACAAAAGAAATGGAGGGAAAAAAAAGGAAGGAATTTTGTAAGTTGAAGGGCCTAAAATGAGAGGAAAGATAAAAGAATGTGACTAAAAAAAAAGATTAACTAATGAACAAGAGCTCCATTTTTTTTTTTTTTGGTACAAGATATACGTTTAGGCCGCAACGCCGGGTTAGGTGTTAGTATCGGTTAGTGGGCGGGTGGAGAGTATAAACGACTCCCACCCTCGCGGGAATTGAACCCCGGACCTCCCTCCTAAAGCAGGGGATACACTACCATTGGGACGAAGCTTGAACAAGAGCTCCAGTTCAAGAACCAAAATTATGCCTTATGCCATGGATAGCTTGGAAATCTATTACGATATGATACAAGCTAGTGTCAACCAATATTTACATTTCCAAAAATACCCTCCATTAAAAACATTTTTTACTTCTTACCATCTGTTTGTTCAGATTCCGACCTTCTTACCATCTATTTGTTAATAGATTCAGATTCGAAAAATGCCCTCACTAGACTAAACTGTATTTTTCACTTTACTTCACTTCCACGTGTTCAATTTTGGTGTTCCACTAGTAATTCATAAAAATTTATTGAGTTTGGTGTTTTTCGGTAAATGTTGGGGTGCACGTAGCGCCACCCTAAAAGAAGTTAACAACAAGCCGTTATCGTACAACTTTAGTAGACCCCACTTATGATAAATCAATTTTGTTTTGGAACCAAATCCTCTCTGATTATAATCATATTTAGGGAATCCGGTTATGCCCCTGAGGTTGCCATGTGTCTATTTTGACACTCTTTAACTGTGGTTAAGGCTCACTCACCCCTAGGGTTCACCCACCCATCCTTGGTTTTTAGAAAAAAATATTAGTGGGTGTCAAAAGGGACACATGGCGACCTCAGAGGCATAACCGAATTCCCCATAATCCGGTTATAACCATAGAGGATTTGGTTCCATTTGTTATTTCCATGCCGCAACACTCCTCACATCTATCACACATATTTCTTCTCTTTGAAATCAAATCATAGCCAATCGCTATTGAACTCAAGGAGTGTTCAATCGCACCCACAAGTCAACATGTGCCTCTTTAACTATTATTAATTGTGATTAAGATTCTCTAACCCTTAGGGTTCAACCATCTAACCTTAATTTTTAGAAAAATAAAAAATACTAACCTAAGGGTTAAATATTTTTTAGAAGAATTTTTAAAAACCAGGTTAGATTGTTAAACCCTAAGGTTTATTGAATCTTAACCATGGTTAATATGGGTTAAAAATGACACGTGTTGACCTATGGATGCGATTGAAGTCTTTCTGAGTAATCTTACATGTCCGTTCTTTCATGCTTCCTTATATTCTCCCCACCCCTTCGCCCTACTCCACCACCTCTCCTATTAGCTTCTATGCTTGGTTTTAGATCTTTCAAGTCTTTAAGCAAAAAGCATTTACAAAATCACTAATTCTAAATTGTTGTTGTAAGGTTAGTTTTAAACAAATAAGTATTTTAGCACTTAGGTTTATCAATTTTATAGTAATTAGTTTTCTTTCAATCCTTTGGTTTAACAAATTTTTTTTTTCTTAGTTATTATTGATATTGAGTGTCATGAATAATAGAGGTTTGATGAATTGTATTTACTACTTTTTTCAGATATTATTATTTCTTTAAATCTGAAAATTATGGCAATACATGCCATCCTTTTTTTCTTTTTCTTTTTGTAAAATTATTTTTCCTTTATTAAATCTAAAAATAATAAACACACCACAACCCTGCACGTGTCTTGAACATGTCGGGTCAACTAGTTATAATATAAATGAATGATATTTCTATTAGTTAATTTTTTTTCCTATAATTCTCAAACTACCCCTATCAAGGCATAATTTTGTGGTACTCTAGTTTACTCTTGAACAAGAGATCATATTCATAATTAATCTCAAAAATTCATTGATAGCACACTCTTATTGAACATATGAATCAAGATAGACTAGAATAACATAACAAGAATTATGTTACCAACCCAATAGAACTAGGATAAGATGCTGATAAATAAGAAGATAGTAATGGAGTGGTGGGTAAGAGTAACCATGAATGATCATTAGGCCTCGTTTGGTTCAAATTATTATAATCACAATTGATTACATGAGAAATATTAGCGAAAGTCTCAAATTTCCAAGCTCTCAAGGTGATAGTAGGCTTGCTGCATTTGTTGTTACGTTTCCTATTCACTTGAAAATCAATTTCTCATTTGAAATTCTTGTTTTCTTAAACTCGGTGAAATGATAGCAATGTCAGGTATTACACCCATTACAAGAGTTTGGGAAAAAAATTGTCCTGAATTGAATAAGTGATGTCGTCAATAATCATTTAAT
The DNA here is from genome assembly GCA_015143295.1 of Tetracentron sinense. Classification (NCBI taxonomy): domain Eukaryota; kingdom Viridiplantae; phylum Streptophyta; class Magnoliopsida; order Trochodendrales; family Trochodendraceae; genus Tetracentron; species Tetracentron sinense. Next base: position 19,158,390 of record CM026574.1, read on the forward strand.
TGATAAATAAATAAATAATCAATAAAAGAAGATCTCCACTGATACTGATACTGATACTGATGCTAGTGGAGGAGTCACTTTAGCATGTCAGCCCAAGCAAGGGAAGGACTAAGGAGTGATAGGTTAGGCTTAGCCCGAGACATACCTGACCACAAAATAGCCGCACCCCTCGAAATGTGGTTCTATCCCTGGCCTGGGGTGTTGCACTTACGGAATGAAGCGTGTGACAGGGTCTCTCTCTCTCTCTATCTCCCTTGACCCTTGGGAGTAGCCGATAGACTGATGACGTACCATGCCAGTCACCCATCAGATGTCCCCATTAGCCGGGATTGGGATTCACATGACGCGGTGGAGCCATACGTCCTCCTTCAATTTTTTTAAATAATTTATTTTTGGCCGTTTCCTTCCTTCAAGTCCCCGTACTTAAACGTCCTTCTATTTCTCTAATGCACTTGTGATCCTCTCCTGATGTTGGCGATGTTGGCGAGGACACTATGAGCACCACTTATAAGCCACCACATACCCTTGTGCTTGGTGTATTAAGTGGTGTGCACGTAAATCAATACTTTGAGTGACATGCATTTGCTTATGTGGCTGCTTTGGAATGAGTGATTGCTGATGGTTTCTTCGCCAGCACTAACTGGGAGAAGATCTTTTGTCTTCTCTAATTACTAAATATAGACCTCCTGTATAATTAAGAGATTAACTTGGAAGAGAGCTACTTGGAGCAGCCCAAAAGTAGGCCTTTAACCGTCATAGTTTTAGAATTACATGAAAAAGTTTTAGCTTAAAGATATATCGTTCATTTGTAGCAAATATTGTAATTTCTAGACTATCCCTGATTTTTTTTAATTTTTTTTTGGTTGAAAGAGCGAAAATATATTAAGGAACTTCAATCGGGTACATCTGATCAGCTCTCAAGGGAGCTGCTGGAGGGAAACAACTAGAAACATCTACAAGAGAAATACTTTCTGTTAGTGCCAATTGGGCTTCAAAATGGGCTTCAGCATTAGTCAATCTAGGGATGAAACATACTTCCAGGCTAGTGCAGGCTACCATGAGCCTCTGGACATCCTCAAGCAAAGTCACGACCTCCCCATAGGGATAAGGCCTGTGCCTAACACAAAATCGATGGTTTCCTTTGAGTCAGATTCTAAAACCACTTGGGACCATTGATTTGCTAAAATAATCTGGAGACCTAAACGGACAGCCTCCACCTCCACTACCCGACTGCTACCGGTAGGGCTGTCAATGGACCGGATCCTGATCCGGATCCGATCCGATTAGCCGGACTTTGGACCCTATATGTGATCCGTCGGATCGGATTCGGATCGGATCGGTGGAATCCGATTATAATCGGATCGGATTTGGATATAGGGTGATCCGATCCGATTAAAATCCGATCCAATAATAATAATAATTTTTAATTATTTTAAATATATTATTTAGATTTTCTATGTATAAAATATTAATTTTTAAAAAAATTAACATTAATTAGTATTAATTAAGGTATTATTAGATTTTTTATTATTAAAATAGATTTTTTTTTAAAAAAATAACCTTACTCGGATCGGATCGGATCGGATTCGGATTGGACGATATATAATCGGATCGGATTCGGATCGGTTACTTCATGATCCAACGGATCTCGGATCGGATCGGATTCGGATCAGTCGGATTCTTAATCGGATCGGATTCGGATCTAGGCAGATCCGGTCCGAATCCGATCCGTTGACAGCCCTAGCTACCGGCCCACAAAGGCTTATGAGAACGATTAAGAAAAACACCTCTATGGTCCCTGACCACCACCCCTACACCGGCAGCCAGACCACTCGGTAAAGTAGCCCCATCCACGTTTACTTTCAGCCACCCGAGCGACTATCCCTGATTAAAGGCATATTTTTCATTGCTCTGGGTGGCTCTTCAACTAGAGCTCCTATCATAGTTAATCTCTATAATTAATACCATGGTTTATTTTTGGGTGGTGCTATAAGAACCCATATTGATGAGAGAATTCCATTATTACAACTATTGATTACACACCATTAAATTTATAAAATTACTTATATACACAAAAACAAAAAATTATCTATAAATTTCATAACTGCGCACTAGGCATCACATATGAAAATATCTACACTCTATATATTTGTTTTTATTTGAGAAAAGCATATGAAAATATCTACACTATATTTGTTTTTTGTTTTTTTTTATTACAGAAAAACATAACACACTATCACACACCCTTGTAGCACAAGCTACCGCAACCACACAACCCTCTCAAAAAAGAGAGGGAGGTGGTGCTTTATAAGGGTACACAAGTAGACCTTACCCACCAATGTGAGACTAAGTTTATGTAGAGACCCAAATTTTCTCTCATCTCATCAATACAATTAATAAGGGTTTAAATGGTCAAATATACGTTTAATATATGTGATGTCTTGTTCCTTAATGATCTTAAGTAAATATTTAAAATGATTAAGTGCATGAATGTCAGAAATTCTAGAAGAGGTGTGGTTTTAGCAAAAACATAAATTGTTGAATTTTGAGATGATTTTTCCTAGAAATAGATGTTTATAGGTTATATAAGGGTATGTGATTTTATAAGATTTTATTATTAAGTATAGAGTGGTTAACTCGTCTATCGAAAATCTTATGACGAATGAGATTTTCAATTTTTAGCCTAAAACTGAAAAATGAGATTTTGATTTATAAGGAATTGAATTTTCTTAATATTTTTTATTGAATCCAAATGAGAGGTATTTTCTTATTTTAATTTAAAACTTAAAGTAAATGAAATGAAAAGTTAAAAACATTTACTTTAATATTTTAAAGGAAAATAAGTATGTTGATGGGCTGATACTAAAGAAGAAAGGGTTCTGTTGCTTTTGCTGTTGAGAAAACAGGAGTTGTGCTATCTGCGATCGATCGCAGGTAAGCTGTGATTGATCGCACTCAGTAAAATTTTTACAAAAATTCTCTATGTGTTATGCGATAGATCACCCTCAGGTGCGATAGATCGTACTAGAGTTGCGATCGATTGCAATGTAGGTACGATCGATCTCAGTCGCACTTAGAAATTTTTAAAAGTTACGGAAATGAGGGTTTTAAACCCCTAGGCTATAAATAGAGGTTTTATTTCAAGGCTTTTAGAGTTCTAAACATTTCTAAACCTAATTTGGCAAAGAGAGGAGAGAAAACCTAGGGTTCTAATGAAGAAATTGCTTAGAGAGGAAGAAGATTGCTTGAAGATTGTAAGAAAAGCTTGAAAATCAACCATAGATCTTCTTGGGAGCGTTTTGGATCGAAGGGAACGATCCCTAAGGTTGATATACTATCCAACTCAACCCTATTTGATGTTTTGTGAATATTAGTACAATAGAAATGATAGAAATAGAGGTTAGATATGCTTTTCCCCAAATATGTATGAATTAAGTCTATTAGAGATGAAAATGTGGTTTAATACTATGGATGGAATGTATGGAGGATAAGAAATACTATGGAGGATGAGATGAATGTATGGATGTGGATTGTATTTAGGTTGTATGGATGGATTATGGTATGATGAAATGTTGAAAATGGGAAATGGTAATGTATTCATAAATTATGTATCCAAGGTATTTGTTGAAATGCTTAAGATGATAAATATTATTATGACATTATGAAATTATTGTGAAATTAAGTCAAATATGTATTGTTGTTTGTCATGATAATATGTAATAGACAATGAATAACTTATAAATGAATATTTGTGAAATTGATTATGAATTATGCTAAGAATCATGATAAGGTGTATATATGTGATTGTTAGTTTAAGTTATGCCTAATTATTTGCATGGTAATTGATATTCGGGAAGGTAACAACTTAGAGGAAAATCTTTCAAATCGGGAATTCTCTAACTATATTGTATGGGACAGTATAATGGAGTTTCCATGGTGGGAGATCGCTCGAATGTTAATTGCGACACTTATCCACAAACTCACGTGTATGTTAAGATAAGAGTCTCACAAGTCACACATGTGGATGACAAGCATAAGCATTGCATACGCCTGATAGACTGAATAAGCTCAATGAGAGATCTGAATAAGTGTATGTTCTGAATAAGCTGCTCCAAAACTCATAAGCATAAGCATTGCATACGCCTGATAGACTGAATAAGTCCAATGAGGGATCTGAATAAGTGTATGATCTGAAAACGTGCATAAGCATAAGCATCTCACAAATATGTGGTCTTTTAAGCATAAGCATCTCATAAGCATGTTGTCTCATAAGTCTAAGATTCTCACAAGTACAAGAGTCAAGGTGATGATATGATGTATATGAGCACATGTTTTTCCGCACTCTGATTATGTTATTATACTATTGGTTATAGTTCTAACTAAGTGTAGGAATATTATGTTGTTGGTTAGATTTTATATATACCAAGTGTTTTTGTACTCAGCTAAGCTTTTGTCTTGGCAAGTGTGGAGCTCGAGTTTGTAGGTGAGCCTTGGGTGGAGTAGGCTTACGGCGTAGAGGAGGAATGTGATCCTCTGGTTGAGGGAGAGTGAGAGTTGGACAGGTGGCCTTATCATTAGGTTTTTACTTTTGAATTGTGATAAGTTTTTGTAATAGACTCTTAGATGATATTGCTTATCAGATTATTTTATAGTTGTGTATCAGATGATTTTGCTTACAGTGTGTTATGTTTATATTGACCATAGACTTGAGTAAGATGGTTTGGTTTTATATATCAAAATTTTATTACTCTCATTTTGGAGACTCATGTTGTATGCCTTGTATGTCATGGGATTTAAGCAGGTTTAAGAAATGTGGCGACCAAATGTTTATTTTGGTTAAGGTAAGATATGGGGTCGTTACAGTTTACCTCTAATCAAAAAAACCTATAACACTCTAATCAAACTACCGAGTCAACACTCTGTTAGTTTTGAATTACAAGGGAGTCCCTCCAAAGCCCCAAATTTTAGGCTAACGAAGAAGAAAAAAAATTCTTCAAATCAAAATCCATTTCGGCGAACCCATTCTGACGAACCAATTCCGGTTAATGAGCCTATTTGATTCTTGTTTCATTGAGATTTTCTGACGAACCCACAAGAAGAATTGTATCATATCCTTTTTCTAAGGTTCAGGTGAACCCATTAGTTTATGGGCTTGAAATCTTAGGTTAAATGACGGAGTTTAAGGAATTTTGTTTGCTTGACCGTCTTTTGTGTTTCAAACTCGAAAGGGAAATATATTGTTCCTATCACGTATTGGTAAGAAGAGGTGTTCAGACAGTCTTGATCTTTGTCAGAGCCTAGTTATGAGAATGGGGGGTTGATAACTTATTTTATGAATTACTGGTAGAAGACAAGGTAGTTTTTGTTTCTTCTCTTAGTTTCTTTCTTTTATGGGACAGTCTAAGATAGAATTATGGGATTTGATCCAAAAAGCATGATTATGTTTACCAAAGCCACCCTTCTAGCATTCAATCTATGTCTTTGGTTCCCATTCCATTTGTAGTTGTAGTGAAATTGGAAAGCATTCGAAAATTAAATTTATGGTGAGGGGACGGGACAAGCATGTTCACTACTGGGCCAAGTGTTCTTATGAATTCCACTTGGTAATGTTGGAGTTAGTGTCTGGGTTGATAATTAAAGAATGGTTGTGAAGCAACTTGACTTTTGAACTACTACACCAGAGTAATTTCAAAGTATTAGAGTTTTAGACTTGCTAATGGGTTGAAATTTTTGCATCTGATAAGTTTGGTGGTACCTTTGAGGCTATATACAGATGAATATTGCTCCCAAATGACGTTATTTGGATTCTTTTCACTCAACAAACTTAAGGGCATAGTTTAGTTAGAATGACTTAAAACGATCTATTGACTTCTCATCAGATCGTTCATGGTGTTTAATCTTTTCAATGTTGTGGTTGGTATTGACTACTATATTGCATAAAGATATGCACATAATGACAATTATCCAAGTCCAAACAAAAGTTTAGTTAGAACAATTTACAACAAGTTAATTGGCCCAATCAAATTGCTTGTGATATTTTATCCTGTCAAGGTTGTGGTATTGAAAACTATTGCTTGAAGGAAAGTGGCACACATGTATTGACAAATCAAAACTTAAGACAGTCAGGTTACAAGCACCATCAACCTACCTGGAATTACAGGGCCCTTCTGTTGGTGTTAGAGAACCCTTCTAATTTCCCATTTAACATGCATCATTTGACATTTGTCAAAGTAGCTTTTTCCAATATCCAACAACCATAGCTACTTATCAGATTTGTAGATAAATTCTCCACTTTCAACACACATCAGATACTAAAGTCTCTCCACCAGAAACTTCTAACATTTGAAAAGTCCTAAATCCTTCAAATAAATTATGTTTTTATATCATCATCTACATCGATGAACGGGTGAATTGAACAACGATTTTCTCCCCCTGCAACTAGATAAAATCATATTTAAATAAAAGAATCTATTTAAACAAAGAATTCAAAAATAATTAAGAGTTCATCTAGTATCAATTTATTAAATGACAAACAAAATTTCACAATCCGAGGAAGTTGAAAATAGGATAGATGCAATATATTACACAACATTCACAAGCACTCACAATATTTATCACTAACATTTTGATATCATTAAGTCACATTGGCAAAAAGTCAAGGTAGTTATGTCATTTATGTCATATTTGTGACGCCCCGAACTCATGCCTATGGAATCAAGTTCTGAGACGCACACCCGTTCATCATTACCACGCAAGCAGAAGACTTTACCCATGAAATTGCGCGAAATTTCAAACTTTTATCAGATGCTTTCAACAAAGCAATATCTATTCTGTCATCACAATAGTCATCTTACCAAACCACCTTTGTAATATTTACAAAACAAGTATATTTACAAAAGAATGCGTGTTTCTATGTCATATAAAGTCTATATAATAGTCCAAAATAAATAAAACATTCCTTCATATCCTTCCAGGTTCATTGGTTAGTAGCTTCGATATCCGCTGACATAAAAAGTCAATGAGCTATGAAGCCCAATAAAATACTCTAGTCATCTCAACTATTTCACATAATAACATGCTTCAATAAACAATAACAATATTTTTCAATGTTGTGATAGAATATAGTAAAACAATAATAAATATCAAGGCTTTATCACTCTATCTGAGATTACCGATTCTCGTAACTTTGTTCAATTATGAAATTCACATATTTAACCATGTTTACCTCATCAAAATACATCTTAAACAATTCATCATACTTTACATTAAGCCCCTAAATTCTAACAACGGGCCACATGCCCATTCTCAATATTTATTCCAAAGACCAAAGTCTTAGCAAATACATTGGTGTTCACACATATTTTCTAATCATAACTTCAATCGAGTAACTCACACATACTTTGGGTCCTAACCCGATGACAGACAAACCTTGATTATTCCAAAACCAACCACTTAGACTTTGACAAAGACACACAACTTTTAAGTATGCCTACTCAGACATCCTAGAATCCGAAGACTCTAACCATATACTCGGGCATTCACCCGTTAAGACCTTCTTCTCCAATGTCTTGACTGACAACATCTACCGTGTATTCGCCCTCATCTCCCTAGGTATCAGTCATGAAGGAATCCCGACCATCTTGTCTACCGCATCTTTTGGCTATTCAAAAGGAAGCCCCGGAATGGCTACCGGCATCTCCTGACTATCCACCACGAAGGAACCCCGAGAGTCACGGCGTCGTCATCTTCTAATCCATCCTAAGAGGAACCCCGGACTATACACTATTTGGATGTTTAGTCACTTGAATTACAATTGGACACCGACATCTCCCAACTATCAGTCCTGAAGGAATTTCGACTCTAACAAAACACCGCCTCTCCGGACCTAGTCAAAGAGGAACCACGGTCTATCCTTAACTCCAGTTATATTTTCTAACCACAGGACAACCCTAGTTATTTCAAGCCTTGCTTGATTAATAACTAAAACAATTAGGCCTCGCGTCCATGAACTAAATCTCATGGTCTACCATTCCATTAAAACGTACTCAAGCAAATGAATCATTTCATTACCTAACCAGTGTCAAAATAATCATCACATTATACACACACACCCCATTCCAAGTCAACAAATCGCTTACCGATTGATCACCCAATCGTTCGTCGAGCCTAAATTCTGAGCTATTCAACCCGAAACCAAGGGTTACGTCCCTCTGCTCAATTCATACACCTCCTCATTCATTCATCATATATCACAATGGATCTCCGACCCTTTTATTTACAGACAAGCACATACAATATATTTCAACACACCATGATAAGCATATCATCTAACAATTGTTATTAAAGATGCAATCATCAGATTGATCTAATATTTGGATATGATTCACAAATAGGGTTGATAGTAGTGGTATAAATTTCAGGCTGATCAGAGTTTTGGAGGTGCTTCTGTAATCATCAAAAATTATCAAGATGGGATTGAATCAAAAAATGATATGCCATGATCTAACCGTCAGAAAAATCTAAAATTTGGATATGATTGAAAAATAAGGGTTATTGTACTGTGATAAAAATCTAAGACTGGTCTGAGATCGTTAAATTCCTCTGAAATCATCAAAACTATATTGTATTACCTAAAAAACAGCATACTATGTTTTTACTTTAGAAATTCATATCATAAGATCTAATCATTAGATCTATCTAAATTTTTTATATGATTTTCAAATTATAATGATAGTATTATGGTAAAAATTAGAGTTTGATATGAGATCGGGAAGGATCGCTGTAATCATCAAAACCGTACTATAGTACCAAAAAATAGGATACTAGTTTTTATTCTAGAAATTCATAGCATAAGATCCAACCATCAGATTTGTCTGAAATTTTGATATGATTTAACAAGTAGGATGATCATTTTATGATAAAAATTTGAGTTTGATTTGAGATCAGGAAAGATCTTTGTCCATCCATTCCACAATCAAAACACCACAATTCATGGAATTTAACTAAGTAGAATGAAATAGAGAAGAGGAAGAAGTATTTTACCCTCTATATGAAAATATATGTCTCTGATGACGAAAAGAACGTTGAAAATGAACTCAGAATGCTAGAAAACTGTTGGGTAGTGAGCCACTCACTACAATCGCTTTCTATCTACTCTCTCTTGTTTCTCTCTCTAGAAAATCTATTACAGCAGCTCCAAAATTTCTCTTCTCTAAAAATAATGAGAGAAATGTGATTTCTTAACCTATATACCTTTAGCCACATGCATGACACTTGTCTTTACACAAGACAAGTGTCTTATGTAATGGTGGCAAGCATGTGTTATGCCACGTGTCCCTTTGTCTTTGACTCCAGCGGGTTTTTCCCACTTTTCTTTACTTTTTATCCCATAAATTTATGAAAACACGTGCGATAAATCCGAAATGATAGGTGACTGTACTAGGACCAGTCTGACCCCTACTGTAAAAATTTCGATGAAAAACATTGGATTTTGACAGTAAAACATAAGTCCGAAAATACAACTAAAAAATCCACTAATTTATTATATTTAATTAAAGGTCATCCTGGCCTCAGGATTTTCTTTCAAAAATCCGGGTCGTTACAATATTACCTTCTTCATTCCTTAATAATCCCCCTCCACCACCGAAATCACAAGATCCAAAGTCCAACGGAATAGCCACCTCATGCCCCCAATGGAAATAAATATGTTAACACAACATAAATCTGTTACAAATAAATACAAATGAGTTCACAAACACTCACATGATATGTATGGTACATCGTTAGAGGATATACGTTGTTTTCACCTGTATAAAGCGTGTGGATAGGTATTTGTACGTTATATTGTAATTAAAGAACTCGCGAAAATAAAGAACTTAGCGTCAAATATAATTTAATGGTGCATAAAACAATACCTCCGACGACTGAGAGGGTGGTGGAGGATAGGTACTACAAACATCTGTTGCAGTAATCTGTGTTGAAATATTGGTGCCCTATAACATGTCAAATTAACATATACAAAATTTTAATAATACCTTAAGTAAGCTCAAAAAAGTTCAATAGTAAAGAAAATTTTACCTCTCTAATGAATGAAGATTAAATGACTTATTCTTCTTTGCTAAGGTAGCGTTTGGATAGACTTCCCAAAGATGAGAAGTATTTCCTCAAAAGTTACTTTGTAGGAAATAACTCTTGAGGAAGTCTCACAAAGTCATTTAGTAGATAAAATAGGGTTTGGTTTGCACATCTGAAAAATGACTTTTAAGAATTGAAAAGTCAAAATTTATGTTTGGTTTACCCTTGCAAGAAGTAACTTTTGAAAACTTTTTTTTTAAAAACATTTGAAAACTTTATGATGCTGTCAATTTCTCTAACTTGGTTTGCTGCCAAGTTTCTCCAACCACTGTACTAGTTCAAGAACAACCTTACATCTAGTTGGTTGCCCATCATAGCTCGAAATTGGTTTGCTTCAAAACATCTCATTTCCATGGGATTATTCTGAAGGACCCGCTAATCCCACCAGCTGTCGATTTTCCAAATGGCCTGATGCTGAAGAATCCAATGGATTGCTCAAAAATCAAACATGGTAGTTGGTACTTTATCGTCCTACCATGAACATTATTAGTTGCAAATGGGTATTTAGCACTAAGCACAAATTGGATGGTTCGATCCAACGATGATTTAAAGCCAATCTAATTACAAATGTACATTATTTTCAAATGTTCAGCACCATAGTTAAGTTCACCATCATTTGCACATTTTTTTTTAGTTGTCATTACCAAATAGTGACCTATTCATCAACATCAATCATATGTGTAGAACATGAACATGTGTCCACAACAAGTGTCCACAAATTTCTTGATAATATTCTAGTGTTTAGTAAATGTTGTATCATAACATGTGTCCACAATAAGTGTTATATATCATCAATCATAGACTTCATGACAGGCTTATGCAAGCCTATCCTATATGCACACATCTCTTCATCCTCATGTTGTAGGACAATGTCTCCCGTATTAGCTTCATCGTCTTCATCTAAAATTGAAGCTTCTTCATTAACACAAGCATCATCTTCATATCCACAAAAAAACTCATCATTTATGGCCTCCTGCTTAATGAAATTATGGATAGTCATTGCAGTAATAACTATATCTCGTTGGGTGGTCAAGGAGTAAGGCGGCATTTGCTTCAAGATCGGAAAGCGGACCTTTAGCACTCCGAAGCAACGTTCAACTACATTCCGAAGTGAGAAATGAATGTAATTAAACTTTTCTTTTGCCGTTCTTCTCACATTTCCTCAACGAAAGTCTTGAAGATGATATCGAATACCGCGGTATGGAGCAAGAAACCCAACCATGTAAGGATAGCCGACATCAACAATGTAATACTTACTTGCATCAACATTAAATTACTTTAAGGAACATTTCATTTATATCAACTCAAATCAACATAAGTTTGTTCATATTACCAGGGGGTGCATGATAAAAGTTAAGTCATGGTGTTCTTATGGTTTCCAACAATATACGTGAGTCAGTTGTTGATCCTTCCCAACCAGCATGGACATACGTAAAACACCTGTCAAAAGAACAAGCTGCCAATATATTTTGTGTACATGTCCTTTTTCTACCTCTATATGGAATTTATTTGTCTATTGGCACCACTGCATCGATATGAGTACCGTCTATCGCACCAATACAATTCTTTTACACACAAAAAAAAGACGCACAACAATTACAAATATATCATTAGAAAAAAATTCAAGAAAACAATAACAATGATATAGCATAATGATCTACCTTAAAATTTTGGCGGTATTTTCGATTATTTTGAATTTCTGGCGGAATTTCATGATATGACATTGTAGGCTTAATAATCTTCATCGAATATGTCACCATAGTATTTAATACCTTGTGAAATACCCGACTTATGGTTTCACCTGAATACTGAAATCTCTCCTGCATAACTCTGTTCCTTTGTTATGACCTAACATAAATAAGAAGATTGCCAACTGCTCTGTACTATAACAATAACCTCTCTTGGAGTACGGAACAAAAACGTAAAAATATACTATGTTGCATTTGGAGTAATTCAAAACACCTCCCACCATATCCAGTCATTAGCTTCCAAACGAATTCAGTTCCTGTAAGTTTCGATGTCTGACATAGCTCTTTAACGAGGTGAAGCTCTCTATATGTCTCTAATGCATTTATTGTTGTTGCTATGAAGATATCATCATCTATGTCTATGTCTGTGTCTGATGACATTTTTCTGAAATAAAGATCAATAGTTATAATTCATTCATAACAGACCAAAACAGTGGGATTATACGCTCTACAAAGATCAATAGTTATAATTCATTTGTGAATACTTTATGGATATATATTATACATAAAGTATTATACATAAACTAGAATGTGCAGATGAAATGCTATAGGGAACACTTCACATTTTAAACAGAATTGAACCATTGGTTGTTACTATAAGGAACACTTTATATTCCAAACAGAATTGAACAATTGACTTGAACTTGCCATTCTACAATCTCATTTTAAATATTAGTCATAAACGGGTACTTAGATGAGCAACACAAACACACATGTAATATAAACTGTTATACACAAACAATATGTTTCCATGTTGGGCAATACTGTTACGTTTATCAGCAAACTAAGGAGCTTGAGATATATGAACTTAGAAATAGAAAAGCATTACCTCTATTTACTTTGAATCTAATAATAAAAAGTATGGCTTATTTCATAGACCACAAGATATGAAAAAACCAGTAGCTTTTCTACGACCACTCTAATTTGATCTATGCAATGAAATATAACTGAATCCTTCTATAGATTATAGAAACTAAGATTCATCAACCACATGCTTAGTGAATCCCCAGAAGAGAACATCACCATGAGAGAAATCTTCTGCTATTCGTTAGTTAGGGGGTATATGCTTCAGTTTTATCTAGATTAGTTGATTTCTGATTACCCAAATAAATAAATATATATATATATATATATATATATATATATATTCGTTTTTGACATGGGTATCTTTTTTTCTCAGTGATTTGAATTCGAAAAGGTCATATTACATGAGTCATCAATCGATCAAACCAGGTCATTCAAATAGTGTATCCAGTCAATTATATCAGCCTTCTAAGGAATAGGTACCCATTTTAAAGTATACATTTCTTTTGTTGGATGATTTCCAATAGACAGTAAAGAAACTTCATTGAAAGAAACAAGGAAATGATACAACAAGTGGGGTTAGATAGGAACTGACAAGGACTTTTCTTAGAGCTTGTGTTTGTGTATGTGTGCATGCTTGACTTTAGTTGTCCTAAGAGAGCATGTGCTTCTGAAATTGACTTGTTTTCGGTTATGGTTGTTTGGATTTATTAAAGGACCAGATGGGCAACCATGCACCATGGTGATAAGGACCTTACATTGGACTGTTCCCTCTTATTGGGTTTGGGGGTTGCCCTTTTTCTTGTTATATTCAACAAGATCTTCTCAATTTCTCCATGAAAGGCCTAACCAGCACTTGTTTAGGGCTGTCCTTTGCCTCCTTTTATCTCCAATGGTAAATGGAGTTTTAACAAGATGCTCTTTTCATGCTTATCTAGTGTGGCTTACCAAGTATACACCACTAGTATATGGTGGTTGTTTTATTGTGTTTCTTGACAGAGGAGAGCGGTTTCAAAGTTTATAGAGATCGAACTATTTGACATGGAAGCTTCCCTTGGTAAAGTATGGACTGAAACCAGATTATCCATTCGAGGAGGACTACGCATCATGTCAGATGGCCATCTTGCCAGAAAATTTCTTCACAAACACTAGGAATACATTTCTATTGCATACAAGGCCCAAAAATATGGCAAAAAAATGAATAGCAGAAGATCAAGTCTGTAATTGATACTCTTTTGCTACCCAAAATCTCCACCTTTTGACAAAGCTATTCAAATATGATAGATATGTAAAGACCAATTCTGGAGAGCTGATTTTTCCTCTTTGGTGTAGAAATCTGCATAGTCATAGTCTTCATCATGATCTGGAGAAGAGTCTAGTAAGCTTCTTTTTACTTTTTTTTACGATCTACTCTATGCTCTTAAAATCTTTTGGTTTTTGTTTTGTTTGAGATGAGTGATAGATCAAAAGGTACAAACTTATTTATCACATTCATGTATCTCTTCCTTTAACCTCTTCCTATATATAGTGTTCACATCCAAGTATCTCTTCCTTTTCTATGTAAACTGTTTCTTTGTGTATAATAGTGTTCACATCCAAGTACCTCTTCCTTTAACCTCTTCCTTTAAGTTGAATAGGCGTAATAAAAAGTATATAGTTAACGAATTTAAGGAAGAGAACAACCATCATTTTGTAATACCAAAGTGTACCCAGCTTAGTGAAAGCTTCAACAGAAGTTTGAAAGATTACCTCAAATTGGACCATGTGTGGTGCAATTTTTTATGCACTTTGAAAGGGTGCTTAATGATAAGCGGTATAAAGAGTTGGAAGCAGAGAATTCATTGTACCAAAAGTTGCCAAAGGTGGAAGTACCAGTTACAATGTTAATTTAGGCAAGAAATACTTATACCCAAACAATATTTGAGAAGTTCCAAAAGCAATATGTCAAGTAGCGTACACAAAAACTTGGGTTGAAGATGGTGATAATTTTGTGTATACAATTATTATGTATAGTCACTCTAGGAAGTTGCAAGTCACGAAGGAGAGGAACAATATTATCTCTTGCAGATATAGGTTATTTGAAATGAAATGCATCTTGTGCAGTCATACTATATGTATAGTTACTCTAGGAAGTTGCAAGTCACGAAGGAGAGAAACAATATTATCTCTTGCAGATATAGGTTATTTGAAATGAAATGCATCTTGTGCAGTCATACTATAAATGTCCTTAAATATGCTATAAATATTATGGAACTGCCTAGCTAGTATATCCTAAAGAGGTGGACAAAAAATGCAAGGATAGAATGTGTGCAAGACATTCATGGGTGTGACATTCAAGTAGATGCTAGATTACAACATACAACTTGTTATACGAATAGGTGTAGGAATTGATATAAAATAGTTATTTGCTCCTAATTAACCCGCCCAATGAGAGAATCTTTAAATTGAACCCGTTGCCTAATTCATGAATTAATTAAATAATAATAATTATATATATATAAATTAGGTATTCTTATTAATGACGTTATATAACATGAGTTTTGAGGTAAAGACTAAAATGTAGGAGAGAGATGGTCTCAAGCAAATAAAAGGGTAAATGATTTAGCACATATGTTTTATCTTTTAGATTATTTAGACTATTATCTTGAAAAGCATGATTTTGAATGCTTACATGTGTGTTGCCGAAATGGTTGTGGTGTCGTCATGTTGAAATGTATGGACTCTGTTGGCAAATGGATACTAAATACATTAATTCCCTAGTACATAGGTATAAACTTGACTTTAAACAACTAATGATTAAATGTTGTGCAAATTCAGTATAAATTATCGACAAATTTTGAAATGTAGAATGATGTTAACTAGTATAGATCGAAGACAAATAGCATACAAGATAATTAAAGGAAAAGCATTTCACCCATTAATGTAAACATAATAATGTGTTTGTTGGTAGGATATGTGAATGATAATTTATATTCTGACAAGATAAGAAGATGATAATGTAGGTATGTGTATATTAGTATGAAATTGTATATGGTAATAACAAGATATGAAGTTGATTATATTATGTTGAGAGGATAAAAAGATGGTAACAATTGTGTTACCTTCATATGAGGTTATTAACTTTATTTAATATTGTTTTTATTTCTTACAAATATCGAAGCAAATTATATATAATAATAAAGCAGGTATACAAATATTGCAGTAGGTCTATGGCAATCAATTTGCAAATATTTTAATTTGTATGTAAACTTTCTTCGAAGCAAAGAGCATAAGGTGAAGCAAGTCCATGATAATCGAAGTAGAGAGCCATAAAATTAAATTAGGAAGCATATAATGGTAAAAGGACTAAAACGTATGAGGAATGCTCTTGATTCTATTAATCTACTTTGCTTTTGTAAATGACTGAAATGTATGAAGAATGCTTTTGATTATATTAATCTAGTTTCATTTTGTACCAAATCAAAGTCGAAACTTAATATTATAGCAGGTCTATGATAATCAGAGTATAGAGCCTTAAAATAAAGTTAGATAATGTTAATTTTTGAAACGTATGTGGAATGTTTTTGCTTCTAATAACCTACTTTGATTTTGTCCCAAATCAAAGTAGAGATCTTAATATTGAAGCAAGTCTATGTTAATTGAAGCACATAGCCTTAAGATAAAGCTAGGAAGCGTATAATGATAAATGACGATCGAGAACTTTTGAGAAATGCTTTTGATTTTATCAACCTATTTTGATTTTGTAACAAATTGAAGCAGATAGCTTAATATCGAAGCAGATCAATAATAATTGAAGCACGGAGCCTTAAAATAGAGTTAGGAAGCATTTAATGGGAAATGACTAAAACATACGAGAAATTCGTTTGATTCTATTAACTTGCTTTGATTTTGTACAAAGTTGAAGCAAATGGCTTAAATGTGAAGTAGATTTATGAAAATGAAGCAGGGAGACATAAAATGAACTTAAGAAATGGTAAATGACTAAAACATACAAGGAATGCTTTTGATTCTATTATTCCTCTTTGATTTTGTACAAAGTTAAAGCATAGAACTTAAAAACGAATTAAGTAGGTAGTCATAAAATGAACTTAGGAAGTGTATAATAGTAAATGATTGAAACGTATGAGGAATGCTTTAAATTCTATTAATCTGCTTTAATTTTTGACCAAATTGAAGCCGAGCACTTAATATCAAAATAAGTATATGATAATTAAAGTATAGAGCTTCAAAATATATTCTAAGACATCTTGTTTCTTTGATTTCATGAACTTTTCGAAGCATGAGGGCTTAAACCCACAAAATTTAAGAAATAAAATGGGGAAAAAAAAAAGGAAATTTGATTATCTAAGACTCTTATCAGATATGTCGAAAATGTTGTGGAATGAAAGAGATAAAATAGGGAAGAAATAGGATAATGATAAAGATTTGAAACAAAAGGCAAGGAACACGGAGATGAAGGATTTTTCCTACACGTTTTTGTTTGTTTGTTTTGAGGGTAAGGATTAAGGAGGCGTCACCCATGTCGGAGGCGAACACGCCAAGGCAACAACCTTATATGCCAACACCAAGAATTTTTTTAAACATGGGTTTTTCTCCTTGGCAAGGAGATTGTCAACATTTATTATCAAAGCATTACATATTTTTGTGCATGTCAATCAAAATTTTGATTTATGTACATAATATTTTAATCAAGGCTTAGAATTGTCATAAGTCATAACCGGTCTCATATACATTTGTCCATTCCATTAACATGGTGATTACACCTGTCCAATTTGTTAATGTTTTGTATGTTAATATGAAAGGAATATGGATATGTCATCACCAAAAGTTATAACTGGTCTTCTTTGGGAATCATATCATATGTATTGTTTCTTAAATTCTTTCTTGTTAGAGTTTTTAAAGGTCAAGATCTCTTTCACATATATTTACAACTGTTAAATCCTTACGGACAAATTAATCATGTCCTTATGTTTCCTCTCCTTTGATTAATCATGTCCTTATGCTTCTTCTCCTTTGAGTACCATTATAACACGAGAGAATTCCAAGTCTTTAATCAACAAATTCCAAATTTCTTTTTTTTCTTTTTTTTTAATTTTGCTACTCCAAGTAGATCCGTGTCCAAATTTTAATAAGCCCATGGGGGGCTTTATCTCAACTTGTATGCAAATGTTGAAGCACACACCCTCACCAGACTCCTACTTATGAGCTCTGACCCTCCCCCCCTCCCCACCACTCCATGTCAATTTCTGTGTCCCCGTCCCTTCCCTGTCATTTCAATTTTCAACTCGACGCGACACCAGACCTTTCTCTCTCATCCCTTCTTCCTCTCATTTATTACACAGTTTTTTACTTTGACCGCTGCGGTAAATAATTAGAGGAGTTGAAAGCCATGGCTGTTTGTTTGAAGGGAGCAAGATACCGGCTATACCCAGTCATCATGACCGGCAGAAGAGTGAGAGAGAGGATCTGGAGCTATTCAGACAGAGAAAGACAGCTTTCAGAAATGGAAAGTATATGATAGCCTTTGAACATCTCCTTTTTGCAGGCGACGAATTGATGTTGGCCACACCTCCTTCTCTTATCCTCTAAACTAAAGTCACTCTCCCCGTCGCCGTCGTATCTCCGGCGATCTTTCTGCTCCCTCACTTCTCCGTTTTACTATACACTGTATACAAGGAAAATATAGAGGAAAAGATCCCAGTGAGAAAGAGAGAGAGAAATGGAATTCGACGATCATGAAGATCAAGAAGAAGAAATGGGGTTGCCCGTATCGGCGAGTTACGAATCGCTCGGAAACTCATCCAGACCGAAAATGGCGACTGCCGGCGGCGAAGGGGGGTCGTCGGGGAGAAAAGCTGCGGGAAGATATAGAGAGTGCTTGAAGAATCACGCCGTCGGGATCGGCGGGCACGCCGTAGACGGATGCGGCGAGTTCATGGCCGCCGGTGAGGAAGGTACTCTGGACGGACTAAAATGCGCCGCCTGCAACTGCCACCGCAACTTCCACCGCAAGGAGACAGAAGGAGAGGTGTTTCATCAACAATTGAACACTTATTATCGTACGCCACCAGGGTACTTCCATGTAGCACCGAATCATCGGCTGCTGGCGCTGCCGTCGACTTCTGGAGGAGGGGTACATAGCAGAGATGATCAGGAGGACGTTTCGAACCCAAGTGGTGGTGGGTCGAAGAAGAGGTTTCGGACAAAGTTCACGCAGGAACAGAAGGAGAAGATGCTGGGTTTTGCGGAGAAAGTGGGGTGGAGGATCCAGAAAGAGGAGGAGGCTTTGGTGCAGGAGTTTTGTGCAGAGACTGGTGTGAAGCGAAATGTGTTGAAGGTGTGGATGCACAACAACAAGCACACCTTGGGGAAGAAAGTAGCGTAAGTGATTGAATCAGGTGCTGCCATTAAATATCACAAGGCAACTTCTTCTGCTACTGATTATTACAAGAACAAGGCAAACCCTAACATGGGAAATTCATTCTCAGTACCCTCAAGATTTTAGTTAGGGTTACTTTCTTTCTTCTGGGGTTCTCTTTTTTATTTTCTTTTTAGTAATTATCTATCTTGTGCTGGTGTTATGGATGGATGGATGGATCAGTTTCTTGTTTCTCAGTACATTGTTGTTGATGGGCCATTGCCCATGCCACTGTCTCTTCTAACTTTAGCTCTTCTGTTAGGTTTACAGAAAACCCTAGTTTATTAAGTAGCAGTAGCCGTTTTATTTGCAGAGAGAGAGGGAGAAAACTAACTAAAGCGTTTGTGGGTTTAGGGTTTTATACCATTTGATCTCTAAGCTCTAAAGACATGGTTTTGAACTTGAATCTGAAACTGAAGCTGCTCTCTCTCTCTCTCTCTCTTTCCTTTGTAAGTTTGTATAATCTTGGATAGACTGTTAAACCACCAATCTCTCTAAAGAGACCAAAACGTGTTTGGCATGCAAGGCAGCATTTTTCCTGCGTCCACATCTGTCCTCTTCTCTTTCTTTATTGTATCCTGCATTTATTTATTTCTCCCAACCCCCCCTTGTCGTTTGAGCACCAGAAACCTGAATTTACAATAGAGAGAGAGAGAGAGAGAGAGATGTTTATGGAATTGAAGGAGTGCACTTTTTAAATTCAAAGTGAATGCAGTCTAATAGTGTGGGTTTTACAGGCTTTGCTTGCCATTGTTCTTCTTTTTCTCTTTCTCTCAGGGATGTTTTTTTTAAGGTACTTGCAGCTTTGAATGTTAAACGAACAAAGGGAGATCGGATCTGATTTCGTTTTTTTTTGGTTGTTTGTTTCCTTTGCGAACCAACCAAGCCCATCTCTATTTATTTTCCCTTTTACGCATTTACTTTTGCAGTGATGCGTGCGGCTACATTTGATTTCTGAGGAATGCTAAGCATACTCTCCCCCAATGGCCTCGGATCGTCGCTGGCGAAGTCAGAAAGTTGGTTTCGGACAACCACAAAATAAGGTACATGTGGCTTTAAAAAATGGAGAAGTCATTCCATTTTCTCCCCCATAATTTTTGACTTCTCTCCGCTTGATATCTCTCTCTTAATCTCAGCATTTATCGCCATGTGTCAAATAATGGATGGAGAAGTTAAAATCATGGGGCCCATGAAATGAAATGACTTCTCCAACCACTTATCCCCTATTTTGTGATTGCCCGAGCCTTTTGGCTTCCCCAGATACAATCCAAGGCCTCTCCCAATTCACAAAAGTTTCCATACTCTCTCGTCTTTTATTGTACCCAACAAAAAAAAAAAAAGTCATTTATTTTAGTATTAAAAGGATTAGTACAGAGAGTATGCTTTCCTCATATTTTTATTTATTTTGTTTTTATTATATATGGGGTTATTGTATAAAATGTTAAAAATATATCACACCATTATTGAATTTCGGCAAAATATTTAAGTAATTTTTTTGAAAAACAAGTTTTAATTTGTTTGGTAAACGAATAGGGATAGGACTATCACATGCAAGGGAGGGGTTATGTTTGGACTTGAATTTTGGTAATTTTTCAAACAAGTTAGACGTGAATTCAACATATTTACAAAGGCTTTGAAACTCAGTTGGATTGCCATCTTTAATCACTGCCCACACCGTAACTTGAGAGAGTGGAACCTTTAACACTCCCATATAGGGGGATATACGAATTGTCACTAGCACAAGCATGATAGTATTTTTAAAATATTCCTTAAATATTAAGGAAATGGGCTTAAATATTAAGAAAATGGGAGTGCTAGCCCCGCATCCAAAAAAATTATTTGACTTTTTCTTTGATAAGCAATTAATGATTGACAATTAGGGCACTTCCCTTTGTCTCATATAATTTATTAATTTTTAATATATGTTGTTAGAGTGTTAGCATCAATCACAATAATAATTAATTATCTTTAAAAATTGGATTTTACTAGCACCAGTCGTAAATATTCCTAAGACACAACTGGAGTCAAACAAATGTCCAACCGTCTTTGACTTTTGGTTTTTAAACCATTAAAATAATAAAACAACTCTAAGCGTTAGGCCCATCTTGCGTTTATGGGAAAATTTGGAGTAAATGCGATAGGGGCTAGAAATTAAACCAGATATAATGTGAACCATATCATCACGTCAATCATTAATTGTCTTGAAAAATTTTAAACCGCGTTTAGATTTGAGACTTTCTCAAAAAAAAATTTAAACCATTATAATAGTATATATATATTATAAATATGACCCTTAAAAATGTTAATTGAATTTTTTTAATTTTTAGAAAATTATCTGTACATTTATCTTCTCTATTAAAACGTTAATTAAAATTTGTCATTACTGACAAAATTATTCTTACACTTATTTTCTTTATTATTATAATCACTATTAGGAAAATTACCATTACACTCATATTTTTTCTATATTTCATATTTTCTCACGTCTCACATGTATATTATGTGTATTGATAGGGTCCATCTTCCCACTCTCTGCCTCATTTCCTCTTTCTCATGTGCGGCCCACTAGAGCAAGTGTTATGTAATAGCATTCGCCTTTTTTTTTTAAAGAACGACAACAATACTTGTACTTTTATTAGATAAATTTCATAAGAAAGAAGTGCAATTTGCATTCCACATATGTATTATGCAGGGGTGGAGCCAAGGGGCACTTGCATACCTAACTTTGAAAAAAAATATATTTTAATAGGCATAACCATGGGCATGGACAGCTGCCCCTAAAACTTTTGAAAAAAAATATTATTTACACTGATTGTTTAATTATTTAACAAGCTAGAGATAGCCACCAAGGCAATAGCCATGAGGCAAGGGAAAGTTATTCCTACAAAATATATTATATTATTTAATAGTATACCCATGGGACAAGGGAATACCCTTGAACTTTTAAAACAAAAAATATATTTTATGTTATATTTGTGAGCGCGGAGAATTCACTCACTGGGATTGGTTTTAGAGTCGCCACTTATTAATTCAGAAGGGATAAGTCCCCCGGGAATGTTGGATAAGGCTTAGTCCGCGATCAAAGATCGGGGTAAGAGGTTCGGTTAAGTTCGGGGAAGGGATTAGGCACCCCGACACTTTCGCACTTGGTGGTTCCCTACTTGCTAGGTTTAAGCCAAAATAAAGATCAAGATTAATCGAATGCCATTAGTGCTTAAGTTAATACTAACCGGAAGAAAGTAAAAGCTAATTAGGGTCGGGCCCGTGTTGGGCTGCCTACGTACTCACATGAGGGGTGAGATCAGACCGAGCGTAGTTCTAGCACTTGAGCCCGTGCTAAGGCAATGGGGCGTGTGTGTGTGCACCAAGAGGTGGCTAATGGACCTAATCCGGCAGATTAGGGTTTTGCTTGACCGAGGCTGGTTAATGTGCAAAGGGATTGAGCCCGGAGGCCAAGGGTGAAGCCCGGAGGCAAAGGTGAGGCCCGGTAGGCCTAGGGTGTAGTCCGATAGACTAAGAGAGATGTTAACCATGGGTTAGGATTGCTAACCGGGGTTAAGAGGGTGTTAACCGTGGTTAGGGTTGCTAACCAGGGTTTAAAAAGTCCAAGAGTTGATTTTTTTGGTCTTTTGTATTTTTAGGGATTTTTCCATATTTGTTTATGGGGTTAAGTGGTGCTTAACCATGGTTAAAAGTTAACCGGGGCCTATTTTAACCATGGTTAAGGGTCAAGGTTGGTCAAAATGGGCCCAGAGGATATGGCAGGGCCTAGAGTGGCCTCCTACCAGGTTTGGGCCTTGCACAAAGCCCGAAATTGAAATTTTACAGAATGGAGGTAAACAGATTACCTCCATTTCAGTAAAATTTTAACCAAGGTTTGTGAGGTTATTAACTAGGGTTAGGGACCTCCCCCGGGTAAAGTAGGCACATGGATGGAAAGCTGGGAGTGCCATCTTTCAAATGGTATAGGTCTCAGCCTCTGAATAGGCCAGGTGTGGGCCCCACAGGGACTCAAAGTCGGGTAAAAATTAGTCTGTAATGTAGGCATTTGAACTGCCGACACTATGGACAGTATTTTAACCCATGTTTAGGGGTCTGCTAATCATGGTTAGGCATCGCCCCTGAACCTGAAATTTTACAGGGAGCTAGGGGAGGTCAAGAGCTTTCCAACAAGCCTGGGGTGGACCCCAGAGGACTTGACATGTGGGCCCCACAGGCGCCCGAAGTCGGTACCAAAATAAGCTCATTATGTCAGTAAACCAAATGGGGACAAAGAGTTTTTAGGCTATTTTGAGCATGTCGGTAAACCAAATGGGGACAAAGAGTTTTTAGGCTATTTTGGGCATGTCGGTAATATAAG
Source organism: Tetracentron sinense (assembly GCA_015143295.1). NCBI lineage: Eukaryota > Viridiplantae > Streptophyta > Magnoliopsida > Trochodendrales > Trochodendraceae > Tetracentron > Tetracentron sinense. Next base: position 19,181,854 of record CM026574.1, read on the forward strand.
TGAAGACATTAAGCTTTTAGCCCAATTTTGTGTGGTCGGCACTGCTATTGCCGACCACTAGCAGATTTTTAGAAAAACTAATTTTTCCCCATTGGTCTTGAACCAACAGGGGTCTAAGGGTTCCCTCATTGCCTGAGGGACCCCCAGACCCTATGGGAGGCTTTCATGCACGGTGGGAGGAGTGTTGCACTCGAGCCTAGCCTCTAGGGAGTTCCCCACACCTATGGTGAAGGTGGGGGACCCCTATCCTTGGCTGTGGCAGCTATACAAATGAAAGGAAAGCAAAAGGGGACCCCTGGATCAGGACCAGGGGTCCCTTACAGTTCGGGTAGCAAGGGATGAGGTGTGGGGGGATCCCTACCCTTGGATAATTTGTTACGGTGGCAGTGGGCGGAGCTGGACGTCCAGTGGTGGCGCCTGGGAGGTCGTGGAGGCCTGGTGGGATTTTTTGGATGAAGATGAAGGTGGTGGTCTCGGTTTTGACAGGGTTTCACTGTGAAGAATGGGAATGATTTTTGCATGGGGGAGGCTTTGGCTTTATAGAGGAGGAAGGAGGACGTCTAAGGGCATTTAGGGTATTTAGGGAAGGTCCAGGGACCAATGGGGGAGGTCCCAAGCCTCTGATGGTGCTGCAGTGGAGCCTGCACACGCTAATCCTGGAAACACTGTAATGTCGGTAATTGAATTAGCGACATTCAAAAAATAAGCCAAAAAATTAATGTCGGTAATTCGATTAGCGACATTACCGATTTCATGCTATTTCGGGACAAACCCTAATCCACTTGGGTCAAAAGGGTTGTGGGCAGCCATTTAGGGCAATTCCCGCCCATTTTGGATTTAGGGTTTGTGGGTCCCACCCATGTGCCCCTCATGAGTTGAGGTGGGCCCAAGTGTGGGCCCTAAAGGCTATGGGCTTTGATTTTTTTGTGGTTTCTTGAGTTTTGAATGGGCCTTGAGCCCATAGGGTTGTCCTAGGTCTTAGGCTAGGGTTGTGCTAGGGTTTGGCCTAGGGCTAGGTCTAAGGCTAGGTCTAGGGTTATCCTAAGGCTTTGTGTTTGGTTTCGGGTTTTGCAAAGCTAATGGGCCTCGAGCCCATAAGGGTTTACCTAGGTTTTTAGGGTTCTAAGGTTTAGGTCCTAAGGTTTTAGGGTTTCGGGGGATGATTAGTGTAAACTAACCCTAGTTAGGCAAGGTGTAAAAATTGGGTGTTTACAATATTATTTAATTATTTAATAGGACATAGTCATTGGGTAAGAGGATAACTGCCTCAATAAACAATGAGAAACAATACTCGCAAGATATGTATGAAACATATGGACGAGATGACCCATGAACTTAGTCATCAAACAAAATCGGAGACTATGCCCCTAAACAACTCATCTCCCTAAATCCAGAATATTTCGTACTTGCCTAATTATTATCCTCAAAATTCATCGACAATTACTAACATTTTCAATTAATCAACCATGGTTTCCCCTACAAAAAAATCCTAGCTCCCCCCCGATTATGTCATGCATATAAATCTCATTCTCTCTCTCTCTCTCTCTCTCTCTCTCTATATATATATATATATCCACCAAAGAGTGTTAACTGGACCTTCTTTTCTTAGAGCATGACATGTGGAGTTCATTTCTTTTCTTTTCTTTAAAGAAAAACAACAATACGTTTTTTAAAGGACATTTGGTGTACATTTCTTTTTCTTTTTTTTTTAAAAGACAAGCAATAACATGTGTAATTTTCTTAAAGAAAATGCACAAGAAAAAGTGCATCTGACATATCCAATAATATAAGGGCATTTAGGTCATTTCAAATCGTCATGGTATTTGTTGTCAGTACTCAGCCTTTGAAGTAGGGGTGTTATCGAGCCAAGCTGAGTAGTGAGATGTTCAAGCTTGTTTATTAAGTAAACGAGTTTGAAAATCAAGCTTGAGCTTAACTTGTTTATTAAATAATGAGCTCAAGCTTTAACCCACTTGCTCGAGCCGAGTTCAAGTAGTTCACGAGTACCTTGATTCATTAGATATATTTATCTATTAGGTTTAACTTTTACTTTATTGTTCTCGTATAGGTAAAAACTTACAGTGTTACCTATAATTTTATAATTGTATAAAATGATATTCTTATTATGTAAAATACATTATACATTATTAATCTATACAATAATATACTAATTTTAAAATTTAAATGAAGTAAATATATTTAGATATTTTAATAGGTTAATTATATATATTATCAAGCTGAGCTTTTAACGAGTCCGGTAGCAGTGTGTTCAAGCTTGGCTCGTTAACTAAACAAGCTCAAAAATCAAGTTTAAGTTTGGCTTGTTTACTAAATAAATGAGCGTGCTCAAGCTGTTCGCGAGCACTTTTGTTTGATAACCAACCTTACTTTGAACTTTGAAGTGACCAAAATGTCATTAATTCCTAAGATTTAGTCAAATATTTAAAGGATAAAAGAGACCAATGAAGGTTACTAAATTCATCAATCTCAGTAATTATTTTCATGAATATATGTATACACATTGGGAACCATTTAGGCTACCGGGTGGCAATTTTGATCTGACTAAGTGTTGCCTTTTGGATCAATAGGTTGGGTTTGGATTTGGTTTTTTAATCTATGTAATTTGGTTGAGTTTGGCCTGTCGAAGGGTAAACTAAAATTCGACCCAATTAGAAACGGGTTTAAAAGCCAAATCAAATAAAACCTCGCAAATCCAAAACATTAACCTGAACCAACCAAAAGTCAGTTGACTTTGGACTGATTGACAGGTTACGATTTTAACTAAGTTTTATGTTGCCTAATGAGCTGCGGATCTGGAACCCAAACCATCAACTCCAATTGTGAAAAGTGGGACATGTTCAGACAAATTGATTGGATTATTAAATTAACTAAGCATTAAGTTGCAAAATAATCAGTGGAGTCCTACAAGCCAAACCTAAACCTGACAAAGAATTTCATAAATTATTTTCTTCTAACTTTGTAATTAGTTTTACAATCGGTGAAAAATAAAACATTTTTTTCCTTATTTAAAAAGTGTTGCTTCAACCGACTGCAAACTATAGAAGCAGACGAGAATTTAAAATTTTGCGGTGGAGCCCTTAACGGCACGACACATAGGGGTGTATCCGAACCCGGCTAGCTCGAAGTTCGGCTTGGCTCGACTTGATAAGTCGAGTTTGAACTCGAAAAATAGACTATATCGAGCCAAGCTGAGCCGAGCCGAGCTACTTTTTGAGTTTGAAAATGTATTCCAGCCGAATTCGAGCCAAGGCTTGTTTGATTCGGCTCGGCTCGACTCGAAGCTCGGCCCGATTGAGGCTTGGCTCGGCTTGAATATTATATTAAAAAAATAATTTTATATTAATATATATATATATATATATATATAATATTTTTATTTAAAAATATTTTTTAATAATTCAATCTGAGTCAAGCTAAGCCGAGCTCGAGCCCTCGAGTTTTTCGTACTACATATCGAGCCGAGCCGAACCACGCTCGAGCATAGACGAAAAAATTTCAAACCGAGCAGCCCTGCTCAACTCAGCTCGAATACACCCCTAACGACACAAAATCCTTATATTTTTGTCTAAAAAAGAGAGTGGAGCTAGCACTCCCATATAGAGAATGTAATGCACTCATTGAAAAATGTGGAAAATGTTCGATAAAGAGGATGGTAATCTTTAGATGTCGGAAGGATGATCCCAAAGCTGTCTCATGTTTCTTTTTCTGCTTGGATGGGAACATGTGGGCACTCCATAAAGCAAAAGCAATAGGCTTTTAGCCTCATACTACTAAGCAAGCACAGTTGAATTAGTACCAGCCATGGTGGGTATAAAGAATCCATTAGAATCCCATAGTCTCATCTAATCTTGTTCAATCTCTTTTATAAACATGATATAGTTCAAAACATGCTTACACTCACTTTGATTCTTCAGTTAGTTTGTATTCTACCGACAATTAAATGTGGATTGATGAAGACTGTTTGTAAGGTAATCTTCGATCATTGTGGAGAGCTGGATCAAGATCTTGCAATTACTGAAAGCCAGACTCCCCTGAAGAATCATGATAATCCATTAATCCTGTCTGCAAAACCCCATCCCATTTTGGGCCCAGATTGCCAGAATTGTTGCAGGCGTTGCCCCAGGTCTGTCCTACCATTATTGCAGGTCAAGCTTGGCTTGGACCTTTGCAGAGCCGAGGTTTGCCTATTAACAAGCTCTCCATTTAATACATTTGGACTTCTACCATTGATGTTTTATGTCACCATTGCAAATATTAGCCACTTTACGATAATCTTTCAACAGATATAGTCTATAACATATGTTTGTTATGATCTTCGAACTCAGCGCGATATCTTTTTCCGATAACCTACTGAATTTTCATTCTCTCTTTTTGCCGAAAAAATTAATTAAAATGGAGCATCCAGTAATGCCCTTTATGCTTAACTAAATCTTACATAAAATGATAGAATAACAAATAGCAAACACTATGTTATGAGATTCAAAGGCATCTGCGGCTGCGAAACAGCAAACACTATCTTATTCCGCAGGGTCGGCCCAAGCCATTTGGAGGCTTAAAGCAGAAAATTTTAAATTGGATTTTTTTTAAAAAAAATTTAATATTATTAAAAAAAATTAATTATAAATGGGGCCTTTTTAATATTCTAAATGGACCTTTTATTTTTGTTAATATTCTAAATGGGGCCTTTTTAATTTTATTTTTTTTAATGGGGCCTAAAGCAAAGGCTTAGATGGCCTAAGGGATGGGCCGGCCCTGTTATTCCGATATCTTAAAACTGAAAAGATATTCATTCAGTTTAAGTAAACAATGAAGCCTTCTTTCCATTAATAACTAAAAATTTCATAATAAGTTCTGAATCAATGAAATCACATGCAATCTACCCACTCAAAACATAATACTGTAGTTTTTATTAGGTTTACAGTGTCCATGTTCATGAAGTCCTTCAGTTTTGTTAAAGAAATACATGAAGATTAATAATTTCTCAATATAATTATTGTTTGTTATTGTTGTAACGACGAAAAGTTCTTATAGTCTCCATCCCAATTCAAGTAATTTCTTGTTCTCAACACGCACATTCCCCTTAGGCTGCCCCGAGGCGCTGGTGCAATTTCTCCTATCCTTCCGATCCCTTAGTACCTGAGCGTAATGTAAGGTATAATGTCGCTTATTAGTGGGGACGAGACTTGTTCCGGATCGGAGACTCCTTTCCAAGTTGAATTCCTTGGCAACAGGAGACTTTCCTTGCTTATATTCTGCTCTAGAAGTCCGAGGCTGACCCTTTTCATAAGCTTCTTTCTCCATCTTGTTTATTTCAATTTTGAATCCTCTTTCCATCATAATGGTTATATTCACCTCTGTAAATGATTCTCTTGCATTTTGTTCCCTTTGGCGTAGATAAAGTCGGTGCAATCGAAGAGCAAGATGGCATATACCATCTTTGATCTCTTCTTCCAAATCTTTTTCTACATCTATCTCTAGCTCCCTACGAATCTTCAATTCCTCGTTGGACATGAGAGCCAATCCAGAGTTTTGCTTGTTTGGACCTTGAGCCCTCAACTGACCTTCATTAATATCAATCTGATACACATTTCTGCCATTAGTACAACAATATATATACATAACTTCTAAACAATAACAGCTAAAGAGGAAGTGATTAGAAAATTCACCGGTTGATCGCGCTGCATGTTGTTGCTACAATCTTGATCCAGAGACTCGGATGAACTGCAAATGGTGAAATCTGCAAAACCCATAAAGGATTGTGTCATTAAACCCCAATAAGAAATGAAACATAGAAATCCGATAGCCTAATATCGAAACCGATAAACCTAGTAGATCCGCTTTCAAGTAGTGCTTTGCTGCTCCGTGCTATTGTTCACTTCTATAAAACCTAGTAGATCGATTGGAACTGCTGAGGTTGGGGCCTAGTAACAGGTGGAATGAAGACGATGTTAAATGTGATGGTTTAGACAAATGTGACCGTTTGAGACTTTGTATTAGAAGTGTCTTTCAAATTTAGGCGCCAAATATCTCTATGTGACATATGAAGTAATGTGGAAGGTCTTGTATTCAATTCATAAGAAATTTTCCTAACACAAATACTACTTCAGGTGGAAGGAATAAGGGTATGGGTTGCCCTTAAAGCATAATCAACATATAGGGTCTAGGGTACACACCACATGTGTGTCCATGGACAAGTACCCTTCCCTGAAAGGAGGCACCTACTCCCCCCTCTCCAATTAGGGTCCCTACTAGCTTACTGATCTTATCGGCGCGACAAGATCGAAATAAAAGGGGGCCCAGATAATTGATCATGATTCTTCAAAAGTAGGGCCAATTCTCATATTATAGAGTGCTCCCCCTAACCGCCTGATTACCGAGCCACCCCCTGATGCTCACATCTATGTAGAAGATCACTCCTTTTGCTCCGAGGGCACAATGCAATATTGATCTCCAGGCGGTGACAGGAGTCAAGGCGGGCAGCTCTCCACCCCCCCCAAAAAAAAAAAAAAACTATCAATTTATGGGATTAGGGTTTTATACCTCCCTGTAGGACCCTCCCACACTGCTTGTTTCACTTCATGGACAGTCATCAACACCCTAGACCTTCCTGTAGGACCTTCTCACACAGATTTTTTCACTTCAGGGACAGCCATCAACACCCGTTTCTTTCTTTCAGGATCCTCAACTATATCTTAAGCTAAGTGCTGCTATTAATTAAAAGAATTTTCCATCTACTGATTATGTTTTCAAAAGGGGTAATTTTGATTGCTTTTTGTCTCAGATATTTCAACCCACATTGGAAAAAAAATGAGTGGAAATGATTCTTAATAAATAGATATCATAAGTGATTAAATAACCAAAGGTGACCCCGGCTGCATTTCATTCAGGATATTTTGTGCAGAGGCATGCCGAGAAGTAGGTTCATCAGCATCAACCACCATGAATCACCACCCGGCAAATATTTCTTCTTTTCCTGAATCACCTGCTCCAAGCTTATGAAAATGGTATTACATTGTCCCTTAGGGACTTTGATGTCATAGATTTATTCTTTTATTATTATTTTTTTTTATATTTTTTTTATTTTGGGAAGTTAAGGAAAATTGTATTACATTTTTCCTGAGGGATTTTAATGTCAGACTCCAAGGTCCAAGCCAACAAATTGGAGTCCTGGCATAGCTTTACATTTAGATTCATTTAGATTTAATATGCTTCTTATGAATGCCTGATCTCACGCACTTTCACGCCTGCGTCTGTGAACTAGGTTGTGGCTGCACCTTCCATAGAGAAGACTGTCTCATAAACAAGAGATAGAAATGCGCAACTATATTAGTACTGTAATCTCCCGTCACTATTTTCCAATGAGGAATCAGGTATCCATCCTACTGCTGAAAAAACCCAGGAAAATGCATCTGAAACCATACATAAGAAGAGCACCTCCAGATAACCGATGTTTCAGCATTCTTCACTCTGGAAGTTGCAATACAAATCTGCAAGCTAGGATAATGCATCAAACTATACAATAAATCCATCAACATACAAGCTTCTCACTAATGTCACAAATTTTAGAAAAATTTCACTTTTTAAATTGTTTTTTCAAATATCATTATCAGTGAAGATCGCAATCAATCAACAAACACAATCAAAAAGAATTTCACCCCAAGTGATATTCAAGGTAGGCGATGATGAATAGCTAAACGCCCTCTACAAGAATCAGCCCTTGCTAGTATCCTCCCATATAGCCCCTATGAAGGAAAATGACCTTGGTGTTGGCTTTTAGCTTCTAGTCCTGAACTCCTTACAAATACACGTTTTTTTAAGGATGCAACGTGCTGTTGGTTTCAAAGTTTTGAGGAAAATATGGTTGATAGAAGTTTCCATGTTCTTTAGAGTACTACTAAGTTGATCAGTTAATTGTATATAAAAAAAATTGACCTTCTAATGTTCTAAGTTATTTTACATTGATGATTTCTGTTTCAAAATGCTACTGGCTGTGACATTCAAATCATCCACCAAAATATAACAGGAAATGTAAGAAAAGCCTTATGCAACCATCTTTTGCTTGTCTTCTCATATTACCTGTCCTAGATTATTGTGACAAGAAGTAGGACAGGATGATTCATGAAGACAATCATGAGCAGAAAGATTCAACAGAGATGCTCAGAATTTGGCCGTTTCCAGAGTATATATGCTTTCCCTTCTATGTAGCTATGCCGACAAATGTGTCCATGTCAGACACAAACCTCAACAAACCCAAAACACGACATGTCTGCACAGTTTATTTTCATCTATTTATGTGATTTAAAACAATTTAGTTCATCCAAATGTGAAATATAGAAAGCATGTGTTTAGATAAGCTGATATACACAAGAATATACAAAAGATATATATATATATATATATATATATGAGTCAGCCTAGGGATACTCCCTAATCCTACTCCCTACTTTTACACCCCATCTAAACCATTCTTTTAAGAAAATCAATGATCTTAAAAATGAATAGGTGGCATCCTGTGTAGAAAGTAGTTAATTACCAAATTAACCTTCATTTCATATTAGAAACACAAAATTTTTCATCTCTTTCCCTGTTGACTCTCTCTCTCTTAACCAAACAAATACGTTCTCATCTCTTCCCTGTTCTCTCTCTTAGAAAAAAACACAAACTCTTTCTCATCTCTATCTCTCTCTCTCTCTCTTAAAAAAAACACAGACAGCGTAATACGTTCTCATCTTACTCCCCATTCTCTCTCTCTTACCAAAAACCAAAAAACACCAGAGTTCTCATCTCTTCCCATTCTCTGTCTCTCTCTTAAAAAAAACACAGACATAAACACAACCGTATCTTACTTTTCTCTTGCCAGGGATCTTAAAAAACATATCTTACTTTTCTGCATTACAGAATTTGGACATTGTCAATTACTTGATTTTATCTACACAGAGAGCATGTTTGCCTAAATAACACCAAAGAAATAGATCAGATGGTTAAGATCTCTCATGACCGTGATGATGATGATGATGGTGAGGAAGGGAAGACAATGATAAAGAAAGAAAAGGAGGGATGGAAGATTGATTTTTCAGGAGGGAAATCAGCAACACCATTACTGGACACAATAAATTACCCAATCCAGATGAAGAATCTCTCCACATGACATTATAAACGATTCATCTTCTTGATGATCATGTATTTGTCTTGGATGATTTTTATTTTTGATAACTGGCTTCTCAGACATTGATGGAGTTGTAATGGTTTTCCTTTGTTATTTAAATGTTCCTTTAGGATCTTGAACAACTAGCAGCAGAGCTTAGAGCAGATATTGTCTTCTATTTTGAGTCCAATTTCTTCCAAGTAAACCAAGTTTCTAACATCTTAGCCTCTTAGGTACAAGCTGAACAGTTGGACTTGTATTGGCCAACATCTGCTTACTATGGAGCTCCTCCGAAAAATTCCATGACTACAATAAAGCAACTCTGTTTTTTTTAAGAGAGAGACAGAGAATGAGATGAGAACTCTGTTTTTTTTGAAGAGAGAGACAGAGAATGAGATGAGAACTCTGTGTTTTTTTCTAAGAGATAGAGAACGAGGATGAGATGAGATCGTATTTGTTTGGTTAGGAGAGAGAGTAAATAGGGAAAGAGATTAAAAATTTTATGTTTCTAATTTTAAAATGAAGGTGTTAATTTGGGAATTAACTATTTCTACACAGGATGCCACCTATGTATTTTTAAGACCATTGATTTTCCTAAAAGAGTGGTTTAGATGGGGTGTAAAAGTAGGGAGTAAGATTAGGGAGTATCCCTAGACTGACTCTATATTTATATATATATTAGTTAGGCACTGCACATGCAAACCTTGTTTTTCTTCATGATAATCTTTTCACCACCTGCCCCAATCCTCTAATGTTCCAAGAGATAATAGATAGACCCCATCATCTATTAACTCTACAATCCCAACCATTTCTAGGGCTACAAGACACTCCTCTAGGGTACGCTTGCACCGTAAAGTCTAACCTCCTCAGCTCTGTTGCTGAGATTCTCCCCTGACCTATTGTGGATTTGGATTTAGAGTCCCTCCCAAGACCCTGCCTCTCTCAAGGCTCTGGAACAAGATCCCCAGTTAACTAGCCATTCCTTATAAAGAGATGTTATCCCATCTAATAATTACTTAGATTAGCGTCAGTATGCAAATATCAATCAATATATGATTGACTCAAGATTCAATTACTACAAAATCACAAGACATGTGAAACCAAGATCTGATATAAACAATTTCATAATTTTCCTCAATTAAAGGATCTAAATAGACATGGAATATTCCTTTAATTTCCTTGAAATAATTTAAATTGATAAGGAATGATCTAAATACCGATCCTATTAAAAAATAATGAATCACAATAACATTAAATCAAAGTAAACTGTTGTTATCTAAACTTACAAATCATATAAAAGAACTAATGTTACACCATGTAGTTGATGAAGGGAAACTGAATTACCCAATCCAAATGCCAGTCCCCAACTAAGTAATACGGATAAAGCTTTCATTCTTCAATGGAGTTCCTTAACTGCATTCGACCAAAAGCTCACATTGATTGCCTTCCCTCGAGTATCTTGTTCTGGGGACTTTCATCCACAGTTATCACCAGACCCGGCAAATCCAACCCTCTAAACTGAGGATTCTTCACAAGCTGAAATACGATTCCCCTTTCACTATCGGACACCAGGCGTGTGGTTTGCAACACCCCCATGGACCTTGATTTGCTCAGTCTCACAACAGGAATTCTTAAAGCCACACCCGATTTCCTCCGGACCAGCCCAAGCTGATGGCAATTCTTAGTTTCATACCCCATTTTGATCTCACGAACTGACCCAATTGATTTGGACCGGACACTGCGATCCCCAACTAATTTACTCTGTTCTCTTCCAAAATTCACACCAGGCAGAACACTGCATACTTTAGTATTCCTCAACAACATGGTTCTACTCTGTTTCGAGTTCTTGACAACCTCTTCACTACCATCAAACACTTCCTGCTTTACCGAAATTAATGGCTTCCTCATCCCCCTTCTGAGATTGTTCCAAATTGGAGACCCCACTCTCTTACTAACAACTCTAAGGCAATCCACCACCTCTGCCATTGCCGGCCTCTTCTCAGGCGCCGACCTAACACACCGAGCCGCCAACACTGCCAATCGTCGCATAACTGACATGTCCTCCGGCGGCCCAATCCGGGTATCGTAAATTGCAGAGAATTCCCCCTTCTTGATAAGGGGTAATGCCCAATCAATCACAGAAAGGGGACTGTAATTGACATCAATGGCCTTCCTTCCAGTAATAATCTCCAACAACAATATCCCAAAACTAAAGACATCGCTCTTTGCACTGAGATTCTCCGGCGCAATATAGCCGGGGTCGAGGTACCCTAACGTGCCCGCCGGTGGCGTACACCTTATCCTTACATCCTCCAAATGCCCTCTCAGCGCCAGCCCGAAATCCCCTAACCTGGCATTCCAATTCCCATCAACGAGAACATTCGAAGACTTGATATCTCTGTGAATAACAGGCGGGTTCGAAGAATGCAGAGTCTCGACCGCTTTTGCGGTCTGCAAAGCGAACCGGACTCGCTTAGCCCAACCGGGCGGTCGAGGGCTGGAATGAAGAATATCGTAGAGAGACCCATTGGGCATAAACTCAACAACGATTAGTTTCTTCTCGTTCGAATCGAGACTAAACCCTAATAGATTAACAAGACGAGGGCTTCGAATCTTGGAAAGGATTTCGATCTCGTTATCTTCTTGAAGGGGTGTAGCTGAAGTGGACGATGTTGCTTTCTTGACGGCGACGGTGAGCTTTCCGTCGTCGAGAACAGCTTTGTAGACAGCACCGTGGCTACCTCTGCCGAGAAAGTTTTGCGGCGAGAATCCGGCAGTGGCGGATTCGAGATGGGTGTAGGAGAAGTGTCTGATATTGGGAGATTTCTGGGGTTTGGTTCTTTTTCTCTGTTTCTTCTTCATGTCCCAGTTGTAGGGATCGCAAGTACTGATTGCAGACTCTGCATTGCAAGAAAGATAACCCATTTACGTGGTCTCTCACAATGCTGCAGCAGAAGCAGAAGCAGAAGAAGAAACTGTAAAGAGGGAAGGAAGAGAGAGAGAGAGAGAGATTCAAAGGGAAGTAGTAAAAAAGCCATTACTGCTCATTCAAAGAATAATTTATCAATAAAATAAGAATAAATTATTCGACCTCCATGATTTTAAACTCTACTGTTGCAGGCTTTTAGAGAGAGATAGGTAGAGAGAGAGAGGAAAAATGTCAAACATAGAAAAAGCAGAGAGTGGAATTTCTTGGGTTTGGATTTAAAGAGGTAGGGTCCAGCGGGTCCGGCCCACATTTGACTTAAATGGATATCTTACTTATTAGGTGGACTGTGGACCCCAAGACAGTTGGGCTATTATATCATTATCCAGATTGGATCCGGTTAAGAGGGCTCCGGATAGAATAGGGATTTCTATAATTTTATTTACAGATCCGATCGAATCCGGAACCATGCAGACCTAGGGGTGATATGGAGCCGAGCCGAGTAGTGGGGTGTTCAGGCTCGTTGCAATACATATATGTTCAAGCTCGGCTCGAATTCGACTCGAGTGCGTTCAAGCTCATCTCGTAGAATGCACATCGAGCTCTCAGCTATACATACCCTAAATTTCAAAGGGTATTTCCCACTTCAAACCATAAAATCAAAACAAAATTTCTCACAAACCGATCTTTCTAAAATCAGCTCATATGATCTATTAAAAGTAATCAAAATTCATTTTTAGCAAAGATTGATCAACTAAAAAATAAAGATTTTCAAAACATACAAAAAATATCATCCGAAAAAAATCAGGTGAGCTCGTTGCAATACATCCACCTATTAAAAGTAATCAAAACAAAGATTGCTTGTTGCAATACATCCATTTTTTATGCAGGGGATTCAAAACTTGAAGCATATTAATCAAGAGAGGTGTAGTGCGACAGACGCGAAAGAGAGCTCACAGGCATGAGGAAGAATATGAAGAAGGAAATAGGGTTAGGCTACAGACCTACGGTCTTTGGTTTGATCAAAAGCCTCAAACTCGACTTTGAACAAAGAAATATCTTCTAACTTTTTATTCTAGGCACATAATTTAGATTATTTATGTTTCATGTCATTAACTAATTTTACCATTTTAATCACTTATTTTAGATTATTTACATTTCATGTCATCTTATATGTGTTTATATGTGGAATCCCAAGCCGAGTAGGGGTGTGTTCAAGCTCGGCTCGTTTATTAAACGAGCTCGAAAATAGTGTTCAAGCTCGGCTCGTTTACAAAATAAGCAAACGATGCTTGAGCTTCCGAGTAGTTCACGAACATTTTGTTCAATAACCACTCCTATTTAAAAGTGATGGGATCCGCTGAATTAGAGTGGATTCGACCCGTAACCATCATAATTTTGCCCCACTTCGGGGTGTGGTGGGTTTCTAACCCATCGGATCCTTCCTGGAGAATAATGATTAATGAGCGTGATGAGTGGAATCTGGTAGGCGTTCTTACGTCTATCCTAAACGCGCGGTGACTTTTGCATGCTTCTACGATCTATAGAATATGATAAGCTTTTCTTTTTTCCTGTTTTCTTTTTTTTTTTGTGACTCTATGACAATGCCAATTGGAGTGACCTAACATTAGTTTGACTTATCCTCCCCATTTATGTTTTGGTGTTTAATCTAGAAGATCTCTTCAATCAAAAAGAGAAAAATCTAGAAGATCTCCTGGGCCGGGCCGGGTCCTCTACCTCTTTCATGTATGTCATGAAATGGAGCAGGTTAGTCCGGATTATCAAGTTAGTGAGTGTTTTTTCTTTTGAGATTAACTATGAACATAAGCTTGGTTGAAGAAAAAGTTGGAGCAATAAAAAAATTGTCTTATGGCATGGGTAGTTTGGAAATTATAATACATATGAAGAGTATATCTATCAATTAAAAAAATTTCATGTAATTCTCAAACTACCCCTATAAGGCATATTTTTGGGTTGATCCAATTTGCTATTCAACCCGAGCTCCGGTCATAGTTATTCTCCTTTTTTTTTGTTTTTTTTTTAATCCTATGTTGACCAATTTCTTACATAAGGGACAAAAATATGGTAGATAGGTTTTTTTTTTGGTAGATGGGTATTCAATCCTAGGATTTGGTTAGATTATTACCATTTGTTGTTGAAATGAAAAGAGAGAACTCTTTCTACTGAACTAAGGCTATTCTAAATAGTCATAGATAGCATAAGAATTATTTTGTTGTTTGGCGTGTTAGGGTTTGTGGGAGGTGGGCTCTCTCTGCTTTGCTTTTCTCCGTATTCTCCACAAAAACATACAAGTGCTCTACATTAGTTGAACACAATTCAGAAGTGACAGGCTAATCTAAGCTTATTATAATTTAAAAGTTATCAACATTCAAGCTCAAATTAATCTCAAGCCCTATCCAAGAAAAAAAAAAGCTCAAGCCCAACATGTTCAGGCTCGGCTTTAATATAGGTCCTTACTTAGCTGTTTATGCTTGGATTCAGTGGTTTAATAAGTTATGAATAAGGGTCCTAATATATATCAAGTTAACCCATATCTTAGATGTTTAATCCTTAGTAACCCAAATCGTCTATACTACTACACACTCTCATTCTAAAACGTCGCTCTAATGGTTTGAGAATGAATTCGTCTTAAGAGCGCGATTTTTCTTTTGGGAGTGCGTGGTTTTAATTTGTGAAGAGCACGGTGTGGATTCAAAGTGCACAAAGCATCCTTCTTCCAAGTTAATGGCAATGGGTTTCAATACTGTAATTTTTTATTTATTTTTTTATAGGAAGGTTATCATGTAAAACACACACATACACCTTAATTGCACACACATTACCAAACCTAAGTTAGCCGCTAAAGTGTCATATGGGCAAGTCCAAGCAACCACTCCAAAAGGACATGCCTTAAGGAGGGTTGATGGCCCCTTATACACCCATGCAAAGTCCACTTCCCAATCAATGTGGGACTAAACCCGAGATACGCACTGCAACTCATACGGTAAATAACAAATGAAACACTTTTTAGGTTTTTCATCTCTACCCTTAAGCTGGATTTGACAATTGAGGGAAAGCACCTCAATTCTTTTCACTTTTAATTTTTATCCTTTCACTCTAATTATTTTTACTTTTTTTTTTTTACTTTTTTTACATCTTTACCCAAATATTTTTTCCAACCCACTTTAACTATCGAATCCCAATACATGCAAACAGATCAGGGCCATTGAGTAGACCAAATTCAAACTATCCTTTCAAACTAATTGACCATTGAGTAGACCAAATTCAAATAATCCTTTCAAACTATTTTGTATGGATGAAATAAAAGAAAACGGTCAAAACTTTGGCTCGCGCATCTTGTTTACACTATATATCTGTATGATTTTATTAATTTTTTAAATAATTTTTGAGAACTATATATATATATATATATATATATATATATATACACTAATATGAATAGGATAATCGAGTGTTCAAAACGTCGATTGAACTATTTTTTAATCCAAAACTGTCATTCCTTAATTTAAAGGTGGGTTAAATTTTAGTCAATTCCAAAACTTCCCTTACACTTATAGATTAAATTTTAGTTAATTTCATAACTGCCCATATATATGGGTTTAAAACAATGACTAAAGCTTACTTAATTTCAAAACTATCTTTTACTTTTAGCTTTTATTAATATAAATGATTTTTTCACCAAAAAAATATATGAGACTTAAAAAGTTGATTGAAATTTAATATAATCCAAAAATAGTCATTTATTAATTTATAAAGCAATATTTTCATAACCGGACCAACCATTGAACTTGTCGGTTAACCAATTTCCAATTCAACTGGTCTAGTTGGATCATCTCTTTTTATTATTAAAAATATATTTTTTTATTTTCTTGGCAGAATGTCCCTAAAGTTTTTTTATTCTCAAAATGTCCTTAAGTTAGGTTTCCATACCTAAAATGCCTGCAAATTTTTTCCTACATTCAGAATGTCCTAAAGATTTTTTAATTCCCAAAATGTCCCTAAGTCAAATTTTTATACCCAAAATACGTCTCACAAATTTTTTAACCCAAAATACTATTCAAGTTTGCCCATATTTTATTTTCTTCATTTCTACAATGTCCCTCAATTTTTTATGCTGCCAAAATGCCCGCAATTTTTATACCTAAAATGCTCTTAAAGCTTTTGGGTTCTCAAAATGTCCCTACGTCATATTTTTATACTTAACATGTCTCTCACAATTTTTTACCTAAAATATTCCTTAAGTTTTATACCCAAACTATTCTTTAAATTTTTTAAAATGCCCCTCACTAGGGGTCCTCTTCCCAATCTCTCTCCCCATCCCATCTCTCTCACGTGCATTGCATATGTGACCCATATATATATATATATATATATATATATATGTGAGTGCTCCTGACCCTATCCTAAATTGAAATTTGACACTCTCACTCTGCGCTTTAGTTACTTAAGTTTAATCCCTGGCATTACATTTGGGGAGGATTCTGCCCCGATCATTTTATTCTTGCAACATCATTTAAGACAAGCTTACAACTTTGGTAATGCATATAGTTAATGATGAATGGTAATGGTGCGGTACACTTCACCATGAGATGCAGGCCAGGCCATAACAGGAAACCATATCCTGGCCCAAAAATCAACCAGACATGTAAATCTAAACCTGGCCGACAGGCCTCTGGGCCAGGTCCAGTCATCATATCCCGGCCCAAAAATCAACCAGACATGTAAATCTGTACCTGGCCGACAGGCCTCTCTGGCTCTGGGTCTGGGACAGGCCTCTGGCTCTGGGTCTGGGCCAGGCCCACTCTTAGACGACCAGTTCTATTTGAATTGAAGAGGTGTTTGACCGTGTTTCGCTGTACCAACTTGGAATGGGTATAGCAGTTGATATGCCCTGTAACAAACTAGAACAGATACTAACCAAATTTATAGGGTTGCGGCCTAACCTAGCCCCCGGTTCATTTGTATACCTCTTTTGGAATGTTTACAATCCCAAATATTAGTGGGGAATTATCATTGCAACCAAACCCAATTCCAAAATCAAGCTCACAAAAACAAAAAACAAAAAACAAAAAATACCTCCAAAGTCAGGACTCTCTGGAAAGACTAAGAGCTAAAATAGTAAATACTATCAATTTCGGGTTTCAGACCCTGTAATGGTCTACTTCCTCTTTCTCCACACATGCACAATCGTGTATAGATAGATAGATAGACTGTAATATCATTCCGGCTGGGAGACAATCAATCCGGTATCAGAAACAAAACGGATTTGAATCCGATAACCCGCTAAGTGACCCTTCACTCATCTTTTCAGATACACAAAAGTGGTAGATCAATAACCCGCCCACCAACTACTTAGTGATAGTAAATACAAGATGCATCCCTCATATATATATATATATATATATTTGTAAATAGGCATCTTATTTCATTAACTAGAGGACCTCATCCAAGAGCTTAAACCTTCGAACCTTGCCTTTGAACACCTGAACTGTCAATATCCCTCTCTTTGAGTTTGAGATCTCCTCTAGTCTTGCACTTCTCAGTGTTTCCTCCATGCAACCATCTGTGACCATCTTCTTCCTGGCCGATGATGATCGCTTCGGCGACCTCCATTTCTTAATGGGTTTGCCTTTCTGGACCTTCATACGAGCATGGCCATCACTTTTCTTCTTCTTCTTCTTCTTAATCTTGTTATCATCTTTATTTTTGTAATTGTTTGTTGAAGAAGAGATTGAGGAATTGATCAGGCACCAATTGCAGACTCGACAAGACTCGGCTTTTGGGTACAGATTGCTACAATATCTGTAACATCAAATATCTGAGAATACAAGAGATATATAGAGGATTGATAAAAGAAAACCCAGAAGATTTTAAAAGGAATTTTCTTCTTTCATGTATTTATATTATTATATATTACCTGTGCTGAGATCTGAAATGGCAAACCTTGCATCGGAAGAGCTCGAAGGGTAAGCCGTAGTCGCCACACATGCAACACTCAACGATTGGCGATGTTATTACAGTTGCTGCTTTGCTTTTACTCATTTCGTTACATGGAAGGGAGAGGAAATAGAGGGTTTCAAGTCCAGCAAAATACGTGTATGAGTGTATCATGTGAGTACTGTCCTTTTTTATCCTCAATTTAGAGGCTGATACGTGTCTAATTAAGTTTTGTTTCTACTGGCACGCTCACTTGAAGCGCGTGTCATGTAGGGTGCTAAAACCCTTCCCCACCTTAGAAAAACAAAACATTGACCCCCTGTAACTAAGGTAACTCTCTAGTCTCCGATGATTAAGCTAGATAGAATGTAACACCACCTTCCTCCCGACAGGGTGCGGCTGAGCGCGTATACAGATTGATTATGACTTATGAGAGCTCTTTCTACTGGCAGACAAACTTTGACAGCCCTACAGCTTATTTTCCAGACTCTCACAAGGAGGACCGAAGAACAACTACTCCTAAAGTCAAGCTACACACCCCCGTTTAGACGGAAGCATATCCTCTCTGTTCTTCCCTGGATTCTTACCGTGGCCATTGATTTTGAAGGCTAGGATTTTTCTAAGATGTGGTTACAACTGTTACATCTTACAAACCAATTGATCCTGACCTTCCAACACCCATGGCCTTAAGGAAGAACACAGAGGATATGTTTCCCTGTTTAGACCTAGTGCAGATATTTTGGGAAACAAATCATATGTGTTCTTGTGTTCTTCCCTAGGTTCTTCCCTATGGTCATGAGTGTTGGAAGGCCACGATCAATTAGTTTGTTCAGATTTAACAGTTTTAACCATCTCTTAGAGAAATCCTAGTTTTCAAAAATGCTGGTCACTAGGAAGAACTCAAGAAAGAACACAAAGGATATGGTTTCGATATTTTTGGTTGTGTTCTTTTCGTGAAACTCTAAAGGTTCAGGAACTTCAAAGTTCCTAAAACATTAAAGATTCGGATTTTGAAATAAGGCTCCGTTCTTTCGGTGGAACTTTTAAAGTCTAGAACTTTCATTGTTTCATGTCTAATTTTACTTAAGGCTAGAACTATATTATTCCATAGTGCGTAAAAGTTCTACAAATATGGAACTTTCAAGTTCTACCAAATTTTTTGAATTTTTTATGTTCCATAGATGTAGAACCTTTAATTTATAAATTGAACTCGATAAATCTGAGATACCATAGAATAAAAGGGTTAAAAACTCTCTTCCCTCTTTTCTCAAACTCTTGCCTCTTGTTCCAAAACATTAATTTTCCGGACTTTTAAAAATTTCACCAAAAGAAAGGAGCCATATGTTCTCTTTTTACCCAGGTTTTTATGACTAAATTTCTGGGACTTTAGAAGTACACTTTTCTTTTGACATAGAAATTTGGGGTTGAAAATTTAACATTAAAAAATCATTAATATTTAATTTCTTAATTGTACTTGCAATATCATAAAATATAATTTAATTTTCTTGTTTTTTTAATATACGATATAAATATAATTGGTTTTTTTTTATGACTTAAGGTATTCATATCATTATTCCACAATATTCTCATGTCATTAAACAATGTTCTACAAGTCATTTGAAATTATGTCAAACCTGAATAAAAGCCAATAATCTGCTTAATATCATTTTTACCTATGATGTATGTGAGAAAGGAGTAGTGTATTTGGAATAAGAGACTCATTTTTACCAGGATCTCAATCAATTAAAAGTTCTACTTAGACGAAATTTTAAAGTTCCAGCTCTTTTACATGGATTTTCATGGATTTTTAACTTACGCAAAACTTTAAAGATCCACCACTTTGGGTAAAAGAACAGACTTACACTTTTAAAGTTCCGGGATTTTAATAGTTCTATCTCAAAGTTCCGCGAAAAGAACACACCTTGTAGATACCTTTGCAAGGATTTCTTGTAGAGAATGTTTTAAAACCCGGACACTAACCCAGTCGAGGGGGCAGGTCAAACTATCGAGTCAATCCAGGTTGACCCAATTATGATTACAAAAAAAAATGCCTAATATTGATATTTTTTAAGTAATTTAGGTCTCTTACTTTCCTATATTTTTATATATATAACTTAAATAAGAAACTAACATGTTAATTAAAAAGAAAAAGTCATTGCACAATTCTAACAAAAAAAACAATGACCACAGTCAACTCTAAAATCCTAAAATTTCCTAGTTTTGCAAATATTTGGTATTATTAAAATAAGGGTTCTTGTATATAAATCACGGCATTGGATTACCTCTAGTGCACACCCGAGGCTCATTCATCCATTCATCAAGGGGCACGTGGTGATAAAAAGGGGAGAGATATCAATTGGGGAGAAGTAAAAAAAACTGGGGAGAAAATAAAATGGACTTCTCCCCTATTTAGTGCCACATGTCGCATGTTGAATGGACACCCAAGGCTGAGCCTCAGGCTCGCACCAAAAGTAATCCGACGCCATAAATCACTACAACAAACCCAAAAAGAAGCATCCAGATCACTAAATGCAAATTCATAGGATGATGAAGCAACGTAAGAAAACAAAATGATAAACCAATCGAAGCGAAACGATGAGGCCGTAATTCTTACTAGAGAACAGTAAGGTTGCTGGGCAACCTAAAGGAAGATGATGACTTGTTTGTTGTGGAGAAACCACGAAGGGAATGATGTACTTGCTGTATAGACACCAAAAAAATACATAAATCAAAGAGATCATAACATTACCAAAAAAAAATAGATCATAACCTTGTCTAAGTTTATAATGGTTTAAAGAAAACAAGACAAAGAAACTCAACAATTTAGGGGTGTATTCGAGCTCTACTTGGTTCGAAATTTTTTATCTATGCTCGAGCTTGGCTCGGCTCGGCTTGATATGTAGTTCGAAAAGCTCGGTTCAAAGCTCGGCTCTGCTTGAGCTCGGATTGAATTATTAAAAAATTATTTTTAAATAAAAATAATGATCTTTTTATTATATATATAAATATAATAATTATATTATTTTTTAATACAATATTCAATCCAAACCAAGCTCGAGCCTCAATCAGGCCGAGCTTCGAACTGAACCGAATCAACAGCCCTTAGCTCGAGCTCGGCTTGAATACATTTTCAAACTCAAAAAATAGCTCGGCTCGATCAAGCCTATTTTTCGAGGTCAAGCCCGGTTTGATCGGGCCGAGCTAAGTTGAACTTCGAGCTAGCCCGGTTTGGATACACCCTAGTGAACATAAACATGAAATCACACCACCTGAAGGCCTCTAAAAGCTCTCAACCTCCCAGAATTTCAAAATCCAATGCTTTTACCAACGAGCCAAGATAAAGTAGAAAACTCTCCGAGTTAAAGGTTCAAAGAAAACCGGGATCGGCTCTCCAAAACCTGGACGGTTTTCTTTGAGCCCCTTTTTAATAGTATTTTATAAATTAGAATAAAATCAATGAAAAACTAAAAATTATAAATTTTCCATAATTAACCTGGTCAGTTCAAGTTCAAAGAAAATCGTTCGGGTTGATTAGCTCGCACCAATTCAGATGGTTTTCATTGGGTCAGTCCAAGTTAGAGAATCAACTCATTAAAGGTTTGACCCAGCCCATGAAGGTACCAGGTCTCAGGTCAATCGGTCCAACCGAGCAGGTCAGTCGGGGTCTTAAAACATTGCTTGTAGAATCCACCTAAGCATGGCATTTTCAAAATAAAGTCCTATAACACGAATTCTATGTTTTGATGATAGAATAGAATGATAGAAAGAATCGCATACGAGAAAAATCCGCCTATATAATGATCATATATCAAGACATATATATGGCTGAACTACATTCAAGCCATGTAGCTAGAACATCTGAGGTGCCTTCTCAAGTTCTTGAAGCTATCAAATTGGATAAATTGGGGTTTAGAAATATTCGGATTAAATAAATCTTGTGTAATCTCTTTGTTTCATGGGATTTTTATGTCCCCCTCTTTTTTTTCTTGTAAGCTCATTTTTTTTAATCTAATTAACAGCTAGGGTCCTCCAAACCCCCCTTCTCTAGGTGGCATTCCAATTCAAAATAATAATAAAAATGTGTGGGAGCCTATTGTCCTTTACCATCTTTGACACTAAATGAAATGAAATTCAACGGTCTAATTGAAATTTAGAATAAGAATTTTATGATGATGAGAACAGACTGGTCACTAGTATAGGCAAACATAAAGATAATGATGGTGGTGGTGGTGGTGGTGGTTGTGAAGATTCAAATATTCCATCCAAAACAAAACATCTGAGAAAGGTTGGCGGATGATAATTAACCAATATTCTCAACTCGACATGGCTTTTTATTAACAGAACTTTGTTTCACTTTGAGAAACTATTATAAGCCTAGCATCAATTCTTCTCTAATTCTAGAATAAATCAATGTGAATTCTCTAAAACAATTCAGTGTGAGAACCCATTTAGAAACAATCAGTCAAAATTCATTATAGAGAACATAAACGATAAAATCACGTTTGGAAAGAAGAAGAAAACAAGAATCACTACTATACCATTCCAACTGGATTACATAATTAAATGTTCATCCACTCGATCAATTATAAAATCTCGTTGAATTAGCTTAAGTATATACGTCATACTACAAATTTTATCAAATGCCCAATATTATACATGGGATAGGGGTGGTGGGGCGGGGTGGTGGTGGTGGGGAATTGTCGTGATGGAGGTGGTAGGGATGGATGGTGGGGGTTGCAAGTGAGTTGGGAGAGGGGAAAGGGTTGGGGAGAGAGAGATGAGATCGATAGGTGGCAATGGGAGTGGTGGTGATGATGATGGTGGGAGTGGGAGTGGGAGTGGGAGTGGCCCATAGGGATAAATCTGACCCCTTCTCATGTTCCCACCTAAGTATATGGGATATTTCAAGGAGTGAACTTCTTTCTTATTCTTGTAACGAAGATTAGGAAGATGAGTAGTCCCTCTTAGAATCATTTGTTCCTTTCATTTATCCCTTGCTTTTTATTCTCCTTGTAATAAAATTGAAACTTGAATAGATGGCGACCAGGAGTAGTAATGCCCCTTCTATAGAGTAGTGTTTCTTGAAAACACTCCTACAAAGCTACTTTTTTTTTTTTTGCTCTCAAATAAGAATGTTGGAAACCTCTTTTTAAGAAAAAAAAAAACATCATACCAAATGCACCTAAATATATTATGTTCTTGGAGAGTAGAAAAACAATCCCAAACCACATTGCCCAATCTCCTTTCTTATTCAAGCATTTATTTGACGAAAAAGACAACTAAGTGAGTCCATTACGCTCCGTTCTTTTGGTGGAACTTTTAAAGTCTAGAATTTTCATTGTTTCATGTCTAATTTTACTTAATGGCTAGAACTATATTATTTCATAGAGTGCAAAAGTTTTACAAATATGTAATTTTCAAATTCTACCAAAATATTTGGATTTTTTAAGTTTCATACATGTGGAACTTTTAATTAAATTGAATTTGATAAACTTGAGATATCATCGAGTAAAAGGGTTAGAAAGCCTCTCCCCTCTCTTCCCAGGCTCTTTTGCCTCTTGTTCCAAAACATTAATATTGTGGACTTTTAAAAATTCCACCAAAAGAACAGAGCTTTATAGAAGTCTACGAAGTTGAACCTGGTAGGACACAAAGAGAAGGCCCAATCCTCTAAAGCAAGACCTAGAAGGAGACCTCTAGTCCACTACTAAAAACAAAAGAGACCTCTAGTCCAAACCAAAAGAATGCTGACTTGACCAGTTCAATTCGGTCTAATCTACTATGGCCATTCTCCTTAGACATGTCTCCTATGTCATGTCCGTTAGAAGCTGATTCTCATACCAGTCTGCAAGGATAATTCATTCCGCTAATCCATTTAGACCAATGTATTCTGACCAATACTCCTCAAATAGTCTCATTAAGAACTAGTTCAATAAACCCCCAAGGGTGTAGCCCAGTGGTCCAACCGTAAACCCGGAGGTCTCAAGAACGATTCCTGGCTCCCCTCACTAACGGTTGCCTGGGGTGGGGGTATTCCCTATGTAGCCCTTGGGATTAGTCTGAGCTTTCAAGGCTCAGGATATCCACGGTTATCAAAAAAAACTAGTTCAATAAAATCAATCTAGCTATAACATTCCAGACCCGAATTACTACTAACAAAGTAAAAAACCTTAGATTGTTGTAGAACACTTCTACAAAGGAAGAATGACTTTGAAAAAACAGTTTTGGCGCTCTCTTGAGTGGTCAAGATTATTCCTACATTAAAGAAACATTATAATCATACCAAGGCATTGCGGACAGAATTAATTTAAATTTATATTTTATGGGCATCTTAAATAGGTTAGGAATGTAAGATTTTTGCATATGGTTGTGGTCTGGACAATGCCCATTATTCAAATGCCAGATTAAATCTACTCTAGAACAGAGATTGGCCGAATCTAAAATTACAGTGATGTATATGATATTGATAAAGTAAATTAGTGTTTTTAATTTAAAGGTTTAAGTCTTTTGATGGATTTAAAAGCCAAAAAAATATATCATATAAAGTCTTTATGTAATTAGTTTTAGTATCTTATATAAGCCTGCAGTTTGCATCTTTTCCATAGAGATCGGGTAAAGAGAATCAAAGTTGTTATGGAGATCCCGAGGATTTCTTAGCAATCGCTTTAATGACAGGTACATGTAGATGTCAATTTAAAATCATCTTTAATAATATGTTTAAAAGGTATTCTCTGTTTTGCTAAGCTTAATTAATTCTCAAAGTTACCCCCCCCCCCTCCCCTCTCTTCGTCTTTGCCCTACTGGTGGACTGTGGTCTCTCTCAATGGACTGTGGTCTCTCTCAAAAGAGGGGTCTCGGGATAACCCCAGCGATGAGTCGCAAGAGCTCCAATCTCCAAGCTTACCCACCGGCGATAAGTCGTAAGAGCTTCAATCACCAATCTCCAAGCTAAACCCCATAGATGAGTCGCAAGAACTCCAATCTCCAAGCTAACCACATAGGTAAATGATATAAATAAATTCTCAAAGTTAGTACTTATTTTTTACTTTCATGTTGGGGGATAAATTCTTAATTTGAAAGGACCCACCGCTCCACTAGCACCTCTTATTGAGGGATTCATTTCTTATTATTATTAGTTGGTCTGGCACGTGTGGAAGTTGTAATAAGGGAGGCGCATAAAGTAAGGTAATGAAAAGATTATGAAACTTTGGCAACAACAGATACCGGATAATTTCGTAATACAACAGATGTACACTTTAATTAATTCCCAATTGAAAAAAACAAAAGAAAAAAAAAAAGGAAATGTTTACTGTCGCATTTACAAATGTGTGGTCCTCATTAGTTCATATCCCCTTTTTAACACTGATTAGTTTCTATTTATAAGATTCACTCACTCCAAAGTTTAAGCAAGGAGTGTTATCTGCCAAGGAGTGTCGGCGCCTTATTTCTGAGAGAGCCCTGTGACCTCCGTAGGTGTTTTGTAATCTCTGTTCGTAGTTAAATGATATCTTCAAGTTTCAAAAAAAATCTTGATTTTTAATTTAAAAATAAAAATATTAATCTTAAGTTTAACAATGGTTAAAGAGGTGTTAAAAGAGTAATGTGGACATGACATTTGACTACCTAATCAAATGCATGGTGGCATAATCACTGCCCCAAAACAATAATAGTGATTACCCTACCTCTCATTCAAGGGCAGAACTTGGAATTTTTCATTGGGGGGGGGGGGGGGGGGGGGGACAAAATACATGTATAAAAAGACTAATGGATTTAAGGGTATGGAGCTTGGGGGTGTGACCCCTGAGAAAAAAAAAATTGAGTAAAATTTTTTTTTATAAGATTCTTTTTCCGGTTATGCCCTTGAGATTGCCACATGTCCTTATCGATACCCTTTAACTGTGGTTAAGATTCACTCACCCCTAAAGTTCACCCACCTATCCTTGGTTTTTAATAAAATATCAACTCTTTTTTGAACTCTAAGTTAAAATTCACTCATTTTTAAAGTTAAAAAATTTCAATATTTTTTTTCTAAAACCCATAATACGTATGTGAACCCTAAGAGTGGGTGAATTTTAACCATATTTAAGGAGTGTCAATAGGGACATGTGACGACCTCAAGCACATAACCCGACTCCATTGAGAGGCCCATTATATATATGACAAAAAAATTGGGGGCCACTATATGTATATATATATATATGTATATATATATATAAGGTAAAAGGACTCTGGGGAGGGAGGGCAACTATATTTAAAAAATGAGAAAAATTGAGGGCCCACTGTTTCGTACCACCCCTTTTTTTTGATATTTTGAACTAACTAAACACACTCAACACACACACACGCCTTACAATCTCAACTACAAGCCTATAACCACACACACCCCTCAAAAAAGAGGGGTGAGGTGGGAGTACTTGAAGGAGAAGGCCCCTACAGTCGTTAAGCGAGGTGAGATAAATGAGCTAACAGCTCATAAGAGAGCAAACACACCACACTATTTTTGTCTTTTTTTGATATTTTGAACTAACTAAACACACACCCACAAGACACACACACGCCCTACAATCTCAACTACAAGCCTATAACCACACACACCCCTCAAAAAAGAGGGGTGAGGTGGTAGTACTTGAAGGAGAAGACCCCTACAATCGTTAGGCGAGGTGGGATAAATGGGCTAACAGCTCATAAGAGAGCAAACACACCACACTGTTCTTTTCGTACCACCCCTTCACCCATAAGAAGGATTCCAAAAAATCTGGGCGGGGCCATGAGGACAACTATATTAAAAGAAATGAAAAAAATTGAGGGCCACTATTTCGTACCACCCCTCAGAAGGATTCCAAAAAAAAATTTGGGCGGGCCATGAGGGCAACTATATTAAAAGAAAAACTATATTAAAAGAAAAAAGAAAAAAATTGAGGGCCCATTATTTGGTACCACCCCTAAGAAGGATTCCAAAATATTTGGGCGGGGCCACGAGGGCAACTATATTTTAAAAAAATGAAAAAAATTAAGGGGCCCACTATTTCGTACCCCCCTTAGATGCTCCCCGAAAAAAATTAAGGGGCCCACTATTTCGTACCCCCCCCCCCATATTTACTATATGGCACTATATGATCAAATGGCCTCAGGGCTCTCAGGTTCCATACATTGTGCGAGAGTTGGCGTAAAAAGGGGGAGAAGTCATTTCATTTTCTACCCATAATTTTTACTTCTCCCCATTTGATATCTCTCACCCTTATTCTCACACACTTATCGCCACATGTATTATTATGGGTGGAGAAATCAAAATCATGGGCCCCATGATTTTGACTTCTCCACCACTTGTCACCTATTCTATGGAACCCGAGACAAGCCCTTTTTGGCTTCGCCAGAGACAATCCAAGGCTATGATCAAATGTCTTCTCATTTCATCCTTCTAAGTTTGGTTAAGCTAAACTGTAGAACCTCGGAATTCGAGTTCACTGTATCAGTGAATAGTGCCCTTGTATGGTGTGTGTGTAGAGGCCTAAGGTCTTCCTTTATGTTCTTGGTATTATGGTGAGTCAAGGGGGGGTTTTAGGTGCATATTTTGAGTCTCAACAAGAGAGTATAAAGATACTCTAAATGGGTAAAATCAATGGTATAAAATACCTCAAGTGTTTGTAGGGTTGTGAGTTAATAGTGCGGTGAATAGTTTTGTTATTAAGTACTAGTGTGTGAGGCATAAAGAGGCTGGGGCCTCTTAGGCATGTTGATGTGAATTCAATGATCACCTAGGTGGGTTACAAACCTATGGGGTAGTAAGTCATGAGATGTGGGTAGGGTTTTGGACACAATGGAAAAGAGTGTGAAAGCACTCGAAAAGTTCTAAGTGTTAAAAAGGTATGTCTTAACATACCCTTAACTTTAAGAAGCTCTAGTTTTGTCACCGTTGCTCAGAATTGAGTGATTCTTGAATTTTTTGAAAGGTATTGGAACCCTCTTCGAAGTTCATGTTTACCATTTTTCCATATTTTGAGTCAGGGTTAAGTTAAAAATTGGATTTCCAAAATCGGGTTGGCTGAAAAACTGGGTTACTAAAATCCATTTCCAGACCAGTTGTCTTTAGATGACATTTAGGTAATTAAAACTCAAAATTTAGATTTGTCCATTAGACACAAAATTGTTTCCCTTTGAATGATGAGTCTAACTCAAGTTGAATCGTTAAAATCCAATAAGCGAGTCAAAAGTTATGACCAAAATACCAAAACAGGAAAAATCTGGAAACTTTCTGTCAGAGTTACAAACGATCGTAACTACCCTATGAACGATCGTAGGGGAGCTACGAACGATCATAGCAAACCTACGAACAATCGTAGAGGTCCGAAAGCTGGGTAAACTCACTATAAAACCTACGATCGATCGTAGGAAGCCTACGAAGGATTATAGGCACGCGAACCAGAATTTTTGTACTAGTTTTTTTTGGGTTTCAACCCCTTGCCCTATAAATAGGAGATGATTTGGGGGTTTTTGGGTTACCCTAAACCTAAAGAGAAACCTTAGAGGAGAAGGGAAAAGATTTGAGGATTTTCAAGAGGGGGTTTTGGATTGGAGAAGGAGAGCACAAATCAAGCTTTGATCTCACTCTCACGCTCCATTGGAGCTTGGATCGTCATCCTCAAGCATGGGGTTCTCTTCTACAAGCTTTTTTAAGCCTAAGATCAAAGGGATTTTATCCAATAAAGTAAATACACTCTACTAGTCTTTAATGCCATAATCAATATAGTGAAACCTAGATAAAAAAAACCTTTGATTGTGCTATGAACTAGTAGGAAATCCTACAAGCTAACTTGTGATGCTTCTATGATTAAAACCAAATATTGAAATGTATGGATTATGACTAAATTATGAAGAGCATGATAAAAGACATAAGTTTTGGGGAAAATTAATGAAAAGCATAGGTTTTCTAGATAAGTATATATGAGTAGTCTTGCATGCATGTGTGTACATATACTCTCCTAGCTTTGAATTTCATAAACCCCTTTCTAAATCAAGATGAAATCCTATGAATTGTGATGTGAGTTGCTTTGTGATGATGCTATGCCTTTAACCAATGAATAAAATATGGTAATTAGTTAAATGTTCTATATGTTAGTATTCAAAGATGAAAAGCATGTAAAAAAACATAAGTTTTGGGAAGAACAAAGGAGAAAAACCTCATTTTCGACGTAATTGGAATTATGTGATTAAATTGTATATAGACTATTACAATCGATGAATTATATTGAGTATTGGCTATATTAAAGTGTTTCCTTTGTATCTATCATGTTATTCACAATTGTTACACTGACACATATGCATATGCGAGATCGAGTTTGTCTAAGTTATGGGTATCCAAAAGAAGATGTATAAGTATATAAGATGTAATACAAGAATAAGAAAAGGAAAATGCAATAAGCAAAAGAAATATATGGAAAGTATAAGATGCAAAAGAGGTTAAAAGAAGTACAAGAAGTATATGATGAAAAACCGACGGGGAGGCACGATAACAGGCCGCCTGAAAGGAAAATTGATACTGGCATCGGACTCCGATGATAGCAGGCCGCTGGGAAGGAAAATAGATACTGATTGTCTACTCCGAAGGTAACCAATGGTGAGGATAATATTAGGTCACCTAGCATATGTGGGTACAGGTAGTTGTCCGACTCCCGAGGTAGCAAAAGATGAATACCAAAGTATTTTAAATACTCATACATGAGAAGATAATAAAAATGAATATCAAGGTATTTTAAATACTCGTACATAAGAAGATAATGAAAGATGAGAACTAAGGTATTTTACATACCCGTATATGTAAAGATAAAAAATGATAAGAAGATGTTTTACGAGATTTTTCTGAGATATATGCACATGACATTATTTTGTTCTCCGCGCTTCAATTTCAGAAATGCATGTGAAATGAATTAACTGTGACATATGTTGTATTATTGTTTATGACATTACTGTTTAGTGGTTTGTATACGCGGAGTATTCAATACTTAGCCGTACATATTATGTTGGCAGGTCCGGTTGATGCACATGCTCAAGAATCGTGGGTCGAGAAGGAGCAATTGATGAGGTATCTACTTAGGAGAAACTTCAGGAGTATCAGAGGATAATTGATAGGTGGTGGCCCGGTGTTTGAGTGATGAGAGGAAGTGTCTTGTATATAAATTTTGTTAAATGAAATTATTCACTCTTTATTTTGGTTTTTGTTTATAAACTTGGATTACGGTATGTATAGAAAGAAAAAGTTTGTTCTACTTCCGCTATAGTATGCATAGAAGATTTGTATAATGTTTTCGCTATCATATATCTTATATGTTGTATAGGATTTACATATTGTATAGGATGATTTAGTAATAAGTTCACGACACCAAAGTATCCCAACTCTCAAGGGATATTCTGGATAACGGCATAAACCAACTAAAAGTTAATATTTTTATTTTAAAATTTTTATAAAAATCAAAATTAAATGGATGAACCTTAAGGATGAATAAATTTTAACTACAGTTAATGAATGTAAAAAGGAAAAGGTGGGAACCTATCAGCTCGACCTGCAATTTTTATTTTTATTTTTTCGGTTAAACACAATGACACACTATCAACGCAAACACAACACACATAGGGGAAATGCGCATTAAGATAATTAATTTTTTGAAAATAATAAAGAAATGATATTTTGAGCAACAAGTGTCAGAAGTTCTAAAAGAAAAAATAGAAGCCGCTTGAAGTTAAAGGGCGGGCCCATATGAAATCCGACGGTGGTGGATGAAGATGCTTTCTTATCCACTACATCTGATAACCACGTGAAATCGAGAGGCCTTTGTATTTTAAAACTGTGTTTTTTAAAGGGATGAAGACCAGAAGGAACACCGTGTGTGTGGTAGTCTCGGGAAATGACTAATATAGTTAGTCGTTTCTGCCAGCTAAAACACAAGCACCCACGTGGAAATCTGAGACCGCGACGTGGCTTCACTCCAACCACCCATACCCATCATTACTTACCACTACCCTCTAATTAAATTAATTAATTTTAATTAAAAAGGCCACCCCCACGAGTGGTTGTGATGGAGAGTGGCACGTGGATGCTGTGGATCCAGTTGCAGGCAGGTGTACGACTCCTGTTTTTTTTTTTAATCTTAATTTTATGATTGGTCCCACATTTTATATATTATATACACAGTAATGATAAAACCCAATGACTTTCCCTTGTTATAGACCAAAGCCCAGAAAATATGACCCTGGTCTGAACCCAAATGGGTATCCCTGAACCTTTTTTTAATTTATTATATTATATATTCAGAGGGAGTTAGCAGCTTGTTTGTCCTACAGTAGCTGTCGTTCAATTACATATTTTATTATCTATAGATATTAATAAATGTATTTTAATATTATATAATAATCAATTAGATATTTATCAAATCGAATATATAAATATTTGAATTCCTCGAGTGCTCTTGCGCCGAAAATGAACAGAGTTAAACGATCTGTCAAAACTATGGGATATAAAAATACATCGATAGGGCGCAATTAGGTGTGGAAGAAAAGAGTTAGCAACTTTTTTTCTTATTCGTTTTGGATCTAATTATAAATAGATAGTAAGAGTTTTATTTTTTTTTGGTAATCTACTAAGAGTTTTATTTGAACTTATTCGTATATGAATCGAATAGAAATAATATTGTGTCATCTAAATCTCTACAAGCATGATTCCAAAAATGTCATCTACTTATTTCCAAGTTTCAAAATCTTGACTCTACCTTATTCAAGATGCCTCCCTTTTATTGACTAGTGAGTAAACTTCTTGCTTGTCACATCGGAAGGAAAATCTTTCCTGATTTTATCCAAGACCACATCCATAAGAGGAGGCACGCCTCGTCATCTGAGCTGGAGGAGCAGGTGATCAATCCCCTTCTGCCATAAAAACATACCCATGGTGCATGACTACATTCTCTTCCACTAGAGCTACCGTGGACCCCATCTTCCTTATCACCATTACTGTTGATGAGGGTAGCTGCTCTAAAGAGCCAGACAAATTGCTCTTTACCGACAAAGTACCATCCTAAGAGCATCTCCAACCCAATTTCTTAAATTTCTCTACTTTTACTCTATAGAGGAGAGTTTTCTTAAAATAGGGGTCCACTTTTTCTCCTTGCAACTTCAACCCCTTTAACCAGAAAAAACTCCAACCCCACTCTTTAGTCTTTACTTCTTCTCTACCTCTATTCAAATACTCATTTTTTTTATTTCCTAACCTTACTTCATATTCAAATGATTTGATAAGACTTTAAATATATATATATATATATATATATGATAAGGAGGGGATTTGGCTCCTTATGAGTAAGGAACCAAATCTCCGACTCTGTAGTAGGGAGTGCGTTGGAGTGCTTAAAATAGGATATACCACTCTACTGTAGAGAAGAAAGCTCCTAAGGGAGTGCGTTGGAGATGCTCTAAGCATCACAACAACAACGATGATTTTAATAATAGCAAGGTGTGGACCAATATCTAGATGGCATAGAAAAATAAGCTTTTACTTCCAATCTTCATCTACCATAGCTCGCAAGTCATTTAATGAGTTAGTTCACGACCTATCAAATCAAGTTCACAAGACAATGAGAATGAATTATTTTGGAGGGTCTTAAAATATATACCATCCACAGTGGTCCTTGACTTTCTCAGCATCTCTAAATAAACGGATATTGATTAGATGTTAACTAAGTTGATACACATTCCACACGGACCATTTCATGTGGAATCTAAAATCCGAACTTCAATTCATGCATTAATTGATCAATAGTGTTTGGTTCGATTCATTGTAAACGATTATGTGGTGATATCATAATCTTGTTATGAGGTGATTAGTGTGGAGCATAACCGCTTCGGGACCTTTAAGACTATGTAAAACTTGGCATCCAATAAGGCCTATAAGATCTATTAATCTATTAAGCTTGAGAGAGATTCTTCAAAATTTTCTTCTATTACATAACCAAAATATTATTTTTATAAATAACTAGGTAATCGCTTATTGACAGAGTGCTAAGCAAACTAGATTCTTACTGACAACAACGCTTACTTATGACAACGCTTATCAATCTAATCGCTTTCGACAACAATAATCCGAACCACACAGTCCTAAGGCATCTACGGAGATTTTTTTATTTTTTTTTAATCAATATATAGTTAGGCCGCAACCCCAATTAGAAAGGTTAGTGGCCGGGTAGATTTTCCAACATCACACCCCCGGGACTTGATCCCAGGTCAAGCAAGTGGCACCATGCTCGCTCAACCAATGGGGCAAGCGTTGCTTCCTACCAATGGTGGTTGGCATGCTCCCCAATCCATTCAATGAATAGACCCTTTTAAGGTATTGATCAACCAAAAAGATGCAACCAATCGATGGTTGTGATCAATCAACCCTATTGAACCATTGCCTAGACATCTCCTCATCCAATGGGGACCCATCTACAGGAATTTCTCGAACTCATGAGCATGTGTTTTGTATGGGTCCCTGTAGAGATTTACCACCCAAATGAGTAGTTATAGCTACCAAACTTACCACCATATTTAGTCCATACTGCACAGTGGCATTTTCGTAAATTTTGATTTTATCTATCTATGTATTATATATTTTCACCTGCCATGTAAAAGTCTGTTATTCTTCTCATCAAACGTGGTGTTATTGAGTTTACCAAAAAAAAAAACACAAGGAATGTTTATTGAGCTTATAATACTAACAATAGTAAGAAAATATAGAAAAATCATGTAGCACCAAAAAGATAGAGAAGAAAGGAAGCTAAAGAGGAGAGGCAAAGGAGCAGAATCTCCACTCTCTGTATAGAGAAAGTGTCTGAAAGGCAAAGCAAAAGAGAGAAGTGCAGTCAAAAGATCCAAAAACAGTGCCAAGCCCATTACTTCACAGCCTGTAAGAGTGTTGGAAATCTAGAAGAACCCGACAATCTAAGATAATTCCAAGCATCCCATGTGGGATTCTTCTTCCTCCCCAGCTCTGTTCCTTAGTAGTTCTGGTTTGTGTTCTGCTTTCCTTTTCTGTTCAGTACTGTGTTCTTCCTCTCATTTGGAGGGTCCCCTCTAAGAGAAGCCCAATCAGTTTTCTGGGTTTCTGGTTTCCATCATGTGGGAGTCGGATAGCGAGTCGGCCGGAGGGAGAGAGTATGTTAATGGAGTCCTCAGTTCGAAAAAGATCGGAGTCAAGACCGACGGATTTGAGAGAAGAGATCAGTCATGGTAGTTAACATAGTTTCACTTTAAATTTTCATGTTTGAATATACATAAAACATATTGATAGATCTTGAAATTACATACAATCTAAGTATCTGTTCCATGTATTTAATTTGTGTTTTTCTTTCTTCAATCTGCTAGGAATCTGAATTGTAGAATAAATACCAGAACATGAACATGTAAGTTTCTAAAGGACTGGTGAATTGTTATGTAAATAGGTATGTTGCAACTGATATCCCGAGTGACCTTCTAGTCCAAGTTGGAGATGTCAGTTTCCACTTACACAAGGTAGATGTTCAAATTTCCATTTCCACTGTGCTTCCTAGCTTTACCAGATTTCTATCTGGATTGTTGTGAATTTTTTTACAATTGATCATGTACTGGTTTGCAATTGTGTTGTCAAAGTATCCCCTGCTTTCTCGGAGTGGAAAGATGAACAGAGTCATATATGAGTCACGTGACGCAGAGATGAACAAGATAGTGTTGGATGATCTTCCTGGCGGGGCTGATGCATTTGAGCTTGCAGCGAAGTTCTGCTATGGAATTGCTGTTGATCTGACAGCCACCAACATCTCTGGTCTGAGATGTGCAGCAGAGTATCTTGAGATGACAGAGGACTTGGAAGAAGGTAACCTTATATTCAAAACTGAAGCCTTTCTCAGCTATGTGGTATTGTCCTCATGGAGAGACTCTATTCTAGTATTGAAAAGCTGCGAGCAGCTCTCTCCATGGGCAGAAAACCTCCAGATTGTCCGGAGATGCAGTGAGTCCATTGCTTGGAAAGCTTGTGCAAATCCGAAAGGTATCAGATGGGCTTATACAGGAAAACCCACAAAGGTCTCCAGCCCGAGATGGAACGATTCAAAGGAATCAAGCCCCAGTAGGAACCAGCAGGTTCCTCCTGATTGGTGGTTTGAAGATGTTTCGATCCTCAGGATCGACCACTTTGTCAGAGTTGTTACTGCAATCAAGGTGAAGGGAATGAGGTTTGAACTGATTGGAGCCGCAATTATGCAGTATGCAAGCAAATGGCTTCCAGGATTGACGAAAGAAGGAAATGGAGATGAAGGAAGTAACAACTCAGATAGTATTAGTATTAGCAGTAATTGGAAAGGTGGACTTCACATGATCATCGCGGGAAGTAAAGAGGAGGACCCACCTAATGTTCAGTTCCGAGAGCAACGTATGATCATTGAAAGCCTCATTAGCATAATTCCTCCACAGAAGGACAGTGTTTCGTGTAGCTTCCTTCTTCGGCTTCTGAGAATGGCAAACATGTTGAAGGTGGCCCCTGCTCTGGTCACTGAATTGGAGAAAAGGGTGGGAATGCAGTTTGAACAGGCCACTTTGGCAGACCTTCTCATTCCTTCTTACAACAAAAGTGAGACCTTATATGATGTAGATCTCGTTCAAAGACTTTTGGAACATTTTCTTGTTCAAGAACAGATGGAAAGTTCAAGTCCAAGCAGGCAATCTTTCTCCGATAAAAACATGTATGAAGGAACTACAAGGGGTAATGTCCCTAATGGCAAGATGAGAGTGGCAAGGCTTGTGGACAGTTATCTTACGGAGGTGTCGAGAGATAGAAGCCTCTCCTTGACAAAGTTCCAGGTCATAGCGGAAGCCTTGCCGGAATCCGCAAGAACTTGCGATGACGGGCTGTATCGAGCAATTGATTCCTATCTGAAGGTAAATCATCTCAGGTCCTCATTCTAAATCATATCTACGACAGACAAGGTGCTTTGAGTATACATGAATCCAGATATACATACATGCGCCCATGTTTGTATGTATGTTATATGAATGAGCATGTCATTGTGATTGTCACATATACAACAAATCAAAAAAAATGCAGATGGTGGAAAACCAACTGAAAGGATTTGAAATTTAAGAGAGTAAAAACACATCAGGACCAACTATACTTTGTTAATATGAATTCGGGTGTCCTCAGAAGACTCAATCCTGTTCATTAGCAACATGAGCATTAATCTGTCCATTCATACCCATATGTAAGCATATGCACATACATATGAATGATAATTAGTACACAGTAATAATGGAAAAACAATCAAACATGTGAAATTAAACAGAAGAAAGCCTCAACATTTCAAGTTCAGTTAGAGCATTCTTCCTATGTAATCTTAGAAAAATTAAAAATAGACAAACTAGTTCAATATAGATTTTGATATAAAAATCAACACCATGCCAACTGAACTTACCTTTTAGGAATTTTGATCCTTTTGATGATTTGACAGGCCCATCCAACTCTCTCCGAGCATGAAAGGAAGCGGCTCTGCCGTGTGATGGACTGCCAGAAGCTCTCTATCGATGCCTGCATGCATGCCGCCCAAAACGAACGGCTCCCACTGAGAGTGGTAGTGCAGGTCCTCTTCTCTGAACAACTAAAGATAAGCAATGCCTTAGCCAACAACTCCATGAAAGAAACTGGTGAATCCCAATACCAGCCTATGGTATCAACTCGAAAAACATTGCTCGAAGGGACCCCACAGTCCTTCCAGGAGGGATGGATGACAGCAAAGAAGGACATTAATACACTTAAGTTTGAGCTCGAGAGCATGAAGGCCAAGTACCTCGAGCTCCAAAATGACATGGAGACCTTGCAGAGACAGTTTGATAAGGTGCCAAAGCATAAACAGACATCAGCATGGAGCAGTGGATGGAAGAAGCTGAGCAAACTTACAAAGATGACAGCTTTAGAAACCCAGGAGATGGGGTCTCAGATCCCAAATCCAGCTGAACAGACAAGAAAGACTCCTAGAAGGTGGAGGAATTCTATTTCCTGAACACTGGGACAGTGGCGGGGAGAAAGAGGCATAACTCTACATGTCTCTTCTTTCGGTCTCCTACTGATTATTTTCTTTTTAATTCTCTGTTTTGTTTATTAAGGAAAATGAGGGTTTTGATATAGCTATTACTTCAACTACTTTTAAGTAGGTACAGTTTGTCACCCGAATCTGTTTTCTGTGTCTCTTGAGAGTGTGTTTCTCTACAGTTTCTTATCATTGTTCTGCTGTACTTTGTTTTAAGAGGGGTAAGTTAGTGTTGAAATATCCTGGATGATGCCTATTGTCGCGTTGAAATAAAGTACCGCTCCAGTCTGATAAGAAATGAGTGAGCACTATGCATCATGTTCACTAAAATTGGATAAAGCCAGCACCCAAACCTTCTCTTTCTTTGGGAAGTACATTTTGTGAAACCTTAATACGGTGTACGGAAAATTCAAGCAATGATGGTTTGCAGAGGCGACACCACTGGCTTAATGTGGACACAAATGGAAGTTGACAATATAAATGCAATCATCAGGAGTGGAACAAATAAAATTAGATTTTCCACTGTACATAAAGTTTCACATATGAAAGGAGTTACCAACAAAACATGTCGATTCAAAATAAAAAGGAATCTAGAATGGACACAGGTTTGGATGCTACCCTTTGTCATGGCATTAGTTTGCACAATAATTGAATGGCCTCTAATGAATAACAGGTTGCTGGGATGGAAGGGGCTGAGCTACACCAAGTGCAAACTACTCAGTATTGAAGGGTAATGATCTACTAAAATCTGGTTTTGTAGATAATAAGAAAAGTTCTTTGGCAAACCTGTTCAGCACTGTTTATTCCAAACTCATATTTGAACTCATACATAAATAAACTATCATTAATATATGGCTAAAAGGGAAAGATCCACTAAGCAATAGCAATACTTATATACCATACCCAATACTAATACATTACAGTAGGGCCACTAATACTACAACAGTTAGTTCATTGCTAAACTGTTTCTTCTTGCTACTTTCTTGTGCTTTCTGGTGGTTTAATTTAATAGCCTCCGAGGAGCATGAACATGAGAACAAAATGGTGGACATGACAAATGTGGCTCGAACATTGAAGATGAATAGTGATAGGCATATGTGGATTTATGATTTTGACGAATTTTCTGTGATCTTATTTTGATAGATCAATGTTGGCAGCCATGGATATGAATGATTTTTGGGCTAACGATACTTTATGGGCATGTATGCATTAAAAGTGGTGGAAATTATGGCTGTTTAATCACAGCAAAGGGAAATGACCTGATGACATGTTGTCATGGAGGACATGATTGAGAGATTGTGGACCATTTAAGCCCACGGGAAAGTCACATCTGTCGACCGCTCTTTCCATGAATGAATGTCATTCCTCCTAATGCTGGTCAGTCTTGTTTTTCATTAAAGCTAATAGTCTACAGATGGATCTTGGAAAAATGAAATTTGCTTGTTATATTAATTGATGATATAATTTGTATCCCATGTGAATTTTCTTGGAAAGTTCTCTATTCTTTGTCTTTGGATTCGACAATGAAATTCAAATAAATACAGAAGAACTCTTCCCTTGCATATATATATATACATACACTTTTTGATGATTTTTTCTGCAACAGTTTGCTAACATCTCATTCATTTTAACCAGATGAATTAAAAAACAAAAGCAATTCTACTCAAACGGCAAGAGAATTGAACCCTTCTTTAGCCACATGCATATATTTCATATTCATCCATGCACATGTTATTAAGAGTTGTGCTACTACCAGGAAAAGGTTCAAAGACCCAAGGATTAAAGATGTATGAGAATTTGCTACCCCATAACATTCTCATTCATTCTGTTAAGAATGGAACATAAATCATAGAAATGGATCTGTAATATATCAGAGTAAGCGTCAAAACAAAACATCCACTCTTACCAATTTAACAAGGTCAAATGGTTCTCCCCCAAAGAATAATGTGCGTGAAGGAGAGAAGGACCATGTAGAAGGTCTTGATTTGATAAATCTGCTTATGTAATAACAAAAGCAACTAGCACGACATAAATCATACCCCGTGAAGAACACTTCCATAAGACATTACTCCATGATGAGCTTTGTTACCATTATCAAAGTTGAGCATCTATGAATTAGGGTTCGAGGAGGATGCAAGAACATTCAGTCGGGCTTGCACCTAGAATCAATTAAATAGAGAAATCTTGCTAAATAAGAAAAAGTTTCTATTTTCTTACCATAGAAAAAGGCAATGAATACCAGACAAACTAAAAGAAACAGGAAGCATATCTGGTTTTGCACTCCAGACAAGAGCAAAGAATGCATGATCTGTATAAGTTCTAAGTGTCTGCATTGTGTATCAAGTTCTAATGCATTAGCATATTCGAATAACTGTGGGAGAAGCTTATTAGAATAGCAGTGGGAAAAGCAAGCAAGCAATCTCTCTACCTGAAGATGCAAATAAAGAAAGCAATGTCGTCATTGCAAATATAACCATAGATTAAAACTGTTTGTGAGCTTGAAGTATCTCATGCCTTAAAAAAATTCTTATACAACTCTATGAGATATCTCAATTCAGTAGCTGTAACCAAGATGCAAGTCAAATGAGCTCCAGGGAGATTTAAAAGGGTGTGAATGCATGATACATTTGAAAATGTGGATCTCGTCACTAATCCACATTCAAATTCAGTAGCATTATTCGTACAAGAGTAAGCATTAAGGGAAAAAATGGAAAGTATATTGAAGAGTAAAGCTTGAGAACAACGAAATGTGCCACAATGATTCTAAAGTTGCACTTCTACTTACCTAATCAAACTACAATTCCTCTGTCAAGGGTCCTGATGGGATAAACAATGGGGCTCAGATTTATTGGGTTCAACTTAATTAGAAGTTCCACATGTGTGGAACTTAACCAAAAATTTTGGTGGAACTTGAAAGTTCCATCTGTAGAACTTTTGCACTCTATGAAATAATATAGTTCTAGACATCAAGTCAAATTAGGCATGAAACAATGAAAGTTCTAAACTTGAAAGTTCCACTAAAAGAACGGAGCCTGATAGAAGTTTTGCTTGAGAAATGAGCCAAAAAAAACAAGATAAAAACTCCAATTCATCTAACAAGCAATTGAATTCAGGCTTGCAGGATTAACAGATTAACTTAACTATTCTTATCAAGTATCAACCCAATTAGTTCTGTTTAATGATTCTCGTAATAGTTCACAGAGAGAATGGACCTTTACATGTCTCGAACAGATAACGATAGTCCCCAACCACTATTTTTATAACACTGATAATACATACAGATTAACTGATATGTAAGTATATGTATTATCAGTGTTATAAAAATGGGCATATATATATATATATATATATTCATTGTCAACCATACAAGTGATGCACATTCTATACACATATAAACCATCCATTGATGGGAGTCATGGGACTAACTAAATGATCCCCTTTACCAATAATCAGCCTAATGTGAAGATCTTAATTATCACACTCCATATTTTGTGCCTGAAAATACCATTCATTGGATTGTAATCAGTAAGGATCATCAAATGCTGATTTTTTGTCTATGCAATCTGGGCTTTATTAAACTAAGAGTTTTTGGTACTAGATTGCTTCCTTCTTTCCTTTTCCCTTTTTTTTGTGTTTGTAATTACATTTGCTCTAATTATACACTATGACTGGCCTTCTTGAATTTTATTGAAAAATCTGTCCACCATGTCCTTCCATAAGACAGAAATCCAGTCATAATAACAGATATTATCTAACACTACAGCTTCAAGGGAAAAAAACCAGTCATTATTTCAATGAATATCACCAGTAAAATAACTGCTATTTTCGATCATTTTTTCCTCCTTATAACAGATATTATCCCATCAATTTCTTTCTTTTCAACCTTGGAGAACAGCTCCAGTTCATTACACCCGAATAGCAGGACAGGGACTACTACAGTACTACCAAAGAGATTTTGCACACGCACAAAGAAAGAAAGAAAAAAAAAACTACAAGAAGAGTTTTTGAACTAATAGAACCAATCAATCATGGGGACTGGGGAGTGCTAGAAGTAAATTGCCCATAAAAAAAATTGCTAATAAGACAAAGAAAAACATTTCGGTTACTTGAGTAATTGGTCCAAGTAATAACCTCTTCATGGAAAAAATTTGATTTTATGAAAAAACAATTAAAATTTAAAATTATTAGCAATTTGTTATATGGATGATTACCAGCCGCTACTGCTAGCACTCCCCTGCTTATAGTATCAACATATACGCCTTGGATTTAAGTTCAACTCCATAATTGTAGTTTATAGCTTAAATTCCTTGGCCTTTCCCTTCACATTGACCACATCAGGTAAAGGAACTAAAATAAATAACCACTCGGGGTATGGTTTTGAAATAATTACCATAGGGACTTTAAAATGGCAATATGTAAATTCACGATATGTAAAAAAGTTGATTTGCCCTTATTCCCAAAAGAGAAACCCTTGCTATGAGGGCATTATTTTCAAATCATGTTCTGCATGGTAAATCCTGATCCTAATGACTCACTATACTGAGAGCCCATGGTCCCAACACTGTAGCCTGTGGTCCCAACATCAAAGGAAATCACAATACATTGCTTTCTCATCTCATAAATGCATGCATGCGATGTAAATACATATACATCAAGACAACAATGCAGACGAGAAAATACATCCATCAAACAACACCAGACAACCAACATCAGCTTTTTATAATAACAGACGCAAAATTGCATCATAACAGCATACACCCGACTCTGCATTTCCTTGCATTACATAACTAAGCACACACAGTAACACAATCACTCATCAGACCCAACTCAGTCAATTGACTTAAATTGAAAACAAAATTGTACAAATTGATGATCGTTTAATAGGTAGTTGGATGCATGTACTGGTCGTTCTTGGCCCACACCTGCTCATGACAAAAAGGAGAAAGGCTCTTCCCTTGTGCTTGAGCATTCCCACATAAGAGGACGTGCTTTCATGCTTTACACCAACATATTTTTCCAAGTGGATTAGCTGAGAGCCTGAGGCAGAGCGTGAAAGAGGGCCCCCACAAAGGATATAACATTAATGCATGACAAAATCAAAAGAGGTGGGAATTAGGCACAAAATCACGTGAGGCGCGTACACTACTCCCCTTGGGGTCCTGCTGATCATTGGCTTCCTCATCCTCACACAAACATCAACATTTTTCACCCACAAAACAAGAGCAAAAAGGTACTCATTTCTAACCCAGTCATTGAAGTCAGAAGACTTTAGGGGCTCTAGCTTTCTCTCCAGTCTCCTCTCATCTCTATCTCTCTGGCTGAGTTGAGAGCTGAGAATCCTTATCCTGCACCCCTCCTCTCCCTAACCAAGCGTACTACCCCATATCCTTCACACCCCATGCAACAACTACAACATTACCACGAATGCTAGTAGATGGACTTCTACTTTAAAAGAGTGTAGCTCCTAAAGCTTTGGCCTGGAGCTTCAGAGATCCTAAGTACTGGATAGCTTCATCGAGAACCAACACTGTCCTTGCCCTTTCCACCTCAAAAATGCTCTACAGAATGCTCAGTCTCAAGTATCCCTCTTGTTCCTCGAGAATGTATCCTTGCTCCTTGAGTATAGCTTGATTCTGCTTCATCCTCATGCTACCATTGTTTGTTGAGATTTACCAAACTTGCAGTGTCCATTAGTGTGATGTCTAGTGCCCTGCATCCAGTAGTCTCCTTTTAGTTGGGCCAGAAGAGCTAGCAACTTCCTTCGTGCTTCCTTTGACTATTTCTTGCTTCTCATCATTGCACTTGGAGAATGACCCTGTTTTTTCATCATCCTCACCAGCATCATTATCATCATCTGAGTACAGTAAGGCATTAAATTCTTCCATATCTTCGTGCATCTCGCTTCCTTCATCATTTTCATGATTCTTATCTAATCCATTGAAGATAATGGGTTCTGATTGACAAATTGGATCATTTATAGCAGTGGATCTTCCTTACACAACCTATAAGGACTAGAAAGTTTTTGAATTGCAGAAGTTGGGCACTGGATGGGCGATCTGATCATGGAACTATAAATCAAGCTTGTTTGATAATATGACTGATTGAAAACGAGGAACCTCTTCTGAACAGACTCAGATACTGCAATGGGTGTGGCTTCCCCACCGCATCCAAAAGGGAAAGCAGAGAACTTCTCTTTGAG
Organism: Tetracentron sinense; assembly: GCA_015143295.1. Taxonomy (NCBI): domain Eukaryota; kingdom Viridiplantae; phylum Streptophyta; class Magnoliopsida; order Trochodendrales; family Trochodendraceae; genus Tetracentron; species Tetracentron sinense. The sequence goes on from CM026574.1 coordinate 19,225,179, forward strand.
AACAGAATCTGGAATGGAAACTAAGTCCTTGTGGCGGCAGGGTAGACAATGAAACCACCAATACGATTCATTTGCTTGGCCTGTCATCGAATAATAACCCCGGAAAAGTCCCATTTGCATAAACCATTGAAGTGCAAGGGTTTGCACTTTGCACAGGCCGGAATAGTATTTTGCTGCCCCTGATCAAATGGAGCCCTCATGAAGTACAAATTGGGTGATTACCAAGCAGAATGCTGCTGATGTTGCCAGGAACCACAGCCCTTTCTCATCAACCAAAGCAATCACCTAAAATACCAGAAAGGTTATCAATGAACCAAAATAATTTGGCTATTATTACAATTTACAAGTAGGACATGGCTAGGCAAGTCAGAAGATGGATAGTATTTGCATTGGCAACATTTAACTAAGTGCTTCTTTTTCCAGGATCAAAGAACAAATCTAAAAACCCAGCTTCATTTGAAGAAGTAAATGTGGAAGCAATCTTCATAACCAGTTTTAGCAAATGATGGAAGTACTCAGCCTGGCAAACAGGAACAAAAGAATATATAATTCAAGGTTTCTCAACTATCATTAACAGGAAAAGATAAGATTAAAGAGTCTACTGAGTAAAAAAAAACTACCGAAAGAAGATTCATAATATCATTAAGTAGATAACTACTGCAACAAAAGAAGAGGAATATGCTTAAACTAACCTGGCAATCCTGCAGAGGTTGAAAGTATGCTATGACTCTAACTGAATTGGTCGCACTCCCTGCAATCCCATTCTTATGTTTCAATGCCCAGAATCTTGCTTGATTCGCTGCTTGGCATACCATAACTCCTACCCTCGAATAGACCACAGAATTTTGCCCAAAAATTGGATAAAAATTGAAATACAAATGAGAGCCGCAACAGAAGTTTAACAACAAAGAGGATTTCTATGGATATACCATCCAAAAAAAAAAACAAGGACAACAAAGAGATTGGATCCCATGGACAGAAGATAAAGCATAGGAAATTCAAATTCCCAATTAGAGGAGAAGATTTACAGAATAACTTTACAGTACGAGTTCAAGGAAATACTTTCCTGGGTTCGACTTCTCACTCCCCTTTGGGGCCAGCCCTGCACGGAATTTTCCCAGACTTACCCGGTGTGGCAGGTTGTGAGCTTTGGTCGCACCCTCGGGGATTAGTCCTGACCCAAAGGGTTAGGGACACTCTGAGTTACCAAAAAATAAAAGGAGACTACTTTCCCTATCACATTGAACCAAAGACCCAGCCATGGCTTGTTGTTCTCCTTTTCTGTAAACAGAAAAAAGCCACAAACTGTTTATTTTGCTACTATCTATTCAAGTCCACAGACCACAACAGTGGAAGTACTCTCCGCGGAAAAACCAAATATCAAGCATACACGTGAATTAAAATATGTAAAAATTTCTGAAGGTCCACAAGAAATTTTCCAAGAAAAAAATAGATGACTTTTCAATGATAATAAAAAGGGGGGAAATCAAATCTTTCAAGTAAAGAAACAACCTAAAACTTAGAAAAAACGGGGAAAAAATTTTAAAAAACAAACGAACTAAAATTAAAATCCATTTATAAGCAGGAAAAAAACTGCATTAGAACATTAAAACCATAAATAAATGTAAGTCCACTAACTTAACAGAAATAAAAGAGATATTTCACAGCTGAAAAATGACCTGATCATATATATGGCTACAAGTAGCTCTCTTATCATTTACACCCTCTGCTACTTACCCTAGTATGCTATGATGCACGATTTCTTTAAGACAACATGTGTGTCCTGTGTGAACACATACACGCCTGTTGTGACTGATATCAGAAGAATATATGTATTTTAGACACAAATGGACACGGATATTGATACAAACACGTCTAACAACCATAAACTTCCAGTGCTTATTAAACAAAACTCTTATCATTAGATGGGAAGAACTACGATCCATTAATTTTCAACTATAAAAAAAGGAGGAATTAATGATCCCTATAATAAAAAATAAAAAAGGAGGGAGAGATAGAGGAATAGAAGTGTTAACATGCTGAATTCGGATCACAAAAATCTCTTTTAAATTAATCTTCTTTGATATTAGCATAGTAAAAAAGTTGGGGTTCAGAAGAAATTCTGCAGGGGTCTAGTTCGGAAAAAATCAGCAAAATACGGAATAGCAGAGAAAACCTCGAGAGAAAAATGGAAACACTAAAAAAAAAATAAAGAGAAAATTAATAGAGATAATCTTAGAGAATCAATAGAGTGGTGTAATAAGGTGAGATGAGAAACATCGTATCTCATCTCTAGGTAGATTTAAATTTGGATTTGATTTAAATAGATTTGGTAAGATTTGATTAGGATTAGATTTGATAAAGAGTTTTTATCTTGAGATGATGGAGTAACATGATACCAACCATAATTACAAAGTCGGAGTTCGAGAATTATTTATTTAGGAAAATTTTCAAACAAATGGGCAAATTTTGAAATTTTCAAAACTAAATCAGTAAAAAATTGGGCAATATGAAATAATTTCAATCTTGAATAATTTCATAAAAATTGTGCACAAACATATTTCATATATTTGATATCTATTTGGAACTTTTTCAGAAAGCGTGAATAATTTCGTGTTTAATTCGTAACTTTTTGAAAATGTCGTATTTTTTCAAGTCATGAATAGTTTGGAAATTAATCATTCGACGAAAAAGTCGTGTATTATTCGGGATTTTATGAAACAATCGGAGAAATATGTTACTGTGGATATTAGCATTAATATTTAGAATTAACATATGTTCATTACTTCATTAGTTTGTTTGTTTAAATTCATGTCTTATTTATATTGATTGATGAATTATTAATATTAAGAATTAATATACGTTCATTACTTCAACAATTATTTGTTTTAATTCGTATCTTATTTATGTTGTATAATGAATTGTAATTCATTATATATTACCTAGTATTTTTTGTAAAAAAAAATCATTTGTGCTTAATTTATTTTATTTTTAATCTTCTATAGTATTATTCAATAGCATTCAAAGTTCAGTAACTTTTAAAATAAAATATTACCTTGTGTCCCCGAATCTTGTTTTTTAGGGTTCGCTATGTCCAACACCTCGTACCTAAATCCATCACCAACATCCATGTTCGTGTCTGTGCAAAATAGCATGTAAGCCTCCCTAATTAAATCTTGTTCATCCTCCAAAAACCTATAAAGACTAAGAGAAATATATACACAAATCCTTACCCTCGTTATAGTCCCACTACAAGACAAACAGTAGTGGGATTGCAAGGCTTTCCAACTTCCACCAAAGCTCGTGATTATAGCTGAGTCGGACTCGGCAACTCCCCCACTCCTTCTTATCTAACCAAGAGCTATAACTTTGCTCATGTTATCAAATATTTCCTTATTGTCATCTACGCTTTTTCATTGATTTTTGTTGAACATGTCCAAATCATCTTTGTTGAAACTCGTTACTTTATCGCCAATTACAGTACACTCAAAAAAAATTATAAAGTTGCAAAACTCTGTGTTCTCCCGTATACCTTCTCTGCCACCCTCTCAGCTACCTCCACCTTCCCATGAACTCTACAGGCCCCCAACAATGCACCCCACAAAGCCTCATCTGGTTTAACCTCCATCCCTTCAATCAATGCCTCTGCTTCCTCCACATATCCCGCCCTGCCCAACATATCCACCATACATGTATAATGCTCCAGCTTCTGTCTCACACCAAACCTTCTCTGCATCATCTCAAAATACTCTCTTCCCTCCGCTATCAACCTACTGTGACTACACGCCATCAATATAGCCGTAAAAGTAACCTCGTCAGGAGATTCTCCGACAGCCAACATCTGTTCAAATAACCTGAAAACCTCACCGAAGACCCCATGTATGCCATACCCCGCCATCATTGCCGACCACGTGATCGGATTCCTCACAGGCATTTCGTCGAATACGCGGCGCGCTGTAGCTAAATCACCGCATTTAGAGTACATTGAAATCAATGCATTAGAAGTTGCCACGTCGGAAGAGAACCCGTGGACTAAGACGGCGACATGGACTTGCCGGCCAAGGTGGAGAGCCGAGAGACCTGCGCACGATTTAAGGACGGAGGGTAACGTAGCAAAGTCATGTTGCTTGCCTTGGAGGAGCATTTGTCGATAGAAAGTGAGTGATTGAGAGAAGAGATGAATAGAAGCATAGCCTCTAATCATGGAATTGTAGAGAAAGGTGGATTGCCGGTTGGTGTATGAGAATATGTGATAGGCTTCGAGCATCTGAGAGCAGGTGGCGTAGGAAGAGACAAGCTTGGCTCTGATGAATTCATGATGGGATATACCCAAAGTGAGGATTCGTGCATGAATTTCTCTTAGTTTTTTTTGGTTTTTGGAAGATGAACATGATTCTATCAGGGAGGCATACAAGGGTATGTAATGGAGGGTGCGCATGATAAGAGAGACAAAGAGAGCTATGGAAGATTCTCTCAGTTAGAACTTTGAATATATATCACAGTGATTGAGAGGAAATGCATCAAGAACCGAAAGAGAACTGCAAAAATACATGTGAATTAGAAAAACGAAAACATTTCTGAAGTTCTTCCAAAATAACTCATCCTCAAAGAAAATCCCACCAAAAAAAATTTGATTTTTCAATGGTATAACAAAAAGGGAAAGCGAAGGAATAGGAAAAATCTAAGCAAAATAAAACCCAGTTATAAACAGAAAAGGCTTCACTATAGCATTAAAACCTCAAACTATCAAAGATATAAAAAAAACTTACAGTGAAGAATCAAGGAGGAAATAGGAAATCTCTTTGCACTAGGGGGTGAAATTGGCAAAACCTAAAAAACAAAAAGATAAAACCCATACCAAAACAGAACGAAATAACTAGGTTTTGTGCGCAGAGAAAGCTGAGAGGTACCCGGGGTCTGGTCCAGGCCCAGCCATCACTTGTAAGGGCACGGCCCAAGCCCTCGCAAGGCCTGAACTAGCTAGGCCCAAGTCCTATCCAAAGGGTTAAACTGGGCTTAGGCTTAGGCTGGATTCGGGCTTGAAAAGAAGATAAAAATTAAAAAAAATTCATGATATTTATCAAAAAAAAATTCTAAACCACCATATGCTAAGGCGTGACGACAAAGGCGTGAAAGTAATAATAGAAATTGAAAAGGAAGATAAATTAGATAATTAGAAATTTAGAGTTAGATGTCTCTCAATAGTTGGTGGTCTTTGAGTACAAGGATATGGTAATAGAGATACTACTATACCCTAATAAATATTTCATGTAATCAAAGTTTTATAGGCCACCAGTTCACTTTGAGATCCGCCCAGTTCATAATCCAATCCATTTTTATGTTTTTTTGGGTGGGCCCCACTGGGCCAGATATCATTTACCTACGTTAGTAGAGTTAGGGTATAAAAAGGGTATCATTTTCTTCATGAGTTTCTTAAGCTTTATAGGTCACCGGTATATTCAAGGCTTCTAGGAGATGCCTACGCAACAAGGAGTTCCCTAGGCAAAGTGGTGTTTAGACGTTGCTTAGCAATACCTAAGCAATCAAAATTTACTTTTTCTTTTTACATTATAGAATATTATATAAAATTTAGTAAGCGTCCAACTAGATCATGATCTAGTTGATAGGGTCGTGATTAGACGAGGCGGTGACTACACTGAATGACACCGCATTAGTAGCGGTGGAGCTTCATTTAGGACTAATAGTCGCACGGTTATGTTCCTTGGATGATCTTAAAGATGTGAGTTTGAAGGTAATTTCCATCTTTTCTACAGGAGAAGAAATGGTGGGATGAGACAGCATTAGCTTGTTTGTGTCATTAGACTCATTACTCATTGTTTTACTAAAGCAAAGTGACTTTGTATAATTGCATCAATAACTGTAAGAACCTTGCCTTGTTTGTTCTAGTTAAAATAAAATAACTACCGTATAAGACATTAAGACTGCACCTATTCTCAAACCAGAATGAAGATTGATTATGTCTTGGATCCCTAACGTTATGGAGGCATATCATATCAACCATAATGTTTGGAGGCATGGGTGGAGGCAGGATTTTATTGTGTGTGTGTGTTTGGGGGATATGATTGGGTGATTGAAAATATCAGTAATTGTTGATGGATTTGTGGAGAATGATTAGGTGAATACGGAATATTCTGGATCTATGAGGATTGACGGTTCGGGCAGAGCCCCCGGAAAAAAAATTGACGACAAAATTTGTAGATCATTTCATTCGTACATTTCGTACATATCCTAAAGGTATTGTTTAGACTAGTAGAATAAAGATGCCTTCAGCATGCAAAATTCTTTGTTCTTCAATACTAATTAACAAGTCAAGTGAGTGCCTTTGCCCTCCTGATGACAGGCCCTTTTGGATTGGTTGCTTGGACTTACCCTTATGGTACCTTAGCGGCTACCTTAGGTCTAGTCAAGGGCGGAGCCACATGGGGCCCGGGGGGGCTTCATTTTGACAAAAAAACAAATTTTCCTATATTCTATTCACAGGGTTGTAGCCTGAGAGAGGGGCGGAACTGGGGAGAACGGGGGCTCTAGCCCCCCTAAACATAAAAAAACAAATATTCTTTACAAACGGATACAAACAGATGCGATGGACCATGAACTTGGCCCTCAAAAAAAAATTCGGGGGCTATGCCCCCGAACCCTCCATTGTTAGCCCCCTGGAAGAGAATCCTGGCTCCGCCCTAGGTCTAGCTGTGTGTGAGTTTAGAGTGCGTTAGTTATATGATAAAGATGCCTTCAGCATGCAAAATTCTTTGTTCTTCAAAACTAATTAAAAAGTCAAGTGAGTACATTTGCCCTCCTGATGACAAGCCCTTTTGGATTAGTTGCTTGGACTTACCCTTATGGTACCTTAGCGGCTACCTTAGGTCTAGTCAAGGGCGGAGCCACATGGGGCCCGGGGGGGCTTCATTTTGACAAAAAAAACTAATTTTCCTATATTCTATTCATAGGGTTGTAGCCTGGGAGAGGGGCGGAACTGGGGAGAACGGGGGCTCTAGCCCCCCTAAACATAAAAAAACGAATATTCTTTACAAACGGATACAAACAGACGCGATGGACCATGAACTTGGCCCTAAAAAAAAAAATCGGGGGCTATGCCCCCGAACCCTCCATTGTTAGCCCCCCGGAAGAGAATCCTGGCTCCGCCCCTGGGTCTAGCGGTGTGTGAGTTTAGAGTGTATTAGTTACATGATAACATTTCCACTAAAAAAGAGTACCTTCCCTGTTTTGCACATCACCATGACGCTTGAATATGTTCTCCAAAGTTTTTAGGTGTCAATACATGGTTGGGTCTTGACCAAGTGTTCCAGTCAAATTGACTTGGCAAGGTTTCTAGTCGAGTTTTCGTGTTTTAAAACACTGTTTTTGAGCTATATATATCAACGCATCACAGAGTTGTGAAAGTAGGCCAAAAGTCACGCCGCGGCTATAACCCATGGACAAAGTTCAAGTATCCCATATCGACACGGGCACAAGGAGTTGGGACACGGCAACCCCCAAAACTTACCAACAGGGACACGGATATACTAGATTCAAAGACCATGTGAACCATCTGACCATCATCTGAGGCTTGGTTCTTATGTTTTGTACCACAAATTTGGATCTGGAAAATGAATATACTTGATTACATAGAATACTAATAAGCAAGCAGAGTAGGCTATTTCTCTCCTGATTCCCCAACACATTGTGATGGATTGCAACCCATGTAAGCTAAGCTAAACTCCCACTCTCTCTCTCTCTCTCTCTCTCTCTAAAATTGTAGCTGGATGGCAAGTGGTATCTGAGATAAAAGAAGAGACATATCCATTAAGTTCCCATGTCATATACTACTTAAGTGCTCTTCTTACCATCCAAAGGAACAGACAAAGAAATCAGTTCTGATACTTTCTGAGATGAACCACCACAACCCTCCACCCTTTTACCCAACTCCTCAGCCCTCTTCCTACCCACACTTAAAAATAATAATAATAAATTATCTTGGATCTTGTGTAGTAACACACAGACCAATTTCTCATCTCCCCTCAACCATTTTCTCAACAGAAATCAGAACTAGTCAAATAATCATCTGATCTCTTCACAAGCTTACAAGCAATTCAGCTAACCAGAAAGATATATGAGGTAAAGGGAGAGTAGTTTGTTTTGAGGAGAAAGAAATTTGAGAAAATGGGCTCTTATTTCTTGGTCTTATTTAGGGATGCACTCAAGCCAAGCTAGCTCATTTACTTGACTCAGCTAGTCGACCCGAGTTCAAACTGGCATTTCAGGCTCAAATGTCTAAACAAGCCAAACCTGTTTGATTCGGCTCGGCTTATTTAGGGTTCAATTTGGCTTGAGCTCAGCTCAGTCCGAAATATTATATATATATATATATATATATAAATAATATTTTTAGTAATATAATTTATATTGATACAAAATAATGTTTTTAACTTTTTTATCATATATTGTAATAATTTTAAATGATAATAAATAGGTTTAAGATATAATCATAACAAAAAAAAGTTATGAAGTTAAAAGCAAACTCTATACTCTTTGGATCGAAGGACAAAATCCCAAATTTTATTTTTGAATATGTATACATTAATTTTCTGTAGTTCTTAGTATTATAACTTATTAATAAACACTTTTATTAAAATCATGTAAAACTAAATAAAATAATTCTTTGAATCAAACTGGAGCCAACCCAAGCTCGATTCGGGTTAAATAAAGTTCAAGCTCGAACGGAGCTCAAGCTCAATCACACGTGTTCAAGCCAAGCTCAATCTTAAACATTTAAGCTTGAATCAAGCTCAAGCCGAGCTCGAGCATGTTCAAGCCAAGCTCAAACTTGGCAAAGCTTGGCTCAGCTCGGCTCAAATACACTCATTATCTATATGGGTCTGTTAGCAGTGGCAGTGGTACTTTAGTTTAGTTTAGGACAGCAGAGAAAACGCTGCTTATCGGAGAGAGAGAGAGAGAGAGAGATGACTGGAGACTGAAAATGAGCTGAAATTAATAATATTAAAAGAAATGGTAACTTTGGCATTCAAACTGACCATTGTTTTATTTGGCTGAAAGGTGATGGGCGTTTTACAGTTTCAAGGCTCTTGTCTTCCATTATCATGTCTGTTACTGGGAGGCTTCCTAATATAGTTAAAACGATTCATTTTAAAAATCCAACATACTATCCTTGGCTGTTGTTATATAGTTATATATGTTATTGGTGTGTCTGTAGTAGAAGATGGGGTCTGAGAATTCAAATGGATCCTACAATGGCAGATCTCTTTGGTCATTACTCGAATGAATCCATTATATCTGTTCTGATTTGATGGGGCAACAAAATGCGCGATATATGATCCAACCCTTTTTTTTTTTTTTTTTTGGTAACGGAAGGTGTACCAGAATAGTCCCTTCAGGGGTGTTTGCACTGACCCACTCAGAATTTTTCCGGCAGACACCTTGAGAAGAGGAAAAATCAAAATCCTGATTTATCAATCATCTGACTCGCCAAATTTCTAGAAACAAATGCAACAAAATATAATGAAAATAAACGAGAAATAAAAGCACAACCAGAAGGGATATAGATCATTCTACAAAATACAAAATGTAACGCGCGATTTGACAATTAGATATTCCACTTTTTTAGATGAAAATTTTCAATACAGAATCACCTCTTCAAGAAGTAACTAACAATTGTAGCCTTTATTCTCTTCCTACACCTTAGGTGGCGTTTGGATCGGATCTTTTTGGCCAAAAATCAATTCTGATAAAATTGATTATGTAGAAATTCATGATCAAATAATCATTTTTTGAGACTCACCTACATATTCTCCTAACACTATTATTTGAAAAAATGATTATTTGACCATTAATTTCTACACAATCAATATTACTATTACCAGAATTGATTTTTGGTCAAAAAAATTCAATCCAAACGCCCCATTAGAGAATAGCCTTTTCCCTATGAAAAACACACTAAAATGAATAATTTTAAATACCCAACGAAAGGACCTCTCTAATATGAGGAAAGAACACGATAGAAAGGATAAAAAAAAATAAGGGTCCATTCTTTTGCAATGACTAATAAAGTCTAGCACTTTACAACTTTTGTCTATATGCATTTTCTTTTGAGAACTTAATGTATGGATACTCTTTATCTCTTAGGTTGCAATTCTACTTCAAATGCAGCAAAATAGTTGATTTCAAATAATTAGACTTGAAATCTCATGATGATAAGAATTAATTTTAGAATGAATTTTGTTAAAAACCTTAACAAAATGGCTCAAATTCCCTCACAAGTAACAGCTAACATGTCAAAGTGTGAAGTGCCAAGCTTTAAAATTTGCAACTTTGGCATCACCAATCCTAGCAGGTCTTCCTGCAATTGCAAACACAGAAAAAAATGCAAGAAATAGCATTTATACTCTCAGTTGTAGATTCCCCTAAACCATTGTCTGAGCTAAAGCTTTAAAAAAAACTAGTAGGAGGGACATTTGTTATAACCTTAGGTTAGATCTTGAGGACTGTATCCTGTGTATATCTTCTAAACAAAATTCAAGCAGGTTTTGGGAGGGATTTTCTTTCCTGTTCCAACAAAGGAAATTACAGTTGTTGGGATCCTTCAAACTTAGAGATCAACTATTCCAAAAGACACCTGGTTAGATCAGTCTCACCTTCATTTTATGGACTTCTATCTTGGCCCCTCCTTGTATTTTATGTCTCGCCAAGAACATCCATAGATTCAACTTCCAATTAGGTTCAGCCATTGAAATGCGAGTATGAAACAATGATATCGTAAGACCCACATAGCCATATGGCAATCGAATGCTCTTGTAGTGCAATTCCCTTAAGCAACAGATACCACTGGATCGGTGCTTCGGAGTCGTAATCAAAGCTATCTTTTTTTTATAGTCAGTAAAGCCCTCTTTACATACAAACAAAACCATATTTCTTAGAAAATTCTAAGTTGAATGGCAATTGCACAACCCAGAGGGATATTCCTAAGTGATAACAAAAAGGAGTTAGTGTACTTTAAAATGTTAGCTAACTGGGGTATAGAGATAGAACTGAAACTAGAGACTAGATAGTAAGACAGAGTGAATAATTCCTCCATCATTTTGAAGTCTCTTTTTAAATGGAAACTGAAACTTCTACAAGGGGGTCCCTCTCTCCCCCCCCCCCCCCCCCCAATCAATTGAATATTAAAGATTATCTTCTATGTTTAATGGGTCGGTTCATCAAGTGTTTTTGTGTTGCATTCCCAAGTTTCTTCAGATTCAGCTCTCTTTTTTTTTTATCATCAGAGCAAACCCCAAGATTCAAACCAGACACACAGTCAAACAAAGGGGTGTGACAGGGCACATAGATAACCCAATAACAAAATATCAGTTTAATGTCACAAATAAATTAAGAAAATATAAAAATTTTTATTTTTATTTTTTTTAAAACACTTTTTCTTCTGAGTGTTTTGGTGATCTCTTTTTTGCTCCCCCAAAGGGTATGAGATTTTTCTATTTTCTTTCACAAAACAAAAATAAACAATAAATATTCCTCTGAATTTTGATCATGCCTCCTTTTTCTTTTCTTTTTTCTTCTAGATGGAAGCTACAAAACATCTCTCTACCAGAACAGCTGGTAATTGTTTTTATTTTCATGCTATAAGCATGAAAACTGTTGATGCCATCCCAGCCAAGTTACTCAAATCTCTCTTTTTCTTTTCTTTTTTTGTTAAACTTTAACCCCTTCTCTTCTTTTTTTTTTTTCTTTCTTTTTTTGGAGGCACCTTCATCACCACACCAAAACTACCATTTGAACCAAACCCAGCTGATTGAATTTGGTTGAGAAGTGAGAATCCCACCTCTCATGACTTGAAGTCACCTCAGGTGGTCTGTCATAGTTTTCCTCCTCTTAGGATCTGGACTATTATTAGAAGAATTTGCACATGACCCAACTGTTAAATCATCACTTTTGTAGCTCAAGCATGTAGCATCCAGCACCCCAATTGGGCTTTGGGGTACAGATGGGACTGAGGCTCTTGCAACCTTATCTGACCCACTAATCCATGACAAATTTTGGAACAGTTCAAGACACTTTAACACTCTCTCCTGCAAAACCCAAAACAGAAAACCAAATTCATAAATTGATCATGTTTGTCAATAAGCAGAATCGAAATAGTAAAGAGAAAAGCCAAAATCACCTAATTTACCTTCTCTACATGTTGAATGAAACAAGATAGAGCCTTCTCAGTGTCTACTGTTTGGGATTCTCCCAAAACAGATATTGCCACTGCTGCAGCAACCTCAGAAGGCCTGAATTCCAAGAAGTCAATTCCTGCATTCAATTCCCATCCAACAATGGATCAGACCCTCCTCCAATTCACTGCTTTATTTAGTCTTTCTATAGATAAGAAACTGATATATATATATATATATATAGAGAGAGAGAGAGAGACCTTTAATTGTGCTTAAAATGAGTTGGATAGATTGGGAGATTGAAGATCTGGGTGGAGGATGATCATCGTTGATCTTGCAAAGGAAGTGATCTATGAAGGACAAAGGAGTAATGGCTTGCATTCTCCATTTCAAGGTGCTTAACACCAGAAGCTCCATTCTTTTTATGGTTCTAGCTTCAAAAACGAATTTGGTTTCGCCAACCTGCTAATAGGCAAAACATCAGGCCACTCAGATTAAGAGAAAAATTAAATGATTTCAAACAATTCCTAGAACATATCAGACTGCTAATGGTATTAATGCAATTTAATTTACACATTCCTTCACCTGTAAATCTACAGACAGAGGCATTTCAGTCTCCTCCATTTTTGCCGCTATAGATAAACAGGCTACACCCAACAATTGCATCATCCAAGCTTTGCTCCTCTATGAATAACCAAGAGAAACATTTTTTTTAAAAAAAAGAGTAGAGAAAATCAGCAATGAAATTCAACATAAATAAAGAAAGAAAATGTTCTTGGGTTCATATATTTCTTCAACTTACAGGCATTTCATAGGCAGAAAGGAAACGATCCAAGTAATTTATAGATAAATAGACACTCAAAGGTCCAAAACTGTAATGGGCATGAACCTGTAAAACCCACAAGAGAATAGAATTAATCATGACATCAAGAACCAACATCAAAACCATCTTCACAATCAATTTAATCTGAATAAGAGAACCCAGATACCTATCTAAAAAGTACTTATTAAGAATAGAAAAATAAGAAAAGCCAATCCAGAAAGCCAAAAACATACCAACATCTATCATAACTACAGCAAAAGAAAAAGATTCCCCCAAAACAAAGACCATGAAGATGATGACCAAACTAAGAGAAACTCAACGACCCATTTCAGAAAATGCTTGAAACTTATTGAGAACATCAACATCAACCACAAAATCTAAAGAAAAGAAAGAAAACAGAATCAAAACAAACCCAAGGCAGTCACATTAATCAAAATGAGAGTAAAACCTAAACCCCTCCTTCAAAAACCATGAAAAACATCAAAACTAAGCCCCATAAAAGGAGGAAAACCATATACCCATCTCAGAAAACCGATTCACCAACCACTCAATCAAACAAACAAAACCCCATTTATAGAAAACCCTAACAATCATCAACCCACCTTCCAAATCCAATCAACAGCCACCCTTCTAACCCCCAAATCCAAATCCCCACTTCTCAACCTCTTCAAATAACCATCCCTGGGCAAATGCTCGCATTCCCTTTCAACCATTAAAACTAAACACTCGTCACTCTGTAATGGGAACCCAGTCAAGAAGTCCCCACCATTAAAGCTTTGGTTTTGATTATGGGATCGACGATTTTGATGCTTCCAAGCATCTCCAAACTCATCCACAGTCCCATAATCACCATCATCAAAGCACATGATGCTGTTATTGTCTTCTGCACATAGAAGGCTTGAAGCTGTGTAGTCAAAACTGGGTGCCATTACAGGACCTCACGACAAGTCTTATCAAATGAACAGAGAACACATAGGTTTCTCACAGATTATAGCTGTATAGAAAGACCTTTAAACCATTAAAAAAAAGCAAAAAAACAAAAATATATTACAGAGAGAGAAATGAAGTCTCTCAATGTTTGTGTTTTTTTTTTTTGTTTTCTTTTGAGAGAGACTCTGAAGGTTAGGTTAGGTTGAAGAGACTATTGCAATAGAAGGGCTTATCTAAGAAGTGGGAGTCTATGTTTAGGGCAGAGGAGAGAGATTGGGGAGAAGGGCATGGAATCTAAAAGATTAATCATTAAAAATAAACTGTAATATACTGTAATTAAAAACAGCAAAATTTTAATTTTAAAATAAAACAGAGAAAGAGAAAGAGAAAATGCTTTTTATTTTAATTTAGTTTTCTTAGACCTGTTTGTATACGTATGGAGATCGAATCACAGCCGCGATCGCACCAACAGGTCAACATCATGGTTAAGATTCTTTAGCCTTTAGGGTTCAATAATTTAACCTTGATTCTCATTAATTCTTTTTTTTTAGAAAGTTTAACTCTATGGTTAAAATGTTGTGACCCTAAAGTTAATTTTTAAAAATATTTTTTTAAAAAAACTCAAGTTAAATTATTGAACTCTAAAGATTAAAAAATATTAACCATAAGTTCAATCTTGATTGGCTATGAATCAATAGATCCTATGTATGACTATGTATGACTAGTGATGATATAATTATAATTTTTTTTCCTTTTTCATTTTTTTTTTGTGACATGAATATGTCACTTTATCACTTTTTTAATTGCATATATAAAATTTCCGTCCGTAAACGTGATTTAATGGGCAGACGGTTATGAATATGCTCGGAAATTTTGTATTAATTACAAGGAGTAGCCATTTTTTAATACCCAAAATAGCCTTTATTTCTGATGCAATACAATAAAGCAAAAATTCACTCCCTTTGCCCCCCAAAAGTAAAAGGTTAAAATCACTCCGGATTTCAGCAAGTTAGAGCATCTCCAACCATGCTCAATAACTCGAAGTATTAGAGTTTTTCCAAGTCCAACCGTGTTCTATATTTTAGAGTTGGGCCCCTATTTAGCTACAGTGACCCTCAATGTCAAGCGGTTGTGAGAAAAAATAGAGATGGCTTCTATAACACTATTCATGTTCTTACATTACTATTTGTGTCCTTTTTTTTTTGTCTTTCAATCTTTGTTAAAATGCCGATTGTGTCCTTTTATTTTGACACCCCTTAACCGTGGTTAAAATTCACCCACTCATTCTTCGTTTTTTGAAATTATTAATTATTTTTAACATTAAAAACTCTAAATATAGTTCTTTAATTTTAAAAAAATAATTAATATTTAAAAAAAACAAAGATGGGTGGGCAAATCTTAACCACGGTTAAAGGGTGTCAAAAGGGACACCCTTAGTTTTAGTTTTAGAGTAAGAATAATGATTTAGAGTTTCTTCCTATTAGAGCAAATAACTTCAAAGTGGGCCCCATCTCCTCTAATTATAGAGGAGATGCCGAAATAGTGGAGGGTTTTAGAGAATTGCGTTGGAGATGGTCTTAGCTCACAAAGACGTAAGACATTAGTGATGCCTTCAAACAAAAGACGCAAGACATGGCTGAGATTAATGAACACGTGTTATATTTTATCAATGCAGCCATTAATAATCCTGTCTAAATACATATTTAGAAAAAAAATTAAATAGTAAGACAGATCTTTGGCTCGTAGCTTGAAAATGCTATAAAGCACCGTATGAGGGTGTTCTGCTCATTAATTAACGAAGGTATTCAAGTTAGACTTAGGGGTGCATGCAAGTCAAGGTAACTCATGAGCTCAATTCGTTCAAGCCAAGCTCAAGCTAATATTTTAGGCTTGAATAATCAAAGCAAGTTATTATTTGAGCTCGAATATTTAAACAAGTTAAGCTTTGTTTCATTCAGCTCTTTAAAACTTGGTTTGTTTAGGGTTTGATGTGGATTAACTCAAAGTATATATATATATCATTCTACTAATACAAGTATGTACTAACCAAATTTTATGTGGACATAATGTTTAAGGTTGTCAACGGGTCAGATTTATATCAAATCTGCCTAGATCCAAATCCGATCCGATTAAGAATCCGACATATCTAATTCGAGATCCGTTGGATCATAAATTAATCAATCTGAATCCGATTATATTTGTAAGATCTGAATTTGATCCGATCTGATTAAGGTCAATTTTATTTTATTTTTTAAAAATTGTTTTAATAATATAAAAATCTAATAGTACCTTAATTAACTCTAATTAATGTTAATTTATAAAAAAAATACTTTATGCATAGAAAATCTATGTAATATATTTAAAATGATTTTTAAAAGTTATTATAATCGGATCGGATCACCCTATATCCGGATCCAATCCGATAGATCACATATAGGGTCCAAAGTCCGGCTAAACTTATCTTAAGTGAAAGAATTCTTGCCACAAGAAAAGACAACAGGGGTTAGATTTATATGAAGCACATCCATGAGATGAACATTTCATGAGATGAAGATGGTAGAGAGGAAATCCGAACCTCCAATGGATTGGATGAAGTATAATGCTACATGTATATATGTCACACAAATAAGTGGGGCTATTGCAATCCTACCATGCCAAGTTTGGCAATGGAGATGGTAAAATCTCTTTTCAGTACTTTTTTTATCACTGTTTGTAGCTCTAGGGTTTTGTTGTTCTACTTATAATTCTATGTTCGACTTGAGAAGCAAATATTATGTATTTGAATTGCTTTCTCGTTTGGAGTCAATATTGAAATATTTGATTTTTATTTACTATAAGTTTGTACTTTTTAGGTTTTGAATTCAATTTATCCATCTTCGGATGTACTAGAATTTTGTTGTTATTCTGTATTCGAAGATCTTACATATCATCACCATTGTAAAAAAAATTCTCTCTTATTTGATCTATGTATTGAGTTTGAATAAATGTTTTGATTTTTGAAACTCAAACCTGACCGCACAGTTGAAGTGTTCGATATGGGAGTTTGATGAAAAGGAGATGGAGAACTTGATGATTATTTGGTTATGGTGTGCTCATCCAAAATACAATTTAAGTAGTACTTTATACGAAAGTTAATTACCAAACATACCCTTTCGATTATCAGAATCCCACTTTTGTTAGCCCTTGTTTAGGCTAATTAATTGCATCCCAATGGGCTACTTAGACCAGCCATATTGGGGCTTTGAATTTGAATAGTCTTGTAAGCCCATGAAAATTTAAATATAAATAAACAAAATCTAGGTCAAACCTCATTACCAATGTCCATCAATGTTGAATTGTGTATAATATTTCAAAAATTGAATGATCTTGTAAGTTTATTTTCTCTAGATTTGTTCGAAAATTGAATAATCATATAGGTTTGTTTTCTCTCAACGATAATTCAATTTTCTAAATTAGGAGATTTGTCACTCGATACAATAAATGAACTAATATTCTCGTAAGAGATTTTTTAAAAGAATAATCTCTTCAGACGACTCAAAAGATATGATCTAAGAGTCGAATAGCTATTGGCTAGCATAGACTTTACTATTGATATAATAAATGTAATATTAGTCAACATTTGCTTATTAAGAGATACTAATCAATCTTTGATTAGTTAAAGTATATAATTTCTTTAATTGTTTATGGCGATCATTTCCCTTTTGAAAATATTGGCATAAATGTTTTTCGTTTTGATAGTTAGACAATAGAAGAAAAAATTTACTTAGTTGCCTATGAATTTTGGCAAACATAAGCCGTAGCCCAACAACTATGACATTTAACATACAACTACTTGCAAGTCACTTGATCAGCTAAAAGGGGAGAGTGCAAGAGGAGAGAGAGGGTGATTTCATGTACACTCTTTTGTATTGCACTCTCCCCTCTTAGGTTAATTTCATGCACAATTGTTGACACAAAGTCGTCCTAAAAAGGGAGACAATAGGGGGAGAGGAGCTAGCACTCCCAAGAAAGTATAAAGCACGCAGTGTGTAAATACCTAATATTACCTATTGGGATCTCGGAATACTGGAGGAAAAGTTTTGCGACAGGTTTTCATATATGGCAACCAGATTTTATGGGCTATCATCACTTTTGGCCGGGTGGTGATATTAGCACAACCTCCAAGGAAAATATATCAGTGATTAGTGACTAATAGATATGGACGTTGCTAATGTTTACTCAGTGGATGAACTTGTTAACCTTCACCAATTCATTTTTATAACTATATTAATTATTAAACATACCAAAATTAAATTGTAGTTTTAGTCTTTTCATAGGACCAGTCACTAAATGTAGGATAGACTAAGTATAGTATTATTTTTCTTGTACAATTTCTCTCCCATATTTAATGAATTATCCGTATAAAAATATTTAAATATATTTATATTTAATAGAATAGTATTTAATACATAAGGCTAAAAAGACTAGTGAAGGTTAACAAGTCGACCAGTCTTGGTGAAGGATAGCATTCCCCAATAGTAATACGTTATTATATATAAAAAAAAAGTTGGGTTTTTTTGTAAAAAATCTCGTATATTTTCAACTATTTGTAAATATTCCCTTACCTGTTGTGATTTTGTGCTATACCCTACTGACTGAAATCTTTTGTAAATTCATCCTTCCATTCATAACTTAGTTAACATATGTTAAATTTTTAATGAAATTGTCATTTAACCTTTTTTTATTTCAATGAGATTTGTAAAAATCTCTCTATCCTTTAACCATAATTAATTTCAAAGAAATTTGTAGCATGTCATATCATAAATACGGTGGTTTGCTTTTTTAGCAAAACCATAGTACTAAGATTCACTCACCCATAGGGTTAAATAATCTAACCTTAATGTTTAGAAAAAAAATATATTTTTTTAAATAGCCACATGAGTGAGTGAATATAACCAAGGTTAATTTTTTAAAATATATTTCTAAAAACCAAGATTAAACTAATTAACTTTACACCCTCGCCTGTTGCGTGAGTGGTAGGGGGTGTGGCCTCCCAAGGGGGAGGTCTGGGGATCTAATCCCCCAAGGGTACGAGTTGCAACTGCTCCACTGCCTAGCTAACTTCTGACCGGCTGACGCTACTGACGTAGGTGCATGATATCTGGCCCTGTGGGACCCACCAAAAAAAAGAACTAACCTTAGACGTGAGTGAAACTTAACCACAATAATGGGTGTTAAAGAGGACAAGTGACGAGTTGGGGGTGTGCACCTACCGCTCAACAGAATACGTGCTACCATCTCATCCTTAGTTAAACACCTTTCCATCCATTAACATTGGTCAAGTCATCAACTTCTCCATAATTCCATCGATTAGGACTATCAGGTGCTTTGGAAGAAACTTGAAGCTTCTCTCTAGCCTATATACTCACGAGTTTGGATCTCAAGTGTGGAGTTCCAAGCACTTCTCTTGTGAAAAAATTTTATAAATCTTCTTGGAATCAAAAAAATGTTGAAATGATCGTTTCATTCGAAAAAATAACACTCATTAACCAAGTTATAGATGGAATGATGGATTTGTAAAAGATTTAAAAGTTATTGGGGTCATAATACAAAATCACACGAGACAATGAGGTATTTACAAATAGCTTAAAAGGTATGGGGTTTTCAAACAAAAAACCAAGAAAGTTTCATTTAGTGTTGAAATAAGAAAATCTCACAAAAATCACTCAAAAACTATAGTGGGAAAAATCAAAGAACTTGTCTTTATATTGGGAAAGAATCTCGAAAAGGAGATGTCCTTTTGCTTTTTCTTGCTATTAAAGAAGGTTTTGATTGCTCATTAATGAATGTTAAATTATGATAATTGTGAGTGATTAGGAAGAAAATCCTTAAAATTTATGAAGTCATGGAGGGCTAATTGGATCCGGATTAGGGCTCCATTTGGAATTAATGGTCTATAAGATGATTTCCGGTCATTCGTTCGATCACATTGGAGTAGGATTTTAGACCAACAACATTGAGCGATTAAGGTCCCACCGATTAAAAATGGTAGCTAATGGTCCCGTCAATTAAAAATGGTAGCTGATGGTCCCGTCAATTAAAAATGGTAGCTGATGGTCCGCTAATATTGGTATTTCTAGTTATAATAAGATATAAATGCAACTGAATTACTTAGGACAATGATGATACTATATGGCAGTGATGGTGGTCCCATTTTTAAGGCGAAAAATATGAACTGTTCATCACAATACGCAGTGATATTATAATATGAGATGCTCAACCATGTATCTTAATTAATTGACATAATGTAGCAAATTGGGAAATAGATTTAACAAATTAAACTTCTCTAAATTATGAGAAAATTCTGAATAGTAAACGATGTCTCGAACCGAATTACGAATCTCGTAATTATGATTTAGCTAAGGATACTTATTCTTAAATTCATTAAGAGGCTCCTTAACAAGAGTTCTACAGAGATGCTATTCCCTTTTGTAGATCTTTTGTATTTTTTTTTTCTTTGGTGATTCCTCTTTTTAGGCTTTTAGGGACACAAATTTCTAACCCTTTTCTTCTTTGAAATGCTCTTTTTTTTTTTTCCTTTTCTTTTACTGTTTCACCCCAAAAATTCTCTTAGACTAAATATCATACACTTTAGCTATGTCTCATTTCACGTGCATACAAATTTCAATGGCCCTTATTTACTTTTTCAAGTGGTGGTAAGCACGAGTGAGGCCTTCCCTTGTGGTCCAAAGAGAGTCTTGTGTTTGAGATTCGAGCTCTCGAGGGTGTCACTCACATTCATTTCATTTATTTTAACTTACCCATTTGATTTTTCCTTTTACTTCTACAACCCCCAATGTCAGGCATATGGCCATGTTGCATGCACCTACCCCTCTCTATCTCTTTCTCTCTCCCCAAAACCGGTCGCAACCCTGGTCATGGTTTGAAATCTCACTGGAATTTCGCGAAATTTCATGAAATCCCGATTTCGTTCCTACCCCCCGAAATTGATATGCTAGTTATTTCAGAATTGTAGATTTTGCCAAGATATCATAAATTCCTGGTGAAAATTCTGAATTTTGAAATTTCAGAATTTTGGTAAAAATTTTAAATTTTGTTTTTTGATAACTTTTTATTGTTTTTCTATTAAAATTCTAAAATATTTTGATATTTTTAACAAAATTTCGTGAAATTTATATATTTATTTTATAAATAAAATAATAATATTTATATAAATATATTAAATTTTAATTAAATATTATTTTTCAACATTTCGGACCAAAATATTCTAAAATTTCAATAAATATTATAAATGTATATAAATTTAATAAAATGTTTAATAAATAAAAATTCCAAATTTTCATTTAGATAATTGAAATTTTGAAATTTCGGTTCAAGTTGAAGGATCAAAATCGTCGAGATAATCGGGATTTCAAACTTTGACCCTGGTTACCTCTGTTAGTGCATGCTCATTTGTTGTGGGTTAAAGAACCTAACATTTGAATCTGGGTCAAATGGGAATATCAACGCCACAAGAAATGCTAGCCTCAGTCACAAACTTTCAAGCTCTCATTGTGATAACGACAAGTGTCCTTATTTTTTCATGTTACCTTAAGAGCGGTAGAAATCATTTCTTCTATTTGAAAATTTATTTTGTAGAAAAAATAAAGTAATAAAAGAAAATCAAATCACATCAATACGCAACATATTTATGCGGTTCAACTTTGTACCTACGTCCCTAGATGAGTCTTGCGATTCACTATTCTCAAAAGAAAAAAATTCCAATTTGACATAGCATTTTCTCCTTCCATAACCCTAATTTTTTTCTAACTGAGAATACAACCTATTGGGGTCGAATTCTCGTCTAGGTCTCATGCAAGAAGGTTTGAGGGCACTGCCCCCAACCCCCTATGGAGGGTTGCAGAAGAACAACCCATGCTCCCCTGTCGAGGTGTGTCAATATTACTTTCCTTGCATTGTTATCCAAAATACTAAACACCCAACAGTTTTCTTCATGCAATGAAGTGGTAGCAACCACGAGTTGCAACTACAATTAGAGTTTGGAAAAAAAATTAAATACCGAGACTAAGACTAGCACTCTTCTATCAATTACAACACCACAAGCCATTAAAATGGATCTCAAATCACCCACATGGGAATAAATACATCTCCACGGCACAACAAGTAGGTGTGCTCTATCTATCTTTCTCTCTTACAGAGATGTTGTCTATTCCTCCAACCCCGTGCAGCCCCATCAAAAGCATCCGGAACATACGCCACATCTCTAGTGTCTCCACAATAAGCGCTAGTCGCGAATAAACAAGTCTCGCACATATGGATCTACACTGGCTCCAAAGGTCTTTCTTTTCTTGGAGCCGTTTGCAAATTTTAAATTCCTAACATCTGAACAGGTGTATTTACATTATATCGGCAAAACAGAGTTGGCGAGGTTGCCTCTCTTGCCTTTAACCTTGTCCTTACCGAATCACCATTAAAGTTAAGTCTTACCTAGGAATCTGCATTCCAAGGTTTTCCAAAGGGCATGGAGAAAGTGGGGAAGGGAAGACGGTTCATATTTCATTCTCTAGGAACTCACATGCTCACGCATGGTCTTCTCATTTTATTTTTCTAGTCAAATGCACATACTCTGTCAAGATAGTTCATATATGTAGGGTTGCACTCATACCTAGCTGGCTCGATGGCTCTACTCAGCTTGGCTTGGCTCGTTTGAGCCAAGCTCAAGCTAATATTTCAGGCTCGAATGAATTAAGCCAAGTTTTTATTTGAACAAACCAAGTTCAAGTCAGACCCTATTTGATTCGGCTCGGCTCGGCTCGGCTCGGCTCGGCTCGGCTCGGCTCGGCTCGGCTCAAAGCCTGACTTGTTTAGGGCTCAGTTCGACTTAAGCTCAACTTGACTCAAAATCTTATGTACACACGATTTTTTTAGAAATATTATTTATATAAATAAGATTAATATTTTTAACTTTCTTAATTATATATTATAATAGTGTTTAATAAATAAATTTAAGATATTAATAACAAAAAAGTTAAGAAGTTAAAAGTAGAAACTAACCCTATTCTTTGGACGGAAGAACTATGTACACACAAATCTTACTTTCGTATATGAATATATTAATTTTTAGTAGTTTCATGTATTATAATTTATTGTTTTAACGACCTTGATTTTGAGAGAAAATATTTTTAGAAAATTAAATCGGGTTAAGAATTTTTAACCCTTAAGGTTAATATTTTAAAATAAAAAACAAGGTTATATTGTTGAATTATAAGGGTTAGTTGAATCATAAGGGTTAGTGAACCTTAACCATTGATAATAGAGGTTAAAGGGACACATGTTGATGTTGATATGTGGGTGCGATTGAACTCTTCCCGGGTTCAATCGAAATTGGCTGTGATCCGATCTCCATTTGTCTTGTGTGCTTACCTACCTCAACGCACTAAAGGGAACCTTGATCCTAAAAAGTCGGCTGATCCCCCCCTAAGGTTTTGTATTATACCACACATACGTGATATGATGTCTTATATGGCCAATAGAATAGAATTTTACAAGGTTAAGCATGTGGATGGTGGGTCGACATCATGCCCAACCCGAACCCAATGTTTGGTTCCATTTAAGATCGTTAACAACATGAATAAGCCAGAACCCGAATACCAACA
Organism: Tetracentron sinense; assembly: GCA_015143295.1. Lineage (NCBI taxonomy): Eukaryota > Viridiplantae > Streptophyta > Magnoliopsida > Trochodendrales > Trochodendraceae > Tetracentron > Tetracentron sinense. The sequence goes on from CM026574.1 coordinate 19,248,776, forward strand.
ATATGGGTTTTAGTAAGCCATGATGCTTTTCTTCTTGATTTAGGGTCCTTATTTGTATGTTGAGCCTTTTCCCAGTAGTAACAATGATTAGTGCTTAGCCCTGGATTAGGGATTCAATTATCCCCACTGCATCAAAACAAAAGGCTAAACCATAGATGTTTATAATAGACTATAAGCGCGATTAACGATAGCTTTAATTTGTATAATTGGGTCGTGATTGGCAAAAAATCAAGATCATAGAGTGGCAATTTACTTGCAAATTATCGACTTAAAAGTGGTTTGGCACTCATTAACGCCAAGGGCACGCGACTTTTACAAATGATTAGCTTTATTATTTATTATAATATACCAAAAAAGGGAGAAACTATAATGCGAGAGCAAGAAATTAGAAATTAATTAAGCGATGCGTAAGTTTGAATAAGGTGACAAACTATGATTGAAGTATATCAGGCAAACAACTTCTTCATCACGAGGTTGAGTGCTATGTAGATGACCTCGTACTATAACTTGAGTAAGGCTGACCCAGCCATAGCTTACTCCGGGGGTGTTCAATTCGTTGGGTAAAGAGGCCATCTCCTAGGTCAATGGCACACATCGCTTGGATAAAATGGTTGCAAAGAACTGCAACACGCCGTGTAATCGCATGGAACATCGTGGGTCATTATCCAGTTCTCCGTACAATTCATACTTTGAATTTTCTTAATAATGTATTTCTAATACAAATATTCGGGTACAGGGTATGGGACTAAGGGAGTATGGGATTCAAAATATGTGAAAAAAGTTCTATTAAGTTTATTGTCATTTCAACCAAAAAAAAAAGTTTATTGTCGTAAACTTCTCATTTTAATTTTAAATTTTAACTATAAATACCAAAGTTCTTACAATTTTTAGTAAAATTTTGGAGCAATGAAAATGGATTCGGAGCTCACGTCGTTTTCGCTCGTAGGTTGAGTAGTAAAGGTTAGATAAGGACAATCACTCAATCTTAAAACCAGCATTGTTAAGACCAAAGATTTGGACAAAGAAAGAGAAGAACACTCTCGTTGTGTGGTCCTCCACCCCTATCAAAGTAATTGTACTCATTGTTTTTAATGTTTCTCTCTACCAATCTTGCTGCCTCAGCTAATTGGCATCCTTGTCGGCTCAAACATGTATGTACTTAGCTCATTAAATACCACACAAGCTTTAAGTTTTAATTTGGTTTGTTGATCTAAAAAATATAAAAAATTAACAAACCGGTAAATGAGTTTGAGCTCAGTGAGTCAAAATAAACAAGTTGAGCCAAGCCAAGCTGAGCTTCAACAAATAGATTTGTTCATGAGCCGATAGTGAAGCCCGAGCTTAGCTCAAACCGAGCTTGAGCACCTTTGTAACTTAACGAGCTGAGCCTAAACACCTACTACTTGGCTCAGCTCCATTACACCCCTAATTAACTGCAATATGACCTAGAGTAGTGCTAGCCCTACTCTGAGCCAATCAACAACGAACACAAGTCCTTGCTTCAATTAATAAATAGGTGTTGATTTTTGGCTTAGAGGATGATTCCGAGAGTAAGGCTAGCACGCCTCTATGACCCATCCAGATGCCCTAAACAAGCTTTATGACCCATCTGTATGGACTTACGGTTGGGAAGAACAAAAGGAAATCTTGCCCCCACTCACCCACTGTGCCGTGCTTGTTGATGGGGACCTGCCATGAGAGAGGTGTTGCTGAGGCTTCGTAATGAGCCATGTTGATCTGTGAGCTGGTAAAATCTTCTTCTTTTTTTCCTTTTTTTTTTTTTTTTTTTTTTTTTTTGGTAGGACTAATTTGTTAACTAACTGTGTCAGGGGTTAGGACTGTCAGCAGGGTTAGAACTCAACACATGGTGGGCGTCAACAGCCACACCAAGGACTCGAACACGAGTCTTCCCTCCCCAAATGGGAGATACACTACCACTGGGCCACACCAAGGACTCGAGACATCTAATGGTGGATTACTAAACCATATACATGAGCAATATCCCAAAAATTTTATAAAAGTGAATGCAGGCGCTTATGTCCTTTTTGTTGAGAACAAAAATGCACGAGGCTTGCCCAGCTTTACCGAAAGGGTCTTGACCGCTTCGTGGGGGATGCCCAAAAGCAGCAGCATTCCATGAGGGTGTTTGATGAAATTCAAGCAATTTTAGACCAAACAAAAGGAGATCAATGAATCAAACAGGTCTGGTCAACGGACATGATACCCTGGACAACACTCTCCTCCCAAGACATAAAATGCTTGAAGGGCTTAGGTCAAGGACGTATACCGCAGTGCAGTATTAGCCAGGATCTGGTCTACGTTACGAGGCAGAAATGAATGACCAAAAAGCCCGGCACCTGCTACAGAGGGCAAACATTTAAGTCTTCATATGTAAATATTAACATTCTCTGACGGAGATTTCCTCCTTTTTCTTTTTCCTTTTTTTGTAACAAGGGACCCCAAGCCCACCCTTCGAGTAGAGCGGGTAAAACCCGGGCGCACACAAACCCCACAACCCACATGAACCAATAAGCCCAATGCCCATGAGAACCATGGAACCTTGTGCGGGTAGCCCTAAGGGGATGGCAAGGGTCGAACTCAGGACCTCTGCTTCCTGAGGCATGATCCTTGCCAACTGAGCTACCCCTTGAGGTTACGGATTTACTCCCTTATTTCATTGGCCATCAGTGGAAGATTACTGCTGCCAAATGTATCCGCACCAAAAAAAATTGCAGAAAACACTAATTTGAAACATACCCATTGCAAATCTTCTTTCAAATCTGAAACCAGTTGTAATTTGTATTTTAGAACATCACTGGTTGATGTTCTCTGTAGAGCACGCATTTGATCGGTCATAATACAGGCAAATAATATTCAAACCCACCTCAACCAGAAGAATACCCATTCGCTTAAAGCATTGTCTATGCTTCGTCTAACTGATCCTGCATGAACCCCAACATATTTAGCAGTATGTTTTGATTCTGATCAATCTGGTACACAGATTATAAAATAATGCAACAACCATGACTGACATGGGAAGGTAGAATAATCCTTGACTGTGATCACTGGCTACAGTCTGTCAAGTTGAAACAATTGAAAACAACAATACAAGTAGCACTGACCTGCATATCTGAAGTCCAAAGAGTGAGATTGTCCCTAAGGAGCTGCATGATGAGAGTGCTGTCCTTGTACGACTCTTCACCCAATGTGTCCAGCTCAGCAATGGCTTCCTCAAAGGCCTGCACATAAAATTAAATAAAATAAAAAGGAAAAGTAAAGAGGAAATCAGTGTAAATCAAACCTGTATTCATGAAAAGCAAACATTTATCTTACACCTCTAGTGAAATATATAGGTGCATAATCTGGACAAGCAGAAGCCCGTAAAATGGGCTAAATGAGTGGTTATTGCACATCTTCACTACTAGATACCATTTTTCATGGTGGTTAAGTTTCCATTATGGTCCTGTTTTCAGGTGCAATTCACTGAATTAAACGCCTAGTCTGCTAATAATTTTGTGATCTTCCATAAGCTATCAGCTATCTATATTTGATGAAATTATTCTCCATTCTGAATTTCTCAAAGCATCCATCGGAACCATGGTTTTCCCAACCTTGGCCCTTTAATTCTCATCTCACAGTGGAGTAATTGCAATTCTCAGAAAATAGGAGCATTTCAACACCCATGACTAAAAACGCGTGATTTGCAGAAATGTTCACCCAACCTCTAATAACCTCCTCTCCCTCCTACCACCCAGGTACCACTAGCATAATATCAGATGCGAGTTTTACAAGCACTTTGCTCTTCCATTCTCAAACCAGATGACAAAAGCCTTGCTTGTCTGGACTTGATTCCTTTGATAGTTGAGGTCCTACACAATGTAAAGTGGGATCTTTCTTTTTTACGGTCTACAGTTACTGAACATTTCTACATCAACCTATATAACAATCAAAAAACAATTCTCACTGATCTATATCACATATGCTCATGGTTATTAATTGCCACATGGCTCCCACTATTGTCATGAAAAAGGACAGAGTTAAGATCATCAAATTATACAACACATGCAACTAGATACTGAGTCATACATTGATGTCAGAGACGGATTCAAAGTTAGGGCTGCACAAAGCCCAATCGGCCCATTGGTGTGGCTGGGCTCGGCCCGAACTTTAGGCACGAACAGGCCAAGCCAAGCCTAAAAAATATCCCAAAAACTCAATCAAGCCGAGCTCGGGCCAACCCCTGTGCAGCTCGGCCCGGCTCGATTGAGGTTCGGTTCGGCCCGAACTTGGCTCGGCTCAGCTCGAATATTATTAAAAAAATAAAACTATTATTTATATATATCATTATTATATATATAAATAATATAAAATATTATTATTATAAATAAATAAAAAAGGATTCAAGCCAAGCTCGAGCCAAGCCAAGCCTGGCTTGAGCTTGAATCAATTCGGGCCGAGCCGAGCTTCGAGCCACGATTTTGAATTCGGGCCAAGCTCCATTTCGAGCCGCACTTTCAAGCTCCATTTCGGGCCGAGATCAAATCCATTCAAGCCGAGCCGGGTTTGGCCAAGCCCAGCCCGAATACAGCCCTATTCAAAGTGTTACGCATCAAATCCATTCAAGCCGAGCCGGGTTTGGCCAAGCCCGGCCCGAATACAGCCCTATTCAAAGTGTTACGCACTAACCCCAACAAATAGGATATGCTGGCGCGTCCATTCAGTTTAACAAATATACCAACAGATCACACTTTGAGAATAGTTTAGTTCATATAACGGAAATAAGTTTTTGTAATAGCTGATATACATGAAATCAATAAATATAATATATCAGTGTACAAAAACTCGGCAACTCGATTTGTCGACTCGAAACTCGGCCAAGCCATCTTGACTCAACAGAGTTTCAGGTCGACTCACCCAAAAAACTTGATAGCTCATTTTTACCCGAGTGACTCGGTTGAGTCGGGCCGAGTTACTCAACTCAAAAGACTCGGCCGAGTCACTTGAGGACATAGATGTCTTTTTTTTTTTTTCGACCCATATTAAGGTCTTATTCGAGAAGAAGGAGAGGAAGATACTAATTTCTGAAATTAACAATAGCATTATAATTTCTGAAATTATGATTGATTTTAGGGTTTTAGCATTACTATTACTTTAGGATTGTTTTTAATTTGTAAGTTTGCAGTAAAATTGTATGAAGTAGAAATTATTTTACAGCAGAAATTTTTTCATCCATGTTTGATAATATAATATACATATACACTTCCGAGTCGGTAGAGTCGAGTTTTCCGAGTTACTCGACCTGGGTAACTTTCGAGTCGAGTCAAATTTTCGAGTTTTTGAATTATGTAATATATATTACAAAAAAATGAAACAACAACTGTTTGAAAAAAGAGTGCAGGCAAGTGAATGACTACCTATATCATATGTATTTGATACGACCAAATTATCCAACAAAAATGACCCCATTACATAGTATCTAAGGGATTATAAAATGTTTCTCGGGAACATGATTTCCTTCCAAAGTTGAGTTGGCAAAACGTAACAATGAAAGGAAAAATAAGCATACTACTACGGACACAATCAATTAGGTCCCTTCTCATTTAGTTGTCAATGATTAGGTTTGGGTTGAAGCAGCACCTAACGAAGTGTATCTTAAACCAGATGATATTTTTAGGTTGTCGTGGTATCTCTCTCTCCATAGCATATTGGCAGCTATTATACCGCCAACTATTGTTTCTCCCTCCATAGCATATTGGCAGCAGATAAATTACCGCCAAGTCCATTCAATTCTATTATTTGCTTTATTTTTGTCTAATATTAATCTGTTTGCCAACAAAATACTGTGTTTCACTTGTATCCTGCTTTACTCGAAAGTTAGGCCCAACACCCATTGTTTGGTTTGGTGCTAATGTGTTATGATGCTTAGCTTTCAAGAATTTTATTTTAATCCTTTGGAGCAAATTAGTATGATTTAGGTGATTTATTTAAGCTTGTTATCTCCATGCTCAATACCCACACGACGTAAACCGCTTCGGACCATCCAAAAAATACTTAGTTAGACCTGTTTGGAAATATTTGTGGCTTGATTCCACTTTGGTGAATATGTAGGCAATCTTGATTAGGTCCAGTTGCTCCAAGTAGAGAAAATATGTTAGTTTCCTTTTTCATAATTTATTGTTATTTTGTGATGATTGGCATTTTTAAATAGTATCCATTTTTTGTTTCAGCATATTTCCATACTCGATAGCATGCTACTATTCTGGGTGAATGATGCTAGAATTGCCTTAGCATGTTTTCAGTTTTTGTATATTGTATAATTAGCATATTTCCATCTTAATACATTATTCTATAGTAGCATGCTCTAAATTAGAAATTTTAACTTGGTTTTTAATTTAGTCAAAGGTGCGTTTAGAGAGTAGATAACCCGCCTTTGATGGGTGTCTAAGTGTGCCTAACACCTTCCCTTAGCTCAACCGAATCTCTTACCCAAATCTCTAATTTGACCACTTCTCTTATTCATTGATAGATTAGGGTTCCTATTCTCGCCTCAAATTATAAGAAGTGGCGACTCCATATTTAGTGATTTTCTATTATTTGTTTGTACTTTCTAGAGTTTTTTCAATCTGAAATTATGCTAAATCTCATGTCCACATTGGCAAGATCTTGCTTAATAAGATCATTAAAATATAGACCTTATTCCCCTTTGTACCTTTGGATGCCCACATGCCATCTACCTCACGGTAATAACTTGCACCTACTTCCCTTGAGCGCATCAAACATTCATCACCACCATCCGATCAACATATGAGGTCTCTGGACTTGAGCGCATCAAACATTCATCACGACCATTTGATCAACATATGAGGTCTCTGGTAGTCAATGTGTTAAAACACAAAGGTGTGAGGCATAGCGTTGGGACCTCAAGATGCGTGAGGCATAAGCCTTGAGGCGTGAGGCTTGAGCCCTCACAAGAAAACCTTGTGCTACCTCACTTTTAACAACTATAAATAAGAATATTATTCTAAAAAATTAATTAAAGGTAATACACACATACATATATATGCATATGTTATACTATTTAAATTATTTAACTATGAAAAGAAAAATTAAGAGGTAAAAAAAATTAGATTTACTTTTTGTTCATATACCTATTGGAAGACAGCTAATGTTTAATCATGTGGTTGATTTTGGATTCCAACAAACAATTACAAAATAGTCACCAACTAAATATATTAGACAATGGCTCAAAATCTATGCAATGTCCTACTATGAAAATTAGAGTGAAATATACTCAACAAGGTTTTAAAAAGCCTAAATATGTTCGACATAATAAATTAAGTGTTAATTTAGACTAATCCCAAAATAAAAATATAAATAAATTGATTTTTTTTATCAATAAAATAAATTATCAGGCACAAACCTTATAATCAAGTCTCAGTTATGTGACTAAAACCCTCTTTTTGATTATTGCATGAGGCACGTGCCTCAAATATAAAGCAAGCCGCACAGTTTGATGTGTTAGCCTCATGAGATTTAAGCCTCAAGGTTGAGCCTTGTCTGGCGTAAGCCTCTCATGTTTTTTAAAACACTGCTAGTTGTTCCTTCTCTCGTACCAAAGCACCATCTTAGCCCGACATGTCAATGGCTCTTGTAGATTAAGATTTGTATGGCAATAATTCTTTCTTACTCAGCTCTTAAAATCAAAAATTGATGGGTCAGTTTCAATCAACCTTGCTAGCCGCCCCCTTTTATTACATATTGAGAAATGTACTAAGAGAGAATAAATTTACAAAAGAATACAGGAATAAGAAAATTCCCCCAAAAATACATCAAAAAGAATCTCACAAGTCACAAAAAGTAAAATGACTCCATCAATAGAGAAAATCAACTCTTAAATCTTGTGGACTCTTTCAAAGACATCGTCCAGCTACACAAACTCCAACTGCAAAGCTTCGGCAAAGACGATTCGGAATCCTCGAAAATCTTGCCCTTTTTCTCCAAATGCCCCAACAAACAGCATAAGGCAATATCTCCTAAATAATATTTCCCCTTCTACCAAATCACCCTCACCAACCCCTTTTTGACACCACATTACCTCTCCTCGTATACTTCCACATAGGCTTCCGTGTATTGTTAATTCTTGGCTTGTTAATTCCTAGCGCTACATCATCGTCATCTTCAACACCCTTAAAATTGAGAACAATGCCCCAACAAAGACCATAAGACAGCATCTCCCAAATAATACTTCCCCTTCTGTCAGCACCCTATTTTTACACCCCCTTAACCGTGGTTAATTAATTTAGCTATGGTCCAAACTCTAGATCAACCCTAGTTCCAAACCCTAGGTAAACCCTTAACCATAGGACTAAACCCTAGTTAAGACCCTAGTTAACCCTAGGTAGTCCTAAACCCAAACCCTAGGTAGCCCTAGCCTAACCTTAGTAAGCCCTAGGTATACCCAAGGCCCAAGCCCATTTGACCAAACTTATACCTAGACAACTCAATCAAACCCAATTACCTAATTTTATTACCCAACCCAAGTAGTCAAGCCCAAATACCCAATCACCCAATTGTCTAAGCCAAAGTCTATTTCCATAGCCCAAGCCCAAATGTCATAGTCAAAGTCCAATAATCATAACCCATGACCCATCTACTAATAACCCATGATCCATAAGACCTAATCCACATATCCATATCCACCTACCCTATATCCTACAACCCATACCCATATAACCCATAGTTCACTCAACCCGCCAACTCTCTTACACCTCTCTTACATCAACCCATACCTATATAACTCATAGTTCACTCAACCCACCTACTCTCTTACACCTCTCTTACACCCTATATCCTACAACCCATACCCATATAACCCATAGTTCACTCAACCCACCAACTCTCTTACACTCTCTTACACTCCTTACAACACTCAATCTATCAACTCACCTTACAACACTCAAGTCTTTACCCACTAGCTCATTTTATCCCCCATGTAAAAGACACAACCCAACCTCTTAGTTTTCCTATAAATACCAATCCCTTAGCCCCTTAGATCCATCCCTCAAGACCCCTAGAAGGTTCCCACCCACTTGTGTTTCTCTTGAGTTTGAAGAAGGGAGAAGAAACTAAGGTTTAGAGTTTGGAAAGAATTCTAAGACTATAAGCTTAGAGTTTTTCACTAACTCTCTTCCTTTGTGGATTCTAAAACCCTACCAATTGGAGCATTGAAGGAGAATTCTTGGAGGAGTAGGCACTCATCCTTTCATTTTCTCTTCTTTCTTATCTTTTTTTTTTATTTGGTTCTCTCTTCTTGATCTCTCATTTCTCAAGCATAGTTGGGCCTCTCTACACCAATCTAATGGTGTAGAGGGACCCCATATCAAAGGCAAGGAGATGCTCCTTTTTTCTTTTCCTTTCCATGTACATATTTTCTTCTTTTTTATGTACCCACAAGTGTGGATATGGGTAGGCCCATAGAGAGTGGAAGCTAAAGCTATACCTCTCTTTTTCATTTTGTTTTCTTTTGAGATTCTAGTCCTCTTTCTAGAATTTTTTGTGAAAGCTCATCCCCTCCCTAACATTCTTTATAGCAACATTACATCATTAATAATGGTGTAAATGAACCACCTTAAAAGGGAGAGGATGAGTTTTCATTTTCTTTCATTTCTTTATTTTTCCTTCATGTTCTATGTTGAATGGGTAGGTGATGGTTTAAAGACTTAAAATAAATGATAGTTTAAGGACTTAAAGAGGACATTCTTAAAAATGTCTCATACCAAAGACAATGATATTTGATCTATTATCAACACCAATTCAACAAAATAGGTGTTGGCAATAGACCATTTACATTCATAAGGCACATCCCCTCTTTATGTCTTAAACTATAATCTTTTAGCCAAACTCTTGGATTAAATGTAACTTTAGCTAAGTTTTTCAAAACCCTACCCATATGAAAATCCAAAAAAAACATGATAAAAGCTCAAAATACCAAAAACATAATAAAATCTCAAAATACCAAAAAAAATTCAAATATAATCAAAATACCAAAAAACATGCAAATATAACCAAAATACCAAAAACATTCAAATATCTCCAAAATCCCAAAAAATATAAAAATACAAAAAACCAAAAAGAGACTTGTAGGACCTCTTTAGCTTTGGTTAGCTCACCTAACCATAGTTAAATCTCCTCTAACCGCGGTTAGACCTACCCCTTGTGCACTTGACCTCCCCGGTCAACTAAACCATAGCCTTCTAGGCTAGACCCTAAGCCGCCCTTGGTGCACACACACACACCCCCCTCGCCTTAGCACGGGCTCATGTGCCAGAACTACGCTCGGTCTGATCTCACCATGTGAGTACGTAGGCAACTCAACTCGGGTTCGACCCTAGCCATCTAGCTTTCTATTTTTCTTGGATTAGCACTCACTTAAAAACTTTGGACATTTTAAATTAAACTTTGAGATTATAATTGGCTTAAGTTTAGGGAGTAAGTAACCGTTATAAAACGGAGGTCTTGGGGTGCCTAATACCTTCCCCAGGGCTTAATCGAACCGCTTACCCTAACTCTGTAAAGACCATTTGCCTTATCCAAACAAACAAATACCCGGGACCTATCCCTAAGAATAAATAGGTGGCGACTCAAGTCAAAACATATAATTGTGAAAGTGGGTAGGAAGATCCCATGCTCACACCTTCTACCAAATCACCCTCCACCTAGAGGGGCGCCTAGGCGACGCAGGCCCAAAATCGCGCGACCGCCTAGGCGGCGCCTTGACTACACTGGTGTTATCTCTTTAAACCAACAAAAAAATGGGGCGGTAATAGCATTACCTCTTAAGGAAGCATGTTTAATAAGACTGAGTGTGACATTAGCAAGCTCTTGTTAGGGTTTAAACCATTTAAAAGCCCAACTCATAGTGTAACATTAGCATGACCCTTGTTAGGGTTTAAACCATTTAAAAGCCCAACTCAAGAGTTTAACATTAGCATGACCCTTCTTAAGGTTTAAAACAATCAAAGCCCAACTCATTCGATTCGATCAACAGAGCAAACCTAAAAAAAAAAAAAGGGGCAGAGTTCGGAAGTGAGAAAGGAAGAGGGAAGAGAAGTTGCTCGACCTTGGCTTGGCGACGGCGATTGGCGACGGCCACGGCGACGGTGACGGCGAATGGCGACGGTGACGGCGAATGGCGACGGTGACGACGACTGGAGACGGCGACAGGTATGTGTACCCACGGCCACGATACCCTCTTCTTCCTTCTTCCTTCTTTCTTCTCTACTCTCAAGTTTCAACCCTTTTTCTTTTTCCTTCTGAATCAAGACTGTTTGCAACTTTGCATGTGATGATTTATGATCGAAAAAAGGGGGAAAAAGTTTATTGCAACTTAGGTCACTGGTTTTGCTGGTTTTGGTCAATATCGGTGGATTATCGACGATATATCGTAGATATCGCCGATATATCGGCAATATCTCCCGATACCATGTAAAATTTGCTTAACAGTGTATCTATACATCGGTGGTGACCGATATCGAAAAATATCGGCGATATATCGCCGATATTATCGATATTTCGAACCTTGTTGAGAACAATGCCCCAACAAAGACCATAAGACAGCATCTCCCAAATAATACTTCCCCTTCTACCAAATCACCCTCACCAACCCATTTTTGGAACCATGCTATCATGTCTCTCCTCTCATATACTTCCACATAGGCATTCCGTGTATTGTTAATTCCTAGAGCCACAAGCCACATCATCGTCATTTTTAGTCCTCTTAAAATTGAGAACAAAGATGAAAACTACAGTTTCTGGTAAGCTTGAAGGCAAAGTGCAGTGGCTTACCACCTGTCCACAATGTACTGGTATGTTCCCAACTTCCCATCAACCTTTGACCGTCAATGTTAGGGTTTCACTGTGGCAACTGGGAGGAAGAATCTGCCCAGTTGTAACTCTTATCCTTCTACTACATAAGTCTCCACCCTGACCCAGTTGCGGCTCTTATCCTTCTACTACAAATGTCCCCAGCAATCATTCAAATCTCCTAAGGTATATAGAGTAGGCTCGAATACATGTTCAAATTCTTATGTGACTGAGTTTCTTCCAAGAGATGGAACATGTGTCAAACTTGACAAACCATCTGCAAGCTCTCCGACAGCCCAAAAGGCTTCTGCACACCAAACATTCCAACACACCCAAAAGACGTCCACCACCAAAATCCTTCAACAGGTTTGCACTTGAAAGATCCCCTATGAGATGTCACACCACATCCCGCACATGGGGGAGCCTATTGAAGACCCTCTTCTTGCTATGGTTCGTGGACGATTCTGATGACCTTACCTCCCAACAGAAGGTCATGAAAAGAATAAGGCCATTGTCCAACTTCCTCACTTCATAAATATAAGGTGTGTGTCATCTCTTTGATACCGAGTCCAACACCATGTGCTCTGAGGTTCATTCTCTATGTATTGACTCAGCTAACATCAACTGAAAAATATCCCCCATGGACGATTCTGATGACCACCTCCTGACAAAATGATGAAAAGAATATGGCCATTGTCAAGCCTCATCACTTCACAATATATGGTGTGTGCCCTTTCTCTGAGACCCACTCCAACATCCTGTGCTCTGAGGTTTGTTCCCTAAGTATTGACTCAGCAAATGTCACCTGGCAAAATATTCTCTCCTTCACTCCTATGGACTCCACGACTACCAACTTATTTGGAACAAAACCAAACTCTCTGGTTGCATCTGTCCACTAACATTTCCTCTTTGGAGGAACCCATCTCAGCTGCCATAGAAATTCATCTCCCTATTCCATATGAATTCATAATTATTATTATTTTTTTGGGTGGGGGGTGTTAGGAAAAAAAGTGCGCAAACTCATAGGGATTTGCACAATTTGATTTGAGTTTATAATTTAATTTGAACCTTTTGTCATTCCAATCAAACATTTCTAAAAGAAGATTTTAGGGCTACATGTCTCTTCACCACACTTGCAACTAGCAATTTAAAGATTGAGGAGATTCGGAATGACATCCACCTCCAATAAATACTTCACAATATATTACTGGATAATATATTCTCAACCGTGTATAGATTTGCACGATTTGATATTAACAAAAGTTCAAAAATGAGCATCATACAATGTCCTAGCACGTTCATGCATTTTGTATGAGAACACCAAAAAATGGCACTTTATTCATGATCTTGCACTAACCTACCTAGGGATTTACCATAAGGGTGCGTTCGGTTGGGGTGCATTTGGGGGAAAGTGAGAGAAAGTGGTAGAAACCACATAAATCTGTTTGTTCGGTATACAAGAAACTCTCAATTTCTCCAGAAACACAATTCTCTAGAGTGTTAAAACATTCTTGATCTTTCACCCGATCTAAAGTCCGCCACTTTGGTGGAATAATGAGAGAAAAGAAAGTGAAAGGTTCACTATTGAACCCAAGGAATGGTTTTTGCCAACTCTACCCCTCTCTATAACAATCATATTTGGGGACTAAAAAACTTTAGAAAATTTTGGTGCGGGCCATGGGGAGCAACTAGAGATTGGATCGCAGTCAATTGCAACTGAACCTGTTCAATCGCACTCATAGGTTAACGGCGTGTCCTTTTTTATCCCAATTAATTGTGGTTAAAGTTCACTAATCCTTGAATTCAAAAATATAACCTTGATTTTTAGAAAAAGATATTAACCCTAAGGGTTACAATTTTTTAACTAGAGATAAATATTTTTTCAAGATTTTATTTCAAACAGCAAGGTTATATAAGTGAACCCCAAGGATTAGTAAATCTTAACCACAATTAATAAGGATTATAAGGGACACGTGTCGACCTGTGGGTACGATTGAACTTGGGGAGTGTTGAGTCGTAATTGATTGATCGATCTCAAGCGACTAATTAGTGGTACAATTTATACAATGGGTAATTTTGGAAAAGCCAGCATTTCATATAACTTTTTCATTCAACTTTCTTCTAAACCAAACACCACTACTAAAAGAATGTGACACTTTCTCCTATCACTTTTCTCTCAAACCAAACACGAGAAACTACACTTTTCTTTTACTTTCTTTTCTTCTATTTTACTTTTTTTTCTCACTCATTTACCCTCCAACCTAACGCACCCTAAAGCAGAAAACGGATGATTGATCGAGCCTGACCGGTTCTCCACTAATAGCTCTGCTAAGCATAGCCGGAGTTGAGGCTTAAAGGAGGACCCTTCTAATTTTCCAACTCTACTTCTGCAAAATCTTAATTGGCTATACTTTTGAAGGATATAAATTACAAAAGGAATGAACATTGATTTCAAGAACACCCATCATGATGTAGAAGTTATAGGGTAACCACAACTGTCAAATCCACATCGATCTATTCTAGATTTTCACCGAGACAATTTTTGAGCTCAAAACAGACAAATTTCCCTAGATGTATTTGCATTGTGGTCAAGAGTGTTGCCTCACCTAGACCCCTTTAGTGCCTATTCAACGTCTTCGAAGACACTTGTTAAATGTTCATACCTGTACTCGTACTTGGTGACTATGGTTAAGGTCATCTTGTGGTACCCACCTTGTCTCTGCCTCTGAGCATTAAACAACTAGGGACAAAGGCGCCCAAGACCTACATTAAGTCATATTCCCAAGACCTGCATAAAGTCATATTTATTTCCAAAAATATAAAAATATGACATTATAAAAGGACATGTTATATTTAACAGATTGAGCCTAGAGTTTGCCCAGAAAAATCATATATGGTCCAGAGTTTCCGCATGTGGCTCTCTTCCCCTTCAAATAAACTTTGTTCTTCTATCGTAGTGATAATTTGGTCTAATTTGTGCTTTATTTTTAATTTCTAATCTTTATTTTCAATAAAATTTAAATATGTTAAATCATTTTTATTTCAGAAGATAAATCAATTTTGGCCGCGTAGACAGTGCCGTGATTAGGAAACCCCTATGCTTAGGTGTCTCCTAGACGCTTTAACCATACTGAGTATTTCCTTGCTTTCTTTTTATCCATGCAAAAAAAAAACATTAAATAATGATTCCATGGAATGAACTGGATCCTAAAGAGTATGTGACAATTTGAGCATTTATATGTTTTTTTAAGGCATGAAAACAAATAAGAAAAAAAAAACGTGAGCTAAAGAAAATTACCTGATTCCCCTCCCGTCGAAATCATGCCCAGGACTGGAAATGAAAAGAATCCCAATTCCAGTCCATATTTCAAATATAGATGTATTTTCTCTTACAAAAATATCACTGATAGTAAAGAGGAGCAAGCCTCACAAATACCAATCAAAACAATAAAGCATCAGCATAAGAGGAAACAAATAAAAGAGAGTGAATTTCTACATATTAGCAAGGATCAACCAAACCTGCTTCGCCATGCTACAGGCTTTCTCCGACGAATTGAGTATCTCGTAGTAAAACACCGAGAAATTGAGCGCCAGCCCCAATCTTATAGGATGCGTCGAAGCAAGATCAGCAAACGCAATATCCTTCAATCCAAAAACAGTAAGAACAATCATCAAAAGTCATTTTTTTTCATCCAATCGCAATCAGAACTAACAAGTATACATGAAATCGTCACTTGTGACTGATAAACCCTAAAAGATCAAACAACAACCAAGAAAAAACGAAAAGCCCTATAAATACCTGAGCAGCCTTGTAGGTAAGCATGGTATCTTCAGCGGCCTCTTTACGCTCGATACCGACCTTGAATTCAGCAAGATATCGGTGGTAATCTCCTTTCATTTTGAGATAAAACACTTTTGATTCGCTAGAAGAGGCTGATGGAATCAGATGACCATCCAAGAGCTTCAAAATTCCAGCACAGACATCCGAAAGCTCGGATTCAACCTTAGATCTGTAGTCTTTGACGAGCGATACATGTTCTTCGTTCTTACGCCCTTCTTCCTTCTGCTCGATCGAAGAGACGATACGCCAAGCAGCACGCAGAGATCCGATCACGTTCTTGTAGGCAACGGAGAGGAGATTTCTCTCCTCGACTGTGAGCTCTCCGACGGAGGACGATCCGACTACGAGCTTCTCCATGAAGTTCACCATTTCTTCGTATCGCTCGGCCTGCTCGGCGAGCTTCGCTAGGTAGACGTACTGATCTCTGGTTAGGTTTTCTGCCATGGCCGACGCCATTAACGGAATCAGAGAATATGTAGAGAGCGCGAGGAGTTGCAGAGATATCCCGAGGAGAGAGAGAGAGAGAGATTGGAAGGGCTTACATCTCGAGGTATTGGATTGCCATCAATGTTTGTCTAAAATATGAATACTACCTCACGCTCACTTTCTGCGAGTATATTGCAGATCGAGTTTGTTCTTCTTTTTGCATGACATTTTAAAAAACAATGTGTCCTTCACAGTTCACAAAGAAATTTGATTTATGTCAGGTACATTAAATGCGCGTGTTTCTAGGATTCTTCTTGTCAGAAAAAAAAAAATATTGGAATTAAAAATATTAGACAGTGAGATGAGAGATGGAAAGGTTGAGAAAGTCAGATTCTTCCGCTGTAGTTTGTAGTCAGTAGTCAATCTCAATCTCAGTCTGGATAGAAGGCCTATTATAAAGGCTCAGGATTCTCTCAAGTCCAACTTGAGAGAATCTTTCAAGTTTGAACCCCTGGAGGTCGCCACGTGTCTCATTTACACCCCTTATCCATGGGTAAGGTTCACCCACCCTTAGAGTTTTTTAATATTAAAAACAGTTTTTTAATTTAAAAAATAATAATTAATATTTTAAAAAAAAAACCACGGGTGAGTGAACCCATGGGGTGGGTGAACCTTTCCCATGGTTAAGGGGTGTCAAAAGAGACACGTGGTGAAATCTAGGGGTTCAAACTTGAAAGATTATCTGAAGTTGAACTTGAGAGAATCCTGGAGGTTGAAATATTTTTAAGCCCCATTGGCCCAAGCCGCCCAACTAGGCCTCTAAATTGAAAACTCCATCTTAGCCTCAAAGCCAATGTAAATGTGTCTGGCTTTTGGCGAGCATATTCAAATTTCATTAAAATTCAAGCATTCAACAAAGTTATGGGTAATTTTTTTTCGGTTGTGACACAATAAACACACGTTAAGGGCAAGGGACAAAAAACAGGAACTCCTTAGAGCTTGTCAAAGGGCCTAATTTTTCAATCAACACACATGCGCAGGGCCACAAGGCCAGTGCACCCACATGCACATACCCCCTCCCTCCCTCCCTCCGTCCCTCCGAAGTCTCTTTTTTTTTTTTTTTGGTGTAAGCATCATTTATCTACGTTAAAGGGCCTAATTTGTTTCCTTTGTATGATGGGTTTCAGGCTAAGTAACCAAAGTGGAAGCAAGAGCGGGGAGCTAGAGCAAGAGCAAGAGCTTCAAGTTTTAATTTAGGATAGGGTTGAACACGCCTCCGAAACACTGGTATGCATAAATAATATTTTTTAAAAAAATTGAAAACCGAAATCACATTATTAAATTTCAAGGATTAGTGAATCTTAACCACAGTTAATAAGAATTAAAAGAAACACGAGTTGACCTCTGGTGCTGTGATTGAATTTACGAAGAGTTCAATTACAATTGGCAATTGAAGTCAAGGAGAGTTCAATCGCAATATGCTTTATCCCACTTCTCGTATAAAAAGAAAAAGAATAAAGAAAAAATACTAAAAATAAAAAAATTAGGCATTTATACACAAGGTATAAAAAATATAAGACATATGTAAGAAAAAAAGTACAAATTATATAAGAGATGTAAGACATTTGTAAGAAAGAAGGTGTACAACATGGATCCGGCTCCTCTACTCGAATGGAGGAGCTTAGATCTTGCTTGGGCTATAACCCAAGCAAGACATGTCATTAAAAAAGGATCCAACAGCCAATATTTCGTTTGGGGGTATAAAGCTTTAGTTCCAAAAATTGAGCCCCAAAAGGAGCCCCGATTCTCTCTTCCTTCTCCCTCTCTTTCAAATCTCAAACAAACCAAAGACCATTCCAACGAAGCACCACACCTCAAAATTTCCGATTCTCTCTCTCTCTTCTCCCTCTTTTTCAAATTACAATAGACCAAAGCTAAGGAAGAAGAAAAAAAAATTGAAACCAGCAAGGGATTCCAGTGACTTTCAGTCTTCCCTGCTCTTTCAAGGATCTTCTCTTCTGCAGCGACCACTCCAAGTAATGGTTCTTATCTCTTCCTCTCTCTCTCTCTCTCTCTCTCTCTCATTACTACACAACAGAGATTTATCTCTAGTTTGGATTTTTAGTTTTTTTTTTCCCTTTTTGACTCAGGTGATAGATTTGGGTGTTTAGCTAAGTTGTTAGTTGGTTATGGGTTTCTTTCAACACCACATGCATAAGTTGTTAGTTTGATTAACATAATTTATTGGTCGGTTTTGGGATTATGGTGATGAATGTTTAGAGAAGTTATGTTTTGGGGTTTGAACATGATTTTGTGAATTTGATTAGTTTAGTCCTATGATGTGCTTGATTATATTTTTCTCTACTCAATGATTTGAAATTGAGTGAGAGATTGGCCCATTTGTCTTATTTCTTATGCCTTATTGTTTAATTTTTGAACTGAGTTCTTGTTATGATCCCTTCTCTTAAACTCTTCATCTGTTTCTTATGCAAAACGTTTTTGGAAGGAACATTTATAACTGGCTAGTTTCTAAATAATTTACCTATCAGGAAACAAAAAATATGGCTACTTTCTAGCTGACTTTGTTATGGACCTCCATCTTCAAATTCATGCCTGATATTTGGTACTTCTAAATGGAAAGGAAATTGGATTTTGTATGTAGTGCTCATTTTGACCCTATTTTTTATGCATTTATGTAGTGTTTTTTCTTCATTTCTGATATGTTCCTCTATGGAAGTAGTAATCATATTTAATTTCTTGAATTGCCACAGCATAATATTTCGGCATCAGTCATTGCTTCTAGCTTTGGAAATGTGAATGGTAAAAGAAGCTCTCATAATACAAAGTTGAGGATATTGATGTCATTCTCTTGAGAGATTTTACTTACCATATTGCGCAGGTAATTGGTATTTCTTAATTTCACTAAATTGATTCTCTCATTACTTTGAATTTGCTAGGATTACAAAATAAGTTGGTTGACAATAACATAGATACTAACAATTCATATACAATGTCATTTGGGTGTTGAAACCAAAACCTGGGTTTGAAACCTGTTTTTTTTATTATTATTATTGGTAAACAAGAGAATTGAATATATAAGGAAAAAATATAATAAAGAATAGTATGATGAGTTTACTGATCAGTAAACTCAAACAAAAACAAGCATAAGAGCAAGAGCTTTAACAAGGCACATCCCAAAAAACCCCAAGAGCAATACCAAGAAAAAAGAAAAGAGTAAGCATCTCATTCAAGATACCCTCCCCTAAAAAAAACATGTTATCACCAATCACCTGCTAACCCACTAACCACTGTGCTTTCCTTACAAATAAATAGTTCATTTAGGTGGTTTGGTCTTTTGATGGATGTACATTATTTTTTTATTGTTCACCCAAGAAGTGTCTCATCAGTTGAATGGCTTTGATTCATGTAGTATGTATTTTTTTATAGGATTTGTCCTAAATAGTGAACACGCAAAAGAAAATACACGACAAATCTTGAATCAGAAAAAACGTTCACTTGCCTTGTGTAGCTATGAGAGTTTTGCTTCGCCTACTATATATTTAATCATGTACATGTTTGTATGTCACAGTATTGAGCAATTTGGTCATTGGATCTTGCTTGAGTGATGTGTCCTGCTTGTGTTAAGACTGAAGCAAGATGCCAAGATCTTAGCACCTTTATTCGAGTAGAGGAGTCGGATCCCTATCTTTCTGTCTAGAATATAGACCCTCCTCTCATGCTTCATATTTTTTGGTGGAGTACTTACATTTAGGTTTTAAGCATATTAAGATTGTAGAAGATTGAAAAATGTAGCCACCAGATGCATAAATGCTATTTTTAAATATCAACAACATCTTAATATTTTTTAATGTGTACCACATTCTTGTCTCCTAGATACTCTATCATTCGTCATATTCCAGATTGAATAAATGTCTTTATATATGGAAATTGCAGGTAGATCTTGGTCATATTTACTTCAATTATTGGTTCTGATAATTTAATGGCTACAACTGACATTACTGTGGATGAATTGGGTGTTTGTGCTTGGAAACCTAAATGTGGCTTAGAGTTTGATTCAGAACAAGATGCATATGATTTCTATAATGCCTATAGGGGAAGAGTGGGGTTTTGTATTAGAAGAGACACCTATTATAAGAATAAGAATACTGGTGGAATGATTTCAATGATATTTATGTGTTCTAATGATGGTTTTTGAGTTAAGGATAAGCGAGATTATTTGGTTAAGAAACTGAGGCAAGACGTAAAGACTAGTTGTCAGGCTCGAATGAGTATTAAGTTGAGTAGGTATAATGCAAATTTTTTAGTTAACGATGTTAAGGAAGAGCACAACCATCCTTTTGTAATATCAGAGTTCCCAACGGAAAATGTCTTCTTCGCAAGCCATTGAAGTAGAATTGGCTGAAGAATCTGGGATTCCTCTTAGAACTGTTTATGAGTTAATGAGTACGCAATCCGATGGTAGAGATTCTCTTGGGTATACAAAACAAGATCAAAAGAATTACCTGCGAATCAAGAGATAAAGAAAATTAACATATGAAGAAGTGGGAAGTGTGTTGAGATATTTTCGAAAACAAAGTGTGGATAATTCATCATTTTTTTTCAACCGTGTAATTAGATAGTGATGAACAAATAACAAATATCCTTTGAGCCGACGCTAAAATGATACTTGATTACGGCCTATTTGATGATGTTGTTAGTTTTGATACTACCTACAAGACTAATAAAGGGAATCGGCATTTTATAGTGTTTGTTGGATTTAATCATCACCGAGAGACTGTTGTATTTGGGGCAGCTTTGATGTACGATGAGACCACAAACTCGTTTATATGGTTGTTTGGATCATTTTTGAAAGCAATGTCCAACAAGGCTCTGAGAACCATTTTTACAGATCAGGATGCCGCAATGGCTAATGTCATATCATTTGTGATTACCGACACATACCATAAACTTTGTACGTGACATATGATGCAAAATGCATTAAAGCATATCAACAATGATGTTATGAGCATTTTCTCAAATCTTATGCATAATTGTGATGATGAATATGACTTTCTGGTTACTTGGGACCATATGCTCATTCATCAAAAGTTGCATGACAATAATTGGTTGAATATAACTTTTGGTATAAGGCAGAAATGGGCTAAGGCATATGTTAGGTGGGCATGGTCCGCTGGAATGAATAATATCCAACTTGGTGAAAGCTTCGATAGAAGTTTGAAAGATTACCTCAAGTCGGATCATAATGTGATGCAATTTTTCATGCACTTTCAAATGGTGCTTAATGATAAGCGGTATAAGGAGTTGGAAGCAGAGTATTCATTGTGCCAAAATTTATCAAATGTGAAAGTACCAGTTAAAATGCTAATTCAGGCATGAAATACTTATACTCATAAAATATTTGAAGAGTTTCAAAAGTAATATGTCGAGTCACTTGAAGGGTGCATAAAAACTTGGGTTGAGGATGGTGAACATTTAGTGTATAAAGTAGCAAGATGTGATCACTCTAGAGAGTGGTAAGTCACGAAGATAATATACAATTTTTTATCTTGCAGTTATATATAGGTTGTTTGAAATAAGAGGCTTCTTATGCAATCGTGCTATAAAGGTTCTTAAAGATGTCATGAATATTATGGAACTTCCTAGCCCCTATATCCTAAAGAGTTGAACAAGAAAAGCAAGGGTTGAATGTGTGCAAGACATGCATGAGCGTGACATTCAAGTAGATAATAGCTTGCAACAAACAACTTGATATAGGTCATTGTGCTCAATCTTCACGCGGATATCATTTAGGACTTCTGAGAGTGAGGAAACATATAATATGGCGGATGAAAAAGCTAAGGAATTGCTCAAAGTTATTCAAGACATGTTAAATTTGAAATTTCATGGTATGGTGTAAGATAATGACAACCACAACTCTCCTTCTGTAACATGCGAAGAAAATGCTGAGGCACATTTCTTGGAAAATTTAAATGACATGCAAGCAAATGGACTAAAGAAAAAAACGCCTCCCGCCCATCGAGAAAGACAGAGAATTAAAAGTCGGTTGGAAATAGCCTTAGGGAAGAAGAAGAAGTCAGCTAATCCTCGTTCATTAGAAGTAAAATGTTATTTACTATTGAACTTTTTTTGTCTTACTTAAGGTATTATTAAAATTTTGAACACATTAATTTGACATGTTATAAGGCATTAGTATTCTAACACATATCACTGCAATTGATGTTTATAGTTCCTCTCCTCCACCACCCTCTCAGTCATCAGAGGTATTGTTTTATGCACCATTGAAATATATTTACCTTAAATTCTTTACTTTTTGGGATATAGTTTAATTAGAATATAACATACAGATACCTATCAACACACTTAATACTGGTGGAAACAACCAATATTCTCAACCGATGTACCATACATATCATATGAGTGTTTGCGAACTCATTTGTATTTATTTGTGATGACTTTTTGTTGTTCTAACATATTTATTTTCATAGGGGCTTTGACTCTTGTAATATAAAGGGTGACTCATTTTTTGGACAGTGCAAGATGCAAGGACAGTACATTTTTTGGTCTGACTCGTTTTTTGGACAGTGTATAGTAGAGCTTCTGGACAGTGCAAGATGCAAAGATAGTACAATTTTTTGTCCAACTCATTTTTTGGACAATGTATAGTGGAGCTTTTGGACAGTGCCAGGGCAAAGACAATACATTTTTTGTCTGACTTATTTTTTGGACAGTGTATAGTGGAGCTTTTAGATGATGTAAAGGCAAAGAGAGTACATTTTTTAGTCTGGTTCTTTTTTTGGATAGTGTATAGTGGGGCTTCTGGACAATGCATTTGTTGGTCTAACTCGTAGTTTGGTTAAGTAAATAGTTGTGCAAAATTCAATTTGTGGTTATGTTGGTTATGGGAAGAAACCCAAGTCCTCTGTTATGGGGATACGTATAGGGAGTTGATGATACACGTGATAAGGGAACATGAGATAAAATGAGAGTTATAGAGGCCAGTGTTAACAATTGATTACTCAAGCTCTTTACAATTGAGAAATAGAGGGAAGGTGGTTGTAGCCGATGCTAAATTAGGTCATGGGGTTCGTCAGAGGTGTGTTGTTATTCTGTGCTCTTATGTTGAATCTGCTGGCTTTGATCATTTCATATTTCCAATTATTTGTTATTTCTATCACTTTGCATTCATATGTGATAGTAGAAATATATGTGATAGTAGAAATATTCATTTAAGTGTGATGGTAGTTCATCTTTTTATGAAAATGGGATTAGAAATATTTGCTTAAGTGTGATAGTAGCTCATCTTTCCATTATTTAGTTGTGGCTTCCGACATCCTCAAAGATGCAACTTGAATCTGTGTGTCCAAAATCAGATTATATCCAAGTTTTACATAATCAATTCACTGACCTATGAAGTGTAAATTAGGGCTTTTTTTGACGAATGTGATGCAATTTTGCAATTTCTTGTGTTATTAATTCAGTGAAAGTTTAATTCAGTCCTTACTTATTCATACTTTATGGCTTCTTTTAGAAATAAATGTTTAGCATGTATTATGCATACTCTATGGCTTCAAGTGTGTGCAGGTTATGCATTCACTTGACCTTCTTCCTTGGCATATATTAGTGTGCACATGGAGAATCTATCAACACATCCACAATTATGGTTGGTAGTTCCTTTCTTGAAAATATTATCTAAAATGGAGATACTCTATGTGCGTGTCTAATTTTTATTTAAAAATTTTCATATGGATCTTCTTATAGTGAGCTTTTTTGTTGTTTTTGGTTATGCTTCATGGTGCCCAGATCACTTGACGAGAGAAACCAGTCCCGAATTCAAACAAAAAACATATAGGTTATGGGAATCTGAAGAACAATCAAATATTTGTTGATGTGGATTTGGTTTCTTGTGTCAATGGAAATTTGAAGAACAATCCAATATTTGAAATTTTTCTGTAACATAATGGAGATGTTGAAGCATAGAAAGGAAGAACTTGAAACCTGAGACCGAGAGCAAGAGAAATTTCAGTTAGAGCTAAAGAAATTGAAGGAGTTCAAACCCACTATGGTTTGTTTTCTTTGATTTCATTTTCTTCATATATTCTTTATTTGTTCTTTGAAGGTTTTAATTTTTATTTTGATCTTTCTTCCTTTTTGGATGTTTTGTAGATTTTGACTTTTGTTCAATCTCTGAGAGAAAATGAGAAAGAAAAGAAAGAGAAGAACAAAAAGAAAGATTGCTCATTTACAGCTCAGTTGTTGCTAATAAGTTTTTCATGTATGTACAAGGGTTCACCTTGGTTAATGGATTAGAGAAAATTCGCACGAAGATGAATCAATGAAAATATGAGAGTACATGTGATCTAATTAGCAGAAAATATGAGAGTACATGTAATCAAAAACTATTTTTAATAGATTCATCGGGTTTTTTGGAACAAATCAATTGGAAATGCAAGTATTGGGATGTGACTGGCATGCGAAGAATCAAGGGTTTTTCCTATTTGCTATTTGTTATAACACAACATAGTCCCTTATTCCCATCTTTATTGTTAAGTTTGGTATACATTGCAATAGGATTAGGATACAGAGGATGTGCATTTGTAGGACTCTTTCGTTATTTGGCTCCATAATTGCAATGCACAGAGACTAGTGGAAAAGACAACCAAAAGCAGTATACTATTTATTTCGATTAAAGACACAGTACTTTAGCTTTACACTGACGCAATACTTCAGCTTTACACCAGTAAGTTAAGTCTTTGGTTGAAATCAAACCAAAACTCATTTATATCTGTCCATATGAGGACTCCATAATTTTTTTTTTGAGGGTGAGCTGGGGTTAGGCAGACCCTTACTAGAGAAACATAGGCGGGATTCAATCCCAGATCCATTATCAACTGTTCCATCTTTCATCACAGGTTTCAGAACTAGATGGAAAGGTTAAAAGATAAAAATACTCCAATGTCCTTGTAAATAAAAATATCAATGTCCTTGTAAATATACAAGGAGAGATTAGAATAGCCCACCTTGATAGAGAACAATCATGTAGTTGAGAAACCCATAACATTAGAGAGCATAAAAATTTCATTGTAAATTTAATTCCAAAAGCAATCTAGTCAATTACATTTTATGACAATCTGAAGCAACTATACAGTTATTATTACATCACTGTACAATTTGCATCATCGCTTCCCGCAAAGTATCGGCCTTCATGACTATGTTTTGTGATTCATGGTTGCTTTGGTTTTGTTGTATTCTTCCAACTCCTTCTTGTATGCCTCCATGGCTTCCAATGCTTTATCACTCCATATTTGTTTCTTTACTTGATCCAATTCCTAAAGCAGGGTGAAACATAAACTAGTCAGTAGGTAAGGGTTAACATGTCAATTCATCAATACTGTCAATGAAAGCATAGGACATGAATTCACAAGATCATATCAACCAGGGATCACCAATAAAATCTCGCCCAAAGATTAATCTCACTACGTGATTTTAATAGGTAGTTATGAATTGTGATATATGCTAAACTGGTGTACATGAGTATACCTTCCATTTCATTGAAATCAGAGCATTGAGGGTAAAATTGTTGATGTCTAGTCATTCCTGCAAGCAATTCTTCCTGGTTTCTTTGCTGCATTTAATTAAAAAAATTATGATTTTGTAATTTTAAGGATCACGTTATTTCCTTGAAGATGGTGCACAAAACCCTCAAATTTGCCAAAGAGATTGTGAGTCCAATGAATTGTCTGCACTCTTAATTTTCTCCTTTGATATGCTTACTAAGTTCCTGTAGAAAGCACATGATATGTACTTCTATGTGTTGCCCACCAATTTACTAACCTGGCCTAGCCTTGTCAGCAAGGGATTTGAACTTTGAACCCAGGCCTGCACCCTAATGTATAGACATTTAAAAAAAATCAGATTTAACATTACTACTATCAACCCCTTTTAGCAGTTTCATATGTCAAAACGTTTCATGTCCAAATCATGTGAGTTCAGTATAGTATGTTATAACAACACATGCAGATTCTCCAAATTTTAAAGCCTGGAGCTCTTAACATCATCGTCTATTCATTAAGATTAAGAAAATAACATTCAAGGAAACCCAACTGTTGTACCAAAAGTGAGAAAATTACAATACTAGAAAAACAGAACAAAAAATCCACTTAATATTTTATCCTCTCCCTTTGGTGCATGCCTCATTTCATAAGGGATCTAGTTAAATGTTCACGTGCAGTATCTAAGGCTTGAGTTATAGTCTGTAAAAACAGAAGAGGACTATTAGGATCTCACCCGAACCAAAAAATATATCATTTACTATCATCAAATAGAACAAGTAGTTTTATAGGTTTACCAGACCACCAAAGTTCAAAATTTTGGACAAACCGCATTTATACTAAATATAGTATACAACATGAAATCATTAACACATAATTAAAAGTGTGGAATGTTCTTTTGTAGCCCTTTCCATGAACACACATCAATTTTAAAGTTAAAGTTTCTTCCATGAACACTCATGTTATTCTAGACATTTCTAGCTATTTTGGCAATGCAAAACATTTTTAGGAACTTAGTAAAAAATTTAAGTAGATATTCACATTACTTAAAGCTTAAAAAGACACCAAGATTTAGGTTTGGCAGTCCCTTAGACCTGACGTATAATATCTCTTATGCAGCTTGGTTTTGTAAACTTTATATGCAGAGTCTATAAGCCTAATTCCATACTAATATAAAGGCTAAAAATCTGGGTTTTGCATTCCAGCAAACCTGGATTTTGCAACCCTTAAACAAAGCTACAAATCTGAATGTTGCAATTAAGAAAATCTGGATTTTGTAGATCCCTCAATAGTCATAGAAAAAGTCTAAGAAACTTGGTTCATGATTCTTATAACCATCTACACAAATTTGGGTATAGTAACCCTCATTCGCAACCTAGTTTTAACCTTGTATTTGTATCAATATTTTGGGTTTTAAAACTTTTTCATTCAATCAAAGTCTCTAAAAAAATATGTACCATTGAGTGATTATGATTCAAAATTAATTAAATAAAATAAATAAAATTTTAATTTATTTAATTTTATTATAGTCATTTAAGACTTTAATGGTGAGAAACGTTTCAAAGGTTTATTGTCACAATTATTAATCATTAATGTGACAGTTTTAAAATTCCAAAAACCCAATTAGTTTTCTATATATACTATGTATTTTCCCTTCTATTAAGAATAGAAGATTAGAAATGAGTTTTCTCTACTATTATGTTTTCTTATATTTAAGAATTTTTCTTTTGAGAGATTGCTGGGTAAGAAACTGAGTAAGGTATGCGACTATAAGTTATGCACGTTTATAGTCGTGGATAGATTTGTGTGAAGCTGTTGTATTCTGGAGGCATCGTGTCTAGTAACCCAGTGCATTTGTGGGATGCGTGAAATCTCTTAAAGAGAGTGACGTGATTTGCGCCTCACTTCACACTAGCTACCAATTTTCTAATTATTTTTCAAGTGCAAGAATTTCTGGAATAAATGTTGATATATTCTTCAGATATTGTAAATTTTTGGATAGCGATTACTGGTAATTTACCCATATGGGAACAATAATTTTAAGACAATTCGAGTGTCTCCCTGTTGTTTTTCGTCAAATATCATCTTTTTCGCATTCTGATATTTTCTTTATTTTAGTGAAGAAAAAGAAGTCGGTTTCAAATGAATGCTTATTCGGATTTGGCATTGCTTGGATGGCAAGAAGCGCTAGATCAATTCTCTCAAGAACACCTTTTATATTCTTACGTTTTACATTTACATGACTATTTTGGAGAAAACTTCTCCCACAAGTTATCACCAGAGTGGAAGGTTAGAAAGAGTTTGTCTTACCAAGCAAGACGTTTTATATAAGATGCAGTCGGCCACCTCAAGAAACAAAAGTTTTTTTGAATTTTCTCAATAAACATATCTCATCTGTGATATCTTTTTGCCGCAATTGGGGAGTGGGACTGGTTGTGATTGGACCAGAGGCTCCTCTAGTTGCATGTCTTTCAAATGACCTTGTTAAGGTTGAGATCCCTTCTTTTGGCATGGTTTTGGTGGATACAGCGGTTTTGGTGGAGAAAGATAAGGACATACGTTTTTCTTTACCTTTATCTTATTTATTCATATTCCGAGGTTAAAGGAAAGTATTGGTTGGGGCTTAACAAATCAAGAGCAATTGAAGGCTATCAATTGGATTAATATTTTGGCTTTATTTTCATTTTGGATGAACAATAAAAAACGTAAGCTTAAGCTTGGGTGAAGGGAAAAGAATAGATGGTGATGTGAAAAGGAAATGTAATATAAAAGGAAAGTACAACTCGTGTACCCCTTTTTTCTTCTCTTGGGCTTTACACCGTGTGACACAATTTTAACATCATACAAAGCTTTTCAAAATCATGTTAAGCTAAGATGAGCTTAACCAAGCCAAGCTGCCCGCTCCAATAAAGCCAAGTTGGTCGAGCCTATGCAAGTCAGGTTGAGCCAATCAAATGAAGCTAACTCAAAAATTGTGCGTGTGCGAACTTTATTATCTGGTATATGTCCAAACCGCGGTGTGCTCCTGGAGATATGGAGAACACAATAGTGGATGAGTTGCGGTCATAGAATCTGAAGTTGCACACGTATGGGTAACACTCCTAATGATCAGTCAGATTTCTGAAACTCTAATTTTATATTTTCAGTTAATTAATTAACTATGAAATTACATACTATATTTTATTGTCATATATAACTACATGACTAAATAAATTGCAATAGTTATAAATAGTTTGATACAAGTAAGAGAATAAATTAACTGAATATATGAAAATTAGAGATGTGAAAACCTAGTTTAAATTATTTTAAGATATGTGATTGTTTAGCTATGGTAAAACTAAATAATCTTAAAATAACAAAAAATTAGGATATGTAATAAGGAGATATACCTTTATTGTTTTACTATAAATAATAAGGTATATAGAATTTAGATCTTGATTTATAAAGTGAATATTAGAATTAAGAAAAAGCTGGTTTTTTTTTAATTTTAAATATATATATATATATATATATTATTTTTCATTTTAATTCTAAAAATGATGGGAGTTAGAATTAAGAAAAGATTTTTTGAAAATCCTTTTCATTTTAATTCTAAAAAAAATAGTGGGCGTTAAGTTAAAATAAAAATATTCAAGATCTAAATAGAATTAATATTTTTAATAATAATGTGCTTTTATCTCCAAATGAATGAGACATTGTAAGGCAGAATATGAAAAATGCAAAAAAAAAATTTCAATTATTTATGAACACGAAGATGTTTAGAATGATTATATTTAATGATCCTAAAATAGTTTAATTAGGATCTAAATCTTTGAGATATGTTTTCTTGAAAATCATTTCATTTTAATTCTTAAAATAGTGGGGGCAAAATCTTCATGAAACTAATAATCTTAGTTCTAAAACTCTTGTATTAATTAATTAAGATGCGACTGAAATTGAACATTGAAAGAGTAAAAAAACTAAAAAATTAAAGATTTTCGGTCTGGCTTTTATCCCTATATGATAGAGAATGGTCCTATTTCTTTAAATGATGCATTAGAGTCACATGAGTCTTCTTTTGGAGATAAGCTGTGAAAAATAAAATGGTTTCAATAATGTCCAATCACACTTGGACATTACTTGTTCCTCCTCCTGGAATTAGAACTATAGATTGTAAGTGGATATTTAAAAACAAACTTTAAGCTAATGAATCTATAGAAAAATATAAGGCTAAATTAGTAGTCAATAAATTTAAGTAAAGAGAATGAATAGATTATTTTGATACATATTCACATGTATCAAGAATTACATCTATTTGAGTATTAATTTCTATAACATCCATATATAATTTAATAATTCATCAAATAGATGTTAAAACAACATTCTTATTTGGTGATTTAGATGAAGAAATTTATATGAATTGATAATAACTCATTGATATAGTACAAATGAAAGTGATATGTATATATTACAAATATAATGGTGATAGTTGAGTAATCATTTGTATAATGGTGATTGTGGAGTAATCATTTGTCTATTTGTAGATGATTTACTAATTTTTTGAACAAATCAAAAAATCATAAATAGGACAAAAGAATTCGTGTCATCTTAATTTGACATGAAGGATATTAGAGAGACAAATTTAATTATTGGAATTAAAATAATTAGAATGAATTATGAGATAAGTTTATCTCAATATCATTGCATTAAAATTATTATTAAAATACAATCATTACGATTGTAGTAATATTTGTACTCCAAATGATCCTAGTGTTTATCTATCATCTAATGAAAGAGATGATATAAACTAAAATGAATATGCTAGTGTAATTGGAAGCTTGATATATGCTATGAATTGTACTCATATGCAGTCGGAAAATTTAGTAGATAGACTAGTAATCCCAGCAGGAAGCATTGGGATGCAATTAGCAAAGTAATTAAATATTTAAATAAAACCATAAATTCTGATTTTCATTATGAGAGATATCCTTCTTAAATTGAAAGGTATAGTAATGATAATTGAAATTTTATTTCTAATGAATATAAAATAACAAGTGGCTATATATTCATTATTGGTAGTGGTGATCATGTTTCTTAAAATTCTAAGAAAGAATCAATATGGTCTATTTCTACTATGAAATCGGCACTAATAGCTCTAGCTTAGCAGGAGAAGAAGTCGAGTGACTTCAAAACTTTTTGTTCGATATTCCTTTTGGAATAAAATTATCCATGCAATTAAAATTATTTGTGATTACAATGCTGCAATAGGTAGAGTTAATAACACTCGGTATAATGGCAAGTCTCGAATTAAATTTGAAAAATTTTCTAAAATTATATTCGAGAGAATTCCTATGAGATGAAATTATATGAAATTGAATTATCTGAGAGAATCCTTATGATATGAAATTATATTTGAGAACTCCTATGAGATGGAGTTATATCTGAAAACGAAATCAGATGACAAGAAAATTTGGCAAATCCATTTATTGAAGGCCTAGTAAGGAAAGAGTACATGAAGGGGAATAAGACTTAAGTCAATTGATAACTAAATCACTGGTAATGGTAACCCAACCTGAAGACTGGAGATCCCAATAACAAGTTTAAATGGGAAGAACAAGTTATTGAGTGGTTTGAGGTGAAACACTATAATAGGAGAATAATATCAATAATATTATTACTTTCCAAGTCCTTTCCTATGGTGTGAATAGTGCATAAAGTATGTGACGATTAGAGGTTGAGAGTTTCCTCTTAATGAGATCTATCGCTCTATTGAGTGGGATGTGGGGTTACATATGCATCCTTGATAGGCTCAAATATATAATTGTGGAAGTGGAGTCACTTCCTATGACAAATTCAACTATTTTTCTAAAGCACTAATTAAATTGGGATAAAAGCACATGACCGAAAAGTGCTGGTTTAGACACTTGTAGACTCTATAAGAGTTAATGTGTTTAAAGTATAAAGACTCATCACTAAAAGAGCTCAGTTTTGAATACCAAGATATATGATCTATGGTAACTGAGTATCTGGTAAAAATATTGTTTTAAACTATACAAAGGTTTAAATCTATGTGACACCTTTTGTTTATGCATTAAATCTAATTTTACCTAACAACTTTATTTTTTCTTCGCAGTTTTATTATTTTTGAATCAAGTGGATGATTGTTGTACCTTTTAGTGATTATGATTCAAAATTAATTAAATAAAAGAAATTAAATATTAATTTATTTAATTTTATTATAGTCATTTAAGGCTTTAATGATGGGAAACATTTCAAAGGTTTATTGTCACAATTATTAGTCACTAATGTGACAGTTTTAGGATTCTAAAAACCCAATTAGTTTTCTATATATACTATGTATTTTCCCTTCTATTAAGAAGAGAATATTAGAAATGAGTTTTATTTACTATTATGTTTTCTTATATTTGATCATTTTTCTTTTGAGAGATTGTTGGGTAAAAAATAGAATAAGGTATGTGACTATAAGTCATGCACGTTTATAGTTAGGGAGAGATTATCGTGAAACTGTTGTATCCTAAAGACATCGTGTCTAGTAACCCAATGCATCTGTGAAGCGCGAAATCTCTTAAAGAAAGCGACGTGATCTACACCTCACTTCACACTAGCTACCAAACTTATAATTGTTTTTCAAGTGCAGGAATTTCTGGAATAAATGTTAATATATTATTCAGAGATTGTAAAGATAGTGATTACATGTAATTTACCCCTATGGAAACAACATACTCATTCTTAAAATTTGATGATTTGAGCAAGAGGAAACAAAATATACTTTAAAGATCATGTTCTATGAATAATGGTACGCGAAATCTTGGCGATACCCATTAACATTGTAACATTTGAGAAAGTCTTTAGTTGTGACGATATAGCTTTTTTCTGACTATTAAAGATCTTTCACACCAAATACAGTAGACGCTTTGATTTGTGGAGGAGACTGATCACAAAATGTCTATATAATATACAAAAAATTGATGTAAGTAAACTTTTATTTTTTATCAATTTGTATGCTGATATTTTATTGTCATATAAATCTAATAGTTGATTTATAATTTCATTTAGCATGATGAAGAGACATTTGGGGGATTGCAGCTCTCTTAGTGATAACAGTTGTTGTATGTGACAACAAACTTTTTAAAGACAAAAAAATTAAAACTTTTTTGTCACAACATGAGAGTAATTGACTAAAAGAATTTCCTATAGGTGAGTTGATTTTCAGCTTTCTTTTTTTGAACGAAGCATTCATTTTTTTTGTACTATTAACCTTTAATTCTTAAAGTAATAGAACAGTTAGTTATATTCTCATGTCATATTAAAAATGACATGGAATATTCATTTATCAAAATAATAAGGCAATTATTGTATTTGTTGTATATATTTTTACAATTACAATGTTTCAGGTTATATACAAATTTTTTTAGAGTTGAATATCTTTTTACCATTGTAATTCTAAAAGTAACAACATTTTGATTTTAACACGAGATTAATGAACTAACAACATTTGATATTGGTGAGATAATTTGTTGCATTTATATTTTTAATCAAGTTTTCTTATTATTTTCTATTGTAATAAGACCTATGTAAAGCAACAAACTTTTTTATTTGAACATTTCAGATTTTATGAAATGAAGTTCCATTTTTTATTTGTAAATTTTCAAATTTTATTTTTGCCCCCTGGCTTATGCTATATTTTTGTTGTTGAATTACAAGTTGGATGTTTATATATGTGATTATTTCATGAAGATGATTGTATAAGCTTCTGGAAATGCATTTCAAGTTGAATGAGAAGTTTCTTCAAACCATCGATAAGGTTATATAGAGAATCAGCCAAAAGGGAAAAAGTCCAATATACATTTCGAGTTTTGGGTTGTTTTTATCTATTTACTTTGATTTTGGATTTTGGGACATTGATTTCCAACCATAAATGTTATTGTTAGTTTTCTCTTCAAATGGTTGTGCTAATTTTATTGTTAGTTTATGTAGTTTTTGTTTTTGCTTCTATTTTTTAAAATACTTCTTAATGTATTCCTGATTTTTTGGCTTGATCTTGAGTGTTCTAGCATTTACAAGGCATAAGTTTTATATTCTACTTAGGTCTGATTGCGGTGTTGTGTTTCTATTATAATACCTTAAACATGACACATTTGAATTTATGATTTTGGAACTCAGGATATGATACTTTTTTTTTTTCAGGTGAATTATAGTTTAAGGTGAGAGGTACCTAATGAAAAGATGAAATATTTTTCTAAGTTTTTATATATTCTCATAATTAGATATTTTAAGAACAACTTACACTAAAAAGACACACTATATTTAAAATGACATGAAAGATGAATAATTTTGTTGTGAGTATATTCTTAAGTGAATTATGGCAACAAAGGCAATGCTAGAAAATCCTCATTTGGAGCTTAGGGAGTTGGGGAAGAGACTATGTGGAAGATATGCGCGTGTCATAACATTTTGTGGTTAAAAGTAAAAAAAATTGTTAGCTAACCAGAGACACCATAAGCTTCTATGTTAGTCCTACTATGAAAAAACAGGTATCGCATAAATTGATATATAAACAGATAAATTGATAGATGATGGACTTAATAGCCTCATCCCATGTTTTAAAAAACGTTGATTTATTTAGAGAGAGAGACCACAATTAAAAATAAATTATTACTTGAATTCATTTATAAAAATGATATTTTATTATCTTTTAAAACTTGTGTATTGTTTTGCTATCTTATAGGTTTTTATTCAATGATGCCATTTAAAATTCTAATTGTTTATATTTTACCTCCATCAGGTTCAACATGAGGATGATTGGAGGAGATGGCTTTATCAAACATATAATTGGTGATGAAAATATTGAGATTCATGGTATTATAAAATGCCGGAGTCTAGGGTATTTTAAGATCAATAGGGCTAACATTGGTATAGTCTTATTTTAAGTTGTAGGATTACTTTAGTTATTTATATGTTTTAAAGTCGAATCCTATTGAAGTTTATTTTTGTGTAAGCGTGCAATGATGTTTTTCTCATGAGACATTTGTATAATGAAAAGCTATATGCAATTTTTTGTTTAACACTTTACAATTGTATATAGTTGTGGGTTGCATGTGTGATGCATGTGAGAGAGAAAGAGGAGGGGGAGAGAGACAAGGAAGAGAGACCCTAATGAGGAGCATTTTGGGAAAAAAATTAAAGAATATTTTGGATATAAAAACTTAAGGAACATTTAAGGTAAAAAAATTGTGAGAGACACGTTAGGTATAAAAACATGACGTATGGACATTTTGAGAACTCAAAAATTTTAAGGTCATTTTGGGTATGGAAAAATTGAGGGATATTATAGAAATAAAGAAAATGAGATATGGGTAAACTTGATGAGCATTTTGAGTTAAAAATTTGCGAGGGATATTTTGGGTATAGAAATTTGACTTATGGACATTATGGGAACTAAAAACATATTCATGACATTATGACTATATGAAAAATTTGAGGGTATTTTAGGTATAGAAACCCGACTTAGGAGTATTTTGAGAATAAAAAAACTTTAAGAACATTCTAGCAAAGAAAATAGAGAAAAAAATATTTTAAGAATAAAAAGGACATGATCCAACCTACCGGTCAAACTGAGAATTGGTCACCTGACTAGTTCGATAATCGGTCTGGTTAGAAAACATTGCTTTATATATTAATAAGTGACAGTTTTAGGATTATATTAAATTTCAATCAACTTTATAAGTCTCCTATATTATATATTTTTTGGTAAAAAAGTCATTTATATTTATAAAAGTTAAAAGTAAATGATAGTTTGGGAACTAAGTAAAATTTAATCAACATTTTGAACCCATATATAAGCCCAGTTTTAGAATTAACTAAAATTCAACCCATATGTATAAGGACAAGTTTAAAATTAACTAAAATTTAATCAACCTTTAGACAAAAGAAATGATAGTTTTGGAATTAATAAAACTCCAATCAATCAATGTTTTGAACCAATATATGTAAATGACATTTTAAAAATGAACTAAAATGCAACCCATATGTGTGTAAGGACAATTTTGAAATTAAAAAAATTCAATAAACCTTTAAACTAAAGAAAAAGTAGTTTTGGAATTACAAAAGTTGAATCAACGTTTTGAACACTGACTATCCTCTTTATATTAGTAAAGATATTGATTTAAATGTCTTACATATTTTTTTAATATCAACTAAATTTGTTTTATATTAATTAAATCGGTTGAGCTTGTAGCTAAAAAAAAAATGTAAAGTAAAGTTATGAATTTCAGTAATCAAAATTGAGCTCGAGCTCGTTTCATTTGGATTAAACAAGATGGGTCGAGTTGAGTCGAGTCAAGACCGAACTTGAGGTAATTTTCACAAGCCGAGCTTGAACAAAAATGTTAAGCTCGAGCCAAACTTGAACATTAGTGTAATTTTACGAGCAAAGTCTGAGCACCTCACTACCCCACTTGGTTTGGCTCGGTATCACCCCTAGATCATTCACTCAAGCGTGTTTATAGCCCCTGCCCAGTATTACAATTATAAATAAAGAGCAGTGATTAGTGGACCTTGGGTCCACTGCTTAACTTATCCTCTTTTTTTTTTTTGGAAGGTAAGCTTGGTTAGGCAGATCGCTACCAAAGAAACGTAGGCGAGAAACATAGGTTGATCCCAGGTACGACGCCAAAGGACTTTACCAACTAAGCTAGCTAGCAGATATATGCTTAACTTATCGTTGTGTCCTCATGTCTTTTTTAACACTCTTTAACCTTGATTAAGCCTAATTAAATTAAACCTTGATCAAGCTTAATTAAATTAAAGTGAATATTTTTTTTTGCTTCTAAAAACTGAAGTTAAGGTTGGATTACACTCCACCTCTTGCGCCAGTGGTGGGGTGTGGCCACTCTGTTGAGAAAGGTATGTGGTTCCAATCCCCTGGAGTGACGAGTCCGCAAGAGCTCCAATCTCCCACGCTAATCACTAACCTACTAACCTTTTAGTCAAGTTAAGTTAAAGGATACCCAAGCAAACCAAAAAAAAAAGCTTAAAGGATACCCTAGCAAAAAAAAAAAGAAAAAAAGAAAAAAAGTAGGATTGCTTAGTTCCTTGGGTGCGTGCCAAGGGGCGTGGACCAATGAGGACCATATTCGTTACATAATGGAAACGACACCGACAGTAAAATAATCATTTTCCATTAAATATTACTACTACCTGCTACTCTTGCTAGATACTTCCCCAAGCGCTACCTGCACCACTTGAAATGGAGCTTTGTACCTCTCTCATCATCCCAAATCTCCCCCATCATCACAGATTCCTCAGTACAAAATCCCCTCACATCCTCTCCCAAACGCATCTCCTTCTCAAGAAAACCACAATCTCCCACAGAAATCCAGGTTTGTCTCTCATCTGTTCTTCTTCCCCAATATCTGGAAACCATCAAAACCCTAGCTTTTCTTCCATCATGTATTACTGTTCATTATTTGTAATTTTATTTCTTTGATTCTCGAATTGTGTCTCTTCATCTGTTATATATTACTTTTTTCCATTCGCTATCTGCCGACATTTGCAGTTTTTTTTCCCTCAATGTCGTTTTCAAACCCTAGAGATCCGGAACTAAGAGATACATGAATGTAAATTAAGTAGATAAGAGTGTTTATTGGTGTACATGTTGTCGATGAATTTAACTGCTCGTCTCGGATTTATTTTTTGTGCTCATTTGAAACTGTTCACGGATCTTCACTGCACTTCACAAGGGTCCACTAGTCACATGGTGACATTTTATTGCTGAAAGAATCACTTGTTAGTTGTTATACATCTTCACGCATCTATAGACATCTTTAATTTGTTTTCAAAATTCCCAGGCGTGCTTGGGCTGTTGAAAACTTTCCATACTATTAGCTTGAAGATAATGTTATGAAATCCAGACTGCTCACCAACCCGGAAAAGAGGCCGGTTAACGGTCTGGCAGTTCAACCGTTTAGGTGGAACAGTCGAACCTTAATGTCAAACATGCTGTCATTATAAATATATAAAGTTATGTAGAGATAGTACTGTAAAATACATGAAGCTATAAGAAAAAAACAGGTTCATTTTTAAAATGGAAGATAAACAAAGGACAAGAGAGAAGACGTCTTATTTGTTTGCTTTGTTGCAACACAGACCAAGATTTCATCTCTCTCTCTCTCTCTCCGTGGTTAGACAATGAAGATTGAAGAGGCCGAGTGTCACGACCCAAAACCCCACCTGGGAGAATGTGAGATCTTGGCACGTGACTCACTTAACAAACCATTCTGTTAGAAGCATTTAAGGCACATTAAAAATATGGACCTAAAAATTTCTTCCATTAATGACATCAACTAAATGCAAAATCTATAACCAATAACCAAAAAGTAATAAATCCTGGTCACCCATCCAGACCATAAACATAAAAGACTAGCTAACATGTGTCTCTATCAAGTCAATTAAAGTCTCCCTAAATCTGACTACTAATAAATTAAATTCAACAATAGGGCTATCGATCAAGGTCCCGCTCCTCTTCGGGATAGTCACCTTCGAGTTCCTTGATGTACTCTTTCTCTTCCTAATGTTCAGGAGCACAAATGTCAAAACCTGCACCTGAACCTAAACCTGCCGACAACAAAAGTCATCGGCTGTGTAACAAGTTACTTTGCGTATATAACAGAACATAATAAACAATATAAAGAATAACATTTACATGCATTTCATCACTTCACATATTAACTTACATATAAAATCAGAGTGCGGAAGTTAAACATTTACATTATGCCAATTTCTTTCTTTCTTTTTTACTTTTATTTCTTTTCTTACTTTTCGTATTTCATATATTTTCATTACACCAACACCCATTCACATGCATTTGTAATAACTTAAAATACCACTTTACCGTATAAAGAAAGGGGTTACTATACTTTACTTTACTGAGATACCACCCTTTGTACATTATCCGGTACGGACGGCTTAGTACATTTTCTGGTACGACGACTTACTTACTTTGGTATATATCTCGCCCTTTCTGATAGTATCTGGTGGTGCACAACACAACATACATTATCGCTTTTGTGTCTTTCTTTTTCTTACATACTTTTTTTACTTTGCTTGTGGTTTTACTTACATTTTATTAATATCTTTAATTCTTTGTTCATACTTTTGCATATTTTTCATTCGTGAGTGCACAATGATACACCTCTTGTTTAAATTTCACCTAAGACTAACCGTCAAGGGCCATAGGACATCTCACCATAGCGTCCCATACCACTACGTTAACTAGGCCTAGGCAAACTTGACTTTCATCAGAGGTTCGTTTACCCTATGGTATATCACGTATTAGGAACATAAAAGCAATACACAAACTATCATATTTCTAATGATTCAATAATATTAAAATTACAGTTGGTCTTAAAAATATTCCTAGATCACGATCTAATTTCATTGTCAAAATCCCTTGTTTGTTTAATCAAGATCAATATCCTGATCGTAATCCTTTTAAACTAATAATAATAATTTTCTTAAATTGTTAAACAAAAATCCACTCAAACATCATTAAATATCACAATTAGATCATCCATTCAATCCATCCACCATCTCATTCTTCTCATAAATTTGCACACTTCAATAACTTTTCCAATCCCCATGTTGAATCATAAATAAATTATACATAATTCTTCACATTCTAACATAATAATTCCGTGATAATAAAACAGTATTTGCAATAGGTTCTTCACATCCGATTTTAACATTCTAATGATAATAAAATTATATCATCAATAAAT
The DNA here is from genome assembly GCA_015143295.1 of Tetracentron sinense. Taxonomy (NCBI): domain Eukaryota; kingdom Viridiplantae; phylum Streptophyta; class Magnoliopsida; order Trochodendrales; family Trochodendraceae; genus Tetracentron; species Tetracentron sinense. The sequence continues at coordinate 19,288,252 of CM026574.1, forward strand.
CCTCTACATCAAATCAATAAATAATAAAAACTATATAACACTGGGTTCTTCACATCCTAATTTAGTCTTTCACTACTAATAAATCATGATCATAATTGCAGCTCTTCACATTCTAGTTTAATCATCCAGGAATCATAAACTAAAACTACAAATCTAGTTCTTCACATCCTATTTTTATCATTCATAAATAATAAAATTGGAATCAAATATAGTTCTTCACATCCTATGTTAATCATTCAATAACAGAGACTAGAATCATGGTTTTTCACATCCTATTTTTATCCATCAAAATAATGAGACAATATCTTTACTAAGTTGTTCACATCCTAATTTAACCATCAATAATAAATAAACAATTTCATAAATGGGTTCTTTACATCCTATTTTAACAGATCAACCATAATAAACAAAAATCATAGGCATATTCATGGATCCTACCCATCTTTACATCTTTCCTTTGATTTACTCATTTTTATTCATTATTCTAGGTTAACTATTCAAAATATTGGATACTATATCTGTTATTTACCTCACTTGATCGTATCCCTACGATCTCTCGCTTGCGAATAGGGTTCTACTTGATCTTCACACCTCCTTTTCCCTTTTTCTAACCGAATCTTTGAACTCCTTCAATCTCTCTCTCTTTGATCTCTCAAAAACTCCCCACTTTCTTTCTTTTAGGTTTTGGAAGGTCTTGGAAAACCCTCCCCACGAGTATAAAGAGGTATTTATACATTGGGAGCCCTAGGGACTCAAAACAAGAGAAAACGCGTAAGATCGCCGCCCAGCCGGCGTTTTGGGCGACCGATCGCCGGCGCTATTATTTTTTTTAAAACTTTTTCGCTACTTTTTGTTCTTCTTTGATTTAGTGCAATTTATCTCTATAAATTTACAAAATCAAATGAATTAAATGAGTTTCGAAATTCAAGATTTTTAAGACTTTAATTCTCTCATAGGATTTACTTAAAATTTTAAGTACATTTATTTAAGAAATTAAATCACATGATTATGAAATTAGTGAATTAAATGCGGGTCATTACACCGAGTTCCCTCACGAGTTCTCTATTTTCCTCGCTTGATGAAGGGGCAATTCCTTTGGAGTCATTGACCATGAGAGTTAGTCGGCAGCGGATTAAGAGTGGTATGCTGGAGATAATTTTGAGATCTGGAATCCATAGCGTGTGCCATTCAATCTCTCTCTCTCTCCCCCTCTCCCTCTCCCCATGTGTGTGTGTGTGTGTGCAACTAGCTAACAAATCTGATATCAAATTATATATAGCCATGTCAATTAGTATCGGTGTTTAAAAGGTGTGTGAGGATTACGCCTCAAGGCTCGTCTCATGAAGCTAATGCCTCAAACTGTGAGACTTGCTTTATGTCTGGTGCATGTGCGTGATACATTAATTAAAAAAAACAGGGTTCTAGTGACATGATTGAGACTTGGAACATTAAATAATTTTTTAGGCGTGTGCCTCATACATTAATAAGAATGATTCTAAGCTTCTAACTTCATAACTAAGACTTAAACACTTCATAACTAAGACTTAAACATTAAATTATAAGGTGTGCGCCTCATAATTTATTTTATCAGTATAAAAACATAGTTTTTCTATTTTTTATTTTGTTATTAGTCTAAATTAACAATTAATTTATTATGTCTAATGTATGTAAGCTTTTTGAAACCTTATTGAGTTTATTTCACTCTCATTTCCAAAATAGACATTGCCAAAATTTGGAGCCATTGTCTAACATATGTAGTTGTTAACTACTGGTAATTGTTTGTTGGAATCCAAAATTCACATGATTGAATATTATCCGCCTTTCAAGATGTGTAGGAACAAAAAAGTAAATTTAAATTTTAGCTTTTCTTGCCTTTTTTTTTAATGTCGGAATGATTTATATAGTATTACATATGCGTGCACACACACACACGTACACACACACACACACATATATTACCTTTAATTAAAATTTTGAATCTTTTGGCAATATTCTTATTTATTATATATTTATCTGTTAAAATGAGCAACGTAAGGCTTTCTTTTGAGGCTTAAGCCTCTTAGCCTTATGCTCGAGGCTTATGCCTCACGCATCTTGAGGTCTCAACTCTCAACGCCATACCCCATACCTTTGTATTTTAAAACACTGATTAGTACATATCCCTATTTTGGATGGTCATTTTTTTTTGTTGACAATCCAAAAAAATCAGCTTGTAGAGAACTCTAATATTGACCGGGTAGCTCGAGTGGTTCAACGAACGAGTTGGATGGTCTGATCTTCCGGTTTGACATAGAGCGGTTTTTAGAGGATTTTTATAACCGAGGGTAATAAAATTCGGACACATGATTGGTTGAGGCCGTACCCTTCGGCCTGGTTTGGTTTGGGTTTAATAACACTGCATAGAGATGATTATTGGGGCACTCTTATATTTTAATTTTCTATTTTTGAAATATTGGTTTTACGGTAATCATTTTTTTTGCTAGTAAAGAGAGTTGTATAAAGAAGAGAAGGAATTTACAATCGCAAGGGGAATAACAGAATTCCAAACCTCCACCCCTTTTTCAATAGAAAAGAGTTATAGAAGGAAAGATAAAACCGAAAGGAGACTCAAGAGTCATAAAATCTAAATGCCTTCAATTGTACACAAAATCTGTATTTGGCACACCCTTAAGCTTTGGGGGGGGGGGGGGGACTAGGTACGTAAACTCCGCCCTGGGAGGGAAGAAACGCATGTGGTTAGCGACTCAGGTGGCAAAGAGTCGATATCAATTATCAAGGTGCCTAATCTTCCCTCAATGTGAACTAATGAGGATGTTTTCAAATGCCTCTAATAACCAAAAATAGAGGAGCAAAACTTAGGCAGAGAAGCATCAAATCCCTCAAAGACTCAACTTTCCCCTTCTTTCGATAATCCCCAACAAATTGCACATGGTAGCATCTCTGAAAGGGTATCACCCCTATTACAGAAGTCTCCGCTTGGCCAACGGAGCATAATTTTGCTTGCCTCTTTGGGAAAGACCAAGGAGATTCCGAATAAGGAAATAAAAAAGCTCAATATGTCCCAAACCACATGGCAATGGAAGAGATGCTCATGTTCATTAGATTCCTGACATATGTTGTATCTATTAGGGTCCATTGTTTTCGTGAGACATGCAATGCGCGGCACTTTAAAAGTCTTGAGACTCTAATTTGCTGGGCTTTCAAGTCTCGTCATTTGAAAATCTGTGTTCTTTTGCACACGGGAGATTATTGTTACAGATTTGCAAGTATTTTTTCTAGGGTATATTTTATAATTTTTAAAAAGAATGGGTCTTTATTCGTAAAAGACCATTTTCTTGTTCAATAGACATCTTTTACTCTTTTTTTTTTTCCCCATTTTTTTTCAGGACCCTTGTACTTGTAATACTATGGGTAGCTCGCCTTAGAGTTGCAATTGGATACATTTATTGGTATGTTCTTTGTATTTTGACTTGGGTTCTTTAATCATCTCTAATTCAGTTTCTGCTTGCTCTTGCCTATTGGTAATTGGTATAAAAGTGTATATCAAAGGTGAGGTGCATTTTCCTCAACTCCAATTCTAAAATGGTAGATGCATGTATTGCATATGAGCCACAATTCATGTAGATTCAGAAGTCTTAAATTCTTCATTGGATTTCCAAAAACAAATTCCATGATATTCACGTACTTTTATAGCGTCATTACTCATTAGTACGTTTCCAGATATTTATAATCACATGCCCTCGAGAGGAGTACTACCCCTACTTGCTGGAGTATAGCTCAAAGAATCCAGATCTAGACAACCGTGTCTATGTCTAAGAGGCAGTTATAGAGTATAAGCTTGAAGGGCTTGGTGGACAAGGAGAACTACTGAATTGTTTTTGCCGAGTCTGGCAGCGATTTTGTTGACATTCTCTTGCAGCATAGTGTTTCAGGACTCGTGATGCTGTTGGAGACCACAGTGTGAAGCAATCACTGGAGATCAAAGCTGCTGGAGATCGCAGTAAAAGTCGCCGGAGATGGCAGGGGTGAAGGAGGAGAGGGGAGGAAGGAGAGACAGGAGAGGACGAACTGACCTATTTTCATCGGGGTTCTGTCTATTTAAAATGTCTCACACCATGAGACTTCATTTCTGAAACTTTTTGGTGGTGTTGAAACCCACCTTTTATGGGATTTAAAATTGTGCATCATTTTAAATCTCGGAAATTTAAATCAAAAGAACAGCGCTATAAATAATTTCTGGGAAATTAAAATTCCAGCCTCAAATTCCCACTAAAAGAACACGGCCTCGTAACACCGATTTCTCAAGTGCTCATTGGTGAGAATCTCATCCAACACTGCTGATCAAACAAAGGCTTGTACATTAGTAGGGACTGCAGTCTTCTAGACATTCATGAAAAGAGGTCTCTTGATCAACTACCTTCCTCTTTCAGAAGGAGAAACTTATAGAAATCTCTCGTATTGAAAACTCCCTTGGCATTACCCATCCAATTTGATGGTCTTCAAAATCCGGATTAGTGTGGACTCTATTTAACCTATCCCAAAAGTGATGAACTCCATCTCCTTATCCTCGAGATTCCTACAAAAAGTTGGGCTCTAAATCATTCCTGTATTTGTTCGATCGAAAAGATCACATACCAAGATTTCTCTAGAATGTAGAGGTTTAGCCGTTTAGGCACACCTTGCAGAATTTACTGACCTCGATTCAATTATCTTGCCTAACCGAATCCTACTGCCACAGTCTACCATAAATCTGGTCTGCTTCAAGAACTGATCATGCACCTTCATGATCCCTTTCCAAGTCCTGACACCGAATGAAGTTGATTCGTGGTTTGGATCCCAATTGCATCTAAAATTCCCAAACTGATCCAAACCGTACATTCCTTATGGTAATCTTTTTTTGGGGTGAAACCCATGTGATGGAGCCCTGTAAGTTATATAATTACAGAGTTTTTCATGATTATTTATTAAATTATGGTTTAAAGTTTAAAAATGTATGTAATTATAAGATTCTTTATTGAAACTCTTTTTTATTACATGGGAAGTTCTTTCCAGGTGCATCATAAGATGTCCTTAAAATAAAGTAATCTCAGCATGTTATTGTAAGACTGATAGGATCATTACATTTAGGTAACTTTCTCTTTCAACTAATGAAAAACAAAAACAACTAAAGCGAAAAATGTAAAAAGAAAAGAAAAGAAAATAATTATCTCCTTTCATATATACCATACAGGATTTCTTTATTTTGCTACTCCTTTGCATGGAGTGACAACATCTGAAGAGACTTTAATAAGTGCCAACCAGCAATTTGAAGAAGAACCTGATGGAGTGATTACTGCAGAAGAAACTTTTGTGGATGAAAAAAATGTAGCTAAAGTTGTGTCTACAGAAGTACCTAAAGAAGAAACTCAATTGGGTGAACAAGCACAGGTGTCTGCAGAAGTACCTAAAGAAGAAGCTCAAATGGGTGAACAACCACAGGTGTCTACAGAAGTACCTAAAGAAGAAGCTGAAATGGGTGAACAAACACAGGCCTTTGACTTTTTGGATAAGCTGAATATAAAGGTATGCCTTTTGATTTTTGAATCTTTAGACTTTGCATTCCGTCTTAAACAGTACTCACATGGAATATTCATAAAAGATTTTTTTTAAATATAAAGAAGAAGCTCAAATGGGTGAACAACCACAGGTGTCTACAGAAGTACCTAAAGAAGAAGCTGAAATGGGTGAACAAACACAGGCCTTTGACTTTTTGGATAAGCTGAATATAAAGGTATGCCTTTTGATTTTTGAATCTTTAGACTTTGCATTCCGTCTTAAACAGTACTCACATGGAATATTCATAAAAGATTTTTTTTTAAAATATAAAAGGTTATTGGTATCATATTGTTTGTTTTATATGCGTAGGCAAACACATGCATCAACATTCCCAGACACATATGATTTAATTATACAAAATATTACCGTTTCTACAATCTTCGTCTGTGCCATTATGTCATCATCAATAATTTCCAGTGGTATTAGTATCTTTTGTACATATAATTTGTTCTCTACCCTCTAAATAGTGGGATGGATTCTGGCTTGCTTCTCAATTGATTGCAGATAAGGTAAGGAATATACTTATCATAAGAAAATGCTCTTGTAATATAATTTATTCACCAGTGAAAGATATGTTCCCAGTTTATGGTTTTCTTCTCATTCCTGGTAGAGTTACTTTTCCTATACTAATAAAGAAAATCCTCATTGAGCTCCTATGGATCAAGAAATAGGTAATGTTTTGAATTTTCTTCCAGATTGATGCAAATGTGCTTTGTGCTCGATGGAGAGGACATTTTCTCATGGACTTGGGCTTTGTGTTATGAAATAGTCATTTATTTCTCTGATCCCGAGATTGAGGAGAATTGGAAATCATTTTTTATTCTAATTGGTGTGGAAGGAGTTTTTCCAAATGAAGTGGGGGAGCTTGAAGTGAGGATAGGCTTCCAGGTTGGGTCAAGTCCTTATCGATAGAAAAAAAGGTTGGGTCAAGTCCTTTGTTGAGTCTCCTTATGCCATGTTTTGTAGCATTTGTAAAAAATAAAATCTTGGATTTTTTGAAGATAAATTCAAAGTGCTATGTTTCGGATTATGAAGATAGTAGTGGAGTTGTGGAGGCTAGGTTAGCAATTCCAAGAACTTTTGCCACTTAAATGTAGAGGAATTTGAAAGTTTCCGAAGAATACCACGAAACAGAGAAAAAAAATGAAAGCTACGGCCTGGGAGAAGCCATAAAGTGGATCAATTAAATCAATCATTGTTGGTCACTTGCAAGGAAATCCTGGTCCAGTGGGCATAGGATTATTAAGAGACAAAAATGTGATTATCTTCTCTCTTTTTCATGTTCATCGGATTAAAAATGGTTTTAACAAGGCAGAAGCTATAGCTCTGTGGCAAATTTGGGGGTGTGTACCTATGTTTTCTCAATGTGGAAGGCGATTCATATTCCATTTTCTCTTAATTTATGCATCCGGAGGTGGGGCTTTATGAACTTGTTAACACCATTTATAGGGTCCCAGTTCTTTACAATTTGGCTGTACTACTTTTTTCATCATACTTTACTCAATCCTAAGGAGATACCCTATTTGCTAGGTCCCACAAGTACTGAACCCTGCTAGACAACGGCCAAAATTTGGACTATATATACATTAAACAGTAGGCTTCACTAGTGAATAATGACTCAAGCTTATTAGCATTTTGAAGTGCACCAAACAATGTTTTGAGATCAATTTGCTAATTATAGAGTTCTACACCTAATGAATCGAGTTCTTTCAAATGCTACAAATTGATAATTGCGAACCGAAGCAAGAACCAAGTGAATCATGAATCAGGTAATATGGGTTTTGTTTAGATTGAGATTTGAGAAAAGCCATATCTATTACCACTACTCAGTGGGTGTTTTTTGAATTTGGGTTTTGCAAGGTATGCAATAGTATCCCTATATGAGTTGGTGTTCTCTCCTTGGGCTGTTGCAGTTAGAGGAAACTTCCTTTTTCTACTTTACGCCTTGTCATTCATCTGCACGCACCTCTCCAATTCTTACTTGCAAGAAAGTCTCCTTGCTTTCTGTACCTCTTCTCGGCGTGGGTAGGACATGGTCTTAGTGTCTAAGGTTTTACGTGGATCCTTGAGGATTCTTCTTTTGCTCATTTTTGGCATTATGATTGTCACGTTTTCAATCTCCCTCTCTTGAAAGGAGGAAGTTAAGGTTTGAATGGTGGAGGTTAGGGTTTTTAGGACTTGATTGGTGGAAGTAGGCTTGAAGGGACGTTGTTGTAAGGCCTGTTTAGGTCGCTTTAGATTTAGTGACAAATTTTTTATTATTATTGTTGGATATTATAAAGATTTTAGTTATTTATATATTATTGAAAATACTGATTAAAATCACTCACTGCCCTCCCATTGACAACCCTCAACAAGAGAGAGGGCCAAACCCACAACAACTCCATATTTTGCTTCTAAATATAAGGTTTAAGAGAGGGTGGTGATACTGTAATCCTTGGGTTTAAACTTCAAAGTAAAGGCTTGTGTGTAACTCCATCTCCTCTCAGTTTACGTCTTTGAATTAGACACAAAGATGATATTTACGACTTGAATTCAGTCTCTGGTGTTCTCTGTATTTATAGAGTGCCGCGTACAACTCATACAAAGGGATTACAATTGGTAACAGATTTACATAATATAAAGAAGCTTACAGAATATAATATAAATGGAAAGAGTCCAATGTGAGGAGGAGATTCATTCCATTAGGGAAGTCCTTCCTTTGTAGGAGTTTCCTTTGGTGATAGATATTCTGTAGGAAGATATTTTGTAGAATGAGAGTCATCCAATACTCCCCCACAAGTAGATGGTTGATGAAGCATTAACTTGAGCCGGAGAAATTGAAAGCGAGGACCTGGTAGTGCCTTGGGAGGTAAATCAGCCGTTTGATCATTGGTGGGAACATATGTAATTTGCAAGTCACCTTGAACAACACGTTCTCTAATGAAGTGATAATCGATTTCCACATGTTTGGTGCGGGCATGTAATATTGGATTCGAGGCCAAATAAGTGGCACTTACACTGTCACAAAAAATTTGAGTGGGAGATATGAGAAAGATGCCAAGGTCACGTAAAAGGAATTGAATCCAAATATTATCAGCGGCGGTAACAGCAAGAGCGTGATACTCAGCTTTGGCACTGGAACGACTGATGGTGGGTTGTTTCTTGCTGCCCCAAGATATAAGCTTAGGCCCCAAATAGACACAAAATCCAATGGTGGATCGACGATTGTCAGGCCAGCCCAATTTGCATCAGAATAGGCGCTGAGATGAGTGGAAGATGATGATTGAAATGAGAGGCCATGCCCGATGGTCCCTTTGATGTAACGAAGAATACGTTTAACCGCCATGAGATGAACATCAGTTGGTTGATGCATGAATTGGGATGCTTGATTGATAGCAGATTTAATGTCCGGTCGAGTCATAGTCAAGTATTGTAAGGCTCCCACGATCTGACGATACTCAGTAGGATCTTGGAGGGGAAGACCAACCGTCAAGGATAGCTTGGAACCAGTGCTAGAAGGTGTGGCACATGGTTTGGCACCAGTCATATTCATTTTATCAAGAAGGGTAACCAAATATTTTGTTTGAGTAAGAGTAAGTCCTGTTGAAGAACGAGATACTTCCATGCCAAGAAAAAAATGAAGCTCACCGAGATCCTTCATATCAAATGCGGTGCGAAGAACATAAATGAAGGACTGAATCAAAGTGTTAGAGGTACCTGTTACGATGATGTCGTCAACATAAAGTAGTAAAACAAGCATTCCTGTTGAGGACTGGCGAATGAACATGGAGGAGTCAGCACCGCTGCAACGAAACCTATTTTCCAGTAGTAAATCACTTAATCGCTGAAACCAGGCCTGAGGGGCTAGTTCGAGGCCATAAATTGCTTTGTGAAGGCGATAAACGTGAGAGGGAAAATCAGTGTCGATGAACCCAGGAGGTTGGCACATGAAAACCTCTTCTTGGAGAGACCCATGAAGGAAAGCATTGTGAACATTGAGTTGCCGAATAGTCCAATTTCTGGAGAGAGCGATAGCAAGGACGGTTCGAATTGTAGTGAATTTAACTACAGGACTAAAGGTGTCAGCATAATCCACGCCGGGTTGTTGATGAAAACCTTTAGCTACTAGCTGAACTTTGTAGCGTTCAATGCTACTGTCAGAGTTGTGCTTGATGCGAAATACCCATTTGCATCCGACCACGTTCATTTGAGAATGAAAGGGTACAAGGGACCAAGTTTTGTTACGTAAAAGGGCATTAAACTCTTCACTCATGGCTTGACGCCATTCTGGAATTTTTATAGCTTGTGTGTAGCAAGTCGGTTCAGATGGACCTCCAGAAATGTGAAAGAGCAGTGCAAGTGGAATAGGATGACGAGTAGCGCTCCAGGTGCGAGGTTTGATGGTGCCATCCCGAAGTTGAGTAATCATGGGATGCTGAGGTGCAGTGGTCATCTGAGATGGGGGCACATGTTGTGGTGCCGTGACAACCAAGGGTATGGCGGGTTGGCTTGTAAGATCAGTGGTGGAGGCGAGTGGCAATGGAGCAGTAGCTTGGTGCACTGGAGAAGGAAAATCTGGGCCAGAAGAAGGATCCCTAGCGCTGAGTATAAAGCCAGACAGAGGAATGGAAGAGGGCACCATTGGGGCAATAGCTGGTTGCATAGGCGAGGAAATAGTCGGTGGTAAAACTGAGGCTGAAGAGCGATCTTGTGAGCTATGCGGAGAGCCAGCCCGCGGCATAGACTGTTGAGGCCCCAAGTGCTGAACTGGAGATAAGTGGGGCAGGTTCTTGCTAGAAGAGTAAATGGGAGGAATTGATCCCAGAACATGCGTCCATGACGGTACAGGTTGGTGCTGTTGGAAACATGAAAAATTGGGTGGTACGGGTCCTAATAATGATGTCCCTGTAGGGGTTGAGTTCCTGCACAGAAGGAAAAATATGCTCATCAAAAAGCACATGTCGTGAGATATAAACACGACCTGTGGAGGGGTCGAGGCAGCGATAGCCTTTGTGCGAAGATGCATATCCCATAAAGATGCAAGCAATAGATTTGGCACTTAATTTGTCTTGGCGAGTGGCCCCAACAAACGGATAGCAGCGGCAGCCAAAAATTTTGAGAAAAGAATAATCAGGTGATCTTCCAAAAAGAACTTCAAATGGTGATCGGTGATGGAGCACAGGCGTAGGTAACCAATTAACTAAGTAGGCAGCGGTACAGAAAGCTTCAAACCAGTAGCATTTGGGGAGGCCGCTGTGAGATAAAAGAGAATTTCTAGTTTCAACAATGTGCCGATGCTTGCGCTCGGCGACCCCATTTTGTTCAGGGGTGTATGGACATGCTATGCGATGTGTGATGCCGTGTGAGTCGAGAAGCTTGGAGAAGGAACGACTTACAAACTCACCACCCCCATCACTTAGTATTTGATTTTCCTGGAGAATAGATTTTCAGTAATTTTCTGAAAATGCTCAAAACATGCTTGGCTCTCTGATTTCAATTTCATTGGATAAAACCATGTGTAACGGCTATAGTCATCAATAAAGAGAATATAGTAGCGATAACCTGAGACTGATGGAATAAGGGCAGGTCCCTAAACATCACTGTGAATTAAATAGAGCGGATGAGGTGAAACATGAGATACATGATGGAATGGTAGTTTATGATGCTTAAAAAGATTGCAATCATGGCATGAGAAATCTTGCATTTTTATTGAAGCATCAATACAATTAGTGGAAGAAAGAAAACGTAAAGTAGAGGCAGACGGATGTCCAAGTTTGCGATGCCACACTGTAGAGGAAGAAACACCACTGGTAAGAGCTGTATTTTGTTGTCGATGCTAGAGTGAGATCGGATACAGGTCTCCATTAATTGGCCTCGTGAGTAGACACTTCCTCGTTTGTAGAACCTTTATATCAAAGCCCCATGGATAAAAGGTGAAAGCACAATTTTTATCTCTTGTAAATGAAGCAACTGATAGAAGATTTTTAGTAATTTGAGGCACCAATAATACTGATTTAAGAAAGAAACACCACTGGTAAGAGCTGTATTTCGTTGTCGATGCTGGAGCGAGATCAGGTACAGGTCTCCATTAATTGGCCCGGTGAGTAGACACTTCCCCGTTTGTAGAACCTTTATATCAAAGCCCCATGGATAAAAGGTGAAAGCACAATTGTTATCTCTTGTAAATGAAGCAACTGATAGAAGATTTGTAGTAATTTGAGGCACCAATAATACTGATTTAAGATGGAAATCATGACTAGAGGAGTGAAACGAAGAAGTACTAGTGTGAGTTATCGGGGTACCTGTGCCATTACCGACAATCACTTGATTATTACCAGTGTACACTTCCGGTTGCTGGAGAATGGAGCGATCATGAGTCATGTGACTGGTAGCTCCAGTGTCAGGATACCAATCATCATCCGAAGTACTTACTGTCATTGCGGCAAAGGACTGATGAAATTCGTTTCGGTATGTGTGCTTGAAGCGATTGCGGCAATTGATGGCACTGTGGCCTGGGTGATTGCAAATTTGACAAGAACCATGATGCGAGGTTTGGGATTGCTGGCCAGGTCCAGTGGGTTGCTGCCCCTATTGCGAAACTCATGCTGTTCAACTGAGTTAGACTGGTTGTAGTGCCTATTGCGATGGAAGGAGTTGTTGTTCCTAGAGGTGCGAGGATTGGAAGATCGATTGCGTCCTCGACCATGACCGCGATGAGATTGGCGATCTGAATAGAAGGCTTGATTGGGATTGGCCGTAATAGAGGGAGAGTTGAACTGAGGGAGTCTCTGCTCATGAGTGAGCAAACGGGAACGAAGTTCTGCAAAGCCAATGGTTTCTACCCGATTGGTTATTGCAGTCACAAAGGACTCATAATCGTGAGATAATCCTACAAGAGCGTGCATCACTAAGTCCTGATCAGAGACAGCATCTTGAACAGCAGCAAGAGCGTCTGCAATGCTCTTGATCTGGTTGAGGTAGTTGACCATAGGGTAAGATTCTTTCCGAAGTGTTTGGAGCTGCATCATCCTTGCTTGAGAATGCTGGGTATAGGTTGTAGCAAGGAGGTTCCAGATGTCACGAGAGGTTTCGAGTCCTATCGTCTGGGAAAGAACACTTTCAGTCAATGTTTCTTTTGATGCAACTTATGACAAACTTATCTGATCGTTGCCAACGAAGAAATTCAATGGTCTGATCACCATTATCAGAGTAGCGATTTGGGGGCGGAACAGATCCTTCTATGAACCCAAATAGATCTTGAGAAATTAGGATGGGGTGGATTTGACTCCTCCAGAGTAAGTAATTCTGTCCATCCAATTTGATTGACACAAATTGGGTAATATTAGAGATGTGGTGTTGGGGAAGAAGAGCCTGAGACTGACATGAGGAAGAGTTGTTGGGTGAAAGAGGAGAAGAGACCACCTTGGGTGGAGAAGAAGCCACAACAGAGGGAGAAGAAGCCATAAGCTCTGATACCATAAAAGAATTAGACACAAAGATGATATTTACGACCTGAATTCAGTCTCTGGTGTTCTCTGTATTTATAGAGTGCTGCGTACAACTCATACAGAGGCATTACAATTGGTAACAGACTTACAAAATATAAAGAAACTTACAGAATATAATATAAATGGAAAGAGTCCAATGTGAGGAGGAGATTCATTCCATTAGGGAACTCCTTCCTTTGTAGGAGTTTCCTTTGGTGATAGATATTCTGTAGAATGAGAGTCATCCAATTTGTTGGGTTTATTTACTTTTAGCTTGAATTAATAATTTAATTTCACGAGAATTGAATTCCATATACTTCTCAATGTTTCGGTTTGGCTTTAGACATTTTAGTTTTCTCTTTCTTTTTTCCTTATTCTTTTTAAAATTTGGAGGACGATGCGGATTCACATATCATTAGTTTCGCTCGTCGTAATGGTTGATTTGCCTTGCTGAGGTTTTATTATTCTGAGTCCTCTCTGATGACTTTTCCCTCCTTTTCTTTAGCTTCCCCCCTCCCCCCTCCCCCCTCTATTATTTACAAACATTTTATTTAATGCCCATTTACATAGAAACTTATTTATAATTTAAATCGCTAGTATTTTTCTTAGCTTTATTAGAATGAGAGTGGGATTGGATGCAAAAAAGTGTTGCAATGATGAATGCTAGAAACTCATTGAAAGCATTCTTGTGAGTGCTTGATGTGATGTCGACAACCATGTCGATCCTGAGCGGTTACCTGAGCAACATGATCTTCTTACTTGTTTTCATCCATTTCAACACCTTTTTTTTTCATTATTTTTTCAATTTTCTAATTATTTTCTAGAATGAGAGTGGAATTGGATGCAAAGTGTTGCAATGATGAATGCTAGAAACTCATTGAAAGCACTCTTATGAGTGCTTCATGTGATGCCGACAACCATGTCGATCCTGAGCGGTTACCTGAGCAACATGATATTCTTATCGTTTTCATTCCTTTCAACACTTTTTTTTTTTTTCATTTTCCAATTATTTTCTTTTGTTGAGATCGGTTACTTTTGCATTATTGTAAATGCAATTCTTCATAATAGATAAAATGTTCTTTCTCTTTGGGATCATTTTTCTTTTCGAAGTTTGATTAATCTTATGTCAGATCTTATCTTTCATATTAATCAAGATCATTGGAATATTTTTTAATGATATTATGAGTAAGATTTATTATCATAATTGAATTCTTAAATATATGCTTATGTTTACATAGTTTTTCTTGAAAACAAAAATTAATGCCTCCACAATCCATAGTATTTTGAAATGAAATATCATTTCGGTGGGAGGTGTAGAGATGAAATCAATTACTAGTTGGTGCCATTTAGACTTTTAGTAGTGGTGGTGAGAGTGGCTTCATTAATTTTGAGTGACGATGCCAAGGGGGAGATACTCAAAGTCATTTGCAATTAGCTCAATGTTTTTGAATGAGCAGTAGTTAGGGTGTTACTTCAAGGTCTTATTTTCTACAGACCTATTCTCTAGCCAATTAGAATCAGGAGGAGATTTGCTAACACGGTTGCTTTGGATTTTAACAAGGAGAAGGGGGATAGGATACTTGGAAGCTCATGTTCATTTTGGATCGCATTGGACCCGTAAGTTGGATTCTCACCTTATATTTTATTTTCCTAACGCATGGAAGTGGCGATTAGCTGAAAAGCCTCATGATTGCATCTTGAATTTTGTTCCCAAAATAGTCTTTGCACCTTATTTTGTCTCTTTCCTCACTAAATTCTGTTGTTGTTAACAAAAAGGAAATAATTAGAATTTTTTTTTTGATCAGTAATCAAGCATATATATAAGAATTACAAAAGTATAATTACAAAGGAGTTCACAAGATCATGAACCCTCAACAACACAAAAAAGAGCAAAAGGGAAAAGAACAAAATTTGAGGAACCCTGTGATGGAATGCCTACAATCTTTGCCCAATCATACCTTCAGACTAGCAAAGGACCTAGGTCTCCTCCCCCTGGACTAGATGAGCAGCATTCCAATACCAACAACCGGATCCTGGGACAGATGCGATTAGGAGCACATAGGGAATCCTCAAAAACTCTCTTGTTCCTCTCTTTCCAAATGGACCACACTATGGCACCCTGACCTGACAAGACAGACTAAATAACCATCCTTAAGCTATCCCCCCAATCCAAATACCAGCCAGATAAGAAGTTGTGAGAGGAGGGGAAGACCCAATACACGCCCACTCGGAAAAGAAAGAAACCCCAAATCTCACAAGCGAAAGGATAATGCAAGAGTAGGTGGTCTATTGACTCTTCCCCTTGGAGTCATATAAAGCATCAGTTAGCCATCCTCCACCCTCTATTTTTCAGGTGATCACATGTGAGAATTTTATTCAAAAATACAGTCCAGAGAAAAATGATACTTTAGTTGGAATGCCTGGATTCTACACAACTCTATGAGGAAAGGAATCGGGTGAGACTGACCTGAGCGACTGTGCAAGAGATCGCACTGAGAATCGACACTTGTTGCTACTAGACCAGTCTCTAGATTCTACAGTCCCGACACTGATATGCCAGGGGAGCGGACCCTAACCGCTCAAAAAGCCAACCCAACTCAACAATTTCCCAATCGTTGAGGTCTTGCCTCAACCTACGGCCCCAAATTGCCCCACCAGTACCTTTGTCTATGTAATCCCCAACCGATGCGTTCCTATCGGTTGCTAAGGAGAAAAGGTTGCTAAAGCCATCTTGGAGTGTCGAAATGCCACACTATACATCCTTCCAAAATCTAACCTCTGACCCATTTCCCACATTAAATTCAAAAAATGGGACCACAAATCGAGCAACTGACATAATCTCCTTCCACAATCCTACTCCATGAGAGCTCTTCACTTCCTTCGGGATCCAACAAGATTGTTCCCTATATTTGGCCACAATTATTGCTCTTCACAAACTGTCTCGTTCTTTCCCAAACCCCCAGACCCATTTACCCAGTAGAGCCTTATTCATAAGAGCTAGGGGTCTCACACCTAAGCCACTCACTTTCTTAGGACGACAAATTCTATCCCAGTCCACCAGTTGGTATTTGAATCGGTCTCCTTTCTCATGCCAGAGAAAGTTTCTCTGCATACGCTCAAGGGATGCTGCTATCGCATGTGGAATAATTAGAGATGACATGAAAATATGAAATAAGTAGGGATGCTACTGAGAGTGCTCTGAAGGAGGGTTAACTCGCCGCCTTTAGATAAGAAGGACGATTGCCATCCCGACAAGCTCTTAGCAAATCGCTCCAAAACCAGGGTCCATACTTCCCTGGACTTGAAACTGACCCTGAGGGGCATCCCCAGATACACTGATCGGAGGGACCCCAATTTACAGCCTAGGCAAGCTACAAGATCAACTAGTCTTGCGACCTCCCCAACCCCTATGATTTCGGATTTGGGCATGTTGACTCGCAGACCGGATACAGCTTCGAAGCAATGTAGAAGTCGCCGGATATGGACTAGGTCACGACAAGATGCTCAACAGAAAATGAGGGTGTCATCTTCAAATTGAAGGTGTGAGATCGGTAGGTGATCCTTGCTAATACTGCTCAAAGCTTCCGATACTAGGACGAAAAGGAAAGGAGAGAGAGGATCCCCTGTCTTAACCCCCTAGAGCTTTTGAAGTAGCCAGCCCGGCTGCTATTTAACCCCTACACTGAAAACTTATTCGATTTCATGAATTAGAACTTAGAAGTTTGCTGTCCATAAAAATCTGGCATACAAGGGCGATTTCACCTTTTATTGTGGGGTTATGTATAATGCACAATGTACTTGGTGTATGGTGGCCTAACACTTTTTACAGAAAAAATTGAGAATTCAGTCATATTAGCTTGACAGGGGTTGTCTTTCATGACGTTTAAAATGCGTACTTTTTAATTATTTCAAGCTATTTTTTAAATTTACAGCATGTTAGCTGCAAGTTTTTGCAAGAAACTCCAGACGATATCAAAACTTAGGCATGGAACATATGGCATTCAGAAGTGAACACACTAGATGAACTGGAATCAGAAGAGGAAGGTAGAAAATGGGTTTCTACTTTTCCCTTTGAACGTCGAAGGAAGAAGGGATTGCCAGACTCAATAGGCTGAGAAGAAGTGAAGAACCATGAAGGGTCTCAGAATTTGTAATCCATTTATCTGGTAAAAGGGATTTAAGCTGGGCATAACTAAGTTCAAGGCACAACATTCTACCCTTGTAAAATTCAAAGTTGAATTTAAAGTATCATAGAAAGAAGTTAGTGCTCACAAATTGCAAATGTGTTTAGGGGCGAAGTATCCCCTTGATAAGTGGTAGGCTTTACATCTAACTTTAGAGCAAGTTCTTGACATCTTGTGGTATGTATGGGTGTTCTTCAAAGTGAAGTTTTAGACACCCAAGAATTTTGGGGAATTCTTTGCAGAGGAAGCATTGGTCAGCAGAAGGGTTCATTTGCAAACCAAATGGTGTGGATACATTTCTGAAGAATTTGAAGCATGCCTAAAGAGGTACATAATCTACTGGTAGCTCACTTATTCTAACAATTCACAACAGCGTGGATAGGAATGGCAATGGGGTGGGGCGGGGCCGGTTTTCTACCGCCCCAGGCCCGACCCGATTATAAAGCCTCCGTTCCCCGCCCCTGACCGGGGCTTATATATGGTGAAACTAGCCCTGCCCTGCCCCTAATGGCAATCAAGTAATTCTAAAGAATATCAGGAAAAAACTGGAGAGCAAAAACAAAAAAGCAATTTGGTGGCACTCTATCTTTACAGTTACTACTTACTACTTTCTATGTTTCAAATCTCCATCACTTAAATTCAAGGAGAAATGGAACAAAATCATAAACAAGAACAACAAGAAGTTCCCACAATTCATTCACAAAAAAAAAAAAGAACTCATCCAAGGGAAAATAATAGAAATCTCGTCCAACCACCCTGATTCAAATTCATTTCCTTCATCGGCTGAACAGAAATTCAAAAGAAACAGAGACAGAGAGGATCGAAATTTAATTACAAGAGAAGACCTTTTGAGGTAATCTCCAAGCCTCAGATTACTTACCGGCTTACTGTCAGAATCAACGGCGGAAGTGATGCAGCGGCGGGAGAGGGGAGAGAGAGGGGAGGTCGCCGGAGAAGAGAGTCGGAGAGAGACTGAGAGAGGCGATGGCTTGAGCCCTAACCCTCTTTAGTCTTTCCTAAGTCGTAACCCTAAAAAAAAATTTCATTTATATATATATATATATTATTAAAGTGGTTCCGGTCGGGGCGGGGCACCAGAGCGGGGTATACTAAAACCGCCCCCGCCTCGAAACCGAGTCGGGTTTTTTTTTTTTTTTTATACTGACCCCGCCCTAATACATGATTCATTGAAACTCATATATCCTATTTTGGTAATCTTTGGCTCATTGAAAAAATATCTTCTAGACCTACACAACAATTTATATCATTTGGTTGCCTTTTTTTTTTAAATTTTGAACCTCAACAAGTGGTCTAACAATCAATGACGGGAATTGTGACGAGGATACAAGTAATGAATTATCAGGCTTCTAGGGTTTGGGTTTTGTTAGTTAAAAGTCAAAGATTATAATGATCTAGCATGAGGTTATGTTATTGTTTATCTTATTAGTTTAAGTGTTTTAGGTTGTTATTTTTTGGTCGAAGTGTGAGTGTGGTATAGGTATTTAGTTTGTTTTTTGGGTTTATAAATAGAGTTGAGGAATATGTTTCCTTCTTAGTGGGGGCTTGTCCCAAATTAACCTCATACAGAAGACAAACTGATCCAATCTAGGGTATGAAATTCAACCTACACCAGTTTTGTAGAAGGGGATAAAAATTAAAGAGTTTACAACAAGTAATCAATCTAATCTAGTGCCTCTCCATATGTTTCTTATGTTTTTCTCGCAGAGGAATCTTGACAAATGGGCATTAAGATGAATCTTCGTGGGTTGTGATAGTTGAAGGGAATGATGCGGATTTATAATCCATCAATGAATAATCTACATCCTGCGTGATCTTTGATGATGCATCATTGTGAGGGTTGGTCATTAATGTTGTAGTTCTAGATTTTTCTTCTGGTGAGGGTCTAGATTATCTGAAGCTTGGAAATGAGATAAAACCAACTGAAGAAAGGGACATACTGGCTTGAAGGCCCACATCAATCGGTAGGCCCACCCAGCCCTCTATCCCTATGATGAACGAGGACCCTAAATGGACCCAGAGCATGCTTGTAAATTTAGGGTTCAATAGAGTAATCATATGTATTAGGTTAAAATGGAAAAAAAAATTGTCTTATCTCCATCTCGATTTGGATTTTGGACACAATGAGTTTTTTTTTAATATCCTGAAGTAGTACTTTAAATGATGGTTTTATCAAAATGCATCTTGACAATGGAGATTTTGAATTTATATGAATTGTAGGCCCCTTTATTCAAGGAAATGAAGCATACATAGATCTCATATTGGGAGAAATTTCTACTACAAAGGAGTTCATCATGCGATGCCTTGAGCGCCTCAGGCTACCTCCTCAAGCATCCATGGGGTCTGTCGCCTTGACAACCATGGTTTCTAGTTATAATGCACAATATGCCATATAAGTATGGCGGTCTAGCTTAATTTATGGGGAAGATTGAGGATTCAATCATATCATCTCATTATCAAAAGTTGTCTTTCATGTTTATTTGCTACTGTTCCAATCGTGTGGTTGAAAATTATTATCCCCTCCAAGCTTCACTTTATATGTGGTAATGTATGAGGCAATCATAATCAAATGGTAGTGGAGAAGGTTCATGAATAGATTCTCATGTGAAGTATTACACTATTACTACTAATACCACTATTACTATGCTTTTACAACTAATACTAAACCTGAGTTATGCATATGTGATTTATCGTTGACATATGTGTTTTTATGACTTGACCAAACCTTTGTGGATGACTCTCCATTGACTTGGCTATTTCAATGACATCTGCTCATCAACTACTTGCAGATAGACTCAGAAGATACATATTCAATTCTCCTTTTTGGAAGTGGTGCTCTAGTCGCCCTGTGGTTAGTATCAGCGATTGTGGGTGCAATTGATTCCATTCCCGTGGTGCGTGTTTCTATGCTTTTCATTTGGAGGGATCAAATTTTATGAAATCATGGAAGATGTTTATTTTCTTTTTGACCGACAGATTTATGTTATTTGATCTTGTGAAACAGTTTCCTAAGGTGATGGAGATTGTCGGTCTTTCCTTCACAATCTGGTTCAGCTACCGCTATCTGATCTTTAAGGTAGCCACATGGAATAGTAATGACTTAAAACATATCCTCCTAATATAAAGAGATGCCATGATAAAATATTTTTATCTTCGTTTTCCAGGAAAATAGGAATGAATTGTCGGCCAAAATTGAAGAGTTTAAGAAGCAGGTTCTTGGATCAACTGATGATTGATATTGAGGTAGCTTTCACATTTTGCCTAGTTTTTTGTTTGGTGCATCAGAGGGAGCTAGGCTGAAATTTGGCATTTTTCCACATTCTAATCTGTAGAATAATGTCTTATATCTTTACCTAATTTTTGAGTAGAGTTTTGTTACTTTTTCTTCCCTTGGTAGGTTAATATAAGCATTTAGATTTATGTCTAGTTGATTCTTTACGCGTATACAAATCAATTAATTGATTGTGACTGCGATTGTTGGGCTCCCCTCCGAACCACAGATAAGTCATCATATTGATATATCCATTCAAGAGCAGAAACTTGGAAGGACAAAGAGGGTAATGTAGTTTAATGTTCCAAGAGAATGGCCATCGTAACTTTCATCAACCATCCAAGAGGTGCCCCCCTGTTCTATCTGTCCAAGTCGAACTTGTGTAAGGCATAGTCTGAACAATATATTTGGAAGATTCAGCAAGCATATCATGGTATGTTTTAACAGAATGCAAATTAGGTACTGCGTGGATGGTGCGCTTCTCTGCCCCTGGCCCCATAAGCCTTACTAACATGAACTGGTCTGATTTTCTCCATTGGGCTTACGCTAGTGACAAACCACTGATCAAGTGGTCTAGTAGAGGTGATAAGTATATGGTGGACCGGACTGAGTATAGATTTTAATTTATTTTTCTGGTAAAGTCTTGAAATATAGCATGAAGTATCCCTCTGCTCGCCCAAAGTATCAGAGTTCATGCTTTTAGGTTTAGACATGTCTCAAGAGTCAGAAGTCCCTTAATAGATCTTTTTTTAGTAATCCTTTACTAGATCTAGAAGCAAAATACTGAAGGCCAAAATGAAAATGTCAGGGAAAATTAAAGTTAGGGTGGCGTAAGTTTTGAAACTGGGTGTAGATGTTTTAGCTGGTTGAGCTTGTCATTAGCAATGACTTGATTCTGGTGCCACGAGTAGTGTTGGTTGCTGAGAAGGCCTGACAAAGGTGGGACCAATGCAATTAGTTATGGTTTGAGCGGCCACAATCTGTCTTGTTAGAGATGGTGGATTCTCTTTTTGGTTGAAGCCAAAAAAAGAGAGATGGTGGATTATGGAGAAGAGATGATGCTCTCGTGACAACTCCAGGTATGCCCCTGACTAATTTTTCCATCAACATTCGCTATCATTTGGAGATTGATTTTGCTTCTTAAACATAGCCAATGCATGAGAGACTGACTAAGTTGCTGAGGACCGGGAGTTTATGCTCTTGTTCTGACTGGTACGGGGGAGATGAGTGCTGGAGAGCTAAAAAGAATGCTCTTCCTGTTCTGATTCAATCTCCCTCACCTTTGCATCACTCGTTCTCCTCTTCCTTGGAGGTAAGTTATGTGAAGAAAGAGAATCAGAGCAGTCATGTGTTTGCATCTTTACATGCAGTCACCACAAGACCACTGAGATAATCCAGGCCAAGATTTGAGACCAACCTGAGCTATGTAGAAAAGAGTGACTCTAATTCCCGAGTTTCATGATTTAGTTCCCCCATTATTCCCGAAAACAATAGCTCTCCATGGAGATAGAAAATGAACCTGAAATGGAGAGTATAGGTTGCCGCTAAAAATTGAGTGAGGCATCAAATTTGGTCCCATTTACAACTTTACCTGGAAAAGTATTCAAGCTCAAGGTTGCCCAAGTGTCACGTGCGTATGTTTAGTCCCATACTAGTCATGTATTGGGCGTTTCGGGCCATTGATGTGGGAGTAGGCAGCATCTGAATTGGCTAGTCACTTCGGTTGGCAAGCGCTCCGTGACAAGTGGTATCAGAACCGACTTAGGGACATTGGGGGTGTTGGATGGATTCATAGCACGTTGGGATTCAAGGGTGGATCCCCCTGACGAGGATGTCAGGGATTTAGGCAGGAGGACTTGTCACGTGCGTATGTTTAGTCCCACACTAGGCATGTATTGGGCGTTCTGGGCCATTGGTGTGAGAGTAGCAGCATCTGAATTGGCTAGTCACTTCGGTTGGCAAGCGCTCCGTGACACAAGGCCCCAAACTCCCTCAACTTGGCTGTATTATTTGTAAACTTCTTACCTTTGAGAAATGCTAGCCCAATTGTATTAATTGTCTTATGAAATTTTAAATATATATATATTTTTTTTACTTCTAAAGGGTTTTATAACTTTTTTAATTTTTTATAGAATTAGTCTAGGGATACTCCTAAGGTGTACTCCCAATTATATTCTCAAATCCTAACGGCTTATCTCAGTTATTAAACGGTTAAGATTAGAGTTGATGTGACATTAGAAAAGACAAAATAAATCAACTCAAATCCAATAAACAGTTAGGATTAGGGAGGAGATTTGAGAGTATATTTTGGAGCACCCATAGAGACTCTTTTTTATGGGGCGATTAATAGTTAATGCAATTGGACTAGCACTCCTTAACTTTGTATTCGAAAGAGAATCTTTCCATTATAATAGAGTTTAAATATCCGCTTTCCAAATCCAAACTATTTCCGTGATATAGGTTTTTAGAAGTTATACATTTTTTTTTCTATTGAGTTGGTCTGTGTACTCCCAAATATGTACTCCCAAATCTTAAATGTCTATGGCTAACCACTAACGGTCAAGATTTGGCTAGACTTATTTTATCTTTTCTAATGTCATATAAGCTTTAATCTTGATCCTTTAATAATTAAATAAATTAATGGGTTATGATTTGGGAGTATCTATTGACTTAACACTTTTTCAATAGCTAGGAAGATGGGAATGCCTTATCTTATGGTACAAGTCTACAGGTACTCCCAAATCTAAACCCTTTAATTCAATTATTAATGAGTTAAGATTAGAGCTGACGTGACATTAGAAAATATAAAATAAGTGAAGCCAAATTCCAACCCTTAGTGGTTAGCCATAAATGGCTGAGATTTGGAAGTACCCATAGATTGACTCTATCTCATGTCTATAATTTCTAAAATACTCATTTCATAGAGATATTTTGGGGAGCTCTCAATATCTCTTGAACTCGATCTAGATCATATTTAAACTCTTTGTGGAAACAATTAAGGTTCCTTGCCGTTTTAAGGGTCCGTTTGTTTCGGATTAATTGGGCCTATTTAATCACTCACAATCGATTTGTTCATAATCACTATCAAGTAATGTTGGTTTTTATGAATCGATTATGAGGCAATCGATTAATGATAAAACCAATGTTAGTTAATCGCCCAAAGGGGTGATTATCCCTAACAACAATTGGTTCTCAAACTTGATTGTGTGCGCGATTATGACGGAAAAAAGGTAAACGACACTTTTGTTTAGGGTCTCGACTCTCATAACTCATTCCTCCATCTTTTTCATTGGAGAACTGTGGAGAACCTATTTCGGGATCAACATTAGATACGCCCCTCTTCCTCATCCTCTTAATTTTTTTTTCTTTTTTTATTTTTATTTTTTAGGGTTCCGAAGAGGTTTCCACAAGAAACCATCTTCCTATTCCTTTAATGATTTTTGTTTTGTTTTGTTTTGTTTATGTTACGATCCTTGAGATAAATACTTAGATTGTGCCTTTCCCATCAGTCTGGGCTTTTGGGATCAATGGTTGCGTTGAGTACGCATCAATTGATAGAGCCTAATACCATGTCTCGGGTTCGAGTCACGGAAAGGGCTACCTAGGGGAGGGTTACGGAAAAAATCCTGAGAATTGTTCCGCCTCAGAGTGAGAGCCATTGCAGAAAAGACTACCTAGCTAGGGCTACGGAAAAAAATTCATGAGAATTGCCCCCGCTCTAGAGTGAGAGCCGCCGAGGACGACGGCTGTGGAAACATGGTGGTATGTTATGATCCTTGAGATAAATACTTAGATTGTGCCTTTTCCATCAGTCCGGACTTTTGAGATCAGTGGTTGCGTTGGTACACATCAGTTTTGGGGAGGTTTCGAAAGAGGAGCCATTCTTTTTCTTCCTCTTCCTTTTTTTTTTTTGAGAGGGTTTTGAACCATTCTCTTCTTAGAAGAACGGTTACTCTATTGTTACATTTGATGCATTTTTCTGCTAATTTTTTTTTTGGATTTTTGTTATTTTTGAGTTATTTTATTTTTCTCCATTTTGACTGCTATGGATCTTCTTATGGGTATTTAGGTGATGGTGAGGTAATGGTATGGATTATCATACTTGTGGTATTTGATTTTTGGTTTTTAGTTATTGAATTTGTGTTGTTGGGGCTCTCATCACTTTATCATCATCTTCTTTACTTTTGTTTTGTCTTTTGATTTCAATGTAATTTATCTTATGTTTTGTATTCCTTTATTATTTTCTAATGATTTTTTTTTAAGAGTATAACTGGCTTTAAACTTTTGAGCTCTCAATGATGCATTTAAGATGTTCTCTTCGAATATGTAGGTTTTGTGTCTTGTTTTTAGGATTCTCTGTTTTTCTACTTGCAGAGATTCGATTGGTTGAACACTACCCTTGAATTCCTATTTGGAAATTTCTGCTATGAAATTTAGTTCATCTATATTGGTATAAGTTGGATGATCATCTTTATTGTTGTGCCATATCTATCTGACTGCAGAAAATGTTAGTATTTAATTATTGTTTGTTTTATGTTTTGTTGGGATAGAACTCAGTGAGTCTCTGGTTTTGCAGTTGAAATAGATTTTTAGAGATATTTGTTGCTAGGTTTGATCATCTTTCAATTCATTTTCAACTGGACGACAATATCTTCTAGTAAATTTAATTGAGTTTTTTTTTTAAAGTTACAATCACCGTTTCGTTTTATAGCCATGGTATCTAAAAAATTATAAATTTGATAATAAAAATGGTCTGATGAAGTTTTTCATTTTCTTGCTTTTCATTTTTTGTGACTAATTGTATTAGCAAATGATATAATTGTTAATACGATCAAGGTTTTCTAATGTAATCGTGATAATAGATTATCATTATAAAACCTCAAATTTTCACTTGTTTTCATTTCACGCGTAGATTTTGGACATAATCTTTAACCCTCAGGGAGTCTTCATGTAACTATTACTCTCAATCAAAGGTTTCGTTCAACTCTGACATCAGTTCCATTTCAAAGTATGAGAAATTTTTTCTCTCTTTTCAAAGTAGGTTTCATCCAAATGATTAAGCAAATTAATGTTTATTCTTATATGGAAATAAATATTTTATTGTAAATTCTCCTACTATTAAGATTACATACATACAATGAAAATGTAATAAACTCATTGTTATACATTTCTTCATTACACAATAATGTCAGGAACACAACGTATTGACGCAGAGCCAAATACTAGTAGCATCTCATTTATTTTGTATCATTTTGGCGACATGGCTAAGTGGTAAGGTAGGGGACTGCAAATCTTTTTTTCCCAATTCAAATCCGAGTGCCGCTACTTTGAAAAGAAAAATTATAAGTGTTGATGATTTAAATTTTAAATCATTATATTTGCTTTAGAACAAAAAATTAGAATATTTAACTCAAAATCCTTAACATCTTACTCATAAACAATTAGAGAAGCAACATGTGCATGAAATTCAACAACTCAAATCAGAAAATAGTAAAAATGGATAACCAAAATAAAGAAGATATTCTTCATCATTTACGACATAAAAAAGAAAGAGTTAGCAGAATTAATGACTAAGGTGACTACTCTTGAGTTAGAAGTACTAAGAGCATAAGATCTTTTATAATTTTATTTGTAAATATACTAATTATCATTTTTTTTCTTATTTTGAATGCATTAGACTCACCTTGGATCTTTCATGCAGGTTGACGAAGAAGATGGCGGTACCTAGAACACAACAATCCAATATAATATGAGCAATATGATGGATGTACTAATGTAGAGATCCGAAATTTAATTTCTTGGTATTCGTATTAATTATTTTAATATTCTTGGTTGTCATGATTAATTTATTACATAAGTTTAAAATTGGAACAATTAAAGTAGCATGAGGGTGTTTTATAAATTAATCAAGTGAAAAATAGACGAAATCTCCTTTATCATAAGAGGGGCATTTTGGTCATTTTGTGCAATCCAAAATTTATGAAAATTTTAATGTAGATTCTATATGACCTAAAGTAGCTATGGTTCAAATTTCAGGTTAATCCGATAAGAATTGAGCTCTATAGAATTATTCAAAGTGCAGTGGCAAAACTGTAAATACGATGAACAGTAACCGCGTGAACAGTAACCGTGAATAGTGTTTTAGCAGTTCTTATCACTTTCTAACTCTGGTATTGCCTATATAAAGACCCTAACTCATGGATTTTAGGTATTTCATCATTCTAAAACTTATTAGAGAGAAAAATAGAAGAAAAACCTATGAGTTCTCATTAAAGAGAGTGAGAGAAAATGGTTTTGGAGAGATCCAAGAGGAGAAATCAAAGGTGTTGCAAGGAAAAAGTACAAAAAGACTTAGATCCATCCCATTCGCAAACGTTTGATCGTAGGGAAGCGATCGTGAGAGGTAAATACGACTTCCTTCCTCTCAATATAGGGATTATTGATACAAATATGATGAAGAAATAGATCTAAAGTAAGAACGACAATAATAAATATGTTTTTATTGTTTTAAACTATGATGAAAATTATATATGAGGATTTTATGATGTTTATACTCAGATTTTCTCATGAAAAATTATATACGATGATTTTACGATGTTTATACCCAGATTTTTTTTATGGAAAATATATATGATGATTTTTGTAATGTTCTAAATCAGGATTTTCCCTTGAAAAATCTATAGACGATGTTAGAAAATTTTAGATTTTGGTTATCTGATGGATAATATATATATATGATGAATAAAGAACATTTTAGATGGTGATTTCCTTGTGATAATTATTTGAAAAAGATGTTGTTTATGATTTTTTTTATTCTATATCAACAAGGGGAATGAGATTGATTTTGTGATGTATGAATGATGAGAATGGAGGAAGTGGATGATGTTCAGAATTGATGAAATTATTATAAGTTTGTTTGAGATTATTATGTGTTGTGAAAACTAAGGCCCTGTGAGACTTATTTGATTATAGATGCGTATTAAAAATTTAGACGCGGTAAATAAAATTATCCCTTATTTTATTTGACAAATTATGCTTTATATTGATCACTTAGGAGAACTCTTGCATGTTTAAATCTATGCATGATTTACAAGTATTTTATTTCATTCACACGGATTCACAAAATCTATACATGAACAAGCATGAGAATAAACAAGATGACAAGTAATATGCAAGTACACAAGGACACAAGCATTATGCATGATTGAGTTTTGCACTGACCGAGTACCCACAAGCCTATGATCAAGGCAAAACCAGCCGTATGCACCGGCGAATGTGTAGACAAGCCGTATACACCGGATAATGTGTAGACAAGCCGTGTACACCGGATAATGTGTATATTGTGTGGTACCTCGAAAAGTAGGGTATATGTTAGTCTCTACCCGATATATGGGGTAGAGTTATTTTAAGTTATTGCAATTGCATGTTGTTGAATAAATTCATGAACAAAAATAGGCAAGATAAATAAGAGAAATAAGCATGAGTAATCAGGTGTAAGAATCAAATTTAATTATGCTTCCGCACTTTGAAATATTGTGAGTTCACTTGTGATGTTGAATCTTAAAATATATTGTTATCAAATCTCGTATATTGTTAGGCAGGATTTTGTATATAGGCTGGGTAACTTGTTACTCAGCCGATGACTGTTGTTGTCGGTAGGTGCTAGATTTGACATTTGTGCCCCAGGACCTTGGGAAGAGGAAGAATACGAGGAATAGCAGGAAGAGCCAGCAGGTGACTATCCTGATGGAGAATGGAACTTGGATTGCTGGCCATACACAGGACACTAGATCACTAGTATATTTGGATTTTGAATTTTAGAATTGTAATAGACAAATTATGGATTTATAGTTAGTTTGAGTTTATGACTGGAGATTCATAGAGGTTGATTTTAAATTGATTATGAGGTCTTAGTATTTATTTCAGATATTGGACTTGATTGCATTTATTTAAAGAGAAAAAATAAAAATAAAAATTTTAGGTCCATGTTTTTAGAATTGCCTTAAATGCTTATGATAAGAAGTTATGAAATTAATGATTAAGTCAAGTGCCAAAGTCTCACATTAAGTTAGGTGGGATTTTGGGGCGCGACAACTAAGGAGAGACCAAATGCTTTTGTAGGGTTTTAAAATAGGGTATTTTTTGTACTCTTGCACCAATGGTGGGGGTGTGGTCTCTCTATATA
This sequence comes from Tetracentron sinense, assembly GCA_015143295.1. Lineage (NCBI taxonomy): Eukaryota > Viridiplantae > Streptophyta > Magnoliopsida > Trochodendrales > Trochodendraceae > Tetracentron > Tetracentron sinense. The sequence continues at coordinate 19,316,974 of CM026574.1, forward strand.
TAGAGGTCTCGGATTCCATCCCACCCCGGGTGATGAGTAGCAAGAACTACAATCCCTAATGCTACTCACTAACCCCTGCACTAATGGAAGTAAATGGTATCATCTAACAAAAAAAAAAGGGATGGATAGCATTTCGAATATTAATCAGTTTTATGCTTTAGGATGAACCAAATGTGAGTTTTTTTTACACATAATTGATTATTTTCAAATAATCAATTATAATATAGATAGGGTGTTACCTTATGACAACACTTATAATTAATTGTAATTGCAATAATCCGAACCAAATAGGCCATAAGCTATTATAATGTATATGTAGGTACTACCTTACCATTTTCCCAAACACGGGCCCCCCCCTAATAATGTATAGGGGTGTCAATTGACCAAATCTTGGTCACAAAAGCCTCTTATAGACGAAGTAATGATTGGGCCAAACTTATTAAAAAAACACAAGAAAGTAAGCCCAAATCCAGCCCATTGACACTCATGGATCTTCTTGGAGAAAAAAAGAGAGAGGTCATGTTGGTATAAACCAGTCTCTAAGAATTAAGACATGGACCTAATGACTATTAGTTGGACTTAAGGGCATCAAAGGGACACATTCTCCTAGGTTTTTTTTAAATATAGTAATTGTGGAAAACGGACACCAGGGTTAAGCAAATTAACCAGGTTTTTAGAAAAGACAAAAATATTTATTTTAATTTAATTAAGCTTAAACATGATTAAACAGAGGTTAAAAGGGACACGTGGACACTGAGGTCAGCTTAGAAGAGGATCCAGGGTCCTCTTCTCCCCTTAAAAAAAAAAAATTGCAACTAGCTATCCCCTTAAATTTGACTTAGATAGTCTCGGGACTATGACGAGATGATCTTTATTGTAATGCTGACATGCTTGTGTTATAGAAATAATTAACATTTATGATACTTTTAACCATTTTTGCTATTTCCTTGCAGAAATTAATTTCAAATTGGGCATGCTAAGCATTGCTACAAATACGTTAAGACTTAAGACTAAAGATGTTTAGATGAGAACAATGTTGTCAGAACCGGACTAGACCGGTCGGTCGAACCGGAAAAACCAGAACTGGTCCAATTCACAAACCCTCTAAAACTAGGCTTATTTAAAAACTCCCAAACCCTCTAAAACTAGGCTTATTTAAAAACCGGTCATTTTTGTTGAAAACGAAAGAATCAGACGATTGAATCGGAATTAGTGGTAAAAAAAATTGAGAGCCAGCCGTAAATGAGAAAAAACATATACTTTTTTTAATAAAAAGGACACTATCGAATCGAACCAGTCAAAATAATATTCCAGAGGGCATTATCGTAGTTAAGTACAAGCAGTAGGGGTAATTCCGTCATTTAAAACAGAACAAAACTAACTAGAGTTCGAGTGCTCTGCACCTTCTCCACAAGCACCCTGGCCACTCGCCAGGAGAGATCCAACTAACCATCATCTCTCACCTAAAAAACAATTAAAGACAACAATGGAGTGAGTCACCGAGAGCTCTCACCATTTCTCTCCCATCGCTTTAATCGATTCTTCAAGCTTCTCTAATGGCGTCCGTCTCAGGCATCTGTTCCTCTTCCAAGCTCGTCAGAACAACAACCTCCTTCACTCCATTTCTGAATCCTCTTCGAAAAATTTCAATCTCATGTCCAAACCGTTGGAAGCCCCTCGGCCGATCGTCTGATCGGATTCTCAGTCTCCGACCGGCTCAATCCGTCGCTCGAGATGTCCCGGCGGACTTGTCGAGGATGGACGGTGTTCCGAAGGAGGGGTTAGAGAAGGATTCGATTTCTCTGTGGCGTCGGTACGTTGATTGGCTGTACCAGCATAAGGAATTAGGGTTGTTTCTTGATGTGAGTCGGATTGGGTTTACGGATGAGTTCGTTGAGAAGATGGATCCGAGATTCCAAGCTGCGTTCCGGGCTATGCAGGAGCTTGAAAGGGGGGCTATTGCGAATCCTGATGAGGGGCGAATGGTTGGTCATTACTGGCTTCGGAACTCTCACCTCGCGCCTAGTTCGTTTATTCGGTTGAAGATTGAGAACACGCTTGATGCTATCTGCAAGTTCGCCGATGACGTGATCGGTGGTAAGGTCAGGTCTTCTTCCTTACCCCTTTTTAATTTCTTCGAAACTAGTGATAGACTGTGTGGATCACATAGAGTAACTGGAGAACTACCCTAAAAGTAGTGGTGTAGTATACTAGTGCTAGAAGTAAACTTGGTTTTGTGTCACATAAAAAAACAACAAGTGATAGTAAAGAGCTGCACAATGTAACTGGCGACAATTAATTTATTGATGATCAGCTGTAGAGATTCAATTTCATGCTAGAAATTCTACCCTTCCTTGTACCCCTTTACAAGGAAGAACATATTTTTGAGCTCCATGCACGTTCTCTGCCATAGAAGTCTTCATGATCTTAATATTTTCTATCTATACATGTCTTCTTTGCTAATTGAAGCATATAAAGAGGTGATTTTACCCAGCTTTACAATAATTAACATGGGGGTAGGAACCCATATACCAGACTGGACCAAATCAGAACATTTCCAGGACTTATTTCCACTTGTCAAAGGAAGGACCGATCTTTTTTTACCGGCCAGAAACTCATACAGAGTTTGGCATTGTTATCACCAGGAAAACCACCCAAGCAATGCGATCTTAAGAACCTGTACGAATACAAGTGCCTAGTATGTGATGGCAAAGAATCTAGAAAGAATTTAACAGGCTTAACCACTCAGTGAAGCAAGAAGGCATGTAAGGTAAGCTGGAATCTTCACACAATTTGACATAGAAAATTCATTGTATCTTAGTTCCCATCCGGGGTGGGTTTCAGGTAAACTAGAGGGGTTTGGGAGGATTTTGGGCCTCTCATATGAGGGACATGAAGAGGTGGGAGAGTTGTCTTAAAGTTTGGAGAGAGGTAAAGTTGTCCCATGGTCTAGGTCTAGCCTGAGTAAGTCTGTTGGAGTAGGGAAGAAATTGGTTAAGGAACTTAGGATGCTGGAGTGCAGCATTAACTAGGATAGGAAAGACTAGAGGTTTTTTTTTTGTCATTCTTAGAAAGCAGAAGAGGAGTTTGTGTAGTTGGTAATGGGGATTTACCTAATTTCTTGGAACATTTGAAGCATGAATCTATTGGAGAAAAAAGTGGCCAATAGGGAGGTAGTCAAATATAAGAAGCCGTCCATTCTTTGTATCCAAGAAACCAAGTAAGAAAGAATTATTAACTTCCATGTTAAGGACTTGTACCCTATGGGGTATATGCTGCTCTGACTGGCTTCTTGTTCCATGGTTAGGGGCTTCATGGGGATTAAATTTAGCCTAGGATGAGGTGGTCTAGGTTTTGGAATTGGAATTGAGGCGTACTCGATATCTATTCTTTGTAGGTTGGTTGAGGATGGGTTTTCGTGGGTGTTCACTGGGGTACGTGGACCCTCAGGAGGGGCAAATGCGTATGATTTTTGGCAACAACTTGATGATGTGAGTGTTAGGTGGGATGTCCTCTGGTGTTTAGGTGAGGATTTTAATTGCATTTGATTATCAGATGAGAGGAAGAGAGAGAGGGGGGGGGGGGGGGTGCCACATTAGTAATAAAATGCGGAGGTTTTTAAAGTTATTCTTCGATCATGGTGTCGCGCCCCAAAATCCCACCTAACTTAATGTGAGACTTTGGCACGTGACTTAATCATTGATTCCATAACTTCTTATCATAAGCATTTAAGGCAATTCTAAAAACATGGACCTAAATTTTTTTTTTTTTTTTTAATAAATCCAATCAAGTCCAATATCTGAAATAAATACTAAGACCTCATAATCAATTTAAAATCAACCTCTATGAATCTCCAGTCATAAACTCAAACTAACTATAAATCCATAACTTGTCTATTACAATTCTAAAATTCAAAATCCAAATATACTAGTGATCTAGTGTCCTGTGTATGGCCAGCAATCCAAGTTCCATTCTCCATCAGGATAGTCACCTGCTGGCTCTTCCTCGTATTCTTCCTCTTCCCAAGGTCCTGGGGCACAAATGTCAAATCTAGCACCTGCCGACAACAACAGTCATCGGCTGAGTAACAAGTTACCCAGCGTATATACAAAATCCTGCCTAACAATATACGAGATTTGATAACAATATATTTTAAGATTCAACATCACAAGTGAACTCACAATATTTCAAAGTGCGGAAGCATAATTAAATTTGATTCTTACACCTGATTACTCATGCTTATTTCTCTTGCCTATTTTTGTTCATGAATTTATTCAACAACATGCAATTGCAATAACTTAAAATAACTCTACCCCATATATCGGGTAGAGACTAACATATACCCTACTTTCCGAGGTACCACACAATATACACATTATCCGGTGTACACGGCTTGTCTACACATTATCCGGTGTATACGGTTTATCTACACATTATCCGGTGTATACGGCTTGTCTACACATTCGCCGGTGCATACGGCTGGTTTTGCCTTGATCATAGGCCTGAGGGTACTCGGTCAGTGCAAAACTCAATCATGCATAATGCTTGTGTCCTTGTGTACTTGCATATTACTTGTCATCTTGTTTATTCTCATGCTTGTTCATGTATAGATTTCGTGAATCCGTGTGAATGAAATAAAATACTTGTAAATCATGCATAGATTTAAACATGCAAGGGTTCTCCTAAGTAATCAATATAAAGCATAATTTGTCAAATAAAATAAGGGATAATTTTATTTACCACGTCTAAATTTTTAATACGTATCTATAATCAAATAAGTCTCACAGGGCCTTAGTTTTCACAACACATAATGATCTCAAACAAACTTATAATAATTTCATCAATTCTGAACATCATCCACTTCCTCCATTCTCATCATTCATACACCACAAAATCAATCCCATTCCCCTTGTTGATATAGAATAAAAAAAATCATAAACAACATCTTTTTCAAATAATTATCACAAGGAAATCACCATCTAAAATATTCTCTATTCATCATATATATATTATCCATCAGATAACCAAGATCTAAAATTTTCTAACATCGTCTATAGATTTTTCAAGGGAAAATCCTGATTTAGAACATTGCAAAAATCATCATATATATTTTTCCATGAGAAAATCTGAGTATATACATCATAAAATCCTCATATATAATTTTCATCATATTTTAAAACAATAAAAACATATTTACTATTGTCGTTCTTACTTTAGATCTATTTTTTCATCATATTTGTATCAATAATCCCTATATTGAGAGGAAGGAAGTCGTATTTACCTCTCACGATCGCTTCCCTACGATCAAACGTTTGCGAATGGGATGGATCTAAGCCTTTTTGTACTTTTTCCTTGCAACACCTTTGATTTCTCCTCTTGGATCTCTCCAAAACCCTTTTCTCTCACTCTCTTTAATGAGAACTCATAGGTTTTTCTTCTATTTTTCTCTCTAATAAGTTTTTGAATGATGAAATACCTAAAATCCATGAGTTAGGGTCTTTATATAGGCAATACCAGAGTTAGAAAGTGATAAGAACTGCTAAAACACTATTCACGGTTACTCTTCACGCGGTACTGTTCACGCGGTTACTGTTCATCGTATTTACAGTTTTGCCACTGCACTTTGAATAATTCTATAGAGCTCAATTCTTATCGGATTAACCTGAAATTTGAACCATAGCTACTTTAGGTCATATAGAATCTACATTAAAATTTTCATAAATTTTGGATTGCACAAAATGACCAAAATGCCCCCCTTATGATAAAGGAGATTTCGTCTATTTTTCACTTGATTAATTTATAAAACACCCTCATGCTACTTTAATTGTTCCAATTTTAAACTTATGTAATAAATTAATCATGACAACCAAGGATGTTAAAATAATTGATACGAATACCAAGAAATTAAATTTCGGGTCTCTACACATGGACTGCTAGATTATCCATTGAAGAGGACACATTTTATGTGGTCACATTCTCAAGCAGTCTCAGTGGCTAAGTTGGACCAGTTCTTATTTAGCAGTGATTAGGAGTAGCATTTCCCAGATCTCCTATAATCATCTCTCCCTAGACCTACTTTAGACCATGTAACAATTTTGTTGGCCCCGGAGTGTTTCTGGGGCGGTCCTACCCTTTTTAGGTTTGAAAATATGTTTTAGAGGCTTTGGGTTTTAGGGAGTTGGTAGGAGAAGTGTGGAGGTCACATCAAATTTAGGGTCTAGCTAGCACAAGGTTTGGCCTTTTTTTTTAAGAGCCTTAATAACAATATGAAGATATGGAACATGGAAGTTTTTGGGAATCTCCACGTTAAAAAATCCAAAATCCTGGGGGAGATTACAGAGTTAGATTTGTTAGAAGAAATGGGGTCCATGACTAGGGAGGAAGCATGTCGCAGGGAGGAAAGGAAGTTGGAGTATCTGAAGTTGTTGAGGATGGAGGAGATCATTTGAAAGTAGGAGGCCATGATCATATGGTTTAAGGAGAGTGCAATATCGTTCTATCATAAGTTGTACATGGAGAGGCAGTCGTGGAGACCAAAGCTAGATGGTCTTGACTTCGACCATTTAGAAAATGAGCAGAGAGTTATTGGAGTGTCCATTTGAAGAGGATGAGATTTTGAGGGTTATTAGAGATATGATAGGGGATGAAGTCTCTGGTCTTGAAGGATTTTCTATTGACTTTTATTGGTGTTGTTGGGTTATTGTGACTTGTGAGAAAGGATTTTCTAGTTGTAGCACATGAGTTCTACTAAAGTGGGCAATTTGATAAGGTTCTTAATAGCACATTTGTTGTGTTGATTCCAAAATATGTAGGGGTTCAGGACCTAAAAGGCTTTCAACCAATAAGTTTAGCGGGCAGTGTATAGAAAATCTTACCTAAGGTTCTGGTGTCGAGGCTTATGGTAGTCATGGGCTCTCTTATTTCTCTGCCTAGAGTGCTTTTGTGGGGGGTTAGACATATTTTGGATGACATTCTTATAACCAATGAATGTGTCGACGATTGTATCAGGGCAAACTCTCTCTGGGTTATTTGCAAAATTGACACGAAGAAAGCATATGATCATGTTAATTGAGATTTCTTGGAATACATGTTGGGTAGAATGGGTTTTGGGGTTCGTTGGTGGAGCAGTGGAGGTGGATGAGATTGTTCTATTATTCAGTTTTGTTCTCGATCCATATGGGAGTCTTGTAGGTTATTTTAGAAGTTTCAGGAGTTTGAGACGATGGGATCCCCTCTCCTCATGCACTAAATAGGATGGTCTCTAGAGCAGATGGGCTAGCGTTTGAGGGCTTCTTAATAGGGTTGGGAGGTCTTAGTGTTTCACACATAGTTACCAGAGCGAGAAGCGAAAACGAGAAGTAAAGCGAAAGCGAGAAGCGGGAAGCGAGACTCAAAAAAACCTTAGGAAACGAGAAGCGAGAAATGAGATATAGGCTTCTCATTCCCATTATGTTATTTATAAGTAGTTATTCCTTTGATTTTATCTTACATAAGATTTTTGTAAAAAAGTAGGTGCTTTAGGTTTCAAACCGACGATATTTGCTTAGAATCTACACCCTATGTTATAGATTATGGTCTACTACATCACTTCACACATACAGCTTTCTTTGACTACTAAATGAGATGTGATGGAAGCGAACTTAATAGGAAGAGAGTTTGTTTGAGGAACGAGCTTCCTAAGAAGCGAGTTTGTCCGAGGAAGCGAGCTTCCCACCTTGTACATAGCTTCCCGGCAACTACGGTTTCACATCTATAGTTTTTGGATGATATTTTTATCTTTTATGATGCGTCGTGTAGATAATTGTCACATCTTCGGTTTTTATTTCGGTGTTTTGAGGCAATGTGATTGTCAGGATTGAAAACAAATTTGGGGAAAAGTGATAATAGGGATTGGGGAGGTTCCGAATCTAGATGAACTAGTGTCATGTTTAAGGTGTAGGATGGGGTCCTTGCCTTCGACTTATCTAGGTATGTCACTTGGTTTCTGTCGCGTCCCAAAATCCCACCTAACTTAATGTGAGACCTTGGCACGTGACTTAAACATTAATTTCATAACTTTCTGTCATAAAGCATTTAAGGCAATTCTAAAAACATGGACTTAAAAAATTTTCTCTTCAAATAAATGCTAATCAAGTCCAATATCTGAAGTAAATACTAAGACATCATAATCAATTTAAAATCATCCTCTATGAATCCCCAATCAGAAATTCAAACTAACTATAAATCCATAATTAGTCTATTACAAAGTCTAAAATTCAAAATCCAAAATACTAGCGATCTAATGTCCAGTGTATGGCCAGCAATCCAAATTCCATTCTCCATCAGGGTAATCACCTGCTGGCTCTTTCTGCTCCTCCTCGTATTCTTCTTCCTCCCAATGTCCTGGAGCACCGGTATCAAAACTATTACCTGCCGACAACAACAGTCATCGGCTGAGTAACAAGTTACCCAGTGTATATATAAAATCCTATCTAATAATATAACGAGATTTAATACAAACATGGTTTAAGATTCAACATCACATGTAAACATATAACATTTCAGAGTGCGGAAACATAATTCAATTTCGATTCTTACACATGATAACTTGTGCTTATTACTCTTGTTTATCTTGCTTATTTTCCTGTTCGTGAATTTATCCAACAACATGCAAATGTAATAACTTAATATAACTCTACCCCATATATCGGGTAGAGACTAACATATACCCTACTTTCCGAGGTACTACACAATATACACATTATCCGGTGTATATGGCTTGTCTACACATTATCCGGTGTATACGGCTTGTCTACACATTCGCCAGTGTATACGGCTGGTCTTGCCTTGATCATAGGCTTGTGGGTACTCGGTCAGTGCAAAATTCAATCATGCATAATGCTTGTGTCCTTGTGTACTTGCATATTACTTGTCATCTTGTTTATTCTCATGCTTGTTCGTGTTTAGATTTCGTGAATCAGTGTACGTGAAATAAAAATGCTTGTAAATCATGCATACATTTGAACCAGTGTTTTTAAAAGCGTTGGGGGCGTGCGCCTTGAGGCGCGCCTCAGTGCGAGGCGTCGTCAAAACGCTCTGATGCGTAGAGAAAAGGCGTTATTAATGTTAGGGCGTACGCATTAGTGACGTGGCATGGCCAAAAGCATACGCATCCCCAAAGCGTGTGCCTCTTAACGTTTTTCTGGTGGTATTGTACGCTATCTAAGACTTAAAAAAAAAAAAAAAAATTACATTCTCTCTCCTTTCTTTAAAATCTCCTTTCTTTAAAAAGGGGTGCTAGCCCTACTCTCACATTCAGCCATCCATAAACACACTTAAAGGACATGTGGTTGGCTTAATGTGAGTAGGAAAGAAGTGAGAGTAGGGCTAGCAGTCCTCATCATGTCTTGTGCAAAAAGTAAACAAAAAGGACACCCCAGCACATCTTCTTTTACCGTCTTCTACCAAAGGAGAACCAAGGAACAAGACGAGAGAGGAAGAAGCACAGTTCCACTTCAACCCCTCTCTCTCTCTCTCTCTCTCTCTTTCTTGTTTTCATTGCTCTTATATTCAAGCGCAAATTCTGTTAAAAAACAAGAAGAAGAAAGAAACTGAAAAACAGAGGATGAAAATAAGAAGAAGAAGAAGAAATGAGGAAGCAGCAAGACAGGTTTCAGGTTTCAGAAAGGAGAAATCATCAGCAAGAGAAACTTCAGAAACGAGAGAGAGGAAGAAGCACGGTATGTTTCAACCCCCTATCGTCTCTCTCCCTCTCTGTTTTTTTTTCCTTTCCTCTGGTATCAACTGCAAGTCTGCAAGTGCCGAATAAGAGGGGAAAAAAACAAGAGAGGAGAAAAAGAATAAAAAAGGAGGAATAAGAACTCTGTACATCTTCAACCTCATCTCTCTCTCTCTCTCTTTGCATTACTCTGTCAAAATAACCGTGACAAAGGAGGAAGAAGAATCAACCCCATCCTCTCTCCCTCTCTCTCTCTTGCTCCTTTTTTTTTTTTCCGTTCCTCTGGTACGTGAACATCTTCAACAAGATTGTTGTTAAAAAAAAAAACGTTATAGAGATGAAAAAGGAGGAAGAAGAATCAACCCCTCTGCTCTCCCTCCCTTTTCCTCGTCTGTTTTTTCATTACTCTGGTTCGGCTTCAACAAAAGTGTCATTTTTTAAAGTAAAAAAAAAAAAAAAAAACGTGACAGAGGGGAAGAAGGGAGGAAATTTTGTTCCCTCAAATTCTGTCTCTGGTGAAGTGGGACCGTGGGATTAGTGGAGTTCCTGAAGCTTCTTCTTCTATTTTTGTTCTATAAAGCCCTGCATACATTAGCTGAAATTTTGCTCGCTTCTTGTTGTTTTTATTCGTAAAGCCTGCAATACATTAGCTGAATATTAGGAGAACTCCATAAATCATAATTTAAGGAGAACTCCATAAATTATATTGAATTCTACTTTCTTTATTTATGATGCACTTATTAATTCAATATGATTTATGATGCACTTATGATAATTGATGAATTATGCATTTCAATTCTTTCTTTATTTTATAATTTTTCTGATTATTTGATTACTAAAAATTCAAATCCCAAGAGGCTTACGCCTTACGCCTCGAGGCTTACGCCTCACGCCTTAGACAAATGGAACGCCTCGCCTCACGCCTTAGCGTTTTAAAACATTGATTTGAACATGTAAGAGTTCTTATAAATGATCAATATAAAACATAGATTTGTCAAATAAAATAAGAGACAATTTTATTTATCGTGTCTAAATTTTCAATACACAATTATAATCAAATAAATCTTATAGGACCCTAGTTTTTATAACACATCATGATCTCAACGCAAACTTGTAATAGGTCATCAATTGCAAACATCATCCCCTTCCTCCATACTCTATCATCCATAACCACAATATCAATCTCTTTCCCCTTGTTGATGTAAAATTACAAATCACGAAGAACATCTTTCACAAATAATTTTCACAAGGAAATCACCATCTAGAACATTTTCTATTTATCATATAAACTGTCCATAAGAAATCACTGATTTTAAAACTCTCTAACATCCTATATAAATTTTTCAAGGGGAAATCGTGATTTAAAACATCACAAAATCATCATATATATTTTTCCATAGGAAAATCCAAGTATAAACATCATAAGATCATCATATTTATTTTCCATAATAGATTGAAACATTACAAGCATATTTACTCTTATTGTTTTTGCTTTAGATCTATTACTTCATCATATTTATATCAAAAATCTCTATATTGATAGGAAGGAAGTCATATTTACTTCTCACGATCGCTTCCCTACGATCACGCGCTTGCGAATGAGGTTGATCTACGCTTTTTCACAATTTCTCCTTGAAAAGCTTTTAATCTCCCTTCTTGGATCTCTCAAAAATCCCTTCTCTCACTCTCTTTTAGGTTTAGAAAGCTTTAGGGATCTTTCAAAACCCTCAACCCACGACTAAAAGGGGTATTTATAACATTGGGAGCCCTAGGGACTCAAAATAAGAGAGATCGCGCAAATCCACCGCCGAACGGCATTTTGGGCGATCGCCCGCTGGCGGCGATCGATCGCCGGCGGTAATTTTTTTTTTTTAAAACTCTTTTTCTACTTTTTCATTTTCTTTCTTTTCGTGCAATTAAACCTCAAAAACGACTGGAATTTAGCGTTTTATTTGGGTTTTAAAATCACTACATTTCGCATTAAATTTATAGGCTTAAATACATTAAAAGAATTAACCACATGATTCCATAGCATTTAATAAAGTTCACAACCATTAAGAATAATAAATTTGTGTCTCTACAGTTTCTCCTTTAAGTCCAAATCTATTTGGGATCCATTGGTGGAGAGGTATGCCAGTAGACTTGTGTGTTAGAAACTGTCTTTCTTTTCCAAGGGGGAAAATTAGTACGTATCAAAAGTACACTTAGCTGTTGCCTAATTTATTTATGTCACCCTTGACAATCTTGTGTTCGGTCATCAGTGGTTTGTAAACTTGAAACGATGTAGAAGGAATTTTTTTTTGAATGAAAAGGAAAAGAAAAAATATCATATGGCGGAGTGGGATCACATGTGTTTCCCTTTTAAGGATGGAGGATTGAATTTGAAGTCCCTGGCGGAGGTGAACATAGCTTTGTTAGGGCAATGGTTATGGAAATTTAGTGAGGAGAGGGAAATCTTGTGGAGAAAAGTGATAGTTACCAAATATGGAGAGCAATCGCCTTCGGAACCGAGAGAGGTGAGGGATCCCCATGACTTGGGGCTGTAGAAAGGTATAATGAGGGTGTCTTCTTTGCTTGTATTTGTCAGCAGGTTTAAGATGGGTAGTGGGTTGGAGGTCAGATTTTAGAAGGATCTCTGGTTTGGTCAGTTGAGAATAAATGATGACTTTGGAAATCTGTTTCTAGGATGGTTTGGTTGTTGACTAGTGTGAGGAGTTAGCTAATTGGGTCATTTGGTGTCCTAGGCTGAGGTGTAGGTTGCATACTTGGAAGTGGTTGCTTTGCCTCCTAAGGCAGCTTTCAGAGGCCCTCAGCCCCCCCGTCTTTCCAGGTTAGGGATGTTAGGATTTGGTATAGAGCCAACAATAGTCGATTTTCGGTGAGATCATTTCGACAATCTTGTACCTCTGTTCCTTGCCTCCCTTTTCCTTATAGGATTTGGCATCCAGGAGTCTCGTCGAAGGTATCTTTCTTCTTTTGGATAATAGCTTTGAATAAAATTCTTATGTGTGACCATTTGAAAAGTAGAGGGCGGAGGTTGGCTAATCGGTGTTACTCGTGTCTTCATGCGGAGTAGTTGGTGGATCACTTGCTCTTATGCCGCTCATTTGCATATGGTATTTGGAGATCCTTCCTTTTCCGACTTGGGATAATGGAGTGGGTCTTCCCATCCTCCTTTCAAAATTTCTCATCTTGTTGGTCCTCGACTAGTTTGGAGGATGATTGGGCCGTAGTTTGGTCATAAATTCTTGGAGCTGCGTGCTAGATGATCTGGAAGGAGAGGAACAAGAGTCTTCGAAGATCCTTCATCCCCTTTACTTGTTCTTTGTACAAGGCTTAGGCACCTAATCTTAGAGTGGTGCTTTGCCCTTAGGTTGGGCGTGGACTCAATTCACCAGAGTGAGTTTGGGCATTTTGGGGGTGGGTTTTAGTTATTGCTCTAGGTGAGGGATTTGCTAAACCTTTCTTGTCTATCGCTCTATAAGGAGTGCATCTTGCACTTAATTTATCAAAAATAAAAATAAAATAGCACCATTAATTGCCACAATAGTCGGGGTTTCCTGCTAGAATTTTTCATTTCCCCGTAATTTCATGTATATGCAGGTTTTATTGGCGAAGGTTGTTTGTATTGTCATTTTTCTCTTTTAGATACCATTCAAGCATATAAGCATGGATGAATATGGACCATTATTTTTAGGGTTTAAAATATGTTTGTGTTAAAGTGAACTCATTGCTGTCGACCACACTAGCTGAAAAATATTGGTGAAGACTAGAGATGTCTGAGAATTGTTTTTCTTCATTTGTTTGTATTCTATCACTCTACATCTGACTTATTTAAGTTAAAACAGATTAAACCACCCCCATCATCTCCAGAGGGCCGCTTCACCCATGTGCTTTCTGTGGGCATTGGAGGTTCAGCTCTGGGACCACAATTCGTTGCAGAGGCTTTGGCTCCTGATAATCCTCCTCTCAAGGTAAGTCTCCAACTTTTCTAGAAGAAATTTATCACTGTGTTTTTTTTTTAAATACTTTCATCTATCCTCTCATTGAAATAAGAAATCATATAGCTGTTTTCAGAATTTCGCCTTTCTCCTAATCCACGTTTTTCATTCTCAAGTCATGAAGTTTTATCTTTAAATTAATTACTTCATCATTTTTATTTTCTGACATTTTCTTGTATAATATGAACTTTGTGGCTCAGTGCATACTTAACTTGTTCGTAGAGAAACTGATTTTTTTTTTTAGCTTTTCTTAATCAACTGTAATTGATAAAAAAAGGATGTGAAATGATCCCCTTAAAAAGGTCATTAGAGAATCTAGTACCTATTGGTCCATGTCGATCACCTATTGAGTTAGCGAAATCAATAGTAGTCAACATCCACTTATAAGGGATGATGTATTATACAAGGTCGATTATAGCAAATAACACCCTTGAGCCATTTTAGGCGATCATTTCTTGAAAAGTATATATTGTACCATTTGTATTATATGGCTTGTCTGCCCTTTTCTTTTCTACTTTTTTTATAAAAAATATCTACTGATCAATCTGTATGAATTCATGAAACAAAATCGATTTAATGAATTTTTTAAAAAGATGCCATACATCTCATGAGGAGTTTGCAACAAAGTCCGCTTGGGACTGGTGGGGTAGGGGGGTGGGTTTGGGGTCTGTGCTTGTCTATATTTTGTCTTTAACGGGATATAGTTATAAATTTTTATTATTTCCTTATGATCGGTTGCTCTTATAAATTTAAGAAATTTACATGTTTTCTCTTTTATTCTTTAATGATGGGGAGAATAGCCTCGTCATCATCCTCATCAATGCCTTATGCCAAATATTTGGGGGTTTGCAACAAGAATATTGTTTCGTTTTTTTTTTAAATGCCATAACTTTGGTCAAGTCGAGTGTTGTCCAATCTTTCCTCATTAAATCCATCCAGGCCAGTTTTGGTCTTCCCCATCACCTTTTAGAGCATTGAACTTGCACCAATTCAGTTCTTCTTACTGGATATGTTAGTGGTCTTCACACCGTGTCCAAAGACTCTAAACCATCGCAATTGGCTCTTCCTTATTTTATAACCTATGGGAGCCACTCCCAAATCCTCTCTAATGCACCCATTCTGATCTTATTATTCTACCCATCCACTTGAACATCCTCATGTCAATAACACTAATTTTATTAATGTATTATTTCTTAGTAGCCTAACATTCTGCTCCATAAAGCATAGTTGGTTTTTCGCTTTCTTATAATTTTTGTCTTTTAGTTGGATTGGTACATAGCACTTTGAAAGCACTTCTCCACTTGAAAGTGCTTCTCTACTTTAGTCATCTAACTCTAATTCTATGGGCCACATCCTCTTCAATCTCTCCATCTTTTTTTTTTTTTGATAGGTAAAAGCAATTCATTATAAAGAGAAGCGAAAAACAGATACACAAATTGTGAATCAACAAGAACAAGCGGAAAGAGAAAACACCAAAAAACCAAACAACTACCAACAACAACAACAAGCCCCACTCAACACACCCCTTCAAGGACTAAGAAATCAACTCACCGAACTCTATCTCCCCCACGTCAACTTTCAAAGAGATCCAATCACACATCAACAACCTCGATCGGGAGCACAGTCTCTCAATAGATAGAGACGCATTATCGAATACCCTCCTATTCATCTCCTTCCATAGAGACCACGACACCACTCCCGGAAGGAAAGCCCAAATGAGATCGAAAGGGCTTTCTAAAGACACAGAAAGCCAACAGGATAGCAGCCCCAGAAAAGAGGAGGGGAAAACCCAATCAACCCCTAGTTGGAGAAGAAAGAACATCCAAAGCTTCCTCGCAAAAGGGTAATGCATCAACAGATGATCCACCGATTCCTCCTCCATCAAACAAAAATAGCAACGATTAGGAAGACTCCATCCTCTCTTTCTCATGAAGTGTAATTTGAACATTTTGTTCTGCCACGTCAATATAGTTGCCAATGAGGATGCCTAGTTATAGTAGCTAACCTCTCAGCAATCTCAATTCATTGAGCAGATTACCCTAGTATCCTTCTTGAGTTAGGAGCCCTATTTGTGGGAGTTCTTGAGCTTATATTTGTTATTCCTTGCTGTTCTGAGCCTTTTGATACGTGATAGATAATAATTATATATTTCGTTTTCTTGTGGCAGATAAGATTCATTGACAATACAGATCCAGCTGGTATTGATCATCAAATTGCACAACTTGGACCTGAGCTGGCTTCCACACTTGTAATAGTTATTTCAAAGGTCTGCATGGAAATTTTCCTTCTTTTGCATTTTCTCAAAATTTTGTCTTTCTATACTGTCCTTTAAAATATATGGTGCTTATCAATAGCATACTCACTTCTTACTCAGAGTGGAGGTACCCCTGAAACTCGAAATGGTTTATTGGAAGTACAAAAGGCTTTCCGTGAAGCTGGCCTGGATTTCTCGAAACAGGTTTTGATCTCAGGTTCTTTTTCTGCTTGTTCTTCTCTATTACATGCAAAGAAATAGGAATCTTTTCTGGTGCTGAGTTTTATGCGTGGCTTCTTCAAAGTACATAATATTTCTGTCACCAGTGCACCAGTGAGAAGTATATTAGATTGTATTTATTTATTTATATTTTTTTTGTCGACTACCTGTCCGGTTTAAATTTATCTTCCATTTTTTCGGTGAAAACCATTCCCAATATTGTTGGACATTATTCTTTCTATCCCTACTTCAAATGTGTATCTGCTGTTACTGCAAGTGTATGAGTTATAAAATATGATTCCGTGTTATCTGGTTTTGTTCCTTTAGCTTTGGTAGACTGAAATATTATTATTTCATTAGATGCTAACTTGGTTAATTTTCAATAGATGAATCTTTGATGTACATATAAAAGAAATTAGTATCTTTGATGTAGTAAAAGTGTAAAACAACTTATTTCTCAGGCGCAATCTCCTTTTACTCATTCTGAAGGTCTAAATGAACTGATTTCATTGAATTAAATTGTTTTAAGACAAAATATATCTTCTAGGGTATTTTTGTCAAGTTCTATCTTAGGGATAGTTTGGTCAGCACTCAGGAATACTTTTATTGCTTCTTTGGGGGATTTAAAGGGGATCATTTGGTTGGTCACAGGAGGTCCTGTAGGCCCTACAGGGGTGCAAAAATTGGGTGCTTACAACCGATACGCCATTGGATACCGATATTTTAAACCATTAGAACAATAGAAGTATAGAACACATCAAAATTTATCAACTTCTCATCAAAAATCCCTAAAAAGCTCCACCCAATCGATTGATTAGGAACTAATTTTTTCCTGGAATCAAACAAACAGATGTAAATACCATCAAAATCTTCTCAAAAAATTCTGCAAATATCACCAAAAATCCCCCAAAATAATTATTTCTTAAAGAGTAATTTTTTAAACCTAGGGAGTGCCGACTGTACAGCTTGCTGATGTCAGCCTCTGATGTTGGCTCCTTTGGTCTTTTGAACTCTGTGTTGGTGCTTTGGATCTTGTCATACTTTGATATCAAATATAAATTTGACCCATCAAAATCTTCTCAAACAATTTTGCAAATATCACCAAGATTCCCCAAAAATAATTTACTTCTTAAAAACGTTTTTTTTAAAAAAATAAAAAACCTGGGGAGTCCCTACAGTATGGCCTGCTGATGTCAGCCTTTGACATTGGCTTTTGGTCTTCTGAACCTTGTATTGGTGCTTTGGATCTTCTTATACTCTGATATCAAATAGAAATCTAACCCTAGATGAGATAAATTGCAGAAAGAAGAAGAGGAGAAAAAGAGGTTATCTAGGGCTGGTATAGTGAGTGTACAATCTCTAGTGTACACCCACAACTTTATTAATAAAAATATAGTTAAAGACAATAATGCTCTTACTAGAGTGTAAAACATAAGACTATATATAAAATCTACCAAGCATCATAGGCATACCTAGGCCCATTACAACAAATTTGTTTGGGCAATGACTTCTTCTATATTAAGGTTGTGCTACTCCTGGTTGGTGTGATTAGTATGTTCATTATATCTACAAACTCAAAATTGTTCTTTTTTGGGGGAGGAGGGGGATTTCTCACATGAAATCATTTTCTTCTGCTTTTCTCCCGACCCTTGTAACCAGGTTCAAATTTGGTTAGTTTATATGATCACTAGAAGTTTTTCTACATTCAATCATTTGAATAAAAAAGAAAAGGGTGGAACATAATGTGTTCAATATGCGTAGCATATCTTTGGCAGCAAAGCGCTCATGTATAACATTCCTGCATGCAGATTTTTTTTTTGAAGGGTAGTATATCGCTTATAGTAGATTCTTATGCAGGGTGTTGCTATTACTCAAGAAAACTCTTTGTTAGATAATACTGCAAGGATTGAGGGGTGGTTAGCAAGATTCCCGATGTTTGACTGGGTGGGCGGTAGAACCTCTGAAATGTCTGCAGTTGGTCTACTTCCAGCTGCTCTCCAGGCAAGTAAATATTAAATCAGCATTGAATGTGTTTGCCTTTAATATTCGAAGTTCTATAATTATTTTTAAGCAATTCTGATTTCAGGGAATTGACATAAAAGAAATGCTTGTCGGTGCATCAGTGATGGATGAGGCAAATAGGACCACTGTGGTAAAATTCTGTTATTAATTTATTTTCTCTCTTCTTGAATTATGATTCTCTTTTCATCATTGTGTTGTTCAGTATAAGCTACGGATAACGAAATGTCTTGACTTTCAGAAAATGATGTTTTTGTTTTTCGTGCAAGTTGGGTTTGTAGATCTTTCTCCACTTTTGATTCAATATCGTGGTAAATAATACCGACCATAAGACATTATGATTGATGGATGCTTTGAGTAAAAGTGGAATTTCAAATATATCAGTGTGTCAAAGCATCCAAAATCTTTTTTAATATGAAAATCATGAAATCTGAAAATATTCACATCTTAATAAAATAAGAATCAATCATAGATAAGACTGAATATACCGGGTGCCACTTTGTCTATGCTGCTATATATTGAAGTCAAAAAATTGAATATTCACTTGTACAAAGACTGAAGCTGATGCTATGCCTGTTCACAATCACTCTGTATATGACGAGTATTTATTTATATATTTTTGGTAAATAAGACAGTAGATGACTTAAGGGTTATTTGAGAAGTTATAGATTTAAGGGGAAAGTAGTAGGTGAGAGGAGGTACAGTTTCTCTTTATTAACTCTTGGAAAGTAATGTAGAAGATAGCCTTTGATCCATTCAACAAATTCGAAAAAAAAGCTGTAGAAATATACAGTCATCTTAGTGAACTGTCTCACACCAAAGTTGCACGATATGGAGAATCTTCCACTAAACTACATTACATGCTCTTCTTAGGTCAAATTCAGAATTTACTGTGTTCCGTGCTGCAACTTTTGATAGAGAGCATTTGTTTCATCTACTTCTCACTTCACATTGTGCGACACAATTCAGCTATTAGGATTACATGCTTTTCTGGGGTCAAATTTGAAGACTAATTTCCCTTGTGATGTTTGGCTTCAGAATTTTCTGCTCCCTAGTCAGCAACTTTTGACAGCGCGCATTTGGTTTTCTGATTTCTTCTCACTTTGTGCTATGAAACGCTATTCAGCAAGTGAGATGTTGCGATAATATTGTTAAGTGCAGCATATTGTCATTTATAGAAGGCACTAAACAGCTAGCACTTGGGCAATTTTTTTTTTTTGTAACCACAATCATAGTCCTCTGCGCAAGATATCTAAAATCTATGAATTCCGTTGGAAAGCCATCCATTTTAGTGCATTGGTTCTGTAGATAAGAAAATCTTCTTTCCAGCGAATCTCTGGATGAAAGATTGCATAAGCACTTGTTATGGACTGTAGAGCAATAACTTCTGTTATGATATTGATTCAAGTTTTTCCTTTCAGTTTATTTTTTATATCACTGTAGCTTATATTGTCTGAACTGTTGGAAGTTTCCTTGTTCAGTCTTTCCTCTCTCTTTTTTCCTTTTTCTTCTAAATAGTGTATAAGATCATAGGTAATTAATGCTATCTATATTTATTTAATCTTTTATTGATTTATCTTTTCAGGTGAAGAATAACCCTGCAGCTTTGCTGGCTTTATGCTGGTATTGGGCTTCTGATGGAGTGGGATCCAAGGTTTGGATTTCTGTATCTCATTTCTATTCATTGTCAACTAATATTCTAAGTTGTTTTTATATTCTCTTACAAAACGCTGTACATTTGTGCTATTGCTTTTCTGCAGGATATGGTCGTACTTCCTTACAAGGATAGCCTATTACTATTTAGTAGGTATTTGCAGCAGTTGGTCATGGAGTCACTTGGGAAGGAGTTTGACCTGGATGGTAATCGGGTATGTATATGAAAATCTTTATAGTATACTGCATTAATTGTCAAAGTTCGTGTCTGAAATCTCAGAACTGATTTTGGGTAAAATTTGAGTATCCATAAGAGTACTCATAAGTAGATTGTTGCTACAAGCATTAAAAATGGTGCAGATTTGATGCACGGGCATTATGCCATTCCCCAGGGAGTTTCGAGGCTGATCTTAGTTGGATCTCCTGGGCTAGGAGATGAGGGATTTGATCTTTCGCATCCCATCAGTCCGGGCTTTTGTGGTGTATGAAATGGTATCGGAGCAGTCCCGAGGTCGAGTCTCGTCAACGGGTGTGGTGGATGATGCAGGGGCATTATGCCATTCCCCTAGGAGTTTTCACGCTGATCTCAGTTGGATCTCCTGGGCTAGGAGATCAGGGATTTGTCTTCCACACCCCATCAATCCAGGCTTTTGTGGTGTATTGGTCTCCCACATCAAGATTAAATTACATGAGAAACATCAAACATCTATAAGAATCACTTTCTAGTAACCCCTCCCTGGTGGGGATTGGTGGCATTTTATGGGTGATTTAGGTTTTGAATCATTTGGCATTTACTGGGAAGTGGGTGACAGAATTGAATAAGGTGGAGGCTTTGAATCCTCCATTTTTTTTCTTTCTTTCTAAGTCTAATTGGGTTGAGGGCAATCCTGTTAAGCCTTGTCATAGGCTTCTTCTAAAGCAGAAGCAGAGACTGGTGTGTCTCTTTGTTGTAGTCATCTTTTTTTAAGTTTTGATCATTGCTAGTATTCTTCTTATTCTCAATGATTTCATCATTACTTATCAGTTACCGATCAAAACTAATTAAAAATCATTACTTACCACTAGAAAGAAGCACCGATGTCTAAGAAATATAGATAATTGCCTCGGGTTGAATGGTTTTGCTAGAGTTTATTATTTTGAATGATTTTTATTGTCTTCATCGAAATATACTAAAATCAAGAAATGGCTATTTAGTAAATACTATGCATTAATTGGGCGGTTATTTTTTTCCCTTAATAAATTACTATGGATGAAGTTAACAGTCGCCAGTTGGTAAAGCCTGCAGCCTGGTATAGTAAACGTGTTATTTCATGCAAACACTTACATATGGTGTCTTTCTTTAGTTATTAAGGCACATGTCTTGATTTTTTTTGGAAGGTACACGTCTTGATTTACTTGCTGATAAGTTTGAAATGAACTTCTGCTTATATAATTCTGAGATGATAAATAACAGTGGTCGTGGGGTCCTGATGGGGTATGGAGACACAACAAAACATGGAAGTTGGGGGTGAGGGTCCATGCAAACAAGTGGAAAATGGCATACATATTCCATGTCATTTCTTGTATCCATCAGGTGCTTTCATGCTCCAAGCATGAAGTAATGTGATAGTATCCCTAAATAGAAGAGTTTATCATGTTTTGATTGGCTTAGTCGAAGAGCTCGCTTGTCAATCAATATTTTATAGTCCCTAGCTGTTCAGCTATCTAAAATTGCTTTTAGTCTGAGTTATACTTCTCATAGTATTAAAAATCAGCGAGTTGACTCGAATCGGCAAGGATTCGAGTCGAGTTTGAGGTAAAACTCGGTTTTGACACTAAAACCCTAGTAACTCACCTCGACTTGCCTGAGTTTTGTACTTTTTTTTGGTATAACAAAACCCGATTGTCGAAATTATGTTTTTTTAACCCACCCCACCCACCCTTAGTATAAAATTGAAACAACAGGGGGGTGTTTAGTATATATATCTCATTTTAGGCATGTTTTATCATTAGTTTTGAATTTATACCATATATAAAGTATTAGAAAAATATTATATTTGTTCGAGTTTTAGGTGTCATTACTCGGACAAGTTTTGTCAGAGTTTCCGAGTTAACTCTACTCGGCAAGGTTTCGAGTCGAGTTTTCGGGTTTAAAACACTGATTACTTCTGACATCTTGATTTCTTATATATGACAGGTTAATCAAGGACTAACTGTCTATGGGAATAAAGGGAGCACAGATCAACATGCGTGGGTTTTTACTTGTGTACTTTGATTTGTATCATTATCTAGATGTAAAGAATGATTTAAGTGACACTTTATCGTTTTTGGACAGATACATTCAACAACTGAGGGATGGGGTGCACAACTTCTTTGTTACATTCATTGAAATATTACGGGACAGGCCCCCTGGTCATGATTGGGAGCTTGAACCAGGTGTCACATGTGGTGACTACCTCTTTGGAATGCTGCAGGTTAGGTTTGTAGTTGTTTAATCTTATATTCTTATTACTTGTGATGTTTCATCTGCAAATATTTATGTATGGAGCATGCACTAGAGAAAATGGCAGTGGATATTTTGTATAGATATAAAAAAAATCGGCAGTGGACATTAATAATGAAAGCAATTGGTACCTATCTTGTCTATGTGGTTGAGTTTCTGCTTTTGACAATACTGGACCAGGACAGGAAAAAGTACAAAAAAAATTAAAAACCCAACCTCGTTTGTCGTTAAATTTAGTCTTATCTTTTCTAATTTACAATTCTACACCATTTTTATTCAATTGCTGGTGGTTTTATAACATATTTTCTTGTAGAGGTAAATTTTATTTTATGTATTTTTAGAGCTCCATCCAGTTAATTCAAGTTAACTAGTGGATGGATCACTGAACTAAGTGGGTAGTAGCATTTTGTGAAAGTTAATATTGGTTTTATGTTACATAAAAATTCTTTTGCATTTGATGAATGACCCTTATATTCTACAATGCATACATTCTTCTTATAGAAACCTTGAGACACACCTGTAAGGCCATTTTTCAATTCTTGAGCGTTTCAAATGCATCTGAAAAAGAGAAGATGTGGAATGTTTCAGGCAGATTGTGTCCATTCTTGAACTTCTATTGCTTGTTCAATTCTAGTTTGAAGCTTAAATAGTAATGTGTCGCGACCCAAAATACCCCTTAGGAATTAGGGATACTTTAGCTATGTGCCATATCAAAACCATCCTGTGATAACATACAAGGCATACCAAAAAGCGGAACTGAAAATTTCTTTATAACATCACCGTATTCCAAGTTTTATACAAGTAACTAAAACAATAAGTGGACATGCCCACCTACAAAATGTGTGTACATACTCTCCCTCTCATCACTCAAAGATAGAGCCACCTATCGAGTGTCCTCTGCTCCTGAAGCTCATCCAAAGTGGGTACCTCCTTGACGTAAGTCTCCTCAACCCAAGGCTCCTAAGCGTAAACCGGACCTGCCGAAGTAACAGTTCGGCTGACCATAGAATACCCAGCGTATACAAACTACTAAATAGAAATGCTATAAACATCAATGATAGCATATGCATACATCAGAGCAGAACAAACGAAGCAAAGGGGAACAAAGCATATTCTTTAAGCAGTTCATAAGGCAGATAACTTTTGAGCATATCTTTACAAGGCATATAACTTTGAATAAAAGCAATACTTTATAAGCAAGGTGTCTCAATACCCTTGAATCAAAACAAAGTGAAACAAAGCAATACTTTACAAGCAAGGTGGTAAACACCCTTGAGTCGAAACAAAGCGATACTTTACAAGCAAGGTGGTAAACACCTTTGAGTTCAAAATCAAAGCAATACTTTACAAGCAAGGTGGTAAACACCTTTGAGTTCAAAATCAAAGCAATACTTTACAAGCAAGATGGTAAACACCCTTGAGTCAAAACAAAACGATACTTTACAAGCAAGATGGTAAACACCCTTGAGTTCAAAATCAAAGCAATACTTTACAAGTAAGGTGGTAAACACCCTTGAGTTCAAAATCAAAGCAATACTTTATAAGTAAAGTGGTAAACACCCTTGAGTCGAAACAAAACGATACTTTACAAGCAAGGCCTTAGCCCTTGAATTTCGAAAATCATTCTTAGTGCAAAGAAACCTTTGAGAAACCCCTTTTGAGCAAAACCTTAATCAAAATCCTTCTTTGAGCCAAAACATTTATTTGAGCAAAACCCCTCTTTCCAATCTTATACTTATACGAAAATCCAATTACAAGCATATGAGTTCATAGAGCATGTGTGAGCAATTCGATAGCCATGTAAACCCTTAAAAATCATGGTAAGACTCATATCATAGAGGACATGGTTTATCAACCCAATTTCCATTCAAGAACATAATTCAATTTCTACTATTCATTAACAATTCATAGTAGAGCAAGTTAGTAGAGTGTATCTATCTTTTAAAGAAAGCTTTAAACCTCTGGTTGATGGGAAACAAGCTTGAAGAAGCTTGGTCGAAGCTTTGAGGAAACTTGTTGAATCAATTCCAAGCTTGAGAAAGCTTGAGGAAGTGAAGATCGCACTTCAAGAAGCAAAACAAGCTTCACCTTTAGCTTTGACAACTCTCTTAGCAAAGCCCCTTGCAAAAACCCTTGCTTTCACTCTTTTCCTTCTCAAAAATATCTTGGAAACTCTTCTTAGGGTTCTTGTAACCCTTACCCACGAATTGGGTGAGTATGTATAGGCAAAGGGGTTGCCTAAAGACCCTAACACCCTTAAAAATATCCCCCAAGGTCGGTTTCAACACAAAACCAAAGGAGAGGTCGACCGGAGGTGTCCACCGGTCGACCGGTTGATTTAGGGGGTTCTGGAAAAAACCCTCATACAAAAAGTGCAAGCACGGGTCAACCCCTGGTGATGACCGGTTGACCGGTAGTGGAGGGGTCGATCCCTCTTGAGCACCGCTCGACTTGTTATGCTGCCCCGTTTTGTTTGCCTCGGTGTTTCGGCTATAAATTTTGAAAGACTTATCGGATTGGGGTGATTCAACTTGCGTTGGATTTGTCATTCAAAGGGGAACAACTTTGCTTCAATGCACAACTCCTAATTCTGCTTTATTCGTGGTCCAAAGTGGCTCTAAAGATTACTGGTCCAAACTGTTCTAGGAATTTCAACAGACCAGTCTCCGGAAAACCCACATATGACCTAACTTCAACTCAAAATCTGGAAAAATTTTAAACATGAACATCGAAGAGGATTTCAATACCTTTCTAATGGCTCAAGAATCACTCGATTTCGATGAGCGGTGAGAAAACTATAGTTCTCTCAAGTTGAGGGTATTTCCAGACATCCCTCTTTGTGACACTTAGAGTATTGTATACTCTTGTTTCATTTATCCCTAACACCCATAAACAATTTCCATACATATTTTAATTCATTAAAAAAAAACTCATTTCATTTAAAAACATGAAACCACAAGTGCATTAAGGCTTTAGGCTTTGAGAGCACTATTCACAGTACTATACCATCGAGTTCCGGGGTTCTACATGATGTCTTAGCAGTCAGCACAAAATGACATTGGAACTGCATTTTGAGTCACCTTGATATGATTTATGGGCTCTAGTACCATACTAGCTGGTAACATATAAATTTAAGGAAAAAGGTTTTCTGGACGGCATGCTCAGAATGCTTTGCTGGATGGCCCTCCTTTTACTGGAGCGTTGATGTGCCCATTCTAAACTGTTCATCTGTTTTGGGAGTGGATAAGGCTTGGTGATGACATAGACCAAAATGTGACGTGGCACACCACATAATCAAGTCAAATAACTATGGGTTCCTATAGGTGCTCCTGAGATATTGTCTAACCGGCTGCCCAATCGTTTGATCTTCGTTGCCCTAGCAGCATGGTCCTAAATGTCTCCAAAACCATTACGTAACTATTTCGGTAATATCCGAACCATTACGAGCCACATTACAGATTTTTGGATTTTTTATAACATTTTTTTTAACGGTTTCTGTATAGGAAATAAAACCGTAACGGACGTTATGAACATTATATCCATTGCGTATTTGGTGGTATACATATTACACATTGTGGTTTTGGAAACATATTGTCCTTATCGGATGGGATTCCATCATCGTTTGGTCAATCTTGTGTTAAACTGCTGGCCGTTCCAAGAAAAGATTTATTTGGCACGTTTTTTGTCGAGTCGTTTGAAGATCGAAGTGGATCTACCAATGGTCTATCTTCTTCTTCGACCATGAATTTAGTGGATAGTAGGGTCGATTGCTCATTGCCTGCATCCTATGAGGTCTTGGGCAGTGAATCCCTGAAGCAGGGTGTAGTAAAGAAGGCAGAAAGTCAAACACCTTTCGTTGGGAATTCTGAGTCCAGCATCTGGGGTCATCATCTTTTGAAGGGCTACCTTGTTTTGAGGAAGCAAAGTGGGGTTCCATTGGCAAGCACCTAGCACTATCAATGCGAAGCTGGAACGACTCTCCTATCTATGTTCAGCCTTTGCAAAGGGTTGGAAACCCAGTGCAACGCAGCCAGATCAGCAGGTTTCTCCTAATTTAAGTACATCCTCTCCCTCCTCTCCTTTCATCATCTCTAAACTGTGTTATACTCGGATTAGGGAGAGTAGAAGTTTCTGTTGAATTTACTTGTGATACATTTCCAGTGCCCTTATTGCCTTCACTAAGAGTTAACATACCAAATCCAATGAAGACACGGATGCTTGTGCAGGGTTAGCTCATTTTGTTCAGGAGGATCCCTCTGTGAATGCCTCTATCAAGTATGGGAGGTTGGAGTATAGCACTCTTGCGACGCTCCTCACGATGTAAAGAGGCATAGACCTCAGTAGGAGGTGGGACTGGATCTTTGCAAAGAATTTGAACCCGGCCTTGTTCATCATCCATATTCAACTGAACAAGTAACTCAAACGCATGGGTCTATTCAACCAATTTTTAATACTTAGCCGCATCCTTGAGGCACTTGGCCTAGAAGGTATGATAGTGATCCAGCTCTTCCCAGAGACAGTGAGGAGTGGAATAGTATATGGTAATATACATATTCTACAACTTTAGTTGCCAGATACTCTGATGCAACTCATAAACACGGGCATCCCCTCCAATTTCGTGTCACTTTATCCCATATGTCTCTCGTATAAGGAAGAAACAAGTATGCACTATTGATATCGGGCTGCATAAAGTGAAGAAGCCATGACATGACAACAACATTCTCAGCCTCCCACTTGGCATAGGTTGGATCCGAGGACTTGGGAGTAGGAATGACACCAGTCAAATATCCTATCTTTCACTCGCCCTTAACAAATAACTTCGCGGATTGAGACCAGGCAAGGAAATTTGTCCCATCCAACTTTACTGTAGTAATCTAGAGGTTTGGGGCATCACTTAAATGAATCCTGGTATGACCTCTCTGCTGCACAGGGGTACTAGAGGACTGGCTAGCCTCAGATTCATCCATCACAAATCTCACAAGGCTGTTTTACACAAATAAACCTGAAGAGAATACTAATCTTCAAAAAACAGCAACAAGCTAGGGTTCCACAACTCAAAAAACACCCGAAAATACCTCTACTATAGGTAGAATAGCCAAAACATAATCACAATAGCAACCCAAAAACAACCTAACAGTGTATGGGACAATAGAAATCCATGAAACAACCCCCACCAGACATATAACAATTTTCGAGCAAAGAAAGTGAGCCCCAACAACAAAAAAATAACAACTATGGGGAAAAAAACCTTTGCCGTACACTCAATACTTCTCCGATCTTTACGAAACTTGTTTCAATCAATCAATATTTATGAGATTGACTAAACAAGATAGGTTTGATGCACCAAAAAACCTCCCAAAGAATAGCACAATCAGAAACATCAAAACTGATTTTTTTTAGAATTTTGGAGAACTCAGTAAAAACACATCTCTAATCCTAAAAAAATCACCACAATTCCTGTAAAACCAAGATCTACTAACCAGCCTCAAAAAACCAAACTATCGTTGACATCATCTGTTTGTACGATTGACACCAGCCCGACATCATGCTGACGTCAACACTACCGTGTGACTCCTTTGTTGCGCGACACCAATGTAGTCAAGGCGTCGCCTAGGCATTTTTGGGCCTCAACCGCCTAGGCGCCCCTCTAGGCAGGCGAAAGTCACCGGTGACCGCCTAGGTGACACCTAGGCATCTAGGCGCTAGGCGGTCCATACAAAATTTCTTTTATAAACCTATTTTAAAACCCTCTTTTCAACCCTCCTTTAAAACCCTATTTTTAAAACTCATTTAAAACCCTCTTTTAAACCATATTTTAAAAGGGCAGTGATTAGCCCACCACGCATTTGATTATGTAGTCAAATGTTTTGTCCACATGTCCCTTTTTAATACCCCTTTAACTATGGTTAAGCTTAAGAAAATTAAGGTTAGTATTTTTGTTTTTTATTTTCAAAAACTAAGGTTAGATTGCTTAACCCTAGGGGTGAGTGAATCTTAACCACAACTTATGGGTGTTAAAAAGGGGGACATGGACCAATGCGGACCACACATTCCACTACAGTGGAATGCGGCGTTAAGTTAAACATTTCCCATTTTAAAACTTTATTTTAAAACCATCATTTAGACTCTTAGACCCTATTTTAAAACCCTCTTTTAAAGTCTAAAAGCACTATCTTAGATATAGGTGATGCATTTAAACTTTAAAAGCAACATCCAAAGTCAACACTCAAAATCATCTTAAAAGTTAGAAAACTTCAAACTAATTATATATCTATTATTTATGTAATATGTGTATTTATTAATATTACAGAAACATATATTTAATATATATAAATATAATTTAATAATTTTTATCGCCTAGGCATCGCCTCGCCTAGCCAGGCCTTATCGCCTGAACGCCTTGACTACACTGCGCGACACTCCTTGAGTCTTTCCTGTAGGCTCTGATACGAAGTTGTATTAATTTGAAGAGTTATTGAAGTTTGAAACTAAGGTTTTAGAGATTAGGGTTTGAGAGAGAAGAAGAAGAGAAAGAGAAGAGGATGGAGGAAAATTAGTTAGGGAGATTGATTGTCTCTTTACTACTCTATATATTTATACTACACTAATGGTATACTATTAGTATATAAGAGATACTAAAGTGTACTCAAAATACAGTGTATAAGAGTAAACATAAACATAAAGATAAAACCCAGCTCATAAGGCCTTATTCAGCAACAAGGTTCATTCAGACTCCGCTGGACAGGTGTGCATAAAATCTGATCCCACAAACATGCAATTGAAATCTCGTAGACGTCCAAATATTGGTATCAACTTCTGAGTATTATCTATCTGTTGTTGGTTTCATGTTAGAGTTGTTTTTATCTAAACCAGTATGTCCATATAGGACCTACTCCATCATGTATTATCTATCTGTTGTTGGTTTCATGTTAGAGTTGTTTTTATCTAAACCAGTATGTCCATATAGGACCTACTCCATCATTTCATGCGTTGATTTTTTTGGTTTCCTGAAGAACATTATTCATAACGAGGTAGCCAGTTATGCAACATTACTTCATGGCAGCATTTATTGTCGTGGTGAAAAGCTGAATTTGCATATTTAGCAACCAGTAAAGGGCTCAGTACATTTTCTTCCAATACTCTTTTCCCAAAACTGAATATTAGTTTGTACAGGGAACAAGATCTGCCCTTTATGCCAATAACCGAGAATCCATTACAGTCACAGTGCAAGAAGTGACTCCTAGATCTGTAGGTGCTCTGATAGCACTGTATGAGCGAGCTGTTGGGATATATGCATCACTAGTCAACATTAATGCCTACCACCAGCCTGGTAATATTTGCTGCATTTTGTTTTGCCTTAATTATTGGGCTGTAAGAAGGGAAGTTATTTTAGCTACATCATATCTTTGGTACCCAATCTCTGATTCGGAAGCTACTTCATGCATGTCGTACCTATTTATCTGACCGGTGTTTTTGTTTTTGTGTTCTTCATTCAAATTTCAGGTGTAGAAGCTGGGAAGAAGGCGGCGGGAGAAGTGTTAGCTCTTCAGAAGAGGGTTTTGGCTGTACTAAATGAAGCTAGGTATGCTGTCACCAGTCCTGGTTGGTCATCTGGGATATTAATTATATTTGTTCTAGACAATTAGATTCATTGTAGATCTTCACCGATGATACCCAAATATGGCAATATTGTTCATCCTTCAGAGAAGCCTATTTGCTTGATTAAATTTCAAGATCTGCCAGCAGATTATTCTGAAGGCTCACACAACACTTGGCATGATTTTTAGGATGTGGATCCAATTTTAAATCTAAACTGGAGGTGCCCTCATAATTTAAAACATGTCCAAAAGAAGTGTCAGTGAGGATACTGATTCACCGATCCAAAAAATGAGGATACTGATTTACTGGCAATGTGTTTGTACTCAACAATTGTACAATGGAATCAGCTCCCACTAAGTTCCTTTAGTTCTATTTAATATAATTTTTATCTTTAGTTATGAAAAAAGCATTCTGGTAGAAAATTACCACATTTTTGTAAGGAACTATTAGATTTTTGCTTTAGAATTTAACAGTACATATTTTTTAACCTACAGGAGCATTCGTTTAGGATTTGTGAGCTTAAAATATATTTAGCTAATGTATTCTTTTTTCCTTTCTTAAATAACTTTGATTAACACCATGGCAACAGACATCTAAGAAACATGTAAAATAATAAAGGTATGTAAAAAGATTACACATTGCTTCTGCCTTAACAACCAAAGCCCAGGCAGCCTTTCTTCTTGTGAAACCTAACTCTATTACCAACTAAAATGGGGAAAAGAAACCCTCCTTTATTATGGACCTTCTATATTGACCATTATGGTGTTTACAACCCCGTAGTTGCAAAACAATCTCTTAATGAAATGAAACTCCACAGAAAATGATCTAGGTTACTGATAAAAGAGAAGAAATTATCTGGGTTGGCATGTTCATGCCTTTCTGTGTGCCACCTTCCATCAAATTTTCACTTCAGGAGTAGGTTTGATATTGATTACTTGCATGTGGCCTTTTTGTTTTCAGCTGCAAAGATCCTGTTGAACCATTGACGCTCGATGAAATAGCTGACCGTTGCCATGCCCCCGAAGAAGTATATGCACCATCTCTTCTAAACAAACCATATCAACGAAACCCTAATGTATTTTGATGTTTTACATCTGTTTGTTGCAATATGCTCTGCTAACTGTTTTTTTTCCTCGTGGTGGCAGATCGAAATGATTTACAAGATTATCACACACATGGAAGCCAATGACAGAGCTCTCATTGCAGAAGGTAGCTGTGGTTCACCTCGGAGTGTCAAAGTTTTCCTCGGGGAGTGTAATGTCGATGATATATTTGCATAAGCTCTATCAAAAAGAACTCATGTTTAACGTCTTGTTCTTGTGTTTGAGTTTACAAGAGAAGCACCAATCACTGGGTTTTAGCTATGAACTAACCCATCATTATGAAACACTGGGGGATTTCTTTTTGGACTTGTTTCGAATGTTTCTGGTCAAGTGCTCCATCCAGAAAATAAAAGAAATCCAAGTTTTTGATCTTCTTTGGTGAAATTGTAATCTGTGAATTTGTAATAGCTCGTTGGTTTGAATCCTGCAAGTCAAAAAGGTTTGATGAATAAATTAGGTGCATACCTCACATTTTCCTGACCTGTTCTTGCCTTACTCATTCTTGCTGTAACTTACTCTCATTGTTATCTTCCCTAATAGTTACCTTATGTTCTTGTCAGTCTCCCTTATCATCATAGTAACAAAGTTTTCTGATTTTTTTCAAAAAGTCTCGAATAATTCACAAGTTTTTTGTCAAATGATTGATTCACGAAGTATTTGAGGCATTTAAAAAAAACGAGTTTTTTTTTTCTAAAAGTCACGCATTTTACGAATAATACCCCAATTATTCACCATTTTTCTAAAAACTAATATTTGAAATATATTTGCTTATAATTTATCTTAATTAGTAAGTTTTTGTTTTTTGTATTTTTCATGTCTTCTTGACATTCTCCATTTTTTTCTCAAATTTGTGGAATTTTACCAGTTTTTTTCTTCAAAATTATCCCTAGCCGAATAATTCCCGTACTATGATTTGGTGACTATGCTATTATCAGCGTTCTCCCTTGTCACTTTTCGTGTAACTATGCTATCATCAGCATTCTCCCTTCTTATCACTTTTCCTGTAACGTCTTTCTCCTCTTCCTACTTGAGAAATATTATTTTTATTAAACTATGTATTTGCTAATCTCGAGATTGCATGTGAAGACCCATTGTACCTTGTTCTTTTAGCTGATACAAGATGTGTTTTACAGCTTAATATCTCCCAAATCTCCTCTTTGGGATCTATTACACTGCTGCCTAAACTACTTCTACATGTTGCTTCTATAGCGTGCCTTCTAAGCATGAGCATTTATGCGGAATCTCACTATTCTTGGATAACACTCTCCTAAGGTTCTTGCATTGACTGAAAGACCTATTTCTATCATAGGAAGGTTGGATTTCAATCAAGAAAAAGTAAAGATACAAAAGGACCCTTCAAGGGAAGTAGGTATATAATTCCTAACAGCCAGCTCTGTAGATCTTTTGTTTCATTTTGTAAATACCTGTTGATCCTTTCAATTGGGTGTCTTATTATGTTAAAGGTGTGTCGTCTGTCGCATACGTTTCTCTTTCTCTGCTTTCTTCCTGTAGAAATGTTTTTGTTCTTGATGATTCTCTCATGATGTAACATTGACCTAATTATCTCTATATTGTCTGGTAATATCAACCTAAAATGCCTTTATATTGCCGCCTTTTGAATTTGCATGATAGTTGTAGTTAGGAAGTATTTGTTTTCTGTTGTCAGCTTGTTTAACATATATAGTTCTAATGTGGATTTGTCTTCTAGATGTGCTGTAAAGTAGGAAAGGTAGTTTAATAATTATACTATCATTTTCCTCTTTGAGTTGTTGGTTGTCTAAATCTATTTACTTTGAGTTGCAACATTCTTTGAACTGTACATTGATCTATTCAATTAGGGAACTGTTTCTTGCAAGATATAACACTACTCTTCTATGTAAAAATTGCCAGTTGGAGGAGATACAAATTTTCAGGTTCCCATTTTTGTTATCCATTAGAAAGATTACTTTTCTCCATAGCCTTCTATCATTCAACACCTTCTCATATGTTTATTTTGTGGCTCATTATAGAAGTCTGTTGGATAAACTATGACCTTTTTGTTGTCTAAATAACTTTCTTAAAGTTAGGAACTTTCACCAAGAAATGCTTCTCACGGAAGACAGCAATTCACACATCTCACTTGGGAAATAGGAATCATTAAGCTCAATTTCAGTCAAGTTACCTGGTAGTTTTATATTATGTGATTACTTGGGAGTTAGAATGATATATATTATTATGATATTACAGATCGGAAGTTAGCCTTCTGTAATGGTGCTCCTACAGAGGTTTTACACCGACCATTTTGACAGGTCCCTTGTTCATGATCTTCCAATTGGGTAGTCATAATGATAACCATTTGATTCTTAGTCTTTTTTTAAAATATTATTTCTGAATTATTTGCTAGATTTTCGTTGATAGGTATGGAAACAAAAACACAAGATGGTTCAATCACCAGATCTTATTGATTTTATACCTAGGAGATTTCTTATAGCCGTGCAAGTATGTCTCATTCCCTGCATATAAGTCCATGTATTTGCTCCTATCATGTTTATATGGATGGTCATTTGATCATTTCCAGATGCAAAAATTTAAGGCATACTCAAACTAGTTTAGCTTGAGATGTTCTTTTGTCCATATATACCATGAAGAATGTCCTGAACATTTCTCTCTACTTTCTGCTTGCACGGTTCTCTTGCAGTTAGTGAACAGTATCTGACCTGTCTTGACTCTTGCGAAGTAACAGAATGTAATTGCTCTGCATTTTTATTCCTTTTATCAGTTTCCCCTTTTTTGCTTTTGGAAACAAGGATGCAGATGGATGGGTAGGAAACCCCAATTGTTTTTCAGGTAGATGGTTGAGAATATCGTGGGTAGACTTGGTGTCAATAGGCCCGGCCCATTTACAAGAGTTGTGTGGTCCAAAATTGGCCTGTTGACAACCGGGCCTTATAAGATAGGCTCAGTTATGGCATTCTTTATAAGATAGGCTCACAACTAGAGCTATAATGGAGTGAAATTGAAGTGGATAGTGATATATCCAAATTTGTATCCGATTACATAGCTGATTGTGCAAATTCAATTAAATATTCAACAGATTAGTGAAATAAAGTATCCGACTTCAATTAAAATATTTGAATTTGGTTAATATCCAAATTATTTGATTACTTTAAAAAATGCAAAAATTATATATATAAATGTTACTCAAAAATGATAAATTAATATTTTGTCCATATATATATATATATAACAACAATTTAATGTCTTAAAATTAAAATTATGTAAAAAGTATAAGTTAATAAGGATATTTGAGTCTTATAAACTTATAATGCATGTGTGTTGCACGTAATTTTATTTACTAATTGACCTTTTAATATTTCTATATAATTATATTTTTTTATAAATAAATATCATGGATTTGATGAAAATGGGCCCATGGTCAGTGCTAACCAAACACTCTAGTGTAATTAGAAGCTAAAAATAATTAATAAAAATGAAATCACATAGACAAAATAACAAATACAATAACATATATATAGATAAAATACAATATAAAACATGTCAATTAATTATGAATGATATTGTTACAAATTACATAATGTTTTGCAAGTATTCTTCATAACTGTATCACAACTTTAAGAGAGTTTTGTGAGAAGTTATAGATAGTATAAGGTTATTATTGCCTTATAAAATCTATTAAAAATATTTTTATTTCATTTTTTAAAATTCTTATACTTTTAATAGTAGAATGATTATGCACATATATATAGTAATATATTATATAATCATTTGGATATTTATTATCAATATTTGAATTTGTACCCAGAACTATTTTTGAATTTGCTCCGCTGGATACATATGCAGATAAATATTCTAGCAAATAAATTTGAATATGAATAGGATGCGGATAATATCGGTATCCGTTAACACCCCTGCTCACAACAAAACAAAAAACAAAGGAACTAGAAACATGCCGTGCAAGCTAATGTGAATACAAGCAAAATGTAAGGAGGCAAAAGGACATTATTGAGTACTGCTTGAACATGTGATGTTACATCTAAAGGTATCTTTGCTTTGAGTTCCCACTAACCTCTCCGTGTTTTTTGAATATTTGAATGAACTTTTCTATCAATCTATGCAGAATAGTCGGTTGCAATTCTCTAATGAAATCATGCTACTCTATTCTTGGGGTGGGACCGTGGGACCCATTATTTAATGAGTTGCACCTCAGATGTCTCTGATGCAGAATTTTGACCTCTTGGGTCATTTTAGCCGTCTGTTTTGTGGACTTTCAATATAGACTATATGACTTTTTTTTAGTGACAGTACAAAAGCATGTGACAGGGGAGACCCTGATCTGATTACATTTCAAAGAGAGGAGGCTGTTTGGTAACAAGGTTCGCAACAGAAGGTTTTAGTCAGGAGCCAAATCGGTTGCAATCTTTTTGGGGATTGTGGACAATGTGATTTTCTATGTACCAGGCTACCAGCCATAGGCATGTTGAACATTTTCTTGAATGAAATTTAAATGGAAAGCGAGGTTTCACTTTTAGGGTATACTTATGTTGTGGGTAGCATACCATTCGTTACCAAACATGACCTTCCTCTGGCGGATCAGAAAAGGGTTCAACATTATTTAGTTGTTTGGTTGCAATATTGAGAGACTCCATCCGAAAGAGTCATAAGTGTGAGCCTTTTTTTATCTTTGGAGAATTTTTCTTAGATTTACGCTTTGTGAATCCCAATGTCTATCAAACGGTCCAGACAAAAAGGGGTACGTACTTACTTCAACACTAACATGGCTGGTAGAGTTGTTGCACCCAAACACCGACAATTCGCTTTCTTCCTGAATTCAATTTATTCTCTCCTTATTCTTCACCTTAAATTATCATTAAAAGCTTTACACGCACACCCCAAGGTCCACTTTTTATAAGTTAATGACTTACTTTTCTTCTTCCAACTTGAAAAGCTACAAAATTCCCCTCAATTCATTTGATTACACAAACACTATAAGAGTGTGTTTATGACTCTAAAGTTTAAACTAGGATTCTAAATTTCTTTGGTTACATTGTTAGTGTGTTAATAAGAGACCCAAACCCAAAAGAAATGTTTTCAAATTTAGGAGTTTCTCACCTGTGGCATACCTACTCAATATATAATAGCATGTCTCTGTTGTGTACTTGAATGAGCCGGTGAGAATGTTTTTTTATTGGAACCAGACAACATTTATCTGATGTTACTAGTTTGGGTTAGTAACTAGTAGGCCCCCTAGGGTTCAGTGGTCACTTGGACGAACCATAAACCCGGAGGTCTCGAGTTCGACTCCTTCCTCCCCTCACTAACGGCTGCATGGGGTGGGGTATTCCCTATGTAAGCCCGTGGGACTAGTCTGAGTTTTCAAGGCTCGGGATATCCATGGTTATAAAAAAAAACACTAGTAGGGGTGTTAACGGCTCTGCTGGTTTGTGGAACGGCAGCCTAGCCCCATAGTTAGGTGGAATTGAGACTACACCCTTAGGACTAGGGGCGGAGCCAAGGAAAGGGTGGACTCGAGACTACACCCTTAGGACTAGGGTGGAGCTAGGGGGAAGAGGGCAGCTACTCCCCTAAACTTTTGAAAAAAAAATATAGTAGGGCATAGTCATGGGGCAACAATTTAGTGGTGGAGCCAAGGGGGCATGGAGGGTTGAACTATTGAAAAAAAATATTATACTATGATATTTAATTATATAAGAGGATAGCCCTAGGATAAGTGGGCAGCTGCCTCATAACTTTTGAAAAAAAATATTTTATAACATCAACCCAAATAGAGGAATAAACTTTGAAAACGAGAAGAACGATCCTCCTCGTTTTCTATTTCTCACTTAAATTTTAAAATTTTATATTAACCTTAATACAAGTCATAACAAGACTAAGAAAAAACAAAAAACAAAAGATCGAGATGGAACTTAGTCTTCAAAAGTTTTCCTAGCCCCTGAAGTCCCCCACCCACCCCACCCCACCCCGGACCCAAAGTATTCCATACACCCCTAATCATTATTCACAAACTCATTGGCAGGTACTAACATTAGCAATCAATTATCACTTGTCCTCCTCCAAGAAAATTGTGGCTCCGGCCTAGCTTAGGTCTGAAGGCCCATCTGATTATAATTTTGACTTAGGGTGGGCTTGAGCCTATCTTCTATCTCCAAGACCACCCTCACGAGAGGTGCACAACTCGCCATCTAAGATGTAGGGGCAGGTAAGCAGGTAAAAAAAAATACCATAAATGTATGATTTTTGACTATTTGATTTGTAGATGTCATGTGAAGGGACCATGCAATTGAGATATCCTAAGTCAGCATCATGAGGAGTGCCCACATATCTAAGTATAATCTTAAAGTGAA
The DNA here is from genome assembly GCA_015143295.1 of Tetracentron sinense. Classification (NCBI taxonomy): domain Eukaryota; kingdom Viridiplantae; phylum Streptophyta; class Magnoliopsida; order Trochodendrales; family Trochodendraceae; genus Tetracentron; species Tetracentron sinense. Next base: position 19,354,384 of record CM026574.1, read on the forward strand.
AAATAGACATCTAAAAGCAACATTGTTCAAAATTCAAAAACAAAGTTTATGCCCCCTTCCCCCAGTTATTATTATCAAAACACAGGCTGTTCAATGACTAGATTCTTGGTCAACTAATTAGCCTTACCATAACGATATCATCTTTAAGTCATTTCTATCGTATCAATAATGCATGGTTTTAAATACCACTTTATAGACACTTGCCCATTTCTGTTTTTTCTTAGTCCCGAAGATATTTAGAATATCAATTTTGGGCTGAAGTAATGGTCCTCACTCTCTAAATTCATTAAAAAAAAATTGGCTCCCACTTTGAAAGCAAGTTACTTTTGTAACAGGTCAAAACAATAACTTTTGGGAGGTTGCTAAGGCGCAAACCAACATTTGCTGACTAAACACCAATACACAATAAAACTTTAGCTGTACACCAAAAGAAACAGAAAAAAATAATAATAATAATGCCATCGTTTTCAAGCTTCTTTCACAACCAGCATTTGATGGAGAGATTCTCAAGACTCCGACTTTAATGATGCGCACTCACCACGATTTCACTTACTTTCCATTCATTACGAAATTGAAGTTGATGGCTAGAGGAAACCCCAAATCCAAAATACGAACAGTTGGTTGGAATGGTGGTAACAATATCATAGCATTAACCACCGAAGGTTGGGCTAATGGCTAGGACCACGCCTCAGGAAGTGGAGGTTCTAAGTTCGATTCCCTCCCCTCGTTGGCCACCCTCCGGATTTATCTCGACTTTCTTGGCTCATGTGGAGAGAGGGTTTTGCACGTGTCTTGGGGACCTAGTCGAGTGCTCTAAGAGGTCTGGATACACCGTCACCCAAAAAAAAAAACAACATCAAAGCTTCTGACTCTAGATTATTTGATCTGGTCTAAAGAATGCCAGGATATTCTTGCGTCCGGATGAAATTAAAGATTGAAGCTCTCTTCAATGACAAAAAAAATCAAAGGTTTTAATTAAGGTTTATGACTTCTTCTTAAATGTATCTCTCCTCTCTCTCTCTCTCTTTGTTGCAATAAAAAGAATATATCGTAAGCACGAGAATAAAAAATAAAAAATTGAATTCTCTATTAATAGTTGCATTGCATTGCTAGATATTTGATTAGATAGAAAAGAAAGACGACAAGAGTATATCGTATTTTTAGTTTCTTTTGGTGTATAGCTATTTTATGATTATTAGTGTATAAGTAACTTTTTGCGTGTGCCTAACAACACCCTAACTTTTGTACTAGAGAATTACCGAATTAAAAACAAAATTGCACTAGAAGAATTATTATAAAGTTGTTTTAAGAGTTTAAATATGAATAGAAACACTGGTTGAAGAGATATTAAGATCCCTTAAAAGATGCCACATGGGTATTTTTAAAAATTATAAAATAAATGGACACTTATGTTTATTATATTTGAATTTAATTTTTAAAATACCCCTATCACAAACATGTTGAAGAGCTTTCCCATCTGTTGAACCATAGCTCCAATTCATATTTAAATTATTGCTTTAGCTATTTATAAAAGTAGCAAATAAAATTATTGACACCTATTGCATCCTGTGAGAGCGTTGGTGTGGCCTTTTGTGCCAGTGGTGGGGTTGTGTCCGGGGATCTAATTCCCTGGGCGATGAGTCAGCAAGAGCTCTAATCCCCAAACTAACTACTAACCCTACTAACGTAGGTAAATGACATCCTCACCGGGAGAAAAAGAAAAAAAAGTTCACAAACATTCCTTACTTTTAGTCGAAAGTCAATACCAGTAAAGATAAGTGTCAGTTTTTGACTGTAAGGACAAGTACTGATTTTTAACTAAAAATAAAAATGTGAAGGTTGGGATCAATGTTGTTAGAACCGGACCAGCCCGACTAGTCGATCGGCCCCCTCGCCGGTTCCCAAAACCCTCAAAACAGGTACTCTTTAAGAACCGGCCAAAATCGATTAGCCAAAACCAATGGTAGAACCGATTAGGAATCGGAAAAAATAAGGTTTTTTTATCATAAAAAGTACACGGTCGAACCAGTGGTACCGGAACCGGCCACTCTAGCCCGATCCGGTTTTGACAATACTGGTTGGGATAGCTCAGCTAACTCTCTCTCTCCGTTTCCATTTGGATTTGAAAGAGAGAGAGGGGGTGAGGTGGGTAGGGCACGTGGCAGCGTCATATTTAGCGGGGCACGAGAGATAGTGCGCCCGCTAAAACATTCGACCGTTATGAAGAGTGAGAGCTCCGCTTGCCACGTCAGCTTCATGTTACTTTCACATCCGACGGCTATTCTTCGTGCTCTTTATTTTACTGTTTTTATTTAAATAATTTTCAATTTTGTTTAAACTTTAAAATGGAAAGGGTTTGAAGAGAGAGAGAGAGAGAGAGAGAGAAGAAAAGCAAAATACAGTACAGACTCAGATCAGAGGACGAGGGTTTTGGGAGGAAGTGAAGACGATTCTCTCTGACGAACTTTTCAACTCTTTAAATCTCTTACTGTAAGTAGTTTCAGTTGATCTGTTCTTTATCAATCTCTGAGTTTTTTCTCTCTTTTTTTTAATTCATTTTTTCTGTGCTTTTTTGTTTTGGGAAGTGATCTTTAGTGTTCATCAACTACATTTTGTGTTGCAGATTTTTCATAACTGATTCGGGTGGCAAATTGCTGATTTATTCTGCGAATTTTGAGTAGTATGTGTTAATTCTCAAGTTCTTTTTTCGAAATTTTGTAGTTCTTTTTAGAGGATTTTAATGTATTATTGACATTTCTTTTTGGGTGTAGGTGAAATAAAACCCTAGCAATAATGTTTACAGAAGGCCTTGATAATAATGCCCTTAGATGGGTTAGAGAGGTGAGCAGCGGGATTGAAATTCCTTTTTTTTTTTTTCTTTTTTCTTTTTTTCAGTTTTTTCTTGCGGGTTTTTCTGGTTTTTAGTGTGTGAGGATTTGGTTGATTGAGCTGCATTTTTGTGGGAATTGTAATTAGGGGGCTGGTGCTAAGCAGAGGGAAGTTCCTTTCTCAATTTCGAATCAGAGACCGCGGATTGATCCTGTAACTAACATAAGGAATGGTGGCCGGGGCTTTGGGCTGCCTCCTCCAACCAAGTTCAGAAGTGGGCATTTGCCTTCTGGGGTAGTTCCGGTTTCACGAGCTATACCTAGGGATGCAGATGATAGTGGGTCTGGTTCTGATATGGATGTAACGACCGATGAGGAGGACGAGATTTACGGTAGGCGCTATTCGCTTGATTCATCTCCACGGGATGACAGGATTCCTAATGGTGCTAATCACCAATTCACCACTCCCTTGCAAAGGCAACCGCAAAATGCCTCTGATTTCAGTTCGTCAAGGGAAACAGTTGGGCAGAGACAGGGGCTTGCGGCAGAGAGACAGGCCGGTGTTGGTAGGTACCCAGTTGGGCAGCATGGTTATACGGGGGATGAGGAGTCGGATTCTGCTGGTAGCTCTGAATTTTCCTCCACACACGTGGGAAGCAACAATGGTGCTACTATACCTCACAGAGGAACATACACTTCCGAGGGCTACTCTTCTAGTGTTACTTCACGGGCAAATGTGGACAATATCGCCAAAAAGGTTTGTTATACTTCGATGGAGCATATGCTTTATACTTTACCACATTTTGTCTGTGCAAGCTTCAGGGTTTGGGTTGGGATACAAATAGCTAGCATACACCCATGCAGAAACACACAAGCTTTCAAAAAAATTTGTAACTGTACCAAGTAAACTTTACAAATTAAGCATGCCTGAAATTATTTGGACACAGTGGTCAAATTTCCTTCTAGTGGCCGTGATGGTCACAGAGACAATTGGGGTTGAGCTAATTACATGACTGTAGAGTTGGTAACGATTTTTGATGTGTTCAAGATACTGAAAGTTCTGCTTGTTCTGAAAGATTTTATGAAAGATGAAGTGTTGAAACAAAGAGTTTGTCGGAAGATTTAAAGAGTAGTCATTTCAAGGCCTCGTTTACAATGTTTACTTCTCTTACAGTACCATCAATGATCTAATTTAGTTCTGGTTAACTCCTTGAGTTCGACGGTGTTATTCTGTAGCTTACGTGTTTGGTAGTGGCACATTGGATGCAAGAGCAAGACATTTGTTCTTTTTGCTATTCAATAATTGGCGTTCAAGTGCTTTGTATACAAATTGGTCCTTACTAGAATGAATATATGTGATTGGCAGTAAGTTATATTTTGTTTAGCAAAAATGACGAAGTAGTTCATTATACACAATAACACGTGAATGGTTGAATTATTATATGTGCTTGCCAAACTATGTTTTCTAGAGTTCGTGCTTCTGGAACTTATGGCTATATGGGGACTAGCTAAATGTCTTTGAAAGTGAAGCTTTTGTCTGTGATGGACAATTAAGACTTTTGAATCCTCTGTAGAAAGCATGGACAACCAATGCATTGGCCGGCACCACAAAATCAGTGGGCCACCTATTAAGATGGGAGCAGCTCTATCATTCTGTTCTAGAACTTTTTGGATTGCTAAAATATGGTTACTAGCTAAGGAAAAACAAGGCATGAGTAGGGTATTATTTGGCTTGTCCATATGATTTTTGAGGCTACAGCCAATCTATAGGTGCTCAGTGGTCCACCTATTGTGTCAATGTGTATGGCTACAAATCGTTTACCTTCTATAGCTTACTATATTCAGTGAGAACCATAAACTTAATGGTAATGTCTTGAATCTGCTAATAATTATTCCTAGCTTCTACTTATAATTATCCAGATTTGTTTTTCAGTAAATCATTCTATGATCAGTCCAATACCCATTTTTTTTTTATTCATAATATATATGTTGCACGGTGCTGAGCTGGATACAGTGTTTGCAGGATTTCCATGCCAGAGGCCTGCAGAATATGAAGCTTTCTGATGACGATGTTCCCAGTGCACCTCCATTTTGTGGTTCTAGTGAGGAAATCAACCAAGATGCTGAGCAAATACCAGCCTCTGGAGCACATGGTACACAATGCACTACAAACACAAATGGTTTCTCATCTAGAAATGAACCAAACACAAGGCAAAACATGTATTCTGGGGTTACTGCACAGGACAATACTGAAAATAGGATTCCTGACGAGGCTGTAAGGTTTGGACAGTTACTTGCAGCTTTTCCTTTGCAGAAACCTTGTGTAGATACACTCACGTCGGAAGGCAATGTGCACACACAAACACACACACACTGGCTGGTTTGCTGAGAATTGGAAGAAATATATTACCTTCATTATTTTTCCACAGAACTACTGCTGGTGCAGAAGCTGCTATATCATCGGGTTCATTACCAGCTCGTCTCCCTACATTTCATGCAAGGTACATTTAAATGAAATTATGACTGGAGCTCAGATTATTTCTTGATTTCTATGCTGATGACAAACGGTCTTTAATCCTGCTATCTACCAATTTCATTAACTATTTTTATGTGATCCAGTGGGCAAGGGCCGTGGTATGCTGTGATTTCATATGATGCATGTGTTCGACTTTGTCTTCACTCATGGGCCAGAGGTTGCATGGAAGCTCCCATTTTTTTGGAAAATGAATGTGCAATGTTGCGAAATGCGTTTGGGTAAGTTTTATTTCCTTGTCTTTATGCTTCTGGGATGCCATCATGTCATTTGGGCTTTGGTTCTATTTTGTAAGATGTGTGGAAACAAGAGATTGGTGGAAATGAAACTAGGAATCAGGTGAAAAGGATCACAAACATTAATTAATATTCTATCCATGCTGGTGTAAGAATATATAGACAAAAAAAGTACTGAATATCTTAATTGATTTGCATTAGGAAATAATGTATTTAACTGGAAGCAGGAAAGTACCAAGGAAAGGACAAGAGTAGATGTCCACTACTGCGCAGCCCTTTCCTAAAGGAAAATTTTTTGAGAGCGCACATCAATTAGCAGCAAAAGAATATTGTGCTCTGTCATTAGAGCTGGAGTCTAAAACATGTTTTACAACTAATGTAACAAATATAATATGAGTACAATATGAGCTGTGCATATTGGCTATTGAACTTACTGGATTGTGTTTCAGCTTCCTATATAGTACACCCCCCCACCCCCTCCCCCTCCCAAAAAAATAAATCAAACGTTTTTTTTTGCTTGATACCTGGATGTTATGTCACTTGAATTTCATTATTTATGCGTTCAGATCTTGGGAACTTTGTGTAGGAGTCTTACAATATTTAATGACGTGCATTGTTGAATTCGATGTGTGGTATTTCACTTTCCTACCTCTATCTCTTTAATATGTTGTGTTTGTGTCATAGTTTACAGCAAATATTATTACAATCAGAAGAAGAACTATTGGAGAAACGGTCTTCCGACCTTGTCAGTGATGGAGCTGCACCTAAACCTAAGAAAACCATCGGCAAAATGAAGGTGCAAGGTACTGTCACATTTCCACATTAAACATTCTCATTGCATCTGTACTTGAAAATGAGTTTGCCTGTGGAAACCTCTACCGTCAGCCTAAGATTTTGCTCATTGTGCAGTTCGTAAAGTGAAAATGGCTATGGACCCCCCTACAGGCTGCAGTTTTTCATCTCTGAAGCCACCAATTATAAAACTAGAATCTCTTCGATATCGCTTCTCAAATATACAATCAAGAATCTGTTCTGGATGGGAAGCACTTCGGAATATTCGCGTTGTACCTCGTATACCTGCAAATGGTTCTTTTTCACGTCATAGCTTGGCATATGTGCATGCTAGCACTCAGTATATAAAACAGGTCTCTGGACTCTTGAAAATCGGTGTGACAACTCTGCGCAACAGTTCATCTTCATATGAAGTAGTGCAAGGTAAGCTTCTGTGCTCTATTTGATCTTTCATTAGGGATGTCTCATTAGGAGTTTTATACCATTATTATTCTGAGTTGCTACTTGCTATTAGCCGTTCAACCTGTATACATGTTCTGCTCATCACAACTTGAATGAGCCACCTGTTCATCATAGACCTGTTCATCCTGCACATTTGATTAGATGCTTGATGTCTTGTGGTCCTGGAAGCCATTGGTGATGGTCTGATAAAATCTCATTCTTGGATGATTAGGAGTATCTGATTGGTGTGATTTTAGAATCTATGGTCCATCCATGAGGTGGCTCAGTTGATTTACGAGATGACGTGTTTTTCTAGGAATTTTAATTTTGTAGTTTGATGATTTTGTTGCTATGTATCAATAAGAACCCACTATTTATCTGATTACCCAATAGGTAAATTTCTTTAAAACAGGTAAATGAGGTTTTTATTTCACCCAGTTATCTGATTACCCGATAGGTAATTGAAAATCTTCACCTTACCCTATAGGGTAAGGGTAAAAGGCAGGTAAGAAATTGTAAATAGGTAAGAGAAAGGTCTTATCCTACCCATTGACATCCCTAGTGCCAACTTTACTGTTTATTTGATGTGTAAGACTCTCACCTGCTTCATTTCTCTAGATCCTTGTGAAGTGTTTAAGCTAAAGTGACTTTGGTAAATGTTATCAGAAACATACTCTTGTTTGTTAAGATTGAAAAGCTCAATTGAAGAGGATGTCGTTCGAATGCAACCTGGATCTGGTGAAACACATGTATTGTATGTATTTGTGTACCAATTCCCTGCTTGTTCCTTTCTCTATCTGCTGGGAAGTTATTAACATAAATTTTCTGTACAGCTTGCCAGATAGTCTAGGTGATGATCTAATTGTTGAAGTCCAGGATTCCAAGGGAAAGTATTATGGTCGTGTCCTTGCTCAAGTGGCTACTATTGCTGAGGACCCGGTAAAATTTTTCAAATCCTCCAAGTAGCTCTAAGGATTAGGAAGGCAGATTGTTGTGCTGGAAGGCTTATAAATCAGTTCTATGCAGGGCGACAAGCTTCGCTGGTGGTCTATTTATCGTGAGCCAGAGCATGAACATGTTGGCAAAATGCAACTTTACATAAATTATTCAACTAGTCCAGATGAAAATAGTCATCTTAAGGTAAGGGATCTACCATAACTGTATGTAATCTTTAAAGAGACTACATATTGACTGTTTTTCATCGAGCTTTGTGTAATTAATTGTGTGATAAATTTATGAAAGTTAAATTATAGAAAGAAAAAAACACACAATTTAAAATGAGATCCTATAGTTTAGATGTGTTTCAAGCATGGCACAAGATTGCTGATTAGAGGGCCATATGACGATAGGTTACAACATGCTTTTTGGCTAATGAAAATGGTGATTTTGTTGTTACACTTGCCAATACATTCCAGTATATTATAGCTGTTCTATCATTAATTTCAAACATTTTGATTCAAAACTGGAAATGAGGACAATAGGATGTTGTTCGGAATAAATAATAGCAATAAATTAAGCTGTCTTTGGTCAGACATGATTCATTTGAAAGGTAAATAAACCTTTCTATATCTTTTGTAGTTCGTCTTTTGTCCTTCACCATTTAACTACACGAATCGAACAGCCGCCTTCATAATTAGATAGATCATATATGAGAAACAACGTCATATAAAAACAACCAAGTTAAAGGTAATATAAATTTTAAAAGGTAAATTTGTGAGTTCTCAAATTATTTATATGAATGACAAAGTCAAACTAAATCCTTTTAAGTGTTATATTTTATGATTTTATCCTTCAAAAAAGGACTCGATAACAGTCACCACGTTGATAAATATGATTATCATTTTGTCAATTACATTTGGTTTAATGTATGGATAAGGTGCATCAAGTCATTTGTAAGATATCATCGGTAAATATGGAATAATGACACTTTTGGGATTATCGTGGCTTAAGAAGTAACTTTACAATATTAAGTTATTAACCACTATCCTTGTTCCTAGTGCGGCTCTGTTGCGGAAACTGTTGCATATGACTTGGTTTTAGAAGTTGCGATGAAAGTTCAAAATTTTCAGCAAAGAAATTTGTTGTTATGTGGCTCATGGAAGTGGTTACTGACTGAGTTCGCATCCTACTATGGGGTTTCAGATGCATATACCAAACTAAGGTATCGGGATGTGGTTAGCTTGGTAGCTTCTCTCTGCTGAAATGGAAAAGCTCTTCAATACATCATTGATGACTCTCAAATATTGTTTCTTTGGGTAATTTCTTAAGGTAATGGTGTTTTTAATTGCAATGTTTGACAGATACCTTTCCTATGTCATGGATGTGGCTACACCAACAGCAGATTGTCTTGTCTTGGTGCACGAGTTGTTATTTCCTGTAGTTATGAAGGGCCACAGTAAGAGCACACTGAGTCATCAAGAGGTAAGAGTCAAGTTCTTTTTCTAGATGTTTGCATAGATACACTGATTCTGGTATTGGATATGTTGAGTTTCAAAGAGAGCTATCATGAATTCCAGGGGAATGGCAGGTTTTTGTGCAATTCTTTTCCTGTACATCCATTTAAACAGAACTTCTTCATGCTCTCTAATATAATATGATTGGTTGGTGGTTGCCTGACCAGAACCGTATCTTGGGAGAAATTGAGGATCAAATTGAGCAGATAGTTGCTCTGGTTTTTGAAAACTACAAGTCGCTGGATGAATCATCAACATCGGGGATGATGGATGTTTTCAGGCCTGCGACTGGGTCTGCAGCTCCTTCTTTGGCACCTTCTGTAAAGCTATACACTCTTCTTCATGATATACTCTCTCCTGAGGCACAGTTGAAACTATGCAGCTATTTCCAGGTCCAGAAAATTGACATTTTCATGATGATGCTTCCTTCAGTCTCTGCATATCTATTTTGTTTCTCAAGTGTCAGTGTCTGTCCAGGCTGCTGCAAAAAAGAGATCAAGAAGGCACTTGGCAGAGACAGATGAGTTTGTTACCAGTAATCACGAGGGCACATTGATGGACACCATGAGTATTTCTACTTCTTACCAGAAGATGAAGTCTCTTTGTTTGAATATTAGAGATGAAGTATTCACTGATATAGAGATACACAATCAACATGTGCTCCCCAGGTAAGAATATTTCCTTTATTATCATGTAAGGGGAATGTGGAGCTTTAGCTAAAGTTGATATTTCATTTTTAGGTTGGCGGTTGACCTAGTGCTGAAAACTTCACCATTATGGGGGCACGTATTTGTTTCAATGTTTACTTTCTGAATTGCAGTACATATTTTCATTTTACCTGAGCTGAAAGATGATTGAAACTTCACCATTATGGGGGCACATATTTGGAAAGCTTGGATCTCTAATACATGTTACAATGAACACATCATTTGAGTATTATACCCATGTCTGATGTACTGGTGCCTCTAGGATACTGTTTTGACATTAAACCTGTTGGAATGGACATATTTCTCCTTTACATGCTGATTTATTGTACTGACAACCTTTACATACTGATGGCATACACTTCCAATTGCATCGGCTCTGTGTTCTCATAATCAGAATGTAAGAAACAAAAAGCTTCATACCCAATGTTAGTAAAAACTAATGTTGTTCAATGATTCAATCAATTATCAAAATGTGGTTGCCATTAGTCATGATAATGGTCTCTCTCTCTCCATATCTGTAGAGATGAGGGTAGTATTTAAGCTTTTTTTTTTAATCGATAAACAAAGCAAATATATATCAAAAATGGGATAGCAATACTACAAAGATACCTCTAAAAGTAAAGACAAAGCAAGGTTCACGAGGTTGTGAACTAGGGCGGGGAACATAGAATAAAGAAAAGAGACTAGATGGGCCCCGAATAATAGACTCACGGACCCTATCCGGCTCTCAATCCAACAAAATACCAAAATTCACCACCACCGCCCAAGAGGAGCACCAAACCACTATGAGCGCACAAGTCCTAGCGCGGGTACATTGAAGAGAGGAGGGGTGGTTCGCAAAAATTCTCTTGTTCCTCTCTTTTCAAATGGACCGTGTTATTACCCCCGGCAAGACCGACCAAATAGCCAATCTCGCATCATCCCTGCTTGCCCAATCCGAGTAGGATAAGAAGTTGTGAAGGGAAGAGGGAAAGACCCACACCACTCCCATATTGAAGTGAAAGAAGCTCCAAATCTCACATGTTGTAGGGCAATGCAAGAGAAGGTGATCCACCGACTCTTCCGCTTGAAGGCACATAAAACATCGATTAAACCCTTCAATTTTTCAAGTGATCACATATGAGAATTTTATTCAAAACCTTATTTCAAAGAAAGAAAGATACTTTAGATGGAATTCCTGGATTCCTCACAGTCTTATGAGGGAATTGGATGGATGGACCTAACCTGAGTAATTGAACTAGAGATCTCACTGAAAAAGTCCCTTGGGGCCTCTAGACCAAAGTCTGCAATCTCGACCCTAAGAATCCGAGGGCAGAAGCCCTAGGCACTATAGAAGCCTACCAAGCTCATCAATTTCCCAATCATTGAGGCCCCTCCTCATCTTAGGACACCAAACAACCTCCTCACTAACCCTAGCTTACTTCTTTGTGTACACCCTTGCCAAAAATCAGCCTTATCTGTAATTCATAGTGGTTGGCTTTGTGTGTCATTTCATCATGGTCTTGAACGTACTTTTTTTTACAAATCATGGGTTCTATAGGCGACAGAGTCCATGACCTGAAAACCCTCATATTCAATGGCAGGATTCTCATCTCGATCTAATTTTCAGCGTGAGGGTTTGCCCACTCCTGGGCCAATCATTCATGGGGTCAATGGGGCCAAAGGCATGCCACATGGCATCAAACCGTGCCATAAATGTGGAACTCCCTTTGCAAGAGGCAGATAATATCTGGACCTTTGTAAACTCTTCCATATTTTTGATTTGCTAATGATAAAGTTAACTACTTGGCTAGATACAAAGATGACGACTCTTCATGAGCATGGCACAATTTCCATGTTATTAGGCTTCTAATGGTTGGTGTTCCCTTGGTGTTTTGTTTGGCTATCTGATATCTTAAAATTGATGGATGTTTTATTTTTGTTTCATGCAGTTTTGTAGACCTCCCAAATCTTTCTTCATCCATATATAGTGCAGAGCTTTGCAGTAGATTGCGTGCATTCCTCATTGCATGCCCTCCTACAGGCCCCTCACCTCCTGTGGCAGAGCTTGTTATTGCTGCTGCAGATTTTCAAAAGGATCTTGCCAGCTGGAACATTAAGTAATTTATTTTTCTTGACTTTATTCTTTGTTGAGAATATTAGTACTGTATTTGTTAATGTGTTATCTCCACTCATGTTCTTTACCAGTCCCGTCAAAGGTGGAGTTGATGCAAAAGAGTTGTTCCATTTGTATATTATCCTTTGGATTCAAGATAAGCGGCTCTCGTTGCTCGAGTCATGCAAATTAGATAAGGTATAAATCCTACACCTGGTTTCAAATATATGGTTTACTCCGTAAGCTTCCATACAAATTGCTGTTTTTAGTATAATTTATAATTGTAGGAAGTAATTTTTTTATGACCATAGTTACTGTAGTGTCTGCTGTGCTCAAATACTACAGTTGAACATTGATGTCTTGATTTATGATTGTAGACAGTGTAATGTCTGTTCTGATTCGGATACTTTACTTCAGCATTAATGTCTCATTTACTTTCGCTCAAATTTCTAAACCTTAAAAGAAAAGGCTTGCATGCTTATATTGCTGGGAGCAAATTATATTGTCTCATATTTCATGCTTGAACTCAAGACAACCTGATTCTGAGTGATCATGTGCTAGTTGATGAGAGGCTAAGGGCTCGCTTGGTTTGGATTATTAGAAGTGCTTATTTGAGACTTAATCATTTATGTCCCGATAATAGCGTTTGGTTCAAGTTTCAACCCATCATATGTGATTATGTAATAACTGATTATAGAAACAACCGGTGATTCCATAACAAGGGGGTGATTATTGTGGAGCATCACCACTTATGCACCTCTAAGAGTGAAAATTGTTGCAAGCACCCAAATTGGCACCCATTAATGCCTACAAGATCCATTAAGCTTGAGAGAGTCAATTTTTTTCCCCCGAAATGGCCAAAATACCATTTTTTAAAGTGACCATATGATTGCTTATTGACAGGGTGCCAACCAAATAGGTTTATTCACTACATCGGTTATTGCATAATATATGACTGCTATAATCTGAACCAAACGAGGCCTAAGTGTATCTAGATTCTCTACCAATTTCACCGATAAAAAAAATAAAAGATTCTCCTACCAATTTTCATTTTCATGTTTATCTACGAAAAAAATGTTATGTGGGTTTGCATGACTACTTGGACAAACAAGAACATGGACATCGTTGATGCATACAAACAATTCTCTCTCTCTCTCTCTGCAGCATGTTATAACATAATTTGGAAGGAAATTTTGGAAAAGTTCCCACTTCATATAATGTTTGTCTATCCTCGGTTGTTTGTCAACTCGAAGCTTGAGTTGTTAATAATAATTTACTTGCAGGTAAAATGGTCGGGAGTCAAAACTCAGCATTCTACGACTCCATTTGTCGATGATATGTATGACCGGCTGAAAGAGACGTTGAATGAATATGAGATCATCATCTTCCGCTGGCCAGAATATACTTTTGTTTTGGAAAATGTATGTCCAGATATGGGGCTATTCGTTCCTCATTCATTTCTTTATTTATTTTTTGGTTGGGTTAAATTTAGAAAACTAATGGAATATAAGGAAATATGGTCCAACCTAGGAGATCTCTTTGGGCCAAAGTTTCTTGTTAGATCTTGTGGTTTTATGGACCACTCATTAGGTTTTTGGACCATTGAAAGGACATGTTGATATGATAATGATAATGACTTAATTAATAATCATCCGATTGATTTTTGGCCTATGAGATCTCCAAGGTGGGACCTATCAAACTCCGGGTCCCAACCCACTGCATGTGCACCATGTTACCTCTTTGTTTGTGGAAGGCAATTACACTTATTATGTTACAGAGAATCTATTTCTTCATTGTTTCACATTAATCATGAAATTGCAGGCACTTGACTTCTTCGATTTGTTTGTGTTGTGTATCTATTAAAAGGCTATTGCAGATGTTGAGAAGGCAGTGGTGGAGGCTTTGGACAAGCAATATGCTGATGTTTTATCCCCGCTGAAGGACAATCTGGCACCTAAAAAATTTGGCCTCAAATACGTCCAAAAACTTGCAAAACGCTCTATATGCATCTACACTGTGCCTGATGAGGTGAGTTGTTTTGTTTGACTCTCGAGCAGTGTTTTAAAAGGAATGCAAAGCTTTGAGTTCACCTCAAGGCAAGGCTCAATGAAAATGCCTTGAGGCTCACAGCTCAAAGTGTGAGGCTTCTCACATGATGCGCACGCTGCAAGCCTTGAGGCTCACATTATGTCTGAGGTGTGCCCCTCGTACATAAAACAAAATTCGGGTTCTCACCACAAAATGAGACTTAATAATTCTTTTTTCCTTTTTTTTACCTCTTTTTCATTTGTATAAACTTACACTTCAGTTATTATTTTTAACGTTTTTAGGGTTTTTAAAACCTTTTTGAGTATATATCTCTCATTAAGGATTTCCCTAGGTTGACTCTGAAGGAATTGGAACCATCAGCCTATGATGTAGTTTTTCATGACTTCTTTTAGGCTGTTTATTGGAATCATAAATCTCCTACATGAGTTGATGACCTAATATCATTTGTTTTTCAGTAGGTGTATGGATAAAAAGGCAAATCCAAATTGTAACTTATCTTACCTCATATACATATATATATATATAGAGAGAGAGAGAGAGAGAGAATGAGGAAACATCTCATTCACCTGGAGTTCCTCACGCCTTCGCCTTTTGAAACACTGCTTTCAAGGTTCATCATAATTTATATGTTCTTTTCGCCTGAGAATCCTATTTTGCTTTTCAGCTGGGCATTCTTTTGAACTCCATGAAGAGGATGCTCGATGTGCTGCGGCCCAAGATAGAATTCCAATTGAAGTCGTGGGCTTCTTGCATCGTTGACGGTGGAAACACTGTCCCTGGAGAGCGTCTCAGTGAAATAACGGTGATGCTGAGAGCCAAGTTCAGAAATTACATGCAAGCAGTGGTGGAGAAACTTGCAGAGAATGTGGGTATCCTTCTGAAATTAACACACTTTTGATTGGAATTCCATCTTTCATTTTTCTGTTGTGTGGTTTAATCGATTAAGAAAAGTAGATGGTTTCGCAGAAGAGTGAAATTGACCAATTGGTCAAAAACTCTCTGTTGCATTTTTCTGCTGTGTGGTTTAATTGATTTTCCCAGAAGAATGAAATTGACGAATTGGTCATCTTAAATTAAAGATATAATCATACAAATGCTGATCATTTAGAAAGGGTATAAGAAAGAAACTCTTACATTCAAGAACATTGGAAATAGATGCAAAACAGTAGTTTCTATCCCATCACAAATATTTGTGTATATACTCCCTGCAACTGTGGGATTGCGGGTTCAGTCACAGTTTACCTAGGTCCCCGTCGAGTAGACTACAACATTTATGAATATGGTTAACAAAAGGCACGGCTTTACACATGACGCACATCTAGCGGGTGGGAATGCACTATACAGTGAATCCCTCTTATTACATCTCCTACTCCCAAGATTTGACCTTACTGGGCAATTATAACCATCTGGTCTATGGTCATCTTGGACAGACAGAAAAAAGCTGGGCTATCTAGAATAAAAATTTAATCTTTGGATAGTCATCATCGTTAAATTTATTATTTAGCATTGGAGTTTCCTGGATAAGACCTATTGGAATTTGGTATGCTTACGCTTCTGCAGCTCTTACTTATGGTTACCCAACTGGGGCCTTTCAACTTTCCACGTACACGTATGTCGTGCTTGAATATGGGATGTTTGCAAGACACAACACTCTTTTTTTTCATCCAGATCAAATTTTCTTTGTGTGAAATTTAAAAATAGTAACTGAACCGCTTGTTTCTTAATATGTTTAGACGAAGGTGCAGAGTGCAACGAAATTGAAAAAGATTATCCAGGACTCAAAAGAAACAGCGGTGGAATCAGATGTACGAAGTAGAATGCAGCCCCTGAAGGACCAGGTGACTAAGACAATTGATCACCTCCATACTGTCTGTGAGACTCATGTGTTCATAGCAATCTGCAGAGGCTATTGGGACCGGATAGGACAGGCAAGTTACATCTGGACCTTATTCACAATGTCACTTCAGAATTATAAATTTTCTACATCTTAAACGTTCTTTTTCCTTGTTGTGTCGCAGGATGTGCTAAATTTCTTGGAAAACAGGAAAGAGAATAGGTCCTGGTATAAAGGCTCACGAGTTGCAGTGGCTGTAAGTACAGTTCAATCCTGAATTTTCTGGCAGAAATCTAAATTATGACATTAGTACAGTCTAAAAATGACAGGCAAGCATACAGGGAGCTGTAACTACCATCCAATGGGTTCTTCCTAGGATACTTGAAACAGATTTTTAAAAATTTTTTTTTAAAAAAATAGGTATATGCAACATATAAAATTGATCATATGAGATGATTAAAACCATCTGACCGCGCCTAGTTTTTGACCTTTTGGTCAGTTGGAAAAAATGGTGAACAATCCAGAAGCAGCCTGTAAATTCAATGGTTACAGCCGAATACCAGGTCGGTCTGGCATAAGGTGTTTCCTGACTGGGACTCTGCCTGCGTGTGCCAATTCGGTTGGTATAATGCTTATATACTGTAATGAGGAAGCAGGATAGGCTAGTTCTGTTACACTTCTAGATGTCCATATCATTTAAGTGGTGCACATTATTATCACATTATGTAATTAGGGCCCATATAGGAGCCTCCGACCAAAAGCAGCCTGATCAAATGATATGAACCATCTGACTAGTAGATTTTCTTTTTTTTACCACTGTTATGTTTTGGCTTAAGTTATAAATCATAGTTTTGGGATGATGTTGTGTTGGGCATCTTCTAGATGGAAGAACCAGTGGTTGGACTGTCTAGATTCAGAAGAAAACCCTTGATTGCGTTGACCCCTACTATTAAAAGGGTTCTCAAGCGTCCCATGTTTCCTAAAAATGTTCCATAGTCTGCAATATCTGTATTATTCCATTCTCATATTCTGACACATCAAATTATATTCCGCTTATAACTGGTTTGGAATATGCAGATCTTGGATGATACCTTTGCATCACAGATGCAGCAGTTACTCGGGAATGCACTACAAGAGAAAGACCTGGAGCCACCTAGATCCATAATGGAAGTGCGTTCAATGCTCTGCAAGGATGCTCCAAACCACAAGGACAATACCTACTACTACTAGATCGTAATTATGTCTATATATGAGCGAAAGAAAGGCACCAGTATTTCAAAGTACGAGTTTGAAGAACTGAGGGAGATACGAGGTTCCATCAGGCATATTTTGTGGCCTGTCAGCAAGTGGATATGAGCTGATATGGCTCAATATGCATAATAGAGCAAGTGACATGTTCTACCAATTTTGTACAGTGAGAGAGCTGCTTGGCTCAGGTTCATAAAGCTGCCCTTCATAGTGATTTTCTTTTTCCCAACAGAAATGTAGAATACTGACATTGATCATCATATCATTATATTTTCTATATCCAATTCAACAGCTTTGCCTTTGCTTTCCTATTTCATACTCAGATCAGCATTTTGCAATGATGTTTAGAAACTTTTCGGTTGTGAACCAAATATGCTTACAGCGAGTGTCTCACCAAAATGAGAGAGAGAGAAAGAGAATTTGCAATATGGCTAAATCGGGCTACGGTTGGGAGATGTTTAGCATCTGGTGTCAACTTGATTTTGGGAGCAACGGTAGCAAAATCATGTCAAGATTCACCAAACTTGAAGGAATCTAGCTGCAGGGATGTCCCTCTTATATGAACCAAAAAAAAAACATTGTTCTTGGTGTAGAAACTATTTCCATTACTTGCAAAAGTTCTTCCCAATGCACGAACGCCCAAAGCAGTCAGCTCAAGCAGTTCAGCAAATGCTATGAGGGAGATGGTGGAGCCATCAGAGCTCCTCTGCTAAGTCCAACCTAACTTGGGCAACCAGTCCGGACGGGTTGGCTGCGCAAAATACATGCTTTAAAATCACACTATTAAAGTTCAGAAAACGGATGTTCTTAAAATCTTGTCCTCCATTAGCAAAATCTTGTAATATATTCTTGACCTAGACTCTCTATATATTTATTTTCTATTCATTAGGACGAACTATTTTTATTGGCTTCGTGGGGAGGGTAGCGTAGGATTGGGGGAGATAGGATTTATTACAACATTTAAGTGAAAATGACATAATCCCCCTTAGGTTTGGCAAAATTGCAAAAACCTCTCATCTTGTTTTTGAAACTACATTGCGTGTCCGTAACAGAGCATTCCATTAGTATGCCGAACTTCCTATTTTTTATCGGATGGTCTATAAATGTCTAATCAAACTACATTTTTGTCACGTGTCCCTCAGGAGACCCATCTTGACATCCAGCGCTCGGATTCTGGAACAACATGTCAGGTATCATGTTATTAGGGGTCACTCATTAAAGGCTTTAGTGAGCATTAGTGAGCATGACTCACTATTTCCTAATGACATGACCCAGAATCTGATCGTTGGATGTCAATGTCTCTCGAGAGACGTAGCTCGATCGAACATTTTTAAGGAAGTCATGCTCACTAAGGGTGTGTTTGTTTGGCGAGAAAGAGAGTGAAAGAAACAAAAGGAAAAAAGAAAAGAACCTTAAATTTTCTTGCAAAATAACCATTAAAATATGGATGAAGTTTTTGGGACTTGTCACTATTGAGAAAGTACAAGAAAATGAAAGTGTGTTTCTTGCAAACCAAACGCAAAAAATTGGCAAGAAAACACATTTTTCTTTTCCTTTTCCTTACTTTCTTGACAAACGAACACACCCTAAAAGCTCTCAATAAAAGGTCCCTAATAACGTGACAAGTTGTTCCAAAATTTGACCGTTGGATGTCAAGACAGGTCTCCTGAGAGACATCGCAAATCATTAGCTCGATTGGACATTTGTAATTGAGTCATTCATTAAAGCCTTCAATGAGCAACCCCTAATAACTTGACACCGGGCAATTTGTTTTAGAATCCGACTCTTAGATGTCAAGATAAGACTACAAAAGAGTGGCAAAAAATCAACTAAAATCGAACATTTATACACCATTCAATCAAAAATAGGAGAAAATCAGTATACCATCGCAAGGAAGAATTTGTTACCAAGAGCAGAAGTAGTGGGGAGGGCAGTGTAATTTCTAAAACAAGATGAGAGGTTTCTCACCAAACCTAGGGGAGGATGGCGTAATTTACCCTATGTTCTTTAAGTATAAGTAATGCTAGCCATACTCTCATAATGGGATATTGCTTTAAAGGGTTACTTTTGATACCATTTAAGAAAGAAGCAACTATTCTATTCTATCATAACCTGATTGACCCAAAAATCAATAACACTATAATGATGAAAGTCATTGATAAATACACAAGGAGAAGCTTAGGGAGAAGGAAAATATATACAAATGCAAAGGGCAATCAGTTAATCAATAGTACTACAAAGAGATCATGAATTAATGTCACATATTATCGTGGAACTCCATGAGAGCTCTGCATTGAGAGCACCAGCTGAAACACAGTGAATTCCAAGCATCAGGACTTCCCCAAAGTAACACTGCAGTTCAGAAAAGCTTTGATATAACACGACAAGAAGTCCAAAAGGCTGCAGACGCGGCCCCAATAAGTGCTGGATTTTGATATATCCTGTCAGAAATAAGCATAGCAGATGTCAAAGATAAGTTAAAACTGTATATAATCAGGAAAAATTTGCAGCAGAATCTTGAGGAAGCTATGGCAGAACAGAATTTGTCGCCAAAAGATTTTAGGAAGAAAAAGGAGCAATACTCATCATTTCCAGATCCAATGGAGTTCATATAAATGAATAGGCAGAGCTCTATCAGAGCATCTAAATTTTTAATTTTTTTCGATCGGTATCATAGTTTCAATAAAAGTCATAATAAAGGAAATACAAACAGAAATAATTCACAAGGGTGTAAACTTAAAAGGAGGGATACGAAACAGAAATCACAAACCCCACACCAAAGAAAGACAAGAAAAAAGACACAGCTCTGCCCTACTGCTATTGCCCACGGGAGTAAGGACCAAATAACTGCAATAGGAGGCTTCGAACTCATCGAAGCCAACATTATAAAAAGATTAGAAAGGAAGAGGGAAAGACCAAACATATCCCCATCCAAGATAAAAAAGAATCCCCAAATGTCATAAGCAAGAGGGCAATGCAATAGCAAGTGATCTGCCGATTCCTCTGCTTGATGGCACAAATAACAATGATTAGCCATTCTCCACCCTCTATCCAAAGCTGTTCTTCAAAGAAAAAAAAATGATACCTTAGGAGGTTTTCCGGGATTCCACAGTACGATAAGGAAAAAGACAGGCAGATCCGAGTGAAGAGAAAGTACAAATGGTCTCATTAAGAATTGACCATTGTTAGCCCTAGACTGAATCCTAGCATCTCTAACTTGGTTACAAGGGAGAAAAGATCATTCAGGCGATTCAGAAACCTATGCATATCATCCAATTCCCAATCATTCAACCCACACCTAATCTTGGGACACCATACTTTCTCTAGCTAGAATGTCTACACAGTAAGCCACCAGCTGAACGATCAACGGCAAGCACAAAGAGATTCCTGAAATCATCTTTTAGCTGCCAAGGACCACACCACAAATCCTCCTAGAACTTTAACCTCTTTCCCATCACATACTGAGAACTTCATATTCTTCAAAAACAAAGAAGACCACCTCACAATACTCTTCCATAATCCTACCCCAAATGATCCCTTCACCTCGCTCGGTTCCTAACAAGACTTCGCTCTGTATTAGGCCACAATTACTCTCCTCCGTAGACTCTCTTCTCCTCCCCCCCCCAAAAAAAAAAAAATTTGCACGATTGAAGCTTCTCAAGGAAGCACTTTGGACTTTGAAATTTAGTCATTCCCTAGGTGCTCAGCTTTTGCCTTCTTGATTTTTATTAGGCATGGCTGGTACGGGGAAGAGGGATGCCAAGGTGAAGCTAATCGACGCTTCCCAATGTAGCAGCACCATCTACTTGATCTGCTAACTTCACCCTTTCAAAGATGCCCCGTCCTTCCACCATAACATGATATGAGTTCATTTTGTTTTAAAAAGAAAGTGTGAGGTGTGCATTGTCTTTATGAGATTATTACTGACTGAAATCTGCTTGTTAGCAGCTACATTTTCCTATTATGGTGGGTAAGCTGAGAGCCTGGGACATAACCAAGAACATTATGGTTCTAAAACAATATCTCAACTAATTGCACTATGGGCTCAAACCCAAGTTATAGGCAAACTGGTTTAGGGTGAAGGAGGCTTGGAGCCCAGGTCTATGGTATCAACATCCACCGAATTTATCAACTAAGCAAGCAGGCATCTTCAAGTAACATAAGCAACATGATGGCTTGATACTACTACTTGGTTGACTCATTAAAACGCTGTTAAAGGATTTCATAACAGAAGGGAAGAGGAATATCTCTCATGAATTGTATTTCATTAAGGTAAATATGAACAGTCTGAGACATTATATTGGCTCATGTAACAGCATAGTCAATACTATCATTTAGTAGCTTGCAATTCAAACACCTTATCTGAAGATATCTAGAAAAGAAAATAATATACTGATACAATTGGATTAAGCAGAATCAATTTAAAATAACCTACCCAATAGCAGTTGCACCCCAGGATGCTACATTATAAATAACTTTGCTTCCATCCCATGCCTTTCGAAGCTTGCCTTTTTTCCTTTTTACAGAGAATGTTTTGCTAAGGGCTGAAAGGATGCAAAAGAATGTCAGAACTCTTCTCCCAATCTTTGAGAGCCAAACTCAAAAAGCATCAATCATGAAGTGTTAATAAAACCAAATCAAACCCACTAGCCAAATTTTCGGTTTACTTTCCCATAAGAATGTGAGGGGAAGGGAATCATTATATAAGGTAACCGTCTGAGAAAAAATGTGGTCAAACTCACCTTCTTGAAGTTGATTAGGAGACAATTCCTGCAAAACAAAAAGCACCGTAACTCAGACTATTGATCTTTACATACTAGAGAACAATATTCCCCAGTTTTTGAGCTGAAAAAACCCATAATAAACATGCGTAGACCATTCTTTCAAGAGTGAAAGCTAAATTCTTGAACTTTGAAAAGGAAAGGAGGAAAAATAGGAAGGAAAGGGTAACCAATAAGAGTGAAATGTGATACATTTAAAGTTGGGGTGAGGGATCCTGAGAAGATAGTGGAGTAGGCCAAATGACAAAAATCCTTCCAGTTTGATTTGTGAACTCGTAAAAGATTACAAAAAGCACCAACTCTGATGCGTGACTAAAACCATTGAGGGTAACTGGTTGAATTTTGTCTTAAATTACATTTTTATGTCTCTTTTTCTATTTGGTGTTTTCCATGTGGGAATATATTTTGGGGAAATCCTAGACTCGGGGTTGAGAGTTGAGACTTCTATAAAAGGGCCTTGGGTACAAGCTTTTGATCAATATGAGTATCTGAGCTTTGGATATTTCTATAGGGAATCTCTTTCAGGCTCAGCTTTGAATATTTCTTTAGCGCATCTCTTCCAACTCAGCTTTGGATATTTCTATAGGACGTCTTTTTATGACTCTTGGGGAGAATGGACCCGATTATCTCAATATCCTTTGGGGAGTGTTTTGAGTCTTTGAGAGTGTCTTGTATTTGTAATATTCGTATTGGGAAAGCTCTTGGATTGCTTTCTCCTGTGCGAAAAGTCACTCATGAGACAAACGATATAAATCTTGTCTTGTGGCCGCATTCTTTTCGGGTATTTTTTTTCAGGTTACCACAGATCCTTAGATGGAGTTTTTGCAAAACAGTAACATATTAATGCAAATCGCAAAATGATGCAAATTATCATAAATTCTTTGAAAGTACTAACATTCATTTCTGTGATATTACATGAGTAGACCATACAAGAACACATCTCAAAATGCAGTAACAGCATACTGAACATAGCAGCACCTGCATTTTATAATACTTCAAAAGGGTTTTTCATGTTTCTTATGTGAAAGCTACAACATATTCCGCCTCATGAAGAACATCAAAGAACTAAGTAAATGATACTCCCGTTTTCTGAGATGATTTTCTAATTAATGACATTTACAAGCCCCCATCCAGGAAATTGATAAGAATAAGATCACAAAGGCAACCCCCCCCCCCCCCCCCCCCCCCCCCCCCCCTTTTTTTCCCCCCTTTTATCATTGACGACAAGAATTTTATCAGAATAAAGAGAGAGTAAGGATAATACACAAGCGAAAGAAAACAAAGGTTCCAAAATGAGCTAGCACTACTGAATAATAGTTCTAGTGCATTTACATATATTATTACAATATAATTTTTTTCTCCAACTGGTTCTAGGTAGCATTTAGGGACCGTTGGGAGCCTAGTCCGCCTAGGGGCCCTCATGGGGTAGGCTTTTGGAAAGGTATTGTGTCAAGTTGGGCTGAATTCGTCAAGCATACTCGTCTCGTGTTTGGTGATGGGGTGGGAGTTAAGTTTTGGTTTGATCCTTGGTGCGGGTCTTCTCCTTTGAAGCAAGAGTTCAGCACTTTCTTCTCTGTTTCCTTGGTGCGGGCCTTCTCCTTTGAAGCAGGAGTTCAACACTTTCTTCTCTATTTCCTCAAATAAATCCGTGATAGTGGCAGACATGTATGATAGGAGAGCGGTGTTAGTGGTCTAGAGCCCTAGGTTCAAGCGGCCGCTGAATGATTGGGAGGTACAGGAATTTGCTAATTTTTTGGCCAAGTTAGACTCGGTATGTATTGTTGTGTCATCAAGGGATAGCCGAGTTTGAAGCAACAACAAAGGGAGGTTCTCTGTGAGATCTTATTTGCAGGTTGCGAATCCGACCCCCTATGCGAACTTTCCCCGCCAGATTGTGTGGTTCTCCGGAGGTCAAAGGTTTGTGTCTTCCTATGGACAACATTTTTAAATAAGATTCTGACTCTGAATAATTTGATAAAAAAAGGGTGGAGTCTTCCTAACCAATGTTTTATGTGCCTGGTGGAAGAGGAATCGGTTGATCATTTGTTTTTACACTGCCCTTTCGCGTGGCACCTCTGGCTGTATTTTCTTTCCCAACTTGGGGTCGCTTGGGTCTTCCCCTTGTCTTTCCAAGGCTTCTTATCTTGTTGGCCCTCAATCTTTCGATATGATTTGGGCCTTCCTTCCGGGAGTAGTTTCGTGGTCTTTGTGGAAGGAGCGGAATAAGAGGGTGTTCGAGAATTCTTCATTGTCTATCGAGAGGGTGTGTTCCCGATCATGATCTATGCTGCAAGATTGGGTCTCCACAAAAGTTTGTGGCGGAGATAGGATTTAATGAGTTTATCTCCTAGCTGTGCTGTTACTTTGTGTTGTGTTTTGTTGTGCTCTTGATAGTAGCTAGTTTTCTTTTGTTTTGATTTGTCTTCTTATGGTTCACTATTTGTGAATCTGTTCCTCTTTCTTTATTAATGATAGTTCATTTACCGATCAAAAAAAAATATATCACAACTTCATTGAATATGAGATGCAAACCAAGAGGTCAAGGAATTCATTGTGAATTTCTTTATTTTGATTGGTAAATCATTTTGCAAAAGGAAATATACAATAGATCAAGCTCGAGGAAGGAGGACAAGTGAAGAAAGAATAAATTACAAAGGAAGAGGGAAATATGATACTGCTTGAAAGATTGAAAAGTGGTAATTTTCTCTACTGCATTGCAGATGATCAGGTTATATACTCGAGATGTACTTTTGTTGCTTTGAAGATGTGCCAGGCCTTCGTATCAACATCAGTAAGTGTGTTAATTTTGAGGTGGGTGAGGTGGAGAATTTGACAAAGCTTGCAAGGGCTCTCTGTGTAAGATTGTCTCATTTGCTTCCACAGCTCCACCTATCTTGGCCTCCCTCTAGGGTCTAATTACTTATCCAAGGTGGCATGGATATTGTGGTAGAACATGTGGAGAAAAAGTTGGCTTCAATGGAAAATGGCTATTCATCCAAAGGAGGGAAGACCATAGTCACCAAAGCGAGAAGCGAGGCTCCTAAAATTTTTGGGAAACGAGAAGCGAGAAAAGATAAAGAAGCGATTATGGAAACGCAAAAGAAACGATTGGAGAAGCAAGCAAGAAGCGTTTTGGGAAGTGAGTAAAGATGCTTTTTCAAAAATGTGCAAGAAGCGATCAGTAAACTAGGAAGCAAGTTAAAAGAAATTTCAAAGCTATTGAAAAAAAGATTATAACTAAGAAATAAATGGGAATCATAGGTTAATAAGTGATTATTAATATCGATTATGGAGTAAAAATATATGTTTATGGGTGGGTACAGCTACAATACAATAAAATAGCATAAAAAATAATACAAAATAAGTAACAAAGAATCATGACATATAATTCACTTCCCAATCGTTTCTCAAGCGCTTCCCAATCATTTCACACACTTCCCAAAAAATGGGAAAATCGAATCAAATGCGCTTCCAGGGAGGCGAGCTTGTCACCTTGGACATGGTTTCCTTGCAACTATGGAGAAGATTACTTTGATTCGTGGTGCCTTGGCTAGTTTGCTGACATACTATATGTCTCTATTCTTTATTAAGACCTCAGTTGCATCAATGGTTGAGAGGCTTCAAACGATAATTCTTTTGGAATGGTATGGGTGATAAGAGAAAATACAACTGGACGAATTGGGAAAAAAAGTCCTAAGGAGGTAGGAAGATTAGGCTTCAGGTCGTTGGGACTTGAGATTGCTGAACAAAGCCCTTCTTGAAAAATGGTTATGGATGCTAGGGGAAGAGCAAGACAACCTTTGGAGGTCAGTGATTTGCAACAAACATGGGAGTACTAATGGTGGTTGGGACTTAAGTACCTAGAGCGTAGAGCGAGAGCATGAAAGAGTCAAATTTAAATATGTCCTTGGGTCCGAAGTGCCTCCAGAGCGCATATATAAATATATGTATTTTAAAACTCCTTAAAGTAAGTTTTGGTAATAATATGCCGCTTCAAAATAACAGATATCATCCAATAATCCAACTCTGTCCTTAAGTCACTAAGCCGAAAGCGCAACTAATATTTACACAGTTATGTTAAATCATTTAGGCTATGGGTGGAGCCAGCCAAGTGAGGCTCACAACGATTGTCTTATAAAGATTGTAAAAGACGTAAAGTATGCGAAATAGCCATGTTAGTAAGTTTTTTTCTTTTGAGTACGACTCTTCCAATTTCACCAATATCACGCAGCATCCAACAACCCCTATTAATACTCATCTCCTCATCCTCTCCCTCTACTATCTTGTCTGCCATTCTCTTTTCCTACAAAGGTACGCACATGGCTACTCTTTCCCAATCTTCTTCATTTTTATAATGTCATCTCAACTCCCTCCAAACCATGCTCTCCACTATTCTCAGTGAAGCAAACGCAGATGGTTGTTTATGGAAAGGAGTCACTGGTACATAAAGCAATAGCTCCATGACTGACCGATCCTTCTATGGTTTGAGCCTCTCTTGCTCTGATTTTCTTGTCGGTTTTATTGTTTCTTTCATGCTTTTCATGGTGGCTTACAGTTCTTGGACTTGCCTTTTAAGTTTTTTTGGGTTGAATTTGGGCAACAACCGCCTGATTTCTCAGCCCCTTTGAAAACATGCTCTTACTACTTCAAAACTGCAGTCTCTAAATTTTCAAACCGTGCTCCGAAGGCAAATCTACTCTCAAACTGTAAAATTGCAGTTTGAGAATTGAGAGCGCGAGTGATAGCCAAAGAGGGCGGTTTGGGGGACTAAGGTTGGGATGTGGCATCAGTTATCTCCTCATATGGCTTGAGCCTATGGTGAGGTATTTGTATAATGAAGAGATATTTTGTACAGGTATTCAATACAAAATCAATGGTGGTAATAGAGCCAGAAATGATATAGTGAGAACATCAAGGTGTTCAATTCTAGTGGGGAGCTTTTTTTCAGGAGGGTCATTGAACAAGGGTGTAGAAGCCCAGTTTCAGCCTTTCAGGCATAATACAAATGGATGGGAGCTAGAGCTAGCTCTAGCAAGCTTGCATGCTGGGTTAGAGCAACATCAAGTTGAGAGAGGAAATGCAGATGTCGTGTTTGGATGTGGGCCTAAAGGTCGGTTATTAATGAAATCCTTTCTGAAGTGGCTTGACCATAGAAGGACAACCTTGTATCCGGTTCATTTGGTGTGGAAGACACGTGTCATTTTTCCTATGGTCAGTGTCCCTGGACAAAATTCTGAGTGGACCATCATTTATGGACCTCTTTTCTAGCTGGTGGTCTTGTTCTCTTGGTACTAAAATTTTCACCATGTGGGAGAGGGGGATGTTTCCTTTTGCTACAATTGATGTATTTCGAAGGAGAGGAACAATAGGATTTTCAATTGTAAGTGGTGTGTCTGTCTACTTACTGTTGTGCCTTTGTTCTTCCTTACTCAAGGACCTCTATGGTGAGAGGGTAGGGTCTTTTGTCTTCATTCCCCGTCTCGCGGACACCAGTTAGTGCTGTATAGTCGTGTTTTTCTTTTTGTTTTTCATCGGTCTGGTTCTGCATTTCAAGCTTCTGCCTTTTTAATAGAATCAGCTCATCTTTACCAATCAGAAAATAAAATGACCTTTACTTGGTCAGTAAAACTCTATTTCATATGAGTTCAATATTTCTAAACCCGAACAATTACTTTACATATTCATAGAAGTCAGTTTTGTGAATGAGAGACCAGACCAAAATTACTATGTTGCTTATTTGCATCATAAGAAGATGGGTATTCCAAAAAGACCACATCGGCTAATGTTGTTGAGTAAGTAGGGCCATGAACAAGACAAGTTATTTGTCCTAGACTTCAAATCCAACTATCCCAGCATAAAAAAACATATCTGAAAAGTATTAAACCACCAACCTTTACCAACCAAAAGAAGAATGAAACACTTCAGATTATTGTATTATGGGAATGAAATTGATAGCTCATAATTCCAACCAATCCCTATAGTTGGAGTTAATGCATATATAGTGTGCACTTCAAACACTCAGAAAAAGCAATTTGAAATCTCTTATCTGAAAAGTGAAAACCCCATTACAGGTGACTGAATGCGTGCAGTACATATAAATATGAAAACTTCACAGCTAAAGGGGAGAATTCGCCTATTTTGCATTAGATCATTAGAGCACCAGTTCATGGGTAAACAAATCCTAGGGAGCTGATAGTAAGGGTATCTTAGAGCTTGCAACACTAGTTGAATTAATTATGATAGCTGGTATCAGTCACTCTTTCTGGTTAAATCCAATAAACTGATATTTGGGTTTTGGACTACAGCCAACTATCTGACAATGTGTGATTGCAAAATTAGAATGGACCAAGGATGAGTCATTTGAAGGAAAATACTTGATCTAAAGCAAGATCAATGGCTAAAGAGGAGAAGAACCCACATACCTTAGTCTGTTTCAAAGACAACAGATATGCAGCCATGAAGGATGCAATCCCCTCCACTATATCTTCTTGTCCAACAAGAACGTAACCTTCTTGGTCCGGCTCAATACTTCCACCTTCCCATAAATCATTTTCACTGACCATGTCCCAAGAGCTACCTTCTTCTGCTGCCACACAAAGACTTTGTTAGCAGTTATCACTAATCCTGGATCACAAGGTAGAGTCCAAGACATAAATAGCACATCATAGTTATCCACATCCAAAGTACTAAAAGAGTTCAAACTTCAAAATGCATGAAAGAACAAGGAATAAAGAAAAATCTATGGACTAAAATCTTGCAACATCTCAAGATGATTATCACACTGACAAAACTTCGTAGAGAATCTCTAAAGAAGCCATCTTTGGGTGCATACCGGCCATATTTTGTGGAACCGACACCTGGGCAGTCTCTAGCTCTTCGAGGAAGTTGGGGGATTCAACTCTAGATCTGAGAAGATCGCATAACTGCAATTAAAAATTTAACAAGTTTTATGTCTGAAATTAATAAGCTTTCAAAATGAAGAAACTACTAGCTGCTTAATGAGTCATTAACTTTATGAGACACCGCACTCCAGTTCTTCAAGAATTGTACATAAGCATTTAAGAATTTTAGGACTGCATCACCATGATGTGACAAAGGACGACTACATATTTTATCATTATTATTCTGCTGCCTGACTACATACTACAAAGTAACATATTATGCTTATAAATCTCATATGCAGCATACAAGAGCACCAAAATAAGTGCTAGGAAGAATGCATGGGGAATTCAAATCTCCATTATCCTTAACACAAAGTTATGCGGATGGTGCAAACTAAAGTACTAAACCAAATAGTGCAGAATTGATATCTTAAGATGCCAGAACCAGAAACTTCAGCCATGCCTTCATGGTTTTTCGATGCCTAGAAAGCATGCACACCTACAGTTACAACTTACAACTAGGGTAAAAATGGAACACCTTGTGGAAAATATGGTAAAAATGCTGACCATTAATCTCTCTCTCTCTCTCTCTCCTTACAGTGAAGAAACTAAGCTATTTCCAGTTCAAAACTCCCCCTTCCCTTTTTCTGATATCTTCTCTCATAATTCAATTAAAAATCTAAAATAAGTATTCAAAATTTCAAACTCTGTAATTCAGTGCTGGCTGTGCAGTTTTATCTGATAAAAAAAAGGTAACTTCTTCACATAGAATGGGGAAGGAGGAGGGAAGAAGTACGTTCCCTCCTTTTCTTTTGACCTTCACAAATTCAATCTGTTTTTAAAGAAAATAAATCCTCATTTTTAAATAAAATTAAGGATTATTTTCTCTCACTTTTCTTTTCTGCAAACATCTCTCTCCATAACCAAACACTGAAATTAGATTTTCTTTCATTTTTTTTTCACACCATATTTTCTAAGGGAACCAAACAGTAGGTAAGCAATAAGCATTCAGCAAAATACATAGGAATGAAATTAAGAAGCTTAACTGCTCTATATAATGGCTATATTCGCTTTTCCACAGAAACATCCACCATAAACAACAAGGTTTTCCAAATAGAAACATACCACATGATTCAAATAGATTCGACTACACAGTCAAAAGGGAATATCTCCAAAATTTGATTCGATATATTTCCATGAGGATGAAGAAGCTAATTCCACAGAGATCAAAAGAAACGAATCTACACTTGACGGGACACAATTTTTTTATTTATTTTTATCCTAGAAAGGATAATTACATCAAATCAGCAAAAAGAGAAAGAATATCATATAAAAAATAACTCACAAGAGATCTGAACTCGAGGGAAAGCAAAAAGCAGCAACAAAAGCAAATAAACGCAGAATAGTAATCCTTGACCTACAATCAACCACAATTTTGGCTACTTTTCTGCACCAATGACAAGACTCTTAGAGAGCCAATGAGAAAGAAGGCACCTCGTTCTCAACCAAATCTGATCAGAATGTCCGATTCAGCTCTTTCAATATGGATCAAACTATAGCCCCAGGGAAGGGACACAAAATTAAACCCTACAATCGATCAAACCCTAAATTCCAAAATGGGAAATCCTAAACAGCAAGTTCTAATCGCACAAA
Organism: Tetracentron sinense; assembly: GCA_015143295.1. Taxonomy (NCBI): domain Eukaryota; kingdom Viridiplantae; phylum Streptophyta; class Magnoliopsida; order Trochodendrales; family Trochodendraceae; genus Tetracentron; species Tetracentron sinense. The sequence continues at coordinate 19,384,915 of CM026574.1, forward strand.
ACCCCTTACCTCAGCCGTTTCAGAATCACCACACTGAGACGACAGATCCTCGTCCTCCTCCTCCTCCTCCGCACCATCAACATCATCACCATCACCATCACCATCACCATCACCATCAATGCTTCTGAGCGATTCAAGAGCTCTCTGGCATTGCTCGAGCACAGCCTGCAAGGTCTTCTTCTTCACACGAACCTGCTCCTTCTCTCTCCTTCCTCTCCCACTCCCAGCATCAATTGGCGAGGATTTCGAACCAGAAACCTCAACCTCCATGATACGGCACCCTCACAAACTCCTCGTTTCTGAAACCCTAAACTTTCTTCTCGACAGGGTTCGAGCTCGAATGATTCTTCGGTTTGTGACCTTTGTCCTTGTCTGGAGTTATGGACTTAGCCGTCTCCGTTTCGCTACATCTGCTGGTTTGGTTCCGTGCAATGGATTTCCACGAAAGCAATTAGGGAATGGGAGTCCACTTCTTTTGCCGGTTGCATTCACGGTAATTCCATTCCGTGGAATATTTGAAGAACGCACATTCCTCGCGTAAATTAATAAGTTTGTACCTTGAAGAAAATATTATTATTATTCTTGGTGCTTACTGTCCTAAAACCTTACACAAAAGACTAAATCTCTTCAATTATCCACACCCACCTATTAAGAATTTTTTTCTACGAATATTAGGGTAAGTCGTATAGTTGGAGTCGAACATGATCACAGGGAGCAATCCTAGGATTAAATTCGGACATTAAAACCCTACTCGAGTCCGAATTATAACCGATTACTATTGAATTCGAAAAATTGAATCGCACCCCCAAGTCAACACATGTCCCTGTTGAATCTTAATCCTTAGAATTCAATAATCTAACCTTGGTTTTTTTTTTAAATATTTAACTATAGTTAGAAACTTTTAAATCTTAGGATTGATATTTTTTAATTTTTATTTCCCCTAAGCACTAAGGTTAGATTGTTGCTTTTTTATGATTAGTAAATCTTAACAACAATTAATTAACATGGACATATGTTGACTTGTAGGTGTGATTGAACTCTCCCCAAGTTCAGTTAGGATTGTTGTGATTTGATCTCATGCCACCGAGGGTTGGTGCCATTAGCTAGCATCCCAACTCCCACTCCTCAACTTACCCTATTATCCAGAGGGAAAAAAATTGAGTGGTTGGTACGGATACCAAAGGGTGGCTCGAAGGCTTTGGTACACCCTCCGTGACCCCAAAAAAAACAAAGTGTTGGGCAAGAACATGTGATATGTTATATACGTGCACAATATGCGTGTTACCGTACCTTTCTTTCTTTCATGCTTTTACAAAGGCAATCAAAGTTATCAAAAACCGTTTGCCCATTCCTTTCTTTGGTTTTCCATTTTTAAACAGTAGACACTCAGATTAGCAAAAAACAAAAAACACAAGGCAATAATAAGATGCTAGCTGCCTCTTACAAAAAAAAAAAAAAATGGTAGCTGACCATTGGCAGAGTTTTAAACTGTCACGCAACAACCTTAGAAGAAGGAAAAAGCTATTATTTAAACCGGTCATAGAGGTAATCGGTTCACTTCAACGGGAGAGTTTGGTAAAATACCATGCAAACTGCAAACAGCTTGCTTTCCGTATAATACCCGAAATACGAGTGTATTCAAACTGAGTGGGGCCAAGCTTGAGCTCGGCTTGAAATAATCAAAGCTGGCTCGAGCTCAGCTCGAGCTTGATTCAAGCTCAATTATGTAGGCTCGAGCTCGGCTCAAAGGTTAACAATCAAGCTCCAGCTCAAATTGATTCGAGTTCGAGCCAAACTCAAGCCAGCTCAAACTCGGCTTGATATTTTTTGATTTTTTTTATATATATTTTGAATTTGATATGAATATTTTGAGATGCCACATCCGTTATTATCATCTTCACAAGCTTTAATTCATATATTTGGATATTTAGAGTGTTTGGGAGGGGGAAGGGGGGGATTAGCAGTGAGACCATCCTCATTTACATGATCAAGTCATAAGTTAGGCTAGTAAAGAGTTTAGCTAATTGGTCCATAATCCATATGAAAGGGACCATCAATCTGCCTAGTGCTTACAAAACCTAGTCGTCCACTCATCAAGATAGCAATCCTAAAGAACATTCCCATTTTGGATCTACATGCTGCATGCTTACATGTCCAACCCGTTGACAACCTCACAAATCTTCATCACACCATAATTAAATATATGTTGATATGTATTAAGATTATTAATCCATTTTGAAAATAAATAAACAAAGCTTGTGTTACCTGTTTGCAAGAAGGAATAGTAGGATATTCTCATTCTCAAGTTGGAGCATTGAAGTATGATTGCTAGCACAAGTAGAGACCCAGGATGCTGAACTTGCAAAGAGTTTTACTAGGAATACCCACTGAAAAAGTATCAAGGATTAAAAAATAGTTTCAAAACCCAATGAAATCATCAAATAAAGATTGAAATACATAAAGTAATACTCAACTATGGCTTCTCCAATTTTACGAAATTATAGTTTCCATAATCAAATTCTGATCAAATGAACAAAAGTTTACCATGATTGAGCTAAGTTTATCCTAATTGAGCAATGTTTTGTAGCAACCCAACATGTAAGAACCCATTCCACATACTAGAACCTTCAAATAACATCTAGTTAGAACCCTCAAACCTAATGAAATCATCAAATAAATATTGAAATACAAAAAATAATACTCAACTATGGTTCCTCCACTTTTATAAAATTACAGAGGTTATACAATCAAATTAGAATTAAAAAAATCATCAAATGAAGATCAGAAAATCATCAAATCAAGATCAGAGAACAAAAACTTACATGGTTTAATAATGGCTACAGTAACCCAACATGAAAGAACCCATTCATTATTAAAAATGTCAATTGCTGCTGTGGGTAGTAATGCATGAGAGTTGGGACAAAAAATATATATAATTATATCAATATGACAACTATCATGTAACGACACGGCAAATCTATCTTCTTCTTGACTTAATAAAAGAAAAACACATTGTATCAATGTGATAACTATCATGTAACGGCAGTAAAACATAATAAAATTAAATAAATAAATACAAATTGGAATAGTTACCTCACCATTTAAAAAAAGCCTGGAACTTAGAAAAATTACCTCACCATTCAAAAAGATCCTAGAGCTTAGAATAGTTACCTCACCATCCAAAAAGAGCCAAAAAATGATAAACTCTACATGTCAATAGATTGTAAAACCATATTAGATATAATAAATTGTGTTGTATGGTAAATCAATTTAATAAAAAATGAAAACATATAAAAACAAATTACCTAAGAAGATCAACCGTTGTCTGCGTCACTCTCCGGCTCAAGGACATCATCATACAATGCAAGAGAGAGACCTTCATCAAATGATGGACGCAACCAATCATTTGTGCAAATCAATGCCTCTATAGTCTTCGGAAGTAAAGAGCTACGGTACTTGGTTATAACTCTACCCCACTCCCCAGTACTGAACGCTAACTCCGATGATACTATTGTTATTGGAATAGATAAAACATCGTGAGTCATCCTAGAGAGTGTACGAAACCTTGTATTGTTGGACTTCCACCACTGCAAAATGTCAAAATCTGACCCCTAGGTCATGAAGAAGGCCCTCATCCAAATAAACATCTAAATCAGATCTGATTGTTTCTAATGGCACTTCATTAAAAGAAAGCTATCGAAGTCAGCATCCTCATCATGGGCTGCATCACTGCATCTAATGGCTTGGGAAGTGCTCTCTTCCATACTCTCTGGCACACTCAAATATAAATCATATAGTTCATATAAGGCATCACATACTTTTTTCATCTCTTGCTCGGCTCTTTGATCAGAATAGATATTCGTGAAACAATATCGAATAAGAGTCATCTTGCATCTAGGATCTAAAATTGCCCCCAATGGCCATTAACAAACTACATTCACTCCAATATTTATCAAATTTTTACTTCATTAGATAAACCATCTTTTGCATAAATATAGGTCCATTGATTGCTTTTTTCAAATATCTTTAATTTTCCAAATTTCGGGCAAAAAGACATTTGAGGTAGGATATTTGCTTCCAGAAAATAATTTTGTGCAATTGTAAAATACCTTTAAAAACTTGCACACCTCATCGGCATTTGACCAATCTTCAGCTAATGGTAACCAATGGTAGTTTGCATCATATTCAACAAAATGTGGAACGGCGTGTCTAAACTCAAAAGCCGCATCCAACATCTCATATGTCAAATTCCAACTGGTACAAACATCTAATTCCAGACATCTTTTACACGATAAGTCTAAATGTTTAACAATTTCATTAAAACAGTGGTGTCAAGATTGAGAACCTCTAATATACTTAATGCTCTTGCGAATGTTCTCAATGGTAGACTCAATCAATGCAAGCTTATCTCTAACAATAAGATTTAAAATATGAGCATAACAACGCACCTGAAAGAAAAAATATATATATAATGTATCCTAAATATGTACAATGTTTAAAAACTATACAAAAATTAGTAGAATAACTAAGTTTAAAAAAATATATCTGAAATTTTTTCCCACCAAAATAAAGTTTTCCGATTGACTCGAAAGTCGCTTTAAGACTTCTTATGACTAGATCATTTGCCGAGGCATTGTCCAAAGTAATTGCAGAGATCTTATGTTTGATACCCCACTCAACAAGACACTGATATATAACATCAGCAATAACAAATCCAGTGTGGGGAGGAGGAACATGTCGAAAATTTAAAATCTTCTTATGCAGAATCCAATCGGCATCCAAATAATGTCATGTCAAAGACATATAACCCATATTTTGACTACAAGATGTCCACATGTCCGAGGTTAAACTGATTCTCTCTATCATCATCAACTCATTATTCAGATTTAGTTTTTATGTTTTAAATATTTTCATACATTCTTTTTTAATCACCCCACGTGATATCTTTTCATGTAATGGGTTAAGATATTTACACAATCCAGTAAATACCTTACTTTCCACAAATTTAAATGGTTTCTCTTCTAAAATTACTAACTTTGCAACCCATTCTCTAGCCTTTTCAGTTTCATATTTGTGGATTCCACCTTTGCTTCCATCTGTTTCAGATTCCCCAAATGCCAATACTTGTTGGCATCTGCCTAAATTCACATGTATCTGACATTTACGTAAATGACGATGTAGATGAGTTGTTACACTTTGCGCATTTGGTTTAAAGAACTTCTTATAGTGTCTACAAATCAATTTTTTGGATCTATCAGTCATGAATTTTTCATTAAATTCACCCCAAACCTTAGATCGTTTCTTGGCCCTTTTCGGAGATGCATCTTGGCTTTCATTTATGAGTTCTAGTTGACCGGATGACATCTAAACATAATTTTTTTTAAAATGTATGAACAAATAAAGCATAAACAAAATGCAGGTCTATTAACAAGAGATATGATTGCAAATGAGAACACATGACAAAGTGGAGATGCTAAATTAATTACTATGATATCTTCGAGAAGCTATTTATTACCAGGATACTTATAACCAAATTTTCTCCTACATAACAATTAAAAAACATTTTTATAATACCCTAATTAGAGAATATTAATTCAAAATTTTTTAGATAAAATACTTCTTCCTTTCAACAATTACAGTAACAACTAACAGTTGTGTTCTATAAGAATAATAAAATATAAGAAACCTTTACAACCCATATTGGTACTCATACAGGATTTCTAGTATTTTCTATAGTTTGGGTCTGGAATTGGAATTTACACACAATTCATTCCTCTCCATCAATTAAAAACAATTTGTAGAACTCTAGTCCCTAACAATGTTTTCAATCTTTCTTTTATTGACATCAATAGTTACTAACAATTAGAAATTTAAGAAATGAGATTTATGAATGCTTGCATAAGGGAGTCGTGACACACCTGAGAAATCGGATGGGTAGCTCTACTCTGGTGTGGTGATGGCCACAAAAGGGATAGAAGAGAGCTACGCAGTTGATTTTCGGGATGGTCTATTACTCTCCAATGAGATCTATTGATGGTCACAAAAGGAGGCCAAGCTGTAAATGTAACTTGCAGCTGAGAGGCGGAGAGGGTTAGCATTCCTTCATAACTTTTATTTTATGTAGGAGAAAAAAAATAGAGTAAAGCCATAAAGGTGAAGAAGCCGAAAATGTAACCTAAGAGGGGAGGTTGAGCAAGGGGTTAGGGTTTCATAATGTTTGTTAGCTTTCTTTCATACCAGAGAAAGGAAACTATAGACGAGATGCATAGGAGAGGTAAAGAAGATGAAGAGTTGTAGAGGTAACCGACAAAAGTGATGAAGGGTTAGAGTTTCTTACCTTTCATTTTATTAAAGAAGAAGAGGGAAAGTTGCGGTGAAAATGAAGAATTGGGGGCAAAACCAAAAATGAAAACGGCATGAAGAAGGAAAGTTGCAGTGAAAATGAAGAGTTGGAGGGAAAACCAAAAAATGAAAACGACAGGAAGAGGGAAAGTTGCGGTGAAAATGAAGAGTTGGGAGGAAAACCTAAAATGGAATCGTGATTTGCAAAAAAGAGTAAAGGTAAACATATATATGATATTTACTAGCAAACACCCTGGGAAGTAATATGGACATGGAGGAAGGAAAAAAAAATTGAATGATCAATGAGTCCGCACACATCCCCCTTTTAACCTTGGCTAAGAAGTTTTAGTTCCTAGGGATTAGTTTTTTTAATATTTTTTTCTAAAGAAATAAAGTTAAGGAAAGTGATGGAAAACTCTCGATAGTACATACTATTGTGAGTTGTGCCGTTCAATTTTACATCCAACTGTTCAATTGCACATATGCATGAAATGATGGGCCCCACTAAATACTTAAGCTCCATTAGATTGTGAATCAAGCTGCTAAGCTCTTGATAGTAGGTACTATCGAGAGTTTCCAATCACTTTCCTAAAGTTAAATGGTTGAACCCTAAGGGTTAGTGAATTTTAACTATAATTAATAATGATTAAAAGAGTTACGTGTTGACTTGTGGGTGTGAAAAAATAGTAAGGAAAATGGAAAACGTACAACAGGGTCCTCTACCAACTGACTATCCTAATTGAAAATTGTTTGCATGGCAAAGAAACTTTTACTTTATTTCACTTTCCCAATGTCTTGTAATTTGATTGGGGTGGTCAATTTGGAAGGCGACCTTGCAGACCTATAAAAAATTATTGGTTCATCAGATTGCAATTTATAGAAGATCAGTGATTAGGGGACCCGTATTCCGATATGTAGTGGAATGTCGTATTCCCGTGTCCCTTGTAACTATGGTTAAGCTGAACTGAATTAAGATTTATATAATTTTTATTAATTATTTAAAACCAAGGTTGGATGGATAAACCTTAGGAGAGGGTGAATGTTAATCACCGTTAATAGATGTTAAAATGGGGAGCTCGGACCGATGAGGTTCGACATTCCCCTGCATAATGGAAATGCGCGATCCGCCAAACATTTCCTTTATATTAGTATTCATTAATATGTATTAGTTATAAATAAATTTATTGAATTTCATACATAGATTAAATTGCTTGACATTCTGTTAACAAAATGATTAATTTCCACTAATACACTAATGTCTCAAGCAAATAAGAATATGATACAACCAATGAAATCCTGACTGAACTTTACATGGCAACCTTACCCAAAAAAAAGAAAAACATTACATGGCAAGGATAATCTTCAAATAAATTGAGTTCAAATTTGTTTTTTCACCGATTACATTTATGGTTATTAAGTTGTACATGACGAGCTCCTATTTTAATTGGATCACCATGTCTTGCTTGAACACAATCCACAAGGGCCTATCCTTGATAACAACATAACGCAGAGTACTAGGATGAGGATTAATAGGGGTCAGAGTCACCGGGTTTAGTCACAACATAGTACCGGCCATCCTGAACACCTATAGCATTGCATTTGAAGCCAATGCCACAATCAGCGAGACGCTTCTATTTGAGGTTTCAGTGGGGGTCACAATGCCAGCAATCATTGATAGGATTTCCAGTCCCAAATGAGAACAATCTAAAGTTTCTCCTCTCTGTACTCGTGTGTGTATACTTTTGGGGGATCAATTCTATTGCACACACAGAGGTGTATTCTCATAGGTAGGCCGACCGGTTCAATTCCATTGCACACAGGGAGGAAGAAAAAAGACTACTAACTAATGTTTAATCAAGGAAGAAACTAAGGAAGCATAAAAAGGACTACAAACTACCGCTTATATAGCACAATTTTATATTTGTTTCATAGTTGCAGAATAAACCAAACAAATACAGTCCGATTTCTAAATCAAATATAATCAAACACATACAGTCAAATTTCTAAATCAAATATCAACCAAACACATGAAGTAAGATTTCTAAACAACATATTGAGATATCAATAGACAATAGCAATTAGATTATTTTTCTAAAAGTTGGAATAAATCTAACGCACCTGCATTGAGTGTTATCAGGGGAGATGGAGAGAATGAAAATTCTTTGTTCACAAATTGGAATATATTCAGATGGTTAATGATTTGAATGATTACACACCTGCTTAAAACGTAAAAATTTGAATAATTAGAACTCACAAGAGCTTATTGTCGATGGAGGATATAGAGATAAAAAGGAGGGAGGACGGGTTTTCTTCTACCTGCTGGCGCCTGATGATGTTAAAATGACAATAATCTCTTGAGTGGGCATGTTGTTTGGTTGTTGCCGTTTAGGATGGGGTGTGAAGAAAATCCAAGAGGCAAAAGGAGAAGATATCCAAGTGTCATAGTGAAGATGAAAGGACAAAATGTGAATGGAAAGGGATCAAAACGGTATATGTGGTTTTTGAACTACTGAAGAGTGAAACGTCATACCCATGAACCCGAAACCGATTGGAACCTCAAATCCATTTCGAGTATGCCGTTTCCGTCCATCTGACATTCTTATCAAGGAAACAAATTCAGAAAAAACTAAGTTTAATTAGCCACATCATATAATTTGTTGCTTAGTATTAAGTAATAGATAATAGATTAGAAATAGTGATTTTTATTTAAAAATAATAATATAAGTTAATGTAAAGATGGAGTGTACTCTTCTTGCATATGAGTCGTTTGATTTGCTTTCGGTTAAAACTTAAAATAATTTAATGTAAAGGGGAGTGTATGAACAACTAAAAATTAAAATAATTTAATGTAATTAATTGGAAAGAAGGTAAGGGTCTTTTGAATTGCTTTCAACAAAAAAAATAAAATTGTAGGAGACTCTTGATTTGCTCAAGTCAAAATAAATATAATTTAATACAATTAATTAGGAGATTTATTAATGGGACCCAATACTTGGCTTAATTACTGACGACATGGCACCAACTTATTGGTTTAGCTAAGGATAGTATGCCACGTGAGCAGACACATGTCATTAACCTAAAGCGAGAATAGAGAGATTTGGGATATGCCATGTGGCACCAACCGGCATATAGTATTAGTATAGATTAATTAGGAGATTTATTAATAGGACCCAATACTTGGCTTAATTACTGACGACATGGCACCAACTTATTGGTTTAGCTAAGGATAGTATGCCACGTGAGCAGACACATGTCATTAACCTAAAGCGAGAATAGAGAGATTTGGGATATGCCATGTGGCACCAACCGGCATATAGTATTAGTATAGATAGATAGATAGATTAATATCTATGTACTCAAGCCGAGCCGAGGTCAAACTGAATCAAGCCTTCATCAAGCAGAGCTTCGATCTAAGCCGAATCAAACATAGTTTAGCTCGAGCTCGACTCGTTTCATTTTTCGAACTCAAAACTAAGCTCGGCTCGATCGAGCTGAAAAATCTTGTTTGAGCTCAGCTTGATCTAACGGTCTGTGAACTGTTCGAACGGTGGTGATCACCGTTGAACGTTGTCGTATTTTTAAAAGTCCAGAATTTTGGACAGTTCAAACGATCGTATGACCGTTTGAATGGTTAAGCACACTATTACGATTTTTCAAGGCTTGAACTGTCAACTGTTCGAACAATTGGGTAACCTTTCGAACGATGAGGTGATGGTTCAAATGACCATGGGTCCGTTCAAACGATCATGTCTGTTTTCAATGAAACTTAGAAACCATGCATGTTTTAGGACCCCTTCTATCATAATCATACTTTTCTTTATTTTACTAATTGATACACATGTTTTAACTCTATTACATTCATCTTGTTATCATCTCATATTATGTACATTCACTATATTGATTAACTGTTGTGCATGCTTGTGTGAACTACTTAAAATATTTCGACCTTACACAACTTAGTTAGATCCGCTTTGCTATGGTAATATAGGATGCTGTAGAGCTTTAGCGAGGATGATATAACTAACTTACCTTGGTTAATAATTCACAGTTAAATCGGTCTTGCTATGTATAGTATGAGACGCCGTAACGTGGAATATATAACACCACTATTGTCTTCATCATTATAATTGTTAAACTACAAAGTGACTTAACTTTGGGTGGACGATGTACAATTCCATCGGTATCTTTGAGGTGTTGCCCGGGGCAGCAAAAGAGGAACAAGTGTGTAATTCCACTGGTATCTGTGAAGTGTTGTCGTGGGCAGCTAACAGAGGAACATGTACGTGTGAGATCTTAAATCATGTCGTGAGGCATTGTTAGGGGGGCTACCATAGAGGATTAGTGTGTGACTTTGAGGTGTTGCCAAGGACCGCCAGAGGTGAACCAAGTAATTCAGAAAGAAGAAAATGAATTCACTTGAGTTGTCATTAATTGCATAACAGATAAAATGTAATTATGACTTGATGTTGCATGTGTTGCACGTGTTTATCTTGATGAACTTATTGTTCACTCTTATTATGTTAATATTTCAGGAGATACTTGAAGGACTAGGGATTTTGGTGGTTGAGTAGCTAGAGGAAATTTTTTCTTTTTGTCGTTTTATGAGTTGAGAGTTGTGGTGAAGACTGAAGAGAACTTAGAGATATAATTCTTTTATTTGTTTAAATTTTAGTTATGCTCAATTTATAGATCTAGAATGATTTTATATGTTATGAAATTCATTTACTATTGGGGTTTGTCTTAGGTTCGTCACGCTTAAAAACTTATACAAATATAAGATATATTGTGTATATGATTTTCAGGGCATGACATTATTTGATTCGGCTCGGCTCGAAACTTGACTTGCGCTCGACTTGCACTCAGCTTGAAGCTTGACTTGTAGAGTATTGCAGCCAACCAGAAGCATACGCGCAGATTTTTGTATTCCCCCCCCCCCCCCCCCCCCCCCCCATATGAGAAGAATTAGGTATACCTTCATATCCTCAACCTTTGCAATTTGGGCGTTCATGGGGACAAAGGAGGCAGCACCTTAGGGGAACTGATCGGCCAAAAATATACATAATACATTTGCAGGCTTACATTAGCCAGGACTTTGGAGTTGATGTTGACCGATTAGGGTTAATGCGACAGGTATTGGGTTAGTGCAAAACCGAAGACCGAACCCAATATATTGCCACGCAGTGGATCACGTGTGAAAAATAGAAACAGAGAAAGAAAGAGGGGCCCGCCCAACCACCAGGTCCACCAATTTCTCAGCACGTCGCGGCTCGCGTGGTGAATGGTGAAGACATTTCGGTCCCCACCAATTTCTGAAATTTCACTCCAATTTGCACACAAAAAATCCGTTACCGAAAAAGACAGCACTTTGGATTTCCTCTGCCACTTGTTAAAGAAAAACAACAACTTAAGTCAAAGTCCACGAAAAATTGAACCATTGGACACGTATTATGTCTCCGTAAGTCCCACAAGAAAATCCCATGGTATGTACTAGAGGAAATCTCGACTCCAAAAGAAAAATTGAAGAATACATACAGCCGCAACGGGTTTCGTTGGGAAGCCCGCGAGAAAGAAATTTCACTTTACGCGTTGCCTCTCTCTCTCTCTCTCTACGAAATGCATTGAGCAACTGATTCGGATCTCCAAGAACCCTAATTTTCTTATCAATTGGAGGTTTGATTTGGTTCTCTGTCGAAGAGATCGTTAATTAATGTTGGATTTGTTTGTTTAGGATTTTTGCTCTCGCCTTTTGATGTTGCAATGTGAATTTGATCGATGACAATGCAGGTTTTAGGTGAGTGTTGTTCATCTTTCTGGGTGATCTTCCGGGATATGATTCAGTATCAGCGATGATTACCCGAAACGCCGACTCTTCTCAGGTATAAATTGAGAACTTCGTGCAAATAGGAGATCGTTGATATATATAAAGTTTTGAAACCAATAATGTCTGATTTTTTTAATTTTTTAATTTTTTGCTTCAGGGAGATGGCTGTTTGGCCTCTTCCCCTCCTGTGCCGGCTGATCAGCTGCGTTCTCGTGCTGGCAATACGGTGAATAATATTTTTTTTTTAAATTTTTTTTAAAATTATATATATTAAATGGTTATTTTTATTGAACAAGAGTATGATCATTTGTTAATACTTGTAGTCACTTATGGGTATGGGTTATTTTGTGGTGCTAGAATCAGTACACCTGTGAAACGAATGCTCTATCGACCTCAACAGGCGATTGTCTTTGATCAATTACCACCCCAACAGGCGATTGTCTTCAAAGCAATCAATTTCATTATAATTGATTATTGAAGGCGAACCAAACGATATTATTTGTCGCTGATTATCATGGAATCAATTTTAAGTGATTAAATCACTTAAAATATTCCGAATCAAACCGGCCCTTACATTTGGAAGTTCTGTGTACAAGAAAGAGCTTAAAAGTTACAAGTACATCCCGATAACAATTGGAAATTTGAGAAAATACTCAATGAATCTATTGCTTTACCCCATGGGGTTTATATAGAGTGTGTACAAGAGGATCTATAGTAAGGAAAGCTATACAAAAGGAAATACTACAAGAACTAGAAGAACGAAATCTCTCTATAATAGGAAAGTAGTAGAATAATATATTCTGCTACTATAATTATCACCCCCCCTCAAACTGATGTAGGGGATCAACCAACAATAGTTTGCGGATAAGGAAAGAGTGTCTAGCAATCGGCATAGCCTTTGTGAGAATGTCCGCAATCTGATCCTGAGACGCCACATGCGGAAGCGAAATAATCCCAGAGTGGAACTTCTCACTAATGAAGTGACAATCAATCTTGATGTGCTTCGTCCGCTCATGAAACACGGGATTGGAAGCAATCTGAACAGCACTAGTATTATCTACATGAAGCGGGGTAGGGATGGTTAAGTAAATGCCAAAATCTGAGAGTAATCCACGTAGCCACACAATCTCACTACACGCGGTGGACATAGCTCTATACTCGGCCTCTGTGCTAGACTTGGAGACTGTGGGTTGTTTCTTGCACTTCCAAGAGATGAGCGAAGTGCCAAGAAACATGCAATATCCTGTAGTGGATCGACGAGTAAGAGCACATCCAGCCCAATCGGCATCAGCATAGCCAACCAAGTCAAGGGGAGAAGTAGAGGAGAAGAACAATGGCCGATCCAAGGTCCCGCGCAAGTAGCGAATAATTCTGAAGACAACAGTCATATGTAAGGTACGAGGTGCAGAAACAAACTGACTGACAACCTAGACGGCATAGGCAATGTCAGGTCGGGTCATCGTCAAGTACACAAGACTGCCAACCAAGCGACGAAAAAGAGTAGGCTGCTCTAGAAGATCACCATCTTGTTTACCATACTGAACATTCAATTCCATTGGTGTCTCGACGATGCGCTGATCAGAGAGCTGTGCTTGGTTAATGAGGTCGTGTGCATACTTTCGTTGGCTAACAAGTATGCTACGTTTTGTACGTGAGACTTCCAATCCTAAGAAGTATGTAAGAGAACCCAAGTCCTTCATGCGAAAGGATGATTGAAGAACCTGCTAAAGGTCTATAATTCCAGATATGTCACTGCCTGTCAGGAGTAAGTCATCAACATAAACAAGTAAAACCACAATACTGCGGGAAGAAGACCGTATAAATAAAGAGGGATCATGACCACTTTGACTAAACCCAGCCCCAACAACAACCTCGTAAAATCGTTGAAACCAGGCGCGGGGTGCTTGTTTTAATCCATACAATGCTTTACGGAGCTTGCACACTGTGTCTCTTTTACCAAAGTCGGATCCTAGGGGCTGAGCCATATAAATAGTTTCATGTAAATCACCATGAAGGAATGCATTCTTCACATCCATCTGGCGAATGGGCCAATCCTTAGTAGCAGCTACCGCAATTAAGGTCCTGACGGTTTTCATCTTAGCAACTGGAGCGAAAGTCTCCTCATAGTCGATACCATATTCCTGCTTATAACCTTGAGCCACAAGGCGAGCCTTGTACTGATCAAGGGATCCGTCTGACTTTAGCTTTATAGAATACACCCATTTGCTACCAATCACCTGCTGACCCTGGGGGCGCGAAACAAGATCCCATGTATGATTATCTGCCAATGCTTGTAACTCCTCTGCCATAGTGTCCCTCCAACATTGGTGGGTAGATGCCTGAGAATATGAGGTGGGGACAGAGACAGACTCGAGACCAGAAAATAGAGAGCAAATGAGTCTATCTGGAGGATGAGATGTACGGGTAGAGCGACATACCTCTGGAATGGATGGATCAGCTTCAGGTGGAGCAGCTGGAGGAGGAGGAGGAGACACCGCTCCCTCTTGGTGTGGAGAAACCTGCAAAGGAATTGGAAGCACACTCGAAACTAGAGGGATATCTGGAAACCATGTTAGTCCGCTAGGTACAACAGTAGGAGCAATCAAAGTTGGTGAAGGTTGAGCATGAAAGGAGATATGTTCTAAGAAGACAACATTTCTCGAAATACGAACACGACGAGCATGGGGTTATAGCAACGATAGCCCTTGTGAGTGTTGCCGAACCCAAGATACATGCAATGAACAGACTTAGGAGATAGTTTATTTCATTCACGTGGTGAAAGATGAACATAACAAACACACCCAAAATGTGGAATAATGAGTACAGAGGAAGAGAACCAAATAGAACAAAATAAGGAGAAATGTTACCAAGAAGTTTAGTTGGCATAAGGTTTATGAGATATACAGAGTGCAACATTGCCTTGGCCCAAAATGCACGTGGAACAAAGGTCTCTCTCATCAAGGTGTTAGCTGTCTCGACAATGTGTCGATTTTTCGGTTCCGCAACACCATTTTGTTGAGGTGTATCTGGACAAGTCTTCTGATGAATAACCCCATGATCACGTAAGTATGCCTCAAATTCTAAGGAGATATACTTCCCCCCGAAATCGGAGCGGAGGACCTTAATTTTCATCTCAAACTGTGAGCTCACCATGGAGTAGAACTGTTGAAAAATTTTGAAGACTTGCGATTTGGAGTGCAAGAAATAAATCCATGTATATCTGGAGAAATCGTCTATAAATATCACATAATACCACATGCCAGACATGGATAACACTAGGGATGGCCCCCAAACATCAGTATGCACAATTTCAAAAGGGGCAGTGATCGAGAAGTACTGAGAGAAAATGACATACATTTACTCTTAGATAAACAACATGAAGGACAAGAAATATCAAGAGAAGATTTAGGAACTTTCAATTTATTCAAAATACCAGAAGAAAATAAGTGTGATAATCTATCCGAGTGTGGGTGACCAAGGCGACAATGCCAAAGTTTCCACATTTTATTTGCATGACAAATATCATCAGAAGAAGGAGAAAAAAAACAAGAAGCTGGAGTAACAGAGTCATCCAAATCCAGCAAGAAGAGCCGTCCTTTCCTCCTACCCCTCCCAACCACTTTCCCCGTTGCTAGATCGTGTACGAAACAACAATCAGGAAAGAAAATTACTAAGCATTGATTTTGTACTAACTGACCAACAGAGATAAGATTCGCAGATAATTTCGGCACATGAAAGACATCAATTAAAGTAAATTGACGATGTGGAGAAGGAGAAAATGATAACGATCCAACAGAAGAAATAGGTAACTGAGCACCATCTGCAGTAGAGATGATTTGGTTACCTTTGTATGACTTAACATTATGGAGATACGAGGCAGTACCTGTCATATGGTTGGACGCACCAGAATCAAAATACCAAGGAGACTGAAGGGATGTACCTGACAGGCCGGCCGCAGATAAGGCCTGGACAATCTGCTGAACCATCTCAGGAGTAAGTGGCCCACTAGGTGGGGAAGGAGCTATAACACTGGTAGAGGAGGCATCAGTCGTGGTCATGTAGACTTTCCCTTGAGCTCGCTTTTTCTTCCGGCACTCTTGAATGCGATGTCCACGAATTTTACAAAATGCACAAATAGGACTATCTCTGCATGTTGTAGCAAGATGACCAAACTGTTTACATCCATAACATTGAACACGAGACATGTCACGTTTGCCAGGTGCTGGTGACGAGGCCAAAAGAACCATCTCTGACGAGCCAGGAGGTTGGGGTACACCTATAAAGGCTTTGAGTCTCTGTTCCTCAGCTAATAGGTCACAAATCATAGTATTCATGGAAGGAAGTGGACTACGATTAAGCAAAGCAGCTCTACAATGCTCAAAATCATGACGCATTTTCATAAGAAATTTTCTAACCTGGGTCCGTTCTCTCATTTCCTGAAAAGTGACAATTGCATCAGATAGGATCTCAGGGTCCATCATCGATATCTCGGTCCAAATGGCAACTATAGCATTATAAAATTCTTGAATTGTTCGATCGCCTTGTGAGATATGGGTCAATTCTTGTTCTAGGCGATATAATCGAGCCTCATTGCTCTGTTTATAAATCTTCTTCAAATGATCCCACATAGTCTTTGCTGTTCTATGTGGGGTCAACCCGACTGCAATAGATTTGTCAACTGAATCCAGAAGCCATGTAACAATTTTTCCATTTTTAGTTTTCCATTCAGCCATTTCTTTGAGTTCAGTTGTTGTAGGCATTTTATCAGTGCCATCAATTATACCCCATAAATCTCGGCCTTCGAGGAAACTTTGAAAGTGAATAGACCACAGACCATAGTTACTACCGTCAAGCATGTAATGAGACGAAAAATTATGATCCATGATAGAGACTTGGTTTTGAGTTGTGGGACCCACAACACTTGGCCAACTGATACAACAAACCAAGCTGGAGGTAAATCCAAGCAGCAAGCTTGCGGTCCAAAAGACCCACCTTCCAGAAGAAATCCAAGCAAGCTTTACTTTACACAATACACAATACACAATACACAATACACAATAAAGCTTTTGTCTTCTAGTGACAGACCAAAGATTGGTTACTTGTAAGACAAGCAATCAAGTCAAAACATAATAAAGCACAAATCATGAATTATAAAGACTACTGTGTTCATGAACCAGCGGCTGAAGATCCGGCAACTGAAAAGACCGGTAAAAGGAGAATACCTCGGCGGTGAAAATTCGGCAACAGTCGGCCGGCCACTGATGATCCAGCGAGATCTGGGGAAGTCCGACAAGATCCGGCAATGGCAAAATCCGGCGAAGGGAGATCTGTATATGTCTTCTTGTAAGACAAGGAGATCAGACAAGGGACGGTGATGAATCCGGCAAGGGCAAAATCGGGCAAAATCCATCGAAGTCTCAGGTGATGCAGTAAGGGAGATCAGACAAGGGAGATCTGTATATGTCTTCTTGTAAGACAAGGAGATCCAGATGATACCGGTGATGAATGCTATGCAGCAAAGAAATTCCGGCAGTGAAAAAAGAGGTTCGAGTGAAGAGGTCCGAGAACTTTCCGGCATGAACAATCTCCGGCGAGAAATTATGGCTCTGATACCATGATAACAATTGGAAATTTGAGAAAATACTCAATGAATCTATTGCTTTATCCCATGGGGTTTATATAGAGTGTGTACAAGAGGATCTATAGTAAGGAAAGCTATACAAAAGGAAATACTTCAAGAAGAATGAAATCTCTCTATAATAGGAAAGTAGTAGAATAATATATTCTGCTACTATAATTATCACATCCCAACATACATCTAAGATGGCAATGACTAAGTGTATTGTAATAAGATAAAACCTGCCAACTTAGAAGATTAGAGAGAGTTTCTATTTGCAAATTCGTTACCTTATTGCGCAATCTGAAAATTAAAATTCCCATGTAAAGTGAGTGATGCCACACAGTCTTTTGGGTGGGTTAAGCATCCAAGAACTTTGTTCATTTGTATGAGAAAGTTGGTGCATTCCCCAAAGGAGAGTCAGCGGCAACATTCTTTCTTTTCTTCTTTCATGACCATAAAACCCCAAATGCGTGGAATATTGTGAACTGAATGTTTCACAAGAAATGTTAGGGTAATGCTAGCTTCACTTTCTTTTAAAGTCACTTTATTCGAGGGGATGACATGCGTTAGTCTCTTCCACAATTTTATTAAGAGAAAGACACATGTTTTGCACTAACACATGTCGTCCCTTTGAAAAAGTGACTTTACAAAGAGTGGAGCTAGAATTACCCAAAATGTTAAGCATTTAATTCAGTGGACAAGTTCAATCTTTTCACTGAATACCTTCTCCCAAATATACTCATGATGCACACCCATCTGCTAGGTTCATTCACAAGAGCTAGAATCGAGCTTAAGCAGTCTTGACCATTTTTGCAAGTTACGGCTGCAATAAATATTGCTATGGTGGCCATTGTACTATTCTGTTCTTCAGATCTAATTGTTGGTATTGGGTAAATATATAGGGTATCTAGTTCAAATGTTCAACTATGGGACATCTAATTCAATTATCTAAGTTTTTAGCTGGTTATAGACATATAGCATTGAGACGCATACTTATGACTTATGAGTATGCACTATGACTCATGTGTTTTATGATTTGCTGGTTTGCTTTTCCAATTTTGACTCCGTGGAGCACTTTGCTTAGTTTGCACCTCATCTTGTTGGTTTTTGGTATTCGTGCTACTGGTTTACTAACATAGTTAAAGCTCTTGTATCCTGAAATTTATTTTGATTTACAGGTTTTCAAGAGTGGACCACTTCTTTTATCAACCAAAGGTGAGCTGCAGGCATTTGAATTTTTTATTTTTACCTTTTTCTATTGTGTTACAGTTGTGGATCTATTTGGTTGCCATTTTGTATGCATATGAAATCTCTATTATCGGCTGCTTTTTTAGTTTAATAAGTCTAGGAAATTTTTTTTTACCATACAATGAAAACACATGGATCCTTGATCATACTTCAATGTGTTATGTACCATTTGTTTTCTTTTCTTTGTCCTTCTAACTTTTTTGGGTCAGAACTTCAAATAGTTGTTTGCTTTAACTACAGTTCCCATATTGAAGCGATAATGTTAAAAATGTCTCGCTGTGATGTTTATTCTTCAATTATGTAGGTGTCAAGACATACACAGTTGCTAACATAAACTATTACTGATACTGCAATCTATTAATACGCTTTAAATCAAGACCAAAATTAATAATCTAAGAGCATGGTTCAAAATGTAGACGATATATTGTCGACATTTTGAACCATGTCTAAGAGATAGTTAACTTTGGAATCTAGATGCCATTAGACATAAATGGATTACTGACTAATTTCTTGAAGAAGTCCAATCTCATCACTTTATGTAAGGCAACATTATTTTTGTGTAAAAAAAATATGAACACCTTAATTTTAGTACTGCTAGAGACATTATCTTTCCAATATGACCAACATTTTTGCAATCCAGACAATAATTGAGTGAGTTGGGGTGAAAAAGCGTATAAGATGCAGAACTAGGAGCAGTTATATGTTTAGTTTATCTACTTTCTTTAGGGTTGAAAACAAGAGTTTTACCTTTGGGCTTAAGTTAGTTTAAGCTTCTCTTTTGGCGGCTGTTTGAACTTTGAAGTAGATGCCTTAGTTAAATTTCACGATTCATGTTCTTTTATGAGGTGATGAAAGATTTTTCCAAAAAAGAGATTGCTGGTGGGGAAATTTTGTGGTTGTCATGTAACACTAAGGGTGGAAGCATTCTCATAGACGTTTTTCTTCCATAAGATTATGACCATTGGTTATGTAATCGAGATAAGTTAGTTTGTTACTAACAGGTTGTTATTCTGTTTGGAGCAAGAAGAGAGTGTTAGTTATCTATTTATTCATTGCAAATCCCCTGCAATGGCAGTTAATTCTTCTGTTCTTTAACATTTCCTTAGTATTCCCATGAGAAATAGTGGACTTATTTGGAGGATGGTTGGGTGTACCTTTTGGGACAACATTTTGTTGAGAATCCTTCCATACAATTTATTTTGTGTCAAATGGATGGCATATAATAAGATCTTTGAAGATAACTTGAGAAAAATTCCGGAAATTGGCAATCTATGGAAGGGCAGACCAGTCTTGGTGGAGTCTATAGATATTAGCAAGGAGAAATTGTTGAAGGATACTTTGATCTGATTAGGTGTGGTGGATGCTAATGACGCAGAAGCCAATGTCCTTGGTTTGGGTCTTAAGATTTTTAGAGGTCATTTTGGGACCTTGGTGTTTGAGGGTGATTCTTCAAATACTATTAGTTGGGCAAAGGGTGTTGAGGATGCCTAAAGGGGATTGTTAAAGTAATAATAGAGAGGTTGCGAGATGCTTTAGACCATCTTTTTCTTCTTCATTTTTTTTTCATCACTTGAAGGAGCTCATGGGCTGGCAGATTTTTATCAAAGGGTGGTCTAAGTAGAACCTCTTTGTACATTGAGAGTTCTCTTCCCTAGTTTTTTTTGTAATTTATTTTTTACATCATCAGTACAGTACATTATTTTTTACTTTTTCTTTCATTGAAAGAATATTTATTGCATCATGCTGTGGAGGGGTATCTTTTATATCCAATTTTCTTCTGTTTAAATGGAGATGGGGGTTGCAGTTGTCGAATTGATTCATTGCGTGTAAGGTTTGCAGGGAAGATGCCAATCACCTATCCATCCACCTTATTGTCACTCGTTTGTTTTGGATTTTCTTTTCCTTTCGCTTTTGTTTTTGGGCATGGAGTGGGCTTGTCGAAGGGAGATCAAGGAGGCGTTTATTTCTCAGCCGGGTGGTTCTTTTGGGATTAAAGGAATGATTATTCGGAAGAATACTATTTTACCTTATTTTGGGTTATACATGAGTTTAGTAGAATGATTAGAGGAGTAGAGGACTCCATTCGGTTTGTCACGAAGATTTGTAGGGATGGTTGGTTGTTTTTAATAGAGGATTTCTGTTTTGAAGGAGATTAAAGACATCAATAGGGAGGATTCAGGGAGGAAGTGATCATGGGGCATAATGATATAGTTTGTAATTCATTTAGTTTTATACATTTCTGTTTCGAGTGGAGAATTATCTTCCAGTTTTATGTACATGCTCCAATACATTAAATAAAAATTTTAAGTTACTTACAGAAAAAGGGAGGTGGGGGAAGTTTTGAAAGAAGATGCACTACATTCCAAAGTTACATCACTTACTGTGTTCTTAGCTCAAGCAGAGGTTGCCTATGTAAGATTTGCATCCCAACTTTGATGGTGATCAAGCCACCAAACCTGAAACTCTTCTTCCTCTGGGATCCTCTTCTTTCTTTAGTTTCTTTCATATTCGAGGAATACATGAAGCATGTTTGGTGGACATTAGAGACGATCTCCAATGTACAAAAATGCCTGTGTACACCATGCTTTTCAACTTCCTAGATGACAACAACGGATATATTTGGATATGCCAACCTTAATGCATCTTTGCTCCAATCTAAAGCTTGGCTTACTTATTTCTCTATATGTCAGTGTATCTTCTGAGTTATGATTACCCAGAACCATCGAATTGAAATTTGCTGCTTATAATAAACATTAGCTTACAGCTGAATGAGGGTATTAAGTTTCCTTCTATTTACTACTCATTGTTTGATTTTTTTTTCATTATATATGTAGCTTAGGACTTTGTGCATCTTTCCTCTCTTGGTTTTGTATCCATAGGTGTTTCACATTTGTAGAATCGTTCGGCCTCACTTTTTATCTCACTTCAGTAATAGCGTAAAACCCTTTGCAGCTGTAAATCAAGGTTTTGTGATATTACTGTGTTTTTAACATCAACTTCAGTAATAGTTTATGATATTTTCTTACTTTAAGGCAGTTATGCTATTTTGTTTTTAGGTCTCACGTTTGATATTTTTCAGTTTTTCTTCCCTTGTCTAGAATAAGAATAGGATAGTCAGTATCAGCTGTACATGTGGCATTGATATTCTAACTTCTAAGATATTCCACTTACCATTTTGTTGAATGAGAATTATGATTTTAGACAAATCTTAATATGTAGGAATAGGAGGATGGACATCGTGGAAGAAAAGGTGGTTTATTCTTACACGTACCTCATTTGTCTTCTTTAGAAGCGATCCGGTAAGAATGTGTTTATTTCCCACATTACTGCATAACTTTTAATTTCCATATCATTCATAGTAGAAATCTCAATATTTTTTTAATTTGGGGAACAAAATTTTCATTTTTATGACTCTGAGTAGTTTGAAAATTGTGTGTTTCCAATTTTTTTTAAACTGTTAAGGTCTTAGAAAATGAAACTAATTTGCCATGATCTTGTACTCTTTTCAAATTCCATCAAAAGAGTCCGGTGTGCATGTTTCACTACTTTTTGTTTATTAATTAGTAGCGTCTAAAGTCTATCTCAATTTAAACATGTTGGATGGGATGTGATGTTCTGCCCATGATTCAAAGTATCGGTATCAGTGGGCTTTTGCATGGTTTAAATTTCGGTACGTAACGGGTGTATTGGTCTGGTACGTACTGGTTTTGGACAAAACCAATATGCCGGTACACAGAACTCTAATATTTCCTTGATATTGGTGCATATCCGTAGTGTATTGGTCCGCAACCAATATGCAACCGATACTTTTCTGATACTTTCAGCACAGTTATAAAATGAATTATTTTACCATTTGAGTGTTTGTATTTTGTAATCACCCCTAGAACTCATTCTTTCAACAATCTTTCTCCTCTAATCAATTTCTAGGCCTAAAACAACAACTGTGTTGTCGATTTGATGTTAAAAACAAATATCTAAGAGTTTGACTATTACCCGGGTGGATATATCCCTAACTATGCAAGATGACGATATTTTGACCGATATATTGATACATTGGCCAAAATTTAAAACCTTGCCGTCTGGTATTTCTTAACAAAAAAGAAAACCAGGTGGTGCAAATGCGCAATATGTTACTTGTTCTCTTTTGCCCACTTTGACATTAAGATTACGATTAACAAATTAAGTACTAATGTGACCCTGCCAACCCATATAACTGGGTGGTCTCTCCATACATCACATGCACTGCTGACCAGATCATCAATCCAGACCATCATGAGGTTGCCTCTTTTCAGGTGGGCCATAATCCAAGACCATATTAATCAGTCAATCTTCATTCATGACTATTTTGAAAGGAGATAAATCTTACCAAAAAAAAAATAATGAGCTAAATCCTGAATGCCTATATAGAAATCTAATTAATGGCTGAAAAAGAGGTCAATACATCATAGAGTTAGGATCATTTGGGTTTGGATAATTTTTGGCATGGTCTATTGAAGTTGTAGCCTAGTAATGTATGGCCTGGACTGGTGAACTAGAGGGAACCACAAGTCAAAACTCACACTAACTGAACATTGGTAATAATGGATTTATTCCGAGCAGGCTCAATGGACAACAGTGATGGAGTAAAATGAATTAAAGTGAATCCATTCCAATACGAAAAATGTAGTTATACTCTAATGAACCAGGTTTGTTCAATAATCCTATACTGTGACCTGCTAACCTGAATCCAAACCAACTAACCAGAAAACAGGTACCTGTGGTTAAGGGTTGAAATGGGCTTAGGAAGATGTTGATCTCTATCTTTTGCCTATGGTGACTACTGATTTAACGTTCCTGCAATAAATACGGATCTATGTTCTTGGATAGTGGATGTAAAATAATAAATGCACCGAGATAATAACATTAACAGCAATGAGCATTTGTACTTGAAAATTGGACATCCTAGACCATGGTTTGGTACCATATACAAGTAAGAAGTATGTGATACTCATTGTGTAGTGAGCTCTAGGCAGATGGATATTACATACTCAATTACCTCAAGCTAAGCTTAGGATATCATTATATTGAGAAGAGTTTGAAGTACAAAACAACTTTTACTGGGCTTGAATAAGGTGCTTAATAACAATTACATAACTACATATTGTTAGACAAATAGATGTATGTGTAAGGAAAAAAATATAAAGTAAAACTATTTACTTCGATACTCATGATTTATATGACAGATACCTGCTTCTGTTGCTAACATGTAATTCATTTCAAATAACAGTTAGATAAACTATTAATTTGTTATAGGCATTAATTAGCGGTAAGTATTGTCTATCAGTAGGTGGGGGTGGAGACAACCGCCACTACACCCTGGGTGTTGCACTGACTGGTGTTTTACTTTCCAGAGTGCTATTCCTCAAAAGGGGAGTGAGGTGAATCTGACCCTTAGTGGTATTGATCTCGACAATTCAGGCAGGTTGGCTTGGCTTACTAGAATTTCATGTTCACTTATTGTTCTTGCTTCTGCTAATGATTATTACTCTGACAAAATTATAGCATATTAATTTGTAGTCAACCATTAAAATTTCTCCGTTGGACTATTTTGTAGTGTGGTTGTGAAAGCAGATAAAAAACTCTTGACCGTGTTCTTACCTGATGGTTGTGATGGGCGAACTTTCACACTCAAGGTGCTTTTATTTTTTCTTCTCTTCTGAAATTTCTTTTAGGGTTGCTCACTTTTTGTTGTCCAAAGGGTTTCAGCTCATGCCGTACAACTCTAGTTTTTGTTTTTTTTTTTGTTTTTCCATTTCAAAATTCCTCTTTATCTTAACATGGTATAATCTATTTCCTTCTATTGACTCTTGCCTCATTTCATTTCCTTCTATTGACTCTTGCCTCATTTCATGCTTCAAATTTTTGGTTCTTATAAATTTAAGGGTAAATTACACTCACCTCCCTTGAGGTTTGGTGAAATTTCAGAAACCTCCCCTCTAGTTTCTGAAATTACACTGCCCTCCCCTCAACTTTGGTTGACTGTAACAGATACCCCCTTCCCTTAAGTTTACCGTTACTTTATGGATGGACTTTGATGATGTCATCATTTAAATATTTTAAAATGTCTAAATTACCCTTTTTCAACACAAGGTTAGTTAATTCAATAAAATAAATGATAATTGGTTTCTAACCAAGGTTAATAATATCAACTTAAGGTTAATATATATTTCCAAAGTCAAGTATATATATATTTTTTTCTAAAAACCAAAGTTAGATAGATGAACTCTGAGTGAATCTTAACCATAGTTAGTGGGTATTAAAAGGGACACATGGTGACTTATAGAGATCCTTTAACTATGGTTAAACATAATTAACCTAAGGTTAATATTTTTATTTTTTTCTTAAAAGCAAGGTTAGATGGATTAATCCTAGGGGTGAGTGATTCTTAAGCACGATTAGTGGGTGTTAAAGGAGACACATGGCGGCTTGTAGAGCCCCCTTTAATTGTGGTTAAGCATAATCAACCTAAGGTTTTTCTAAAAATCAAGGTTAAATGGATGAATCCTAGGGGTGAGTGAATTTTAACCATAGTTAGTAGGCATTAAAGGGGACACATGGTGGCTTGTAGAGCTCCCTTTAATTGTGGTTAAGCATAAGCAAACTAAGGTTTTTTTTTCTAAAAACCAAGGTTTGATGGATGAACCCTAGGGGTGAGTGAGTTTTAACCATAGTTAGTGGGTGTTAAAAGGGACACATGGCGGCTTATAGAGATCCTTTAACTGTGGTTAAACATAATTAACCTAAGATTAATATTTTTATTTTATTTTCTTATAACCAAGGTTAGAATCCTAGGGATGAGTGAATCTTAACCACAGTTGATGGGTGTTAAAAGGGACACATGGCTGCTTGGAGCCCTCTTTAATTGCAGTTAAGCATAAATAACCTAAGGTTATTTTTTTCCCTAAAACTAAGGTTAGATGGATAAACCCTAGGGCTGAGTAAATCTTAATCATATTCAGTGGGTATTAAAAGGGACATGTGGCGGCTTGGGAGTTTATGTTTTTCTTTGGTTGAGCTTTCATACGGTAAAGACATGTTTCCTCAATCAAGTAATAGGGGTAAAATGGGAAAAGTGTAACTTTAGTTAACAGTGTTAATATTAAGAGTCTGACAGGGGAGGGCGGTGTAATTTCAGAAACTAGAGGGGAGGTTTCTGAAATTTCACCAAACCTCAGGAGAGGTGGTGTAATTTACCCTAAATTTAATGAAAAAGTCTAGGGTCCCTGTCGGTAGACCCATAGGTTGGTCAACGATCCTTTAACTGCACACATCCCTGATGTGCAGGAAACAGGGATTCACCATTCGTTGATTCCAATCTAAGATATCTTCAAGGTCCAATTCAGTCTATTTGGATTACTATAGTCACTGAATCTATCAGATTCTTTTGGATGATGGCTGAAACAGTGCTATGGATTAGCTGCGTTACCTCGTATGGTCTTTTTTTTTTTTTTTTTTGTATTACAGATCTCTCAAGTCAGAGCCCTTGAATGGTGGGTCACGGCCCTCCGAACATGAGCTACTTGTACGGCTGTGAGGATGGTTGGCCATCCTTCAGCCTATCTTTGGGACCCTAAATGTTTTTTTTTTTCCTGTTTCCCAAGCTTTCTTACACTAATTTCACAAACCACATTGAAAAGGCTAGATGGAAATCATGACAGTTGCATATAGGCCTTTGAGTAGGCTTGGATACGAATGATCTTTGTGTTGGCTTTTAGATATTATGGTTAAACTAAAAAGTTCCAATGACTACTCATTGAGGCAGCTTTTTACTTTTCATTTTTCCAATACACTGTTTTACTTATAGAGGAAAAAGAGGTTATTTATGAAAAAATATCTTGGCACTCAGTAGAATATGTCAAGTGGACAGCTGAGGCCCACAATCTAGGTGTATCTCAATCCCAGAATATTGACTTGATGGGAAATTAACAACCTTATATAGAATGACTTTCTTTTGAATAATTGACTTAAGAGAAGAATGGGAGGTGATCCTTTTGGAAACAAGAACGGATAGGAAGGGCACAAATTATACCCCTTTGTAATAGGCCGAAAAGAGTTTAATGTTTGATTCAAGTGACACAATTTTGAGAAGTGGGGGGGGATGAAGAAGTTGAAAACTCTTACTCTTGGGTAGGAGGCCTGTGGAACAAAAGTGAGGTTTCCCCTTGTTATTAACCCATTCATGACAAAGATTCCTGGTCTTATAATTGAAATTTTGGTATCTCTCACTGAGTCACTGTCATTTGGTTATGCTTTTCTTTTGGTCCACAGGCTGAAACTTCAGAGGATCTGCATGAGTGGAAGACTGCACTTGAGAATGCTTTAGCACAGGCACCGAATGCAGTTCTTGTGATGGGGCAGAATGGTATCTTCAGGAGTGATCCAGCTGATGCAGTTGATGATTCTTTGGAACAGTGTATGCTTTATTGGTTCGCTTAGCTACATTTTACTGCTCTTGTGCTGTATAATTTTTGTGTCTGAACTGCTTGCATAGCTCTATAAAACCATCCGCTCCTGCCAACCATGTGATGTGAGCACCCCTGTGAATAAATGAGAAACCTGACCATTCCATTGAGAAATTATCATGCTTTTAATTCAATTGCATATCCAGAAGCTTGCCTGTATTTTTCCAATCAATTTGTAATGTACAAAGCAGGCATAAAGTTTCCTGTTGGAAAATTTTGAATGTCTCTTCACCAAACACAAGATGATAAGACTGGCAAAATGAGGGTAACCACTGACTCTAAGTAAGCACAAACTCATGGGTGTCACTTAGCACCGGTAGCGAACTGTCATTTCTGTTGGTCCATGGTCTTGGATGTATTTATTCATGTTGCTTTAGTCCTTTTTGTTGCCTTTTCCTTTGATTCCTTCCTGCTATCTATTGTAAGACACAGTTGGCTATTGAACTTTTCTATTTTAATGTGCACAAGGTAACGCCTTTTATTATTTCCATTGATCCATGGTTGTGGATGTATATATATTCATTATGCTGTTAGTCCTTTTTGTTTCTTTTTTCCCTTTTACTCCTTCCTGGTATCTTTTGAAAGGCATAGAAGTTTATTCACCTTGACAGTACACGAAGTTAATTCTGTGGACCAGAAATTATAATACGAGTCTTTAGGTGTGGGGTATGATCGTTTGGCATTTTTGAACCTGAATAGCTTGCTTGATTCTTCATTCCACTGAGAAAAATTTTCTGTATTTCTTTTATAGACCGGGATAGACGGCCTGTGAAGTCCTTGGTTGTTGGTAGGCCAATCTTATTTGCTTTAGAAGATATTGATGGTGCACCATCTTTCTTGGAGAAAGCACTTACATTTCTAGAACAGTATGGTAAGATCCTCTTTCTGATGATTTCCAGCTGTATGTTATTGTGACTTATACTGCTTTATCAGTTCCCTAATATCCCATGGTGCAAATTATCATTGTTATTCAGTGGACTGATTACTTTTCTAGTTTATATTTTATCTACTGAATAATTCTATGTTAATTAATCATATTGTTCTAATTTTTATTATTAGATACCTTGATGTCATGCTTGAGAAAGTTTCCCGATGTATGTTTTCCTAAAGGCTCCTAAATGAAGGAGTGATTTCTTAATCCCTTGCTTCTGGATGTATCTTTATATGAACTTGGTACTTCCTGATAGGTTCTTACAAGATGATGTCCTAGTATGATAAACAGGCAAAAGTGTATGCAAATGATCCTTTCTCAAGAAACATAGTGTACTATGATTTGAAAGTGTGTAGAGCTTGAGTAGTACTACAGAAAGACCTTTCTGCAATACAATATTCTACTACAATTCTATGCCACACAATGCATAATTCTACTACAACTCTATGCCACACAATGCATTGTTGTACTACATATCTATCCCACGATTTCTGAAAAGTATATATCTTATGCATTACAATATCATAAAATTTTTGAACCTTATCTTCATTGAGTTGCAGTTGTAGTGATCTTTGAAGATACTTTAAGGATAAACACATTGACAAGTGTAAAAGATGTGTCAAGTAGGACAGATAATATTCCTACATGATGGTATGTTATGGTAAAATATGTGGCTGTATTGCATTGAAGGCTTCCTGTCTTTGGGCATGATGATGTGTAATTATCAATCTTGTAAAATTGTTCTAGTTTAAGTGTTTAAACACTTTTCTTTTTGAATCTGACCTTTTGAGATTCGTTCCACAGGAGTCAAAGTAGAAGGTATCTTGCGACAAGCTGCTGATGTTGATGATGTCGAACGTCGAGTACGGGAATATGAGCAGGGTTTGTCCGTTTGTACTTACTGGAGTGCTCCTTGTTTCAATTCATGCTTTTTTTTGTTGACAAATATAACTTTAATAATCTTTTTGTCCTTTTTGATCTGTGTTTGAGGTGAAGGTTTTCTTCTAGTCCATAAGTCTATGCTTATCTTTTTTATACAGAGAAGCAAAACTTGTTCAGCAATTTCTCATCTGTGATCTTTTGTGTTGTCAGTTAGTACGCATCATATCTTAAATTTTTGGACATGTTGCATTTCAGGAAACCTTGAGTTTTCTCCAGAGGAGGTCCACATGTCATTGCTGATTGTGTAAAGGTATTCTCTATTTGATCAAACCAAAACAACTTGCCTTTTCTTTTATCATTCTTTAGAAATCTATTTTTCCTAATATACTTTCCCCTTGCCCTCACTGTTTTAGCATGTCCTTCGGGAGTTACCATCATCTGCAGTTCCTGTGTCGTGCTGCAATGCACTATTAGAAGCATTCGTAAGTGTGATGTCGAGATTTATTATAAGTATTCTTCATCCAATGAGATTTCCATAGCGCATATTGTTATATACACGTTTCACCATATATTCTCCTCTTGATGCTTGAGACATTTCAATTGTTGATGAATACACTAAATACCTTCATCTAGTAACAATTTAATGAAGAGAACTTAAACCAAGTTAAACGTTTCGATGAAGCATCATATAGATCAATATTTTCATAAAATTGATAGGATGTATTTGAATTAGATTATAAAGTAATTCTAATTTAGGAGCTCAAGAGTGTGAGGCGAGGTGTTACGACTTATGACCTCAAGATGTGTGAGGCTTAAGCCTCACAAGAATGCTTCATTGCTCTCTCATTTTAATGAATAAATAAAATATAAGAAAAATTGCAAAAAGATTCAAAAAATTAATGAAAGATTATAGTATATATATATATATATAGAGAGAGAGAGAGAGAGAGAGAGAGAGAGAGAGCATTTATATATATTTGTATTCGTGTACATTGTGTGTGTGCATGTGGGTGCATGCATATACATAATTAATACTATATAAATTATTTAACCATTAAAAAAAAATAAAAATGCAAGCAAATGTTGAAATTGAAATTTACTTTTTTGTTCATATACATTTTGAAGATGATGTTCAATCATCAATTCATGATGGATTTAGAATTATAGTAAAAAATTGTAAAATAAGTCATGAATTTGTTTGGATTGTTGAGGTTTTAGGGCTTAAATGTAGGGTTTTAGAGATTAGGTTTTGAGAGAAAAAGAAGAAGAAGAAGAGAAGGAAAGAGAAAATGATTAGAGAAACTAGAGAGAGTTAATTTTGTCTCCCTCTACATACTTTATTATTTATACTCACTAATGACGTACTAGCAGTATATGAGAGATACTAATAGTATACCCTTATTACAATGTATAAGACATGAGACATAAAGTATTCTACACTCCTCCTCAAGTTGGTGCATAGATATCACTCATGCCCAACTTGCTAATAATGCTTTGAAACAAAATACCACCAAGACACTTAGTCAACACATCAGCCAACTGATGTGTAAGAATAATGATGAAAGCGTAAATCGCCTATTCATTTACTGTGGCTTGGCTTGGGATGTGTGATGCATTTTTCTTGGGCCTTTTGGCATGTCATGAGCCTTTCTTAAAGCCATTGAAGACATTTTGCGGTGGCTGAGTGTGTCTTTCAGGGTTACAGAAATAATCTTTGGGAAGATTCTATTCTCCATTTGATGGTATTATGGAAAGAGAGCAATAGAAGATGCCCGACTTGAAGAACAGGCCAATTGTTTGGAGCATAGGTGTGATAACTTCATGGTGAGCTCTCTAGTTCAAGTCCAGGATGGCCTAGCTGTGCCAGGAAAGGAATTGAAGAAGCATTTCCAGTACCTCGTCTTTCATCATGAGAGGGGCTGGCTGGAATTGTCTGAGCAACTTTTGTTATTGCTGGAACTGTGGTGTGGTTCAACAGCTACCCCAATCGTATTATTTGATCCCACTCATTACCAAGATACTTCCAGAAAGGAATAGACCAAAGAGTTGCCACTTGGCTTGTTGAAAGTCAAGTTTATCAGAAACTTGGTCCACAATTCCTCTCAAACAATCTATCTAAGTTGAAAATTTATAAATCAAGTTTTGCATTCAGAACTGACATGAAATCTAACCCAAATTAAGTCCATTTAGTTTAGGGATAAAGGTCGAAAGTCTGCTCCAGACTCCATTGTTTTTTCCATATTGATTGTACTAAACGGTTAGATGGAAATATGGAATTGCCCAATAAGAAGTTGAACCATTGTGAACAACTGGTTTCCTTTGCCAGGAAACATTTCCTTAAATTGCCATGTTATGTTTTTAGTTGGAATCAGCTGGTTATCGCTACTCAATTAGTTGAGGTTGCTCAAGATGTCAGGAAACAATCGAGGGGAATAATGCACATGACTTATTGTCTGACACTATTCTATTATTATTCTTGACCTGTTGTCAGGGTGTTTATTTCTCATTGTTGGTCAATTTCACGATGCTTATTAGGAACTGATCATGGAGTGAGAATTAAGGCTATGCGTGCTGCAATATCTGAAACATTCCCGGAGCTAAATCGCCTTTTATTACAGAGGTACTTGATATGTCACTGTTATTTTTGTTTATCTGTCTTTGCAAGATTTTTCATCTCAGATTATCACAATTTGTGTGTCACGTGCTCATATTAATGATACATGTCCATTTCTGTCCAGTTTTATTACTTTCAGCACTATTGAACTTGCTTTTTTCTTCCAAAAAAAAAAAGAACTTGTTTTCATTTCACTGCACTTCTTCTTGTTTTTCCAAATATGAATTTTGTGTTATTAATATCAATGCTTGTTTTATATCAGTTGTGCTTTGGCATCCTTTGGTCAAATTCAATGATGCATCTTCTGATATTTTTGTGTGCATTTATTTCGAAGACATTTATTTGTTTGGACCAAAGTTATGGGAAAATCAGACTTGTTTGCAGTTTGCACGAAAGCCTTGACTGGAACGGGTAAACGTAGGACCTCAAAAAAGACATCTGATCATCCAATAAACTTCACCTCTCAAGTTTTTCTCCAGTCTTCGTATAAATCAATGTGAATTTTTTTTTGTCTGGATAGATATATATATTTAATTGAGGTTGCGGTTCCCCATGGTACGCATATCTGAAATGATAACACCTCTATATGCTGCTACGAGACCAATTCTGATATTTTCACAATTTATTCTATGAAGAGGAGGTTAATTTGCTATAACCATAACATTAGAAAGAACATCTTTATAATATGTGATCTTCGATATTGGTTTGACCTTTAGAAGAAACAAAATGAAGACGTCAAAATTCCACACATAAAGCATATGAGCACTTACTTATAATGTTACAGCAACATATCTTTGTATGATTGAAAAACTCCAAAGATCTCACTTTAATAAGATTTGTTATCATTTAATTTATAGTATTCAATGGCCATTTTGCTCACAGCCAGCCAAAAAGACTTACAGTTTTGCAGTCATTTAATTTGTTTTATTGATAAGTGGAGAATTTGTTTTATTAACAAGAGGAGAAGAAAGTACAAGGGCCGACTTCAAGACAAAGGCAACATAAAACAGACAGGAAAAAGACAACAACAAAAGCTAAAGCTATACAAACCAAAATACAGACTCCAGACAAAAATCCTTAGGATTCCTATCTATGAACTCTCTCAGATGTGAGCATCATTAGCAGTAATATTCTTTGTCAATGACAACACTCTAGCTGCTGACCAGGAAGAATAAATAAAAAAAATTTGTTTGTTGCCACTCCTCCAGATGGACCAGCTGATTGCTCCAAGGATCATGTGCCAAATAATAAGGTTTTTGCCATGCACAGCATTTGAAAACCAGCCCGTTAAATAGAAGGGTTAGGGGAAAAGATCTAGGTTGTGGCCATAAGGTTATGGAAGGTAGTCGAGATTTTCATAGTAAAGATGTGTTGTAATAGGCCTAATGAATAAACCCATTACTCTTTATTATTGTCCCTTTTATACTCATGTTCTAGTGCTTTTATTACTTGTACTTAAAAGACACTTATGTCATTTCATCTCTTTAGTAGTATATAAAGGAGATCTAGAGGGAATGGAGATAAGTTCTTCCATTCTCCTTTCCTCTTCTTCTTTTCTATTTCTCAAACCCTAAATCACCAAACCCATAGTTTTCTATTGAACGCATTCTTGACATTAAGATGATGTAAGGGCCAAGAGAGATTTGCAACCACAGATAGTAACTCTCATTCATTTTGGCTACTGGAGCAAACATCTCTTAATAGTCAATCCCATAAGTCTGCGTATGTCCCTTAGCTACCAAACTTGCCTTATGCATTTCCATTGACCCATCTGCTTTATTCTTTACTATATAGACCCATTTGCAACCAACCGATCACTTTTCCGTAGGAAGATTAACTAATTCCCATGTTTCATTTTTTCCAAAGCCTTCATCTGCTCACATATCCTCATTCTACTTAGGCTGAGACAAGGCATTTGAGGCACTAGATGACAAGGACACTGTGAAAACAGAAGCTAAAAAGGAACGGTAAAATGGAAATACGTTTGATATTAAATGAAATTGAATATTGGGTGCTAGGTACAAATACACTTCCCTTTACAAATGGCAATTGGAAGATTGGAATCGTCAACATGTTGGATACTACTAGAAGAAAACCCAGAAGAATTGTTACCTGCATCAAGGATATTACTCGAATCCGAGATATTGGAAGTGGTGGCTCGACTGTCTCAGGTTCCAAATTCTTTCTCTTTGTGTAGACTCTAAACTCCTTCTCCTTTGTGCCCACACCATCCTATAAATTAGTAGTAGTACTACTAATGTCAACAAAGAATGGAGAAACAAGAATAGGAACAGGAAGAAAGAGAGACATCTCTTCTGTATTATCACCACTCTCCCCTTCAAAAGAGGTCCCAGAAGAGAAGAAATGAATGGATTCAAAGAAAGTGACATCTATCAATATAAACTTCTTCCTTGATTCAGGATGACAATTCTTACAGCTTTTTTGGGAAGATGGATAATCAAACAAAATACACTTATGTGCCTTCGGATTAAGTTTGGTTTGATTTTTTCGTTGAACATGAAAAAACACAGCCAAGAACTTTTAGAGGAATAGGGAAGAGAGAACGGTTAGGACTTAGTATTTAAATAGGAGTAATGAAATTTGACATTCTAGAAGGCATCCAGTTGATGAGGTAGGATGCTATAAGAACTGGCTTAGACCAGAAGGTTTTTGGAACTTAGAGTAGAGCACGGGAAACTTCAAGGAGGTGTCAGTTTTTTTCTTTCAGAAAACTCCATTTTGTTGGGGTGTGCCTATTTAAGGACTTTGGTGCTGTATACCATGATAAGCTAGATACACTTTCAATCCTTGAAAATTGAAATGGGCATCCCCTCCATTTTCAGAACGGAGGATTTTAATAGATTTATCAAGCTGAGATACAAAAGCATTTTATGAAACATCTTGAATATATAATATACTTCATCCTTTGACTTCATGAGATATACCCAAGTGCTCTAGTGCAATCATCGAAAAATGACACAAAATAACGATATCCAAATAAAGATGTAGTACGTGCAGGACCCCACACATCAGAATGGACAATATCGAAAGGAGTCCTTTTATTGCTACTAGCAAATTCATTGATTTCACATTGACATTACTTGCGAAGATGAAACAAATAAACTGAGAAAGAAACGTTTCATAGACAGAAGGTGAATGGCCTACACGATAATGCCAACACATCAGCATATGCTTATTAAAACTACTAGTACTAGTTAAAGTATGAGCATTATAGATGGCTGTTTGAGCCTCCTCAAGGAGATATAACCCGCTAATAATTGTCTTCTTCGAACTCAGTTCCTGAAAGACACAATGAGTAGGAAAGAAGGTGACATTGCAATTCAATTTTTTTGTAATGCTAATGACAGAAAATAAGTTAGTTGAAAGGTTAGGAACATGACAAAATATATGAGTCGGTTCGGAAGAGCATCAACAGTTCGTCATTTCCTTTACTAGAGATAAATGAGAGAGACTCATCGGCAATCCTAGCTTTATCTCTACCTGAGCAAATATTATATAAGGAAAATAAAGAAAATATACCCTCAATGTGGTCTGAAGCACCAAAATCAATAATCCATGATGGGGTAATAGGACTGGGAGTGACGTGGAAGGTGGATGCATGAGTACCTATGTGAGCAAGAGTTGATACTAAGGATCTCTCTAACTAGGAGATCATATGACGAATGCTTTAACTCTTCTTATGGAATAGTAATCATCTTCTTGGAGGAAGAGACAACCAGTATTTAGGCATCATGATTGGGCAATCAATATGACTGAGGAGTGTATCCATGGCATGTGTGCTACTAGGAAACAATATGAGCTGCTGATGTTCCAGGCTAGGTAAACATCGCTGGGCGACGAACGAAATATCAACATGTTTCTTTTGTATGCCTTGATCTCTCACAGTTTGTACACTTCAACTTATCCTTATCTTCAGGTCCAGATTTGTTGAACTTCTTTCCACCCCATCTATTCCCTTTCCGAGTCATTGAAGTTGAGGAGAGTGTAGATCGATCTAATGTTGACACATTGTACTGTTGATTAGCATTTTGCTTACTCTCCTCACTCTATACATAAAAATAGACC
This sequence comes from Tetracentron sinense, assembly GCA_015143295.1. NCBI lineage: Eukaryota > Viridiplantae > Streptophyta > Magnoliopsida > Trochodendrales > Trochodendraceae > Tetracentron > Tetracentron sinense. The sequence continues at coordinate 19,420,960 of CM026574.1, forward strand.
TACTGATAGATGGTTTCACATCCTTACTAGGAATCTGAATTCTAACAATTTCAAATTCCTGACTTAAAATTGTTATAACAGATTGATTTAAAATTGTTACAATGATCCAGTTCTTCCCACATACTATGAAGAGAAGTGAAATAGTTTGCAAAGGTCTTCTCCCCCTAATGATGTTGTGTAATATCCTGACTCAACTAATAAACAAGGGTAAAATTCTAAACTTGAAAATATGTCTGGCAATAGTATCCCAAATTTCTTTGCCAGTTGTCATAAAAAGGAAAACCCTACTAATTTTTGGAACAAGCCATAACATCACAATCAGATCCTCAGCCTCTCACTTCTCATGTGCTGGATTTGACTTCTCAGTTCCATAATTCTACCATTTATGTATCCAAGTTTATCTCTACTTCATACAAACCTTATGGTTGATTGTGACCATTCTAGATGATTCAATCCATTTAATTTGACTATTGTAATCTGTAGACCTGGATTATCTCCTTGGGTGTTCATGGACCCCATAGCTCTAGGGTGGCCATGATTGAAGAAACTCACATCTGATCTACTGCTGGTCTACTTTTTTATACTCTTCAATACTCCCACAAATTTAACCAAGTTGCAAATTAGGGCTGATATACACAAATCAGCCAATACCCTTTACTAGAATCACCCAAAACAACTTGCGACCGATTTATAGGTCTACACAGACCAACCGAATAAAACATCACTTCACAAAGGGGGGTGATAACTATATAGAAGAGAAAACTTCACATCTCCTTTAAATCTCATCCAAATGCAATGAGACCATTTTGATTCTCTTCCAGAAATAAAACCTTCACAAGATCCTTACCATAGGATTAATCAAAATATTTTTTTTCTTCCAATCTAATTATAGGGCCTTAAAACACCTAAAATGAATTACAAAAAAACCCAAATAAACACCACAAATCTGTAAAAAAGAATCCCTATCCAAACATTTATTTTTTGCAATTTTTTTGGGGGTTGCTCTGCCACTAAACATACGACTGCTGGCATTAGCAGTACAACTAATGATGTCAGCAGTCTCCCTTGGATGATCTGTTTTGCTTGTTGCTCCTTTTCTCATCCTTGTTGGCCCTTTGATCTTGCTCTGATACCTAGTTGAAATGAAACTAGGATTTCCTAGGGAAGAAGAAGAAAAGGAAAAAGAGAAGAGAAAGAGAAACCAAAAATGTGAATGACTCTCACGGTCCCCACAAATCTGCATTGAGGTGTTTATAGTGATAAAAATACATAAATGCCATATAGAGACTACATAAATACAAATGACCCATAATAAGAAGAAAAGACAATAATACCCTTGAAAACATATCTATACTTTTTTCAAACTTCTTAAGTTATAAGTTGATGATAGTCTGCTTAGTAAAAAGTTGTTAACAGTACATTCTTAAATTAGATGCTTGGTATTATATGAAGTAAACCTAACTTTATGGCAATAATATCTTTTAATGGGTATGTTGTTATAATATGGATGATCAAAGGATGGAAAATATTTACTTTAATTTTTATATCTTTCAGTTTTTACTCAATTTTGGAAGAAGTTTATTCATGGCCTATTATTTATAATTTAATTTATGGTTCATTTCAAATCCACCTGCTTACGTTTTACGATCCATTTTGACTTTGACGACACTGCTTTTGATAAAGTACACACTTCATTTAGCTGTATGTACAGATGTATGGAATGCAATGATTTCAAATTAATACATTTGCAGGAAATTAGGTGGATGATTGGTAATTTTGTTATTCTAATTTTTTAACATTTTTTTTTGGTGTGTGTGTGTGTTTATTTATTTAGTGATATTTTGAAATGATAGAATGACTCTTACTCTTTACGATTTTCATTGTATTTGTCCTCGATTTGTGTTTCACAATTATGCTTGGATAAGCAACTATTCTCCTCCAAGGCATCAAGGGAGAAAAGTTTCTCCAAGTTTCTTATTCCTAACATGGATGTTGCCAAAACACTTTTTTATGCTGTTGAAATAAGTTACAAATTTATGATTTCATGGTGAAAACAATGTAAATAGATGGCTTGCAATTGCATGCACATGAAATTCATACCATGATTGCACAATTATAAAGTTGTTGTATGAAATATAGATGACCCTAAAGTAAGTGTTGGTAGTTTTATAACCCCAAAATAAGGGTTTTCATTTTATATTCTTAAAATAAGTTTCTTTCAGAACTGGGTTTCTTTTAATAATGTAAGAAACTGAGTTTCTTTCGATAAGGAAAAGGGTTTCTTTCTTATGGTGAAACACATTTTCTGTAAACGTTTTATACTAGTCCCTGGTACTTGTATGCATCGGGAATTATACGGAGGGGGTAAACTATGTTTCTTGGTAACTATGCTATAAAACTGCTGAAACCATATAAAATTTGTTATTTCTTTGCCTGCCAACTAATCACACGATCAGATGCCAATTATATTTCACAAACTACGAAAAAAATCCAAAGAACATCTTTATTTTGCAGTGATATTATATCAAGGGATCCATGTCTGTAAATATTTTTTGTTCTTTTCCCAAGAATAACTTTCTTCTTTCCTCTACCATTCTTGCATTGATTTGGAAAGTAGTTGCATCTGTCTATGCTCTAACTTGTTCTTTCTACCTTTTGATTTTAGAATTCTTATGATGATGCAAACTGTGGCTTCTCATAAATCTGAGAATCGGATGAGCTTGTCAGCTGTGGCAGCTTGCATGGCACCCTTACTCCTTCGTCCCCTTCTTGCTGGAGACTGTGAACTTGAAAATGATTTTGATATGGGCGGTGACGGTTCTGTTCAACTTCTGCAAGCTGCTGCTGCAGCTAACCATGCTCAAGCCATTGTTATAACATTACTAGAGGAGTATAACAATATATTCAGGGTAATTTTCACTTAGCTTTGGGATACTTCCTTTCTTCAAAGGGATCGAACAGAGATAGAATCAGACTGATTCCCGATTATTTGTGCATATCATGGCTGCTGTAGTGCCTAAAGCTTCTACTGCTCATTTGATAGTATTTTACTTATTTACATATCTTTGATGTCTTAACTCGAGACAATAAACCCTCCTTAACTACTTGAGAAATATTATGGGATTGAAGTGACCATGTAGAGGGTTGACATATAAAGAACCTGACATGGTATGATTGCCGTGCTTCAGCATAGATTAGTTTCTAAACTTCAGTCCCTTCGGAAGTAGAAATATTTTGTAGATGTTTATGGAACTCTATGGAAACGTGACAAATTGACCAGACACACAAAACTCATTATACAAGCATCGACAACCATCTAGAATAAGAAATGAAAGAGGAAATGATAGAACAAACATGACTAGACACACAAAACTCATCATAGAAGCATTGACATCCATCTGGAATAATAACGGAAATGATTAAAAAGTAAGTAGTATGACATGAGGCACTTATGGAAGACTTCAAGAGTCAAATTTACATGCAAGAATTGTCTCTAGTCATGTTATAGACTATAGAGCATAGTTGCAGGGATGTTATGTACAAGGTGGGAAGCTCACTTCCCATGAAGCTCATTTCCTAAACTCCCGGAAGCTTGCTTTCATCATTTCCCATTTAGTGGTCAAAGGAGGCTATGTATCTAGGAAGTGATGGATAGACCCGAGTCTAAAGCCTACGGCATAGTTCCTAAGCAAGTATCAATGGATTGAAACCTAAGACACTTACTTCTCCACAAATATCTCATGTAAGATATAATTTAAGGTATGGTTGACCATCAATATAATGGGAATGAGGAATCTATATTTCATTTCTCTCTTCCCATTTCTTAAGCTTCCCGCTTCTCGCTTTCGCTTCGCTTCCCGCTTCTCGCTTTCACTTTCGCTTTCGCTTTGGTAAATACGCTATAGAGTATACTTCCAAAAACAACAAAGGTCGCATAAGATTATAATTACTAATTACTATTATAAATGATGAATTTATTCTTCTTTGAAAACAGCTAGTTACAAATTACAATTATAATATTAACCCATATCTCTTGTTATGGAAAGTTATATGTAACAGTCTTTAAGAGTGTTCCTAAGCTACACATAGCTTATAAATGTATTTTTTCTAAATCTGACTATTGGTAGGCCAGGATATGCTTAATGGTGTAAAATTAAACCCAAGCTAAACTGGTAGATTTGAGTGCATGGTTTCCTTAAATTCTCACGTCTTCACCCCAAATGTCTGAGACCTAAAGCCATAATCTCATGTCAGTGCATCACATCTCCATACATCTTATGTTTCAAACCTGTTAACCTTATTATAGCCCAAATCAACCAAAAGAAACATCTAAGAATGAAATTTAAGATTTTTCGCTTCGATTAAAAACTCTCCCAATTTTGAGCATCGACCATCAACTGTGGTTATATTAAATTGTTTTGGTCTTCAAATCTCCCTTCATTGTGGTTTCTTTTTCTACTAATACTCTAAAAAAGAAAATAGCCTCAGGTTGAAAGAAGAGTGACAAAGAGTGTGCCTTTAGCTTTAGCTGAGCTTAGAAGCTAAACGTTTTCTTCATTGTAATGCTATTAGGGATGTCAAAGACGTGATAAAGTGAAATATATTTTTATGAGTTTGAACTGATCTTCTATGTCATATGAACATGGTTCAAAGTGTTGATACATATGGTGCATATAGATAAATAGCCATAGTTGATGGCCATTAGCCCCAATTAAATATCCCAAGCTAGTACAATTTAATATAACCACAGTTGATGGCTGATGCTCAAAATTTGAAATGTTTCTAACCGAAGCGGTAAATAGCCCAACATTTGGCTCCATAAAGCATAGCTGACCGTATCGCTATCTAATAAAATTTCAGTGGTGATTTTATCAAAAATTTTCAGTCACATAATACTCCAGAAGCACTTCTCCACTTTAGTTATCTAGAACTAATTCTATGGTCAACATCGTCTTCAATCTCTCCATCATTATTCATAATGAGTCAAGACATCGGAACTGGTCGCTTTGGGGAATCACCTGGTCATCCATCTTAACGATCGTCTCCATCCTATTTATGTTCTTACTAAAGTTGCACCCCATATATTCTATCTATTTTTGCGTTTATCTCTTCTCTATTGTCATCAATTAATACCACATCATCTGCAAGTAAAGGGACCTCCTCTTGAATATGAGCTATCAATTCATCCACAAACATGTTAATTGAAGGCTGCCCTATTTCTTATATACTGAAAATTCTAAATTAAAAGGCATTAAGCTTCCTAAAACTTAATGATATAAATAGTGAGTTATGCTTCTTGTTTTATAGAACTGATTATGGTCAGTGTTTTTATACTTATTTTTTAGAATACTCGCATTTTAATAACTTATAGTGTTGTTAAATCTCATATGTAAGGTTATGAGTTTAGTTTCAGGAATTTATTTAGTTTGTTTTAACTTATCTTGTATTAAAAGATGTTTTTTATGACTTACCGATACGCCCACCGATACCAATACTTTGAACCGAGTATATAAATATTGCGTAGATAATTAAAGCACAGTTCCTTCGCTATATTTCTGTTATTTAATACGCTGCTTGAATTGTTTATCTAGTTCTCAGTCTCACTCTCTCTTTGTGCATTTGAGCTTCATGACTAATGAAAGCATTTGCAGGAGGGTTCAATTTCTCCTGAACTGTACTCTGAGTCAGAAGAGAGTGGCAGTGATAATGAGGAGTCAACTGATGATGATGAGATCCTTGAAGATGGTATATACCATGATGAACAGCATGTCCTTGATGCAGATACAGATACAGATGATGATTCTAAACATGCCTTAAGTGGAACCTACAGCGAGAGCAATTTCACCATAGATGATGATCTTCATGACTATAAGGCTTGTCCCAATACTTCTTAATATCAGCATCTGCACTTACATACCCTTGATATAATAGAAATACAAAGTTAGCAATAATTCAATCTTTTGTATTTCTAAGACAGGACCTCTTTCAGTTGTTTGGTTTTAATTGATACTCATGAATGCCAGGGGTGTTAAATTGGTATGATGAATTGATGAGTGCTGATGGTTTATGTTGATTTGAGTCCAATGCAAATTGTTTTGTACAATGTCATTTTTCCCGTATGTGACCATGGACCTAGTTTATGCCCATTGTGCTTCATGGTTGACCTTGGCTATTTTGCAGTTACTGATCTGTTACATCATCCCTCAGGAATTGAATAATCTTATTTCTTGAGAGTTCAGGGTAATTTTTTTTTTTTTTTTCATTCAATAGAAAAAATGTTCAACTTCTTGTACTTAACCTTTTCTTGATTCATATCAGTAGAAAGTAAAACCTTAGATGAAAAAAAGGAAGAGAAGAGAAGAAAGGGAGGGGAAGAGAAAGATTGGAAAGAAAAGATTAGGGGTTGATTTTCCCTTTCTTATTATTTATACTACTTATAAAAAGAAAATTACAATAATGCCCTTAATGAGTTAATGATATAATATGGTGTATCTATGTAACGACCCGGAATTTTAATAGAATAAAATTATACGTTTATGGATCCTTATTTGAGGTTGATTAGTTAAGTATTTGTTAAATTTGTGGAAAATCAGGTTTAAAGGGGAGGAGCTTCACCTTGGGCGTTGATCTTTTTCCCGAACGTGTTGGCAGTGTCCATTTTGCCCCTAGACGTCTCGAAAAGCGCGAAAGAAGTAAAATCCCTCTCCATCTCTTCTCTTTTCCCTTATTTAAGCTACTTTAATTACATGGAATGGTTAGGTAATATTATGTGTGGATGAAAAAAAAGGTCAAAGACCTTATGAATGATGTATGGATGGGATGGATGAGAGTTAAAATGGAGCAGAGGGATGGAGCCCTCGGTTTCGGGCTGTGCCTAGCTCGGAATTTAGGCTCAGTGTGATTTGCGATAGATCGCAGGGGAAGTGTGATCGACTGCAGGAAGTTATGAGAGCCCGACTGGGCTTCTATATGTGTGATATGATGTGATTTTGACATTGTAAGGCAATGGTAGGGTCCATTGGCCTGCTTAAGTTCCTTATCGGAACTACTCTTGTATGAGGTGATGTTTGTTTTAAGGCAATGGTAGGTCCATTGGCCTGGTTAAGTTCCCTATCGGAACGAATCTGATATGATGTGATGTTTTAAAGGCAATGGTAGGTCCATTGGCCTGGTTAAGTTCCCTATCGGAACGAATCTGATATGATGTGATGTTTTAAAGGCATTGGTAGGGTCTATTGGCCTGGTAAAAGTCCCACCTCGGGACAACCTTTGTGTATGATGTGCTGTTGTTGGGACATGGTAAGGTGATGGAATGGTCCATCAGCCGGGTAATGTTCCACACCGGAACGGTATACCATCGGACTTGGTCCACGGGCGTGAGGCCCAACTGGTTCAATTATTCAAGCAAGGCTTGAATAATTGGGGATTTCTATGGTTAGAGAACCTAATCTACGTGAACTGCTGTCTGTGGTCCCTCTTTGGCTAGGTTCGGAGAGGCGGTATCTATTATGAGCCCGGGTTCCTCCGTGACTGATAGTCGGGAGAGTTAGGACGGCATTGGGCCATGGGCTCAAGGTTGGATTGGGGTCTATGGACCCAGGGATGTATTGAGTTTACGAACTCAATGATGTTACCTTGAGGGGGCATTGACCTGTGTCGGCAGGTATGCACCCAACAGAGGCTGTGATGATATATGATGGTAGCTGTCAGAGGTGTTGTGCCTGACAGGATTTGAGGTCAGATGTGTTTTGCCTGACAGGATTTGAGGTCAGATGTGTTTTGTCTGACATGATTTGATGTCAGATGCGTTTTGTCTGACAGGATTTGATGTCAGATGTGTTTCCTGGTTATTAGATGGGTGTTCCTGGCATGTCAGATGTGTTATTCCTGGCAGGTCAGATGTGTTCCTGGTAATCAGATGTGTTTCCTGACAAGGGCATCATGTCAGAGGTGTTATGCCTGACAGAGTGATATGTCAGATGTGTACCTGATAGACAGGTGTTTCCTGTTAGTCAGAGGTGCGTCCCTGGCTTGTCAGATGAGTTTCATTTTCCTGACAGGTTGGATGGGTTTCCTGGCTATCAGATGTGTATCCTGGCGATCAGATGTGTTTCCTGACAAATGTGGTTGTGTGTGTGTCGGTGTTCCCATAGAGGGAAAATATAAAGTAAGTGTCAGAGGTGTGGTTCCTGACAGAGTGTGATATGTCAGAGGTGTTGTTCCTGACAGAGTGTGATGTGTCAGAAGTATTGTTCCTGGCAGTTATCGGGTGAAGACCCGGGTTATGTGTAGAATATGATGATTTAAGGATTAATTGGGTTGACATACCCAATGAGTGGTTATAATCGGGAGAAGTCCCGATTGGTTGATAATTGAGTCTGTGGACTCATGGATAGAGGTTGTACACGGGCGAAGGCCCAGTCGATCGAGTCTGTGGACTCAAGGATAAAGCGTGAGCGGTTATCTGAAACGATAACCTGGTGTCGTGAACAATGACTTGATGAATTTGACAACTTGGAGGTTGGGAACCTCGAATAGGGTGAGATAGCTCTGAGTGACCTCGAGTCACGAATTACGATATTATTATAAATATGAGAATTGTACTGTACTAATATATCATTATTGATGAATGTTAATATGTGGAAAATAGTTTAGATGAGCTGTGGATTTTGCTGGGCTTTATAGCTCACTCCTTCATCTTATGTCTTCAGATTCTGGAGCGATTGTAGTTTGGCAAGAAGCTACGCTTGATAGAGTCTGGAGAGTTTTCCGGCGCAGTTGCGGCGCCAAAGTAAGGACTACTATAGCCAGTGAGGTAACGCATTTGCTTATGATGGGTTATTGTGATGACCAGTTGTTATTGCTTATGTAAGCTCATAAGAAAAGTTCAAAATTCCCGCATTTTCGTGGGTAAAGTCTTCCGCATGCGTGGTTATGACGAACGGGCACGCGTCTCGGAACTTGATTCCTTAGGCGTGGGTTTGGGGCGTCACAATCTACACCCATAATAATAATAATAATAATGTGTCTCAACACTCCCCTTCAATCTTTGTATAGATATCTATCATGTCCAGCTTGCTAAGAATTGACATTAAGGTTGTCTTGGCAACACCTTTAGTAAGAATATCGGCAATTTGGTATTCGGATGTAACAAATAGTGAACACGAAGTTTGAAAATTAGTCTGCTCTCTGATGAAAGGCCTGTTGATCTCTATGTGTTTAGTACTATCATGTTGGACTGAATTCTGAGCAATGTTAATGGCCGCCTTGTTTCCACGAAACAACTTCATTGGACCATCTATTTTAATTCCCAAATCACCTTTTAGGATTTTAAACTACAACAATTCAGTCACACCATGGGCCATTGCCCTATACTCGGTCTCTGCATTACACTTAGTTGCCACACTTTGCTTCTTACTCCTCCAAGTAATGAGAGTACTTCTAAGAAAGGTGCAATACCCTGTTGTGGACCTTCTATCATCAACATTTGCAGCTCAATTAGCATCAGTAAGCTTCTAGATGGAGATGTCTATAATTTGCAAATAGTATACCTTTTCTAAGAGTAGCCTTCAAATAACGCAATATCCTCTCAAATTCATAATGAAGGACCCGAGGTTCATACATGATCTGACTCACCACACTAACTATTAGTAGCATATGCAATATCTGGCCTGGGGAGAGAGATAAATAAGACGATCCACCGATACCGATACCGATACCTTGAACTATGATCTTAACTAGCACCTCATCTCTATGCATGCCCTTACTATGTCTTGGTCGTACTTATTTTGAAACCATTAGATTTTGTTGTAATGGCCCGTCTAAATAAGCCCATTATCTCCTTACTATCTAGTTATTTTTATTCTTAGCAATTGTCTATTGTCTTTTATGTACTTAAGGGAAAGTATGTTCTTACATTTTGTTAGTGATATAAAAGGAGATCTAAAAATTTTAGATACAATATTCCAAACCCTATTCCTCTCACATTCTTTCTCTTTTATTCTTGTCTTCTACCAACCCTAGATATCAAAGTATCAAACCTTAATTTTCTACTTGCTATTAAGCAGGAAGACAAGGCATGCGTTCATTTTTTTTTCTTTTTTAATGGATTGTTCATAAATAGTGTCCATGGATAGTGTTTGTGAACAATGTTGATCCCCTTAGGTAAGAAACAGTTAGTTTTTTAGAAATCTGTATTTTTGGAGAATTGTGGTAATTATTTCAGAATTTTTTTACAAGTTCTTGATGGTGTTTTACTCAATTGTTTGATTTAGGTTAAACAAATTTCAGTTTTAAAATCAAACAACTGCAGGGATGTGTTTGGGAAATTTTGATGTTGTTCATGGATGATAGTTATGGTAATTTGATGATTCCCAATTTATTAAATAATTTTTATGAAAATTGGTTGTGTTTTAGAGATCTACATCAATTTGTCTTCAAGATTACATGTTTTTTGGTTTTGGGTATGATTGGGCTATTCTACCTATTTGTATGATGAAATATTGATTGATAAAGTTTTGTGAGGTGTTTGGATTGTTGATTTGTGTAAACTAGCATTATTGTGAGCATCTAATCGAGGTGTTTTTGGTATTTGAGTGTCCCGGATTACTTCATTGTTGTTTTCTTAATTCCTAAATTTGACGTATGTTTGGGATTAGTGGTATTGAGGGCAGTTCCTCAAGTACAGGCTTTCCCAAGACTACTCCCTTTTATGGTTTCTTCATCAGACAATCGAAGTATGAAGATTAACACAATAAAACTGGATGGAAGAAATTACTCAGAATGGTCTTAATTTGTCAAGATGCTTATTGATAGTCACGAAAAATTAGGGCTATATTACCAGAAGGATTAAAGAGCCAAGTGTAACTAATCCAACTCATGACAAGTGAAAATCTTATTGTTATGAGTTGGCTCCTTCATTCTATGCAACCACAGGTGTCGCATGATTTCCCTTTTCTACAAACAACTAAAGAGATTTGAGATTCTACAACTCAAATGTACTCCCAAATCCGAATATTACCCGAATCCACCAAATCTCCCATATTCGCCAAGGGGAGAGATCCTTTGCTGAATACTTTGCCAGCCCACGTGGCACATAAGAAGAGCTTGGTCACTATCAGATGTTTTGAGTTATATGCACTTCTAATGGGGAGAGTTACCGAAGATTGGCAAAGTGAATCTTTGAATTACTGATTAGGTTGAACTGGGAATTTGAGTTAGTATGGGTCTACATCTTAAGTAAGGATAAGCTACCCTCTTTGAATCAAGTGTCTGCACTAGTCCAAGGAGAAGAGAGTAGATGTTTGGCTATGCACTACCATCTGCATCTACCTTACCACGGCGAGGGAACAGAGTGGGTCCTCGTAAATCAAAGGGGCATGAGAAAGACAAATTGAAGTGTAACCATTGTGGAAGAACTCATCACACCAAGAAATGTTGGAGCCTAGTTGGTAAGCCAGTCAAGTACACTCGATCTCCAGTGTACAATGCCTCTTCTACTATAGCTTCACCTAGGGAATCATGTGTTATATCACTCCATTCTCAGCAGTCCTCTAAGGATACTCTGCCAATATCCAGAGAGGAACTTGAGCGTGTTTGTCAACTTCTGAAGATATCTACTTCATCTTTCACTTGTTTTGCTCAGACATGTACTCATGCATCTACCCATTATGTCTCTTTATTAACCGTAGCCAGTGTCCTCTCTTGATGATACTGAAGAGGAGGAAGAGGAGGAAAAGGAGCTGAAGACATATTTTAGACGATTTAAAGTGAAGCTTCCATCAACTAAACTTAAAAACCCTCTTTGTTATGTGGACCCAGTTCCTACTTCTCTGGTTACTCTTAGTCCAAGTAATGCTTCACATTTACCCATTAATCTTGATCTTGATGGATCCATTGCCTTATGCAAAGGGAAACGTGCTTGTAGTTCTCATACTATCTCTAACTTTGTTTCATATGATTCTTGTTCTCCATCACTTCGTGTATTCATTTTATTTTTTTTCTTTAGAATCTATTCCATCTAGTGTAACAAAAGCATTGCAACACCCTAAGTGGAAGGAAACTATGAGGGAGGAAATGAAGGTACCCACCAAAAATAATACCTAGGAACTTGTCGATGCTCTTAGGGAAAATAATCTAGTTGGGTGCAAGTGGGTGTATATAGTGAAATACGAGGTAGGTAATATTGTTAACAGATACAAAACAAGGTTGGTAGCTAAGGGATTTACACTGACTTTTGGGTTAACTATCAGGAAAAGGTTGCTCATGTAACAAAAATGAATACAGTTATGATTCTTCTTTTAATAGAAGAAAATCACTTTTACCCACTGTTTCAACTGGATGTGAATAAAACATTCCTTCGTGGAGATCTCCAAGAAGTGAATATGGATTTACCTCTAGAGTTTGATGTTCAAGATCAGCAGGGTAAAGTGTGTCTTTTGAAGAAGGCAATCCATGGTCTTAAATAGTCCTTTGGAACCTAGTTTGAAAGGTTTAGTGGAGCTGTTAAGAAGTTTGGGCATACACAATGTCATTCAGATCACACACTATTTGTGAAGCATTTGGGATGTACAACTGCTGCACTACTAGTGTATGTAGATGATATTGTTGTAACAATAGATAATCCAGGGGAGATACAAGAGCTCAAGGACCTAATGACTAAGTCATTTGAGATAAAAGATCTCATGTTGTTCAGGTATTTCCTTAGGATTGAAGTTACCCACTCAAACAATGCCATCTTCGTATCTTAGAGAAAATATATCATTGATTTGTTGGAATTATTGGGAAGCTCATTTCAAAACTAGTTGTCACGCCAATTGAAGCTGATATTAATCTTAACCATGAGAGTGGAGAATTGCTTGGCGACACGAGTGTTCCAGATACTTGTTGGCCGGCAAATTTATTTATCATTGATTCGTCCGGATATGGCCTATGTCGTGAGTGTAATCTACCAGTTCATGCACAAACTTAGGACGGTGCACCTTGAGGATGTAGAAAGAGTATTGAGATACTTGAATTCTTCACTTGTAGAGGGTTATTCTTTATACAGAATAGACACTTGTGGATAGAGGCATACATAGATACAGATTGAATTGGGTCAGTTACAGATTGTCGATCTATATTAGGCTATTGCACCATGGTAGGTGAAAATCTAGTTACTTGGAGGAGAAAGAAACATTCAATGGATGCCCGATTTAGCGCTGAAGCTGAGTATAGAGCCATGGTTCATGGAACTTGTGAGTTATTGTGGATCAAGACCTTGATGACATAACTAGGTTTTCCTTACCTTTCTGAGATGACTCTCTATTATGATTAGAGCCACTATTAGTATTGCACATAACCCAGTGCAACATGATAGGACCAAGCATATTGATATTGACGACATTTTATACAAGATAAGGTAGCATCGAATACTGTTTGTCTTGTCTTTGTTTGAATTCAAGATCAACTACCATATTTTCTTACAAAGGCTGTTGCTTCAGCACATCATCATGGGCTTATTGGCAATCTTAGCATGTTGGATATCTATACCCCATTTGAGGAGAGTGTTGTAATAAGCTGTCTAAATAAGCCCATTACCCCCTTACTGTCAACTTACTTTATTGTTAGCTATTGTCTTTTATGTACTTAAGGGCGTTAATGTCCTTTCATCTTATTAGTGATATAAAAAGAGATTTAAAGGGTTTGGAGACATTATTCCTCTCTCATTCTTTCTCTTCTCTTCTATTCTTCACTTCTACCAACCCTAGGTATCAAACCTTAATTTTTTACTCATTCTAAAGCATCCTTCCATAGATCTTGTTTTGCATTAACCTCCTCTCTAGTCTCATCAATCAACAATATGCCATCTGTAAACCACGTATACCATGAGGCCTCTACTTGTGTATCAGTTGCTAATTCGTCCTTAACCAGTGCAAGAAGTTACAGGATCGTGCCAATCACTATATATCTATATCTATATATATATATATATATATATAAGGGGGGGGGGGGGGAGAGAGAGATAGACCATACTTATACAAAATAGTTACAACTTTAGGGGGGGGGGGGGGGATTTTCTATATAGAAAAGGTTCCTAGTGCATATTTAAGGTTGTAATGGGAAAGAGATTTTTTATGGATGAGAAGGTTGATACCAAGAAATATCATCTAGTTGAATAGAAATCGATTAGTGTACCTAAGTCACTTGGTGGTATAAATGTTAAATCCTTGACAAAGGTCAATCAAGCGTTATTAGGCAAGTAGTTATGGTGAGAATTAGAGAGCTTATGACGGAAGGTGATAGTGGCCAGGCATAGGTCTACCACTAGATGGGACCCTAAGGCAGTTGTGGGGACTCACGGTGTTAGTTTGTGGAAAGCAATTAGTAAGTTAGGGACATCTTCTCAAAATTTATTCATTTCAAGGTGGGGAGAGGGGAGGAGGTGCGTTTTTGGGAAGATTTGTGGTGTGGCTAATCATCATTGAAATAATATTTCATTAATCTATGATCTTTAGCAGTTAATAGCCATGAGTCGATTGCGTCTTTTTTGTATGGAGTCAGGGTGTACGTGTTTGAATGCTATATTGAGGCCTAATCTTAATTATGGCAAGATAGAGGATTTTACTAGGCTTTTAAATTGGTTAAACTCGGTCAATCGTAGTCGGCTAGCCATGGATAGTCGGTGCTAGTGTAGGGACCCTAAGGGTCGTTTCTTGGTGATATCATTCTATCTGACTCTGCACTTCTCATTTCCTCATCGGACTGTTTGAAACCTCGAGGTACCTTCAAATGTATATATATAGATATATTTGGACATCATTTTTGGATAAGATTCTAACCTGTGATCACCTCCAAAGCCAAGGATGGAGTTTAGTTAATTGTTGTGTAATTTGCCATTCCGAGGAGCAGTCAGTGGATGATTTAGTCTTGCACTGCTCTTAAACTGGGGGTATATTGAGCTATTTCTTTTTCCTGTTAGGAGTGGTCTGGGTCATCCCTAGATTGTTTCAGGACTTCTTATTTTGCTGGTCATTCTTTCTCTGGGCTTTCCACTAGTAGATATTTGGGTACTATTACCAGGTGTCATTGCATGGTCAATCTGGAAAGAAAGAAATAGAAGCATATTTGAGGGAGCCAACCTAATCTTTGCCCCTCTTTTGTGCAAGGATTCATCAGCTTGTTCTTTTTTGGTGCTCTACAAGGAGAGATTTCGTGGGATTGGATGTTCTTGCTTTATTTTCTGATTGCTATCAATGTATTATGTTAGTTTTTAGGTAGGCTCGTTGTTGGTTCACTACATGTGAACTTGCTGCTTCCTTGTACTTGATCCTTTTTTTAATGATATCTTGAATTACCTTTTTTTTTAAAAAAAGGATGGCAATCTTAGTTTGACTATAGATATAGTTCAAGAAACCATTTCTATCTGAATAACATCATGCACGACTATCAAATGGAGAAAATGGGCTTGATAAAAGCATTAAGGTTGACAGTGTTATTTACATAACACATGGCATTCTAGTATCCAACAACCGAAGTACTAGTAACCATATGACCTGATACTCATTAACCTCAATTCTGAAATCAATCCATAGGATCTCACGATTTAAATTTTTCCTTGTTAATAAACTCCTTTCTAATATATCTTCAAGATACCATGCCCAATATGTGCCTTGCAAAAAATGGAAAACATATTCTCCAAATTTATACGGAATCTTTTAACTAACCTCAATAGCATCATGTATGGTCACACCGATTGTCACATGGAGAAGTTATCAAATATAAATCCTTAACCAGATTAACATGTAAACCACCCCTTATTCTACCTCCACAAAACTACCTGTTTGGGACCGGTTGGAATGGAGAGAGATGTAGGAGACATGGTTCTCATGTCCTCAACTTTTCTCCTTCGTGTCTCTCCACTTTTTTCAATTTGTATTTAGTAGTTCTTAAAAGGTTGGGAAATATGACTAAAATTACCCTTGACATAATTGATGTCAAAGAACTATTGAATCATCGCAAAATGAGGACAATGCTAATTGTCTTCAATCTATGGAGAGGTTAGCTTTTCTTTCACACACACACGCATCAACGACAACAAGGAGTATTTTGTTCATTAATATCATTTTAATTTACGTGAATAAATACGTCAAAGCTGATTATGTAGGTTCATGATCCCTATTTGATCCTAAACCTAGTCACTTTGACTTCTACTTAGCCTGATCCAGTTACGTTCTTGGCCCAACTTTGTGCCTAATTTTCGATATTTTATGAGTTTTGGTGAATTTCAAAGCTAGAGCATTGTGAGCACGGATTTCTGCCCACACACAAAGAGTTTAAGTTGTTTTGTTGAGTTGCGACTTATTAATTATGAGGGATAAGTCCCGGATATGGATAAGGTCTAATGGTCTCGATGAGAGTCTAGGTAAGAGGTTCGATTAAGTACTGGGGAAGGTGTTTGGCACCCTGGGACCCCCATTTTGCAAATGGTTACCTACTTCTTAGGTATAAGCCAAATTAATGTCAAAGTTTTAATCAAATGCCTAAGTTTTAGAGTATACTAATCCAAGAAAGGAGAAAATCCTAACTAGGGTCGAACTCGGGTAGGGTTGTCTACATACTCACATGGGGTGAGATCAAACCAAGCGTAGTTTTGGCACATGAGCCTGTGCCAAGGCTAGGGGAGTGTGTGTGCATCGGGGTGGCTAGGACTTAGTCCGGGGACTAAGGCTTGGGTTGACTGGGGTGGTCAAGTGCATGGTTAATGGTTTTGAGCCCAGAGGCCTAAAGGTTGGGCCTGGAGGCTAGGGTTGAGCCCGAAGGCTAAGGATCAAGCCTGGAGGCTAGGGTTGAGCCCGGAGGCTAGGGTTTGGGCCTGGAGGCCAAGGGCTTAAGCCCAAAGGCCTAGATTGCTTAACCGGAGTTAAATGGTGAGTTAACCATGGTTAGGACTGCTAACCATGGTTTAAAAGGTCCAATGTCAGATTTTTGGTCCATTTGTATTTTTCAGATTTTTGGGGATTTTATGGAATTTTTCCAAGGTTAGATAGTCTTAACCATGGTTAAAAGTTAACCGGGGTTAAGTTTAACCCTAGTTAAGGGTCTGGGCCAATCTGAGGTGGGCCCAGGTAGCATGGCAGGGCCTAGAATGGCCTCCTACCTGGTCTGGGCCCTGTGCAAAGCCCAATTTACAGATACTGGAATTGGCGGTATACTGTTCATCGGCAATTCCAATTCTTCACAGAATTAGAATGGCGGTGGACTGTGTACCGCCATTCCCAATTTTCCTAGGAATGGCTTTGCTGGATTGAGGAGAGGTCAGGGGTAACACTTAGGGGATCCTGGACCCATGAGAGTGCTCAGGGGACTTTAGGGCAAGCTCTTAGCTTGGTCTAGGTCTTGTGTCTGGTCTGGATTGGCCCCACGGTGGTCATTTTGTTACTGTGCCCAAAAGTCCAGAATGTCGGTTGACTGTTTATCGATATTCTGGGTAGTTCCCATTTTAATGTGTTTTAATTGTGGTTAAACTAACCGGGGGAGCCTGGAAGGACCAGGGATGGACAAGGGAGGTCTCAGGGACCTAAGCTAGGCCCTAAAGTGGACCATGGCCTCCCCAGATGAGCACAAAGGCCACTGAAATGGGAAAATCCAGAAATGAAAACCCAGAAATGGCTGTATAGTGTTTATCGCAATTTCTGGATTTTTCCATAAATCAAAATTTTCCTTGTGGCATTGCACCACTGCTTCTCCAGAACCTTCCTTATGGGGTTGAGGTGCCTTGGAGAACCCAAGGAAGTAGGGGGAACCCTAGCATACCATGTGCATCATGTATTGGGCGTGTTATTTCAAGGGGGTGGGGTCCCCTTTACCTATAGGAGAGGCAAGAGGAGCCTTACTCTTGGATTTGCTATAGAACAAGTAGAAAAGGGTCCCCTGGAGTAGGACCAAGGGCTCACAGAGGCTTTTTATAGAAGAAAAGAGGCACCTTCGATGATGGTGGCGATGGAGGCTGTGGTGGTGATGGGAGGCCGTATGCAAGAGGGAGTATCAGGCCCTCACTTCTTCAAGCACGAACTCCCTTGGTTAGGAGCTGGGACTAAGGGGAGACGAGGGTCTTCTCCAAAATTTCGGATTTTTTTCTGAGCTTTTCTACACAGAAATTGGCATGGGAAGACAACTTGGGGAGAGTTTGGATTTATAGGAGAGGGGTCCAGGGATACCTTGTACAGGGGTAGACGAAGGGTTTCAGAGGCATGGGAGAAGGCCAGAGGCATGCTTGGAGTGTGCAGGGGGTGCAGCACTCTGATTTACACAAAGACAGGGAATGACGGTAAATCCAGTACCGCCATTCCCCTATAAGAGAAATTTGGTAATGGTGGAGTCGATGTTCTACCGCCATTCTTGAAGTTTTCCAAAAATAGGCCTGGGCCGTGTTAAATGCACATCATGCGGTACTTTTTTTTTACCAAATAAGGAATGTCGGTAGATGTACTACCGACATTCTGGATTTTTTTGAATTTTTGGGCCTAGGCCCCCCTGCAAGGCTTGGGTCTATGGGCCCTGTATGGGCCCAGGGTTGTTTGTCTATGGGTTTAGGCCCTGGGGGCCTTGGGTTTTAGTCACCTATGGTCCTTAGGGTTAACCAGGGTTAGGCTAGGGTTAGGCTAGGGTTAGACTAGAGTTTACCTAGGGTTTGACTAGAGTTGACCTAGGGTTTATTTAGGGTCGAGACTTAGGGTTTAACTAGGATTTGAATGGGTTTAACCATGGTTAAATTGCTTAATCATGGTTAAAGAGGGGTGTAAAAATTGGGTGCTTACAGGCACTTCATTACAAAACTAAGATTTTCTATCTCCACTAAATATCTTCTGTTTGCTCTTCAGACAATTTTATTGGTTCTGGTTTCTTTTATAAAAAAATTCAAATAAAATATTCATAGTGTGGATGGGTATTTAGGACAGCTAAGATTATAAGATTTCATTACCAAAAGTTAGTTTGTCAATCTCCATTAAATATCTTCGTTTGTTCTTCAGCCAATTTTATTAGTTCTAGTATTTTTTATACATATCTTCAAATCACATATTTCATGGTAGGGATTGGTTTTAGGACTACTAAGATTGTAAGCCTGTATGCTTCTTGTGTTTCATACATCTGCAGTATGTTTTATTATATGGTTCGGTGTTGAGTATATCTAAGTCAAATAATTCCTTGAAGATGCAGGTTTCTGAAGGTTCTGACTCAGATCCCAAATCTCCTGAAGTTAGTGAGGATTTTGAAGCCATTCAGAAGCCATCTGCACCTCGATCTTTATTTCTTCAGCATGAGAATATACAAATTAGGCAGAATCATAGTAATACTAGCTCAACAGTGCATACTAGGGAGTCTTGTGAATCTTTGAGAGATGTTCCTGCTGCAACAAGTCCAGTTCATATGTCAACTAGTCAGATTCCCTCACATTGCGCTAAAAAGTCTACAATAAATCCAGTGGATCTGTGCCTGATGTCAAACGTCCAAATGTTTGGGGACGTACCTCTGTGAGTATTTCTATGTCTGCTTGATTAATGATGTGGCATCATGTGTTTGGCTCTTTAGTATTTAGTCACTTCTAATTGCTTTTCTTTTTCATATTTTGATTTTAAAATTACTTTAGGTTTAATTCCAATGTCTACTCTTTGCAGCTATCATCTGAATTTCCATATTTAATTTATTTTCAATGTTTCATTTTTTTTAATCAATATAACTATATACCTTACTACTTGCTATTTTAATCAGGCTTCTCTTATGTTTCTGATTCCAGGCAAGGAAGAATCTTTCCATGGAATCTATTGATTGTCCCACTGAAAATGAGTAAGTGATGCATCCATGATCAATGTAAAGCAAAGTTTTATGTATAATACAGATTTATTTGATGTAAAGCAAACTTTTATCCGAGTCTCCTTTCTTTTGTGTCGTACATTGGACATTATTTCGTTTTCCCTATAGTACAGATTTATTTGATAAAAACTGCATTGCTAAACTACTATGGATAATTTCTGATCAACGAATTAAGAATGTGAAACTATTAGTTGCTTATAATCTTTATATCTTTCTCACAGTGTGGTGCTTTATACATTTTGGTTAGGATGATGTAAAACCTGGACACTAGGAGTTTTGTGCACCTTTTCGAAGGCTTTCATTGTATATTATAAAGGTTTGTTTGTTTTCTTTAGTATTGAGGGTGCAGCAGTTTGCGCATATGCCTTAATGCGATCATTTGGTATCTTGGCTCAGTCATTTATTATGATGGAGAGATTGAAGGGGATGTTGCCCCATAGAATTAGAGATGAATGGATAAAGTGGAGAGTGCTTTCGGAGTGTTGTCACCGCTTTTACCGCCTCGTTAAACGAAAAGGGAAATTTTATAAAATAGCGATAAGACCAACTATGCTTTATGGAGCTAAATATTGGGTTACTAAGAAGCCACATATTAATAGAATTGGTGTAGCTGAGATGAGTATGTTGAGATAGATGAGTGAAAAGACAAGAAAATATAAGATCATAAATGAGTTTTGAGAGGATTTAGGAGTGACTCTAATAGGTGATAAAATAAGGGAGATTCGGAGATGATTTGGACACGTTCAATGAAAATCACTAAAAGCTTCTGTAAGAATAAGTGAATTGATGCAAGTTGTGGCTCTATAAGGGGAAGGAGAAGACCAAAAATGATGTGCATGGAGTTAGTGAAGAAAGATAGGGTAACACATGACTTAACTGAAGTTATGGATTTTAGTAGAATGGAATGGCGGAACAGGATTCATATTACCGACCCCAAAATATTTGGGATAAGGCATTGATGATGAAGATGATATTTTTCACCACTAAAAACATACATTTTAGTCTTGTTTGTTTGCAACATGCCTTAGAATCTAATTGAGACTTGTTTATTACTTGATTGGTACCATGACTTCACCTTTTTACACATTTGCACGTATTTAGCTATTAATATTTTTCATTACCAAGAATATAAATTTTAGTCTTGTTTGTTTTTCGCATGCCATAGAATCTACGTGATACTTGCTTTTTTTGTGATTGGTAACATGGTATAATCTTTTTTCACATCACTCAATTTTATCAATGCATCTGATTCACTAACCTATATCCTGGGTTATTGAGAAGCTTGAGGTCATTAAAACTGACTTGCAAAATAAAATTGCAAAAGAGGTAGAGCCTTTTGTTCTCTTTCTATCTATCCTTCTATCAAATGGTTTCAGAATATTTCATTTTAGTCACATGCGTATGTTTTCATGCTAGGCAAAAGGGAATGTGATTCTGCAAGAAAGTCTGGAAAGAAGAAAGCAGGCTTTGCATGAGCGGCGTTTATCTCTTGAGCAAGACGTATATACTAGAAAGGAGAACATACTTTCCTAAATAACTGTTTCAGTTAGATATTTGCATATACAAGGATGCCTATTTGGTCTAAACTATTATAAACTCATGTTTTGATGTTTTATATATCAAATATGTGGCTCAAATATACTCTTTATGTGCTCTTAGGAATTTGACAGTGATCTGCTTATGTTTTTATTTTCTGTTTCATTTTTCAATCTAAATTCTTTCATGATAGGCCCATTTTTTTTCATGGTTTCAACTAATCAGCTAGCTCATTGGTTACTGAACACCTTGATTGGTGGGTTAAGTGGTCAGGTTTGACTCTCCCTAACCTAAATATCTATTGTAAAAATTATTTTTTAAAACCCTCTTTTTGCTAAAGTTTTTTTGTGACTTCTTGAGATAATCGTGTAATATGCATGATAGAGTGTTGAACTATGGATTTCATGTCGGATCCATCAATCTGCAACTCTTGTCTATGATTTTTAGCTATTAGTCATGCATTTTTGGGAAAATTGGAAAAAAAAACTAAAAAAGTTTCCAAAGATTTTCTAGGAATCAAACAAGTCGTAAAATATATGTGATTTTTCAATGGATAATCAACCATTATCATAATTTGATAACAATAATTGTATATTTATATTATTAATGATTTTAAATTCACTAAAAGTATTTATCCTAAAATGAGTGAATTGTATGTGATTAGTCTATATGGATGATCTATAATGTTCATAGACTAATCTTAATCTTGCCAATGACTGAAGAATTTGGTTTTGGTCTAAGGATAACAAGAATCAGTTCATTGGGAGATCATTCTAAATGTATTTGGGTAACAAATCTAGATCCCCTTTTTGATACATAGTTGTATGGAATCCTAGTATTCCATCTACGATTGTTTTTTCTTCATCTGGACAAAATTCTCATCTTATACCACCTAAAGAGTATGGGGTGGATATTGGCTAGAAGTTTAATTTGTTTAGCCGAAGAGGAATCTATCGATCATCTATTATTGCATTGTCCTCCAGTTAGCTGAATTTGGATCAATTTCCTACCCTGACTTTGGGTTTAGTGGGTATTCCTTCTTAGCTTCAATGACTTAATCTCCAGTTGGTTCTTGAGAGACATGTATGAAGCTCTGGATGTTGCTTCTGGGAACTATCAATTGGTGTGTTTGGTAGGAGAGGAACAGTCGAGTGTTTGACAACACATCCTTCGTAATAGAGAAATCATTTTATACATACATATTTTTTGTTTCCTAGTGCTTGATTGGGATGGACTTAAGTGATAGGGTTGTCCTCCTTTTTCCTTAATCATGGAAGGACTATTTTATCTCTCATTCGGTCAGTAGGGCTATAGTTGTCCTTACTTTTTATTCTTTTCATTTATTTGGTGCACCTACTCTTGTTCTCTTATTCATTTATATCTGCTTTACCCATAACAAAAATCTTAATTTCAAGGAACTTTTTATTGTTTGTAATTTTAATTAAAAGTTCCAAATAGAATTAATGTCCTTTCATAATAGTACAAATCATATAAGATCAAATAAACTTCATTCAATTAGTGAGTGGATGATTTATCAGATCTGTAGATTAATCTTAATTTTCAAGTTTTTTTTAATTAAAATTTTTTTTTTAATAAAATAATTTACTTCTGGTATTCATTAATACTAATCATGTAAGATCCACAAATATATATATATATAATTAGTCTGTGGGAAATATGTTTGTGATTTCCAAATTTATGAAATACTACGTGGACCCATGCATAAAACTTTTACATCAATTTGTGGTTATGCAAAAATACTTTCACATTGAATCCAGAAAATACTATCTAGTCCGTTGGTAGCAAGTCGGTCACCCAAAGAAATTTGGCTAGCTAAACGTCAAACCATTGAAGATTGTCAATAAAGCCTTGCTAGGTAAATGGGTGTGGCGTTTCGAGGAGGATAAGGATAGCCTTTGGAGAAGCCTTATAGTATCTAGGCATGGTGAGAGTTTGGTATGGGAATCCAAAGTTGTTAAGGGTCTGCATGGTTGTGGATTATAGAAGGCCATCATGAACTTACAGGAAGATTTCTTAAAAGAAATTAGTTTCAAAGGGGGCAATGGTCTCGATGTAAAGTTCCGAAAGAACGTTTGGTGTGGACAGTCCTCTCTAGGGGACTCTAAGGGAGGATTTTAGGTCCTTGTTCTTCATCACCTAATAGAAATGCCTCTGTTGCATCTTGCTTGGAATGGGTGACAAATTCACCGTGGATTCCTAGACAAAGGATCTAAATGGCTGGAAATAGACGATTTTTTGCGTCTGGCTAACCGTCTCAAGGAGGCTAGTCTTTCCTCTCGCAAGAATTTTTGACTGGGGGTAGTTAGAGTTTTCAATGAGATCCTTTGTACAGGCTCTATGGTCTAGTCCTAGGTCTTCATTTCCTTATCAGGCTGTATGGAACCCCGGTATTCCATCTAAGGTATGTTTCTTTCTTTGGTCAACCTCTTTGGATGAGATTCTCACTCGTGATCATTTGCAAAATAGAGGATGACGGTTGGTGAACTGGTGCTTTATGTGACTTGAGTAGGAGGAATCTGTGGATCACCTGCTCTTTCATTATCCATTTGCTTCTGGTATTTGGAGCTATTATCTATCTTGCATGGGGGTTACTTGGATCTTGCATGGGGGTTACTTGGACGGTTGGACCTTCCCCTGTTCTTTCTAAGCCTTCTTATCTTGTTAGACTGCAGTAAAATGGGAGGCTCCGTCATTAGTTGTATAGGCCTTACTTCCTGGGGCACTAGGTTTGTTGGTTTGGAGAGAGAGAAACAGACTTGTCTTTGATGACGCTGTTTTTTCATTAGACAGGATTCATTGGAGGTGTCGCCAGCTTCTTAGTTTGTGGTGTTCAGCTAGGAATGACTCTGATGACTTGGGAGTTTAGTTTCTGTTATGCGAGGGGGCATTTTTGTGGTCTTTCTTCCTCTCTCTCTTCTTTCCTCCTTTGTTGTGTATATTATAGTGTTTTAGTATTAGTAGTGTTTTAGCAGTTTCAGCTTCTTAGCATGCTTTGCTTTCTTTAGTTCACTCCCTTGTTAACCTAGCATTGTAGCTTCCTTTTATATGTATTATATATATACTTGATGCTTTACCGTACAAAAATAATTTATATCACTACTATTTTGATATGCCTCAAAGACCAAGAAGAATACCACCACTAGCTATTGGAGACCCCATTGAAGAAAGTAGATTGTGGATAGAGTTTAGATGTTGCAGGCTCCAATTACAGAGTGGAGTACCCTGATTGAATTAACGTGTAGTTTGTGGATATCCAAATATATGTAGTTGCGAGCTATGTCCCCAAGAAATTGGCAAGACTATGAAAGAAGATGTCAAATGTGTACGTGTAGTGAAACAATAGAAGATTGAGGGTCAAGTAATGATGATAACAATTCTCCAAAAATTATATAATATTTAATAATGAGTTATGCTTTCACTTGTTTGGAATAATGTTATTTGGTATATTGACACATAGACATATCATGTATTTGAGTTTTTATTACATAATGTGGCATTGTATCTCATTTGAATGGTTATAATCATAGTTACCAAGTCAAAGTTTAGTAACTATTCGGCTTGGGAAAACTCGGCAAAATTCACGGAAGAGATGAATAAATAATAGTAAGATTTTTAATTATGAAAACTTATAAAAAAATTCATATATTAGATATTTATTTGAGATTTTTCTAAAAAGTCATGAATAATTCGTGTTTAAATCATTCAAAAAGTCGCAAATATTTTGTTAATAAATCGTTCAATGAAAAAGCCCAGACTTATTCGAGAAGTTTCATAAAAATCGGAGAACTTTGTTATTATGATTGTATGGTAGTTATAGCTATTTCACCAAAACCGAAACAACGTCCTTGTTACTGTTTAGTTGATGGCATGCCTCTGTAGATGAATGAAGACGGAAACCACAGCAATCATTTAGAAACTAAACGTTTTCAAAGATTTTCAACATACTCTTGGACAAAGTTATAAAGACAAAATTGCCCTTCCGCTACTATAATGTCAATTTTTATAAAGACAAAATTGCCCTTCTACTACTATAATGTCAATTTTTATAAAGACAAAATTTCCCTTCTTAAAAATGCAGATGACCTTTTATAAAGACAAAATTGCCCTTTTACAATGTTGGGTGTTAAAAACGTACATAAAATTTTTATAAAGACAAAATTTCCCTTCTAATACTTTAATGCTAATTTTTATAAAGACAAAATTGCCCTTTTTAACTCTATTATAGATTTTATATTTTTATAAAGACAAAATTGCCCTTCTATCTCTACTATTTTATTTTTATAAATACAAAATTGCGCTTCTTAAAAACATAGATGAACTTTTAATAAAGACAAAATTGCCCTACTACTATAATGCCAATTTTTATAAAGACAAAACTGCCCTTCTATATTCAAAAATAAATAAATTCGTGTGAATCCATATTATATTGTTGTTCATGACTTCAAGGAGGAAGAGATATCTTCTCTTGGGTTTCGGAAACCCTAGAGATCATTCACAAAAGGCTGTCACACCCTTGATCCTCGAGTATTAGGCCATTGTTTCCATGACTACATCATGGGCCAAATGACAGAACGGCTTTAAATGAAGTAATATTATGGATATCTTGTCAATGTGTCAAGTGACCCAAAGAAGTATCTTTTCAATTTTCACTTGTCCAATTGAATCCTACTCTTTTATCAATTAGATACTAATTCTTCTAACTTACTTTGGTCAATCATTCAATACAATCAGAAGCTAGTTGAAGATTTGGTAATGTTCATATATTTTTTCTGAGTGATCTAACTCACCACTTTTTTGTAGAAAGTTGAGTGAAGTTGGTAATTCTGAGTAAACTTGGCAAGTTTTGTTACCATGGTAATATGCAATATATGTGACAATATATTCTTTCTGCATGTGTCTGTAATATGTTTGTTCGCTGGTAGACATTTTTTGCACAGTGATTTTCATGACTGACTGTTGGTTTCAATAACCAAAAGGCACATATATGCATTGAAGCAAATAAATTGTGTATTCTAAGAGTAACCAATTGGTTCCTGCTCAAAATATTCTTACCAAAAAACATGATGTTTTCTTTTATAGGCACAGCCGCACAGCAATTAGACTTAAGGGGAGACCTTATGAGACTGCAGTAACACCAATATATTTTTCTGGGAGCAGAATGTTGGGCAATTAAGAGAAATTACTTGAATAGAATGTGAGCTGAGATGAGTATGTTGAGATGGATGAGTTTCAAAAACTAGGAAATAATAAAAAGTACGTTAAGGAAACCTAGGAGTACTGCAACTGATGATGAATTACAGGAGTCACTTGAGATTATTTGGTCACGTGCAATAAGTGCTATTGACAGCACTACTGAGAGGTCAGAAGAGGTGCGCTAGTGCAGATCGAAGGGTTTAAGAAGATGAAAGAAGGACATGAGTTGAGAACTTGAGATAGTGAAAGGGGATGTGGAGGCATATTAATTAACAGGGCATATAGCCATGAATACACTGATTGGTGAAATTGAAACGGGGATTTGTGTAGACAATCACCAATAGTTGGGGATGAGTTGCTCCTCTTGAGATGATTTTTCTTTCTTTCTTTAAATATTTTTATTATTTTTGAATTATTAAAAGGAACCAAGAGAAGCAAACAGGCTTTGTATGAGTTTGTCCCAGTTGCATATATGAGGATACCCCACCTTTGTCCCAACTTAAGCAACTGACTTCATTAATTAAGCATTTCTCTTGGAACATTTACCAATTTCATCAATGTGAGACATTATCAATACAGTATGTATTCATGCATGTATTAATGTACGTATCAAGAACATTACTAAAATATCTTAATAGATCAAGATACTATGGAAAGGGGCTAGTTAATTCTCCAAAAGCTAATTTAAAATTTGTATATAACATTGTTCATAGGACTCTTAACCCTAGGGATGATTGCCTCTTTCCGTGTACAAACAGGATGCTAATTTGGGAGGAGAAAATGAGACTGTGATGAAACAAGAACTACCATCTTTACCAAACAAACAGATGCCTCAGAAGCAGCAATTGGATTCAACAGATTTCAACAGCACCAAATCTGTTGGGGTTCCTGCTACTTCATCTTCTGGGGAGGTAGTGGTAGTTGGACCTAAGGTTCCCTCCAACTCTAAGAAGTCTGGTTCAAAGGATGAGGTATGCCTCATTATGCTTTACTATTTATTTTCTTTTTTTGGTGGCCAACTTGGGGTGTTCAATTGCATGTTATTTGTTACCATTAATATTATCTTGGGAGGTTCCCCCTGGAATTGATCCCAGTAAGCTTTACTTTTTTTTTGATAATTGTCAATACAGTAAGCTTTACTTGATGGCAGTTCTTTTGTTTTTCTCTTAAACTTCTGTAGATGATACTGTAATCATTCGGTACTTTAGACCCCTGATAGGATATTTGCTTATTATCTCTGTTAAAGCCCTACAATGTATTGCTTTTAGCTTGTTTAGGCTGATAAAGATCAGATAAAGTTGTCAACTCTGCACATGCGTGTATAACAGGGAACCAGTTCCACATCTTCTGCACTCACGAAGCTGACAACCCGACTCAACTTCTTGAAGGAACGGCGTTCCCAGATTCCAAATGAGCCTCAAAACCTGGACAAAGGTGGAGGATCAGAAGGTCAGTTACTCCAAAACCTGGACAAAGGTCGAGGAGCAGAAGGTCAGTCACTCAAAAACCTAAGCAAAGGTCGAGGTGCAGAAGGTCAATCTCCTGGTCCTCCTCCAAGGACAATCTCTAGATGATACAAGGTCTGATATGTTAAGAGTGCATGGTTATAGTCTTTTCTGTAAATTTATTTTAAATTTGTAACATAACTGTCTTGATGCAAATGGCTTTACTGCTTTGTTGTCATTGAATACTTGTTTATCAGGAAGTGAAGTGTGAAGATCAGCAAACTTCTTTCTTTGGGGGTTGGATAGGAAGAAACTACAGTGTCCAAGGTGTACAGGTTATGTATCTCCTTGTAAGTTAATTTATCTCCTTGTAAGCTGAATTCTTTCCTCTGTTGATTAACCCAAGTGTTGAATAGAAGGAACATTAGAGAATTCCAAGTTTGAATTGTTAGGGACAAGTGAAATTGGTGGAGTTGAGATGGATTCATATCCTATGGATACACTCTCAAGATGTATATTGTGTATTGAAATTGTAACTCTCACTGTTCACCAAAGTTCCATCTTACAATGTCCATTGCATTACCTATCAAGAATACCATATATTCGAACATCCACGCAGCTTACTACATGCATTACAGGAAATTCTGTGCATGTTCAAGAACCTAACTGGTCAGCTACCACAATAATTTACATAGTTCGTCACAAGAGTAACGGTCCACAGTCCACTCTTTGCATTGCATCGCTGTATCAAGCCCAAATAAAAGAGGGTTGCTTCAGGTCGGGCAGTCGGTGTAAAAAATCTCGCTAAATTAAAGGAAAATGATTGTGAGACCACTCACTCATAGGCAACTCGAGACCGGACAAGGTGATGCAGGATTCTAGGGTGTCCAATTTTTTGGGATGTCCTAGTGTCTCTGAGATGCGATTCTCGAGCTTGTAGCATATATGATCTCAAAATAGCAAACACATACTTTTTTTTTTGGTTAGCTCAACAACACCACAAGGTGAAGCTGAATGCAATTGCAAAGAAACACCACACAAACTCACTCACACACCCAGACACACAACCAACACACTCTCAAACCCACATAAGCTTCACCCAAACACTCAAAGCACTTACTTAGAGTGGTCCAAACCAGAGTTGGATTGACTTTTTTTTTTTTACTTAGGAGGAATGGCTATCAATCCATAAGTTGGTTGTCATAAAACCATGAATTAAGAGTTGAAAGAGGGAATAAAACCAAGAATGACTCAAGAATAAAGTATTGGATTGGAGTCTAAAAGGAGATAAAGTATTGGATTGGAGTCTAAAAAGAGATAAAGTGATTGTTTGAAAATCATTCATAGCACTCTTTGCAGCTTTTCTTTCTTTATGCCCACCATCTTTATCGATCCCTAGATCGGTAGTAGTGGCCCATGAATGCATACATCGAGAGTTCCTTTGACATTAAAAAGGGTCTTCTTTTAAATATCATTTGGTCAATTGGCCACTATCTGTCACCCTAAGAAGGAGGGTGGTCTGAACTTGAAGTCGCTAACTCTAGTAAATAAGACCTTATTGGGAAAATGAGTTTGAAGATTTAGGAAGGAAAGGGATAGCTTACCTGTAATTGTGGCCAAATTTGGGGAACAGTCGTGTCAGGTTTCAAAGGAAGTCAAAATCTCTCATGGGGTAAGGTTATGGAAGGGGATCATGTCAACTACCGGACTAGTAGTCTCGTTCTTTTAGTTCTAGGTGAGCAATGGGTCAGAGATTAGGTTTTGGAAAGACGTTTGGTGTGGTGCCCTGAAACTTCAAGATGAGTTTGGGTACATTTTTCGTTTAGCTACGGATAGAAAGTGTCCATTGGGGATTATTGTGAGAGGGGTTTGGGGTGGTGGTGTGGAGTCCTAAACTGAGGAGGAGCTTAAACAACTGGGAGATAGTCGAGTTCGGTAGGCTTTTAGAGCACCTAGGATCATATCGCTTGATATCTCAGGGTAGAGATGATAGAATTTGGTCCAAAGGCAACCAGGGTCGATTTTCAGTGAGATCTCTAATATAGTCACTTGGGAGAGTCTCATTCGACCTCTTTCCTTATAGGACTGTGTGGAACCCCAGTACCTCTTTCGTTATATGATTGTGTGGAATCCAGTACCTCTTTCGTTATATGATTGTGTGGAACCCAGTATTCCTACTAAAGTATTTTTGTTTCTATGAACTGCATTCTTGAATAAAATTTTCACTTGTGACAATTTGAAAAATAGAGGATGGAGGATGGCCAACCGGTGTTTTATGTGCCTTCAAGCGGAAGAGTCTGTAAATCATCTCTTCTTGCATTGTCCTGTTGCACGTGAGATTTGCGGTTTCTTTCTATTCCTAGTGGGCGTGGATTGAGTATTTCTCTCTTCCTTACACAACTTCTTATCTTGTTGGCATTTGGTAAGTGGAGAAAACTCAAGGATGGTTATTTAATCTGTCTTAGTAACCCCTATCCGCTCCTGCTCTCAAACCTCGCTCCCACTATTTGAGAGCAGAAACGCCATGGGAGCGCGATCTCATAATCTATAGAGCACCGGTTTCAAATTTTAAGAGCTCAGTTTCATTTTTTTTCCTTACTTTTGATCTGCGTTTTGCATTTTAATGGAAAAGACATTAAATCTTTTCATCTACTTTTTTGCTTTTTCTTCTTACATATGTACAATATGTCAGTAAGTGTTAAGACTTAAAGTCTTTTCATCAATTAAGTCTTTTCAATTTCAGTTTTTCATTTAAAACTTTTGTGAGCGCGGGTTTCGAGGAAACCCTGGTTTGATCTCATGGGGTGAATTTAGAGTTGCCACATATTCATTCAGAAGGGATAAGTCTCCGGAATTTGGATAAGGTATTGGTCTGCGATTGAGATTAGGGTAAGAGGTTCGATTAAGTCCGGGGAAAAGGTTAGGCACCTCGGCACTTCCATTTTTCAGTGGTTCCCTACTTGCTAGGGTTAAACCAAATTAAGCTTAATTTTAATCAAATGTCTTAGTGTTTAATGTAATACTAATCTAAGAATGAGAAAATCCTAGACTAGGGTTGAACCCGGGTTGGGTTGCCTACGTACTCACATAGGGGTGAGATCAGACCGAGCGTAGTTCTGGCACATGAGCCCATGCCGAGGCTAAGGGTGTGTGTATGTGCACCAAGGGTGGCTTAGGGTCTAGCCAAGAGGCTAGGGGTGGTTGACTGGATGGGTCAAGTGCTTGGTATTAGGCCTGGTAGGCCAATGGGTAATCCGGTAGACTATGGTTGGGCCCGGTAGGCTGGTTTGGCCCGGCAGGCCTAGAGGAAGTCTGGTAGACTATGGTTGGGTCTGGTAGGCCATGAGGGAAGCCCAGTAGGCTGGTTTGACCCGGTAAGCCTGAGTTAGGCCCGGTAGGCCCAAGGGTGTTTTAACCAAGGGTTTGGGTTGCTAACCATGGTTAACACGAATTTAACCATGGTTAAAGGGTGAATCCCGGGAATCTGAGAATACCGGGGGTAGCCTGAAGAGTAGTGAACAATTTGGACCCTTGTGGGGTCCAAGATGATGTCATGGGTGGGCCCCACATGGGTCCAAATTCGGCCAAAAAATGACCACATAAAATGATAGATTTTTAACAAAAAGACCCTAACAGATTTTTAGTGATCCTTGTGGCGATTTTGCCACGGTTTGGCTTAACCTCAGGGGGATCCGAGACTACCATTGCGAAGCTGGCCAAGAGGAGAACAATTTGAGCCTTTGTGGAGCCCAAGAAGAGTGCGGATGTGGGCCCTACAAAGGTGCAAAGTTGCTCTGCCGTATCTATTTTTCTGCACTGTCGACCCCACTTTGGGATCGATTTTACCCGAGTTAATGGCGGAGTCAAGGGCTGAAAATTTACAGGGGAGTAGCCCTATGTGTGGGGAGTCCACCCATGGCTCTGGTTTCGACCAAGTGCAAGTCTAACTGCGGTTAAATGTGGGTTACAGGCAGTGACCTGAATCTGTTTTTCCAGAATTTTTTCTTTGAAAAAACTTATTTGGGATTGTGGTGCTAAAACCAGCGATGATCCAGGGGGTTCCTCGTGGATTGAGGACCCCCTAGACGTATATGGAGGCTGTCATGCACGCTGTGGTGGTGGGGGTGGTGATCCCGTGACTGTATCTCAAGGAAAGCTCCCCCCATGCCTACTGTTAAGGCAGAGGGTTGCTGTCCCAGGCTGAAACAAAGCATACCAGCAAGAAAAGAACAAAGGGGACCCCTGGAATGAGACCAGGGGTCCCTTAGAATGTAAAAAAATAATTAAAGAAACGATGATGGAGGGGATATACCCTACGGCTATAGTGGTTGCGACAGTGGGTGGTGCTGTGGTGTGCAAGATAGTGGAGCCCAGGGATGCTGTTGAAAGCTTAGGACAGATCTTGGAGAGGTCTGGGACCAAGCTACGGCGATGGGAGAGGATCTAGGTAGGTGGGAGGTGGCCTGGCCAATGTTCACATAGTGCCCCTTTTTTTTCCTTTTTCAGGGTGTTTTGGAGCGGATATAATGGATGGGAGATGGGGGAGCTTGGAGACTCCTTAGGGTGGCCTAATAAGGTTTTTCGAGGAGACTAGGGATCAGCTAAAGGGTTTAGACAGAGCTCAAGTAATGTAGCCGAAGTGGTTTTTGGAATGGGGAAGAGTGGTGGTGCACTGTGGCAGTTGGTGGTGCGGCCTAAGGAGTTCGAGGAAGGCCTAGGGGTAGGCCGAGATGAAGTGGAGGGTGTCCAGGAGAAGTGCGGTAGGGTTGGAGCTACTGTAACCCGAAAAAAAAAACCTGCATTTTTTTTTTTGAGCTTGTGGAGGGTAGAGGCTTAGGGGACGGCCTAAGGGCACTTAGAAACTATGTGGGGGGCCTAACTAAGGTGGTGGAGAAAGGGAGAAGATGGGCTGGCCGAGCACCACAGTAGCCTTGGACAGATTTTTTTTTTTGAGTTTCCCTCAAAACCAGATTTTCCCTAAATCGAGGGTGCAAGGGGGTTTAAATAGAGGATGAGGGAAGGGATAGGGGTGAGGTATGAAGGCTGTGATTGGTGGGTGCAGGCGCAGCTGGTGCGCACAAGTGGTATGGAGTGATTTTTCATGAAAATGGGACTGCTTCCCCCCCCCCCCCTTTGGTTTGTTGTCCTTTAACCCCAAGGAGCTCGGTTTGGAATTTTGGAGGGAAACTAGGAGAATAGGGCCGTAGGGGAGCTGTGGTGGCAGCCTTGTATACCCTTGGACCAATGGGGAAGACGATGAACAGTGTCTTCCCTATTGGTTTTGTTTTTTGTTTTTTTTGGCTTTTGGTTACTGTTTACTGAATACGGGCTTTAGCTATGTGGGTATGGCCAACCCATGTTGGCTTTGCCACATTGGGTTGGCGCCCGAATTTAAACCCTTTTTTTTTTTTTTTTAATCCTAAAAGGCCATGGGCCTTGACCTTTTTGGTTGAATTTTTGTTTTTGTTTTATGGCCTTGAAACGGGCCTTGAGCCCATGGTGTCTTTAGCCTAGGGTATGCCTAGGGCTAGGCTAGGGCTAGACTTAGGGTTAGGTTAGGGTTTAGCTAGGATTAGCCTAGGGTTTGGTCTAAGGCTTAGGCGATACGTAGGGTTAAACTAGGGTTTGGTTTAGGGTCTACCTAGGGCTACTAGGGTTTGTCCGGGGACAACGAAGGTTAACCAGGGTGTAAAAATCGGGTGCTTACAACTTTTTACTATGTTTGACCTTTTATAGTATAGGAGAGATAAGATCAAATTAATAACAATTGAACTCTCCCTAAGTTCAACCGGGAGAGTTCAATCGCACCCTCAACATGCGTTTTTTTTTTTTTAATTCTTATTAATTGTGATTAAGTTTCACTAATTTATGGAGTTTAAAATATAACTTTGGTTTTTTTTTAAAATATTAAAATATAAATTATATATATCGGCGCTCCGGAGGCGCTCTCAACCCTATCCAAAATTGAAATTTTATGCTCTCGCGCTCGCGCTCTCGCTCTCGCTCTCGCTCCTGCTCTCGCTCCCGCTCCCCGCTCCCGCTTTGGTTACTTAGGTTTGTACTCCCGGATGCTATAACGTGGTCCATTTGAAAAGAGAGGAATAAGAAGGTTTTTGAGGACTCGCTCTCCATGCCTCTTAGTATATGTTTTAAAATCAAATTTCTGGTTTTAGAATGGTGCTCCACAACTCATGCGGGAGAGGACTTTGTGGTTCTATTAGATTAATGGGTCTTGCTTTGTTTTTATCATTTCTTGCCCATTTCTTTATTTCAATTCACGAGCTTTTGTGATCTCTCTTATCTGATTGATTACCGATAAAAATAAAATTGAATTAAATGATTGTGAGAAACTTGATGGAGCAAAAATTTCCAAAAATCTATTAGGGCAATATAAAAATGTTAACAAAGAAGCTAAAAAAGTAGTAAGCCGAGCCAAATATAAGGCATTTAATGAACTAGACAAAAGAGAGGTTTGAAAAATGTCTATAAACTTGTAAGAATTAGGAATAGAAAAACTAGAGACTTAAATCATGTTAAATATTTTTTGAATGACGATCAAAGAGTATCGGTTAATGATAAAAAGATTAGGGAGAGAAGGAAGATAATTTGAAAAATTATTAAATGATGACTACATGCAAGTCTTCATATTTTATGGAGACACTAATTCAATGGAGACTAGTGAACTTTGTTATTTGAAGCGTGCTTTCCCTACTCTTGGTCAAACTCTACTCTCAGCCTCCACCAACCACCTATCAATTTTCAAATCAGTTATGGTGGTTAAAGCACTCTCTCTCATCAAGAATGGACAAGTGGTTGGTAGAGACTGAGAGTAGAGTTTGACTGAGATTAGGACTAGCATTTCTCTTGTTATTTTCGTAGAAATTTTCGTAGAATTAGGGTAATCGAAGTGAAAGAAGCTTTTACTAAAATAAAGATAGGAAAGGCTTTGTGATAAGATTATTTTCCAATTAAAACATATAAGGGAAATTGGTATATCCTGTCTTACGAGGTGGCTTAATTAGAAGACTAAAAATTTCTAAAAGAATACAACAATAAATGAGATGTCCGACATTGTATCAATTATCGTGGGATCAAGCTCAATGTGAAGTTATGAAAGAGGGTGATGGAACAAAGAATAAGGCAACTAATTAATATTTCAAAAAACCAATTAGGATTCATACTAGAGAGGTTTATTACGGAGGCTACTTCTTTTATAGATAATTGATGGAGAAGTTTAGGACAAAGAAGAAGTATCTCTACATAGTATTTATTAACTTAGAGAAAGCATATTATTTAGTCCTTAGAGAATTAATATTTATTAACTTAGAGAAAGCATATTATATAGTCCTTAGACAATTAATCTGATGGATGTTAGGGAAGATGATTTTTGGAAAAAAATATATTGATATCATTAAGGACATGTATGAAAGAGTGTTAACTACATTAAAAAAAGTATATATATATATCGGCTGGACAGATTTCACTCTATGACATTGGGATTATATGAGTATGTATCTTTACACATTAGTTATTAATGAATTGGCCACTCATATTCAAGAGGATGTCTCTTGGTATATGTAAGTGCAAAATTTATCTTTGCTTATCAAATTTCCTCCATTGTTGTATGGAGTTTATTGTTTGTTGTGGGGACTATCCTTCCAATCCGAGTAAACTTAGACTGTTAAATTACCCTTCCTATGTAGGAAGAGTTTCTGATTAAGAAAAAGAATTAAAGAAGAACAAATTGAATAAAGTATTTGTATTTATTCAATGAGGTTGCCCAGATCCCATGTAGGCATTACAATTGCCTCATTGGGGTCTTTATATATGCAGAAAAAAAAAAAAGAGAATGATGATGACCATTTTATGAGGCTCACTTGATGTTCTCCATTATCGAAGAGTCTTCTTCTTCGATTTGCTGCTTGCTTTTGCTGGCTATTGCTTGAAGAGGATGAAAGAGTTTTTCTCTTTCTTCATCTTTTTTTCACGTCTTACTTCGTGTGGGTTTCTTATGAGAAACCCTCATTTTATAGGTTTAAGAGAGTCATTTTTGGTCTCTCTCTTTGACTCCTCTATTTTAGGGAAGTCAACTTAGGCTCTCCTCTTACAAGGTGTCAGCTCATGGGTCTCTCTTATTTGTGAGACTCCCCAACCTCAAGAGAATCATCTTTTTTTGAGGACTCTTATATTAGGTTTTCTCTTTTTGGGGGGGAATCCTAGTACCTTTCAAAAATGAGGATGTTTAATCACATCATTTCCTACGATATAGGACATAGTCCTATTTCTATCATAATTATGGAGTACCATGTGGCATCCCATGAGATTTTAAAAGAAGGGATCCTTATCTAGGGATCCCCACAATTTGTCAGAGAATCCTTCTTATTAAGAAGTCTCTGCCCTATGACAGTTAGATATTGACTGTCAGCTGGGGACAGACTGACCTAGGTCAGTCCATGGATTTAAGGGGTGAGACCATGAGTCTTGCCCACGAAACAGAGGGTGAGACCATAGGTCTTGCCCACGGACCAAAGGGTGAGACCATAGGTCTTGCCCACGGGCCAGAGGGTGAGACCATAGGTCTTGCCCGGGGTTTGGGTTAGGTCCTGGACCAAGTGTGATGATGTTTGATCTGTGAGGATTTACCCTCATGGTTTGGACACGTGTCACCCTCTTGGAGGTTGGCACTGGAGATTGGATCTGTGAGGTTTTAGTTTTCACGGATTGAACAGGTGTCAGCCTCTCGGAGGCTGGCACTCAAAAATTATCCGTGAGGTTTTGGTACTCACGGATTGACAAGTGTCAAATTCTCAGAGTTGGCACTCAAGAATCATCTGTGAGGTTTTGGTTCTCACGGATTGACAAGTATCAGACTCTCAGAGCTAGCACTCAAGAATCATCCGTGAGGTTTTGGCCCTCATGAGTTGGACACGTGTTAGCCTCGTAGAGGTTGACACCTAAAAGTTACCGTGAGATTTTAATCCTCACTGATGGGATACGTGTCGGCCTCTCGGAGGTTGACATTCAAAGGTTATTCGTGAGATTTTAATCCTCACGGATGAGGATACGTGTCAGTCGCTCGGAGGCTGGCATTTAGGGTTGAATCCGTGAGGTTTATCTTCACGGATCAAATCTCACTATGCCTTGCTGGGTGACATAATAGCCAGTCATCAGTATTTAATGCTGGTAGCTAGAAGACTGCGCGTGGTATAGGCACGCGCCAATTTAATTCATCTCTCCGAGAAATGGTGATCTGGTGTGTGCCATTGCACTTACACCTGAGCAATGGATGGTGAGATTTCACTACTCACAGTGTATATTTTTACTCGATGGTATAGTGTAATTAATTAAGATAGATGATCAAGAGATACCCTAAAGTGACCAATTTTAATATAGTAGCTCAATTATTCTCAAGGATGGAGAGATTAAAGAGAATGCTAATCTTAGCTAAAGTGGAGGTGTGCTTCTGTGGTGCTATGTAGCCAACACATTTTGATCATACTAAAATAAAAAGTTTATAGGACAATATTAAAACTAGCTATAGTTTATGTAAAAGCATGTTAACCTATTAAGAAGCAATAAATAATAGAATTAGGTATTGTTTGAGAACGCTTAATAGGTCTGGCACATTACGCTTTAGGTTCGTGCTTAATTAAGTGGCTTAATGAACTTTTGCACTAAGATCTTTTTAATTATCATGTTCATTAGAAATTTACTTAAAATTTGATTAATTTTATCTTACAAAATTTTAAAATATCAAATTGGCTTTTTAAATAATTGGTCTCCCACACTATGGGTGACAAATGGGTCTGATTAGGTTGTGTTCAGGTGGGGTTAGTTTCTTGTAGCATGTAGGTAAAAACGCCCTCAACCCAAACCCATTCCATTTGTAAATTTGTTCGAAAAGGCAACCCCAAACTTGGCCTAACAAGAGACTTCTCAACCGTTACCAAGTAAAACAAATACAAATTAAATAATTTTTAATTTTTAATTATTCAAGTTGTATTTCTATAATTACATTCTTTATTAATATTTTAATAAATCATATTTATATAATTAAATGTATAAGTTGACCATAATTTAAATTATGAAATTATTTGAAATTACACATAATATTTTATAAATATGTCATTTATATAATTATATTGGTTAATAATATATTAACTATATATTTATATATATATATTAACCATAATTTATGACCCGTTGAGTTTTTTTGGGTAGACAATCAATCTCAAACCCGAACCAACTGTAAATAGGATTGTGGCAACCCAACCCAACCCAACCCAACCCCAAGGGTTCAAAAATACAACCTTAACTCGTGTAGATAGATGAACGAGGTTAGAAATTGTCACCCCCATATCCAGTCATCGCCATCAAATAGTCTTTAATGAGCAACTAATAGTTCAACTACAGATCTTTAAGTTACAAACCACAATTTAACCATTAAGTGTTCTCAAGCACTATCTTAGTGTAATGATATGAAGATATTGAAATGGATGATTAAAAATGCAACCTGTAAGGGCCAAAATTCGTAAAAATGAGTAAAATGAAGGGGTAAAATAGGAATTTCTCACTCTAGCAAATTCTAACAATTTAGCCGACATAAGCCCACTTGGGCTATGTGCTGGCTCACTTGAGTGTTGTCTGACAGGTGACCTCATCATGACTACATAAGTCATGATGACTCCAAATGCCTATAAATAAGCAAGAATCACCAGAAAGAAAAGAAGGATGGTGCGGAAGGCAAGAGATGAAATAAATGGCAGAAGAAGAAGAGGAAGAAGGAGATCTGAGAAGCTTGAGTCATTCACAACCCTACCCCGAAGGGCTATGCAGGCGGTCACTCACCTGATTCTCTCATCTTCCTTTGGTGTTATCCGGCTACTTGATGTTCTTTATGGTCTCACAATCGATTATGGTTACCGGATTCTCTCAAATAGGCCATGAATAGTGCTAAATCCGTTGTCGCGTTGTCTGTTGTGAATAGTGCCGAATCTGTTGTCGCGTTGTCTGCTGTGAATAGTGCTAAATCCGTTGTAACATTGTCTGTTGTGAATAGTGCCGAATCCGTTGTCGTGTTGTCTGATGTGAATAGTGCCAAATCCGTTGTCGCATTGTCTGCTGTGAATAGTGCCGAATCCGTTGTCACGTTGTGCTGTGAATAGTGCCTGAGCTCGTTGTCCGTTGTGAGCTACACAACGTACTCGTTGTCTGATGCACAACGTACCCGTTGTCTGATGCAAAACGTATACGTTGTCTGTGCCTTATCCGAGCTACGTTGTCTGAGCTACGTTGTCAGAGCTACGTTGTCTGTGCCTTATCCGAGCTACGTTGTCAGAGCTACGTTGTCCGAGCTACGTTGTCAGAGTTACGTTGTCAGAGCTACGTTGTCTGTGCCTTGTCAGAGCTACGTTGTTTG
Source organism: Tetracentron sinense (assembly GCA_015143295.1). Taxonomy (NCBI): domain Eukaryota; kingdom Viridiplantae; phylum Streptophyta; class Magnoliopsida; order Trochodendrales; family Trochodendraceae; genus Tetracentron; species Tetracentron sinense. Next base: position 19,460,425 of record CM026574.1, read on the forward strand.
TGCCTTATACGAGCTACGTTGTCAGAGCTACGTTGTCTGAGCCATATTTTTTGTGCCTCCTGAGCTACAATCGCCAGAGCATAACACCAGAGCTCGTCCTCAAGTGCATATACCCAGTGACCTCATAATAAGTATCTTTATACTATTATGTTCATATGTTCATGTGCTTGTGTCTTATACTGACTTTATCATCGGAGCTTATTTCAGGGTGCACACCCGCCCCCTCAGACTTATTCACAGGTGGATTTTTGCTAACATTTCTCTACCAATTAAGCTGCTATAGACGTGTGGTGTGTACGGGATTTTTCCCTTTCACAACCAAAGATAAGATAAATAATGAGCGCATTGAACAAAATTTAAGAGTAGCTTCAATAAGTGATAAAATAAATAGGAGTCGAATGAAATGGTTTGGACATGTCAATGAAAATCAGTAACAGTCTTAATGAGAGAGTGAATTAGTACAAGTTAGAGCCTCTAAGGAAGACTGTAGATATATTCAATAGCATATGATTTAATTGAATTTATGACTTTTAAAGGATATGTGTGTGTGTGTGTGTATATATATAATCAAAATAAATATTTATCACTTTATTAATATTAATGGAAATGCATATAATTAGTTATATCATATCATACATTTTAATAAACTGAAATATGTATAATAGAACATAAGAAAAACAAATATATATATATATATATATGAGAATTATCTTAGCTCTATACAATATGTCTCTCTTACACAATAAAGCTTATTTGACCAATATCACTAGTGTAAATAATGGTCTTGTAATAGTTTATTAGGGGAATGATACTAATGAGTCATGCTCATTAAAGCTTTTAATGAGCTGTCCCTCTAGAAAGATGACATGTGGCAATCTCTTTTTAAATCCGACTGTTGGATGTTGAGATGGGTCCATTTAGAGACACGTGTCAAAAAATTAGTCTGATCAAACGTGTTTAGACCGTTCAATTAGACTCTAGTTTATCAGTATTAACCCCCTAGGGTTCACTAGACCCTATCTAGGTTATAGAAATAGCTAATCTTCCCATCTTCAATCAATTGGTTTATAAATGTCTAATCGAATTGATTTTTTGCCACGTGTCTCTTAATAGACCCGTCTTAACATCCAACGGTTGAATTTTAGAACAATCCGTCACATGTTACATTATTAGGGACCGTCCATTAAAAGCTTTAATAAGCATGACTCATTAGAATGCTAATCGGTATATTATAATAACTAAAATACGAGGAATAATGGCTATTTTAGAAGACATGGGCTAGATAGAGCCCAACCTAGCCAATTGATTGTCAACGAGTCAGGTCTGAGCAGGGCCGTCTAGGCCTAATTAATTAATTGGCTAGTCCATTTATTAATCGGCTGGGCTCAGCACGAGCTCCTCGCCTAAGAATTCAAGAGGAAAATGGCTTTATTTTTTGGCCTTTAACTAATAGAGTTTGTTGAGTTGGGCAACTGGACTAGGTCAGGTTAGAAATATACCCAAGCAGGCTTTGAGTAGGGCTGCCAATGGGACGGGCCAAGATCTGTCCAAGCCTAGCCATCACTCGTAAAGGTTCGGCCCAAGCCCTCATAGGGCCTAAATTGGCTATGCCCAAGCCCTATCCTCAGGGTCAAGGTTAGACCTGGACGGGGCTTGAGTCATGCCTGACCTTGAAAAGAAGATTAAAAAAAATTATGATATATATATATATATATAAATTCTAAACCTCCACCGAGTGACGGCATAGATAATAAAGTAATAGAGAGCAGTGTTATCAAAACTAGACCGGTCCGTCTAACCGGAATAACTGCGAATCGGTCCCCTCACCGGTTCCCAAAACCCTCAAAACTGGAACTCTTTAAAAACTGGCCAGAACCAGTCAGAACCGTAAGAATCGGTTGAGAACTGGTCATAACTAGTTAGAACCGTAAGAACCGACTAGAACTAGGTGAAAATGAAAAAAAAATTATTTTTTAATAAATAAAAAAAGGGACAAGGTTGAAACGGTTAAATTGGGAACTGGCCACCTATCCGATTTGACGACCAGTCCGGTTATGAAAACACTGACAAAGTAACTGAAAGGGGGGTAGATTATATAATTCAAATTCGAAGTCTCTTGATAGTGGGTGGTCTTTAAGTAGGAGGATATGGTAATGATTGTACTACCATACCCCCCAAATTATTGTTAAAGAATGTTATATAGGTTATTTTAAGTTCAAATTTTAAAAGCACGTATAATATTTTCATTATTAAAATATAATTTTTAAAAAATATATAATTTTTAATATATTTTAATTAGATGTCACATTACTCTCTTTATATTAAACAATTTTTTTAATATAATATTATATTATATATATGTATATAATTGAGTAATTAATTTTAATATTTCTTCTATTGATTTAAATTTAATATTAAAAAATTTATTTACTGATCCCACTTATAAATGTATTAAAAGCTAAGAATCATGAGTAATAATCTTCTACTATTAGAAAACAATAATATTAGAATTAAATGTTTTGACATTATAATTATTTATCATGGTTAGAATATTGATGCTTTTAACTTTAAAATATAAAAAAGTATAAATAGAGAGTCTTTATCCATAAAAATAGCAAAATAAAAATTTAATACGTAATAATGGGTCTCATAGGTCCCACCTTAGATTAGTATAACTCTCTACTAATAGAAAGTCATTTTCCATGAAAATAGCAAAATAGAGATTTTTTGCGTTTTTTTTATCATAGTTTTTCCCCTTTTCATTATCATTGTTATAGAGGAGGGAGGGAGATATATTATTAATCAGGTTTGAAGGTATTGAACAATATTCAAAAACAGACACAATCCGATAGAATAAGTGAAATAGATTCAAATAGAATATCGAATTCATGTTACCAAAAGTTACCTTCAATTGATCCAGGGACACCGACATGAGAACTGAGTCATCACGATGCAGGACGCCTCTGTAATCCACCATTTCACCATGAGTTTTAATCAAATATTAATACTCAATTTTTCGAAATATTACAACAATAAGACTAAACAAAAGGATAATTATTAGCCAAATTGAAATACAAAACCAATATGTAACTTCAAGAGAAAGGTATAAAAACACATTTTCGCAAGTTTCAAGAATCTCCATAACAAAACAAAAAGAACTCATCATATTTTTAATTAACCTCCCTTCACTTTTCAAATATCCCTAGTTTAGTAGAAGTTGACAATCGTACCTTAACATCAAAACGGTAAAACTGCATATACACATAGGTGTTGCAATGAGAATTCATGGTTGCTTTCTTCTCTTGGTTGCTCCCTGAGTGTCAATCCGAAATATCTACGGTCCTTATAAAGGTCGATCAATCGGGGTGTGGAGATTATAAGAATATACAATTCATGGTTGTCTTCCCTAAAATATGGTAGAGCCCTAAACCAACTCTCTTTTAATAATGGGTCTCACATAATACTAAATAGTGATTTAATTAAGATTTAGTTATATTAGAAGTTATGTATTAAATAAATTAAGTTAAAAAGTATTTACGTCCAAGTAAAGTTTTGCATACTCTTTGTACTTTTGTTAGGGGGCGTTGCCCCAAGTCCGACTCTCATGTCAGCCGGCCTAGGTTTTTTTAGCCCACCTAAGCTTGCGGGCTTTATAAATAAGAAAAATCCGCTTTTGTGGGCTTTGATGACCTAATTGACTTATGTCAAGATGATCAAGACGATGAAACAAGTAGGGCTATATTTGGGTTGGGTTTCTTTGGGCTTAGCCAAGCCCGACTCGACTTGAAAAGGTTTGATGTAGGCTCGAAGCCCAGCTCGGCCTGAAATGAAGCTTGAAAGCACAGCCCGAAATCAAAAGCAGCTCGAATTGATTCAAGTTCGAGCCGGGCTTGGCTTGGCTTTAGCTCGGCTTGAATACTATTGTTTTTTAATATATAAATTTTATATTATTTATATATATAATAATGATATATATAAATAATTTTTTATTTTTTTTAATAATATTCGAGCCGAGCCTAGTTCGGGCCGAACTGAGCCTCAACCAAGCCGGGCTTCGAACCGGGCCGAACTGTATAGGGGTTGGCTTGAGCTCGGTTTGAATTAGTTTTTGGACTTTTTTTAAGGCTTGGCTTGCCTGTCGAGCCTAAAATTCAAGCCAATCTCGGGCCGAATTAAGTCAAGCCGAGCCGCACCAACGGCCGATCGGGCTCTCTGCAGCCCTAGAAACAAAGAATGTACAAAGCGTGTCATTGGATGGAGTGTATTCCAGCTCAAGAGATGTGTCCTTTTGATGGAACGTATCCAACTGATAGTTGGTCCCATTCCCATTATATCACGCGTCCGACTATACAGTTGAAGACACGCTTCATTATGTTGTTTACCTGCCCTTCTAGCGCGGATGACCAAGTTGATTTGACGTATTGTCATTATTATTATTATTTTCTTTGGTAAGAAAAGTTATCATGTAACACAATACTCTATACTCACACTCACACACAGCAAGAGCTAGAGACCTAAGGTAATCGCTAAGGTGTCATTAGGGTAAGTCCAAGCAACCACTCCAAAAAGGCTTATCTTAAAGAGGGTCACGTGTCCTTTTTAACTTTTATTAATTATGGTTAAGATTCATTAACCACTAGGGTTCAAAAATATAATTTGAATTTTTTAATGTTCTAAAACTATTAATTCAGATGGTTAAATTTTTTAAGTAGATTTAAATATTTTTTTAGTATTTTAAAAAAACAAATAATATTATATTATTGAATCCAAGGATCAATGAATCTTAACTATAATTAATAGAGATTCAAATGAACATGTGTTTACCTGTGAGTGTGATTGAACTCGGGTATTGGCTGTGATTTGAACTTTGTTATGAGAAGCAAAGCTCTACTCACCATTTAGTCTCTACTCACCATTTAGTCATTTACCAACCCCAATTAGAGCAGCTGTTAATAACACATACATTTAAGATCTTCTCTAGCGAGAAGATCACCAACATTCAAACTGGAAGGTCACACACCCCTTTAGGTCAACCAATACATTAGCTTGTGTACACACATCTGGTCAAGCATGCAAAATGAGTGTGGCGTCTGAGGGGGAAAAATACCGGAAAGACACACGTCAGCTGCAAAGGTTCACCTCTGGTTTACTGGTAGAAGTTGGAGGGTGTGATACCCTGACCTGTACTCCGATGATAAAGTAAGTGGATGAAGAAGAAGATGATGAACAGTAAAGCAAGTAGGAGCACTGAAACAATATGTCTATCTTTCGATCCCTGTAACACTGAAATTTTCGGGGTATTTATAGGTTAACCTTTGGTATGACCATAGATGACCATAGATGCCCATAACACGTGTCCTGCACTCATTACCAAATATGTCAGTAAAATCTACCACCTGTTGCATCACACGTGAAAGCCTACCATTAGTTCAGTCGGTTGAGTCTGACAACATACAGAAATGACCTGCATTAAATACCGAGGCAGTGCTTTCGACCCACTTGTCAGAACAACTGATCGCCTCCTAATTATCTCCTCCTGTGAGTCGGTCTCGTTGTTGACTCAAGCTCGAATACGTTGTATGTCTTAAAATATGACCTGGACATCCTTATCCGAATCACGACGGGCTCGTTGTTCAATTAACACCGAAAACATTGTCGAGAATACAACGTCTACGTTGTGCACAAGACAACGGAAACGTTGTCGAAACCACAACGAGAACGTTGTTTCGCAAGACCACGGATACGTTTTAATTTGTACAACGTGAACGCTATGCATCAGATAATGTGTATCCTCCTATTTTAAACACGTGACTCAAACATACGTCCACGTGTCACTTTCGTGCACAAAACAACAAAAGCCAGCTCGTTTCCCCAACGTTAATTAGTTTTTACGAATTTTATCACTTACAATTTGCTCCTTTATGAGGCTTAGAACGTAGTTCGAAGTGTCATAAACGGACAAAAGAGCGACAGTCCATACCTCAATCTTCTGCCGGCACCTGGATCGCTGCGTGATTTACGCTGAGAAGATAGAACGCCCAAGCCAACTGGTTTACGCGTGCGAACCGTCACGCCTCATTAATGCAAGACAGGCTGTCATCATTATCGTTTTGGAATTCAAAACGCTTTATATCTCTGACGGTTATTCTCCTTACGTGAAACGTCGATCCTGCCACCAGTCTTTCCGACTTTGACACAGGTGTACGGCTCTGATGGAGGGTATTCTGGTCTTTTCATTTCTCTAAGGTATCTATAAAAATCTCTCTTGGTTGCTTCATTTCACTTATCTTGCCATTGAAGTACTGTTACTCTGCCTCACTTGCGTCTCAAGCGAAAGTTCAAGCTTTCTTCAAACTCTCGTTTCTCTTCACGGTACATTTTTTTTTTCTTACTCTCTTCATTGATTTTGCTTCTCTTTCTTTCTCTTCTTCTCTGTCGTCAGTCTGCCCATTTTTTTCATTTTCCTTCCTATTACTCTTTGTTCCATTCTCCTGAACCCATGGCTGTCGAGACACCCATAGAATCCCTTAGGCTAGGTGAAGTTAGAGGTCAATCCGAAGACGAAGCTAGCTGTACTGGTAGCGCACCGTATGGTGCCTACATCGAGAAATCTTCTGCCCTACGCCAACAACAATTAGCATACCTTAACCATTTCAGAGAACATTTCGAGTTCCCCTCCCATGTCAATCTTCACTTCAAAAGAGAAGATGCCTATATTGACAAACGATCAGCATGCATCGTTGTCTATCTCTCCCAACTCGAAGCCGGTCTTCGATTTCCCCTTCATCCCGTTCTGGATGAAGTCATTTCCGCTCTACACCTTGCCCCGGGGCAAATGCACCTCAGCTTCTACAAATATATGTCCATGATGATCAAATTCATCAAGGACGGATACCCCATAGAAGCTAGACACCTGTTTCATTTCTATCATGCCGTCAGATGTAGAGGTACTGATGATGGCCCACACAATTATTATTCCTGGAACAAGAAGCCGTTGTACCCAGACCTCGTTTCCGGCATCTTGGACAGAGAAAGAGGGTGGAAAGCAATTCCCTTCGTTGTCTCTGGGGGCTGGAAAGCAGAAACTTCCACCGTGCCCAATGTTTTCCAGGATAAACCAGGTAACATGATACCGTTATCCGTTGTGCTTTTACTTCTTCTGTCTTTCCGTCCCATCGTCCGTTGTCGGTTTACTTTCTTCGTCCTGCTTACTTTCGTTGTCTGACACATTAACTTTTACTTTTGCAGTTGAAGGAAAGAAACTTCCCTTCAAAAAACTCGCGCCTGAAGAGGAAAGTCTTCTTACCAACATCAAGCGCGCACGAGGAGGGGAGTACATCCGGTGGACACCACTACCACCTGATACTTGGAGCCTTTTCAGCAGCTCGAATCCGTCTCCTCCAAGGCAACAAGGCACCTCTTCCTCCTCACCCGTAATTGAACCAAGCTCGGAAAAAGAAGATATGGCCGGCACCAACCCTCCTGCGTTGATCCGAAAGCCAAGGACAACTCTTCCTGCAACTGCGCTGCCCCCTCTTCCACCTCCTCCAAAAATAATTTCATCCACAACGGGAGCGCCTTCGGAGCCGAAACGGAAGGCCATGACCCAGGCCAAGTTCGAGGCCAGAAAGAAGAGAAAAGAAGAACAGTGCCGAGAGAAGGACACTGCTCGTGCTGCCACTCCTTCCTCTTCTGCTCCTGCTACGCACCAAGGAGCTAAGGCTGCAACGGGGACACCTGTAGCCAGCATGATGCCTACTGCTACTCCTACTGTGGCTGCCCCAAGTGCTTCGAGCTCCGCCCTGGTCACTGTTGCCAAAAACGTAGACAACCACACCTCTTCTCCCATTCGGAGCACCGCTTTCAGATGAGATCAACTGGTCACCCGACTTCACGCGCTTCGGGAGGCCCACTATCCACGACTCGGTGCAAACCTCGGAGAAGGTTGCTAGGGCCTTGACGCACTCCATGAGGCTTCCCCAGGATATTGCTGATGCTGGCAAGATGTCCTTGCCTCAGGTTTCTTATGCAGTCTGCCAGTCCATGGTCTCGGTACGACTTCTGTTCTTTGTTTTGCTTTATTCAATTCTCGTTGTGACAAACTGATATTCTCAATCTTGTGTATCATAGCTGAACGTCCTCCTCCACGAGCTATGTGATCGTAGTACCTACCACTACAATCACCTCAAAGACTCTATCAGCTACTGGCAAGGAAAGACTGAGGCGCTGGAGCAAACTCTCGCTGATGATCGCCTCAAGATTGAGTTTGATTTGTCCCAAGCTCGAGCTGAAGTGGTGCGGGTGGAGGAGAATTTCATTGCCGCCTTCAAGGGGCAAGAGAAGGCTGAAGGCGAAGCTCGAGCAGCTAAGGAGGGAGAGAAGAAAGCCAAACAAGAAGTGGAGAACGCCGTTCTCCGGATCAGCGAGTTGGAGCTCGTCTCCCAGACTCTGAGCAGGCAGTTAGAGGAAACTGAGGCAGCGAGAGCCACACTGATGGAGGAGCTCGAGGAAGCCAAAAAAGCTGAAGAGGCAATCGAGCAGGCGGTGACCACGAGACTGCAACAACACTATCAGTCTCAGCTGGACACTCTTCTCGACGAGGATAGGGCAGAGACCGAGAAAGAGGTGATCAATATGCTCCGTCAACAAGGCCGACTGAAGGAAGACAACGAGGAGGACGTGACTACCTTCTCCGAGCTCCAGAGCAAGGATGTCATCGACCTCGACAACGAGCCCGAAGTTGAAGGAGTTGAGAAGCCACATCCCCTCGAAGGCCCTGCACCTCTTCCATCTGAACCATTCTTTGAACCAGCTGCTCCTGAAGCTCCTCCCGTTGCCGAAGTTCCTCCTGTTGCTGCTGAAGCTACTGAAGCTGCTGATGTTGCTGACCCTGTCTGTCCTCCCGCTGTCCTTGCTAATGCTGCCGACTCTTGACTTCTTCTCTCCGTACTCTCTCTTCTGCTAGTTGTAATGCATCATCTTCTTCCCCGAGTTATGGGGTTCTTTGTACTTGACCCAGCAATGGGTTTTTCTAAATGAATGATCATTTTCTCTTTCCCTTTTGTTTTTTTTTGTATTGGAACTCGAAGTTGCAGAGCTTGTACAACGTATACATACATGAAAAAATATAATATAAGTGTATGAACATGTTTTATGGATCATAGAATTAGACATGATCACAAATAACTCATAACATAGGCACTTTGAGCATATATAAAGGAATCCTTTTCGTGACGATTGATGCACACTGAACAAAGCACTCTGAACCATATACACAACGGAAGCATTCATACAACGGAAAATAGACATAGGCCTAGATACATCTTTATGTAATTCATTGTGAATGTAATCTGACAAATAAAATTTCATAAGATGAACATAAAGTAACTCAGTTTCGAGACACTTGCTCAGACGATGTCATTAGGATAAGCCACTGGATTTGCTCAGATGACATCCTTAGGATAAGCCACTAGTGTCTCGTTGTAAGTATGACGTCCAAGCGAAATTTTGTTCGATTTTGCAAAACATTCACAATATTACACTGATGTTCCAGACAACGAGTTGATGTAAAAACTTCAAAGCAATAATTTAAATGCTCATGTAATAATACTGGAAAACTTTTCATTGCAACAACTCATTTATTCACCACAGATTCTATTGAAAGAATTGCCTTAAGTTCATAATGTTCCAGGATTTACGAATGGGATTACCTTGCAGATCTTTCAAGTAGCAAACACCAGGACTCCCCAATCGTTCTACGATATATGGTCCTTCTCAATTAGGTCCCAACTTGCCACTGTTAACCTCCCGGATATTCTGAAATACTTTGCGGAGAACGAGATCCCCAACCTGAAGGACTCTTCGCTGTACCTTTTGGTTGTACGCCTTCCTTAGCTGTTGCCGGTATCTTTTCGTCTGAATGCTGGCATCTTCTTGCTTTTCTTCTAACAAGTCGAGGCGAATGGCCATGAGCTCAGCGTTCCTGTCTTTCTCTCCGCTCTTCTTCTTGTTATGCCAAGAGCGTAATGTGGGCAAACTAATCTCAGTAGGAATGACAGCTTCCATGCCATAGGCCAAAGAGAAAGGTGTTTCGTTTGTAGGACTCCTCGGTGTCGTCCTATACCCCCACAATACGTTGTGCAGCTCGGTAGTCCACTTCCCCCACAATACGTTGTGCAAACTAATCTATGCTGGCATTTTTAAATGTTCGAACACATCAAGCCTTTCTTGCATCATCTGCTGGTGTCTGGTGATCCGATCCAGAGCAGATTGCTGCCTTTGCAACATCATCAAAATACGATCAGAGACAGAAGGTTCGATGGGGGGGGGCATGGTCCTTCCTGGCTGGTCAGATGATGGACTGACCCCAGGGATGAAAGTCTATGCAACAGAAGGTGCAGAGGGAGTGGCCTGAGGGATTTGATTCTCAAGCCCGGGCACAGAAGTTTGATCAGTCATGATCACAAAGAGCTAAGGGAGGTTCGTTAATTATTTCCCACAGACGGCGCCAATTTTTGAGGGGAAAAAATACCGGAAAGACACACGTCAGCTGCAAAGGTTCACCTCTGGTTTACTGGTAGAAGTTGGAGGGTGTGACACCCTGACCTGTACTCCGATGATAAAGTAAGTAGATGAAGAAGAAGATGATGAACAGTAAAGCAAGTAGGAGCACTGAAACAATATGTCTATCTTTCGATCCCTGTAACACTGAAATTCTCGGGGTATTTATAGGTTAACCTTTGGTATGGCCATAGATGACCATAGATGCCCATAACACGTGTCCTGCACTCATTACCAAATATGTCAGTAAAATCTACCACCTGTTACATCACACGTGAAAGCCTACCATTAGTTCAGTCGGTTGAGTCTGACAGCATACAGAAGTGACCTGCATTAAATACCGAGGCAGTGCTTTCGGCCCACTTGTCAGAACAACTGATCGCCTCCTGATTATCTCCTCCTGCGAGTCGGTCTCGTTGTTGACTCGAGCTCGAATACGTTGTATATGTCTTAAAATATGACCTGGACATCCTTATCCGAATCACGACGGGCTCGTTGTTCAATTAACACCGAAAACGTTGTCGAGAATACAACGTCTACGTTGTGCACAAGACAACGGAAACGTTGTCGAAACCACAACGAGAACGTTGTTTCGCAAGACCACGGATACGTCTTAATTTGTACAACGTGAACACTATGCATCAGATAATGTGTATCCTCATATTTTAAACACGTGACTCAAACATACGTCTACGTGTCACTTTCGTGCACAAAACAACAAAAGCCAGCTCGTTTCCCCAACGTTAATTAGTTTTTACGAATTTTATCCCTTACAGCTTCAATTGGTGTTGGCAGTCTCCTCACTAGTACCAACGAGAAGTCTTAACACATAAAGAGTCTGAATCCTCTAGTAGATGGCTACTTAGTAATACAATCCGAACCATAGTGTCGCTCTCAGTTACCTACGAGTCAACCAACTCGCACACATTTGCTTAGTAATACAATCCGAACCATAGTGCCGCTCTGGTACACCTACGAGTCAACCAACTCGCACACATTTACCAGGTCCTCAAATGACAAGCAACAAATATACAAATCAAGCTGCTCACAACCAAGCCAAGATGGCTCTTGGAGTTTGTCACCACTTCAACAAGGGCATTACCTAAACAAACTGGAAATTTTACAATTGTAATGTTTGGCACTCAATGGGTGGACCAACTGAAAATTTGGAAATATAAATTCACATTTCTACTGTCTATAAAGGGATGTCTCACTCCTCTTTCTTTATTTTATGTATCTTATTTTCTTAGTTAAATAAACTTAATAAGTTCAACATTAATTTAAAAGTTAATTCATATAAATTTTAGATAAAATAAAATAATAAAAATTAAAAGTTAATTCATATAACTAAGTAGTGTAACATTATTTGTAATGGAGAAATTTTTTTTCAACACTTGATGTGAATGATCATTGTTTCCTTCTTATCACAAATAATTGAGAAACGAAGAGAGAGAAAATATTGAAGAAAAAAATAGTGTGTCCGGAGTTTTTCACTTAATCCTAAAAATAGAGAGAATTTTTTTTTTTAAATTTGTATTTAAGGTTAACAAGTTCACTGGTCTGAATAGAGAATACCATTCCCTATATATATAAATATATATGTAAAGAGAACAGTAATTATCTCCATTCTGTTGTTCACTTTTTTTTATATGAAATAGTCTAGGGATATTCCCATGGTGTACTCCCAAATATACTTCCAAATCCTAACCGTTTATCTCAGTTATTAAATGGTTATAATTAAAATTAATGTGGCATTAGAAAAGACAAAATAAATCAACTCAAATCCTGTCCTTTAGTGATTGATTATAAACGGTTAGGATTAAGGAGTAGATTTGGGAGTACCCAACATTGTTTTTATATTTAGAAAAAGAGGAATGCTAGCTCTACTCTAAGTCAACTCATACACTTACTATCTATTGACCACTTGTACTTTTTTATTTATTTAAAAAGTGTTTTAATTTCAAGAAAATGAACAGGTGGTTGCTGGATAGTGAGAATAAAAGTTTAACAAGGTAGGGCTAGCACTAATGCCATGCTTATGGTACAACTACGCTGGGAATAGCCCAGTGGTAGGTGTATCCCTTCCTTAGAGCATCTCCAACCGGGCTCTATAACTCTAAATATAGAGAACCTTTTGAAAAATCCAACTCCAGCCGGCCTCTAAAACGCTACAGTGGGTCTTTAAATATAGAGGCCGGGAGGGAAGATAGAGATGACCTCTATAATACTGTTCACATTCTTACAATACCACTTGTGTCCTCTTTTTGTCTTTCAATTTTTGTTAAAATGTCGATTGTGTCCTTTTGACTCCCCTTTAACCGTGGTTAAGATTCATCCACCCATTCTTGGTTTGTTTTAAATATTAATTATTTTTTAAAATTAAAAATTGTTTTTAATATTAAAAAACTCAAAAAAAAGTTTTTTAATTTTAAAAAACGAATTAATATTTTTTTAAAAAACCAAGGATGGGTAAGTGAATCTTAACCACGGTTAAGGGGTGTCAAAAGGGACACGTGGCGACTGTGGTTAAGATTCATCCACCAATCCTTGGTTTTTTTAATAAAAATATTAATTAAAAAAAAAATACTAAATGAATAGTGTTATAGGGAAGAAAACATATGAAAATTATTTTTTAAAATACTAAATGAATAGTGTTATAAAGACAAAATAGTGATTTAGAATTGAACACTGATGGAGCAAAAAACCCAAAAGTGGGACCCATCTCCTCTAAAGATAGAGAAGATGCCGAAATAGAGGCGAGATATAGAGTTTTGGGTGAGAGATGGTCTTAGGAAGGAGGTTCCAGGTTCCATTCCCGAGAGGGTGAGAGTGGGTTGCACTCTCCACCTGCCTTTAAATTACAATATATACTGATTTGCTAACCGGGGTTGCGACGTGTGCCTCGTACAAAAAAAAAAAAAAAGGGTACAACTATCGTAGAGCTCTTCATTTTATTGTGCCACATTGAGGTGTCAAAGCATCCTTCCAAATTCCCTACTGGTATGTTTTCTTATCTACTTGTCTTTTTGTTTTTTTAATGACTTGGGATCTCCTACCGTGTATGCTGGCGGGGAGACCTCCAGCATCAACGGGGATCCAACAATACCACTGTGCACATGGCGCAACCCATCCTCCCTCTTTTGCAATTGATTTTGCCGGATATACAAAGGAGTAGGTGGCAGCTCAACAGCTAATGCTAGCAGGTTCCCCGCCAACTAGCACTGGAAGTGATCTGGTATCTTTTCAATTTTTATTTATTTTAGCTTCTTTTTAATTTTTAGTTGACCCTATATGTCACTCATCGCGTCCCACACTATTTTGTTCTTCAACGATTTCCGTGGTTGTCTTAAACACAGCACAACACCCTTTTTCCGAAGAGTTAGGGTCAGATCCAATCGTAATTGAATTTGGGAGAGTTTCATCACACCCATCACAAGTCAACATGTGCTCCTTTTAACTGTAGTTAAAATTCAAATTCACTAACTTTTAGGATTTATGTTTTTAACCTTGATTTTTAGAATAAAAACTAAAAGTACTAGCGGAAGGCGTGCGCATTGCACGTGTGTACAATTTGATGCACGTGAGAGAGAGGGGTGGGGGAGAGCGACTGGGGTGAACCCTAGAGGTCAGTGAATTTTAACCACAGTTAAAGAGTGTCAAAAGAGACAAGTGTCAACTTGTGGGTGCAATTGATGAGAAAAGGATAGTTTGAGGTGGGTGAATTTTAACCACAGCTAAGAAGTGTCAAAAGGAGTAGATGAAAAAAGATAATTTGAGATTTAAGTAAAACATTAAATTAAGGTTTTGTCTTAATGGTAGTTTGAGAATTTATTAAAAATAGGTAACGGTTTGAGAAAGGGGTAGTTTGGGATTTAAGTGAAACATGAAAAGAAGGAAATGTATACAAGGGTAGTTTGAGAATTGAGAAAAAATCAGGCTATGGTTTGTTAAGGGGGGTAGTTTGGGAATTTTCATCAATAGGGGTAGGGGTGGTTATTGAACAAAATGTTCGTGAACTGCTCGGGCTCGGCTCATTAAAAACTCGAATATCGTTTGTTTATTTAATAAACGAGCCGAGCTTGAACACCGTTTTTGAGCTCGTTTAGTAAACGAGCCGAACTTGAACACACCCTTGCTTAGCTCGATAAAAGCTTGGATCGATTATTATATATATATATTTAAAATATATTTAAATAAGTGTGTTGTGGGTGAGTGTGTGTGTTGTGTGTGGGTGGCCATGTGAGTGTGGATGGGTGTGTGTGGCCGTATGGGTGTGTGTGGTATTGGGTGTGTGTGTTACAAAGTAAAGTTGTGGAGGTGATATATGTTAAAAAAAAACAACAAAAAACCGTGTGATGTGGGACCAAAGATAGTCCCACATCGGTTAGGAAGTGAGTTGTTCAAGTGATGTTAGCTATTTAATTGATATTGAGAAAGAAAGAAAAGGGCAAGGCCCAAAAAGCGCAAGAGAGTTGGCCACTCATGAGTCATGACTCACTTGCTCGGCTTGGCTCAATGAGAAAAGCAAAATGAGTTGGCTACTCCTTTATTTGACTCGGTTATTCCCTATTTGACTTGACAAAAGAGTTTTTTTTTTTTTAAATTCAATTTATTATTAAGCTCGTTAAAAGCTCGAATTCGTTTATATTTTCACGAGCTGAGCTCGAGCCGAGTTCGAGCCGAGTTCGAACAATATTTTTTATGTTTGAACTGAGTTCGAATCGAGTTCAAACAATAGTAAAAATTAGCGAACCAAACTCAAACATCTCATTACTCGGCTCATACGGCTTGGGTATAACCCCTAATTAGGAGGGCTTCTCTCATTATAGACTTATAGTAGAGAAGTGATATTTCATTTGCTTCCTTCAAAGAAGAGTTTTTTTATTTAATTTTTTAAAAAACGATTGTAGGATTTATAGGGCAAATATATCAATGTTACCAAGCGCCAACATAGCTCTGGCCCAAATTTTATAAAATTTCCAAACGCAACTACTAAGTGCTTCCTTCCCAATTTTCAGGAGCAGTAAATTTCGAAAAAAAATAAAACAAATTAACTAGCAGGCGGAAGGTGCATGGCTGTTGGTGCAGCGGATATACAAAGGAGTAGGTGGCAGCACAACAGCTAATACTGGCAGGCTCTCCGCCAGCTAGCACTGGAGGTGATCTGGTATCTTTTTTTTAATTAAAAAAATTGGTTTCTGTTTAATTTTTAGTTGACCCTACATGTCACTCATCGCGTCCCTACTCTTTTGTTCTACAACGATTTCCCGTGTTTGTCTTGAACACAGCACAAGACTCTCTTTCCGAAGAGTTAGATTCATATCCAATCGGGATTGAATTTGGGAGAGTTTCACCATATCCACAAGTCAACACGTGCCCCTTTTAACTATAGTTAAAATTCAAACTCAGTAACTTTTAGGATTTTTAGAATAAAAACTCAAGAAAATTAACCCTAAGAGCTAAAGGGCAGTTAAAGGGGCTTGTGAGTGCGATAAGATCTGACTCTTTTCTGGAATGCTCACTCTTTGTTCCTAAAATCCTTCTTATGAGTTACGTCTTAGCCGGGAGCCTCTTTTACCTTGCCGCCCTTTGCTTACTTTGGCCACGGTTCATCCGAACCGATTGAACCGGAGACCCAACCGATTCGAATATGAAAAAACAGATTTATACTAAGCATTCAAGCCCTCTCTCGCAGCTAAATCTCTGCATCTTTTAAAAGTATGATATTCCATTTGCTTCCTTCTTTTTCTTTTTTTTTTGGTACAACATATATGTTTAGGCCGTAACGCCGGGTTAGGTGTTAGTATATGTTCGGTTCGTGGGCGGGTGGAGAGTATAAACGACTCCCACCCTCGAATTGAACCCTGGACCTTCCCCCTAAAGCAGGGGATACACTACCATTGGGACAAAGCCCAGGCGTCCATTTGCTTCCTTCAAAGGACTGTTTTTTATTTAATTTTCAAAAAAAATTGCAGGATTGATAGGGCAAATATATCAATGTTATACCAAGTGCCAACATTGCTCTGGCCAATACTAATTGCAAATTTTATAAACTTAACCAAACTTAGTGCTTCCTTCCCAATTTTCAGGAGCATAAATTTAAAAAAAAAAATCAAAATAATAATAATAAATATATATATTATTCTAGTTCTTCATTGTCGTCATCATCATCAAAATTAGAGATCTTTGAAAATCTTCCGGACCTGTTCCAGAGTGACAAACAGCACCACCGTGAAAGGTCCCTGCCTCGAGATCGTGGGTATAAACCCCTTATACAGAGCCATGGGTCCCTCTGCCCGTACTGTCTTCACGGCGCAATCTAGCGCGCCAGCGTAGGGTGGCGCCGCCCCTGGCTCCACCACCATGTTCATCACCCTAGTCTTTATCACATCAACGGGGTTCGACGCCACAGCAGCCACGAACCCAGCCGCGAAGCTAGCCGTTACGTGGGTACCGAGCCCGTCCTTCATCAAACCCTTCTCCAAGATCGTTTCTTTGATCTGGTCGTATGACGCCAGCTGCGAAGCCGTCACGATCATGGCTCGGTTGACTGTAAGAGATGAGCCGCGCCACAGGCTTGTGACTCCCTCCTGCTTTGACATCTGGGTAATGGCGTCGACTACGCTCTTGTAGTTGCGCCGTTGGGCGATGGGAAGCCGGCCGTCGGCTTGCATACGGACCATTGCGACGTCGGCGGGGTTACCGACGGCGGCGCCTATGCCGCCGGCGATTAGGCCTGCTGCTATCTTGCGCACGAGCGGCATGTTTCCTGAACTGGGGTCGGACCAATTCTGCTTCAGGATGTCGTAGAGACCCATTCGGGTTGTGGAGTAGAGTGTTTGGCGGAGGACGGTGGCGGAAACGCCGGCGAAAAGGGCGGAAACGCCTTCGGTTTTGAAGATCCGAATTCCAACGGAGATCGGGCCAACCCGTGGTGGCGGTGGCGGAAGGTGCATGGCTGTTGGTGCAGCAGCGGCGGCGGTTTGGGAGGCCAAAGCTGGTCGGAGAGTTTGAATGGCAGGATTTGGGACAATGGTTTCTCCCTGAAGCTGCATACGGACCTTGATCAGATCCATGGGGTGGGTGGAACAGCCCGCAACGATCGAAGCAATGCCTCCTTCGGCAAAACCTTTCAGACCCATCTTGATTTTCGGCTCAAAAATTCGATTTTGATTCTAAAAACAAGTTGGATACAAAAAAAGAAGATATGGGTCGTGAGATTTACAAGTTTTCTAGGTCTTTTCTCTACCAAAAAATCGAGGGGAATAAAATAAAGATTCAAGAAGAATAAGAAGAAGAGTAGCAATTGGGGTTCATGTCACTGGAGACGAGGAGATGAGAGTGGAGGCTAAAGGCTATAGAGGAGGAATGAGGAACGTTGGGCCTCTAGAGACACCAAACGAAAGAATGGTGGTTTTGAAGAGAAAATGGGGAAGACTATATATAGTATATAGGAGAAGAGAAGGAAAGGAAAAGGAAAGGAGGTTCGTAGGCCCAAGGAAACGCGTTCTTGGCTTGACTTTTGACACTATTAATGGCTCCATATGACAATAATCTTAATCCCGTCTTCTGGTAAGGACTAACGAACCCTAGTTAACAATGATTACGGAAATGCACGTGGTCGTTGCTAGTAGTTCATTTTAGAATTATATTATAAAATAAGAATTGTTTACCTGGTATTGTTTTCCAATAATTTACGTTGGTTGTGTCTGTATTCGAGCCGAGCTGAAGTCCAGCTTGGCCAAGTTTGAATTTGGCTTAAACATGTCCAGTACTCCAGTTTGATTTGAGCTCCAATGTGTAGGCTTGATTATAAGCCAAATTTGAACATTTCTAGCCAAACTTAAACACTCTCCTACACGGCTCGATATCACTCCCATGATTTCTATACCTGCATTAGGGAGCATAATTTGAGTTGCTCTAATTATTTAATAATTGGGTTAAGACACTGACAAAGTGTAAGGGGAAATACTTACCGTACCCATGAATTCTAGGCATTTACTTATTGACAGATGCCCCTTTTAAATGCTACCACTACTCAAGAATAAGACTTATTATGGTTAAAACATGTAATAAGAATTATTAAGGGTATTTTGGAAAAGAGCAATAGTCTCCTTGTTGGCCAAGGAGGGGACTATTCCTCCTCTATCTCTCACATAACCTACCCTTCCAACTCTTATTAACTCGGATTAGTCTTTTTTTAATCCTTTAGATAATTTTTTAATTTTATTTTTTAAATAATCAAAGGATCAATGGGTGAACACTAAGCGTGAATGAATTTTAACCACAGTTAAATGGGATTAGAAGGGGACGTGTGGCAAGCAAATGGAAGCCGAGATGCCCCTCCTTGCGTCACCGACCGAGGAGGCGATTATTTTCCTTTGGAAAATTAGGAGATCTATAGAAAAATAAATATAATAAAACGGTGGAGGGCTAGGACCATATATCATACTAATTAAGCTTAAGGTGTACCGGCCATTCATTGACGCCATATGCTAAGATTGACTTGGATAAAAATGTGACCTTCATGGATGATACTCTTATATTGCCTACACGTGTCTTTTAAGAAAGAAGACTTGGATGCGTATTAGAACGAGTCAGTAGTCTCCGCAGCGCGGTGTATTAATCAATACACATTTACGAGTCTCTGCCTCCCTTCTCTGAATTCGTTACTCAAATTGCCAACTCCCTCTTATAAGGGGTTTGACCAAGTGATTAAGGCGTGTGCCCTTGTTATTGTGTATTAGTTTCCTCCATGAACTGCAACCATTAAGTTACTAAGTGGAGTCCAGCTTTTAGCCCAACAGAAACAGCAAAAAGAAGAGAGACTTCATGAATGACCATGGTACAGTACTAGACCAGCTGCTTGATGAAGATGTAAGATTTTCTATAAGATTTATGGTCTTGTAATGTTCATGGTCCAAACTCGAATAAAGTCTACTCCAGTTAAGGTTTCAGTTGTAGCCAAACAGTAATGTTTTATGCATTAATTAAGTATATCGGGTTATAAGGATGGTCTATAGTCTCCTTGATGGGTTAGGACTCTAATGACCTAAACCCTATAGTATATATACTACATATAGGCTATCGGTCCCAGATCCAACTCCTAAGAAAGCCTGCAGAAAGAAAAGCATCTTCCCCGTCGAGAGAAAAAATGAGTCATGGAATCTGAAGACCGTGTGCTTCATCATCATCAACAACAAAAGGTTCTTCTCTCAATTTTCAATGACCGACTCAGGTATGTGATTCTTGAATCTTTGATTGACTAGATCCAGAAAATATAACATGTGGTATCAGAGCCTTGGTGCTCAATCATGTTCAAGAATACATCAGGATTTTCTGTGAATTTTTTCATAAGAGTTTACATTTATTTTTCATGTAATTAATCTGTTTAAGTTTGAATGAGAGGGATTTTCCAGCGAAAACTCATCGCCGGAGAACCATCGGTCTTCCGGTAATGGGATGCCATGAAAGATGATTTTAAAATGTTCTTTTTTTTTTATGGTGGTTATTTCAAGACCCACCTTGATCTGATTAGAGGTCGGGAAAAGGAGAAATCAAGTTTTCAAAAAAAAAAAAGGGGGTTTTCGGCCGTTTTCTTTTAGACGGAGATTCTGTCGCCGTCCGTCGCCGGCATAGGATTCCGGCAGAGGGGTTTTGGTCGCCGGAGGGTGGCCGAGCTTTTGGGATCGACGGCAACCGGATTGGTGGCCGGTAGGACCCCCAATGGAAGAAGGACAGCTACGGTTTTAGGGTTTTTAAAATAAATATAAATAAATAAAAACGGGTTGAGAAGATGAGTCCACGAGGTTCAGCCCGACCCTGTGGCCCGAACCGAACTCAAGTCGACCCGAATAGGTTTGACCCGAACTCGTGATACCCCGATCCGAACCCGAATGGGTCGTGATCCGACCCGGATGAGGCATGACCGGTTCACTAAACCAGACCGGTTCTCTTGGACCGAACCCGAACCAGACTGGACCGAATTACGTCGTGGACCGGACCGCGTAACCGCGTCGAACCGCGCACGCGTGAGACGCACTCCGCGCGTGAGACGCAACCCGGCGCGTGAAACGCGTTTCCTGCGCGTGAAGTGCATGTGCCACTCGTGATGTGCTGTTACCTGCGCGTGAAGCGCACTCCAGTGCCCCTATTGCTAATCCCGCGCGTGTCAGCGTGTCCGACACGGTTCTTGCGCGTGTCCTATACCCCCTGGCCTAATTTTGGCTGTAAAACCTTTTTTTGGGGCATATTTCAGTTTATTTTTCCGCTGTAGAGGAATTTTATGGCATTTAGTGCTCAAATAAGGCCATTTTTAATTTTAGACCTATTTTTGATGCCTAATTCAGCTTTTGGTAACTCTGGAAAGTTTTTTTTAGACCTAAATTAACTCTTGGACCATCCCTAAAGTATCCTTTGTATTTATCTGGGGTTTATTTATGTTGATTGTGCCTCTATAAAGACCTTTTGTGGCATTAAGAGCCTAATATAACTAATTTTCAATTCTAGACCTACTTTTATGCATATTCTAGTATCTGGGCACTCCGGAGAGATTTTATGGTTAATTAACCTTTCAATTGCCTATAAAGTAGTTGAATGCATAAATAAAGTATGTTTGGTGATTGTTTAACGAGCTTTAAGGTTTACGGCCTATTGATTTGGGAAAATGGGTGAACACATGATTAAGTTCATTTGTGCATTCAAAATGACATCCAATATAGTTGTTATCTCTTACAAACTTCAGACATCTATTGATTACACACTTTGATGTAATTTTTGGATATAAAGTATTTTTCTAAATAAATTTTTGGGGATAAGACATGTTTATTCGTGTTTTAACATATATGGGCATGACTACTTAGTATAATGTGCATGATGTATTTTGTTCAACGAATTATTTGAAGTTCACAGCCTTAAATGCATGATGATTGCTTGTATAAAACTGAATTTGTTTTTAAAATTCAAGAATTGCATTATCATTGTGCTTTCCAATGCATGTTTTAAATTATGTTATTTTAATCTAATATCATGTGGAAGAAGGGATTAGTGCGCCTAATATGTATGAAAAATTTTTGCATGATGCCCATAAGGATTTTATAATATGTTATAATGTTCATTGATGCATATTTGTTTAATCTATGTATAATTCCTTGGGGTATGGAATTTTAGGCAATTCCCTATTTGGAACCAACCAGATTGAAATGGTCGTGTTAGTCACCAAAGTGGCCTCGATCAGGAAAATTTGGGTGGCGTTCAAATGTGCATGGTTGTATGATTATTTGCTATATATTGAAAAGGGAGTGCCATAAGGTTTTGCGTTTGATTGTTATAGGGTGGTGATCAAGCCCAAAGGTGGGTCATCATCTTGTACAATTCAAATGGAGCAGGAAGGTTGATGTGACATTGCAGAGACTAGAGGAGTTTAGGCCCAAAGGCTTAAAGTTTTTAAAATTTGTAGTATTCATGATCAACTTGTCTTGTGGTGAAGCTAATTCACCAAAGGAGATGAGCTAATCGCATGTTGCATTCTCGGCCCAAAGGAGGGAGTGATGATGCAAATGGCTATCTCACCAGAGGATGTATTTATAATTACAGTCACTCTGGATTGTCTGATTGATACCCCATCAGTCAGATATGTTTCTATATCAATAAGAGCACGAAATAAAGATAATAGTTCATGCATAAGGATGATAAAATACAAATTTTATGTGAGCCTTTTAGTCTTCTCTTACAGATAATTGTTACTCTATGGGCGCTGAAAATATTAAGTTAAGCTGACCTTTGATAAACTCGACTAAGATTCAGTAATTTTAAGGATGAAAGTAAAAAATATGTAATTAAAGATAAGGCTAAGCATTAGGAATGAAAAATGTCAATATACTGAATTTGAAACTGTGAATGGTCAATATCAAAGGTTATTTATGGAAGAATTCCTAATATTATATAAGGTATTATTTGATAAGGTGACAAGTTCAATGATTATTTTATTTGAGAATCATAAGTATTTATCTAAGTCAATTGACTTATGTTTGATATGATGAATTCATGGAAACATCCTAAATAAAGATTGCAAATATGAATTCATTGAGATAATGGTCAACATAAAGTTGATGTTGCAGTTTAAGTTTGAATCTCTCCATGTGTACTTTAACCAATCTGTAACTAACCTAAAGTGCATAAAGGAAAAATGGATAAAGTGTAAATATATTTACATCAATATAAGTTCAGGATGAGAATAAATTACAGTATTAAAGTCTACAAAGCTCATAAGGTAATGAACGATTAACGTTACCGATTCACATTCGTGATATCTTAGAGAGATTCATCAGAATTGAAAATAAAAGGTTGAGAGAAATCATTGATAAAGAAATATAGATTAAATGCTAATATTCACACAGTTTATTAGATTTAAATATGGTAAGGGGATCATTTCTTTATCAATTTATTAATGCGTCATAATATTAAAATTCGTGGTTTGTAAAGTGAAAATACATTGACATTAAATATAATATTTTAAGAATGTATTCAAGGTGATGCGATAAAGTAATTTTGAAATGTAAAATTTCAATCTGAAGATTTGTTTGATAGCATTAAGTAAAGAAAATTTAAAGGCTTAAAAGAAATTTCTCTCTACAAATACTAATACAATGACCTATATAGATATTTGTAATTGATTCTCTCTTTCATGAGGTATAAAGATGGTTCATTTATCTATATATATATAGATATCAAAGTCTGGATTTTGTTTATGATCCATAAAGATAAAGCTCATAATCTTCTTGGTAAAAAGATCTAAGTTATGAAATACGACATAAAGTAAAGATTAAAGGTTATTTGCTTAGTATCTTTGAGATTATGGGATAGTTAAAATATTATTCAATATAGTCATTTAAAGAATATAATGAATAATTGGAAGGGAAGACCATGTTGCCAAAAGTTATGAACAATTATTCGTTTATGTTAGAATTCATATAAGGAAATGCTCTAAAGACTATATTGTATATTTCAAAATAAGTTCCTCATAAAGCAATATTCAAGACACCATTAAGTGTTGAAAGACGAGGAAAATTTCAAGAAATTAAGTTGCTTCTTTATCAGACATTTAAAGAAATTAAGAATAGTCTCTCTCGTAACACTAGCATTATTGAGATTAAAATGTGAAATGTTAAAAATGGCGATAACAGTGGGAGTATAAAGTCTCTACTTATTAAGTTTAAGGATAGCCTTATTTCAGTCTACCAATAGACTTAAAGAAGTGATGTTGTGTCATACCTAAAGTCTCTTATTTTGATATAGTTGATGGTCATCATATAAAGTTTTAAGGTGCTATTGTCTCCCATTCGGTCTAATTTGTTTCGCCTGAAGTCAAAACAATTTTGATAATAAGGATTATATATTACTTTTCATCAGGATAGGGGGAAAGTAATGTTTGTAGCATGAAATCTATGAAGAAAAGTAATATTTTAAACTTAATAAAGTTATATCTGATAAACATTAGAAGAATGTTCTTACTCAATGATCTTCATAAGGAGGTGTATACAAAACGATAAAAGTTCTTAGAAAAAAGATAATGAGTATTAAGTTTGTAAGTTCAGGAAGTTTGCATAAGGTTTTGAGCAAACAATCAAGTGAATACTTCTTTCAATTTTAGGGTGAACATTATAGTTGAGTACATCAACGTTAAGGTCAGTGGGAGAAAATATATTTTGATTACATATCATAAAATTGTGACATTAAGGATTTGGAAATGTGTCGTTTAGGTTCACCATTATAAATCTCTATTTGTTGGTCTCATGACCTCTTGTAATTGTCACAGAAAAAGTTTTTTCATTTAGAAAGTTCTAAGGATGATTGGTATGTCACATTAAGCTCCTAAAGAGAAATCTGTATTATGAACTATAGGTTGACTTGTCAGAGTGTCCTAAAACTTAGGTTAAAATTTGTGCTATAAAGTTTCATTATTGCACTTTGATTGAATAACCTTATGTATAAACAGGTCTTCACTCGTTCGAATATATCTCATGCAGTTAAATAAAGTTCCTATTTTAGTTGTGATATATTTGAGTGTTAGACCATTAAAACAGTTATAGAGTAATTGTAGAAGATTAAAGTATATTGACTCACATAATGGTATTGATACGCATCAGGTTATCGGGTATTCAGGTTCAGATTGTACTGGACGTCTGAACATCAAGTAGTCGACATTGGGTTTTACTCCTATTGGTTGTGATATTGCTATCTAGTGAAAAGTATAATGCTTTTCAGTATGGAATCGTTGACTAGGCAGGAAGGATACATGACTTGTTATAAGGTTTTTGAACAAGTTATGTGATTGCGGAGTTTTATCTTAGGGCTCTAGGTCTTCAGTTTTATTACCGGGCCGTTGGATATAATTTTACATCAGTTTACTTCTCTCAAAACAATAAGACTTAAAGTTAGTCCAAACACATGGGCGTAAGGTGTCTTGTTGTGAGAGAGAAGGTTAGAGAACATAAGGTGTCTGAACCATTAACCATAAAATTGAATCATAAGGTATTTTAGAGCTTGTCTAAAATGAGACTAAAAGACAGCTTGTATTCATTTGGTTAGTGGGAGTATGTTGCTAGCATTTCAGTTACAGACAAAAAGTTCTCTACTATAGTTATTGAAATTTGTCTATTAATTTGTTCTAATCAGAACGACATAGCGTTGCATCACTCTGCATTTCCATTTTGTGTTAAATGGTGTTTTAAATTTGCAGATTAAGTGACCTAGGCAAATTTTGAGGATCGAATTTTGGGATGTGTGAGGTCAGCACATCATAAGGTTATAATGCTTGAAACCATAGAAAATGAGGGTACTAGTATAGTGACCATGGAATGATGTCATATCGTAGTGTTGATATGATGGCCTCCGTGATCCGGTATTAGTGTTTTCATTTGTCTAGGTTTTGTTCACCACATTTATGTATATTGGCTTAACTATCTGGAGTATGTTTTTAGTGTGGCCACACGTCTGTTATTTTCAAAATTAAGTCGTTTATCCTGGAGAGTCATTTTAAAAGAATTTTCCGCATAAGTAAAATGTTTTCTCTTTTGATGATCATTGCAGACCAAGTGGGAGAATGTAAGATTTTCTATAAGGTTTATGGTCTTGCAATGTTCATGGTCCAAACCCGGATAAAGTCTACTCCAGTTAAGGTTTCAGTTGTAGCCAAACAATGGTGTTTTATGCATTAATTAAGTATATCGGGTTATAAGGATGGTCTATAGTCTCCTTGATGGGTTAGAACTCTAATGACCTAAACCCTATAGTATATATACTACATATAGGCTATCGGATCTGATCGGTCCCAGATCCAACTCCTAATAAAGCCTGCAGAAAGAAAAACATTTTCCCCATCGAGAGAAAAAATGAGTCATGGAATCTGAAGACCGTGTGCTTCATCATCATCAACAACAAAAGGTTCTTCTCTCAATTTTCAATGGCCGACTCAGGTATGTGATTCTTGAATCTTTGATTGACTAGATCCAGAAAATATAACAGAAGATGGACCCTTCTAATTCAACCATAGTCGGCCACAGGCAAGGTTTGAAATTTAGCAAAATTTCGGTTCATCCAACCCCAACTATATCGAAACTGACTTTTTTGTTTTCAGAAAATAGATTTTGGTCAAAATTTCAAAATTTTCAAGTCAAATTTCGGATTTTGGAATTTCGGCAAAATTTCGAAAATTTATTATTAAATAGGTTTTTTTTATTGTTTTTTATAAAAAAAAATTGAAATTTTCAAAAATTTATATATTAATTTAAAAAATAAAATAATAATATTTATATAAATATATAAATTTTTAATAAAATATTATTTTTTAACATATATATTTAATTAAAATATATATATAATTAATATTTCGGATTTTGAAATTTCACCAAAATCCCGCAATTTTTTGGGATTTTGGTCCGGGTTGGCTGATCAAAATCTCCGGTAATTTCGAAATTAAAAACCTTGGGCAACACCACTTGGGTTACTTGGTGAAAATATTATCAGTTTATAGCAAGTAAATCAGACGGATAAGATTTGCCTAATCCAGGTTGTTTTGGATCTAATAGGCGTCTTTGCCATTTCAGCAGTCAAAAATGGCTCATCATCGATCGCCTGCCTGAGTGATTCAGACTCATTTTTTCCACTACAAGAAAACCCGTTACCAGTCTTTGTTTCTCAGCTCAAAAAAAACAAAAAAAAACTTGATTTCTATGTTGCACTTAATACCTACATTGCCCACCATTCCCACAATTCCAAGGTTACATTTTGCACACTAGCCCTGTGAGCAGTGAAATCTTGTTGTGGGGCTACAAAAGACGCTTGAAATTTACATGGACAACTACAAGCCCTTAAGATATGCCAACATCTAATCCATTTCCCTGGTTGGAATCCAGACTTTCAGCTGGGGAGAGAACCCTTGCATTGGTACATTCTACATGTTTCTTGCTCAAATCTATCTGATTCAGAGATCTTGGAGCCTGCATTTGTCACCTTTGGTTGTGTATTACCACATTTGATGACTACTGCATATATAGTTTAGTTTCTGCAGCGAGCTTTTATTACAATATGAATGTAATTGACATTGATTCATCTCTTTTTCATCCTAGTATTTGTCTTCTGTAATATATAATCCCACATTATTTGGTCCCACATTACCTCTCTGCCACGTTGTATCACTCTTATATAAAATGTAGAAGAAATTTATTCTCTTTCTTTTTCTTTTCATTTTTTTGATGATCTACTTTGGCACCATAAAACCTTTAACCCAATGTGTTATGAACATTACAAATCATCATCATCATCATCAAGCCTTATCCTGAATATTTGGGGTCTGTAACATTACAATTATATATGACACTAACAAGTATAATATACGAGATTTTATGAAGCTAAAACATTAATATAACAGCCACCGACATATGTTTGAAACATTTTAATAGTTTCTTTGCTCCTATTATTTAATATAGTTTATTATTATGTTATATGAGGGCAGCTTGTGTCTACGCATGCAAATTCTAGAATTGGAACATGTAAAGTACAAAAAATTTAAATAAAAAAATTCTGTAAGCATTAACCTTTAAGGATTAACTAACGCTTTACTAATTATGAGACTTACAACTAAAGTCAGAATAGTTAACAACGAAACCAATTCACTTTATACGTTACATCCCCGCATTCAGTGAGCGTTCTACCCATGAAAAAAATTCGCATAAAGAAGATTTCCCCATGTTATATATCTTTATGATTTGAACTCTATGATGCACTATATTTAATTAGAAAATATTTCAGGGATTATTAACAATCCAAATTCCATATGTTTTTTCTTTTATTTATCTAAATTATTGTTTTTTTTTAAAGAAAGTATCATATAGCTTCTCCCATGGTCATAAAGAACTACAGAACAGCTTGTGATTTACCAATCGGGGCATCGAACTTACAGATATAAATAAATCTATTAACTTGTAAAGTAATTTTGATTACACATACATTGTGCAATTTAAGGAGTCTTGTCTCATACTTAGGGTGTGTAAATTGTAAACGGCCATGGGGATCAAGCTGAATCAAAATCAAAACCCCAGGTTTGGTGAGCTGAGAGGAATGATCTCATGCCATGCATAGGAGACCAACTCACACTGCATTTACGATACAACAGATAAACCGGGGCAAGGTTTAAGACTAGTGAAGCCAATATCTGAACAGGATGTTAAGGCGATATATCTCCATAACTACCAAAAAATGGAAAAAACATTACACAAGATAATATGAACAAGTAAAATACTAAGTTTCACCATTACGAAACCATAGTTCATTACAAGTCAAAGAAGGATAGCATATATATATATATATCCATGACAAATACGGAATTAACTGTATGCACTTTATTTTATAGAAGGTACCAACTCAAGGGTAGTTACTGCAAGCTTAGGACTTCAATTTCAAAAACCAAAACCGAGTTGGGTTGTATTCCCCATGCTGGAAATCCACTAGGACCGTAAGCATAGTCAGGTGAGCACTGCAAATTCACCAACACGATTAAAAAGTATTAGACAATGCACTAGTCCATTACTAAGTGACAAACACAAACACATGCATTGTCGGTATTAGACAATGCACTAGTCCGTTACTAAGTGACAAACACAAACACATGCATTGTCGCACACGCATACACACAAGCATGAGTCTCGCTAAATTTTAAAAACTTTGTACCAATTGTAATTAACATTTCAAGCAGTGAGGATCATCAGCTCCCGATCTCCCAATCTATTCAAAACTAGATGACTTAAAAAAATAGTGATAAATAAATAAAGGGGTAATGAAAATGCATGAGATTGATTACTTTATGACAAGATTAAATCTGTATCATTCTCATCTTGAAATGTTACACCAAGAACCTTCCTATTCAAGCAGATTTCTGCCAAGAGACTTAGAACTAACCATGTATTAAATGAATTTCACCAAAATATGCCAAAAAAAATCAGTACCGAAAAAAACTATTTTCACTTCTGAAGATAAAAGTGATCAGCCTGGTGCAACGACTTGGATGTAAAATGGACCAGGGGTTGGTGCAGTTGGCTAGCATCCCGGGTTTGCTCCCTGTGGTTTGTGTGTTCAACTCCCACTCCTAGGCTTACCCTGGTGTCTGTGGGGAACCAAGTGGGTCAGTGCAGACACCTGAAGGGACTAGTCCTTGCCTCAAAGGGTTTGGGACACCCTCCGTTACCAAAAAATAAAATAAAACAAATGGCTTTTACTGCAGCCGAATAATGCAGTATAGGATTGATGTTTAAAAGATTAAATCTACAATACAAAACACATTAGGAGGATTGAATTTTACCTGAAGACGGGCAACTTCTCCCACTTGCATACCCATCACACCTTCATCCCATCCTAGGAAAAGGAAGAACACATTGAATTTATTAGTCCAAATGCATAAGAATTATTTCGTATAGGGTGTTGTATCAAACATTAAAAAGAATGATGATCACAACACAGCTGTCTTGAAGAAGAATTCTCATAACATTACGAGTCTAACTAAGCCAGATCCTAAATGCACGAGGTAAAATCTTTCTAGTTGGTTCACCAGCCTACTGCAGTGTAATAATCGGGGGGGGGGGGGGGGGGGGCAATGGTGAGCACCAATTATTGATGCATTTGCATTGGGCTCAGTAAATGGAATCTGCTTTTCATTCTTTAGCATATACCCAAAAGCATCCTGCCTTTCCATATAAATATCATCATATATTGGATGGTTTGGTCCTATTTGGATGGATGAGTTACTAACAATCTCTTGGATCTATTGTTCTTTGAGCGACATGAGTTTATATCAGTATTTCTGATTCACCAATAGTAATCACATAAGAATCTTATATAGGTCAAATTCTAAAAACTAAGTCATTTATCTTGGTTTGATTAAGACTTTTAGAAATCTATATACCCAATTATGCTAAAGGAATACAATTTTGAGACTGTTGCTTTCATACAACTGGTATCAGATTTCTTCTTCGTGAAGCAGTACAACACCATCGTCATAATCATCATCATCAATGCCTAATCCCAAAAACTTGGAGTCGGCAACACCAGTCTTCTTCCGCCAATCCGTTCTATTGAAAGTCACAAATTTAGTCAAACCGCATTTTATCAAATCCTTCCCTACTATCTCCACCAACTGCATTTCGCCTTTGGCCTTCCCTAGGCCTTTTACTTTTTTCAACTTGCAAAAATTCAATCATTACTGGGGCTCCTACTAGATTTTGTTGAACATGTTCAAACCATCTCTATTGACTCTCCCTTATTTTATTATTTTTTGGAGTTACTCATAAAATCTTTCAAATGTGCATATTTCTTTCCTTATCTTTCCACTCATCCATCATTTCGGCTACACAAATTCTATGAATATGTTATTTCTTAATATTGCAACATTCTACTACATAAAGCACAACAAATTTTATCATTGTCTAATAAAAAAATTCCTTTAGCTTGATCAGAATGTGTAGGTCACAGAGCATTCAAGAAGCACATCTCCACTTTAACCACCTAGCTCTAATTTTATGGGCAATGTCAATCTCTCCATCTAGGATTCAATTGCTTTGGGATATCTCCATGTTATCAATTTTAACTACTGCCTCCACCCCATTCGTGTTCTTAATAAATTTACATTCCTTGTATTCTATGTTAGTCTGAATTATTTAAAAACTCTTAGATTTCAAGATATCCCTCGACAATTCTAGATTTGAAGTTACCCTTTCTTTAGGTTCATCCAAGGTTTTAAATAACAATTTTAGTGTGTGTCATTGGTTTGACCAAAACCTTTACGTAATATTGTTACGTATCAGTTCAACCGTTACAACCAGTGTTACAAACTCGTTCTCGGGTTTTCATCAACGAAGTTTTTCCCGGGAGGTTTTCAAATCTGAATTTTTGTAGGAATTTCTCGCCTAAATTTTGGCAATGATTAAAAAACATATGAAAATTATAAAAAATAGTAATAAATATCACCAAGTTATAAATTCATAAAACCAACAACATTGTGTATTTCTAACGATATTTTTAAAATATCGGCTAAATCTCGTGATATTTATGGGATAAATAGAGAAAATTATATTTCTTGCGAGATTTTTTAAAAATCGCGATAAAAACAGAGTTTTAAACTTTAGATATTTTTCTCGGGAGAAATTGGGTATTTCTCGGGGATTTGTAACAATGGTTACGACCAAAATCCGTAATGCACGCATCATGTTTTAAACAAAAATTACAAAAAATGAAAATTGAGAAAAATGTCTAAAATTAATGAACAAATAAAATCAATCATTAACATTAATGTGTATTATGCATGAAGATAATGATTTATCAATTTTAATTAATACGTAATGAGATAAACATGAAAATACATAATCCAAATCATCATAAGTTCATGAAACTTGCTGATATGCATTAATTAACTAACATTAATTTGAAGATTCAAATCATCGAAATCATAGCCTAAATCTAATTTCTGATAGAAAAAAAATGGAATGGTCATTTTTTGGTCTAAAGGGAGCAAGAAGGTGAAAATTTCAAGAGAAGTTAAATGGGTTTCTAAAACCCGTTGTATATCTAATATAGTGTCAAACATTATATTACGGCTATTGTATAACGTAATGTGACTTGTATTAATTCGGGTATTATTGAAACCTTTACGTAACAGCCTTTACATAATGGTTCCAACTAGATTTATTATCATGGGTTCATTAACCTATACTGTGTAATCTAACAAACAACATACACCTAGGGATCTCATCTTGAATTTGAGGTATCAATTCACCCATAACCGATGCAAAAAAGACACGTAATCATAGCTGACCTTGTCGTAGTGAATTCATTTGTCTCACCACCAATTGTTTGCATGGAAGTACCGCTCCTTTAATATTGTCTTTAAAATATTAATATATTTTCTTGTAACTCCTTTCTTACCTAACACCCACAAGATTAGTTATCTGGAACTATATCATATGTTTCATTAAGTCAATAAATATCATCTTTATCTTTAAGTCAAAGGATAACATACGAAGAATATTCTTCATGGCCCTAAACTTCTCTATCAATTGTCCAAGTAAGAAGATATCCTCAATAGTAGATCTTTTCAGCATAATCCAACTTTATTTCCAAAATCCTAGTTATTTGTCTTAATCTTTGTTCCACCACTCTCATAACTTCATAATAGAACTCATAAGTTTAACCCCGCGATAATTGATGAAACTTTGGACATCTCTTTTGTTCTTGTAGCCTATAGGCCAGTACGACAGTACCTCTCACTTAAAATCGATTCTACCAATTTTAGGCATGAGAACCCCGTTTGGTTCGACAACAAAAAATCAATTTTCACCAAATCGTTTTTGAAAACAATCGATGGATACCGAATCAGGAGAGGGTGATTTTGGAACCCGAGAATTGATTTAATAAATCAACGTTTGACAGAAGACACGTCTTTACGATAAAAGAATAGGACTCTTCTTCAAACCCTCACCCAACACTGTTCACAGCAGCCCTCTCCATCACAGCAACTATTCTTCTCATGAGAGTTTGCTGGCAAAAGATCAGCAACTATTGTTCTCATCATATCTTGTTTAGATTTCTTGGTCTAGTTAAAAAATGTGATGAAACTGGAGGGTATTAAACATTATCAATCATTTGGCTGAGCCAGTTCTAATGTGCAGCAGCTGACATCAGCTAATTTCTTGGCTTACAGGTAAATTACTAATCAAATTCCAGCAAACCAATCCGCATGCAAGAAGAAGGAAATACGACATCTACAGATTGAAAGTGGAGTGGCATAAAAGCAATTTGGTGAAGAATACGCCCGGTTTTCTCTTTCTTCGCCTTCACAATCCCATGGGCATGTCTTATTTTTGTTTCCACATCAAGGAATAGATAGTCTCACAAGATTATAGCAGTAATCAGGATGCCATGGCCAAGATGATATTGCCGCCTGATATTTTCCACTAATCCTCATGCAGCAATTAAACCGCTGGTTCTACAATGATGCAGTGAATACCATGATCAGATCCACCATTTGAGCATCGTAAGAGGGCCCCTCCATGTGGAAGTGGCTCACTCTTTCAATTAGATGGGTTTCAACACGGCCTGCTGCAGATTTCAGTTTCTTGTTCAGTTGCTTCACATTTGTTAGCCCATGCCCAGTACCTATCACACATATTTATTTATTTTAATTAGAGTACCATCTTGAATAAACTTGGGTCTTTTTTTTTTGCTTAGTTTTTTCCTGTTTTTCTTCTCTGTTTACCTGTTCCTATTGAAATATTGTATGGAATTTTGTTTTTTTTTCCTTCTTTAATCAGTGTGAATTTATGGTTGAACTACAATTACCGTCTTGGTTGTTTCATAATTATTTTTTATTTTCTGATTTTTCCATTTTCTCTGTTTATTCTTTGCATAGCTTCTGTGACTTTCCCCTTTTCTGGTTTGTCCTCCTATTGTCTTCAATTATGAAGTGCAAGAATGTGCTTTTCAGGAGTTGGGGTACCTCGAGTTAGAATAACTGCACTATACATGTATGGTGAAATTTTATAACAGTAGGGAAGGTGATGGTCATTTGTTCTTTAGTTGAATGACAAGAATTTCATCAGGCCAGTAATATATATTTAGTTCAATATCCATAAATTATAAATCTGGGTCTTTAGCTCAAATCAGGAGAACGCTTTGAAAATGGAGGGTTACTACGATTCTCAAGAAGATGGTGGTTCAAATCTGCCAAGATCCTTAGCTTTGTATTGCAATTGTTAAATATAAATATTATATGGTTTTTCTTACGTGAATGAAAGGACAATAGGAAACAGGTCAAGTTAAAATATAGAGTTCCTGCTTATGTGCGAACCAAAACAGAGATTATTCTATACATCATTTCTCTAGAAAAAACCGCTTCTTTTCAGCGTGTACCAAACAAGAATTAAAAATACGGTTTCGGGGGATGTATCGGTCCCAACCGAAACCTATACATATTGGTTTTGGGCAAAACATATAGAATTTTCTTTTTAAAGAAAAAAAAAAAAATTTAAGTCAAATTAAATTTAAAAAGTATCAAATGAGTTATAAGAACCAAATATAAAGTCATGGGAAGCGACTCAAAAACAAAGTAGCAAACAAAATTCCAATTACAGAATGAATTAAGACATGAATAATTTATAAACACTATGTATCGCCCGTTTCGTATTAGTATAAATATCGTACAAGAGACTACCGACACACATTCGTATCACCCGTTTCGTATTGGTTCGGCGATTTTTATTTCCATGGTACCAAACAAGATCCATATACAATCAATTTTCATCACAATTGATTCATGTACAATCTATTCTAACCACAATTGATCGTGGATAAAAGAAACCGATCCAAACAAGGCCTAAACAACTTCGTGAGTAGGGATATTAACCAACTTCTATACATACATTTTCACATTTCAATTCGAATATCAAATGGTCCCTTCGACCTTCGTATTTTATTCTTGTTAAGAGCTTTATTTTCTACGAAAATAATAACGTTATTTGGTCGCCATTGAGTTAGTGTCTCCACCTAATTTGAGACCTCGTATATAGCCTTCGTTTAGGAATTTTTGAAAAATTACTCTCCATCTCTCCTTAATCTTTTCATCATCCACTAGGACAGCCTTCATTTAGGAATTTTTGAAAAATTACTCTCCATCTCTCCTTGATCTTTTCATCATCCACTAGGACAGAAGGTTGTTGCCCTTAATGCATCCAACATGATCTACATTTCTAGCTTTTCTCTTCCTAATTCTTGCAAGTTTAGACATTTCTCACCTTCTCTTGTGCTTTGCTTATTGTATAAATCATCATATACTTTATATTTGGCTTGACTTATTATTTTCCAAAGTTCCCTTTTAGCAATTTTATTTTATTCTAGTTTTTTTCCATTTCTAGTTATTTGGCAAGTTCCTCATTTCTACACTAATAGTAGTTAACTAGTTACATGTAAAATTATTTCTTTCAAGTTAGCAAATGTGTTCTGATATAACCTCTCACGACCAGTTCCTTTGAGGGTGGCTTAGACTACAGTACCCAATCAGGGTAGTGGGAACTATGGCCTCACCTCAAGACTCAAGTACCACTCAGCTGGCCAAGGAGCATGATCCCACGTAACTTTAGGTGCAATTGTTTAATTCCAACTTCGAACTTGAGAGTCAAGAGTTAGACCCCTCGCAAACACTCTAGCACTAAGGCCCCACCTTGTTTGACCTTTTTTTCCAACCCATCGAGGAACAGAGGGAGCATAGATGACCACAAGGGCCATATCAAACCTTCTTTTTAACCAATCAGGTCACAAAGAGCACAGTGCTAGTCAATATTCATGACCCACAACCCAACACTGTCTACATGACACTAGCCCTTTGGGAGATCATAGTGTACGGTGTACCACTCCAAAAAACAAGACCCGCATAGATTGAGAATGCTGCTAATAACTAGTCCTGATATCATGATAAAACCACCTTAGCTCATAAGTGAAAGGAATTCAAGCACTCTACAATGTATTGGGGGCATATAATGCAGTAGTAGATTACACAAGGCATAATATAGAGGAATATATATATATATATATATATATATATATATATTCTTTCATTGTTAATACCTAATTTTTACATCAGTTTTGAGTTTCAGATATATTAGTCTAACAAAATATATATCATAATACGCCCTACTTTTGAGGCATGAATGATGGAACTAGATAACTTATTATCTATCATGTCTCCTTATCAGTTTTTGGATGAGGATGTGTAAGTTGGGTGCTAACACATGCAACTGCCCACCACAGATAACGGATATTAGAAGTAACACTTGTATAAAGCACAAAACGGAAACTAGTTTATTCAACTGTCTTTTGTAACATGTAAGAGAGGATATAACAGCTATAAGCCCACATCCTCGGCTCATCCTCCACTGATGCAGCAGATTTTGGTATAATGAAATCTATTTAGTAGATTGAAGTTTATGTCCATAAGAGATAATTTATTTATGATTAAGTGAGTATATTATGAATTTAATAAGAGTAATCTAGAGTAGTCAAACAATCTTTGGCCTGGTTAAGTTCCAAAGTTAATTAAGTCTTTAAAGTTTCTCTGTGTCAAGGGGATGGGTCACCTATGGAAATTCTGAATGGTGAAAATTTTGTAAATGGCTTTGCCTTCTAATAGAAGATTAGTTCAGAGCTTCTAGTGGCTAAAAGTGTAATCTAGAAGTATGGTATCTTCTTTTAATTTTCTGTACTCATCTCCACCCTTCTCTCTCTCTTATGCAAATTCCAAATTTGGTGCTCATTCACCTTGCTGGAATTATCATGATCCACCCTTGGCACTATCAATGCAGCTCACAAATGTTGCCCCTTTGTGACTTACGCCCTTCGATGGAATAGCAAATGCTGTCATTTTTTAGAATCCCTATGCAATAGAGGAAAGAAATTCCACAATGCAAGGAATAGACCCTGGTGGTCAAGGTTTGAAATTTCGACGATATTTTTCTATCTCAACGGGTTCCGAAACATCTGAACCATGTATTTTGGTTTTTACAAAATTTCGCAAATTTCGATTGAAATTTCGTATATTTTGGTTGAAATATTTTCTACTAGTTTTTTTTTTTTTTTTTTTTACATTTTCTCACACGGTTTTTACAAAATTTTGTATATTTCAATGAAATTTCGTATATTTCGGTCGAAATATTTTTTACTGTTTTTTTTTTAAATTATATTTTCTGTTGTTTATTTATTTATACTTAAGTTGTAATGGTCATTTACAAAATAGAACTTATGTTATAAAATAATAATTTTAGATGCCTCTTTATAAATTAATTTCATTTTTATCTATATTTCAAAACCCTCCCTTAGATTACACTAATTACAATAAAGATTTTTTAAAAATTGCATAAATGATCATATTACCCCTGTGTTGCAAGTATTAACCTAATTATATTTTATAAATTAAATAGTATTTAATTATTCTTAGTATTGATTTTTATTATACACACAATAAAAAATTCAATAAAATTTTAATACAATATTTTTAATTTTAACTATTCTTAGTATTGATTTAACTATTCTTAGTATTGATTTTGATTGTATTTGAGTTAATTGTTATGCTTGATTGAGAAATAAATGCAACTTTTTAAGTAAGTTACATCAATATTAGTGAATCATATTGTCGTCAGAATCAGCACATGTCTTTAGATCCCTTCTCATTGCATCTCTTATATACATTGTTGTTTTTTAAAAAAATTTCATTCTCAGATGTGTATTAACATCTAGTTTAACATTTCCTAAAGTTTCATTGAAAAATTATATGTTTATCAATATTTTTTTTCGATTTTTTCCTCCACGTGCGATATTGTTCCCACGATATCGATATATCTTGCGAAATATCCTCTATATATCTTTTTTCCACAACTCGAAATGACATGTGATATCGATATTCAGAACCTTACTGGTGGTTGAGTAGGGGTGTGTGTGTGGTGGGGTGGAGTGGCGTTCCAACATCCAATCTCCACCATTGGTATTATTACATTCCAAGATTTACAAGATTCATCATACTCAGTCCTCCCAATGCTTGATCATTGCATATTCATACATAAACTAATAAAATTGCTAATGCCCAAACCCCACTCCTGTCCCCACACCAACCGACACACAGATACAAACAAACATACTTATTAATATTATGTATAAAGCTGCAAGCAAGGAAAACCATAGAGTGTGCATGGCATGTCTTAGACATGAATATGTATCCAACCAATGACATAATTTATTAGGAAATAATCCAGCAACTCTTACATCAAAAGGTTAACTTCTATGAAGACTATTCTTTGTTTAAAATTTAAACATATAAACCTACGCACGTCCCCAGCAGCAGAATGCCATAGTAAAAATCTAAAGCATTACTTACATCAGAAGAAGAGCATTAAAATAGATAGAAAAGCAAGAAGAAATTTATATTGCAGTAATAGAGTCATAGTAGAGAACAAGCACATTCATTCACACAATGCAATAGTTGGCATTCAGAAGCGTTTTTCCCACTGCAAATTAATTTTTCAAGAAGCAACAAAATGGGGAAAAATATATACAAGGAAGTAATCTATTGAATGACACCAGCAGTCAAACAAAATTTGAAAACTCAAATAGAATTCAATGTGAGAAAAATGGCGGGTTCACCTTCTTGAAATACCACCATTAACTTTAATATGATAGAGACACAAAGGAAAAACGAAAGAAAAAAATTTAATGTGGTAGGGACAAAAAGAAGAGAAAATACAAAGTAGCTACCTTTTATAACTGAACCTTGGCCTATTTTAAACGTGAAAGGCTCCTGCCCAGGATCTTTCGTGCTAAAACAAACAGAGATTAGTAAATGAGTCATATGTAGATAGGTGACGAACAAAAAACATAACACCAACATAATTTCTACTTTAGCAATGCAAGAAGTAAAAGAAGAAGGCAAGAACACAATCCAAACCTCCAAAACTTTTTAGAGAGATCACCATTTTTCCCTGCACAAAGGGGAAAAAACATTCAACTCAATATGCATAACAATACCGAATAATTTTAAACGGAACCAACAATTATCAATAACAAATGTAACATTGAACCACTAGACTATCTAGACGATTGAAGTTGATAACTTTTCTAATTGACAGAGATCACTAGCAAAACACCCCATTCATCTCAAGATTTTGCTATAAACCTCTCAGTGAATTCCCTACATCTATCCCAATAAATCACTTTCAAGATTTCCGTTAACACGTCCCACCCCGAGCCCCAAGTTCTTCCCAGTGAGTACTGAAAGGCTTCAAGGGCAGGTAAAATACCCCTGCAAGGGACATCACCACATCCCCATTGTTTTATAAAATTTGAAGATAACCCATCAGACTAATCCGAGAGAAGCATATCAGACAATGATAAAGATCCCACATCGAAACAAACTAAAGATGGAATCAAGGCCTATATTTCCTTATATTGCTGCAATTGAAATTAAGGTTCATCAATCGCTCATGCAAAGTGTATATACAGTAATCAAGATGCTCTATTTGTTGATACCCAAAACAGATTTATCTAGGAATTAGAGGAAGAACAATTTCTTGATAAATAAAATGAGTTGGGTCATGGTGTGAGTGATGAAAAGTTAGATTCTGGCAGAGATTCAAGAACCATTAAAAGGGTAAAACAAAACATATGGAATTCTATAAAATATATATCTTTTACTGGGTCTTCCAATCATTTCCACCAAACCCATTTGATCACAGAGAGAGAGAGAGAGAGAGAGAGAGAGAGATGGGGCTAACCAAATCCGGTGCAGTGGACGGTGACTTTCTGACCGGCGACGGGTTTTGGACCAGTTCCGGCCTGCACCACTTGCTTTTCCACTCCCATCTTTTGCTGCTTCACTTCTTCTCTTTGCTTTACCTTCAATTTTTTAGGTTCTCTTGGATCTGCAAACTGCACAGTGCACACATATATTGCATTTAGCCATTTATCCGTGATTAGCCGACGCCGCATTCGGCTACCTAGCCAAATGCCTTCCCATCTGGTCAAGGGCGGAGCCAGGGGTCTCTTTCGGGGGACTAACAATGGTGGGTTCGGTGCGGAGTCTCCGATATTTTTTATTTTTTTTTAGGACCAAGTTCATTCGTCATCGCGTTTATTTGTATTCATTTATAAAGAATATATTTGTTCTAAGAAGTTTATGGCTCTACCCGTGCCTGGAACTATGGTTAAGCTTGACCAACTTAAGATTAATATGCCAGAAATGTTAAACCTAGTCACATTCTTCTCCAGATGCAAGGTGGTAGCAACCAGGAGCAGAGTGAGGATTCTCTTGCGGCTGGCTAGCAATGGGGTTCGGTACACCTGTTATTTTTTTTTAAGGACCAAGTTTATTGGCTATCGTGCTTGTTTTTGTCCGTTTGTAAATAATATATTTTTTTCTCAAAAGTTTAGAGGGCTATAGTCCCTCGGCTCTACCCTCCCCTAGGCTACACCTCCATTAGTACTATAAGAAAACAAATTCAAAATTTTAGGGGGACTAAAGCCTCCCTAACATGAGGTGGCAACAAGTGTCAAACCATCTCATTATTATAGGGTAGCAACACCATGTGTTGCACCTACTTTGCATATTTGGAAAAATTTTGACTTAGTGCTCGGGCTAACACTCCTCTTTTCTTATTTCTTTTTAATAACTAAGGTTAAATGGAATAACCTTAGGGTGAATGAATCTTAACCATCATTAGTGAGTATTTTAAAAATAAATAAAAAAAAGGAAACGTTGACCAATGAGGACCGACATTCAGCTAGTTGCCCGAATGCACTGTCCGCCAAACATTTCTCTATTACATTTCCTCACCCAACATCCCTATCCCTGCGCAAAGAAATATTGTCCCGCTCTAAATATCTAAATGCTGGATTAAGTACTATAACCAGGATAGCTAACTCTGCATCCAAACACTGACATTATGTATAATTGAAGCATATGAAGACCAAATCAAGACCCACAAGACATCGTTTGGTCATGTCACGGGTGTTAGATGGATAGTTAGACCTAAGGCCAAAATGTATATGATTGTGGCACCATTGTTATGTATACTAAGCAGAACACACGTGTGATGCGATCACATGTGGGTGAACAGTAATAATGAATATAACATATTAGAGCTATGAGAACAAAATCATTAAAATGGAAAAAAAAAATCAGGAATACAATTTAGAAAACTTATAACAATAATAATACTCAACATCTTATAATCTTTAAAATCATTGATAATTGATTGAAATGAGTTATGAAATAAAATTGAAGGAATATGCTTTAAAATGAGAAAACAAATATTAGGGGGCATAAAGAAAAGAAATTGATAAATAAATAAAAAAACAAAAACAAAAATAAAGTACATATAAAGACAATTAAATGCCTAAATACAAAGGAATGAACATTCTTGGATTCAACACACGAATTATAGAATATTTAAACATTAAATTTTTTAAAAAAAAATTATTTTCTTTAGGGTGGGGGATACGAAAGAAAAAAAAAACAATGGATTAAAAACATGTCCTTCTAGACCATCTCTAGTCGGATTAAATAATAACAAATAAATGAGCATGATTCAAAACAGACATTTTCTTACAATGGCAAAGAAGCCAACGCAAACCACCAACCGAAGAAACTATATACTCACCCCTTCATAAAACAAAAATTATAGAAGAAATATACAAATCTATATTAGAGACCCCTAGAGAGGTCAAAGATGACCAGAAAACTGAATTTAATCTATGATATGTTATATCCAAAGGAGTCCACATCAAAATC
This sequence comes from Tetracentron sinense, assembly GCA_015143295.1. Lineage (NCBI taxonomy): Eukaryota > Viridiplantae > Streptophyta > Magnoliopsida > Trochodendrales > Trochodendraceae > Tetracentron > Tetracentron sinense. The sequence continues at coordinate 19,501,856 of CM026574.1, forward strand.
CAGGTTGCACAAAGAAAAGCATAATAGGAGCAAGTGACCCATTTCATAAAAATAAAAATAAAAATCTTGAAATGATATACAATATCACATACTCATGGGTAGAAAACTCATATACGAAATAGTTTAAATGAATATATTGGATCGAAAGCTTACTGGAACTGCAGTATATGCATTGCAAAGTTTTATGCTAGTGCTGAACTTGAGTGACTCCCTCGTTGGCAGTTGCAAGATGTAATTATCTGTAACTCCATCCATTCGTCAATGGCCTTGACATAGGCAATCTAATGTTTCAACCGTTATGCACTAATCAATTTAAGAGACATGAACTGAAAAATATTTTGCATAGATGTAGGAAAAAAACCTTCGAGCTACCTCTTCATGATATTTGAAAAAACAGCATCCTAATAGATATTAAATCTGAGGAGAAATTTGCCTACGGTCATATATTAGGATGTCCAACTGCAAATTGTAACGCAAGTTAATAGTTAAGATTTAGAAATCAACAAAAAGATGAAAAACACATTAAGGAGTTGCTAGAAATGTAACATAAATACATAATTAGTCACAAATAACTCAAAAATACAACTGTGAGTCTACATCGTGCAGGATGATTTGAGTAATTTGAGCCCTGATATATTATGACACATTAAATATAAAGGGATCCAATGGATATGTATAGATTAGTTTCTTGAATGTACTCATTCATTGTTAAAAAAAAAACCAATAAATGGAAGAAAGAATAAATACGCCATTAATGTGTACCTGTAGAGGAGTTTGTAAATATATAGAACTCTATTGATGAATGTTATCCAATCTCCAGAGCTCCAACAATGTCATCGATGTATCTCTATGTTCAGATTTAAAGCTATATGTAGATGGATAGGGAAAAGGGCTGGATGGGGTTTGAGAGGAGTTGGTTTAGAAGGAGAGACACATTGATGGGATAGGGAACGTACATGGCAGACGGATGGGGTTTGAAGGAGTTGGTTTTTAATGAGAGAGAGGGAGAGAGATAGAGACGTGGATACATGAGAGGTTTTCTCTTGTCTCCAACTTCCTTCAAATACTCAAAGAATCGTGGTTTTCAAAAGAAGTTGTAATTAGTTATTTTTGAAAATTACATTAACACCCTTTATTAACTAACTCAGGTAGGAATAAGGTATCATAATAGTGGGATTGCATGGTAATTATAAAAAGATTCAATCAATTTTTTTACCCCTACCATTCTCATTATAATAGTAGAGAAGAGGAGATAATTAAGTCGCTCGTTGTTCTTTGAGTTAGGTCATTGTCTTACCTTCTGTCATGTCCCTCTTGCAAAAGAGAGGTACAAACTCTTCTCTCAGTGGATGATCTTCTTTTTATTTTTTGTATGTTTTAATATACGCAATGGTCCCCAATCCTGCTAGGTTTAAACTATATTTTGATCCAAATAGATTTAATTGTGAACGTAGATTCCTTATCGAACCTACACCGCATCTGTTTTGTCGCTGCAGATAATTCATCATCATTTTCGACAACAAGGTCTATAATATCACTTCCATGAATTGCTATTTGCACCGTCATTTGTTGAAAGTAACAATTTTATGCCCGAGAAAATTTGTTTTATGTTTCCACCGGTGAATCGGAGGAAGATCCTGAAGGAACTCCCCAATTATTTTTTCTTCCCTTCCTAGGTGTGTGAAAACTGTGAAGTAAATACTTTCACGTATATTTATATCCTATCTCTTATATGTAACTATGTGGATAGGTTAGTGTCTTGAATCCCCAACCACTTTGAGTGATTCTGGATTGCACACAACCCTTTTTGAGCCTTGTCTCCCAGTTGGAGACTACACTGTACATCCAAGAAACAGTTCCAATAGCGAAAGTAAGTGTTTTTTTATGGGGTTAATTTGAATCAGACATCGATTCAAATGAAGAAGTATCGGAGAATGGGATAATGTTTTAACCGAAGCATCCACGCATCAAGGGCCAAGGCAGCTTGATGCTGAGACTTTAAAAGTAACATTAACACCACATCATACTTGTGCATGCCAACCTCGTTCTTGAAGTCATCAACAAGCAAGTAATCAATAAACTGTTAATAAAATAAAAGACCATTTGAGAAGTCTTCGTGAATTTGCTCCAACCGAGATCATCATAAACATTCAAAAGACAAATTGGTGATCGAGAGCTACCATAATACATGGTCTTGTGAGATAATCTTCTCGACGATCATCATAAACATTCAAAACACAATTTGGTGATCCAGAGCTACCATAATACATGGTCTTGTGAGAGAATCTTCTCGTCGAGATAGTTATTCCAATACGAAGGCCTTCAACTTTCTTCTTCTAGCGTGAAGCTCATTCTCATTGCAATCACTTAGCTTGTTGATGTAGACCACCCTTTTTTGAGATTAAGATTGAATTACAACACCCCTTTAATCTATTTAAGAAAAATTAAACAACAAAGTAAGAAAGAGAGAGGTAAAATCAGAGAAGGAATGCTAGCCCTAGTTTCTCTCTTTCCCACTTTCTCTATAAGAGGAGCACCTAGCACCTATCTTCACCTTTACTAGCTGCAAAAGCAACCGGTTGAAGCTAACAGAGAGGGTTTAAATATTAGCTTTAACCAGTTATAAAAGCAGTCGGAAAAAGTAAAGATATATTCTCTTCCTATAGAGAAAGTGGGAAAGAAAGATACTGGGGCAGTATTCACCAAAATCAGATACCATTTTCATCTCTTCCATGTGCATTCATACTAACTATAGCAAGACAGGTAATTCATAGAGGCATTGACTAAGCAATAGGACAGAACTAAAACACTATAATTAGTACACCAAATGCACCCTCCCTTTCTATCACCTCCACCATTTTTTACCCAAAGTTAGACATCCACCACACGCATTGATGAAACAAGGAACCAAATCCTCTACTGTTATAATCGGATCTGGCAAATCCGATTATGCCCATGAGGTTGCCATGTGTTCCTTTTGACACCCCTTAATTGTGGTTAAGATTCACCCATCCATAGGGTTCCCATCCTAGGGGTGGGTGAATCCTAACCACAGTTAATGGGTGCCAAAAGAGACATGGGCGACCTCAGAGCATAACCGGATTCCCCAATACGGATATAACCGTAGAGGATTTGGTTTGATGAAACAAACGCTCAAACGCCCTCCTCCTCACAGCAGCCTTTAATTAAGAAACCAAATCCTCTACTGCTATCACCCCTTGAGGTTGCCATGTGTCCCTTTTGATACCCCTTAATTGTGGTTAAGGTTTACCCTCCTCTAGGGTTCACCCACCCATCATTGGCTTTAGAAAAAAATATTAAATTATTTTTTAAAATAAAAAACTATTTTTAGGGTTTTTAATATTAAAATACTTTTAAAAAAGAATTAATATTTTTTTCTAAAAAGCAAGGACCGTGGGTGAATCCTAAGGATGAATGAATTTTAACCATAGTTAAGAGGTGTCAAAAAGGACACGTGCCGACCTCTATGGTGATAACGGATTTACCAAATTCGGTTATTACCTTGGAGGATTTGGTTTCTTAATTAAAGCGGCCAGAAAAAAAAGAAGATAGAGCAACGGTGAAACTCATTTCTCGTGGGACCGTTAATCAAAGGAATTATTATACAACTTTCTCAATAAATCTCTCTCTCTACTCTGCAACAAGAACCTCTCTCTCTCTCTCTTATCCTCCTCCCTCTCCTTCATGTTTCTTTTCCTTCTCTGATCGATGGTGGGTGAGTTTCAGACGATGATTCGCTAACTGGGCTCCAAAAAAAAAAAAAAACTGGGTTCCTGAAAAACTCCCTCGATCTGGGTCGGAAGAAAAATCCATGGAGGTGCAGCGGATTAAACAGTTGATGCTCCTCTGGTCTAGACTGCAAAGCACCCGTGTAGCCCTCGTGGGTGGAAACCACACCGCTTCCAGGTTTTGCACTCGCTAAATCCTTCTTCCCTCTCCTTTCGCCTGCAAATTATACTCTTTTCTTGTTTTCACATCTTTGTATTTGATTTCAAGACTTACCCAACAAGCCCAGCCTTTTCTCGGCTGCTCTGTTCTGCTATGCTCTGTTTTTGCGAAGAACAGGGAAGAAAAAAAGGGGTTACAATGGAATTGGCAAGTGGGTTTCGAGCCAAGCAACAGGGTAAGATCAAACACCTTTATGGTAGAGGGATTGATGTGAATTCTGATAATCAATTGACTATTAAGCTTCTAGATTCTAGGGTTTTGAGGGTTGTTGCAAGATCGGTGTTTTTGGCATTGGTCATAGTCACATTCCCCTGGATTGGATCGATTATTGGGGGGTCCTTGAATTCTTATCGTGGTCTTTCTGAGACTGGTACTGGACCTGATTGGAGCAATGTGGGGTTGTTGCCTATGCTATTCCGTGATTTAGCCAAAGAAGGGCTCTTTAGAGAGGGTGATAAAGCACTCTATGTAAGCACTGTTAATGAGAAGGTGATTGAAAACAGCCAGATCTTGAATGATAATGAGATGGATCTGATCTCCGATTCGGATTTCGAACGCCAGAGCTCAATCCCTGATGATACATTTAACTTCATGTTTGTGTCTGGCTTTCGGGCAGCTGAATTCATCGATCGAACACTCAAGACTGGCGGAATTGCGGCCATTCAACTAACTGATGACCCTTTGAATCCTTTCATCAAGCCCCCAAATTACAAAATTGTTTATCTCCGGCGATTCAATTCCACCATTGTGGCAATGAGGAAAACTGGCCGTGCCAATGTATCGATGAAATCACCAACAAAGAGACGCCTTTTTGCATTTGCATCAGAAGCTAAGAAGGCAGCATTGAAGGGCCTGGAGGATGTCCTCCTCGAACCACCACGAGCGGCTTCAGCAAAGTCGAACAAGTATTTGAAGAGGACTAAGTACCTCCCGGATTTAACCGGGGATTCGCTTGAAGGTTACCCACGTCGTGTCTTCATCGATGTTGGCTTGCCAGACAAAAACAGTGGCAATAATGGGTGGTTTGCGCGGAATTACCCAACAAGGAATCGAAATTTTGAGATGTATAAGATAGAGACGGTGACGGAAGAATCATCGGGCAAGGCAGTGCCGCAGATTGGGATGTCGGATTGGATAAGGAAGAATGTGAGGGAAGAGGAGTATGTGGTGATGAAGGCAGAAGCAGAAGTGGTGGAGGAAATGGTGAAGAGCAAAACTATCTGTTTGGTGGACGAGCTGTTCTTAGAGTGCAAGCATCAAGGACTAGGTCGGAAGAACAAGAGCAGGAGGGCTTATTGGGAATGCTTGGCTCTCTATGGAAAGCTGAGGGATGAAGGAGTTGCTGTTCACCAATGGTGGGGTTGATGATCCTTGTGTTGTTTGTGTGTAGTCATCTTAGTATTTGTATAAGGAAGAGGTTGATGTGAAGGAGTGATGATGTTTGTTCTGTTTGTGTTTTTCTCTTTCATTTGGTGTTGTTATGGAGTGTAGTCTTAGTATCTTTAAGGGAGAGTTTGATGTGAAGAGGTGATCATGTTTGTTTGTTTAGTCTCCTGGGATTTTCTTATTTAAAGAAATAAGGGTAGAAGGACATGTTCAGAGTATTATCAATTATGAGATTCCCCACTCTTCTAATGGTATTATAGTTAGTTTTGTATCTCTCTCTCTCTATATATATATATACATATATAAAGTTCATTAGTCCTAGTGAATGATAGCATTCCACATATTATATATATATATATATATAACTTTTTTTTTTGGTGAAACAGGCATGTGGGTCTTGTTTATCAAATGACCTTTCGTTGGAATTCAAAAATGAATTGGTGCAAGTTGAAGGGTCTAGACAGGCAAGAGAACGTCACGGAGATGATGAATAGTGTAAAATTGTTGATAGCGCACGATTTGATCTATGTCATGACTTTTAATAAATTGGAACATCAAAACAAAATTTGTATTGCTGACCCAGATAGTTGGGATAAAGCATTGATGATGATGGCATCGTATTGGTCTTTCTCGTTGTTTTGGTGAAATGGGCATGTGGATCTTGTTAATCGGATGACCTTCAGTTGGGCATGAAATCTTATTTTTTATTTCTTAATTTTTCTCATTTAAGGTTCTGAGATTTTTTTTTGATGTTCTTGAGAATTGAAATATCAACTTAACTGTTGTTTCAAATCAATATAAACCAACTTCAGGCTCAAGCTGGAGAAAATCTTCGTCATCTAAGGTTCCATTAGATAACCATAATAAACACAGTTGTCCAGTTCTCCATGAATATGAAGATCAGTTATTCCTTGATCTTCCAACTCATGGAGGTGATAAATTTGAAAGAAAGTTTAAGCTCCAGTGTTATGATTTCTACCCATTCCTTTTAAAACTAGTTATTTTCAGTATTTGGTGTGTAAGCAAGACTCGAACAGGGAATCAATGATAACAATAAACTTAAACTATGAAAATAGCATTGGGATTAAATCATTTCTGTAATCAACTCTAAACCTTCATGATTTCCAATTCCATTTTAAAGAAAATGATGCTTTAGCAGATAAATTCAAGAAATTCCAAGGGTCTTTTGGTTATGATTATGGCGTTTTTCACGTTGCTCCTTACCCACATGCTTAGTGTCGACTATGCTGATGTTTCCACCTTAAAAGGGCCAGTAAAATGCAGATATCGGCGGTACGGCAGACCCTTCTAACATCATGTGAAGGGCTACGATGCAAAAACAGAATGCTATGATAGCATTTGACAAAATAAGGATCGTCTGATCTAAGCTATAACCTTTGTGATGATGCCCAAGGTTGTATGAGGATTTTTCTTGGTAAGATTTTCACACGCTTCTTTTTCAAAGCAGAATAGGTAAGTAGTGGTTTTTCCACCTTTCCTTATGTGTCTTTCCCAAAAAAGGGAAGACCCTTTATGTAGAGAATAATAGATCCATTGGATCATTAATTCTCATACCTTGATCAAAGGAAAATGTTACCAGATCTATGGTCTGGATTAAACCACTTTATTGTCTCACCACACCCCTTTGTCAAAACGGTTACCCAACTTATAAATGTGTTTTACTCCAGTCAAACTAGCTGTTGTGGCTGTTGACTTGGTTTTACATCATTTAATGGTCCACTCTGATCAAGTTACCCAATCTGATGAGATGTGCCCCATCATCAGACGTCCCACAATGTCAACATGCATATCATGATCATGCAAATGCAACATGAGAAAAAAATACTAATATATAATAGATATTTATTTTGCTTTAAAACATGAGTGATGATATTGTATATGTGAGGTGTATGAATGTATGTATGCAACTAAGTTTTACCCAACAGATTGAGGCTTTCTATTCATCCAGATTTATCCATCAACCGTGGTTATTCCAATCAAGGGCTTGTAGCCACATGATCCTACATCTCTCATTTGGCTATAAGCCCGAGATGTTATTCTGATGATCTTAAACCTATGGAGGTTACATGTCTTTTAAAATCCTCTGTCCCTATGGGTTTTGTCAATGGGTCCGCAACCATCTCCTTAGTAGAGATATATTCAACTGCATTTTGTTTTTTTTGGTATCACATCAAAGATGTAGTGATATTGCAGTTCTATATGTTTTCCTTTTGGCCCAATTTCTTTATTCTTAATGGTTATTATCGCAGCCTCATTATCACAAAAAATATGTATAGGATTATTAGGAATTCCATGTATTTTTAAATCATTTAAGAATCCTTTAATCCATACAGCTTCCATAGCTACTATGCTGCAAGCAACATATTCAACTTCCATTGTGTATCTAGCTACACATCCTTGCTTTTTACTTAACCATAAAATGGTCGCAACACCAAGTAAGAAGACAAGTCCAGTAGTTGATTTTCTATCATCTGGATCCCCTACAAAATATGCATCACAGTATCCTATTACTTCCAATTCATTTGATTGGTAGGTTAATTCAAGATCGAGTGTTCCTTGAATGCATCTCAGTATGCGCTTTAAAGCTATCCAATGTGCCATTCCAGGATTACTCTGGAATCTGCTAATGATACTTACAACAAAACTCAAATCTGGTCTTGTGCACAACATCGCATATATCAAACTACCTACTACTTGTGCATATGGTTTATTTTTCATTTCATTTATCTCACTTTCATTTCAAGGTGTCATCTTCTTTGATAATTTTGTCCCTTTATATATGGGTGATTCTAGAGATTTGCATAACTCCATTTTGAACTTCTTCAAAAAAATTTCTAAGTATGGTTTTTGTGAAAGACTTAACTTTCTAATTTTTCTATCTCTAGAAATTTTAATTCCTAACACATAGTTAGCTTCACCCATATCCTTAATTTCAAATTGGATTTTCAACCATTTTTTTATTTCCATGATTTTCTCTAAATCATTTTCAGCTAGTAAAATATCATCTACATAAAGGGAAATAATTATAAAATAACCCCCACTAACCCAAGTGTATATGCAGTGATCAAAGTTGTTTGGTTCAAAACCATAATTTAATACTGAATTATGAAATGTATAATACCATTGCCTAAAGGATTGTTTTAGTCCATATAAGGATCTTTTTAATTTATAAACTTTATTCTCTTATTCTTTTATTTCATATCCCTCGGGTTGTTTCATGTAGATTTCTTCTTTTAATTCACAATTTAAAAAAGTTGTTTTTACATCTATTTAATATAATTCCTAGTTTAAATGAGCTACTAAATACATCAATATTCTAATTGATGTAAATTTTGCTACGGGAGAAAACGCTTCCTCATAGTCAATTCTTTCTTTTTGAGTATAGCCTTTAGCTACTAATCTCGCTTTGTATTTATCTATAGTTTCATCTGCTTTTAGTTTCTTTTTCAGAATCCATTTACATCCTATAGCTTTTCTGGTTTTAGGCAAGTTTACAAGCTCCTATACCTTATTCTTTTCTATGGATTCTAATTCTTCTAAAATGGCTTCATTCCATTTAGAAGAATCATTAGATTTCATTGCTTCATTATAATTTATAGGATCATCTGGAATTTCTTCATTTAGTAATGCATAATAATCCTTTAAGTAACTAGGAGGTTTTCTTTCCCTTTGAATTCTAGTTAAAGTGTCTTGCACTTGAAGTTCTTCTATAACTTGTTCTTTATCATGCATTGTTTCTTTTTCTTTTGTTATTTCAAATAATTCTACCATTTTGTCTGGTTTATCTGATTCCAGATTATCTTCAAGAAAGTAAGCATCTCTACTTTCTATTAATCCTACAGATCTATCAGAATGATGTACAACAAATTTGTAACATTTAGAATTTTCACAATATCCAATAAAAGTACATTTAATAGTTTTAAGGTCTAATTTGCTTCTGTTTGGCCCTAATATTTTCACATGAGCTGAACTTCCCCAAACTCTTAAATGAGTTAGGTTAGGTTTTCTACCTGTCCAAAGTTCATAAGGGGTCAAACCGGTTATTTTGGTTGGCACTCTATTTAATATGTATATAGCTGTAGAGAGTGCTTCACCCCAAAAAGTTGTACTTAAATTAATTTGATTTAATATAAATCTTACCATATCTAGTAAAGTTCTATTATGTCTTTCAGCTACTCCATTTTGCTGAGGTGTGTAAGAAGTTGAAAGGTGAGGAATTATTCTATTTTCTTTGCAAAAATTATTAAAGGCTTCAGATATATATTCGTCTCCCTTATCAGATCTAAACATTTTAATTTTTCTACCTAATTGATTTTAAATTTCTAACTTTTCTTTGAATATATCTAAGACATCCAACTTATTCTTCATAAGATATATGTAACTATATCTAGAGAAGTCGTCTATAAATGTTACAAAATATTGCGTACTTTTATGAGTTTTAACATTTACAGGTCCACAAATATCTGAATGTATTATGTCAAAAAGTTCTTTGGATCTCTCACCTTTACCAAAAGTTTTCCTAGTCATCTTTCCACTTATACATGACTCGCATGGTTTAAGGTTTATTTCTAGGTTAGGGATTAAACCAATATCAGCCATCTTTTTCATTTTCTTATAGTTTATGTCGCCTAATCTCATATGTCATAAAATTGAATCTACATTTACAAAACACTCATCAATATAATCAGAAGAAGTAAATATCATTTTATTAGAAGTGTTTAAACGGTACAAGCCATCTATCTTAGTTACCCATACAAGAATTTGATCATGTTTCCCAATTGATACTTTAGAAAAATGGAAACAGACTTCAAATCCCTTTTCATCTAGACGTGGAACAAATAAAAGATTTCTCCTCATCGTAGGAGCATAGAATACATCAATAAGAAGAATGTTCATTTCTCCAGGCAACCGAATCTTTAGAGTTCAAATTCTAAGAACTTCACAGTAAGTGTTATTACCCATATAGAGCTTATGGTCATCGGCTTTGATATCCTTCATCTCTACAAAATCTTATTTTGTCTTTGCCACGTGTCGAGATGATGCAGAATCCACACACCAGGCTTGACAGTCGCAGTTAGCTAAAAGCGATTCTGACACCACACAAACAATATCTTTAGGTCATTTATATCTGTCATTATCATTTTGAGGATGGTTTGCTTTATGGTGGCCTAGTTTTCCACATTTAAAATAATTTCCAGCATTTTGTTTTCCTTAAAATTTTTCATTTCTCTTTGGAAATTTATTTCTCTTATGTTTGAAGTTCTTCTTATAAGGTTTATATGGTTTTTGCTTAGAAGAGGAGGGTGTTGAGTTTTCTACAAAGTGGGACTCACTGTTCTTCTTTTTGGCTCTCCTTTGAGCTTTCACGCCCAATAACATAGGAAGAGTTTTCATGGACACATTTTGACTTGACAAGTTAATATCTATTATAACCGATTTCCATGAGTTTGCCAAACTGTGTAATACAGTTGACACTTGCATTTTATTAGGAATGAGATTTCCTACAGCCGCTAATTCTTTAGCTATAACAGTCATTTTGTTAACATGTTTAATAACAGATTCTCCTTCTTTCATACTACTAGTATTATATTTCTCAATTAGGAGTTGGATATATGTTTCAGAAGCAGTTCCATATGATTATTGTATTGCTTCAAACATAGTTTTTGTTGTTGTATTTTCTTCAAATATAATTTCTAAATCTGGCTCCATAAAAGTAAGCACTATAGATCTAAGCAATTTATCATCTTCAACATATTTATCAAAAATATTCCTAATTGCTTCACCAGCCCTTAGAGGTGCTTCAGCAGGGTAAGGAGTATCAATAAGATATTCTACTTTATCTTGAAACAAGATATGTTTAATTCTTCTTTTCCATGTTGAATAATTGGTTCCATTTAATCTTTCTATTTTACTTAATTCAACACTCACTGTTTTAGATCCATGATAATTTCATAAAGTTAAATGTGTTAAACAAAATTCCAGAAATAAATTACCAACAGATTTCAGAATTTCAGATATAAAAATAATATGAGCATGCAATATCAGGTTTTGTTATTTCTGAAAAAATCACCCCAGAAAATTTTTGTTTACTGTAAATATATTTTTCAATTTCAGATTACAGTAATTTCTTTAATCAAGCATGCAATTTCAGATTCTGTTATTTCTGAAAAAATCACCCCAGAAAATTTTCGTTTACTGTAAATATATTTTTCAATTTCATATTACAGTAATTTCTTTAATCAAGCATGCAATATAAGCAATCCAAAATTTGGGGTGTTAATAATAAATCAGTAGACCAAAAATTCGGGATTAGAACGAGTGCACCTGGTTTATTGATTTGAGATGCTCAAATCTGAAGCTTTTCAGGATGAAAAAAAATCGCAGGCTGATCTAAGATATAACCTTTGTAACGATGCCTAAGGTTGTATGAGGATTTTGTGTGAAAGGACTTTTGGAGAGAGAAAATCAAAACTTCTCTTCACTTTTCCTTTCTCACGAATAGGAGAGAGTAAAGTACTCGATCAAAAATTAAACACAAGATTCTTGAAGAGGAAGTGATCCGGTGTAGCACACCACAAAATAACAACAAGCTCTTATACCAATGAAGGGTTGCGATGTGAAAACAGAATGCTATGATAGCATTTGACAAAATAAGGATCGTCTGATCTAAGATATAACCTTTGCAACGATGCCTAAGGTTGTATGAGGATTTTTCCTTGTAGGATTTTCACACGCTTCTTTTTCAAAGCAGAATAGGTAAGTAGTGGTTTTTCCTCCTTTCCTTGTGTGTCTTTCCTAAAGAAGGGAAAACCCTTTATATAGAGAATAATAGATCCATTGGATCATTAATTCTCATACCTTGATCAAAGGAAAATGTTACCAGATCTATGGTCTGGATTAAATTAACCATTTTATTGTCTCACCACACCCCTTGGTCAAAACGGTTACCCAGCTTATAAATGTGTTTTACTCCGGTCAAACTAGCCATTGTGGCTGTTGACTTCTGTGAACACCCCATTTTTACACCCTTAAAACCCTTTACTTTTATTATTTTTATTATTTATTTTAGTTAATTTTCCCTTAAAACCCTTTACTTTTATTATTTTTATTATTTATTTTAGATAATTTTATTTTTGTTTATTTTATTATCATTTTGCTGGCTCGAAAAGTCCCCAAGCTCGAGAGAAAGACCCTTCAAGCTGCTTGTGCTAAGCCCGTAACTCACCCATCATTCCCCTTTATCACAAATCACTGAAGTTTAAAATCACAACCGAAACCCATTTTCCCACAAACCCAAGTCCATGTGAAACCAAGTCCAAGGTCCAAGGCCCATTACTGTGGACTATATAGTGAGAGAGAGAGGGTAAAAAAAAAAGAAAAAGAAAAGAGAAAAACCACATCTCTTTCGTCTGTAGAGGAGGCAGCATATTCATCGTTGTCTGTTCATCTCCTCCGGCGGCAACTTCGTCCACACCAGTCAAGATAAGGCCGGTCTTCATCTCCGGCAACATCTCTCGAGCTCCATCTCGACGCTTGCTGTGTCACCAGTAGCAACCTTCATCATCGCACCCCCTCACTGCCACCATCTCACTCCAGCTTAGAACCAGGAAGATATCCTTGATCGAGCTCCGGTCACCATCTCCGACGACAGCATCTCGAGTTCGGTTAGATCCTTGGATCTCGAGTTCCCCACCGTCATCCAGACCATTTCGGCAGCTCCACCACTCGCTCTCTCCCTCTCCCGTTCTACTATCTCTTGCTGACGAGGGTTCGAACAATAGGCTTCACAGTACCTAAACCAACCGGCGAACTAGTTTCACCGGTGAACTCTGAGTCGCGCCCAAGGTAAATCTCATTCTTCTTTCTCCTTGATTTTGGTTTATGTCTACTAATTTTATTCCCTGATCAGTAATTTCTAGATCTAGATCTAGATCTAGAATTTCTAGATCGAGATCTAGATCTGCTTGATCCTTCAAGTTTCTTCTCTGGTTCTTCTTGGTTCTATTTCCTTTCTTTTTCTGATTTTCTGAGATCCAATATTGTGGTAGGGGAAGCAATTTCGCTTCTGTTCATCCCTTCTACTGGCTCCATTCCGATCGTCTCTCCGGCAAGTTACAGGTTCTATCCAACTCCGGCCGAAGTCCGTACCTCTCAGTTGGTATTTCCCTCTTCTATCTCCTTTCTATCTTGATTTAAATTCAACTAGATCCAGAATTTTGGATCTGGTTTCTTTGTCTTATTGTATAAATCCCGTTCATGTATATTGACGCCTAATTTGGTTCACCTGAGCAGTCACCATTCGAACCAGCTCGTGCTGTATATCCCGAGATCATCTTCTATCTCCGGTCCCCCCGAAATTTATCCAGGTCTGTTCTCTTTGAATCCGTTCTCAAATTTCCTCTTAGTCTCTCAATCTAGTCTTCTCAGTTCTTGATCTATCTTGTCTCATATCAGCCCTGTATATTCCCAGTAGTAATAGATCTAGATTATGTTTTTTCGTTGTTGCTTTCGTTGAAGATTTCTCTCATTTTCGTGGGTTTCTATCTTGAGTGATCACCAGGCTCCTTTATTTATTTATTTTCTTTGGTTGTTACCTGTACAATATTGCCATGACTTTTTGATTGCCTTCACTATTTACAGATTCATCACTCAGAGGTAGCAACAGAACCGGCTCTCTATCTCTCGTTTCTCTGTTTTTCTTTGCTTTTTATTGGATCCATTGTTCCGTGGATATTCTATTATTTTTTTTTCATTATTTTTATTTTTTATTTTTTAAGAGAGATAGAGAGGATCTTCCACTTTGGAGCAGCCCCATCACCTTCACACCATTGCCGGTCAGGTATAATCTCTTTCTTTTATTTATTTCAATGTATTATTTTATTGTGAATTATCCATATGTGTGCAATAGGGATAGGCCACGATTTTCTTTTCCTATTTTGCCTACATTGGGCACTTAGGTAGTTTTTCTTTTTTTTTTACCCTAAATAATTGGCTCACCCCGTTAGTTAGTCTTACAAAAAAAAAAGAAACAACAAAAAATATAAAAAGATTAAAATAAATTAAAGGTACTGGTCTATCCTCCCTTGGGACCTAAAGCAGGGTCCGTATTTAAACCATAGCCTCTTTTGGTTTAAGGCCGCTCGATCCGCCCTGCTCTTTGCCTTTAATTAAGTCAGTTAGACTTTATTTTCTTTTTTTGCCTACCTTGGGCTTTAGTTTAGTTTTTGACTAGTTAAAACTTGCCAAAATTAAAAAATACAAAAAAAAATACAAAATAACAAAAACATCCAAAAGATCTAAAAGAAATCTACCCTAATAAGTGAACGCCCCCTAGAGCTCCCCCACGAGCACCTAGTTACGCAACTACCTCTCGGAATGAGATTCATAAATCTCAATTCCACACCCCCCAACTCAAATACGAGTTGGAAGCGACCACACTCCGAAACGAGTATAAAAACAGTCACGGACCCCGAACTACTATGAGGGTCTGATTCCGACTAACCGGATAAGTAGGCAGCCCAATCAGGGTTCGACCCCAACCAAAAATAAACTTTTTTACACCCCCTTTAGATTGGTATTCAATTAGCAAAATTAATAAATTTTAGGAAATGTTAAGTGATTTTTTTAAATGTTTGATTTGGACCTAATGAGTAGGTTACCATCATTGGATGGAGGTCCTGGGGTGCCTAACCCCTTCCCCAGGACCTAAAGGGATCTCTTACCTAGACTACTCGGGACCGTAGACCCCCTCATTTGGATTATCTCGGGATCCTACTTCCCCTAAGTAGGTGGCGACTCTTAAAAATAAATTTAGCGTTATTCCTCTACTCTCGGACCTTATCTCGACACTTAGAGTTGAGAGGGGAGGAAATGCGGTAAATTTAGGTGTTTACAACTTGGTTTTACACCATTTAATGGTCCACTCTAATCAAGTTGCCTAATCTGATCAGATGTGCCCCATCATCAGACGTCCCACAATGTCAGCATGTATATCATGATCATGCATATGCAACATGAGAAAAAATACTAATATATAATAGATATTTATTTTGCTTTAAAACATGAGTGATGATATTGTGCATGTGAGGTGTATGAATGTATGTATGCAACTAAGTTTTACCCAACGGATTGAGGTTTTCTATTAATCGGGATTTATCCATCAACCGTGGTTATTCCGATCAAGGGCTTGTAGCCACATGATCCTACATCATGTGCAGTGTGGTATGCTCTAGTGTGTGTGGGCACCTGAAAGGGAACAAAATTAGCACATATCAGTCCTAATAATTACAGTGAAATGCTAGTTTTTGAATGGTTCATGGAGGTTTTAGGATTTAAAGGGCTTGAAAATGTAGGTGGGGGAGAGGCAGATGCTTTTGTTTACGCTTGCATTTATGTACTAAATACTATGTAATAGCCATTAATAGCAACAATTATCGATGTATTATCTGGTTTTGTCATCATAACCAGTAGGCACCAACTTCTCTTGATCCAGCAGTTACCACCACATATGCAAGCTACTCAGTCGTGCGGATATTTGTTACACCGAGGTACAACCATTCTTGGTGATTAGGTACAGTTATGGGGGATTTTTCTAAATCACATGGTAGATTAAGGTTTCTGTTGCACACCCTGTTTGCATGGCATGTCTTGTAAGTATAGAAATAAAAATGTGAGAGATTGAAAAATGCAGGGTCATCTATTGCCAGTCTTAAATTGAGATGATTGGATTATCAAAAGAGGTACATGATAAAATTTATATAGACTGCGTTTGTTTGGAGGGAAAATAGGTGTACTGAATTATTTTTCAGAGAAAATTAAATTTTGTGTTTGGCATGCTGCAAAATAAAGTTTATTTTCACTGCACATAATTCTTTAACCCTATGTTTGGTTGTGGAGAAAATAAGTGAAAACATGAAAAGAAAAGAAAAGTATAGAAAACAAAATTAAGAATTGTATTAGAAATTAGAATTTTTTCTTCTTTTCCATATTTCACCTATTTTTCTCAGCAACCAAACATAGCATAAGGGTCTGGTCTTTTGTTGAGACTTTTAAAGCTTGACACTTCACACTTCGTCCTGATAGTTGATAGGAAATTTGAGTCACTTTGTCAAGGTTTTTAACAAGATTAATTCTTATCATCATGAGATTTCAAGTCTTACCATTTTTTATGAGACTTGAAATCATTCATTTTACTACATTTGAAGTCTTACGAGAATTGCAACCCAATAGATGAAAAGCATCAATAGATCTAATTCTCAAAAGTAATTGTATATTGCATGTCGGGTTTTATAAGTCTCCCCAAAAGAACAGACCCTAATATTACTTTATGTTTAAGGAAAAAAGAATTCTCTGAAATATGAGGAGGAAATTTTCCCTTTTTCACAACGTTTTTCCTCCAAACAAACAAAGTCATAATGAATGGAGTTCTTCCATTCTATCATATTCATTGGTGCAGGTAAGTGATAGTAGAGAATCTGCCTCCTTTTCTTTTGTTCCAGCTCATGATCTGAACGAGTAACACATACACCCTAGTACATGATCCTAGACATGACATTAATTTTATAATGTCCAATACATTGAACAAATTTAACACAACAGTTCAAAAATTAACAAATAAAAATTTGAAAAGAAAATTTAATGCTAAAATTTTATTAATGAAAATTCATTAATTAGGTTTGAGAAGAGAAGTTTATTGACTAACTATCATGTTATGTCATTATAAATATATAGGAATGAATGTGAGAATTCAATAATTGAAATTATTGGGGAAAGAGGTTTTCCTGTCCTATGTTTCTTTTGAAAAACTTTTTATTTCTTTTGTTTTAGCAACAACTTCCTGTGCTGCCACTAATAACTGGTGGTTGTTTGTTTCAAAAGCTTACAAGAACACAAAGCACTAGAACGAACATGCCAAGTTCAAGGAGCTCAACATGGATCTCTTTAGAAAGTGAATGTGAGATGTTAAGATGTACTAGGGCAGTGTCCATGATGTCATTCTTGTTTGAAAAACCAAGTGGCGAATGAGAAATTGACATGACAATAATACCCGATGTCGCCCGATGAAGCCATGGGGGTCTAGGGGCAAAGCCCCCGATCAAAATTTTTTGACCTGAACCGAACGGGCTTGGGCTACATAGTGTATATTCGTTTAAATCCTGGGTCGAGTTTTACCCGCTTTGATCCATTCTTTGAATGAGTTTTTCGTTGGTGTTTCAAACTTTCAATAACTGTTTTTCTTTCCATTTTTTGTGTGTGTGTCTCTCTCTCTCTTCTACATTGTTATTGGTTCGAGAACAAACATTGATCGGTTTGCTAGGCTCTGCAGATTGAAGTGTTGCATCTCCAAAATTAAAATTTGTTCTATCTTGGGAGACGATTACTCATCAACCTTGAGCACCGAGAGGGAGTAAATTCATCTTAAGGAAACTGTGATTCACAGGGCTAGGATTTGCTGTTTATTTCCTGTTCAGTTTGTTGTTTATTCACAGATCAAATATAGTGAGTTCTTTATTTACTGTTTCAGTTTTCTTATTCATTTTATTGATACGTTTATATTCATTAATTATTTTTTGATTAATTAGAAAACGAAAATTCTTGTTTGTGTGTCTACTAGAATTTTCTGGGGAGCAGCATCTATTGTAGTACTAATTGAACGGAAAGGTGCTTTGTAAGAGTGTTGGTGCTGAATGAGGTTGTCGCTATGTTGCCTATGGTGCTTTTGTTCAAGCTTTGATTTCGATTTGGAGACTCCTGGATACCAATGTTAATCTCCCTTATGAAGTTTTTTTGTTGGTTCAATCCTATGAGGCTCTTTACATGAAGTGAAATTTATATTGTGACCCATTTATTTTTTCTTTTACTATAGAGTAAACTTTTAGATTTCACGTCTGAGGTGATTTCAACTAGAGTTTGGTGATGGCTGCAGCTTTAGAACTAGAACAACGAAAAAGAAGAGAGGTTTAGGCCAGATGCGTGTGGCACTACTGCTTGCTAGAAAAACAAGATTAAAAGAAAAAACTCAAACTAAGGTCCGATCGACCTGCTATAATACCATCCAAATTTATGGATGTGTTGATAATTCTTAAATAATCTTTACATTGACCTATAGGGTTTCAATAGATATGAGGACATCTAAAGATAAAAAATGAATCTCAATCAAACATACCCTAATTAAATCTACCTAGTTGTATCACGTCTCACCTTATTACACCATTCTATTGTTCTCTCTATGACTATCTCTAATAGTTGGGATAACCCTTGGTCCGAATTGAGCCCGACCGTTGGCAGCCCTAATAGAAATTGGCAGTCGAAAGACTCATGTTATTATTGCATAACATTTGAATTAGCCATATTTTATCTTAATATAATGGCAAACACCATGAGATACCCCGAGATGGAAGAAAAAGGAAACATAGACCTTTTAAATTAAGATTTCAACCATTACCCTCTTTAGGTGATTAAGTAATAGAATCCATCATTCGTGTTCATGTTCATGGGACCCTTTGTCCGACATGCTGTGTGGATTTCATTTGGCATGATCTGCAATGGAGCTCTACAGTCTCAACTTCATGGGGGGGGGGGGGGGGGGGGGGTGACCCCCTTTTTAGTGTGAAATAGAGTTGGTCTCAGAAGCATGAACCCACCTTGTATTGGTAGAGCCACTGCTCTTCACGCTAAAAAGACGCCACTGCCCTATCAAGATCAACATAGCTAGTTGTGTTCGCCAAATGGCTCTACCCATTTTGATTGGTCATGTTATAGCTTTCGGTGTGATTCACTTCGTTGATTCACAAACTCAGTTTGATAATTCTTGTAATCTCTTTGTTTTCAAGGAGTTTTGGTTTTATGTCCCACTCATTTTCTTATAAGCTCATTTTTTCTATATAATAAACATGTAAGGGTCTGTCCCCCGGTGGCTTTATTATATATATCTATACACTACTATAACCCGATTGGTCTCCAGGTGGCTCCTCCATAAGCCCTCAGTTTGAACTTCATATTATTGACACGTGTCATGCCATGTGTCAATTTATCTCTTCTTATCGCCACATGTCACCTTCTTTATTGGACCCACTCAACTTTTTATTAAAAAATTAATGAATCAAGTTACCCACGTTCTATGTATGTAATTCGGATCCGGCTCCACTATAATTCACTTTCAACAATTTTTTGCCCTATTAATTAACTTTATAATTCCTCTTAAATTTACAAAACCGTTTGAATCTAAGAAGTACTCTCATCTTTTGAAACGTCTCATTATTAGAGGAATAAGGAACCGAGTCGTTTCATTCCCCAAAGCTCTTTAGGAAATTAAAACGTTGGTGCATGTATGGCTTTGGTTTCTACTAATGTCTGGGCTTTGGTTTTTATTGGATAGTAAAGCAACCCCTTTGTCTCCCTCTCAATATATATTCACTTCAACATGCTCCATCTACTCTTCTTTCCATTCCTTTTTAAATCCTTGCCATCTAATGTCATGGTAATATGACTCTCATGATAGGGAAGCTTTCTTGGCACTTTGGCGTGCATATTGGGTGAATGAATGTCTTTTTCTTTTTGTTTACCTCTTATGTTTATGTTGTTTTATCATTGTTAGTAACAAAATGATTGGGAGGCGATGAAGGTAGCCGTAACCAATCACGGTATTTTGATCTTGCAAAGCTTGAACTATCTATCGATTTCACCATCATGATGACGATGATGATGGTAAACTGATTGGAAGTATATAACAGTAACCATTTTCATGATTCTTTTACGTGTTTATTGCTTTTGTAGTTGAATTACTTGGTACTTCGATATACTTAATTTTCTATAAGCCTATTTTTATAAAATTACTTAGTACTTAGTGTTAGAAGATAAAGTTTGTTCTCCTGATAAATAGGATCAACCCTTCTCACTTAAGGGTAATCACCTTGTATGCTAGCTAGGCAATTGATTCTTATCAACTAAGGATAAGGATCATCTCTGTTTTGTAAACTGAGTTACGTCTCTGTAATCCTATAAGTATGAAATATAACCACACACAGAAGGTATCATTTTTCCTTCAACAGATTCAATATCTTTTATGGTATCAAAACCTCTCTCGTCCTCTTCATCAATGGCGGAAAAATCTTCAGTTGAGCAATCCCCAAAGAAGGGCAGCGCCAGCTCTCCTTCCATCCAACCTTCCCATCTCAACATATCAAATATTACTCAATTTGTTTCCATCAAACTAGATGGTGCGAAAATTACCTCATGCTCTTGGATTTTAAGGAATTGCATTCTGCTGCTATTATTTGTAGATTATTTATCTTTCATAATTCCACTAAAAGTGTTGTGGGTTAAGCATAGTTGTTAATAGAGGATAAATAACTAGGTAGGCAATTTATTAGAAATATCCTTGGGCAATAGTCATGGAGATAATATTTTTAGCACATAATATTTTTTTTGGAAGGTACATAAATTTATATTTGACTTACCTTATTAGGGAAAAATCTAAGTGACCCCTTTTAGTTAACCATTTGCTTCGGTCTAAGAATGGGCCAGCCATAAGTAGCACCTCGCAACACATCATTTGGTGGGCTGTTCTTTGGACATCCCAATTGGTGATAGACGTTAGAATTCTCGAGCATTTCTCTTCCTATTGCCTACTATCCAAATATAATTAGATGCTAACCAATCAAATCAATATGTTTATGACTGGACTGGTCATGTAACCACTAAGTTTATGGTCCGGCGATATCATATCGAATTGAGTTACTTAAACCATATATATTCCTTTTAAGGCATATATTGTTTGTTTATTATACATTGTTTTGGTTTCTACTTTTTTTTGGTAGATAGGAACCATTATGATGATATAAAACGGATAGATTATGGTGATTGAGAATTTGGTTTTGTGGCTTGAGAGTATATGGAAAAAGCAATTGAGGTCCATGTATTTATCTCAAACTCAGTTAGATTTGTTTATATGAATTTAAGTGGCAATGTTTACACCAATACATTGTCCACATCTTAGATTAAGTTGAACTCTACAAACTCTTGAATTTATATCTTTCAAGGGCAAGGCTACCTCTTGCATGTGAAATATTCAAAACTTCAAATCAAATGACACCTTTTGGACATATTACATTCCATTCCATTCTCCATGTTTTATCAGTTTAAATGATAAACAAATAATTTTAATTTACAGCAATTAGCAGCCAGATTCACTATGATATTCTTTTACTATTTTTTAAAGTTAGAATTTGATTTTTAGAAAGATAAATTATAGGATTTTGATTAAAAATGATGTTCATGGCTGGATTTGACATCATTTCTCTAATTAATGTATCATCTGATTTTATTTTATTTTTAGTATTTTGAACGTGAATTGATCTTTTGTTTCTAAACCACATTATATAAACATTTTTTTAAATTCTTTTTACAACCTGACATTTCTTTACCTTCCTATCATAGGTGTAGGTGAAATTTTAATTTATATATATATGGGAAGGGATCAGAGACATATGAAATCAAACATATATGTTCACACATGCCCATATCCCTTTGATCCTTGGATCTAATGGCCAACATTTGACCACTTTTTATGCATATAAGGGCATTTTAAGAATTTTGAATTTATTCTCAAACTTTCTCCTTTCTCGAGAGACAGATTTCTTCGACATTTCTCTCTCCAGCATATCTCTCTCTCTCTTCGTCGAAGATCGTGAGGCTGTTGTCGAGGAGAGCCACATGCAACAAGCCAGAGAGAAAAGGAAAAAAAAAAACCACCCAAATCATCTCCATTATCATCTTCATCAAAGAGATTACAAGTAATTTCAAGAACAAGAGCATCACCGCCACCAAGGTTGGTCAATCTATCTCATGCTTTCATATCATTTTAATTATTTAAGTTTCATCTCAATTTTGGTCTCATCCCGTGCATCGCACGGGGTGTTTGCTAGTATATATATATACTTGTTTTCACTGCAATTGGGAAGTTCTCATATCTTACATGAACTTTGTAATCTTAGGGTACCTTCATTTTTCGAATTTCCTCAAGTTGATCAACAATATTGAAAAAGAAATACATTTTTTAAAATTTGGAATTTGAACTTTTCTTTCCAGCAAATGTATATCGCAAAGGTAGATGGATACATTCATCATATTTTTTATTTTATTTTCGGTAAAGCTACATTCGCAATCTAAATGAAAGTTTTGAAGAAATGATGGATGATGTGTGAAGTATTATCCAAGATTAATCATGAAATTTTCTCATGAAATTTTCTCGAAATGTGACGGAATTGTTCAGTTGTCAAGCCGAATTTATTAGTGACCATCAATTTGAGGAATTTTGAATTGAAAAATGTTAATATGGGCCCAGGAACATGGTGGCCCGTAGGTCCACTTGGTTGAATATATGTCGCAAAACTTGAAATCCGAGACCCCACACAGTCTCATTTCCACGCTTACATGTCCTAGCAATAATAGACCCTTTTACCTGAAACTTTTTATCTCTCTCATGTTGTTCATACATGGGCTTGTGAATCATGAAACCCCACCCAGCTTGGTGTTGTTTTGCAAAAAACAAAACCTCTCTTTAAGTGCAATTTGAGAGAAATTTGATTAGATAACGATTAAGAGAGATTGCATTTTCAGAGATAGGGTACAGTTCTAATTCCAGTGAACCCTTTGTCACCATCCACGCACCTTGGTACTTTCATCCGCCAATCAAGGCTAGTGGAGCGATGGTGCCCTCCCAAGAGGGGCATTAATAATAGAGGCATGCTTGTCCTACTCTCAGGCTGCCCCTAGTCTCAAACCAAAAAAATCAACACTTGTTAAAGCAAGGACATGTGTTGGTATTTGATTGAAAGCATAGATAAGTGTTATTTTTGGCTGAGAGTGAGGACTGCTTGAGAGTAGGGCTAGCACGATTCTTAGAATATTGTTTGGGATAAAAAAAAGTTATAAATGCTCGCAATATTAGATTAGATTGATAAAATTGGCTTTTTATAAGAGAGCCATGCTAGTCCTACTCTCAGCCAAAAATCTATACCAATCCTTATTTTAATCAAAAACCAATACTAGTTATGTCTGCTTTAACATATGTTGGTTTTTGGCTGAGAGTAGGAAAATGCCCGAGTGGATTAGCACGTTACTAGACTTCTTTATAGAATAGAAGTGGGAATTCATTTTTTCGCCCTATGATGGAAAATGTAGGCCACCTTAACGAAGAGAAAGTTTCCATTTTCATAGTATCAGACTATTTTTATCTGACTATTTTTCTTTGCTACATATTTTAAGCTAAAGAGTAGTGATTAGCGGACCCGACAATCAGCTATTTGTATCTGACCCTGTGTCCTCGTGTCCCTTTTAACACCCCTTTAATCCTTATTAAGTTTAACTAAATTAAAGTTAAGAATTTTTCCTAAAACCCAAGGTTGGATTACTTAACCCTAGGGGTGAATGAATCTTAACCATAGTTAATGAGTGTTAAAAAGTAGGGCGTGGACTAATGAGGACCCGCATTTTGTTACGTAGTGAAACGACAATAAGTTAAGAACTTTCCTAATCAAAATTGTCATTCAATTATAACTGCTCACCTGAAGAAAAAAAAGAGACTGCTCACACCATAGTTCAAAAACCCGAAAACTCGATTTGACTTGAAAGTTAGATGAATCGAGTAACTCGGAAAACTCGAAAAAAACTCGACTCAGTTTAACTCGAAAAATATATGTAATAACTTGAAAAACATGGGTTAAAAGAACTCATAGTATTCTGATTTTATAGCTTCAAGCCTATGAACTAGGTTTAATAATACCTATAGTAGGTTGTCTTTGTAGACCCAAATAAATATGACGCAAAAATAGTGTAACGTTTGAGTTTAGGTTTAAAAAATGATAAAAATACCATTGCACAAATGGTTGATACTGTTGTATATGGTGAGTGAGTCCTCCGGTTGACACTGTTGTATATGGTGAGTGAGAGTCATCATCATTACTGCTAGGGACTATCCAATTTCCACCCTCTGGTCATTGCACTTTCACCATCCTAGCTAGTGGGCAGGTGTTATCCGGTCTACATTCAATGGCCACTATACAATGTGGTTCCCATCTTTTTTTTTTTTTTTCCACTAGCAGGAAAATGCCCAGTCCATTGCTCCAAGTCCAGCCGTTTAAGTCAGTCCATAATGCAGACAGCAAGGTTGAGAAAAGTCTTTTACCCCCAAAAAAAGGGCTAAGAAGAAAAACCCGGGTCTGCTGCGACCGGGATGCGAGTTTGCGCAACCCCAGTCTGACCTAGATGTAAGAGTGTCAATGGACCGGGCTTAGACATGAGTAATTTTGAATAGGCCTAGCCTAAGCCCTGCCATTTAGAATAGGTTTTTGAAGCCCAAATGGTCTTGGAGTCAAATCTTTGGTGATACCCCCCAGCAAATTCACACAAGTAAGAATTCACGTTTTCGATATCTCAAACAATTTCGCACACCTTCAGGTTGTGACAGTTGTAGTTTGTATTCCTTACCTTTTTTGTTTTATGATTTTTTCGATCGTAGATGAAGGGTCAGTGGTTATTTGGGCTACTTACCTTTGAGCATCATGCGTGGCCAATTCAGTTCCTTCCATGCGGATATTTCAATTGAGGTGCACACCATTGGAATGGAAGCCGGATGGAAGCCGGAATGAGAGTGTGGTCACACAACTAATGGGACAAGCCTTAGCTGCCCCTATATTCCTTACTTAGGGTCATCATGTTTTATTCCTATTCTTATGGAGTGTGACGGTTAAAATACCCATATGATTGAAATACTAAGGAGCTGTTTGGCATCGTTCTCGAGAACGATTTTTTTTATCCCGGGAAAAGAAAGAGTCTAAACACGTTTGACAAGTTATTTTTAGGAAATGATTTTCAGAATCATCCTGCTTTAGGCACAGTTTTTAGTGAACAAGAAAAAGTCGTTTTTCAGAATTAATTCTGAAAAACATGCTTATAACGAACAAGATAAGCATCAAAATTGACGAGATAGATAAGACATAATATAAAAAATTGGTATTTTATGATACTTATATATGTGTCGATGATATAACCATATTTAATGCCTAAAACAATTTTATTTATTTATTATTATTATTGTTGTTGTTTTTTTTTTCAGAATTAGTCTAGGGATACTCCCAAAGTGTACTCTCATATATACTCCCAACTCCTAACCGTTTATCTCAATTATTAAATAGTTAGGATTCTAGCTACTGTGGCAATAGAAAAGACAAAATAAGTCAATTGAAATCCTGACCCTTAGTTGTTGATTATAAACGGTTAGGATTAGGGAGTATATTTGGGAGTACCTATAGAGTAACTCTTTTTTTATCCAAATATAATTATGTAATTTCTTATCTTCTAGAAGCATTCACAATATAAAATTGATTATAAAAATCACAATTTGTAAGAATTAATTATTTTTCAACCGTGAATTCGAACCGGGCAAACCCAGCAAACCCGGAGCCAAGTAACTTTGGACCGGAGTCTCCGGACACTGGACCATTCCCTCGCCCCCTCACTCTATCTAGAAGCCAGAATATTCAGACTCAAGAATCCAACTGCAGGGATTTTCCTGTAGCCACCGTCATCATCACAGCTACTATACTACCCTTTTCACTCCACCAAGGGACAAGGGACAAGGGACACTCTCATTCTCTTTTTCTTCATCATCACCGCCATTTTCGTCATCAACGTCCCTCTCATACTTCCATCGTTCCATGCAGAACCACCATAACCATAATTGAAGGATATTAAGGTTTTTCTCTTCTTGATGCATCTGGGGTGCCGCAAATATGCTAGTTCCCGGGAATCTAGGGTTTCCGGGCCTGGTCCTGGTGTTCTTGTTCTTCTATCCAGTCATTGGCTTTGTAATCCGGCAGAAATGGAGGATTGCGGTGGCCAGGAGAAAGGAGATTATGAAACTTGTGGTTCTGGCTTCTGAGGAGGCGGCAAGGGCTGAGCTTGAGGCCACTGTTGAGTATGGCGGCACTGTGTCGATTTCCTGGCAGTTTCAGTGCGTTGTG
This sequence comes from Tetracentron sinense, assembly GCA_015143295.1. Taxonomy (NCBI): domain Eukaryota; kingdom Viridiplantae; phylum Streptophyta; class Magnoliopsida; order Trochodendrales; family Trochodendraceae; genus Tetracentron; species Tetracentron sinense. The sequence continues at coordinate 19,528,255 of CM026574.1, forward strand.
TGTTATTGTCCCACCACTACACGGTGCTCTCGATGCAAGGCTGTTCGATACTGGTATTTTGATTCATACTCCCCTCCACCCCAAATTGGAATATTTGATTTGGGTTTAGTGTTTTTTGTACATTTGATTTTGTATGTTTCTCATATTTGTTACTTAGAATTCAGCTCACTTTCCATTAAAAAAAAAAATAGAATTCAGCTCACTCCACCAGTTTTTGTATCAGTTTGTTTCAATTTTGAGTGGAAAGTTGATTACTTTGGTTTAGTTTTGCATGTTGAGATGTTTTTATTTGTTTGATTGGTGGGTTGGGTGTTTGAATTAGATTAAAAGAACCGACTTAACGGACAATTAGGCAATAGGCAATATAATGGGGGTGACTGTAGATTGATTTTTTTTTTTTTGTGAAATGGACTAGCGGCTGAAACTGAAGAAAGGAAGTTTAACTGTCCAGGAAATTTCATAACAATTGGTAGGGAATGAGGCATGACCCTTTAGGATATGATCATATATTTTTTTGATCAATAATCATCTGGATATATTAATCAAAAGAGTGCTATGAAGGTAGATAAATAAAAATAAAATACAATAATAGAATTTACACTAGCATAAACTACAAAGAAAAGCAATAAAAGAGCATGAAAGGATCCCCCAGTACTGACTACTGAGAAGGTCATATCCTAAATTGTGCCAAAATTCAACCCAACATAGCTCCTAGATCCACCCCTCCATTCCGAATGGAAACCCATTCTAAGATCAATAAACAGATTCGTGATCGAATGTGAGCAAGAGAAGCGGGAGAGTCCTCAAAAACTCTCATATTTCTCTCTTTTCATATTGATCACACTTTGGTCTCAGAGAGAATCGACCAGATTGCCCTCCACGCACTATCCCCAATGACCAATGATTAGTAGGATAAAAAGTTGTGAAATAAAGTTGTGAAATGAAGAAGAGAAGACCCAATCTACACCTGCTCTAGAGAGAAAATACCCTCAGATCACCCCCACAATAGGGCAGTGCATGAGCAACTGGTCCACCGTTTCTGTTGCTTGAAGGTGCAAGAAGCAGCGGTTAGCCACTCCCACCCTCAATTCTTTAAGTGATTACAAGTAAGAATCTTATTCAAAGATGCATTTCATAGAAAGAAAGATACCTTAGAGGGAATACTTGGATTCCACACTAGTCTAGAAGAAAAGAAGCGTAAGGCGTTAACTCAAATGATAATAGTAAGGAGGATGGTGGTTTGAACCTCCGGGCATTAATCCAAAAAACATAAGGCGTTATTAAAATTGATTTGGAGGTTTGAGGAGGAGAGGGATAGCCTGTGGCGAGCAGTCATAGTGGCCAAATATGGGAAATTCTCACGTTGGGTTCCAAGAGAGGTTTCGGGAACTCATGGGAAATTCTCACGTTGGGTTCCAAGAAAGGCATCATGGCCACGACCAATTTGGTTGTGCCCAAATTTTTGGATGTTTGGAAGGAGAGAAATCTCCAAATTTTTTAGGATTCTCCTTCTCCTGTGCCTCACATTTGTAATCGAATCTGGTTGATTATATTGGAATGGGCGGGCTTACGACATGTAGGGGATGATCTGAGGGCGATATTGCCTTGATTCTTTGGTCACCGCCAGATATGGGTTTGTCTCTCTTACTAGTTAGGAGTGCGTGAGCGACTTCTGTTTCCTTTATGTTTATGAGTTTATATGCTTGTAAACTCTATTTTGTCAATTTTGTTTATGTAAATCTTTTCATTATCTATATATTTGTCTGGCTTGATTATCATAAAAAAAAATAGTAGTGAATAGTGATCTCACTGAGAATCGGCCACTGTTGTCTCAAGGCAAAATTCTGCAGTCTCTATCCTGAGGGCTCACTGGGGAAGACCCAAGACACAATAATAGACGACAGTGTAGTCAAGGCGTCTAGGCGATGCCTAGGCGATTAGCCCCGGCTAGGCGAGGCGTTGCCTAGGCGTGGCCTAGGCGATAAATTTAATATAAATATATATATAATTGTATATATATCACATATATATATAACATCAAAAAGATCAAAACTCCACACCCACATTCCACAAAAACATAAAATAAAAAGTCTATTACAAGCATTCATCATATAACCAAAGACATGTTAACATAGTGGGGTATTAAACATTTCAAAATCTGGGTAAAATACCCAAATTCGTGTCATTGTCCATATATAATATTAGGTAGAGCCCTCCTACGATTGCTAGAGGGGGTGGCAGGGGGGGCAGCGCCCCCCTGCGACGCACGAAGTGCGTCCGCAATCTGGGCCTAATAGGCCCAGATTGCGTCGAAAACGATATTTTTAGTGAAAAAAATGATTTTTTTAGTGAAAAAAACGATTTAGAATCTTATTACTACTTTATTTCATGTTTTTTTATTTTTTATTTATTTATTAGGAAATTTTGGATTTTTTTAAAGCAAAAAAAAAAAAAAAAAAAATTTTTTTTTGTAGGATCGCCCGCTAGAGGGGCGCCTAGGCGACAGATGCCCAAAATCGCCTAGGCGACGCCTTGACTACACTGATAGACGACCAAATCTTCGATATTTCAATCGTTCAAATCTCGTTTCAACTTTAGACATCACACCACCGTCTCCTCTCGCGACTCAAAGTAGTCCCCCACTAGTGCATCCTTGTCTAAGGTTACACCACACATCTTTCCAAAACCGCACATTTGACCTTCTGTCCACCTTGAAACTAAACTTGGGCACAACTAAGTTAGCGACTGCCATGATACCCTTCCACAAACCTACTCAGTAAGAACTCTTAACCTCCTGCAAGACCCAACAAGAAACCTCTCCATATTTTGCTGTCACTATAACAGACCGCCATAAACTCTTTCTCTCCTCCCCAAATCTTCAACCCCATTTGCCTAAAAGAGCATCATTCACTTAAACTAAAGGCTTCAGGTCTAGACCCGCACTATTCTTTGGATGATAGATACTATCTCAAGATATTAAATAGTACCTGAAACTATTTCCTCTTCCATTCCAGAGAAACTCTCTCTGCAACTTCTCAAGAGATTCGACTACCGATCTCGGGATGGTAAGGGTGGACATAAAGTATGTGAATTGAGGGTACTTTTGATAAGGGTTAATTTTCAATCTTTTTATAAGAACGATGATTTTTCTCTAGATAGTCGGTTGGCAAATCTTTTCATAATAGGAGTCCAAATCGACTTAGATTTAAAACTCGCCCTGAAGGGCATTCTAAGGTACACTGAAGGAAGAGTACCCACTGGACACCCTAGACAAGTAGATAAATTCTCTACACCCAACACCTCTCCAACACTCACAATCTCAAACTTGGCCAAATTTACCCTCAACACTGAGACGGCCTCAAAACGTCTAAATATACACCTGAGAGAGATCAAATTCTAATAAGAAGCTCTATAGAAAATAGGAGTGTCGTCCGCAAATTGGAGATGTGGAATACGCAAGTGGTCTTTTCCAATCGAGAAACCATCAAACACAGGACCCTCTGCTCTGGATAGTATCCAGCTTAACCCACTAGGACCTTCGAAACTATGACAAAAAGAAACGGAGAAAGGGGATCTCCTTGCCTCAGTCCCCTAGAGCTTTGGAAATAACCCGCTAGGCATCCATTAATGAGGATAGAGAATGACACAGATGAAATGCACATCTTCGTCCAATGTCGCCACTTTAAACCGAATCCCATTTTACCCAATATGATAATATTCAGGAGGTGAAAAAGGACAATCATCTCTTCTCAACCCATAAACAATGACTATTGTTCTGATATTTGTAGTTGTACTTAGTTCTTAATAGGTTGGAAACAAAATATTTCTTGTCTACAATGTGTAGACTACAGACCTATGTTGCATGGGTTTAGGTATGAAGGTCAAACTCCAGTTGGGTATGGAGTATCAGATTTGGGAACCTCGCAAAATAGAATTCCTCGATTTATAATTATGCTTATCTTTCTAATACCACTCCCATGTCCTTCTTCGGAAGATTATTGAAGTTATGGATACCCTAGGAAGCACGGATACGGATACAGGATACGAGATACGATACGGGTACAACAATACGGCAAAAACCTAAAAAAAAGGATACGGGTACGGTCAGGATACGTCTGTATTTTTTTTTTAAAATAATAATAATACTATATTTTGTATTATAATTATAAAATAACCATTGGTTCAGTTCTGTTTATGTATAAAAAAGACCATGTCCATGCAAAAGCAAAAGAAATAGGATCATCTCATCATCCACTAAGCAAAAAAAAAAAGTCATCCTATCATCCACTAAGCAAAATATAAAGAAGACCATGCCCATGCAAAAACAAAAGAGATAGGGTCACACCCTCGGGTCTAAAAAAAAATAAAATAAAAAATCTTGTTCGTATCCCAGCCGTATCGGAGAAGTATCCGAAATAAAAAACTGTTTTAAATTAACCGGATACGTCTAAGCCGTATCCTGTACGTATCCTGCCATATCGGAGGCATATCCATATCCGATATGGGTACGAGGACCTATTTGAAGTATCCATGCTTTCTAGTGGATACCTTTACTACTCTTGTTGAGGTGGTTATATATATACATGGGTCATTTGTGGAGTTTGGATGATTACATGTAAATCCAATGCCGGGTTGAGATCCTCCATGGGTGATCTTTGGAAGATAAATTTCGTCTTGCACACTTCCTCCACTTGAGATTAGTGTTTTCAAGGCGTCTAGGTCGGCCTGGCTAGGCGAGGCGGTACCTAGATGACGCCCAAGGGATAAAAATAATTAAATCATATATATATATAATATTAATATATACATATAGCAATTCAAACCTTCTAGACTCTAGAGTTAAAAATAATCTAGGCAAATTAACATTTAATAAACCAAGCAACAAGCTTATTTTCCTGTCACAATGGCGGCTCTAGTTAAATCTGACACTAATAACAAAAATGAGAATATCATTAGGAAGTTTTCAACATACTTCTAATTGCAATGCTCCGATCTCCCTCTCAATGCTTGGGACAAGATAAATTCCAACAAAGCAAGTGGTGTAAGTTTTTTTGCTGAACTGTTTGTTGACTCTTTGCCCTTATAGATGGAAATATTTTTGATGACTAAATATGAGACGTTTCTTATCAGTCTTTTGGGTTTTAGTAATGTTTTGATATAGTAGAATTTATGAAATTTTAATATTTGAGAAATACCTTAGCACTTGTAAGGTGAAATTTTGATCTAATTCTCAAAAAGCGAATTTTGTTCTTGAACTGGAAAGTTGACTTTTTATTCTTTAGAAATTTTGATATATGATAATTTTCATTGGGTATAACCTTATTTACATATAAATATCTTAAGTAAATGAAAGTAAAAGTTTAAAACTATTTACTTAAACGATGTTTTATGCCTATAGTTTAGAGGGCCCGGTGACTTCTGCTTGCCTAGAGAGACGCCTAGGCGATGATGGTCCAAAAACACCTAGGTGACCGCCTTGACTACACTGCTTGAGATATTCTTCAGCTATATCTACTTTGAAAACCGAATATTGTTCATAGATGGATCCATGGGTGGATTTGACATTCTCATGTTGAACACTCCCACTACCTTTTTAAAAACAAGCGGATGTTTTGACACCCGATTTGCAGCACCACTGCTCCTACTGCTATCGACCCCCTCATGCAATAGCATACTCTCCTCAAACCTTCACTTCTGGTCTATATCCCACTTGGGCTGCATAGGTGCTTGAACAACCTATTGGTATGCCGAACTATTCTCCTCAATAACAGTCATTTGGGTATCTAGTCTGATCAAAATCATCATTGTTCTCCACTCATACGTTTGAATGTACAGGACACGCAAACTATTTAAATTACTATTAGACCACAGTTATGTGTGATCCAAACTGCAATGTAGTTTCGATCAAAAATTCCAAAATGAGTCCTCAATTCTCATAACAATTTTTTTTCGCAACCAAATCGTCTTTCATTTCCGAGATGGCTTCTCAATTTTATTACTGTATTGATTGGAGCTTCAATTTGCAAAGAGCTCTTAGGTCGGTCGAAATTGATGAACTTTCATTAGTCCTTTTCCTATGAAAGATGTTCACCTGGTCCTTAATGACCCTGATTTGAGGTTTTGGTTCCCTAACCATGGTTCAAAATATTGAGCGTATAGATACATATTGGTATTTTACTCTTTCGAAACGAAAAAGCCATGTAATTAACAGATTTATGCATTTTCATCATGTATCGACCATATTGGATGTATCTGTACAAATATTGTACAAATGTACGATACGACTGATACGTATCAACCTTTCTTTAAAAACCTGGTTTTGGTTTTTAAACATAATTTTTTTTTTTGATCAATAACTCATCGTATTAATAAAAAAAGAAGAAGATTAGAAGAAAGAAAACTAAGGGCTTTTGGGTTTACAAGTAAGTAAACATGCCCTCAGCCATCAACAAACTGTGTAACTATCCCCCTCTCGGGGATTACAATAACTATACCAAAATGTCCTGGATCTCCTCCCTTGAGCAACGTAAACCTACCCACTCCGAAACTGCTAGTCTAACTCGGGCACAAATCTTGGGCACTGTAGATGATATATCTTCAAAAACTTTGCAATTTCTTTCTTTCCATATCTCCCAAGCAATAGCCCCAGGAAGCATTCCCCAGATCTCCTCCCAAACTCCATCTCCTCTTTCTCGAGGCCAACAATCAATGAGATTACGAAAGGAGGAGGGGAAAACCCACTCCATTTCCAAACGAGAAATAAAGAAGCTCCACACCTTGGACGCTATTGGACAATGTAAAAGAAGGTGATCCGTTGTTTCTTCCGCTTGAAGACACATATAGCATCTGTTCGCCAAGCTCCAACCTCTATGCTGCAGATGCTCCCTGGTCAAAATTTTATCCAATGACACTAGCCACAGGAGAAACGCAACCTTGGACAGTATCCCAGGGTTCCACACCACTCTATGAGGATAAGAGCCCCCTGAGGGAGGGAGCAAAGACTGGAACAATAGCCTAACGGAGAATCTCCCCTGTCTACTCCTAGACCACGACTAGCAATCCCTGACTTTTGGGCACAGAAATGACTGCGTAAGGCGCTCCAAGAGTCGAGCATAGTCGCTGATTTCCCAATCATTAAGGTCCGGCTGCATCCTTGGACACCAAACAACTCCTTCTGAACTTCTCTCATAATAATCTCCCACTAGAGCATTCTTGTCTGAAGAAAGAACAAATAGGTTTCCAAAATCATCCTTGAGATGAGTTGATCCTGTCCAAAGATCCTTCCAAAATCTGATCTCCGACCCTCTCCCAGCCCGAAAGCTAAAGAAAGGCACTACCAACCCTGCTGTAGCCATAATTCCCTTCCATAGCCCCAACCCATGGGGGCTCCTGACCTCCCGAGGTATCCAGCAAGAAGACTCCCCATACTTGGCTACTATGACGGCCCTCCACAAACTATTCCTGTCCTCTCCAAATCTCCACACCCACTTGCTTAGCAACGCCTTGTTCATCTGGATAAGCGGCTTGATGTTTAATCCACCAACTTCCTTTGGCCTGCACACCTGAGACCATTCTACTAAATGATACTTTCCTCGCCCCTCTTTATCATTCCATAAGAATTCCCTCTTAATCCTTTTAATGGTGTAGGCCATTGACCGGGGAATGGTAAGAGCTAACATATAATAAGTGGGGATGCTTTGTAATGTGCTCCTAATCAGAGTCAATTTCCCCCCTTTAGATAAATGGGATGCCTTCCACCCTGACAATCGTTGAGCAATACGGTCTAAGACGGGATTCCAAACTGATTTCGCCTTGTATTTTGCCCCTAGAGGAAACCCTAGATACTCGGATGAGAGGGATCTGACTCCACAACCTAAGCAAATGGCGAGATGATCAAGGATGGGGACCTCCCCCACCCTCAAAATATCTGATTTTGCTAGATTTACTCTCAAGCCTGACACCGCAGCAAAGCACCTTAAAAGACATCTGATATTAAGAAGGTCCCTTCGTGAAGCCCGACAAAAGATGAGCGTATCGTCTATAAACTGGAGGTGGGAGATTCTTAACTCAGTCTGTCCAATCTGAAACCCCTCAAAGAAAATTTCACCGGCTTTTGTCAACATTCTGCTTAGCGCCTCTAAAACAATAACAAAGAGGAAAGGAGAGAGAGGATCTCCTTGCCTCAATCCCCGAGAGCTAGGAAAGTATCCCACAGAGCTACCATTGATCAGAATAGAGAAGGAAACTGATGACACACAATACCACATCCATTGCCTCCACCTCCATCCAAAACCCAGTCAGTCTGGAATGTAATTCATGAATTCTCAGTTCACATGATCGTAGGCCTTCTCTAAATCAACCTTACAAAGGATACTCGAGACCTTTGCTCGCACCCTGGCATCAATGCACTTGTTTGCAACGAGAATCCCGTCTATGATTTGGTGCCCTCCGACAAAAGCACTCTGTTGAGAAGATATGAGAGAAGGCATAACTTTCTTGATCCTTGAAGCCAACACTTTTGAGAGGATTTTGTAAGTGCTACTGACAAGACTAATGGGCCTAAAGTCTTTGAGCTCCACCACCCCTTCCTTTTTTGGAATCAGAGCAAGGAAAGTACTATTCATAACTCTATCAAACCGCCCAATGTCAAAGAGTTCTCTCATTACTTCCATGAAGTCTCTCCCCACAATGTCCTAACAACCCCTATAGAATTCTATGGAGAATCTGTCCGGCCCAGGGGCTTTGTCACTAGCTAAACCTCGAATCGCCTCAAGCACCTCTCCTTCCTCGAATGGAATCTCAAGGCCTTCCCTCTGATCCGGAGATAAGCCTATAAAATTAAGCCCATCTAACTTGGGACGTCACTTCTCCCTCTCGCAATACAAGTCCTTGAAGTACGAGATAACACTAGCTTCGATCTCTCCCTTCTCCTCTACCCACCTTCCATCTACCTTTAACTTGGATATAAAGTTTCTCTTACGATTGTAGTTTGCCATTCTATGGAAATATTTTGTGTTTCCATCTCCCTCTTTGAGCCAACGAGTCCGGGCTTTCTGTTTCCAACTGATTTCTTCAAGCTTCAGAGCAGATATATATTCCATCTTCTTATCAATTCTCTCTCTAGATTCGGAAGGAGTAAGATCACGCACCTTAGACCAACCATCCAAGATTTCTATCTCCCTTAGTAATCCTGTGAGCCGAACTTGAATATTTCCAAAAGTCTCCTTGTTCCAAATTCTTAAGCGGTCTTTCAAGGCTTTAAGCTTCCTCCCAAGGAGAGTACTAGTTGACCCCCACCCACTAGTTTGGTTCCACACCTTGGCTACTACTCCCCGAAATCGCTCATCCTCCAACTACATGTTCTCAAAACGAAACGGACTAGGGCCCCCCAAAAAACTCCCCGACTCTAAAAGGATAGGCATATGATCCGATATGGGTCGAGGGAGAGAGGACTGAATGGCATTTGGGAATTGAGTCTCCCAATTCAGATCAATGAGAAAGCGGTCAATGCGGCTCGCTATGTCATTATTTCCCCCTTGAGACCATGTATATTGAGCTCCTCTCGTGGGATAATCTATCAATCCGTGGCGAAAAATAAAATCTCTAGCCCCCTCATCTTCGGGGTTAACGCACTTCCACCTTTTCTCTCCAAGGGAAACTGGATACTATTAAAATCCCCTCCCAAGCACCAAGGTTTGTCCCATCTCACACTAACATCATCCAATTCGGTCTAAAAAGCAATGTCTTCGGATCTTCCTACCGGTCCATACACACCTGAGAAGACCCAAAGAAAATCTTCCTTGAGCAACCGGCATAAAATCGAAATTGAAAAAGCTCCCACTTCTGATTCCAACACCTCTACTTTCATGGGATCCCACATAAGTAAAATACCCTCCGATGCTCCCACCGACGGAAGCTAGAGCCACCCCGGAACCAGATTCCCCCACATGTCTCGAATGTGGAAATCCTTAGTAACTGGTAATTTTGTTTCCTGGATGCATAATATTGACGGGTGCTTGATACTAACAAACTTTTTAATGGCCATCCTCTTCTCCATCTGCCCCAGCCCTCTAATGTTCCAAGATATTATTGAGATACCATTCATCGAAATACCTGAAGATTCCTAGCTGACTTTGAGCTTGCCAAACCCCTTGACCTCCTGACTTTGTCGTAATTTATATTGCATTCTAAACGTCTTTTTTCCCTAGCCGATGCGCTTCTACAACCTCCACTCTGTTTTACTTTGGATTGGCCCCTCTCCCCTTTTCTCTCTTCTTCAATGTGATGGAAAATTCTTCTGGCCTCAGGTTCGAATCCTTCTGTGGAAAGGCCCAAATCCTTCCCCACTCCCTCCATTTGAGACGTCACCCACGCAGCAACTTCCTCCTGATCCATCTGTGGCAGCAACTCCTGGATTTGCCCCTGATGCACAGAATTTGACTTCAACGCTGATTGGGGAATTAACACTGACATACCCTCCTTTGCGCTTCCCCTTCTCGTTTCAAATAGGCCTCAATACATACCTTTCTACTCCTAAGAATGACCACTCTTTCTTTTCCTTTGATGAAAAAACATAATAGATCTATATGGAGATAGAATCAAAGGCGATAATTACTATTTTGGGAGGTATGTTCTACATTCTTTTTTTTTCATTTCTAGTGTTTTAAACGTTGATAAAAGCTATGAAAAAAGGTTTATCGTCCATAACTCTATGGATTTGTGGTCAAATTCATTAATCTATGACATTGAACAAGATGATTTGAGTTATATATATATAGGGAAATGGAAAACGGACCCCAGGGTCAGCTTAGAAGCTGACCCCAGTGACCTCATTGGTCCAAGTCCCTTTTTTACCATTCATCAACTGTGGTTAACCCCTTAGGGTTAAGCAATCTAACCATGATTTTTAGAGAAACCAAAACACAAAATTACTAATTTTAATTTAATTAAGCTTAACCATGGTTAAACAATGGTTAAAAGGAACACAGGGACACTTTGGTCAGCTTAGAAGCGGACCCTGGGGTCCATTTCTTAGGATTCATATATATATATATATATATATTTAAAGAAACAAAAAAAAAAACTTAATAGCATTAATACTACTTCTTTAGAGTTCATATAGATATACCATAGAAATTTTAAACTTTTGTATCCCGAGACCTCAGAGTCACAATCATTCTCGGGTCATTTTTATCAAATGGCTTTGCCCCCCTCGGGGTAGAATGAAATTAAATATTGATGGAGCATCTAGAGGTAATCCGGGGACTGCTGGAGGTAGAGGTGTAATAGATGCTTATAACGGAGATACAGTTGTCTGCTTTTTCTTATCTTATGGATTGCTGTAACAATATTGCTGAAACTCGAGCTCTTCTTGATGATCTTCTGTTGTGCAATAACTTTGGAATTCATAACATATAAATTGAATTTGATTCCAAAGTTCTAGTTGACATGTGGAATGGGCTAGTTCCTACTTCTTGGAAGACTTGATTCCAAAGTTCTAGTTGACATGTGGAATGGGCTAGTTCCTACTTCTTGGAAGACTTGGTATTGGGATAAAAAAATTAAACCCATTCTCCAAGATGCTTTTTCCTTCAAGCATATTTATCATGAAGCTACCTCTATAGCTGATAGCCTGGCTAATACTGGTTGTGATTTATTGGCATCAGAATATTCTCTTTTAGCAAAATTCAGTGAAGATAAAAGCTATTTTGTATCTTGATAAAATGGGGATTGGGAATATTAGAAAGTAATTGTAGCACTTCATATAGATAGTTCAATAACTGTTGTTGGATTCTGCCTACTGTGTTTTTAGTTTATCTTTTCATTAAAGTAAGTTTGGTTTATCTGATAAGAAAAAGTAATTTTGGTTTTAAGTTTCCATGCATTTCCTGTATATCTTAAATTTTTTACAGTGCTTTTGTAGGTTTCTGTCTGTACCCATGATATGTTTCCTAATTTCAATTTACTGATAAGCACATCAATACCAATATCTTAAACCTTACCCTAATTCTAATGGCCTTTTCTCTTGCATGTCCTTTTCACACTTGTTAGTTGGTAATCAAGAGACCAATGCCATCTTCTCACACAAGTCTATCTGGAAGTCTTGTGCACCCCTAAGGTAAGATCTTTTGTTTGGACTCTGGATATAGCAACATCAATCTGTGACATGGTTCAAAGGAAGAGAAAGATTTGGTTTGCTTTCCTTGCATGTCTCTGGTGATGGAGAGACCGCCATCAATTTTTTCATCCATTACAGAGTATCACGTCTCATATGATACTACTTTGTGGCCCTGGCTTGGCTGGATTAGGTATTTACATGCTCCATCCTTAAAATATTGCGGAAATGGTATCATGTTCAGTTAGCTTCTAGAAGTATAATGATGTGGAGATGAACTTTGTAGGCAGTGGTTTGGGCCTTATGGGAAGAGCAAAACAATAGGATAATTCGGAGCAGGTTTGTTGACACTTCATGTCTGAGTGATAGATTCAACCTGTGTTGCTTTCTGGTCCTCCACGTCATCCTTATTTAGAAGTGCTAGCGGTGGAAAGATTATTAGGGACAAAGTCAATATCGCAGGATCTGAGCCGTATCATGAGCCCATCCTTCCCAGTTGGAAACCCAAACTCCCCATGAGAGGTGTTTTCTAGATGAACTTCAATGGAAGTTCATTGAGTAACCCGGGTAGGGCCTGTTTTGGAGGGGATTATCAGGGATTGCGGGGCAACTATGTTCAGATTTTCTTGGCTGGCAGGTACGACAACCTCGAACCATGCAGAACTCTTGGGTCTTGGCCCTGAGTCATGACCTTGCACTTGCAAGGTCTTTGACTTATTTCCTCTTTGTATTGAGGTTGATTCGAGGTTGGCCATGAGGTGGGTTACTGGAAATGCAGATGGGCCGTGGCGAAACATTCACATCATTCTGGAAGTTTGCAAGCTTTTAGCTCAAGGAAATATCTCATTTTATTGGGTTCCTAGATCTGTGAACTCTTCAACTGATGAGCTTGCTAAGGAGGGAGCTCCTAGGGATAGTTTGTTTTGTGAGCCCTTCCCTCCTTCAACTCTTGTTAGAGTTCAAGTGTCTCTTTCCTTTGAGCCTTGTTCTCTTTGGCCCTCCCGTTGGTATGGCTTTTCTCTTCTTTTTGTCTTTGTTTCCTTTTTGATTGGCTTAATAGTATCTTGTTACCTATAAAGAAAATGATGAGCTTTGGGGTTTTCAAAAAATCTCAGCCAAAATAGTGTTTTGGTCAAAATCTATTGGAAATTGTGATCAATATCGAGGAAAAATAGCATTTTGATTCGGTTGGGCTTAACATTAGGGGTGATCTTGGACCATTTGTAGCTCCCATATGGATTTCTTTTCTAGGGATCCCAATCCATTTTGTTTTCATGAATAAGCTCTTAAATCCGTGGCAAGTGCAGTTGGGAACGTTCTGAAGATATATGGACCCGCTCTTCTTTTACCCCGTCCTAACTTGTCTGGAGTGCATAGTTACAGGGAAGCTATGTACAGAGTGGGAAGCTCATTTCTCAGACTCGCTTCCTCAGACAGATTCGCTTCCTAGGAAACTCACTTCCTCGAACTCACTCGCTTCTTAGGAAACTCGTTTCCATCATGTATCATTTAAGATCAAAGGGAGCTATATGTGTGAAGTAATGGGATAGACCATAGTCTATAGCCTAGGGGTGTAGACTCTACGCAAGTATTGTCGGTTTGGAACCTAAGGCATCTACTTTTTTCACAAAAATCTCATGTAAGATAAAATCAAAGATATAGCTACTTATAATAACATAATGGGAATGAGGAGAATATATCTCATTTCTTGCTTCTCGTTTCCCAGGGTTTTTTTGAGCCTCGCTTCCCGCTTCTCGCTTCTCACTTTCGCTTTGCTTCTCGTTTTCGCTTCTCGCTCTGGTAACTATGCTGGAGTGTACTGTTGAAATTGATTTAGAGAAATCTGATCCTAGCCGAGTATGGATCGGTTTTTCATGGTTTGGGAATTGGGATCCAATGAGTTTTGTTAGATCGAAATTGAAAACCCCCCTTCTTGTTTTCTTTTTGTTTTTAACAAGGCCATTCTTGTTCAGATTACAAATTGAAACCAAAAGAGAAACAGGAAGTCAAGAAGAATGATAAAGTTGCAGATACATCCGTGGTGGAAAAAATTTCGACTAAGACTTGGGCAAGCAAGTTTTCCATCTTGAAGAGGACCCTAAAAAGCAAGGCACTCTTGAGCATCCAGTAGCCAATGTCAGTTTTGAGAACTTGCATATTGGAAGTAGAGCTGCACATCTAACAGCAATCAATTCTGAAATTATTAAGATTGCGGCCAATACAAATCCTAGAAATAATGTTCAATCAAACATTGAGCAGTCTGTAGCCATTTCAATCGAGATTCAGCATTCTTCCTCCAATAAGAATAAGGTTGAGGATCTGAATGAGACTAACCTGATCTCTGCCCAAGCTCAAGCTCCAGTTTCTACTAATGTGTAATCCCTTGTAGTGGATGGCGATGGTGATTTAAAGAAGGCTGTAGATATTCTGATCGGGCTGAGATTCCTTTGGTTAACAACTCAGAAAAGCCTACATCAAATTCTGAACCAAGTGATCTTTATCCTGCCAGTGAGGTTGCTAACACGTTGATGATCGAGGAAGGATAGATTCATTCTGAGGAACCTGCTGTTGTTCCCTCTGCAAGAGATGAAGAGATTTGTCACTTGGACTCTTCAAAATCCCTCAAAAGAGGTTAGGATAGTCTCTCAGACAGTTTCAGATGTGAATCCCTCAAGTACCTTTGATTTTTAGAGCAAAGGATGGAAACAGAATCAACAGGGGACTGTTGTTAGACATCTCTTTCAAGGCCTCGCTTCAGCCCACTCAAGATTTTCAAAATTCAGTTGTTGGCGAGAAGCATATCGAGGCACCTGATATATCAGTAAATTTCTTTATTCCTAGCTTGATTGATCATCCATCATCAGAGGCTCTGACTTCATCTCTTGTAACAATCATCACTCAGCCCAATCAAGATGGTACTCCTGATCAAAATCCTGTTGATGCCGAAAAATTGACAACTACAGATGTTCGGCAAATTGTCTTTGTGAATATGCTTGAGGCTAATGTTCTTTAATGATGAAGACTGAGAAATAGAGATTGATGCACCTCTATTCAAGTGGACGGTCTACAAAACTCCTTTGGAAGAGAATTTTATAAGAGAAATGAAGGGTTTTATGGAGAAGCTGAATGCTAGTATGACTAACCAACAAAAAAGAAACAATTTGGCTTAGTCATTACAACCCCCAAGGATGATAAAACCTAGTGAAGAGATTGGAGAGGATGGTTGTGAACTTTTGTTTTCAAGGAGAAATGAGGAGAAAATAATAGTCTGTGGTATTGCACCAACAAATGATACTTCTCAAGGAAGACTTGAGAGGGAGGTTAGGAATCCCTCTACAAGGCACTCCTTAATGACTGGGAACTTGACCATCTCTAGACCCTCTTTACCCGACTTCACCAGATCCCCACCTCCCCTACCCTTAGGGATACCCGTATGTGGTCTAGAGATAACAAAGGTCGTTTTTTAGTGAGATTCATCTACAAGGCACTCCTTCCTCTTGCCGGGCAACCGTTCCCTCATAGATAAGTCTAAAAGGCAGGTCTGTCTCCCAAGGTATCATTTTTCCTCTGGACCGCAACTCTGGACAAGATATTAACTTGCAATCATCTAAAGAATAGAGGGTGACAGATGGCAAATGACTACTTTTTGTGCTTAGACGCCAAGGAGATGGTCGATCACCTCCTTTTACATTGTCCTCATGCACACAAGGTTTAGAGCTATTCTCTCTCCTGATTGGGAACCAGTTGGGTGTTTCCTCTCTCCTTTCGGGACTTCTTATCATGTAAGTTCTCGGTGCGTTTGGGGAAGAGGGCTTTGAAGGGGGCGCTATGCTTATCACCTCCGTTGCTTGGTCCCTTTGGATTGAATGGAATTCGAGGGTCTTCGAGAACTCCCCCTCCCCGTTCATCAATACATGGGCTGCTCATCTTTTACAACATTGGTGCTCCATCCTTGGACAATTTTGACCTAGCATGGCTCTACTTTTTGTTGTAACAACAAGCTTTATTGTATATTTCATCATTGTAGTGCTGTTATTTCCATTCCTAGCCCGGGCTCACATCCTTGTGACCCTCGCCCACCTTGTATTTTATTCTTAAATAAATTTATATCTCCTATTACCAATACGAAAAAGGGTTAGGAATCCAATTTCGTATAAAGAGAAAGTACATGGCTTTTAGAGTGGGGTAAGGCTTTCCCTTATAGGTTTATCTTTTTTTTAGCATGTTGAGTTTCTCGTGATATATAGAATTTTCTCAAGGGTAAGGCTTTATGCCTAGGGTTGTATTCTGGCCGGGCTTGGCCAAGCCCGGCTCGGCTTGAAAATGTTTGATCAAGGCCTGAAGCCCGGCTCGGCCCGAAGAAAAAAACTTGGCTTGAAGCCCGGCTTGTTGAATTAATTCAAGCTCAACCCGGGCTTGGCTTGGTTTGAATCCTTTTTTTTTTTTTAAATAATAATTTTTTATATTATTTATATATATAATAATGATATATATAAATATATATATATTTTAATAATATTCGAGTCGAGCCGAACCTCAATCGAGTCGGGCTGAGCCGCACAAGGGTTGGCTTGAGCTCGGCTTGATTAGATTTCGGGCTTTTTTTTTAGGCTTGGCTTGGCTTGAATTAGCTTTCGGGCCGGGCCGATCTCGGGCCAAGCCGGGTCGCACCAACGGGCCGATTGGGCTTTGTGCAGCCCTATTTATGCCCCCCATGCTAGTTTGTAAATTGTAATTGCCTCTTTTCATTAAAAATCTGGTAGGGGTCCATGCTAAACCCCTTCCTCCCCAAGTGGCTTAAAAAGATTTTTTTTTTTTTTTACAAAAGTTGAATTACCATGATTTCACGCCAAAAATCATGAGTTTTGGGTCAAGAATATCTATGCTGGTTACTGATTTTCTAGTGACTCGTGAAATTTGAAATTGTCGATATAAGTTTGGAATTTGTTTTAATAAATTTCAAACCATGGTTCAAACCAATTTCTGAAGCACAAAGGATGTGAGTGTTGGCCAGGAGGTATGAGGCGTAGGCCTTAAGAAGAATCCTCTTTTAAATATTTCTAACTTAATTTACAGGATGAATAAGGGATCATGAAATACGGGTGGAAATTTGTCCGACATTTCATACCATGGTTCAAACCAATGTTTGAAGTACTAAGGATCATGGTCAAAATATTGGTATCTGGTGCTATATCGGTAAGGCCAAAACAGGATACGTATTAACATATCGGACCATATCATATCGATACGGTGGAAAAAATCAGAATACATAGAAACGCTTGGATACGCAAGGAAAAACTTGGATACCTTGCATAAAAATTATTTTAATACAAATACAAGCTATAAAAACAAACTAAATGAAGGTCTCCAATCATGTTTATAATCATACATGAGAGTTGAGAATTTTATAAGTTAAAAAAGGCGCGTGTACTGATAAACAAGTATGAAAATACAAACTATATTCACTTAGCCAACTATAGGAAATACAATTTAGATATTAAAACCTTACATTCAATGAGTTAAATAAGAATGCATTGAATTACAATCATAAATTATGAGTTTGAATGTAAGTCTTTTTATGTTGAACTGTTGCACTGTAAGTTGACTTTTTGACCCTATAGATGATATTTTTGAAGACTAAAATGTAAGATTTTTTTTACTAGACTTTTGGGTTTTAGTAATGTTTTGATATAATAGAATATATGAAATTTTAATATTTGAGAAATACCTTACCATTTGAACGTTGAAATTTTGACATAATCTCTAGAAGGCGCTAAAAATAGGATTTTGTTCTTGAACTGGAAAGTTGAATTTTTATTCTTCAGGAAATTAGATCAAGATAATTTTTATTGAATTCAAATGGGGGTATAACCTTATTTACATATAAATATCTTAAGAATGTGAAAGTAAAATTAATTTAAAAACATTTATTTAAGTAATATTTTATGTAAATAAGTTGTGCGTATCGAGTATGTGCTGTAGATCCTAGTGTAAATGGAATGCGAGAAAAAAAAAAACATAAGAATTCCCCATTTGGGCCTGTATCAGGCCTATATCGGCCCAATACGGGGGAGTTTTTTGTTTCAGCTTACTAATGTACAGTGTTACAAATCTCATTCTCGAGTTTTTATTGGCCGAAGTTTTTCTCGGGAAATTTTTAAATCTGAATTTTTTTTGGGTATTTCTTGCCTAAATCTCGACAATGATTAAAAAAATATATTGAAATTACAGAAAATAATAATAAATATCATTATAAATTCATAAAAACAACAACATTGTGTATTTCTCATTATTTTTTTAAAATCTTGGCTAAATCTCGCGATATATACGGGATAAAATGAGAAAATTATATTTCTCGCGAGATTTTTTAAATATCGCGATAGAAACGAAGTTTCAAACTTTAGATGTTTTTCTTGGTTTTTCTCCAAAGAAATTGGGTATTTCTCGGGAGATTTGTAACAGTGAATGTACTGGCCCTATTGGGTAGCTCCAAATAGGATACATATCGGCCCGTATCGGCCGATACGTACTTGAATTTTAAACCACTGTTGTCAGAACCGGACCGGACCGGCCGGTCGAATTGGAAAAACCGGGAACCGGTCCCCTCACCGGTTCCCAAACCTCCCAAAACCGGACTGTTTTAAAAACCGGTCATTTTCGTGAAAACCGAAAGAACCGGCCGGTTGAACCGGGAACCGGTCATAAATGGGTAAAAATGGATTTAAAAAGGACACGGTTGAACCGGTCAAACCGGGAACCGGCCACTCAACCAGTTCAATGACCGGTCCGGTTCTAATAACATTGTTTTAAACCATGCTAAGGATGGGATTGTAGGCCTCAAGGAGAATATATATACATATAGGATAAAGTACAAAGAAATGTTCACAAAGAGTTGAATGAAGCAGAAACATACAACCGGCAACAAAATATTATCCTATCCCCCCAATAGAAGAAAGACCCAGCTCCTCATTGTCAATCCTAATCAAACACCATGATGATACAAGATGCGAAATATGAGAAATCATTTTATCTGGCACCTGGAAGCATTCTGCACATGACTTCACGAGATGCGTCCACCCCTCGTAAGGTCCTGCTAAAAAATGGTCTCTATTCTCTAAAACTGATGGGGAAGGCCCATGCACACCCAATTGGGATGGAAAGTGATCTTAAATCCTTTTGATTAGAGAGTAATAAAGCAATAAATGATCCACCTCTTCCTCCTCCAATAGGTAAAGGAAACATCGATCCATTAGCCATTCTCCAATCCCTATTTTTTAGATAGTTCAAAGCGAGGATTTTATTTAGGTAGGCTGTCCTCTCCATAAAAAGAAAGCACTTTTTGATGGAATACTAGGATTTCACATAGCACTGTAAGTTGGTCTATCAATCCGGCCCTCTGCACAAAAGGTACCCGGCCCTCCAAGCCTGTAATAGAGAGAGCTCTTTTAGTTCCCAAATCCCGAGGGCTGGGTAGAGCCCAATATCTCAAGGCCCTCTTAACCGAGGGT
Organism: Tetracentron sinense; assembly: GCA_015143295.1. Classification (NCBI taxonomy): domain Eukaryota; kingdom Viridiplantae; phylum Streptophyta; class Magnoliopsida; order Trochodendrales; family Trochodendraceae; genus Tetracentron; species Tetracentron sinense. The sequence goes on from CM026574.1 coordinate 19,547,878, forward strand.
CGGGCTAAGGCCTTGCCTTGCTCTTCCTGGCCATCCACATCCACTTATAAGTTATAACTTGTATATAATATAAATGTATGTATATATTCTATTCTATATAAGATCATATGTGTTTGAGCAAATAAAAAGATACACCCTATGAGTAACATTTTAGTGGATATAAGGATGCAAGGGATGGATGCATATATGTAGTTTTGGGAACATGGCCAACGTGTAAGGGTGTCAAGTGTCAATAGAACGGGTTTGGGCTGGCCCGGCCCGGTCCTGACGAGGCTTGATTAATAAACAGGTTAGGCCGGGCCATTTATTAATTGGGTCTAGTCGGCTCGGCCCACCTAAGGAATTAATAGAAAAATGTTTGTTTTGGGGTTTTAAATAAATGGATCTTGTCAGGCTAGTCCAGCCAGCCATTTGACAATCTTAAAGTAATATATGCTTTTGATTTGATGAGAGTCTTACCACACTTTCCGTTTCTTGTACCTCATATCCCTCAAAAATCCTACGGTAGGAAGCAGACTAACATGAAAGCTTGTTGGGAAGAATGTTAGATTAGGGACACATTGTTATCCTACCCGCAGACTAACATGAAAGCTTGTTGGGAAGAATGTTAGATTAGGGACACATTGTTATCCTACCCACCAAAAAGATTGTCAAAATTCAGAAGTATGTACAAATGATGAGGCTCCATCTACACCGTTGCCCTTCATCATGTGTTCGTATATAAGAAACAATGCTTTAAAGAGTTGTGTCAAGGGTGAAGGAATATGATTAAGAAAACAAAGAAAGTGATTATTTACGAAATTAAAATTACAAATGAAATCATTATAGGGTGCCAAGGTAGGGGAACAAACACCATGAAAGTATAACAAACTACCATGAATATTCCTCGAGGAAAAATCACAGCTCTTTTAACTTCACCATAACTTATAGAGTAAAGGGGTTACATGTATGTAATCTGTGTAGAATGAGGGAGGGGCCTTATCTCAATAGAACTCTAAAAATAGAAACTTAATTTAACAGAAAACACAGCCTACTTGAATTAGACTTGCTTCTGAGAAATTCTTTTTCTTAATGATAAGTAAGGAGGAATTTTTTTTTTCTTGAGGAAATTGGATGGAATTCCTCAGCTTCAGACATTCTCTAACTCGTCCTTAGAGAAATCCTTTCATGAGAAGCTGTCCTTGGATCTGGTTCCTCCGAGTTCTCTTAGAGAAGAGGACCAAAAAGCCAAAAAGCTAGGGTTTCTCTCCCATCTCATCCGCTACTTTTGCTTTGAGGAGTACTTGTCCTAAAAAACCCGATGTCCCTTTCCATCCAAAATCTCCAGCTAGTAGAACGAGGAGCATCCTCCATAGAATACGACCTCAACACCAAAAGCAGCTGAGTGCCAACCCAAAACCACAAGTTTTAAGGACAAACCCCTGCATTTTGAAAATACACCCCAACATTTCTTAAGCAGTTCTTTAACTCCTAACAAAGTTCTAACTAGAATCCTAAGGAAAATAAGTGCTAAAACAACAAGAAAAGAAAACCATGGGCTGATGAAATTGCATTCCAAGTCATCACTCTTTATATTACTGCTACACATGTGAGGACCGGGCCTCTAAGTTGAGGTGTCAAAGAAAGTGTAATGTGTGAGACCAATACACTTTTGTTACTGCCTCAGTACACGAGGAGTGTGCCTCACATGAGTATGCGCCTTAGTCATGTGCCTCAGGGTATTTTGAGAAACCTTTCCTCAAACATGCCCCAAGGAATGGGCCTCAAAGGCAAAATTAGAATTTACTCCAGATGTGCTACTTTATCAGCCTAATGTTTAGTTTCACAATGGAATGTAATAAAATTAACCCACTTGCACCGGCAGTAGCACCTGAGTTTACCTGAAATAGTGAAATATTGGCTAGTGATGCGAACACCACCAATTCTGACCCACAACTGTGCACTGCACAACCACATTTTCTGGTCATGTACCTGTATGCTTTTTTTATGGGTTCTAGTTGATCAAGCAAAAGCTCTATTATTTTGAATTTGAATAGCTGGGTGTTTTTTACCAAAAAAAAAAGAATAGCTGGGTGTTAAATTTTATAGGCTTTTAGCATGGATAATCCGACTTACATGCAACATATTATTGGGACAGCAACATGTGGTGGTTTTTTGGGCCTTTGGGGATTCTTTTAAGAATGTTTTTTTTCCTTTCGTAATCATTTCTAAGTTTACATTATTGCAGTTCTGGTAAGTGTCAAATCATTCACTGGAAGCAAGGTCACAAGGAAGAATGCCATCTTCCAAGCGCCACCATCCAGTTTAATGGTGAGGGAAGTGACTCTGGTCCGAATGCAGAATTACAAGAACAATTTGAGATTTATGGCAATAGCTTTGCGATTGAAGGCAAATTGTGTGCTAAACCGAAAGTATTCCCTGAAGAACCTGCGCTGTCTAAATCTAGTCACCCTCCTGAAGATCCATGTTGGAAGGATGATGATGATAAAGTTGAGCCTCTCGTGGATGGCAAAGGAACAGATACTATTTCTGAATCATCCAGTACCTCATTATTGGCTGGCTTGTCTGCATCGGCTACCACTAGTAAACCATTGGTTGATGTTTCTTCTGTCAGTGAGATCCTTTGTTCAGGGACTCATGACAGATCAGAGGGATCTCTATCTGATGATATATCCCCTGATATTCTTGAAATCAGAGCCGAGATTAATGGCATGGAGCTAACTAAATCCCCATCTTCAGAGTCTACTAGTTTGGTTGATTCTGTAAAGAGTTTTTCTTGTTTAAGTAAATTAGATCAGATGAAACCCAGTTGTAGTGACGGAGAGGTTTACTGCAGATCAACTAATCCTTCAGGCTCAAGCATCAATGGTTCTGATGAATGTTCAATTTCTGAGCCTTCTACAGCCTCTCCTGCTCTCTGGGAAGGAACTCTTAAGTCCAGTGTGTCCAGACATGATGTTCATGCTGATCCTGATCATTCCAACTCCAGTGAATCTGGTGATGGCATTTTATATATTTCTGGATCTGCCCTACGTTTTTCATTTAACTTGTCTGGGCATAAGATTCCCCCATTGCATTCAGGATGTTCTGTGGCCAAGACCGTTATGTCTGATAGTGGCCATTCAACAAGCTTGGAGAACAAGAAGCCTACTACTGATGGAGCTTCTTTATCAGGAAAGGTAGTTACAGATGCTTCTAAGATCTGGATCTCGCCATCCTTGAGATCTGAAAGGTCAGATTCTATGGCTAATGAGAGAAGCAATTGTTCACAGCTATTGAAAGCTAAAGAGATCAGACCTTTGTCATCTACTGCTTCTGATGACTATCCATCTTCCATCTCTGTTGGGCATTTGGTTCCAAGCGTGAAGTCCGCAAAGGTTGTTAATGTTCATGCCGTGCCTACTATTTCCTGCACAGTGCCTACTATTTCCTGCGCAGTGCCTACTATTTCCTCCAAGGCTGCAAGTTCTTCACCAAATGCAACTAAGGGCTTGAAAACATCTGTGCAGAAAATTGTCCAGCAGTTGAGAGCCTCTAAACCATCAAAACACTACCTGTTAGGGCTTGGGCGTGAGATTTCAGGAAGATACAATTACAAGGTTTCACATAAGTCATGCTGCGTTATTTCTCGAGTATAGCATTTCTTTTCCGGGATCTTGTGATATTCTCTGCATTGATTCTGTTTTGTTTCTACAGATGATCTTTCCATACGAACTGTTTATCAAACTTTGCAATTGGGACAAGATGGAACTGCGCCCTTGTGGCCTCATGAACTGTGGGAACAGGTAATGTAGACTTGTTCCTGCTCGTGGCAATTGTCATATTTATTAAATAATACATAGTTCTAAGGAGTTATATTATTCCGGTCAAGTTCTCCTGAGGTCTGTGGAGTTATTTGCTTCAGCTTCATGTTTGCACTGGCACATGTTTCTACTTATATTCGAAGCAGGGCAACTGGATTACGCACCAGGTATATTCTTATATTGCCTAATACTTATGTAGTATCTCAGGAAAACCAACCTTTCTATCATCTATGGTGGGATTATGCTACTTACTGGTTTTGTGGCAGTTAGCCCGTTATACCTACAGAGCTCATTGATTTTATCATCCTTGACATATACAATGGTGAAATCGAGAAGTTCACGCACAAGTTAATGTTTGCAGCCTTTATGCCTGTTTGTGTTTGGGAGAGGTAGATTTCTTTCAGGAATGTGTAGTGAATTGGAGGAGAGAGATTTTTGGTGCAACAAAGCATTAGAACTCAATGTCGAGTTCTTTCCAACAAGGGGGATTTAATGCAGGAACAAAAGCTATCCAATAAAAAAATAAATAAGATCGCTGGGTAGGTCTTGTTCATTCAAAATAAGGTCTGAATTAATTGGAGCCATTAAATACAATGGCTTCGTATGCTAACTGACCCATATCTATTGGGAATGGCCTCCAGATCAACCTCTTGGTGAATCCAAAAGAAACAACAAAGGAAGATGAAGCCTTATTCAAATATTACAAGAGCTTGAAGACTCAGGAGAAAACCCAAAAAATAGGGATTTCAAGAGTGGGGTCTCTCATTGTTCCACAAGGTCAAATCAACCCAATCGCATGAAAGAGGTTGAAAACCATTGGGGCGGCACCTTAGGGGCTAGAATAGTCTTCTATTTTCCGAGATTTCAAAAATCTCCAATCTTAGGGTTATTTTTGTAATTTTTATTGTTTACAGAATTGACAGAATTTAGTTACTTTTATTGTCTTGAGTAAGTTGTTAGTAAACAATAGTGCAAGTCTATAGTCATTATTAAATTAGATTAGAGTTGTTTTAGAAGTTATTTGTTGTTAAGAGTCGTTGCTAAATTAGGAGATGTTACTTTACTTTTAAGTTATGTTATAAAGAGTTTTGATAATTTACTATTTATAGTAAATTTCGCATTACTATTTATGACAAATCATTCTACTAATAAAAGTACAAGGAGTATACTAAACTTTATTTGGACGTAAATACCCTTTAATTGAAAATACTAACTTATTAACCTGTGGTATCTATTAAAATTATTAATAGAAGTTTAGTTTGTTTATAATTCATGTGTTGAAGTGGATTATAATTATAAGTTATTGTAGATGTGGATTATATTATAATAATAATAATAAAATTCTGATGTGGGGCCCATGAATTCTAACTATTATGTATGTATAGATTAGAGTATTCACCTAATTTAGAGTTCTACTTAATACCTACCTACACATTAGAAGGAATCGGGTAGTGTAGTCAAAATTTCGCCTAAGCAACGCCTAGGCCACCGCCTCGCCTAACCAGGACCCCTATCGCCTAGATCATGATCTAGGCGGGCACTCTTTAATTCTTATATAATATAAAAAAAATAAATAAATTTTGGTCACCTAGGCATCGCCTAAGCAATGCCTAGACACCGCCTCGCCTAGGGAACCCCCTATCGCTTAGGCATCGCCTGGACGCCTTGACTACACTGGAATCGGGAGAGACGACTTCGGTATTTGTTTTTCTCCGAAAAGAGACCAAGCAGGACACCATCATAAAGGGGGACAAAAGGCCTAAAAGCACGACGATGGGCGATACAGATGATGATTTGCTGATTTGCTGCTCAAAACCTTCTTCTCTGAAGTCAGCAAAGTCGAGAGGGACAACGAGGTCACCAGGATTCTTTCGTGCTTCAAGTTAAATGCACTTGAGTATCTCAACTTACCATTTGATTCACCATTAGAGGATGTGAAACGACAATATCTTAAGTTATCTTTGCAGGTTCATTCTGATAAATGCAAGCATCCACAAGAGAAGCAAAGGAAGCATTTGGGGCATTGACAAAAGCCCAACAACTATTGCCATGGACCCTACAACAGCATTCGGTAGGTTAAAATGTGTATCAATCCATATCTTGACCGTAGTAAGCTTAGTATCTTGTGATTGTGATATTGTGAGACATGCTTGAAACTTGTTTCTCTTACAAAAATCCTTGCAAGAGATTTTAAATCTTAATGAGATGGTGTTCATCAAAGAAGGTTACTGTCTAATGTATAAAAAAAAATTGCAAAATAGAATTCTATTTAGGAGATTGATACTTTGTGCGGGCCTTCCGCCCAATAGAATGCGCACGCCTCCATGGGATGCCACGCCACATGTCCCTTTTAACACCCATAAACTGTGATTAAGATTCACTCACCCCTAGGGTTCATTCATCTAACCTTGGTTTTTAGAAAAATAACCCCAAGATAGTTAACACTAATGAATTGTTGTTAAGATTCACTCACCCTAGGGTTCATCCATCTAACCTTGGTTTTTAGGGAAAAAATATATATTAACTTAAAAATAGTGAATATTCCGTAATTCTTAATTTAGCTATACTCTTATAGTTTAAAATGTTGATGGTAGGATAGTTAATTTGATAAGATTTAACTTTATGGATTAGGTAAATTTAATGACATGAAATGATGTGTTTTGATGAGAATTTAGTTTTATTTGTTGTGATGTATGAATAAAAATGGGTTGATGATTTTTTTTTTTTGGGAGTTGGACAAGATACATAATTTATTTAATTTATAATATATTTATTAAGTTTTACCCAATTATCTACTATTTACCCAATTACTCAATAGGTAAAATTAGTAAAAAACTTGAGTTGGGTATTTTACCCAATTACCAGATATTTAGATAACCCGATAGATTAAGAGAAAATCTTTTACCTTACCTAAGAGGCATGGATTAAGGAAAAATTTTGCCTTGTCCTATAGAATCTAGGTATATCAAGTAATAAATCATAAAATACGTAAGGTGACTCCAAATGGACTAGAAAAAAAATCTATTAGATTAAAATATCAATTACTTCAAGGGCACAAAACCTTTGAAATTCGGTATATACTTTAAATTCTTGATATATATAATTTCTTTTTATAAACTTAAAATAATTTTCTTAATAAAATTAAACAAATTTTACTTGCAACGCACATGCATTTTTACTATTATGTGCTTTTTAGTAATATTTTTGAAATTAATAATGAACATATCACTTTATAATATTACTAAATCTAGTGAGATTAACTATCAGGAAAAAAAATTACCAAAGGTATTCACCCTCTCAACCCACCTTAACCAAATAATCCGCCTTAGTGCTAACCTAGGGCAAGAGAATGATATGTTCATATGGTTTGGATCTAGGTTTTCAGACTCCATGGATTAGTTCAGATCCAATGAGTCATAATGCGCGGATAGTAATAAAATTAATATATATATAGTAGCATTCTAATGAGCCATGCTCATTAAAGTCTTTAATGAATGGTCCTAATCATAGTTGCCGGGAAGCTATGTACAAGGTGGGAAGCTTGCTTCACAGGAAGCTCGTTTCCCAAACTCGCTTCCTAGGAAGCTCGTTTCCTTGAACAAACTCTCTTCTTAGGAAGCTCGCTTCCATCACGTTTCATCTAGTAGTTAAAGGGAGCTGTATGTATGAAGTGATGTGGTAGACCACAATCTATAGCCTAGGGTGTAGACTAAGCAAGTATCGTCGGTTTGAAACCTAAGACACCAACTTTTCTACAAAAACTCATGTAAGATAAAATCAAAGGTATAACTACTCATAAATAACATAATGAGAATAAGGAGCCTATATCTCATTTCTCGCGACCCGTTTCCTAAGGTTTTTTTAAGTCTCGCTTCCCGCTTCTCGCTTTCGCTTTACTTCTCGTTTTCGTTTCTCACTCTGATAACCATGGTCCTAATAACGTGACACGTGGCCGGGTTGCTCTAAAATCCAACTGTTAGATGTCAAGACGGGTCTCCCAAGAGACACGTGGCAAAATATTAGCTCGATCAGACATTTATAGACCATCAAATTGAAGATGGGAAGATCAGATATTTCTATAACCTAGGTAGGGTCTAGTGAATCCTAGGGGGTTAATGCTAATGAACTAGGGAAGATCAGATATTTTTTGACCTATGTCTCTCAATGGACCCATCTTGACATTCAACAATCATACTTAAAAAAGGATTGCCACATGTCATCTTTCTAGAGGGACTGCTCATTAAAAGCTTTAATAAGCATGACTCATTAGTACCTCTCCCTGTATATATAGGGCTCTCCTAATCTATTCTCTTATTTGATTGGGTATGTTTGTTTCGATCATAGGCTCTCCTTAGGGTTTTTCTGATATAAAATAGACTGTAATTGCATTGTTGAACTTCACAAATCCAATACTGTTAATAATGTACTGAATTTCATATTAACACTAGAGATTATTGTATGTATTTGTCACTTTTTTATGTAATTATCAGTATATAAACGCTACAATTTGGTGTGTGGTGTTGTCATTTTGCTTTTAACATCAATTCATGAACTCACTCATTTGAATTTATTTCATTTGATTTTTTTTTATTTAAGTCAGTTAAAATTTTATAGAATTAAATCAGATGTGATATGTGCATTTTACTAGTCATTCTACTAATAAAAGTACAAGGAGTATGCCAAACTTTACTGGACATAATTACCCTTCACCTTAATAATAGTATAGATTAGTATTAATGAAGAGTATTATTATTTCGTTAGAATTGTAATTTGATTAGAATTGAAAAACCTTTCTAATCACAAATGCCTCTCACGTAGTGCCCCTCTTCAAGAATAGTTTTTATCACTTTCTTTATAGAGATCAAAAGAAGAGACCCCACTCTCTCTTCAATTGCTTCGGGCTTCCCTTATTTAGTAATATTAATCACTTAATAAATATTTTTACTAAATATTTAGCGTCTAAATATGTGCATTAGTTGCTTTAAAAGACCTTTTATGTTACTTATTGGAGTTATACTCCAATTTATAGAGTATTAGGGTTGAAAGGCTATCTCCTTTCTCCTATAAATATATATGTTGCTTTGTTTCTTTACAGAGATTTTTCTACTTTAATCTCTCTAATGCTGAAGTTGGAGATTTCTTCATTATTATCCGGGAGAGATCATGAGATCAATTCCAAGAGCGTGGACTCGCTCAACACCCATCCATCTATCATACAAAGTAATTTTACTTTGTTTTCACCCTGAATTTCAGATTATCATCAGTTGAGTAAATCTGAATTTTCAATTTCTTAGAAAGATCAATTAATTTAGGATTTTTTAAAATTGTATCAATATAGCCGAAACTAAGGTTTTCACCAAAATCCAAAATTTTGAATCCCTAGCCCCTAGGTATATTTTGGATATATTATTATTGACGAAATTGAATTTTAATTTTGATTAATTTGGAGAATTATTGAAGAATTGAATATTTTCTCAATTTTCACAAAAATTCCTAAATTTGACGACTCTATATATTGGTTATTTTGAAATTAGTTTACTTTGATACTTTCGGAATTGAATTATTAATTTAGTTTGATTGTTGAGAAGAATTTGATATTTGATTGAGATTATTATAGTTGAGGATTTGTTTCTAGTGCTAAATCCATTGTTTAGGGTTAAAATTTTCACTTTAAAGTGCCCTAACATATTACTTGAGAACTCCAAATTTCAAAACGAAGGATCCCCTATTATGTCCTACATCAGAAATTCAGAATATATAGAGCACATTACATGAATTATAAGACTTATATCCACAGAGTTACAATGTGGCTCGAAATGTTATTTTTCAATTTAGAAATCCTTTTTTTAAATGCATGTGTTTTTTTTATCGGTAATCATATTTTCATTAATAAAAGGAGAGAAAATATAGATAACACAAATTCACAAATAGTGAATCTAAGGGAAAAACTGACTAGATAATAACAAATGACGAAGAGACACCTATAACGAAAAAACCTAAACTGAACCTCTTAGCACAGAAATCACCATCCCAAAAGTTAGACATGAAGATTTGAAATCCCCGACTCCTCGAAATCGTCCCTGATTGAGGCCTAGTTTGTGTTGATATAAAAATTCTCCATTTTTTTTAAATATTCATAAAAATTAATCAAAATGGTATATTTTATTCAAATAATATTAATTTTTTTATCATCTTTGACAACAAAAATTGTTTAATAATTTTAATTATCCTGGTGGGGTCCTTAGTCACTAATTGTTGACAATTATTAATGTTATGGGTTACCCCAATAGATTTTGATTCATTAATAATTAATACAAATGTGCATAATTTCAAATAATTGTATTAACAATAATCACTAAAGAGTTGTAATGGGGTAAAATATGAAAAAAAAAATAGAGAATCAAGAGTTTTATACAATTGGGTATCGAAATGTTACTGTCTACTTAACATTTTCATACCTATTGACCAGAATATTGATTTATATAACTAAGAAAGTAACATTTCAATATGAATGGAGAAAATGTACTGACCCATTTGGAAATGTGTTGAGAAATTTTGTAATTTTGATGTCACATGTAGGTTTTGTGCTAATATTCGTGGAAACAGATGCGTTTCGTAAGAAACATTAGGAAACGTGTCAACGTTTTCTATCATGATTCTAGTAACCTCTCACTCTTTCCTTTACCTCTATTGTGGAATTTTATCAAGTTTTAAACAAGAAAATTCAGGAGTGACTAACATCTCTAAAACTATAAAGTCTGAAATACAATCTCATTTTTACTCATTTCTTTTGAGTTACACTCTCATCAGGGTTTCTTATCAGCTCTTGTTCGAAAGCCTCATTGATATCCATCCAACTTGGATAAGCAGGGATGGATGGATCTTTTTCTTCACAATTCACTCATCATCCGATCAATGTTGGATAAACAAAGAGGATTTAACTTCTAGTTGTTTATTCTCTTAGCTTCCTATGCCCCCAATTGCATATTGTATTTCACAAACACAAGCATATACAAATAAGTTTTTGACTTGTTAAAATAAATGTAAATATATAATAGAGTACCATAGAGGACATATATGAAACAAAATAGTGTTCATTATTTTACTTGAGACAGTATAAGCTTGTTTTTAACTCAAATAGTAGGATTTAGGATACAAATTGTGAATTGTAAGGTTTTGAGTAAAAACCGTGGCTTCTTAAAAGGGATTTGCTTAGGATTTTAGACTGTTTGGGTAAAGATTTAATTTGAATCATAGGATTCAAAAATTAAATGTAAGATTTCATAAAAAATTCATATAATCTCTCTCTCTCTCTCTCTCACACACACAATAAGCTTGTTTTTAACTCAAATAGTAGGATTTAGGATACAAATTGTGAATTGTAAGGTTTTGAGTAAAAACCGTGGCTTCTTAAAAGGGATTTGCTTAGGATTTTAGACTGTTTGGGTAAAGATTTAATTTGAATCATAGGATTCAAAAATTAAATGTAAGATTTCATAAAAAATTCATATAATCTCTCTCTCTCTCTCACACACACATATATATATATTATACCTTATAGATGTGTGCCTCTAAGTGTATACATGTATCCATGTACATGTGTATGTGTATGCAGATGATGCATTTGTGTGCACGCATGTGCTTTCCTGCATGCATTCACCCACATATACTGATATACATATCTTAAAACCTTAGTTTGTGTACATGCACATTAATGTGCCTGTAGGTGTATGCCCATGAATCATTTGTGTATGTGTTTCTTATTTATTTTCTTAGAACTTGCGTGTGTGTGTGCATGTGCGTGTGGGTGAGAGGGCGTGTTGGTAATAGTATCACATACTCAAATTTACTTTATCTAATTATGATGCCAGATTACACTCCTATAATATATTGGAGATAGAAGTAAAATTTGGGATTCACTTGGTCTGAGAACTTTTATCCAATGTCCATTTATATTGCATGAGTATATATCACTATGAAAATATTCTCTCTTCTTTTTGTGTAGGCTTATTATCGAGTCCTTGTTGCAAACTAAAATCAATAAGTAGATTCTCTTGGATGCAGCAAGGGCATTTAACTGTTCCTCCTTTTGCAGCTTTCCAAGCGCGCCAAATATAGAAGAGAATAAACGTTGCCTTTGCGAATATTGCTCTAATACTCGTTGCTGAAGTTTCATTTGTTCCTTTGTGGATAATAGTAGCTTATAATCAGCACCTGTGTGTGCATGTGTGGGTGGGCGTGCATGTGGTGTGCGTGTGGGTGCATGCGCACGTGTGTGTGTGTGGGAAGGCATGCCTGTAAGATTATACAAGCACAGACGTGTACATGTTTACTTTATCTTATTACGTTGCCACATGTCCTATAATATATTGGAGATATAATTAGAATTCGACAGTCACTTGGCTGGGTACTTTTATCCAATATCCATATACATTGAGTGCGTGCGTGTATCTCACTAATTAAACTATCTATCTTCTTACATTGTGTTTGTATAGACTTATTATCGAGTCCTTTTTGCAAACTAACATGTATGTTCTCTTGAATGGGTCAAAGGCATTTAATGCCTCTCAGTTCTAACTGGTCCTACTGTGATGCTGTCCCTTTCACAGTTTTCCAAGCCCTCCAAATATATCAGAGTACAAACTTTGCGTTTGCAAATATTTCTCTGATACCCATTGATGAAGTTTTATCCTGTTCTTTATTGAATAATATTACCTTGTAATCAGCACAAGTGTTTATCTTTTTGCTGGTGTCAGAAGTATCTTTTTCAAAATGATTTTGAGTTTCTCATGTTGTTTTAATATCTCTGCTTTTACTTTTCTGCAGCTGTTACGCTAATGCTGTGCTCCAGTGCCTGGCATTTACTCCACCTCTTACTGCATATTTTCTTCAAGCATTCCATTCCAAAACATGCACGTTTCTGATCTTGATCTCCTTCATGGATTCATAACTTATCTGATATTCTGGGACTAAATGTTGGATAACTCTCTCATTTTACAATGTTTCTTCATCTTTGTCTTCAGGTCCAAAGAAAGACTTGTGTTTCACCTGTGAGTTAGAGGGTCTAATATTGAAGGCAAAGGAAGGGAAATCTCCACTTTCCCCAGTTAGCATACTGTCCCAAATACAAAACGTTGGAAGTCATCTTGGTCATGGGAGAGAAGAAGATGCCCATGAATTTCTCAGGTCAGCCAGTTTTAACATTTCTGGGGTTGATTAGATGAATTAATGCTGCTCTCTTCTCATTGCGAGTTTATGTCTTTTCAAATAATTGATGAGTGATTTGGCAGGTATGCTATTGATACAATGCAATCTGTTTGCCTTAAGGAAGCTGAGGTAAATACGGCAGGCTTGTTGGCAGAAGAAACAACTCTTATAGGCCTGATATTTGGGGGTTATCTTCGGTCTGAGGTAATTCAGGATGCTTGAGAACAAGGTTCTAGGTTTTGCTTCTGCTGGAGATTTCACTCCCTTGAGAATGGGAACTTTTATGGGAAAATTTTGATCTGGCATAATATCTTGAATGTTCGGGACAAATTGGAGAAAATTTGAAAACTATTGAAATTTCACTGATCTTTCAGAAAATGTTTTAAAAGAGCATGATTATTCACGTACAGCTCATAATACTACCATAAACAATCATATACGATAAGCAAGGCCAGTTTAGAGGCGCAAAAATACTTGTTGGCGGACATAAATGATACAGTAACACCCAAAATTACACTATGTTTGGAACAATCTAAAATTCATACACTATTAGTAAATAATCTACAACTAATAAGTAATAATTAATTACTACGTGAGGGTCACTCTTCTACTCAAGAATGAATTAAATTTAAGGATTAGGTGTGTTTTTTCATTCTTTATTATTTTTGAATTTAATTATTTCAATTCTAAAAATGCTATATAATTGGTAATAAGAGTCAAATGACATATTTATCGATTTATATTTTACGAAGTCTCTTATCTTTGCTGTATTTTTTAAGTTATTTTTCAAAATTATTATATTTTTGTACAAATTTTAACTTAAATTGACACTTTAAGTTATTTAAAAAAGCATATAATTGCTAATGACTACAAATTATGTTAAAATGCAATAGTGCATTATGTTTTTTCATAATAGCTATGCTAATAAATTATATTTATTTTTACTTGTGGAATGTTATTTTAAGTCCCTAGTTACAGATATATGGAGGTTTGGATGATTAACACACTTGTAAGTGGAATCTTTGTGAAAATGGAGATTTGAGGTGATGCCTAACAAAATCTCCTCTGAAAAATAAGGTGTGGTTAAAATATTTTGACCGAAACCTCGTAATAACAGAAAATAAAATTTTAAATTACCCTAGGAGATACTTTTGTCACTTGGGAAATTATAACTTTTGGCCGAGCATAAAATTTAAAACCATTTTTGAGAGATCATTAATGACCACGTTCCTATTCAACTGGTCATCCTTTTTCTTAAACATATTCGTGATCCATCTTGCATCTTGTGATATAAACTTGATGACTGAGATTTGCAGATAAAGTGCATGAAGTGTCGAGGCAAATCTAAGCAGCATGAACGGATGCTGGATCTCACTGTTGAGATACAGGGGCACATTGAAACTCTTGAAGAGGCACTTGAACAATTTACAGCTACTGAAATCTTGGATGGAGAGAATAAGTACCAGTGCAGCAGGTTGGTTGGCTCGCTGTTCTATCTTAAAGTTCTTTATTGCAAATTTTTGGTATGATCATTTACTGAGTCCTGCATTCTCTTAATAATTAATATTTTTTTTCCCTGTGAACTTTTTAGTGTATTTAGTCATTCACCTGAATATTCCTTTGATGGTTTCTACGAATTCTCTTTTTCTAATACAGCTGATAAAAAATGTTGATTTGAATGATGCATATGTAGAAAGCCTATTTTGTACTCCCTTGTGCCAATATTCTCCTGCTAGTGCTCCCACTCCACTCTTCCGTTTGAAGGCTAAGTTTGTCCGCAATCCTAAAATTTTGTTGGTTTTGATTATTTTTAAGGAAATATATGCTAGGCGAAGATTCTGCTGTTGAGAGTTTATTGGACAAAAAAAAGAACAATCAATAGAAAGAAGAGTGCCCGTCAATTATTTTTCAGGCATTGTGCCAAACTCTCACCTGTTTGCCTCTTTCACTTCTGCATGGTCATATGGCCTTTATATCATAGCATTTGATTTTGGCTTGTGAAGAAGTAGCATTGCTTCTTCCTGCTGTTGGTGGGTGCAAACTTCTCCTTGTCCTCCTAATTGGCCTAGTCGCCTTTTTGAAGTTCTCTAGTCACTTCGATTTTGGCAATAAGTTAATGCAGTTACTTCATTATTGTTCTAATCAGGTGCAAATCTTATGAGAAAGCCAAAAAGAAGTTGACTATATTGGAAGCTCCTAATGTCCTTACAATCGCATTGAAGCGGTTTCGGGTAATTCTCAAATAGGGTGACAGTTGAGCTCTTCATGTTTTTTTTTGGCTTTCTTTCGGATTCTCAATGCTTGCTTTACTGTGCATTCACAGTCTGGTAAATTTGGGAAGCTCAGTAAGTCTGTACAGTACCCGGAGATCCTGAACTTGGCCCCATATATGAGTGGGACAGGTGAAAAATCCCATTTATACAGGCTCTATGCGGTAGTGGTTCACCTGGATATCATGAATGCTGCTTTTTCTGGGCACTACATATGCTATGTTAAGAATATCCAGGGGAAGTGGTTCAAGATTGATGACAGCACAGTATGTTCCCTATTTATCATCCATATGTATCTTCTAAACATGCTTCCATTTGAGTTTATTTTTTCCCTGTAATCAAACTTTCATCTTTATTATGCTCTGGCTCTTGATAAATAGGAAATTTGAGGCTCCAGTTTGGTAGACCGTAAAAGTTTACCCATGTCATAGCTCTGAAAGGGGAAGACATGCAGCAGATGTGTCCTATCAATGAGATCTCTCTGGCTGAAATTTTCTCTCTTTGGTGGTTATAACCATCTTAGGCATTGCCTTCTTTTGGATAGTGAGATGAGAATATAGTGAACCTTCTAGAGAATAAAATACATAGATTGCCATGCGTGGATTAAGGGTACTTGGAGCATTGTGATTGATTCCACACCAAAAGAGATGTGGAACATTGCGCACATGTTCTGGACTGCATGGAATCCGTTCTGTGTGCACAATGTGTATAACTAGGCGACTGGATCTCCTCTGATCTATATTTATCTTGCTTATTTCCTATAGTGTATAATACAGAAATACAGAAATGTGTTAATAATTTCAGTGCTTGTAACAGTGGTGCTGGTCATTGTTGTGTAGGTAAAACCTGTGGAAATCGAGAGGGTCTTATCAGAAGGTGCATACATGCTCCTTTACTCAAGGTAACAAATATCCCTGGAGCGTGATTTTTATTCGAGCAATAATTTCTTCTAATAGCTGGGACATGAACAATTTCAATTTCCTTATTGGTAGGTGCTCACCTCGAGCCCCAGGTTTGATAAGGAAGACATTGGTATCTCATGATGAAAAAACAAAGAATAGATATTCGGAAGCTGTTCCTTCCAGCCTCAGTGGAAAGGATACCAAATTCAAGGGAAGACCCAACTCTATGGTTCCAAGTTTTAGTCGTTCTATGGCACATCAAAGGCCTGAAGACTATCCCTATTGGATGACTCCGGATGGTCTCATCAGCATTGAACCTTTTGATTCTGATAACAGGAGATTCCACCCGATGCACCAGATTCCTCTAGTGGACTCATCGAGTGACAGTTCTTCCCTTTTCAGCTGCTCGGACGAAGGTTCCTGCAGTACTGAGAGCAATAGGGGCTCGACCAGCACCGAAGACTTCTCTGATTACATATTTGGTGAAGCTGGGCGCTATTGGAGCAGCCCTTGGAGGATTTCCTCAGACTCTGACGCTTCGTCCTCCCCCTTGTTCTCCAGATCTCCAGGCCTAGCTCTCTCTGACAGGAATTCTTCGGGTTCCCCTGAGACAAGTGGGTCTCGAACCTATAATGCAGAGTCAGCTGAGGTTGATGGTGTTTGGATGAGGCTACCCCCAGGAAATAGCAGGAGAGAGGATTTGGAAGGGAAGGGAAGTTCTTCCTCTTTGATCTCTGGCACAACTAAACATTGTAGAAATTTAATAAATCGAAGTCGAAGTAGTAGTAATAGTAGGGAGACTAACTCTGAGATATTAGGCTGGCTTAATCCTTTGAATGTGAAATCTGGTGTATCTTTTGGAAGATCAACTAGGGAAAGAAATAATCAAACCCTTTATTGAAAATTTTGAGTTGAGGGGAAATGAGAGCGAGACTGTATTTAAGGTACTCTTTTTGCTGGTATATATAGAGGAAGTTGTGTGTTTGTTCCTTTCCCTTATCTGTTCTTCTCCTATTTGACCCAAAGAATACTATTAATCATATGGTTTGATCGTGCTTGCTAACTTTGTGGTTTGATCCAATTTAGGCTCGTTAAAGAACCCTCCTCTAATCTGCAGGTTGCCTGGTGAATCTAATTCGTCGCCATTAGATGTTTCATTTTGTGGGCATTATTTGTTCATTAAAATTGCAAGTTCCATGAGTACTAGTTGGTTTATTTTTAATCATCTCTTGAAAGGTTATTGATGAATGCACTCAGATCGTTTCCTCGAGGATGTGGAGGATGTCCGCCATATATAATTGTAATGATTAGAACCAGTATTTACCTGCCCCGCAGTTTGGTTAGGCCTGCATAATCAAATAACAAGGCTTGATATTAGCAATAATAATAATAATAATTATAATAATAAAAATATTGATTTCATCATCATCATTATGTCTTTGGTCAAATGCATTATTTATTTAACTATTTAGTGGTAAACTAATACAAATTCATTGAGAGTTTTCTCCATCTAGGACTTGACCATAGGACATCCCTGAATGAGGGGCCCAATCTAGAGAAGGTAATGAAAACCTTGTTTTTCAAACATGCTTTTGCTTTTTTGGTAATAAAACATGTTTTTGCTACTCTTAAGCATTTGCCTTCTGAGGGTAGGCGTATAAAGACACTCTAACACCTAGAAAGTAGCACAACTATTAGTTCACTTTAAGTTGTCAAAAGCATGCTATTGAGTTGTCAAAAACAATATCGGAGAAAATACATTTACACTCCACACTCCCTAAGGTTTGATGAAAATACACATAGACCCCCTTAGGTTTCAGAAAATACATTAGGTACCCCTACTTTTCAAAATAATGACTCACACCCCTTCCATCAGTTGACTTGACTGTTAGTCAACTGACGGAATAGTTATGCCAAGTGATAAAGTGGTAGAAACTACCAAAAATGCCATCATTTTCCACTTTTCTCATATACAAAATTGCCCCCTCATTTTTAAATTAAGCCAAATCCTCTACAAATTCGGTTATTACCCCTTGAAGTAGCCACGTGTCCCTTTTGACACCCCTTAACTGTGGTTGAGATTCACCCACCCCTAGGGTTCACTCACTCATCCATGTGTCCCTCTTCTACCGTATATATTTTTTTTTAAAATTAAAAAACTGTTTTTTAAGGCTTTTGTAGTATTAAAATATTTTTAAAAAGAATTAATATTTTTTTTCAAAAACACCAAGGATGGGCGGGTGAACCTTTGGGGTGGGTGAATCTAACCCCATTTAAGGGGTGTCAAAAAGGACACATGGTGGGAAGCAAGACTTGTCACATTGGTGTGTGCGTCCTTTGACCACACTGTCGTTCCACGTCCTAGTCTCCCAGACCCCTGAAGTGTGCTTAAGTTGAGATATCCACCCCAACAGGTAAGTAGGTAAGTAGCCGTACTAACCTACTAACCACTAACCTTTCAGCTACTATAAAAAAAAGAAGACACGTGGCTACCTCAAGGGGTGATAACCGTAGAGGATTTGAGTCCTTTTTGATACTCCTTAAATGGGGTTAGATTCACCCACCCCTAGGGTTCACCCGCCCATCCTTGGTTTTTTTTTTATAAAAAAATATTAATTCTTTTTTTAATAAATATTTTAATATTAAAAAAGCCTTAAAAACAGTTTTTTAATTTTGAAAAAGAATTAATATGGTAGAAAAGAGACACGTAGATGGGTGAGTGAACCCTAGGGGTGGGTGAATCTTAACCACAATTAAGGGGTGTCAAAAGGGACACATGGCTATTTAATGGGTGAGAACTGGATTTGTAGAGGATTTGACTTAATTTAAAAATGAGGGGGCAATTTCGTATATGAGAAAAAGTGGAAAATTAGGACATTTTTGGTAGTTTATACCACTTTATCACATGACATCACTATTCCCTCAGTTGACTAACGGTCAACTAATGGAAGGGATGTAAGTGTCATTATTTTTAAAATTAGGGATGCCTAATGTATTTTCTGAAACCTGAGGGGGTCTATGTGTATTTTCGTCAAACCTCATGGGGTGTAAATGTATTTTCTCTAACAATATTGGTTATCATTTGTTTAGCAACGAATGCTGACTAATACAAAGTTGATTTAAGAGTATTACTCCTTTTAGGAATCAATTCTCATTAATCAAATATATAACATAAGCTTAAATGTTGTGATTAACTAGATTTTACTCAATTAATTAATATTTATTTATTTAACGCTCAAAAGAGTTACTATAACTGACCTTATATAAATCTCATAATGGTTAGGTCAATGTGAATCAATAAGTATTAGACTCTGAAATTATATGTTTTTAGTGCTTAATTTAGGATCATTCCATGATAAATACCTATTTAGGGTGACCCACATAGATTGTTAGTGGTTAGTTAAAGTTAGTGGTTGGTTAGAGTTAGTGTTTGGTTAGAGTTAGTTACGAGAATTGAGACTTCTCATTTATTTAAACTTATCTAAGTTTTATAAATGTCAAGCAATTAATGAAATCAAAGAGAGTTTCTCTCAAAGGAGGTGTGTTATCCTCAAGTAACTAAAAGGAGTTTGATTTGCCTCGAAGAAAACCTCTTTTAATCTTTATTTTTACGTGAGAAGATAAAAGCATGTATCAAAGCAACGGTTCTGCGATTGTGTGGTAAAAATTGATATTGTGAAGGTTAAGGTTGGAGGAAAACTCTTTGGAAGCGATTATTTGGAGGAAGACCCCCTCGAAGTGGTAACCTATATCCCAACAACATCTATTTCCATTACTTGAGGATTTAAATATTAAGATATTTCTTAACCTTGAGAACAAGGATTTTTTCTAGGAGAATAGAATGATGTATACCCAATATACATCTTCTTACTATATCATGATCTATTGTCTTTCTTATTCCTTAGATAATTACTAGTAGTTATTTATTTGTATTTCGGTTTCTATAACTCTTTTGGAATGTTATAAATAGGAGAATGTAATATGTATTTTATATGTTGAATAAGTTAATTATTCTAAGGGAACATACGGAGGTTTGCTCCTTGAAGAAACATTAATGGAAGTCCTTGAATTTGCCATATTCTCCATTTTTTGTTAGACTTTATGAAAAGGTACGTAACATTCCACTTATTGTAATGAATTAAGCAGATGAATTTGAGTTCATGGTTCCTTTTTCGCTTTGAGTCCGGTTCCCCCTTTTTAACCTGATCATAATTAAATCAACAATGTCGACCATATTTTTATGGCCTCAAACCCGACCCGACCTGTTGCCGCCCTTACACCCGGATAGTGTATATAGTCAAAGTTGGAGCCTCACCACTTGATAAAAAGGCAAAGGTACAACAGCAAACAAGACAAAAACCACTACGACCAGTCCAACTACAAGGAGAAGACAAACAAGCTCTCCTTTTATGGATGCCTAGAATAGAGTCAATGAACCCGACCTTTCCTTTCCATACAAAGTTGATGCCAAAAACACTCATGCCCTATACGTCTGTCTGAGGAGTGTTACACTTACTCTTAGTCTTTTTACACTCTCAACCTCAACCAATCAAGTGATCCAAAAGTTAACTTGTTAATGCATTTTCTAACTTTAAAGCACATACTTAATAAAAAGTTGGGACACTTGATTGGCTGCTAAGAGTAGGGCTAGCACTCCTCCAGTGGACATATAGGCGCATCAAAGTGGAGTATGGAAAGAGAAGGTCGGGTCCATCAACTCTAATCTAAGGCATTTTGTTTGGTTTAACCAATTGTTTTTGAGCCACTTGGTTGACTGAGACTGATAATAGAAAAGGCCGACGAGTAGGCTAGCACTCCTCATGTCTGCCTAGGCTACTTGTACTCAATTCTCAACTAGATAATCTTATATGGATCGATAGCCCATATGAAAACCAAAAGCCGCCATTCCATGTAGGTGAGGGTGAGAAATGAGAATCCGAGAAAGAAAAGAGAAGACCCACTACTCTGCATGCTTTGAATCTGGTCACAGGGAATGCCATAGACGATTTGGTTCTAAAGGCGCCAGCCAAAATCCTTTGTTTATATAAACAAATCCTAATCCTCTTTGATTGCGAAAATTTCAATCTAGAAGAGATGAAAGCTTGCTATGAAGAAGAAAGGAATAATGGTAGTTCTAACATGTTTGCAAAGCTTCATGAACACCAACAGAAACCCCAGTACCCCTACTCCTACTACAACCTACAAGTGAGTCGAAAATTCCAGACTTCAGAAGAAGACGAGATCCGAAGCAGAGGCCAATCAGGCGCCACCATTGAAGTGGTAAAGCGTCCAAGAGGCCGTCCTCATGGCGCCAAGAACAAGCCTAAGCCACCAGTCATCATCACTCGCGACACCGAGTGTGCAATGCACTCGCATGTCCTCGAAGTTCCTGCTGGTCTCGACGTCGTCGACTCCATAGCCCAGTTCGCTCGTCGGAGAAATATCGGTCTCTGTGTTCTCACCGGCTCCGGCACTGTTGCTAATGTCACCCTCCGCCAACCCTGCACCGCCCCAGGAGCTACTGTAACTTTTCATGGCCGCTTTGACATACTCTCTCTCTCTGCTACCTTTTTTCCTCAATCTTCAATCCCATCTTCTGCGAGTGGGTTCACAATCTCGCTTGTTAGTCCACATGGTCAGATCCTTGGAGGGTCTGTTTCTGGTTCTTTAGTCGCCGCCGGGACGGTCGTTATTATCGCTGCATCGATTACTAACCCGTTGTATCACCGTTTGCCGGTGGAAGACGAAGTGCCCAATTCTGCCTCCGGTGAGGCCTGCTACTCTCCTCCGGCGGCCAGCGAGGGAGACCACCTTCGTCCGCCAGACAATCACCACCTCCACAGTACTGAGATTGGCTATTTAATCTTGGATAATGCTAGCAACACTCTCTTTTAAGAAAGCAAATAGTCTGTGTTCAGTGTTCTTCCTATGAGTGTTTGAAGGCTAAGTCAAACACCCAGCTCTTTTAACTTTTAAGACTCGCTTTCTTTCTTAAACGACAGAGTTGAGAGTACTGGTTCGAAAAGAGTGTCTTTATTCTTGAATGAGATTTGGTATAGCCCTCGCCAGATCAAATCCTCTGGCCCTCATCCCACAGGTCGGACACATGTCCCTTTTGACACCTCTTAACTTTAGTTAAGATTCATTAACCCTTAGGGTTCAAACATATAAGATGGTTTTGGTCTGGCGAAGGATAGACCAAATCCGATCTTATGGAACCAAATCTTCTACTGTTATAACGGCTATAACCGGATTCCCCCTGAGGTTGCATGTGCCTCTTTTGATACCCCATGGTTAAGATTCACCCACCCCGTAGGGTTCACCCAGCGTCTTTTGCCTAGGCTTACAAAGCTCGGCCCTTTGCAAGGCTAAAGGTTTAAGTGCTGGGTTTTGCAAGTCTTCTTTTGTTAATATATTCTAAGATCGCAAATTTTCTTGAGACTTCAAAATCTGCCAATTGAGGAATTTCAAGTCTCAAAAAAAATTGAGGGACTGGAGTCTGGAAGTCCCATGATGGTAGGAATTTGTGTTATGAGCGATAATTCGCTTCGCTGCATGGGGACATGTCCCACTAAACAAGGACATGTATGCCTTTCCCATTCTCACCAGGTAACATCAACTGGGATGGATCCAAATGTAACTAATCCTCAGAAGGTAAACTCAAAGATTAATTGAAGGGAAAATATAATTTATAGCAACAACATCTGTAATCTCAAGAATACCAAATAAATGGTATACAAAATGAAAACAAACTAATAGAATTCACATACATATAAATTTAAATTAAAGAAGAGCAGTTGGATATCCCAAATAACACCCAGAGAGAACCAAGCAATATGAAATTGTCTCAAACTGCGCGCGTGCAAGTGTAGTATACTAGTACCATCCATGTCTACTGGGAATATAACTTGGAGATTTTAAGGGCTAGTGGTTGAAGGGGGGTGGGGAGAGGATAGGAATTGGTGGAAATGTAGTTGGGATGGTGGGAATTGATTGAGGGGAAGTATGTAGGTATGGTGGGAAAAGGAATCGACGGCAGAGGCGAGTGTGGCCTTTGGAATTGTGGGCATGGTAGGTAAGGTTGGCATTTGAGGCAGAGGAGGAAATTGGGTACTTGGCAATGGCAATGCTGCCTTCGGCAACGTCGAGATAGTTGGCACATTAGGCAAGGCAGAGATGGCAAAGTCGCCTTCGGTGATGTCGGAATCGACGGCATAGAAGGCAATGTTGTGTGAAGGGCGGAAGAGATGCTATCAAGGGGTATTCTGATCAAGAAAATACTACAAATACATAATATACAAGATATAAATGGTTCACCCATCTCTTGGTTACATCCACACTTGAAACGGTCCAGATATACTTTCACTAATAAAAGAGGATTACAAGAGAGAAGATAAATAAGAACACACACGTTCAAGGACTCTACCACAACTCTCGAAAGGCTCTGACACAGCCCATCATTATTTGTTCACTCTCTCAACCCAAATCTGACCGAAATTGAATCCCTTTAGGAAAAAAGAAACACATACCTGAACAAAAAATCTCTCCTCTATTGAGTCAAACTGAACCAATACTCTCCACCATTAAGAGCACACCAAGTTAAAATTGTGAGAACGTCCTTCTTCCCTCGAGAGCTAACAAGGGTTTTCCATGGGAGACGCCCAGCTCTTCATGGAAGCCCTACCACACCTCACATCATTGCCTTTCTCTTTCTCTTGGTTTGCCTTCTAAGCATCCACCTTAGGCCTATTTATAAGCACAAAACAATTCCTAAACCAATTAGGAATTTCTCAAAAAAACAAATCCTACACCAATTCCAACTTTCCCAAAACGAATCTTACACCAATCAGGAATTTCCTCAAAAAAAATCCTACACCAATTAGTTATTTCCCAAATCAATTAGAATATTACCCAAATTCTAATTCCAAACAAAATAGGACTTTCCAAAATTCTAATTAACTTCTACAAATTAGAATTTCACCCAAAATAGAATTCTAGGCAATTCCCAACATGTTGGCTTAGGCAGTGAGGCCACAACAGGCAACGTTGGTACAAGGGGGGAACCATTGGAGTGTCCAAAAGACTTCGGCGAGCTGCTAGGCTCATATCAATGCTCAAAAACACGGAAGCAACTTACATGAACCAATTGCAAGAAGCTATCCTTAAATGGGATTTAAAGGCTCTTTCAGTGTTTTGATCAAGGAAAGGTGTGGAATGAGGGGATGAAGATCTAGTCATGGATTCTTATAGCTAGAGATTTTAGGAGGAGTATGTAGTTTAGCAAGTTAGTTTGGTGATTGATCTTCCTGGATTGTTGGGAAAAGTTCATAGAATTTTGTGTTTTAGTTCTCACAACCTCATCCATTTTTAGAATAAATTTTAAAAATAACCTTATGGTTTTTATCAAATGAAATGCTATAGAATAAGAATGTAAAACACTTATAAGGTCAAGAGGATTAGGTAAACATCTACTACAATTGCGTCTAGGTGGGCCTCGGATTGTCTCTGGCGAAGCCATAAAGGGCTTGTCTTGGGTGTCCATAGAATAGGGGACATGTGGTGGTGAAGTGAAAATCATGGGGCCCATGATTTTGACTTCTCCACACATAATGGGACATGTGGCGATAAATGTGTGAGAAAAAGGGGAAGAGATATCAAGTGGGGAGAAGTCAAAATCATGGGGAGAAAATGAAATGACTTCTCCCCTTTTTATGCCAACTGTCACACAATGTATGGATACCCAAGACCATCTTCTGGCTTCGCCAGAGACAATCCGAGGCGTCTAGGTGTTGGGGTTGGTTAACTTGTTAAGGGGCAACCATTACAGACCTTACGTTATTCTAAATTAAGGACAACCATTTCAGGGATACAGACCTCGTTCATCATAGTAGCACATAACTATCCAACAAATTTCTTTTGGTTAATTGGTTACGATCATATTGACAAAGGGGCTCTGGCTCTGATATGTTGTCATTATCATTCACATAGTAAAGCCGTAGTTAGGATCATATGTGTGTATGGCTTAAATTCAGCCAAGAGATTGTTGGGAAGTTGTCACGAATGTTATCCAGATTCTTGATGACCCGATTAATGGGCAATATGCCAAAGTTTGACCTGATCCGTTTTGGGCATTTTAACCCAGTTTGTCTTTTATATTGTAACCCTAAGTATATAAGATGTTTCTTAAGAGAGTTTGTTCCCAACTGTAATCTCCCTTGTTCTAGTGGATTTTCTCACCGGTTTCGCCTGTGGATGTAGGCATCTTGCCGAACCATGTATATCATTGTCTCCTTTGTTTGATTGCAATTGCTTGCATTCTTTTCTCTCATTTCTTTGGTGTTCGTCGAAGTACTGGTTATAACAATACAATCATGCAAGCTTTGGGTAGTACTATTTGGACCATTTGATTGAAATGGTACCATAGGTCCAACACTGTGAATCCGACTATTACAGCCTTTGTGCCACCATAATTTAACGAGCAAGCTCTTTTGGTTACTGATATTAACATGTAGAAACACCGAGGGTTGCAGGATCCGTGGTGTAAGCTCGGAAACAATTTAATGAACCCGGTCCCTTAGGTGCATCTCCGGAGATGCCAGCAATATTATAAGTAACAATTGGAAGAGCTTAAAGTGCAGATCGAAGTCTAGGAATTGCAAAATCCAAAAATTCAGTGGATCTGAGAGAGATATATAGCTTTATAATTGATGGAGGAGATGTAACACATAGGCCTTATCATTTCATAAATGGAAATCGAATCAATATACAGAATATTGTTACCATTTAAGCCTTGGCCTTTGATTGTCTGGGTCCAGTTAACCTGCCTACATTTTACAAATGACATGTCATTTCTGTGGATAATATTAACTATGTATTATGTGTTGGAAAAACCATGTAGTGGTGAATGAGAAATTGACTCGACAAAGATACCCGATGTTGATCCGATCGAACTGAACTGGGCCTGGACCGGGTCCAGGCCTGGGCTTGGGCTACATGGTTTATATTCTTTTTGGACAAATTCTGTTTAAATCCTGGGTCAGGTTTTACCCGCTTTGATCCATTCTTTGAATGAGTTTTCTGTTGGTGTTTCAAAATTCTAGTAACCGTTTTTATGTCCTTTCAAACAACCACCTTTGTTTGAACATACACAAGGAAGTCTATAAAGTAGACCTCCATTCCTGCATTCTAATAATCGTTTTTTCTTTTTAAATATCTCTTTCTTCTGCATTGTTATTGGTCCGAGTACAATCATTGGTCGGTTTGCTAGGTTCTGCAGATTGAAGTGTTGCATCTCCATAACTTAAATCCGTTCTATCTTGGGAGACCATTACTGATCAACCTTGAGCACCGAGAGGGAGTAATTCATCTTAAGGAAACTGTGATTCACAGAGCTCAGATTTACTGTTTATTCACAGTACAAATATAGTGAGTTCTTTATTTCCTGTTTCAGTTTCCTTATTACTTTTATTGATACATCTAAATTCATTAATTATTTTCTAAATTGTTAGAATTATAATTTTAAGAAGAATCTAGTAGAACAAAATTTTGTATTATGTTTACTTTTTATAGATATTTTTTTCCTCACTATTTTTGTTAGTATAACAGAAATGACATCTACTTCTACTACTGTTCCTACTATGAGTA
The DNA here is from genome assembly GCA_015143295.1 of Tetracentron sinense. NCBI lineage: Eukaryota > Viridiplantae > Streptophyta > Magnoliopsida > Trochodendrales > Trochodendraceae > Tetracentron > Tetracentron sinense. Next base: position 19,574,704 of record CM026574.1, read on the forward strand.
TGTCTCATGGAGAGAAGCCTGAAAAGTTCAATGTAATTGACTTCAAACGTTGGCAACAAAAGATAGTCTTCTACCTCATAACTTTGAACTTGGCAAGATTCCTTAACGAAAACTCTCCAACACTTGATGAAGGAGAAACCAATACGGAAAATGTGGCTGCTGTTGATGCATGGAAACATTCAGATTTCTTATGTAGAAATTATGTTCTGAATGGTCTGGATAATACGTTATACAACGTGTATTGTTCATTCAAAAATGCGAAAGACTTGTTCGAATCTTTGGACAAGAACTACAAGACCGAGGATGTTGGCTTGAAGAAATTCATAGTCACTAAATTTCTAGATTATAAAATGGTAGATTTTAAAACAGTCATAAGCCAAGTTCAAGAATTGCAAGTGATCCTATATGATGTTCATTTTGAAGGAATGTCTTTAAGTGATTCATTCCAAGTGACTGCAATGATTGAAAAATTACTGCCATCATGGAAAGACTTCAAGAATTATCTCAAGCATAAGCGCAAAGAGATGAATTTTGAAGAATTGGTAATGAGACTAAGGATCGAAGAAGACAACCGTTGATCAAAAAAGAAGAATGAGACTAGGAACTTCTCCATGGGGCAAAAGCAAATATTGTGGAACAAGACCTAAGAAACAACAATAAAAGGAAGTACAATGCTGAAGAAACAAGTTAAAGAAATAAAGGGGCAAAGAAGTTCAAAGGCAAATGCTACAATTGTGGCATACCTGATCGTCAAAGGACTATCGCAAGCCAAAGGATTTCAAGAAACAGAAATTTCAAGCAAACGTGACCAAATTTGACAAACTTTCAGTCAATGTCTTCGACATAAACCTCTCTGCGGTTGTATTCGAGTGTAACTTGGTGGGAAATACTAAAGAATGGTAGGTGGACACTAGGGCTACCCACCACATTTGTTCTAACAAATCAATGTTCTCTACTTACAAAAATGTGGAGCACGAAGAACAACTGTTCATGGGTAACTCTTCGAGTTCTAAAGTTAAAGGACGTGGAAAGGTGATACTGAAAACGACTTCTGGCAAAGAGTTCACTCTCAACAATGTGCTCGATGTGCCAAATATTCGCAAGAATTTAGTGTCTGGATCATTGCTAAGCAAAAATGGCTTCAAATTGGTCTTTGTGTCTGACAAATTTGTACTCACTAAAAATGAGATGTTTGTAGGAAAATGGTATTTGAGCGACGAGCTCATTAAAATGAATGTAATGACTGTTGTACCCAAGTCTATCAATAATAATATTAATTCTTCTGCTTATTTGCTGGAGTCTTGAAATATTTAGCATGCAAAATTAGGACATGTTAATTATAATACTTTACGTAGATTAATTAACTTAGATTTCCTACCAAAATTTAATATTGATCATAATCATAAATGTGAGACTTGTGTGGAATCAAAATTAACAAGAACACCCTTTCATTGTAGAAAGGAGAACTGAACCTCTAGACTTAATTCACAGTGATATTTATGACCTAAAGTTTGCACAAACTAGATGTAGAAAAAAGTGATTTTATTACTTTTATTGATGATTGCAGGAGATACTGTTATATTTATTTGCTAAAAAGCAAAGACGAAGCGATAGAAATGTTCAAACATTATAAAAATGAGGTTGAGAATCAACTTAGCAAAAAGATTAAAGCTATAAGAAGCGATAGAGGTGGTGAACATGAATCTCATTTTGAGGAGTTATGTTCAGAACATGGAATCATTTACCAAACTACAGCTCCTTACTCACCTCAATCCAACGGGGTTGTTGAATGCAAAAACCGAACATTGAAAGAAATGATGAATGTTATGTTGTTAAGTTCTGGTTTAACCCAAAAACATTATAAAAATGAGGTTGTGAATCAACTTAGCAAAAAGATTAAAGCTATAAGAAGCGATAGAGGTGCCCCTTTTAATTCCTATTAACTGTGGTTAACTCCTTCCCCTCGCTCTCACATGCATTGCATGTGCCACTAGCGAGTTCAATCGGGTGTCGTTAACTCTTTCCCCTCGCTCTCACATGCATCGCACGTGCCACCCGCTAGTGACTAATTAATGTGATATGTTATTTTGAGCGCAAGTTCAGGGGTAGCTATGCACATTTCTTTAGTACTAACTTTAATTATCTATTGGATGATAACGATTCTATCACGTGTCCTAATCTTACTCGTCCATATGGGGTGTAAGATTTTGGTGTAAATGGCCGTTGTGTTTTTTTTTTCCTTCAAAATTAGCATTTTGTGTTACACTCTATGACAAAATATTGAAATTAACAGCATAAAGGCATGACGTACGTAGCCATTAGCTTCATTTGATAATCAATGGTATTAAAAATAAGTAGGGTAAATTACATTGACCTCCCATGAGGTTTGACAAAATTTCATAAACCTCTCCTCTTGCTTATAAAATTAAACTACCCTCCCCTATGTTTCAAGTAGTAGTAATAGATTCTCCTTCCATTAATATGTTGTTACTAACATTGACATAATTTAATATTGTCATGATTTAAATATTTTAAAATGTTCAAATTGCCCTTGAAATATCAATAACAACAAAAATGTTTTTTAAACTCACTCAAGATCTTTAATAAAAACATTTCAACGTCAACGTAAGCAAGGGGTGTTAGACTTTTATGTTTCATTTGTTCCTATGTAATTAAAATAAGGTAAAACAAATCAAATCCATGGAAAATGTCAATTATGTGCGTTTGTTTGATCGAAAAATCTTTTGTGAGTAAATGTTTTATGGAAAGGATCCACTTTTGCATAAAATGACTTGCATTTCAAAAACCCACAAGTCGTTTTCCCAAAATCTCTCTCTTAAAATATGTTTTAAAATTTTCAAAATTACCCATATTCACTAAACAAAAATTAATGTTTTTAATATTTTAAATTTTTATAATTTTAACTTTTAAATTTTTTTAACAAAAAATATTTCATTTTATTTTAAAGAATGCAACCAAACAACAAAAAATTGGTTTAAAAAATCATATTTTACCATAAAAGTTTTTCCTTCATAAATGGTTTACGCCATAACATGCAAAAAAAATGGAGCCTTAGCGACGCTATGAGAGTACGTCAATATTCTCTATATTGAATAGAAACTTAATTTTGATCCAAAAATAAAACTAATTAACAAAACATAAATTAAATTTTTTTTCCTTAACTATCCATACGTACACAAATGTCTTTCAAGCATTATATTCACACAGTTTGCTCACCAGAGAGATAGGAAGGAGACCCACTAGCACCAAAATTTTTACAAGGTTAGTAAAATGGGAGTAAAATCGTATAAGTGGATTACCAATCAACAATGTTTAACTTTAAACACTGACAGGGGAGGTCGGTGTAATTTTAAAAACAAGAGGGGAGGTTTATGAAATTTCGCCAAACCTCATGGGAAATCAGTGTAATTTACCCAAATAAGTAATGCTCTTTGTATGATTTTGTCATAGGTGACTGGCAATAATCGTGTCTAGCAAAACCAGATGAATTAATGTTTCAAAATTTTGGATTTATTAAGGTCTCATCTTAATAATAAGATTTCACAATAGCACCATCTGGAATTGAATTGAACAAGCAGCATGCCTTGAGGCAGTTCAGATCAAAGGTGCAACATGCACCATAGTTTTCCATGGAAAGAGGTTAGGTTAGAAAAATGCCTGCCCTTATGGAACCAAACAGCGCCTACTGCTCTAGCTAATTGTTCACCCTTTCCAAACGAGTGTGCTCAAAGGCTGTAATTGTCAGATTCACGGTGTTGGACCTATGGTACCATTTCAATCAAATGATCCAAATAGTACTACCCAAAACTTGCATGATCAAATGATCCTAACACTGCGTTATGATCCCTATAACAATGACAACATATCGGAGCCGGAGCCCATTTCTCTATATGCATGATCGTAACCAATTCCAAAAGAAATTTGTTGGATGATTATGTTACTACTATGATGAACGAGGTCTGTATCCCTGAATTGGCTGTCCTTAATTTAGAATGAACGTAAGTTCTGTAATGGCTGCTCCTTAACAAGTTAACCAACCCCAACACCTAGAAGCAAGTAGTTAGATGTTTACCTAATCCTCTTGACCTTACATGTATCTTATAATATTCTTATTCTATGCATCTCATTTGGTAGTTAAAATTTCGTCAAAAAATGGATGAGGAGGTAAACTAACAACACAGAACTCTGAACTTTTCTTGCTTTCCCCAACAATACATGAAGATGAATCACCAAACTCACATCCTAAACCCCATACTCCTCCAAAATCTCTAGCTATAAGAACCCAAGACTAGATCTTCATCTAATCATCTCCACATTCAACACCACTCCTTGAGCAAAACATTGAAAAGCTAGCCGCCTTTGAATATTCCAATTTAACGATGGCTTCTTGCAATTGGTTCATCATAACTTTTTTCGTTGCTTGCGCGTTTTCAAGCATCGATATGAGCCTAGCGGCTCGCCATCTTTTGGACACCCCGGCGGTTCCACCCCCTGTACCAACCTTGCCTGTTGTGCCCTCATTGCCTAAGCCAACATTGCCTCCTATGCCGTCGATTCCGACATTGCCGAAGGCCACTTTGCCACCTCTGCCGACTACTCCATTGCCTACTCTGCCAACTATCCCGACGTTGCCAAAGGCAGCATTGCCACCATTGCCAAGTACCCAATTTCCTCCATTGCCTCAAATGCCAACCTTGCCTACCATGCCCACTATTCCGAAGGCAACACTGCCTCCGCTGCCGTCGATTCCTTTTCCCACCATACCTACAAACTTCCCCTCAATCCCTACCATCCCAACTACATTTCCATCAATTCCTTTCCTCTCCCCTCCTCCTTCAACCACTAGCCCTTAAATTGTCCAAGTTATATTTCCCAGTAGACATGGATGGTACTACTACACTAGGTACACAATCCCATATCGAAAGGCCTCTTGCCTTTGGTGTTCTTTTGTGACTTTCGCTTTCTTCTCTCTGGGAGTTAATTGGGATGTCGAACTTCTCTTGATTTTCTTTAAATTTGTATGTATGTGAGCTCTATTAGTTTGTTTTCATTTTGTAAACCATTTAATTGGTATTCTTGAGATTGCATATGTTGTCACTATAATTATATTTTCTCTTCTTTTTATCTGCAAGTCTACCTTCCGAGGATTGGTTACATTTTGATACATCGATCTCAGTTGATGTTACCTGGAGAGAATTGAAAGAGAATACATGTCCTCACTTAGTCAAAACTCAACCCAACAAATCAAAGAACACTGATCTAGCTAGCGAACCTAAAATCTCTGAGTTGCGTGCAGTGGAACTATGGGGTCATGAATTCAAGACAAGCTTTAACCACAACCATCCACCCCATTAAAAAAAGTTAAATTTGTGTGATTATCTCTTAATTAAGGTGATTTACAGACTTATGTGCACGAGAAATTCATCTGCATACTGTATAGCTTGGATCATCCCATGAACAAATGCAAGTGTAACTTACAGCCACAACTATTGCATATAAAGGAAAAATAATAATCATAAAAGCCTCCCTATAAAATACTATTCGGGGAAAGAGGACCTAGATTCTCTGCTATATCATTAAGGGTCTTGATTTTTGCCCAGATAAAATTTTAATAATTTTATTTTTATTAATGAACACAATTATATCGTTTCGCGCGCGTCTAGCTAGTTAACTACTAAAAATAAATTCATGTTATGGATTTCAAAAAGACATTATTGTGGTGGTGGAGGTAAAGGCAAAACCATTCAAACTCAAGAGTACTCAACACCCATGGAGTAATCGATCAGTGATTTAAAGTTCCTCTCCTTCTCCTCCCAAGCAATCCTATAATGTGCTACAAGAGAAGAAGGCTCATCAAACCATACCACACATTTATTAATTCGTACATCACAAATTTATCTTTCTCCATAGAATGTGGTATCATGATCATTACTGATTTGTGGTAAGATATATACTGCCATCCTTACGACAGTGACCCGGATGATGAGTATTCTCCCCCTCGATGCTGCTTCACGAAGCCTTCCCCCCATTTTTCTCTCTCCGATTAGTTTCTCTGTCTCTGTTAATGGTATCACAGTAGGTGGCTGCTGCTTGTGGCTATATATTGAGGGAAGAGGGCCTAACACATTAGTATGGGTATATTGGAGCTGAGCTGAGCTGATAATTCCTAATTTAGCATGAACTGTTCTTATTTTGCAAACATGAGACAGTGGTAGTAGGTGAACAATCACACATGATCACAACGATGGAGCTCCCTGAAATCAAGCATAACTTAGAAACAAAATCCCTTACATAAGAAAATACCAATGTCCCTCACCAGAACCAAAATGATCACTACCCACAACTATAACAATATGAGATTGGGTAAGCCCAGCCTAGGGCTGGGACTTCAGTAGGTAAATCTCATCCGATAAATGTGTTAATTACTACCAATTTGAAATCAATAGAGATTAACCACAGGTAAATTGAGAGCCAATATAATCAGTAATTCATTCCTTTACATATTTATAGTACAGAGCCAGCACAACGCAGACGGGCCAGAGGTCCGAACAAGTCACCACCAGTGCCCCCACCACATATGGGACACATCACGGTGCCTGTTAACGAGTTGGAGTAGCTCATTGACGCACCAACGGCTGAGTTGACGCAGTTTATTGGGATCTTGGCCAGAGACGGGAATGTTATTCCATTGACATACCATGATTGGAGGAATGTCCCAGATGAGCTGAAACAGGCCATGTTGGATAACAGGATTTGGTGTGGAAGTTTGGCCGCTTCTACAATGAGAAACAAATTTTTCATTAAACACTCACAGAAAATAGAATTATAGCACAGAGTCATAAAAGTGCTAACGTAAACGAACACTAGAACCTTTTGAGAAAAGTATGTGTATACATATTCTGGTTCACCAACAAGTGTAAGCAGTTCAAGACTAAGGTCACGGAAAACACTGGTGGGTTTTGACTTTGTAAACTTAGGTGATGGTTAAAGTCTGGAAGACACCATTCACTGAAATATGATTTCTCATTGTTTGCTTAGAAATTTCTTTATTTTTATCTTATTTAAAATAGTGAGAGATTGTTGGATATTTTAAAGAAAAACAATGGCGTTTTGAAAAATTAGGGCATGTTTGGCATCGTTCTGGATCATAAATGATTCTGTTCCGGGGAATAGTCCAATTTTTTGGAACAGTTCTGTTCTTTAGAACCCGTTTGGATGCAGTCAGCTAGAATTTGTTTCGGGGAACAAAAACGGCAAAATTGCATTTGGATGAAAAAAAAAATCATAGTAACATCGTTCTAACTACTTTTCTTTAGGAGGAGGAGATAGTTAACCATTATAACTATACAAAACGTTAGTTGGGTAAATGGTTGTGCGTTTGAAAGATTATCACAGATTTCAGTTTTTTGAAAGATTGTCACAGATTGCCAAGCATCAGTCCTATAACAATTCAATATTCATGATTTCAAGCAACATTCACTATAACAATTCAATCTTCAAGATGTACAAAATTTAACTCCCATATTAGTATATCACAACTCCCATATCCAAGGATAGAACTGAAGAGTATGCAGTAGCATTCAATAATGGGGTGCAGGAACATTCATAGATTTCAAGCATAAGCATCACCACCAATTATCCCATCACCACAAACAATTATTCCATCACCACCAATTTAGAAACATAAAAAAATTCTCATTCCATCACGACCAAATTATCCTATCACCACCAATACAACAACACCATTCCATCACCACCACTAAATTCCCACACATTAGTTAATGGAAGAAAAAAAAAATAATCAGAGATCTGGGAAAAAAATTAGTAGGAAGAGGAATAAAAACAAGAAACAAGAGGAACCTCAAAAAAATTCCTTAGTGAAGAGAAAAAAAACTACCACTGATCTACAAGAGAAATCCCACAAAAAATATATGTTAATAGATGGGAAACAAAACATCAAAATCAGAAAAGATCTGCAAAAACAAATAAAAAATTTCCCAAAAATTGCGTTGACAAAGAGAAACAAAAAAAAAAAGAAGCAGATTTACAAAAGGAACCCACAAAAAAAATCGTGGATGGAATGAAAATTGGAAAAAAAAAAAAAAAACATAAAAGATCTACAAAAAATGGATGAGAAATCACAAAAAAAAAGAAGAAGAACCCCAGAAATTTTTTGTTCAAACAAGAGAACCTAAGATCTAACTGTGAGGATTTTGGCTCTAATTAGAGCAAACCAATAATGGGCAATCGATTGGCCAAACATGGCCGAATGATCGGTGGCCGATGATTTAGACGGGCTGGATTTTGAGTTGCGTTTTGGAGACTCTTATTTGGAAATAGGAAGTTGCCTCTTTCATGGAGATGAGTTTTGGGAAAGTCCTAATCAGTGTGGGATTGTTTTGTGGCTATAAATAAGCCTAGGGTGGAGGCTTATAGAGATAACCCAGAGAGGAAGAATCTTAAGAGGAAGAGAAGGCCACGGATATATGAGGTGTGGGTTAGGCTTCCATGAAGAACGGGAGATCTCCCATGGAAAACCTTTGTTAGCTCTCAAGAGAGGAGAGTGTTCTCACGGCTTTATCTCAGTGTGCTCTCATGGTGGAGAGTATTGGTTCGGTTTTGAAGGGTTCGGATTTTGTGTTTCCTTTGTCCTAAAAGGATTCGGGTTTAGGTCAGATTTGGGTTAAGAGAGTAAACAAAGACTTGTGGGTTGTGTGAGAACCTTTCAAGGGTTGTGGCAGAGTCCTTGAGTGTGTGTATTCTTGTTTATCTTATCTCTTGTAATCTTCTCTTTAATTAGTGGAAGTATATTTGGACTTGTTTGCAGAGTGGACAAAGCCCTGGATTTGGTGAACCACTATATATCTTGTGTATTTGTGTGTTTGTCATATTTTCTCGAGAATACCCATTGATAGCATCACCGCTTCCGCGCCCAACACTAACAGGATCATGTGTTGAAGAGAACAAAACCCAAGGATCTACAAGAGAAACCCCAAAAAAGGAACCCAGCACCTGTGTGTTGAATCAGAGAGAGGGAAAGAGAGAGGAATCTCGTCATCGTTCGGAATTGTCACCGGCGTCAGAAAAGAAGAGAATTTTGGCCGGTGAGATAGACTCCCCCTTCTTTATGTTGCTCGGTCTTGGGACTTCCGAATGAGAGACTCCCTTCTTGTTTTGCTTTTTCACATTTTATCTGGAACAACAAGCTTCGTGAGTTTCGTTTCGTTCCTAGAAGCTTTTTTGTTCCGCAAAAATCGCGCCAAACTGTTCTGTTCCAAGCTTCGGTCCAACAATTGAAGTAACCCAAACCGGTTTCTCTTCTTTCGCCCTGTTCTGGAGCATGGAATTGTTCCGCAAGAACGATGCCAAATGGGCACTTAGTATTTAGTTTTGGGCTTGTTTTTCAAAGCAAAATGTTTAGTCCCATAGTGGAAAACTACTAATACTTTGGCAAGTATATATAAGATAGTGTTGGAAGAAAGCTTGGGCTTTTAGAGGCATTAGAATTTACTACCCATACCTACAATGCTTACATACAACCATTATGCCAAACCACACACACGCGCATGGACCGGGTTGGGTTATATGATTCAAATGAATTATTTTTTAAGTCCCTCTTGTTTAAACGTTTTTTAATTAAACCCAAAACTATTTAAGTTTAAATTATAACTGTTTTTTGTTTGTTGGATTATATGAAACCATTATGTCATACCACACAAGCACGGGCTGGGCCGGGCTGGCCTGAGTTGGGTTTGTTAACCTAAAGGTTACAACTTTGTGTACTCATAATAATTTTGATTATGACATAATAATGCAATGAACATTTTTGGTATTAATTGTTCTGCAAAGTGTATGTTTATTTCAAATTTAAGGAACTTTTCAAGAAATATTCAACTTAACCAAAATGTTCCATCAAGCAAAGACAAGACTCTATGATGAATGAAAAATCAAGACAAAAGACTATAAGAGCAATATTGCCACTCAAGCTCAAAATTAGTCAAGCTCAAGTCAAACAAGAACTCAAAGAGGAAAATCAATCATCCCAACATGTAGATTCAATTGAAGATTCAAGATCTCACCCATAGTCTAAGTCGGATCATGAAGCTAAAAGGAGAACTCATTCAAGATCAAGTCTAGAAGAATGAAGACTCAAGAAGGAATAAATTGTACTATTTAAAAGAGTCTAGGACTTATGAAGGAAATCCTCAATCGGTTGGAAAGTTCAAAAGCTTAAGTGACCTAGATTGACCTTAGGAAGCCTTGACCCATTTGGATAACAATTCCAAAGCCCTACGACATCTCAAAACATAACTAAAAACATGATAATAAAAAGACCAAAGACCTATGAATTCATTCCCATCATAAAGGTTTTGAAAAGTTGAGAAATAAGTGAAAATTCAGAGGTGTCGTCGACGTTTGGAAAATCCAGACATCTGTCGTCGATGTTTGCAATGGACAGTAGCTCAACAATTTTTTTTTGCTCTATGTCGTTAGCATCTGAGACACTCACAGAAGTTGTTGTCGACGAGAGGTTGCGGGAATCGCACATTAAACCTCCAATGACTATTTTTTTAACGACTAGTTTGGCATTTAATGACCCCTCAATGAGATTATTCATCCAAGCTCTATAAATAGAATTCATTAATGAACCTTCAAACAACCTTTGAGTCTACATTGATTATCAATCACTCACATTCAATTCTCACCAAGAAAATACGATCAAAAGCCAAGAAATTCATTTCTCTCTTATTTGAGCTTTAAAACTCCCAATCTTTTAAGAGATTTCTAGAGGGTGTATTTCAATCTCATCCAGCTCATCAAGGAGCTTATTATTTGAGTTCAATTCCAATTACTCACTTGTATTAAAGGAAATCAAGAATCGTTAGATTCTTGTCTGTAAAGCTGGATTGCTTTGGAAGTCAAGAGAAGGTGTTCTCTTGCAGCAAAGGTGATGTCCCAACTTGTGAAGGGATTGTAAAAGGTTTTGAGCTTCACCCGTGAAAGAAGCTTATGCGAGTAAAATCGTGGGAATCCTTGAAGCGGCAAGCTGAAAGGCAGGGATGTAGGCAAGTTGCTGAACCTCGTGAACAAACTCATATTGTTTGTATCTTCTTATCTCTTATCATCTATTCTTATTGCTTTAATAGTTTATACTCTTGTTTAAATTGCCTAAACTTAAAAATCCGCTAAATAGGCTTAGGTAGAATTTTAATTTGCCATTGACCCTAATCACCCCCCCTCTAGGGTCCATTTACTGGGCAACAGGGTTATAAGATTCAAATGAATTATTTTTTAAGTCCCTCTTGTTTAAACGTTTTTTTAAATAAACCCAAAACTGTTTAAGTTTAAATTATAACTGTTTTTTGTCTGTTGGATTGACTTTGGTCATCTGTTGGATGATAACGATTCTACCACTTGTCCTAATCTTACTCATCCATATGGGGTGTAAGATTTTGGTGTAAACGGTGCGTTGTGTTTTTTTTTTCTTCAGAATTAGCATTTTGTGTTAGACTCTAAGACAAAATATTGGAATTAACAACATAAAGGCATGACCTGCGTAACCATTAACTTCATTTGATAATCAATGGTATAAAAAATAAGTAGGGTAAATTACACTGATCTCCCCTGAGGGTTGGCAAAATTTCAGAAACCTCCCCTCTTGTTTCTAAAATTAAACAGCCCTCGATCCCCTATGTTTCAAGTAGTGGTAATAGATTCTCCTTCCATTAATATATTGTTACTAACATTGGCGGAACTTAATATTGTCATGATTTAAATATTTTAAAATGTCTAAATTGCCCTTGAAATACCAATAACACAAAAAATATTTTTTAACTCACTCAGATCTTTAATAAAAACACTTCAACGTCAACATAAGCAAGGGGTGTTAGACTTTTATGTTTCATTTGTTTTGATGTAAAATAGGGTAAAACAAATCAAATCCGCAAGAAATGTCAATTATGTGCCTTTGTTTGCTTATAAAATCTTTCGTGTTATGGAAAAGGAACCACTTTTGCAGAAAATGACTTATATTTCAAAAACCCACAAGTCATTTTCCCAAAATCTGTCTCTTAAAATATGTTTTAAAATTTTCAAAATTACCCATTTCACTGAACAATTTTTTTTTTTAATATTTCAAATTTTATTAGTTTTAAATTTTTATAATTTTAACTTTTAAATTTTTTTACAAAAAATATTTCGTCTAATTTTCAAAGAAGGCAACCAAACAACAAAAACTTGGTAAAAAAAAAAATTAATATTTTACCATAAAAACTTGTCCTTCGTAAATGGTTTACGCCATAACATGCAAACAAATGAAGCCTTAGCCAGGCTATGGGAGTACGTCAATATTCTTTATATTAAACATAAACTTAATTTTGATCCAAAAATAAAAATTAATTAACAAAACATAAATTAAAATTTTTTCCTAATTGTTCCTAAACTATTCACACGTACAAAAATGTCTTTCAAGCATCATATTCACACAGGTTGTTCACCAAACAGATAGGAAGGAGACCCACTAACATCAAAAAATTTACAAGGTTAGTGAAATGGGAGTAAAATCGTATAAGTGGATTCCCAATTAATAGTGTTAACTTTAAACATTGATAGGGGACGTCATGCAGTGTAATTTTAGAAACAAGAGGGAAGGTTTATGAAATTTTGCCTAACCTCATGGGAAATTAGTGTAATTTACCCAAATAAGTAATGCTCTTTGTATGATTTTGTCCTAGGAAGCACAGATACTTCAAATAGGTCTTCGTACCCGTATCTCATATGTATCAGATATGGATACGCCTCCGATACGGCAGGATACGGCTGAGACGTGTCCTGTTAATTAAAAACATGTTTTTTTTAATTTGGATACGGCTCCGAGACGGCATGGATATGCTGGGATACAGCCATGAATAATTTTTTTTTTTATTATTATTATTATTATTACCTATGGTACCATTTCAATCAAATGATCCAAAGTACTACCCAAAACTTGCATGATCAAATGATCCTAACACGGCGTTATGATCCTAACAACGACAGTATATCGAACCCAAGATCCTAACAACGACAGTATATCGGAGCCGAAGCCCATTTCTCTATATGATCGTAACCGTAACCAATTCCAAAAGAAATTTGTTGTATGTTTATGTTACTACTATGATGAACGAGGTCTGTATCCCTGAATTGGCTGTCCTTAATTTAGAATGAACGTAAGTTCTGTAATGGCTGCCACTTAACAAGTTAACCAACCCGAACACATAAACGCAAGTAGTTAGATGTTTACCTAATCCTCTTGACCTTATAATCTTATAATATTCTTATTCTATGCATCTCATTTGGTAAACCATATAGTTATATTTTTAAAATTTCGCCAAAAAATGGATGAAGAGGTGAACTAACAACACAGAACTCGGAACTTTTCTTGCTTTCCCCAACAATACATGAAGATGAATCACCGAACTAATTGCCTGAACCCCATACTCCTTCCAAAATCTCTAGCTATAAGAACCCAAGACTAGATCTTCTTCTAACCATCTCCTCATTCAACACCACTCCTTGAGCACAACATTGAAAAGCTAGCCTTTGAATATTCCAATTTAACGATGGCTTCTTGCAATTGGTTCATCGTAACTTTGTTCGTTGCTTGCGCATTTTCAAGCATCGATATGTGCCTAGCGGCTCGCCATCTTTTGGACACCCCAGCGGTTCCACCCCCTGTACCAACCTTGCCTGTTGTGCCCTCATTGCCTAAGCCAACATTGCCTCCTATGCCATCGATTCCGACATTGCCGAAGGCCACTTTGCCACCTCTGCCGACTACTCCATTACCTACTCTGCCAACTATCCCGACATTGCCAAAGGCAGCATTGCCACCATTGCCAAGTACCCAATTTCCTCCAGTGCCTCAAATGCCAACCTTGCCTACCATGCCCACTATTCCGAAGGCAACACTGCCTCCGCTGCCGTCGATTCCTTTTCACCCCATACCTACAAACTTCCCCTCAATTCCCACCATCCCAACTACATTTCCATCAATTCCTTTCCTCTCCCCTCCTCCTTCAACCACTAGCCCTTAAATTGTCCAATCTATATTTCCCAGTAGACATGGATGGTACTACTAATACACAATCCCATATCGAAAGGCCTCTTGCCTTTGGGGTTCTTTTTTGACTTTCGCTTGCTTCTCTCTAGGAGTTATTTGGGATGTCGAACTTCTCTTGATTTTCTTTAAATTTATATGTATGTGAGCTCTATTAGTTTTTTTTCATTTTGTAAACCATTTATTTGGTATTCTTGAGATTGCAGATGTTGTCGCTATAATTATATTTTCTCTTCTTTTTATCTGCGAGTCTACCTTCCAAGGATTGGTTACATTTTGATACATCGATCCCAGTTGACGTTACCTGCAGAGAATTGAAAGAGAATACATGTCCTCGCTTAGTCAAAACTCAACCCAGCAAATCAAAGAACACTGATCTAGCTAGCGAACCTAAAATCTCTGAGTTGCGTGCAGTGGAACTATTGGGTCATGAATTTAAGACAAGCTTTCACCACAACCATCCACCCCATTAAAAAAAGTTAATTTTTTGTGTGATTGTCTCTTAATTAAGGTGATTTACAGACTTATGTGCACGAGAAATTCATCTGCAAACAGTATAGCTTGGATCATCCCATGAACAAATGCAAGTGTAACATACAGCCACAACTATTGCACATAAAGGAAAAATAATCATAAAAGCCTCCCTATAAAATACTATTCGGTGAATGAGGAACTAGATTCTCTGCTATATCATTAAGGGTCTTGATTTTTGCCCAGATAAAATTTTAATAATTTTATTTTCATTAATGAACACAATTATATCGTTTCGTGCGTGTCTAGCTAATTAACTACAAAAACAAAAATCATGTTATGTATTTCAAAAAGAAATTATTGTGGTGGTGGAGGTAAAAGCAAAACCATTCCAACTCAAGAGTACTCAACACCCATGGAGTTCTTGATCATTGATTTAAAGTTCCTCTCCTTCTCCTTCTCCTCCCAAGCAATCCCATAATGTGCCACAAGGGAAGAAGGCTCATCAAACCATACCACACATTTATTAATTCGTCTATGGGTATATTGGAGCTGAACTGAGCTGATAATTTCTAATTTAGCATGCAGTACTGTTCTTATTTTGCAAACATGAGACAGTGGTAGTAGGTGAACAACAACACATGATCACAACGATGGAGCTCCCTGAAATCAAGCATAACTTAGAAACAAAATCCCTTATATAAGAAAATACAAATATCCCTCCACCAGAACAAAAATGATCACTACCCACAACTATAACTACAACAATATGAGACTGGGCCAGGCCAGCCTGAGGCTGGGACTTCAGTAGGTAAATCTCATCCAATACATGTGTTAATTACTACAAATTTGAAATCAATAGAGATTAACCACATGTAAATTGAGAGCCCAATATAGTCAGTAATTAATTCCTTTAAATATTTATAGTACAGAGCCAGCACAATGCAGACGGGCCAGAGGTCCAAACAAGTCGCCACCTGTGCCCCCACCACATATGGGACGCATCACGGTACCTGTTAATGAGTTGGTGTAGCCCATCGACGCACCAGTGACTGAGTTGACGCAGTTTGTTGGGATCTTCTCCAGAGACGAGATGTTATTCCATTGACATACCATGATTGGAGGAATGTCCCAGATGAGCTGAAACATGCCATGTTGGATAGAGTTCCGGTAAGACAACTTTTCCATAAAGAAATTCAATTTAACTTGTACGGATTGAGTCAGTGTTTGGGTACTCCTAAATATACCCCTTAATTCTAATAATTTTATTGTAGATTCTCCACGATATTGAGAGCACGAGTTCGAGGGAGTGGGTCATTTCAAAGTGTGACCAGTTGCAGAAGGCCTGGAAGAACAAATTGTTCAAGGAGTACTGCAATCCTGAACTCCTCCTAGAGGAGACGTTTATGTACATAATAGGGTGACTCCATCCCAGTGGCCCATGTATGTAATGAAATACTCAGTCAGTTTTTTTTTTTTTTATTGATGTTTGCCCTGCTATTCTCGTAATTGAATTCATTATTTTATAATAGACTATCAGTGCCCGAAACATGGAGAAAAGATAGAGGCTCCAGATGTCCCACATAGAAGGGACGATGGCTTATGCCTAATATAGGGTGGATGAAGTATATGTAGTTATTTAATTCTTTTATGTATTCAATTAATGAGTTCATACTGCTTATATTGTAAAGTCATTAGCCATCATAACTTTTTCATAAGGATAGCATGCTAGGGATCCTGAGGGGCAGGAGTCTAACCGGATTAAATTGTTCGGGATCACTCACACACGTAGGGATGAGACTTTTGTCAATCGGGCATATGAGGACCTGATGGTATGCTTACGCAATTAATGAATTAAAGATTTACAAATTTTTTATTTGTCATATGTATTTTTTTATTGCTTAGTTAAAATTGAATTATTGACTATAAAGTACATACGCAAATGAAGCAACTTGCCAGCTAACGTCGTGAGGGCAATGCTAGTAGCACTACCCGAGAAGGTAGTAGGTGAACAATCACACATGATCACAACGATGGAGCTCCCTGAAATCAAGCATAACTCATAAACAAAATCCCTTGTATAAGTAAATACAAATATCCCTCCACCAGAGCCAAGATGATCACTACCCACAAATATCCCTCTTTTTTTTTTGATCGGTAAGCCAGATATAATATAGATAATTATAAGCAGTTTACAGAGATGTAAACTAGAAAAGAGAGCAAACTGAAAAGGAAAACAATAAGACCAAAATGAGAGTACTAGTTGTCCTCAAGGGAAAAGGGCATCCCTCACTTCTTGACCCATTGAACTAGGAGAGCTCCAATCCACAATCGAACGTCGCACCCGTGATAGGATACACTGGCCAGAAGAAGAGGAATTATCAAATACACGACCATTCCTCTCCTTCCAAATCGCCCAAGAAATGGAACCGGGCAAAAACATCCAGATCGATTCCTCAGCACCCACCAAAGGCATCAACTGCCAACCAGATAAGAAGCTTAGAAAGGAGGAGGGGAAGACCAACTCCACACCCATCCGAGCCAAGAAGTAAGCCCAGACCCCAAAGACAACCGGACAGTGAAGGAGAAAATGACTCACAGTCTCTTCCGCATTCAGGCACAAATAGCATCTGTTAGCCAAGCTCCACCCTCTCCTCTTCAATTGATCTGTAGTTAGTATTTTATTTAAAGCAGCAGACCAGAGGAAGAACGATACCTTAGTGGGAACATGGTTAGCCCACACAACCTTATGAGGAAAGGAACGCGAAAGTACTGGGTCAAATGACTGCAAGAGTGACCTCACTGAAAATCGACCGTTGTTGCTACGGGACCACGTCCTACTATCGCTAATCTGAGGTCTGGGGGCGAAGGGACTCAACCGGGCCAACAGTCTCTGCATATCCCCGACTTCCCAATCGTTCAGTGCCCTTCTCAAGCGAGGACACCAAACTGAATTGCTACCCAACCGCTCTGCATACTCAGCTACTGACGCCCCTTTGTTGAGAGCCAAGGAGAAAATGGAAACAAAGTCGTCTTTAAGCCTCGACGGGCCACACCAGACGTCAAGCCAGAACTGGATAGCCGCCCCATTACCCAACTGGAACCTAATGAATGGTTCTAACGACTCGGCAACACCCATAATACCCTTCCAGAGGCCCACCCCATGGGATCCCCTAACGGCCCTAGATACCCACCGAGAAACCAGTCCATGCCTAGCCACTACTACCTAGCGCCACAAACTCTCCCTCTCCTCGCCGAACCGCCAAACCCATTTCCCTAGTAGCGCCTTATTCACCACAGAGAGAGAGGCAAGGTTAAGGCCCCCAGCCGCTAGCGGCTTACAGAGTTGAGCCCAAGCAACGAAGTGATATTTACGTTTGTCACCTCTCCCGTGCCATAAAAAATTCCTCTGGATGCGTGTAAGTGTCACAGCAATAGAACGAGGGAGGGTGAGGCACGAAAGGTAGTAAGTTGGTAGGCTCCGGAGAGTGCTCCGAATAAGAGTCAACCGCCCACCTTTAGAGAGGAGGCATGACTTCCACCCTGCTAGACGAGCTGAAAACCTTTTAATAACCGGGTTCCAAACAGTTGTGGACTTGAAAGGGGCCCCCAATGGCAAACCAAGGTACGTGGAAGGAAGAGACCCTCTCTAACACCCGAGGCAACTGACAAGGACATCTATATGAGAGATATCACCTACGGGTATAATCTCACTTTTACTCAGATTGACTCTAAGGCCTGACACCGCCTCGAAACATCTCAGAATACACCGAAGATTGATAAGTTGTGAGCAAGAAGCACCACAAAACACTAAGGTATCATCGGCAAACTGTAAATGCGAGATGCTGAGTTGGTCTCTCCCCACGGAAAATCCCGTAAGGGCCTGTCCATTCGCACAGGCCAACATGCGACTCAGGGCTTCAGATACAATAATGAATAGTGCCGGAGACAGCGGATCTCCCTGCCTAATCCCCTTGGAGCTTCGAAAAAACCCTTTGGAGCTACCGTTGAGGAGGATCGAGAAGGAGGCGGAGGAAATACAAGCTTTAATCCACGACCTCCATTTGGGCCCAAAGCCCATTCTGCCCAACACATAGAGGAGGAATTCCCAATTGACATTGTCATAGGCTTTTTCCATATCGATCTTGCAGATCAGCCCTGAGATATTAGACTTCAGGCGTTCATCCACACATTCATTAGCAATAAGAACACCGTCCAATATCTGACGCCCCCACACAAATGCCCCTTGATTAGGGGAAATGAGGGTTCCCAAGACACCTTGAAAATGAATGGCCAGCACTTTGGCTAAGATTTTATACGCGCTACTGACCAGACTAATGGGGTGGAATTCTTGCAAGTCTTGGGCCCCAGCCCGCTTTGGGATCAGGGTCACGAAAGTATTGTTAATTGCCCTATCGAAAGACCCGGATACGTGGAGCTCCCGCAAGACTGCTAGAAAGTCCCCACCCACAATGTCCCAACAAACCTTATAGAATTCAATGGAGAACCCGTCCGGGCTGGGGGCTTTGTTGGATGCCAATGATTGAATTGCCGAGGGAACCTCCTCTTCCCGGAATGGCCGTTCCAACTCCTCGCTCTGAGCTTGGGAGATGGAATCGAAGGGGAGACCGTCAACCTTTGGACGCCATGAGACTTTTTCCGAGTACAAATCCGTATAGAACCCAATCACGCTATCCTCGATAGCCTTCGGGTCCAACTTACGCTCACCGTCGACAATGAGGCTAGAGATTAGATTTGATTTGCGACGGAAATTGACAAAACGATGAAAGAACTTAGTATTACGGTCCCCCTCATTCAACCACTGAATCCTAGACTTCTGTTTCCAGCTGATCTCCTCGAGTCTCACGACACTCAAGTAATCGACCTTAAGGGATTCTCTGACTCGACTCTCCACGGCTGACAGGGGCCGCGAACACTCAATGGAGTCAAAGGACTGAATTTTGAGTAAAGCCTGGGCTTTGAGCTCTGACACATTTCCAAAAACCTCCTTGTTCCAGATTTTAAGCTTAACTTTGTGGGCTTTTAGCTTTAGTCCAAACCGCTTACTTGGGGGGCCCCATACCACCTGGGACTCCCACACCTTGGAGACAAGGACTTTAAAGCCCTCCGACTGGAGCCACATGTTTTTGAAACAGAATGGTGTGGGACCACCTAAAATACCCTCGGGTGCCAGTAAGATTGGCACATGATCTGAGATAGGGCGAGGCAAGGCTGATTGGACAAGGTTAGGAAACATGTCCTCCCAGTCTACAGAAAAAAGAAAACGATCCAATCTACTGGCGCGGAGACCTAAAGGTAATTGAGACCATGTGAATTGGCTTCCCGGATGGGATAGTCAAGCAAGCTATGTCGGGAGATGAAGTTAGCAAATCTCCGCATTTTGGGCGAGATTGTTTGAGCCCCACGCCTCTCATGTGGAAAGCGGATACAATTAAAATCCCCGCCCAGACACCAAGGGGCGTCCCACCTTACACTCACGTCATCAAGTTCTTGCCAAAATTCAGCATCCGACCCGGAACTGGATGGGCCATAAACCCCAGAGAACACCCAGGTATTCCCCCCGGTCGGCACTCGACAAAGAATAGAGATTGAATACGCCCCTAGCTCAGATTCCACCACTTCAACTCTACTCGGATCCCACAAAAGGAGGATTCCTCCAGACGCCCCCAAAGAGGCTACACTAAGCCAATCTGAGGGCCCCTCTCCCCATAAGGCCTTAACCAGTCGGGCGTCGATGACATTCAACTTGGTTTCCTGAATGCAGAGCAACGAGGGTTTATTGATAGAGACAAACTTTTTGATTACCGCATGTTTATCAGGACAGCCCAAACCTCTAATGTTCCAGGATAGGAGATTCACTACTGACATTGATCACTAATAGAACCCTGGCCCAACCTCTTAGATCTAGGGATAACTTTGCGACTCGACCTATCATAGTTAACGTCCCACTTCAACTTCCTCAACTCCGAACGCGGACCCCTAACTGGACCTACAGAACGGCGTGGAGTAGGCTTAACCACTGACCCACTCCCGGCTAATTCAAGGGATTGGAGTAGCCTCTTGAACTCTTCCTCATGGCCTTCCACTGACAGACCCAGGAGCTTTCTAATGGCTGACATTTTGCTCAAGACCCACGGGGAGGCATCTACATTGACGGTGACTTTGGGAGCGAGTGATCTCCGACCCAAGATCTCAGATAGATCAACTTGGAGAGGTCCCAAGAGCCCGGACAACGATCTGGATGTATTTTCAGTGAGATTGGTCAAACAGGGTAATGACGCTGACATTACTAGACTCGTTTGTTCCTCATCTTGTTGTAGTATCAGATTTCCCTGATTTTGCATGAATAAATTAGACTGCCAACTAGAAGAACGATGAAAGGCCGGTTGCCCCACCCTATTCAACGAAGGCTGAATAGAGTCGGAGGACTGGGCAGAGGGGGTAGGCGTACCTGACAGGGGAAGTGATGGTGAATCCATAAGCCTAGAACTGCTTCTTACCTCTGGCTCGGGATGCTTGAGGGCCTGGAGCATATCCAAGTCTGGGACGAGGGAGAGTGGAGTCTTACGACGACCTCCAGACGCTGCTTCCGCAAAACCGGATGGAACCTGACAACTTGGTGCGAGATTAGAATCTTCCCCAAACTGATGAGACCCCTCCCAACCCCTAACCTCTTCGAGAATGTAAGTTTCTTCCCCTGAACCTCGTACCAGGATGGTTTGATCTCCGACCCAACAAAGCTGCCTTGGTAGAACCCCTGAGATGGTATCCCTAGTAGATTGACTGCCACGGGCTTCTGAGGAGAGAACAGGAGAATTATATGACCTCAAATCATCCAGTGGTGAAGAGGGGTTGCTGACTATCGTAACCACGCCAAAATCCTCACGAGAGGGGGACTCGTTGGTTGGGATGGGGGAAACCGAGAGACTAGCAACTGACAATTCTGATAAGATTGGATTCTCGGCGTCCACTGCCCAAAATCGGCCTAACCTGGGTAGAGGCAAAGCACTGCCGGCAGAATTACTTGCGTCGGATTGAACACCGCCGGCAACAACATTGAAAACAGAGCTCGCCCAAGGCCCTGCCTGATCTGCTTCACGCCTTCGCCCCATACAAATCCTACGCTGTGAACCAGCCTCCGCCCCTGAGAGATTACTTTCGGAATCATCACCATCCCCATCGTTAGACCGGCAAGGGCTATAGCGATTCGAGTCGTCTCTCTCGCTAACTTCATCGGCTCCCCTATCGATACGTAAACCAGGGCAACAATGCCCTAATAAGTTGGGGCCTTTGATCGTGGTGGATACGGATCGATTAATGATATGATCCAGACCAAACGGGTCGGATATATCCAAACCCGGACCCTTATCTGGCCTAGCTATCAGGGATCCTTGGAGCTTGGGCCCATCATGCGGTAAACCCGAGGGCTGAAGAGGGAGATGGGCTTCACAAACCAGTTCTTCAACTGGGCCCGAGACCACAGGGCCTAACCAGTAAACATGAGCCTCACAATCCAGTTCTATTGAGAAATCTGCTGTAGCTTTCAGTCGGTGGGTTTTCTCGGCACGTGGAGACAGATAAGAACTCTTTGGGGATGGCTGCAATTGTGAAGACTCTTCTACCGACCCTTTCCTTTTCCACATCCTTTGGTTTCGTCTTTTAGCATTCCTCCTCTTATTTCTCTTCTGATTTCTTCTCTGCCTACTATTCCTGTTTGCGTGTACCCCAAGTGACCTAAGCCCATCAACCAAATCACCTGAAGACTTCGGGCACCCAGAATGATGGTGACCCTCTGTTCCAACCACTCTGCTGTAGCCGCCTGATTGTCTGGTTACCAACTCAGATACGTCACCTAGAGCAGTGACCGATGCCTTCCCTTCCGGTGGCCGTAGACGTGGCTCATGCTTATTGGTCATCTCAAGAGGTAGTTCCATGGTATAAGATTTCGAATTTTCTACTGGATTCCGGTGCCGGAAGTCTCTTGGGTCACCGGAGAACCCCAGTTCTTCGATCTCTACCACTGAGATGATGATCGTATGAAAGCAACCCCGATCTGGAATTCTCATAATCCGGGGAATGCCAGACCTACTTGACGAGATTATTTGGACTCGAGCTTGCCGGAGGTCCGACAATGATAGAGTACGGGGGTCTATTTTCTTTGTTCCACCACATAAATCTCCAATCCCCGCAAGGATCTCAGGTTTCCACAGGTGAAGAGGAAGGCCATGTATGCTAAGCCAGAAGGAATCCTTTAAAGAGCTTACAGGAGCACGGTTCGACTCCGGCCACCACCGATTGAAGAGTGTAGTCCCTCCAGACCGTAAAGGCCAAGTCTCTCTTCCACAAAGGTCCCTCATCGTTGACAGGCATCTAACGATGATTATGCCTTTCCGATTAGCGTAGGGGACTAGAGTCGTCTGTTCATCAGATGGTAACCACCTATTGACGTCCTCCTCAAACTCAGACCAACCGGCCAAAGAATTTTGAAATGCACAGACAATGGCCATATCCCACCACCCCGACGGCAGTGACTGTTTAGCGACCATTGGTGGAAATGTTACTGCAAGGGATTGAGGTCGAGGGGGTACGACCGGCGGATTTTGCTGGGCCTGGGGAGGACGCTACACTGACGCCAAAGGCTGAGCAGAGCTCGGTTGAAATTTAAGGGGAATGACTGCTTGCAAAGCTTCCCACACCCCCTGCCAACCAAAGCTATTCTTTCCTATTGGGAATGTGATCCAGCGGCGACGAGCACCTGCCGGAGGTACCACCATTAAAGAGATGAAGCTCCCATTCTCATTCCTCTTCCTTTCGAGTAGGAAAACTTTCGATGACCCTGAACATCTGTCCACACGGTATCTGTCATCCTTGAGTTTTACACAATCCGCTACAAATCGAAGAAGCCACCAGACCGCACGTTCCTCAACCTGGATATCAATGAAGAAGCCCCTTCCTCGCTCAATAATCTTCACCGAGAACGAGTCTGTCTCTTCGACTCCTACGAATTCAAACGTCTTGGATTCAACCGCTACTATCTTCCTTCCCATACAAATATCCCTCTTATCATAACCTAATTGATCACTACCCACAATTATAACAATCTGGCATCATCAGACACCCCCCCTCTCCTTAGAGCTATGATCTGGTGCATATGGCTCAATTCAACTGGTTAACCCATTTCCAGGCTGGGGCCACGATATCGGGCAACGGATTTCTTCTAGCAGATGCACGAAGTATTACACTCGCATCGCTCTTTGCATGACGCGTGGGAAGGCATTTTTTGGGGGGGGGGGGGGGGGTTGGGGTTTCGGGGACAGCCCCGGAATATTTTGACAAATAAGTTCGTGGGTCATCTTGTCCGTACGTCTCATACATATCCTACGGGTATTGTTTCTCTTTGTTTACGGGGTCTTCTTGCCTCATGGCTACGTCCTATTAAATAATATAATATAAAAAATATATTTTGATTTCAAAAGTTTATGGCAGTTACTTCTATGTCCTATTAAATAATCATATAACATAGTTTTTTTTTTTTTTTTAAAGTTCAGATGCAGCTACATACCGCATGCCCCTTTGCCCCATAGCTATGCCTTGTTAAATAATTAAACAACATAGTATAAAATATAATTTTTTTGTAAAAGCCATTCATGTTGTACGTACTGACTAATTAATATGTGATATGTTATTATGAGTGCAAGTTCAGGGGCAGCTACGTGCATTTCTCTAGTACTGACTTTGGTCATTTGTTGGATGATAAAGATTCTACCATGTGTCCTAATCTTACTCGTCCATATGGGGTAAAGGATTTATGTGTAAACGGTGCGTTGTGTTTTTTTTTTCTTTAGAATTAGCATTTTGTGTTACACTCTAAGACAAAATATTGAAATTAACAACATAAAGGCATGACCTGCATAGCCATTAACTTCATTTGATAATCAATGGTATTAAAAATAAGTTGGGTAAATTACACTGACCTCCCCTGAGGGTTGGCAAAATTTCAGAAACCTCCCCTCTTGTTTCTGAAATTAAACTGCCCTTCCCCTCCCCTATTTTTCAAGTAGTGGTAATAGATTTTCCTTCCATTAATATATTGTTACTAACATTGACGGAACTTAATATTGTCATGATTTAAATATTTTAAAATGTCCAAATTGCCCTTGAAATACCAATAACACAAAAAATATTTTTTTAACTCACTCAAGATCTCTAATAAAAACACTTCAACGTCAACGTAAGCAAGGGATGTTAGACTTTTATGTTTCATTTGTTTCGAAGTAAAATAGGGTAAAACAAATCAAATCCGCGGAAAATATCAATTATGTGCGTTTGTTTGCTCGTAAAATCTTTCGTAAGTAAAATGTTTAATGGAAAAGGAACCGCTTTTGCAGTAAATGACTTACATTGCAAAAACCCACAAGTCATTTTCCCAAAATCTGTCTCTTAAATAATGTTTTAAGAATTTCAAAATTACCCATATTCCCTAAACATAAATTAATTTTTTTTAATATTTTAAATTTTATTAGTTTTAAATTTTTATAATTTTAACTTTTAAATTTTTTTTACAAAAAATATTTCGTCTTATTTTCAAAGAAGGCAACCAAACAACAAAAAATTGGTTTTAAAAAAAAATAATCATATTTTACCATAAAAGCTTTTCCTTCGTAAATGGTTTACGCCATAACATGCAAGCAAATGGAGCCTTAGCGACGCTACGGGAGTACGTCAATATTCTTTATATTGAACATAAACTTAATTTTGATCCAAAAATAAAAACTAATTAACAAAACATAAATTAATTTTTTGTCCTAAACTATTCACACATATAGAAATGTATTTCAAGCATCACGGGTTGCTCACTTGAGAGATAGGAAGGAGACCCACTAGTATCAAAAATTTTACAAGGTTAGTGAAATTGGAGTAAAATCGTATAAGTGGATTCCCAATTAATAGTGTTAACTTTAAACACTGATAGGGGAGGTCAATGTAATTTTAGAAACAAGAGGGAAGGTTTATGAAATTTCGCCAAACCTCATGGGAAATCAGTGTAATTTACCCAAATAAGTAATGCTCTTTGTATGATTTTGTCATAGGTGACTGGCAATAATCGTGTATAGAAAAAACCAGATGAATTAATGTTTCAAAATTTTGGATTTTTTAAGGTCTCATCTTATTAATAAGATTTCACAATAGCACCATCTGGAATTGAATTGAACAAGCATCATGCCTTGAGGCAGTTCAGATCAAAGGTGCAACATGCACCATAGTTTTCCATGTAAAGAGGTTGGGTTAGCAAAATGCCTGCCCATATGAAACCACACAGCGCCTGTTGCTCTAGCTAATTGTCCACCCTTTCCAAACGAGTATGCTCATTAAATCATGGTGACGCAAAGGCTGTAATTATCGGATTCACGGTGTTGGACCTATGGTACCATTTCAATCAAATTAATGATCCAAATAGTACTACCCAAACCTTGCATGATCAAATGATCCTAACTACGGCATTATGATCCTAACAATGACAATATATCGGAGCCGGAGCCCATTTCTCTATATGCCTGATCGTAACCAATTCCAAAAGAAATTTGTTGGATGTTTATGTTACTACTATGATGAACGAGGTCTGTATCCCTGAATTGGCTGTCCTTAATTTAGAATGAACGTAAGTTCTGTAATGGTTGCCCCTTAACAAGTTAACCAATCTCCTACCAAAAAAAAAAAACAAGTTAACCAATCCCAACACATAGACGCAAGTAGTTAGATGTTTACCTAATCCTCTTCAACTTATATGTATCTTATAATATTCTGTTTCTCTGCATCTCATTTGGTAAACCATATAGTTATATTTTTAAAATTTCGTCAAAAAATGGATGAGGAGGTGAACTAACAACACAGAACTCTGAACTTTTCTTGCTTTCCCCAACAATACAAGAAGATGAATCACCAAACTAACTTCCTAAACCCCATATTCCTCCCAAAATCTCTAGCTATAAGAACCCAAGACTATATCTTCATCTAATCATCTCCTCATTCAACACCACTCCTCGAGCAAAACATTGAAAAGCTAGCCGCCTTTGAATATTCCAATTTAACGATGGCTTCTTGCAATTGGTTCATCGTATCTTTTTTCGTTGCTTGCACGTTTTCGAGCATCGATATGAGCCTAGCGGCTCGCCATCTTTTGGACACCCCAGTGGTTCCACCCCCTGTACCAACCTTGCCTGTTGTGCCCTCATTGCCTAAGCCAACATTGCCTCCTATGCCGTCAATTCCGACATTGCCGAAGGCCACTTTGCCACCTCTGCCGACTACTCCATTGCCTACTCTGCCAACTATCCCAACGTTGCCAAAGGCAGCATTGCCACCATTGCCAAGTACCCAATTTCCTCCATTGCCTCAAATGCCAACCTTGCCTACCATGCCCACTATTCCGAAGGCAACACTGCCTCCGCTGCCGTCGATTCCTTTTCCCACCATACCTACAAACTTCCCCTCAATCCCAACTACATTTCCATCAATTCCTTTCCTCTCCCCTCCTCCTTCAACCACTAGCCCTTAAATTGTCCAAGTTATATTTCCCAGTAGACATGGATGGTACTACTACACTTGGTACACAATCCCATATTGAAAGGCCTCTTGCCTTTGGTGTTCTTTTGTGACTTTCGCTTTCTTCTCTCTGGGAGTTAATTGGGATGTCGAACTTCTCTTGATTTTCTTTAAATTTATATGTATGTGAGCTTTATTAGTTTGTTTTCATTTTGTAAACCATTTATTTGGTATTCTTGAGATTGCAGATGTTGTCGCTATAATTATATTTTCTCTTCTTTTTATCTGCGAGTCTACCTTCCAAGGATTGGTAACACTTTGATACATCGATCTCAGTTGACGTTACCTGGAGAGAATTAAAAGAGACTACATGTCCTCGCTTAGTCAAAACTCAACCCAACAAATCAAAGAACACTGATCTAGCTAGAGAACCTAAAATCTCTGAGTTGCGTTCAGTGGAACTATGGGGTCATGAATTTAAGACAAGCTTTCACCACAACCATCCACCCCAATAAAAAAAGTTAAATTTGTGTGATTATCTCTTAATTAAGGTGATTTACAGACTTATGTGTACGAGAAATTCATCTGCAAACAGTATAGCTTGGATCATCCCATGAACAAATGCAAGTGTAACATACAGCCACAACTACTGCATATAAAGGAAGAATAATAATCATAAAAGCCTCCCTATAAAATACTATTCGGTGAAAGAGGACATAGATTCTCTGCTATATCATTAAGGGTCTTTATTTTTGCACAGATAAAATTTTAATAATTTTATTTTCATTAATGAACACAATTATATCGTTTCGCGCGCGTCTAGCTAGTTAACTACTAAAAATAAAATCATGTTATGGATTTCAAAAAGGCATTATTGTGGTGGTGGAGGTAAAGGCAAAACCATTCAAACTCAAGAGTACTCAACACCGATGGAGTAATCGATCAGTGATTTAAAGTTCCTCTCCTTCTCCTCCCAAGCAATCCCATAATGTGCTACAAGAGAAGAAGGCTCATCAAACCATACCACACATTTATTAATTCGTACATCACAAATTTATCTTTCTTTATAGAATGTGGTATCATGATCATTACTGATTTGTGTTAAGATATATACTGCCATCCTTATGACAGTGACCCGGATGATGAGTATTCTCCCCCTCGATCCTGCTTCACGAAGCCTTCCCCCCATTTTTCTCTCTCCGATTAGTTTCTCTGTCTCTGTTAATGGTATCACAGTAGGTGGCTGCTGCTTGTGGCTATATATTGAGGGAAGAGGGCCTAACACATTAGTATGGGTATATTGGAGCTGAGCTGAGCTGATAATTCCTAATTTAGCATGCACTGTTCTTATTTTGCAAACATGAGACAGTGGTAGTAGGTGAACAATCACACATGATCACAACGATGGAGCTCCCTGAAATCAAGCTTAACTTAGAAACAAAATCCCTTACATAAGAAAATACCAATGTCCCTCACCAGAACCAAAATGATCACGACCCACAACTATAACAATATGAGATTGGGTAAGCCCAGCCTAGGGCTGGGACTTCAGTAGGTAAATCTCATCAGATAAATGTGTTAATTACTGCGAATTTGAAATCAATAGAGATTAACCACAGGTAAATTGAGAGCCAATATAATCAGTAATTCATTCCTTTACATATTTATAGTACAGAGCCAGCACAACGCAGACGGGCCAGAGGTCCGAACAAGTCACCACCAGTGCCCCCACCACATATGGGACACATCACGGTACCTGTTAACGAGTTGGAGTAGCTCATTGACGCACCAACGGCTGAGTTGACGCAGTTTATTGGGATCTTGGCCAGAGACGGGAATGTTATTCCATTGACATACCATGATTGGAGGAATGTCCCAGATGAGCTGAAACAGGCCATGTTGGATAACAGGATTTGGTGTGGAAGTTTGGTCGCTTCTAAAATGAGAAACAACTTTTTCATTAAACACTCACAGAAAATAGAATTATAGCACAGAGTCATAAAAGTGCTAACGTAAACGAACACTAGAACCTTTTGAGAAAAGTATGTGTATACATATTCTGGTTCACCAACAAGTGTAAGCAGTTCAAGACTAAGGTCACTGAAAACACTGGTGGGTTTTGACTTTGTAAACTTAGGTGATGGTTAAAGTCTGGAAGACACCATTCACTGAAATATGAATTCTCATTGTTTGCTTAGAAATTTCTTTATTTTTATATTATTTAAAATAGTGAGAGATTGTTGGATATTTTAAAGAAAAACAATGGCGTTTTGAAAAATTAGGGCATGTTTGGCATCGTTCTGGATCATAAATGATTCTGTTCCAGGGAATAGTCCAATTTTTTGGAACAGTTCTGTTCTTTAGAACCCGTTTGGATGCAGTCAGCTAGAATTTGTTTCGGGGAACAAAAACGGCAGAATTGCATTTGGATGAAAAAAAAAATCATAGTAACATCATTCTAACTACTTTTCTTTAGGAGGAGGAGATAGTTAACCATTATAACTATACAAAACGTTAGTTGGGTAAATGGTTGTGCGATTGAAAGATTATCACAGATTTCAGTTTTTTGAAAGATTGTCACAGATTGCCAAGCATCAGTCCTATAACAATTCAATATTCATGATTTCAAGCAACATTCACTATAACAATTCAATCTTCAAGATGTACAAAATTTAACTCCCATATTAGTATATCACAACTCCCATATCCAAGGATAGAACTGAAGAGTATGCAGTAGCATTCAATAATGGGGTGCAGGAACATTCATAGATTTCAAGCATAAGCATCACCACCAATTATCCCATCACCACAAACAATTATTCCATCACCACCAATTTAGAAACATAAAAAAATTCTCATTCCATCACGACCAAATTATCCTATCACCACCAATACAACAACACCATTCCATCACCACCACTAAATTCCCACACATTAGTTAATGGAAGAAAAAAAAAATTATCAGAGATCTGGGAAAAAAATTCGTAGGAAGAGGAATAAAAACAAGAAACAAGAGGAACCTCAAAAAAATTCCTTAGTGAAGAGAAAAAAAACTACCACTGATCTACAAGAGAAATCCCACAAAAAAAATATGTTAATAGATGGGAAACAAAACATCAAAATCAGAAAAGATCTGCAAAAACAAATAAAAAATTCCCCAAAAATTGCGTTGACAAAGAGAAAAAAAAAAAAAAAAAAAGCAGATTTACAAAAGGAACCCACAAAAAAAATCGTGGATGGAATGAAAATTGGAAAAAAAAAAAAAACATAAAAGATCTACAAAAAATGGATGAGAAATCACAAAAAAAAAGAAGAAGAACCCCAGAAATTTTTTGTTCAAACTAGAGAACCTAAGATCTAACTGTGAGGATTTTGGCTCTAATTAGAGCAAACCAATAATGGGCAATCGATTGGCCAAACATGGCCGAATGATCGGTGGCCGATGATTTAGATGGGCTGGATTTTGAGTTGCGTTTTGGAGACTCTTATTTGGAAATAGGAAGTTGCCTCTTTCATGGAGATGAGTTTTGGGAAAGTCCTAATCAGTGTGGGATTGTTTTGTGGCTATAAATAAACCTAGGGTGGAGGCTTATAGAGATAACCCAGAGAGGAAGAATCTTAAGAGGAAGAGAAGGCCACGGATATATGAGGTGTGGGTTAGGCTTCCATGAAGAACGGGAGATCTCCCATGGAAAACCTTTGTTAGCTCTCAAGAGGGGAGAGTGTTCTCACGGCTTTATCTCAGTGTGCTCTCATGGTGGAGAGTATTGGTTCGGTTTTGAAGGGTTCGGATTTTGTGTTTCCTTTGTCCTAAAAGGATTCGGGTTTAGGTCAGATTTGGGATAAGAGAGTAAACAAAGACTTGTGGGTTGTGTGAGAACCTTTCAAGGGTTGTGGCAGAGTCCTTGAGTGTGTGTATTCTTGTTTATCTTATCTCTTGTAATCTTCTCTTTAATTAGTGGAAGTATATTTGGACTTGTTTGCAGAGTGGACAAAGCCCTGGATTGGGTGAACCACTATATATCTTGTGTATTTGTGTGTTTGTCATATTTTCTCGAGAATACCCATTGATAGCATCACCGCTTCCGCGCCCAACACTAACAGGATCATGTGTTGAAGAGAACAAAACCCAAGGATCTACAAGAGAAACCCCAAAAAAGGAACCCAGCACCTGTGTGTTGAATCAGAGAGAGGGAAAGAGAGAGGAATCTCGTCATCATTCGGAATTGTCACCGGCGTGAGAAAAGAAGAGAATTTTGGCCGGTAAGATAGACTCCCCCTTCTTTATGTTGCTCGGTCTTGGGACTTCCGAATGAGAGACTCCCTTCTTGTTTTGCTTTTTCACATTTTATCTAGGAAAAACAAGCTTCGTGAGTTTCGTTTCGTTCCTAGAAGCTTTTTTGTTCCGCAAAAATCGCGCCAAACTGTTCTGTTCCAAGCTTCGGTCCAACAATTGAAGTAACCCAAACCGGTTTCTCTTCTTTCGCCCTGTTCTGGAGCATGGAATTGTTCCGCAAGAACGATGCCAAATGGGCCCTTAGTATTTAGTTTTGGGCTTGTTTTTCAAAGCAAAATGTTTAGTCCCATAGTGGAAAACTACTAATACTTTGGCAAGTATATATAAGATAGTGTTGGAAGAAAGCTTGGGCTTTTAGAGGCATTAGAATTTACTACCCATACCTACTATGCTTACATACAACCATTATGCCAAACCACACACACGTGCATGGACCGGGTTGGGTTATATGATTCAAATGAATTATTTTTTAAGTCCCTCTTGTTTAAACGTTTTTTAATTAAACCCAAAACTATTTAAGTTTAAATTATAACTGTTTTTTGTTTGTTGGATTATATGAAACC
Organism: Tetracentron sinense; assembly: GCA_015143295.1. Classification (NCBI taxonomy): domain Eukaryota; kingdom Viridiplantae; phylum Streptophyta; class Magnoliopsida; order Trochodendrales; family Trochodendraceae; genus Tetracentron; species Tetracentron sinense. The sequence continues at coordinate 19,606,718 of CM026574.1, forward strand.
ATTATGTCATACCACACAAGCACGGGCTGGGCCGGGCTGGCCTGAGTTGGGTTTGTTAACCTAAAGGTTACAACCTTGTGTACTCATAATAATTTTGATTATGACATAATAATGCAATGAACATTTTTGGTATTAATTGTTCTGCAAAGTGTATGTTTATTTCAAATTTAAGGAACTTTTCAAGAAAGATTCAACTTAACCAAAATGTTCCATCAAGCAAAGACAAGACTCTATGATGAATGAAAAATCAAGACAAAAGACTATAAGAGCAATATTGCCACTCAAGCTCAAAATTAGTCAAGCTCAAGTCAAATAAGAACTCAAAGAGGAAAATCAATCATCCCAACGTGTAGATTCAATTGAAGATTCAAGATCTCACCCATAGTCTAAGTCGGATCATGAAACTAAAAGGAGAACTCATTCAAGATCAAGTCTAGAAGAATGAAGACTCAAGAAGGAATAAATTGTACTATTTAAAAGAGTCTAGGACTTATGTAGGAAGTCCTCAATCGGTTGGAAAGTTCAAAAGCTTAAGTGACCTAGATTGACCTTAGGAAGCCTTGACCCATTTGGAGAACAATTCCAAAGCCCTACGACATCTCAAAACATGACTAAAAACATGATAATTAAAAGACCAAAGACCTATGAATTCATTTCCATCATAAAGGTTTTGAAAAGTTGAGAAATATGTTAAAATTCAGAGGTGTCGTCGACGTTTGGAAAATCCAGACATCTGTCGTCGATGTTTGCAATGGACAGTAGCTCAACAATTTTTTTTTGCTCTATGTCGTCGGCATCTGAGACACTCCCAGAAGTTGTTGTCGACGAGAGGTTGCGGGAATCGCACATTAAACCTCCAATGACTATTTTTTTAACGACTAGTTTGGCATTTAATGACCCCTCAATGAGATTATTCATCCAAGCTCTATAAATAGAGTTCATTAATGAACCTTCAAACAACCTTTGAGTCTACATTGATTATCAATCACTCACATTCAATTCTTACCAAGAAAATACGATCAAAAGCCTAGAAATTCATTTCTCTCTTATTTGAGCTTTAAAACTCCCAATCTTTTAAGAGATTTCTAGAGGGTGTATTTCAATCTCATCCAGCTCATCAAGGAGCTTATTATTTGAGTTCAATTCCAATTACTCACTTGTATTAAAGGAAATCAAGAATCGTTGGATTCTTGTCAGTAAAGCTGGATTGCTTTGGAAGTCAAGAGAAGGTGTTCTCTTGCAGCAAAGGTGATGTCCCAACCTGTGAAGGGATTGTAAAAGGTTTTGAGCTTCACCCGTGAAAGAAGCTTATGCGAGTAAAATCGTGGGAATCCTTGAAGCGGCAAGCTGAAAGGCAGGGATGTAGGCAAGTTGCTGAACCTCGTGAACAAACTCATATTGTTTGTATCTTCTTATCTCTTATCATCTATTCTTATTGCTTTAATAGTTTATACTCTTGTTTAAATTTCCTAAACTTAAAAATCCGCTAAATAGGCTTAGGTAGAATTTTAATTTGCCATTGACCCTAATCACCCCCCCTCTAGGGTCCATTTACTGGGCAACAGGGTTATAAGATTCAAATGAATTATTTTTTAAGTCCCTCTTGTTTAAACGTTTTTTTAAATAAACCCAAAACTGTTTAAGTTTAAATTATAACTGTTTTTTGTCTGTTGGATTGACTTTGGTCATCTGTTGGATGATAACGATTCTACCACTTGTCCTAATCTTACTCATCCACATGGGGTGTAAGATTTTGGTGTAAACGGTGCGTTGTGTTTTTTTTTTCTTCAGAATTAGCATTTTGTGTTACACTCTAAGACAAAATATTGAAATTAACAACATAAAGGCATGACCTGCGTAGCCATTAACTTCATTTGATAATCAATGGTATTAAAAATAAGTAGGGTAAATTACACTGATCTCCCCTGAGGGTTGGCAAAATTTCAGAAACCTCCCCTCTTGTTTCTAAAATTAAACAGCCCTCGATCCCTTATGTTTCAAGTAGTGGTAATAGATTCTCCTTCCATTAATATATTGTTACTAACATTGGCGGAACTTAATATTGTCATGATTTAAATATTTTAAAATGTCTAAATTGCCCCTGAAATACCAATAACACAAAAAATATTTTTTTAACTCACTCAGATCTTTAATAAAAACACTTCAACGTCAACATAAGCAAGGGGTGTTAGACTTTTATGTTTCATTTGTTTCGATGTAAAATAGGGTAAAACAAATCAAATCCGCGAGAAATGTCAATTATGTGCGTTTGTTTGCTTATAAAATCTTTCGTTTTATGGAAAAGGAACCACTTTTGTAGAAAATGACTTATATTTCAAAAACCCACAAGTCATTTTCCCAAAATCTGTCTCTTAAAATATGTTTTAAAAATTTCAAAATTACCCATATTCACTAAACAATTTTTTTTTTAATATTTCAAATTTTATTAGTTTTAAATTTTTATAATTTTAACTTTTAAATTTTTTTACAAAAAATATTTCGTCTTATTTTCAAAGAAGGCAACCAAACAACAAAAACTTGGTAAAAAAATAATTAATATTTTACCATAAAAGCTTGTCCTTCGTAAATGGTTTACGCCATAACATGCAAACAAATGGAGCCTTAGCCAAGCTATGGGAGTACGTCAATATTCTTTATATTAAACATAAACTTAATTTTGATCCAAAAATAAAAATTAATTAACAAAACATAAATTAAAATTTTTTCCTAATTGTTCCTAAACTATTCACACGTACAAAAATGTCTTTCAAGCATCATATTCACACAGGTTGTTCACCAAACAGATAGGAAGGAGACCCACTAACATCAAAAAATTTACAAGGTTAGTGAAATGGGAGTAAAATCGTATAAGTGGATTCCCAATTAATAGTGTTAACTTTAAACATTGATAGGGGACGTCATGCAGTGTAATTTTAGAAACAAGAGGGAAGGTTTATGAAATTTCGCCTAACGTCATGGGAAATTAGTGTAATTTACCCAAATAAGTAATGCTCTTTGTATGATTTTGTCCTAGGAAGCACAGATACTTCAAATAGGTCTTCGTACCCGTATCTGATATGTATCAGAGATGGATACTCCTCCGATACGGTAGGATACGGCTGAGACGTGTCCTGTTAATTAAAAACATGTTTTTTTAATTTGGATACGGCTCCGAGACGGCATGGATACGCCGGGATACAGCCATGAATAAATTTTTTTATTATTATTATCATTATTATTACCTATGGTACCATTTCAATCAAATGATCCAAAGTACTACCCAAAACTTGCATGATCAAATGATCCTAACACGGCGTTATGATCCTAACAACGACAGTATATCGGACCCAAGATCCTAACAACGACAGTATATCGGAGCCGAAGCCCATTTCTCTATATGATCGTAACCGTAACCAATTCCAAAAGAAATTTGTTGTATGTTTATGTTACTACTATGATGAACGAGGTCTGTATCCCTGAATTGGCTGTCCTTAATTTAGAATGAACGTAAGTTCTGTAATGGCTGCCACTTAACAAGTTAACCAACCCCAACACATAAACGCAAGTAGTTAGATGTTTACCTAATCCTCTTGACCTTATAATCTTATAATATTCTTATTCTATGCATCTCATTTGGTAAACCATATAGTTATATTTTTAAAATTTCGCCAAAAAATGGATGAGGAGGTGAACTAACAACAGAGAACTCTGAACTTTTCTTGCTTTCCCCAACAATACATGAAGATGAATCACCGAACTAATTGCCTAAACCCCATACTCCTTCCAAAATCTCTAGCTATAAGAACCCAAGACTAGATCTTCTTCTAACCATCTCCTCATTCAACACCACTCCTTGAGCACAACATTGAAAAGCTAGCCTTTGAATATTCCATTTTAACGATGGCTTCTTGCAATTGGTTCATCGTAACTTTGTTCGTTGCTTGCGCATTTTCGAGCATCGATATGTGCCTAGCGGCTCGCCATCTTTTGGACACCCCAGCGGTTCCACCCCCTGTACCAACCTTGCCTGTTGTGCCCTCATTGCCTAAGCCAACATTGCCTCCTATGCCATCGATTCCGACATTGCCGAAGGCCACTTTGCCACCTCTGCCGACTACTCCATTACCTACTCTGCCAACTATCCCGACATTGCCAAAGGCAGCATTGCCACCATTGCCAAGTACCCAATTTCCTCCAGTGCCTCAAATGCCAACCTTGCCTACCATGCCCACTATTCCGAAGGCAACACTGCCTCCGCTGCCGTCGATTCCTTTTCCCACCATACCTACAAACTTCCCCTCAATCCCAACTACATTTCCATCAATTCCTTTCCTCTCCCCTCCTCCTTCAACCACTAGCCCTTAAATTGTCCAATCTATATTTCCCAGTAGACATGGATGGTACTACTAGTACACAATCCCATATCGAAAGGCCTCTTGCCTTTGGGGTTCTTTTTTGACTTTCGCTTGCTTCTCTCTAGGAGTTATTTGGGATGTCGAACTTCTCTTGATTTTCTTTAAATTTATATGTATGTGAGCTCTATTAGTTTGTTTTCATTTTGTAAACCATTTATTTGGCATTCTTGAGATTGCAGATGTTGTCGCTATAATTATATTTTCTCTTCTTTTTATCTGCGAGTCTACCTTCCGAGGATTGGTTACATTTTGATATATCGATCTCAGTTGACGTTACCTGGAGAGAATTGAAAGAGAATACATGTCCTCGCTTAGTCAAAACTCAACCCAACAAATCAATGAACACTGATCTAGCTAGCGAACCTAAATCTCTGAGTTGCGTGCAGTGGAACTATGGGGTCATGAATTTAAGACAAGCTTTCACCACAACCATCCACCCCATTAAAAAAAGTTAAATTTGGGTGATTATCTCTTAATTAAGGTGATTTACAGACTTATGTGCACGAGAAATTCATCTGCAAACCGTATAGCTTGGATCATCCCATGAACAAATGCAAGTGTAACATACAGCCACAACTATTGCATATAAAGGAAGAATAATAATCATAAAAGCCTCCCAAGCAATCCTATAATGTGCTACAAGAGAAGAAGGCTCATCAAACCATACCACACATTTATTAATTCCTCCATCACAAATTTATCTTTCTCCGTAGAATGTGGTATCATGATCATTACTGATTTGTGGTAAGATATATACTACCATCCATATGACGGTGACCCAGATGATGAGTATTCTCCCCCTCGATGCTGCTTCACGAAGCCTTCCCCCCATTTTTCTCCCTCCAATTACTTTCTCTGTCTCTGTTTATGGTATCACAGTAGGTGGCTGCTGCTTGTGGCTATTTATTGAGGGAAGAGGGCTAACCCATTAGTATGGGTATATTGGAGCTGAGCTGAGCTGAGCTGAGCTGAGCTGATAATTTCTAATTTAGCATGCACTGTTCTTATTTTGCAAACATGAGATTAACCACATGTAAATTGAGAGCCAATATAATCAGTAATTAATTCCTATACATATTTATAGTACAGAGCCAGCACAACGGAGACGGGCCAGAGGTCTGAACAAGTCGCCACCAGTGCCCCCACCACATATGGGACGCATCACGGTGCCTGTTAACGAGTTGGAGTAGCCCATCGACGCACCAACGGCTGAGTTGACGTAGTTTATTGGGATCTTGGCCAGAGACGGGAATGTTATTCCATTGATATACCATGATTGGAGGAATGTCCCAGATGAGCTGAAACAGGCCATGTTGGATAACAGGATTAGGTGTGGAAGTTTGGTCGCTTCTAAAATGAGAAACAACTTTCTCATTAAACACTCACAGAAAATAGAATTATAGCACAGGGTCATAAAAGTGCTAACGTAAATGAATAATAGAACCTTTTAAGAAAAGTATGTGTATACATATTCCGGTTCACTAACAAGTGTAAATAGTTCAAGTCTAAGGTCACTGAAAACACTGATGGGTTTTGACTTTGTAAACTTAGGTGATGGTTAAAGTCTGGAAGACACCATTCACTGAAATATGATTTCTCATTGTTTGCTTAGAAATTTCTTTAATTTTATCTTATTTAAAATAGTGGGAGATTGTTGGATATTTAAAAAAAAAACAATGGCGTTTTGAAAAATTAGTATTTTGTTTTGGACTTGTTTTTCAAAGGAAAATATTTAGTCCCATAGTGGAAAACTACTAATACTTTGACAAGTATATATAAGATAGTGTTGGAAGAAAGCTTGGGCTTTTAGGGGCATTAGAATTTATTACCCATACTCACTATGCTTATATGCAACCATTATGCCAAACCACACACACGCGCACGGACTGGGTTGGGTTATATGATTCAAATGAATTATTTTTTAAGTCCCTCTTTTTTAAGCGTTTTTTAATTAAACCCAAAAATGTTTAAGTTTAAATTATAACTGTTTTTTGTTAGTTAGCTTATATGAAACCATTATGTCATACCACACAAGCAGAGACTGGGCCGGGCTGGCCTGAGTTGGGTTTGTTAACCTAAAGGTTACAACCATGTATACTTCTAATAATTTTGATTATGACACAATAATGCAATGAACAATTTTGGTACTAATTGTTCTACAAAGTGTATGTCTATTTCAAATTTAAGGAATCTTTCAAGAAAGATTCAACTTGATCAAAATGTTCCATCAAGCAAAGACAAGACTTTATGATGAATGAGAAATCAAGACAAAAGACTATAAGAGCAATATTGCCACTCAAGCTCAAAATTAGTAAAGCTCAAGTCAAATAAGAACTCAAAGAGGAAAATCAATCATCCCAAGGTGTAAATTCAATTGAAGATTCAAGATCTCACCCATAATCCAAGTCGGATCATGAAGCTAAAAGGAGAATTCATTCAAGATCAAGTCTAGAAGAATGAAGACTCAATAAGAAATAAATTGTACAATTTAAAAGAGTCTAGGACTTATGTAGGAAGTCCTCAATCGGTTGGAAAGTTCAGAAGCTTAAGTGACCTAGATTGACCTTAGGAAGTCTTGACCCATTTGGATAACAATTCCAAGGGCCCTATGACATCTCAAAACATGACTAAAAACATGATAATTAAAAGACCAAAGACCTATGAATTCAGTCCCATCATAAAGGTTTTGAAAAGTTGAGAAATATGTGAGAATTCAGAGGTGTCGTCGACGTCTGCAATGGACAGTAGCTCAACAAATTTTTTTTGCTCTATGTCGTCGACGTCTGAGACACTCCCAGAAGTTGTTGTCGAGGAGAGGTTGCGGGAATTGAACATTAAACCTCCAACGACTATTTTTTTAACGGCTAGTTCGGCATTTAATGATCCCTCAATGAGATTATTCATCCAAACTCTATAAATAGAGTTCATTTATGAACCTTCAAACAACCTTTGAGCCTACATTGATTATCAATCACTCACATTCAATTCTCACCAAGAAAATATGATCAAAAGCCTAGAAATTCATTTCTCTCTTATTTGAGCTTTAAAACTCCCAATCTTTTGAGAGATTTCTAAAGGGTGTATTTCAATCTCATCCAGCTCATCAAGGAGCTTATTATTTGAGTTCAATTCCAATTACTCACTTGTATTAAAGGAAATCAAGAATCGGTGGATTCTTGTCTGTAAAGCCGGATTGCTTTGGAAGTCAAGAGAGGGTGTTCTCTTACAGCAAAGGTGGTGTCCCAACCTGTGAAGGGATTGTAAAAGGTTTTAGGTTTCACCCGTGAAAGAAGCTTATGCGAGTAAAATAGTGGGAATCCTTGAAGCGGGAAGCTGAAAGGCAGGGACGTAGGCAAGTTGCTGAACCTCGTGAACAAACTCGTATTGTTTGTATCTTCTTATCTCTTATCATCTATTCTTATTGCTTTAATAGTTTATACTCTTGTTTAAATTGTCTAAACTTAAAAATCTGCTAAATAGGCTTAGGTAGAATTTTAATTTGCCATTGACCCTAATCACCCCCCTCTAGGGTCCATTTACTGGGCAACAGGGTTATAAGATTCAAATGAATTATTTTTTAAGTCCCTATTGTTTAAACGTTTTTTTAAATAAACCCAAAACTGTTTAAGTTTAAATTATAGCTTTTTTTTGTCTGTTGGATTGACTTTGGTCATCTATTGGATGATAACGATTCTACCATGTGTCCTAATCTTACTCATCCATATGGGGTGTAAGATTGTGGTGTAAATGGTGCGTTGTGGTTTTTTTTTCTTCAGAATTAGCATTTTGTGTTACACTCTAAGACAAAATATTGAAATTAACAACATAAAGGCATGACCTGCATAGCCATTAACTTCATTTGATAATCAATGGTATTAAAAATAAGTAGGGTAAATTACACTGACTTTCCCTAAGGGTTGGCAAAATTTCAGAAACCTCCCCTCTTGTTTCTGAAATTAAACCGCTCTCCCCTATGTTTCAAGTAGTGGTAATAGATTCTCCTTCCATTAATATATTGTTACTAACATTGGCGGAACTTAATATTGTCATGATTTAAATATTTTAAAATGTCCAAATTGCCCCTGAAATACCAATAACACAAAAAATATTTTTTTAACTCACTCAAGATCTTTAATAAAAACACTTCAACGTCAACGTAAGCAAGAGGTGTTAGACTTTTATGTTTCATTTTTTTCGATGTAAAATAGGGTAAAACAAATCAAATGGACGAAAAATGTCAATTATGTGCGTTTTTTTGCATGTAAAATCTTTCGTAAGTAAAATGTTTTATGGAAAAGGAACCACTTTTGTAGAAAATGACTTATATTTCAAAAATCCACAAGTCATTTTCCCAAAATCTGACTCTAAAAATATGTTTTAAAATTTTCAAAATTACCCATATTCATTAAACAAATTTTTTTTTTAATATTTCAAATTTTATTAGTTTTAAATTTTTATAATTTTAACTTTCAAATTTTTTTTACAAAAAATATTTCGTCTTATTTTCAAAGAAGGCAACCAAACAACAAAAACTTGGTAAAAAAAAATTCATATTTTACCATAAAAGTTTGTCCTTCATAAATGTTTTACACCATAACATGCAAACAAATGGAGCCTTAGCGATGCTATGGGAGTACGTCAATATTCTTTATATAAAACATAAACTTAATTTTGATCCAAAAATAAAAAATAATTAACAAAACATAAATTACATTTTTTTCCTAATTTTTCCTAAACTATTCACACGTACAAAAATGTCTTTCCAGCATCATATTCATACGGGTTGCTCACTAGACAGATAGAAAGGAGACCCACTAGCATAAATTTTTTTACAAGGTTAGTGAAATGGGAGTAAAATCGTATAAGTGGATTCCCAATTAATAGTGTTAACTTTAAACACTGATAGGGGAGGTCATGTAGTGTAATTTTAGAAACAAGAGGGAAGGTTTATGGAATTTCGCCTAACCTCATGGGAAATCAGTGTAATTTACCCAAATAAGTAATGCTCTTTGTATGATTTTGTCCTAGGAAGCACGGATACTTCAAATAGGTCTTCGTAGCCATATATGATATGTATTGGATACGGATAGGCCTCCGATACGGTGGGATACTGCTGAGACGTATCCTGTTAATTAAAAACCTGTTTTTTAATTCGGATACGGCTCCGAGACGGCATGGATACGCAGGGATATGGCCGGGATACAACCATGAATAATTATTTTTATTATTATTATTATTATTTTTTTTTGTATTTTGGAGACCTAGGGGTGTGACCCTATCTCTTTTGTTTTTGCATGGACATGGTCTTCTTTAAATTTACTTAGTGGATGATAGGATGACTTTCCTTTTTGCGTAGTGGATGATGAGATGACCCTATTTCTTTTGCTTTTGCATGGATATGGTATTTTTTATACATAAACAGAACTGAACCAATGGTTATTTTGTAATTATAATACAAAATATAGTATTGTTATTTTGTAATTATAATACAAAATATAAAAATTACTGGCATATCTTGGCCATACCCGTATCCTGTTTTTTTATGTTCTGCCGTATCGCCATATCCGTTTCCTATCGTGCCCGTATCCGTATCCGTGCTTCCTAGATTTTGTCATAGGTGACTGGCAATAATCGTGTCTAGAAAAACCACATGAATTAATGTTTCAAAATTTTGGATTTATTAAGGTCTCATCTTAATAATAAGATTTCACAATAGCACCATCTGGAATTGAATTGAACAAGCATCATGCCTTGAGGCAGTTCAGATCAAAGGTGCAACATGCACCATAGTTTTCCATGGAGAGAGGTTGGGTTAGCAAAATGCCTGCCCATATGGAACCAAACAGCGCCTGCGGCTCTAGCTAATTGTCCACCCTTTCCAAACGAGTATGCTCATTAAATCATGGTGACGCAATCCGGTGTTGGGCTTATGGTACCATTTCAATCAAATCATCCAAAGTACTACCCAAAACTTGCATGATTAAATGATCCTAACACGGCGTTATGATCCTAACAACGACAGTATATCGGACCCAAGATCCTAACAACGACATTATATCGGAGCCGAAGCCCATTTCTCTATATGATCGTAACCGTAACCAATTCCAAAAGAAATTTGTTGTATGTTTATGTTACTACTATGATGAACGAGGTCTGTATCCCTGAATTGGCTGCCCTTAATTTAGAATGAACGTAAGTTCTGTAATGGCTGCCCCTTAACAAGTTAACCAACCCCAACACATAAACGCAAGTAGTTAGATGTTTACCTAATCCTCTTGGCCTTATAGTCTTATAATATTCTTATTCTATGCATCTCATTTGGTAAACCATATAGTTATATTTTTAAAATTTCGTCAAAAAATGGATGAGGAGCTGAACTAACAAAACAGAACTCTGAACTTTTCTTGCTTTCCCCAACAATACATGAAGATGAATCACCAAACTAACTGCCTAAACCCCATACTCCTCCCAAAATCTCTAGCTATAAGAACCCAAGACTAGATCTTCTTCTAATCATCTCCTCATTCAACACCACTCCTTGAGCAAAACATTGCATTGCTTGCGCATTTTCGAGCATCGATATGTGCCTAGCGGCTCGCCATCTTTTGGACACCCCAGCGATTCCACCCCCTGTACCAACCTTGCCTGTTGTGCCCTTATTGCCTAAGCCAACATTGCCTCCTATGCCATTGCCGAAGGCCACTTTGCCACCTCTGCCGACTACTCCATTGCCTACTCTGCCAACTATCCCGACATTGCCAAAGGCATCATTGCCACCATTGCCAAGTACCCAATTTCCTCCAGTGCCTCAAATGCCAACCTTGCCTACCATGCCCACTATTCCGAAGGCCACACTGCCTCCGCTGCCGTCGATTCCTTTTCCCACCATACCTACAAACTTCCCCTCAATTCCCACCATCCCAACTACATTTCCATCAATTCCTTTCCTCTCCCCTCCTCCTTCAACCACTAGCCCTTAAATTGTCCAATCTATATTTCCCAGTAGACATGTATGGTACTACTAGTACACAATCCCATATCGAAAGGCCTCTTGCCTTTGGGCTTCTTTTTTGACTTTCGCTTGCTTCTCTCAAGGAGTTATTTGGGATGTCGAACTTCTCTTGATTTTCTTTAAATTTATATGTATGTGAGCTCTATTAGTTTGTTTTCATTTTGTAAACCATTTATTTGGTATTCTTGAGATTGCAGATGTTGTCGCTATAATTATATTTTCTCTTCTTTTTATCTGCGAGTCTACCTTCCGAAGATTGGTTACATTTTGATACATCGATCTCAGTTGACGTTACCTGGAGAGAATTGAAAGAGAATACATGTCCTCGCTTAGTCAAAACTCAACCCAACAAATCAATGAACACTGATCTAGCTAGCGAACCTAAATCTCTGAGTTGCGTGCAGTGGAACTATGGGGTCATGAATTTAAGACAAGCTTTCACCACAACCATCCACCCCATTAAAAATGGTTAAATTTGGGTGATTATCTCTTAATTAAGGTGATTTACAGACTTATGTGCACGAGAAATTCATCTGCAAACCGTATAGCTTGGATCATCCCATGAACAAATGCAAGTGTAACATACAGCCACAACTATTGCATATAAAGGAAGAATAATAATCATAAAAGCCTCCCCTTGGGTGAAAGAGGACCTAGATTCTCTGCTATATCATTAAGGGTCTTGATTTTTGCCCAGATAAGATTTTAATAATTTTATTTTCATTAACGAACACAATTATATCGTTTCGCACGCGTCTAGCTAGTTAACTACTAAAAATAAAATCTTGTTATGGATTTCAAAAAGACATTATTGTGGTGGTGGAGGTAAAGGCAAAACCATTCAAACTCAAGAGTACTCAACACCCATGGAGTAATCGATCATTGATTTAAAGTTCCTCTCCTTCTCCTCCCAAGCAATCCCATAATGTGCTACAAGAGAAGAAGGCTCATCAAACCATACCACACATTTATTAATTCCTCCATCACAAATTTATCTTTCACCGTAGAATGTGGTATCATGATCATTACTGATTTGTGGTAAGATATATACTACCATCCATATGACGGTGACCCAGATGATGAGTATTCTCCCCCTCGATGCTGCTTCACGAAGCCTTCCCCCCATTTTTCTCCCTCCGATTACTTTCTCTGTCTCTGTTTATGGTATCACAGTAGGTGGCTGCTGCTTGTGGCTATTTATTGAGGGAAGAGGGCTAACCCATTAGTATGGGTATATTGGAGCTGAGCTGAGCTGATAATTTCTAATTTAGCATGCACTGTTCTTATTTTGCAAACATGAGATTAACCACATGTAAATTGAGAGCCAATATAATCAGTAATTAATTCATTTACATAATTATAGTACAGAGCCAGCACAACGGAGACGGGCCAGAGGTCTGAACAAGTCGCCACCAGTGGCCCCACCACATATGGGACGCATCACGGTGCCTGTTAACGAGTTGGAGTAGCCCATCGACGCACCAACGGCCGAGTTGACGTAGTTTATTGGGATCTTGGCCGGAGACGGGAATGTTATTCCATTGATATACCATGATTGGAGGAATGTCCCAGATGAGCTGAAACAGGCCATGTTGGATAACAGGATTAGGTGTGGAAGTTTGGTCGCTTCTAAAATGAGAAACAACTTTCTCATTAAACACTCACAGAAAACAAAATTATAGCATAGGGTCATAAAAGTGCTAACGTAAATGAATACTAGAACCTTTTGAGAAAAGTATGTGTATACATATTCCGGTTCACTAACAAGTGTAAATAGTTCAAGTCTAAGGTCACTGAAAACACTGATGGGTTTTGACTTTGTAAACTTAGGTGATGGTTAAAGTCTGGAAGACACCATTCACTGAAATATGATTTCTCATTGTTTGTTTAGAAATTTCTTTAATTTTATCTTATTTAAAATAGTGGGAGATTGTTGGATATTTTAAAAAAAAACAATGGCGTTTTGAAAAATTAGTATTTTGTTTTGGACTTGTTTTTCAAAGCAAAATATTTAGTCCCACAGTGGAAAATTGCTAATACTTTGACAAGTATATATAAGATAGTGTTGGAAGAAAGCTTGGGCTTTTAGGGGCATTAGAATTTATTACCAATACTCACTATGCTTATATGCAACCATTATGCCAAACCACACACACGCGCACGGATTGGGTTGGGTTATATGATTCAAATGAATTATTTTTTAAGTCCCTCTTTTTTAAGCGTTTTTTAATTAAACCGAAAAATGTTTAAGTTTAAATTATAACTGTTTTTTGTTTGTTGGATTATATGAAACCATTATGTCATACCACACAAGCACAGACTGGGCCAGGCTGGCCTGAGTTGGGTTTGTTAACCTAAAGGTTACAACCATGTATACTTCTAATAATTTTGATTATGACACAATAATGCAATGAACAATTTTGGTACTAATTGTTCTACAAAGTGTATGTCTATTTCAAATTTAAGGAATTTTTCAAGAAAGATTCAACTTGATCAAAATGTTCCATCAAGCAAAGACAAGACTTTATGATGAATGAGAAATCAAGACAAAAGACTATAAGAGCAATATTGCCACTCAAGCTCAAAATTAGTCAAGCTCAAGTCAAATAAGAACTCAAAGAGGAAAATCAATCATCCCAAGGTGTAAATTCAATTGAAGATTCAAGATCTCACCCATAATCCAAGTCGGATCATGAAGCTAAAAGGAGAATTCATTCAAGATCAAGTCTATAAGAATGAAGACTCGATAAGAAATAAATTGTACAATTTAAAAGAGTCTAGGACTTATGTAGGAAGTCCTCAATCGGTTGGAAAGTTCAGAAGCTTAAGTGACCTAGATTGACCTTAGAAGTCTTGGCCCATTTGAATAACAATTCCAAGGGCCCTATGACATCTCAAAACATGACTAAAAACATGATAATTAAAAGACCAAAGACCTATGAATTCAGTCCCATCATAAAGGTTTTGAAAAGTTGAGAAATATGTGAAAATTCAGAGGTGTCGTCGACGTCTGCAATGGACAGTAGCTCAACAAATTTTTTTTGCTCTATGTCGTCGACGTCTGAGACACTCCCAGAAGTTGTCGTCGACGAGAGGTTGCGGGAATTGAACATTAAACCTCCAACGACTATTTTTTTAACGGCTAGTTTGGCTTTTAATGATCCCTCAATGAGATTATTCATCCAAACTCTATAAATAGAGTTCATTTATGAACCTTCAAACAACCTTTGAGCCTACATTGATTATCAATCACTCACATTCAATTCTCACCAAGAAAATACGATCAAAAGCCTAGAAATTCATTTCTCTCTTATTTGAGCTTTAAAACTCCCAATCTTTTGAGAGATTTCTAAAGGGTGTATTTCAATCTCATCCAGCTCATCAAGGAGCTTATTATTTGAGTTCAATTCCAATTACTCACTTGTATTAAAGGAAATCAAGAATCGGTGGATTCTTGTTTGTAAAGCCGGATTGCTTTGGAAGTCAAGAGAGGGTGTTCTCTTGCAGCAAAGGTGGTGTCCCAACCTGTGAAGGGATTGTAAAAGGTTTTAGGTTTCACCCGTGAAAGAAGCTTATGCGAGTAAAATAGTGGGAATCCTTGAAGCGGGAAGCTGAAAGGCAGGGACGTAGGCAAGTTGCTGAACCTCGTGAACAAACTCGTATTGTCTGTATCTTCTTATCTCTTATCATCTATTCTTATTGCTTTAATAGTTTATACTCTTGTTTAAATTGTCTAAACTTAAAAATCCGCTAAATAGGCTTAGGTAGAATTTTAATTTGCCATTGACCCTAATCACCCCCCTCTAGGGTCCATTTACTGGGCAACAGGGTTATAAGATTCAAATGAATTATTTTTTAAGTCCCTATTGTTTAAACGTTTTTTTAAATAAACCCAAAACAGTTTAAGTTTAAATTATAGCTTTTTTTTGTCTGTTGGATTGACTTTGGTCATCTATTGGATGATAACGATGCTACCATGTTTCCTAATCTTACTCATCCATATGGGGTGTAAGATTGTGGTGTAAATGGTGCGTTGCGTTTATATTTTCTTCAGAATTAGAATTTTGTGTTACACTCTAAGACAAAATATTGAAATTAACAACATAAAGGCATGACCTGCATAGCCATTAATTTCATTTGATAATCAATGGTATTAAAAATAAGTAGGGTAAATTACACTGACCTCCCCTGAGGGTTGGCAAAATTTCAGAAACCTCCCCTCTTGTTTCTGAAATTAAACCGCTCTCCCCTATGTTTCAAGTAGTGGTAATAGATTCTCCTTCCATTAATATATTGTTACTAACATTGGCGGAACTTAATATTGTCATGATTTAAATATTTTAAAATGTCCAAATTGCCCCTGAAATACCAATAACACAAAAAATATTTTTTTAACTCACTCAAGATCTTTAATAAAAACACTTCAACGTCAACGTAAGCAAGAGGTGTTACTTTTATGTTTCATTTTTTTCGATGTAAAATAGGGTAAAACAAATCAAATGCACGAAAAATGTCAATTATGTGCGTTTTTTTGCTTGTAAAATCTTTCGTAAGTAAAATGTTTTATGGAAAAGGAACCACTTTTGTAGAAAATGACTTATATTTCAAAAATCCACAAGTCATTTTCCCAAAATCTGGCTCTTAAAATATGTTTTAAAATTTTCAAAATTACCCATATTCACTAAACAAATTTTTTTTTTAATATTTCAAATTTTATTAGTTTTAAATTTTTATAATTTTAACTTTCCAAGTTTTTTTACAAAAAATATTTCGTCTTATTTTCAAAGAAGGCAACCAAACAACAAAAACTTGGTAAAAAAAAAATTCATATTTTACCATAAAAGTTTGTCCTTCGTAAATGTTTTACACCATAACATGCAAACAAATGCGCCTTAGCGATGCTATGGGAGTACGTCAATATTCTTTATATTAAACATAAACTTAATTTTGATCCAAAAATAAAAACTAATTAAAAAAACATAAATTAAATTTTTTTCCTAATTTTTCCTAAACTATTCACACGTACAAAAATGTCTTTCCAGCATCATATTCATACGGGTTGCTCACTAGACAGATAGAAAGGAGACCCACTTGCATAAATTTTTTTACAAGGTTAGTGAAATGGGAGTAAAATCGTATAAGTGGATTCCCAATTAATAGTGTTAACTTTAAACACTGATAGGGGAGGTCATGTAGTGTAATTTTAGAAACAAGAGGGAAGGTTTATGGAATTTTGCCTAACCTCATGGGAAATCAGTGTAATTTACCCAAATAAGTAATGCTCTTTGTATGATTTTGTCCTAGGAAGCACGGATACTTCAAATAGGTCTTCGTAGCCATATATGATATGTATTGGATACGGATAGGCCTCCGATACGGTGGGATACGGTTGAGACGTATCCTGTTAATTAAAAACATGTTTTTTAATTCGGATACGGCTCCGAGACGGCATGGATACGCAGGGATATGGCCGGGATACAACTATGAATAATTTTTTTTATTATTATTATTATTATTATTTTTTTTTTTTTTTTTTATCTTTTTGTATTTTGGAGACCTAGGGGTGTGACCTTATCTCTTTTGTTTTTGCATGGACATGGTCTTCTTTAAATTTACTTAGTGGATGATAGGATGACTTTCCTTTTTGCGTAGTGGATGATGAGATGACCCTATTTCTTTTGCTTTTGCATGGATATGGTATTTTTCATACATAAACAGAACCGAACCAATGGTTATTTTGTAATTATAATACAAAATATAGTATTGTTATTTTGTAATTATAATACAAAATATAAAAATTACTGGCATATCTTGGCCATACCCGTATCCTGTTTTTTTTATGTTCTGCCGTATCGCCATATCCGTTTCCTATCGTGCCCGTATCCGTATCCGTGCTTCCTAGATTTTGTCATAGGTCACTTTGTATGATTTTGTCATAGGTGACTGGCAATAATCGTGTCTAGAAAAACCACATGAATTAATGTTTCAAAATTTTGGATTTATTAAGGTCTCATCTTAATAATAAGATTTCACAATAGCACCATCTGGAATTGAATTGAACAAGCATCATGCCTTGAGGCAGTTCAGATCAAAGGTGCAACATGCACCATAGTTTTCCATGGAGAGAGGTTGGGTTAGCAAAATGCCTGCCCATATGGAACCAAACAGCGCCTGCTGCTCTAGCTAATTGTCCACCCTTTCCAAACGAGTATGCTCATTAAATCATGGTGACGCAATCCGGTGTTGGCCTTATGGTACCATTTCAATCAAATGATCCAAAGTACTACCCAAAACTTGCATGATCAAATGATCCTAACACGGCGTTATGATCCTAACAACGACAGTATATCGGACCCAAGATCCTAACAACGACAGTATATCGGAGCCGAAGCCCATTTCTCTATATGATCGTAACCGTAACCAATTCCAAAAGAAATTTGTTGTATGTTTATGTTACTACTATGATGAACGAGGTCTGTATCCCTGAATTGGCTGTCCTTAATTTAGAATGAACGTAAGTTCTGTAATGGCTGCCCCTTAACAAGTTAACCAACCCCAACACATAAACGCAAGTAGTTAGATGTTTACCTAATCCTCTTGGCCTTATAGTCTTATAATATTCTTATTCTATGCATCTCATTTGGTAAACCATATAGTTATATTTTTAAAATTTCGTCAAAAAATGGATGAGGAGCTGAACTAACAAAACAGAACTCTGAACTTTTCTTGCTTTCCCCAACAATACATGAAGATGAATCACCAAACTAACTGCCTAAACCCCATACTCCTCCCAAAATCTCTAGCTATAAGAACCCAAGACTAGATCTTCTTCTAATCATCTCCTCATTCAACACCACTCCTTGAGCAAAACATTGAAAAGCTAGCCTTTGAATATTCCAATATAACGATGGCTTCTTGCAATTGGTTCATCGTAACTTTGTTCATTGCTTGCGCGTTTTCGAGCATCGATATGAGCCTAGCGGCTCGCCATCTTTTGGACACCCCAGCGGTTCCACCCCCTGTACCAACCTTGCCTGTTGTGCCCTCATTGCCTAAGCCAACATTGCCTCCTATGCCGATTCCGACATTGCCGAAGGCCACTTTGCCACCTCTGCCGACTACTCCATTGCCTACTCTGCCAACTATCCCGACATTGCCAAAGGCATCATTGCCACCATTGCCAAGTACCCAATTTCCTCCATTGCCTCAAATGCCAACCTTGCCTACCATGCCCACTATTCCGAAGGCCACACTGCCTCCGCTGCCGTCGATTCCTTTTCCCACCATACCTACAAACTTCCCCTCAATTCCCACCATCCCAACTACATTTCCATCAATTCCTTTCCTCTCCCCTCCTCCTTCAACCACTAGCCCTTAAATTGTCCAATTTATATATCCCAGTAGACATGGATGGTACTACTAGTACACAATCCCATATCGAAAGGCCTCTTGCCTTTGGTGTTCTTTTTTGACTTTCGCTTGCTTCTCTCTGGGAGTTATGTCGAACTTCTCTTGATTTTCTTTAAATATATATGTATGTGAGCTCTATTAGTTTGTTTTCATTTTGTAAACCATTTATTTGGTATTCTTTGAGATTGCAGATGTTGTCGCTATAATTATATTTTCTCTTCTTTTTATCTGCAAGTCTACCTTCCGAGGATTGGTTACATTTTGATACATCGATCTCAGTTGATGTTACCTGGAGAGAATTGAAAGAGAATACATGTCCTCGCTTAGTCAAAACTCAACCCAACAAATCAATGAACACTGATCTAGCTAGCGAACCTAAAATCTCTGAGTTGCGTGCAGTGGAACTATGGGGTCAGGAATTCAAGACAAGCTTTAACCACAACCATCCACCCCATTAGAAAAAGTTAAATTTGTGTGATTATCTCTTAATTAAGGTGATTTACAGACTTATGTGCACGAGAAATTCATCTGCATACTGTATAGCTTGGATCATCCCATGAACAAATGCAAGTGTAACTTACAGCCACAACTATTGCATATAAAGGAAAACTAATAATCATAAAAGCCTCCCTATAAAATACTATTCGGGGAAAGAGGACCTAGATTCTCTGCTATATCATTAAGGGTCTTGATTTTTGCCCAGATAAAATTTTAATAATTTTATTTTCATTAATGAACACAATTATATCGTTTCGCGCGCGTCTAGCTAGTTAACTACTAAAAATAAATTCATGTTATGAATTTCAAAAAGAAATTATTGTGGTGGTGGAGGTAATGGCAAAACCATTCCAACTCAAGAGTACTCAACACTCATATATGGAGTTCTCGATCATTGATTTAAAGTTTCTCTCCTTATCCTCCCATGCAATCCCATAATGTGCCACAAGTGAAGAAGGCTCATCAAACCGTATCACACATTTATTAATTCGTCAATGGGTATATTGGAGCTGAGCTGAGCTAAGCTGATAATTTCTAATTTAGCATGCAGTACTGTTCTTATTTTGCAAACATGAGACAGTGGTACGTAGTAGGTGAACAATCACACATGATCACAACGATCGAGCTCCCTGAAATCAAGCATAACTTAGAAACAAAATCCCTTATATAAAAATACAAATATCCCTCACCAGAACCAAAATGGTCACTACCCATAACTATAACTATAACAATATGAGATTGGGCCAGGCCAGCCCAGCCTGAGGCTGGGACTTCTGTAGGTAAATCTCATCCGATACATCTGTTAATTACTACGAATTTGAAATCAATAGAGATTAACCACATGTAAATTGAGAGCCCAATATAATCAGTAATTAGTTCCTTTAAATATTTATAGTACAGAGCCAGCACAAAGCAGATGGGCCAGAGGTCCGAACGAGTCGCCACCAGTGCCCCCACCACATACGGGACGCATCATGGTACCTGTTAATGAGTTGGTGTCGCCCATCGATGCACCAGTGACTGGGTTGATGCAGTTTATTGGGATCTTGGCCAGAGACGAGGATGTTATTCCATTGACATACCACGATTGGAGGAATGTCCCAGATGAGCTGAAACATGCCATATTGGATAGAGTTCCGGTAAGACAACTTGTCCATAAAGAAATTCAATTAAACTTGTACGGATTGAGTCAGTGTTTGGATACTCCTAAATATACCCCTTAATTCTAATAATTTTGTTGTAGATTCTCTACGATATTGAGAGCGCGAGTTCGAGGGAGTGGGTCATTTCAAAGTGTGACCAGTTGCAGAAGGCCTGAAATAACAAATTGTTCAAGGAGTACTACAATCCTGAATTCCTCCTAGAGGAGACGCTTATGTACATAATAGGGTGACTCCATCCCGGTGGCCCATGTATGAAATGAAATACTCTCAGTAGTCAGTTTTTTTTTATTGATGTTTGCCCTGCTATATAGTAATTGAATTCATTATTTTATAATAGACTTGGAGAATAGATGGAGGCTACAGATGTCCCACATAGAAGGGATGATGGCTTATGCCCAATATAGGGCGGATGAAGTATATATAGTTATTTAATTCTTTTATGTATTCAATTAATGAGTTCATACTACTTATATTGTAAAGTCATTAGACATCATAACTTTTTCATAAGGATAGCATGCTAGGGATCCTGAGGGGCAGGAGTCTGACCGGATTAAATTGTTCGGGATCACTCACACACGCAGGGATGAGACTTTCGTCAATCAGGCATATGAGGACTTGATGGTATGTTTACGCAATTAATGAATTAAAGATTTACAAATTTTTGATTTGTCATAAGTATTTTTTTATTGTTTAATCAAAATTGAATTATTGACTATAAACTACATACGCAAATGAAGCAACTTGCCAGCTAACGTCCTAAGGGCAATGCTAGTAGCACTACCCGAGAAGGTAGTAGATGAACAATCACACATGATCACAACGATGGAGCTCCCTGAAATCAAGCATATCTCAGAAACAAAATCCCTTGTATAAGTAAATACAAATATCCCTCCACCAGAACCAAGATGATCACTACCCACAAATATCCCTCCATCAGAACCTAATTGATCACTACCCACAATTGTAACAATCTGGCATCATCAGACACCCCCCTGTCCTTAGAGCTATGATCTGGTGCATATGGCTCAATTCAACTGGTTAACCCATTTCCAGGCTGGGGCCACGATTTCGGTCAACAGAGTTCTTCTAGCAGATGCACGAAGTATTATACTCACATCGCTCTTTGCATGATGCGTGGGAAGACATTTAAATAAGGAAGTGATAGCATGCATTGCACGTTTTGTTGGGTGGTACACGTTTTAGGGGGGGGGGGGGGGGGGTTTCAAGGATAGCCATGGAATATTTTGACAAATAAGTTCGTGGGTCATCTCGTCTGTATGTTTCATACATATCCTATGGGTATTGTTTCTCTTTGTTTACGGGGTCTTCTTGCCTCATGGCAATGTCTTATTAAATAATATAATATAAAATATATATTTTGATTTCAAAAGTTCATGGCAGTTACTGCTATGCCCTATTAAATAATCATATATATATATATATATATATATATATTTAAAGTTTAGAGGCTGCATTCAGCATGCCCCCTTGCCCCATAGCTATGCCTTGTTAAATAATTAAACAACATAGTATAAAATATAACTTTTTTGCAAAAGCCATTCATGTTGTACGTATTGACTAATTAATATGTGATATGTTATTATGAGTGCAAGTTCAGGGGCAGCTACATGCATTTCTCTAGTACTGACTTTGGTCATCTGTTGGATGATAACGATTCTACCACGTGTCCTAATCTTACTTGTCCTTATGGAGTGTAGGATTTTGGTGTAAACGGTGCGTTGTGTTTTTTTTTTCTTCAGAATTAGCATTTTGTGTTACACTCTAAAACAAAATATTGAAATTAACAACATAAAGGCATGACGTGCATAGCCATTAACTTCATTTGATAATCAATGGTATTAAAAATAAGTAGGGTAAATTACACTGACCTCCCCTGAGGGTTGACAAAATTTCAAAAACCTCCCCTCTTGTTTCTGAAATTAAACTACCCTCCCCCATGTTTCAAGTAGTGGTAATAGATTCTCCTTCCATTCATATATTGTTATTAACATTGATGGAACTTAATATTGTCAAGATTTAAATATTTTAAAACGTCCAAATTGCCCCTGAAATACCAATAACACAAAAAATATTTTTTTAACTCACTTAAGATCTCTAATAAAAACACTTCAACTTCAACGTAAGCAAAGTGTGTTAGACTTTTATATTTCATTTGTTTCGATGTAAAATAGGGTAAAACAAATCAAATGTGCAGAAAATATCAATTATGTGCGTTTGTTTGTTCGTAAAATCATTCGTAAGTAAAATGTTTTATGGAAAATGAACCACTTTTGCAGAAAATGACTTACATTTCAAAAACCCACAAGTCATTTTCCCAAAATCTATCTCTTAAAATATGTTTTAAAAATTTCAAAATGACCCATATTGATTAAACATAAATTAATTTTTTTTAATATTTTAAATTTTATTAGTTCTAAATTTTTATAATTTTAACTTTTAAATTTTTTTTACAAAAAATATTTCGTCTTATTTTTAAAGAAGGCAACCAAACAACAAAAAATTAGTTTTAAACAAAAATAATCATATTTTACCATAAAAGCTTTTCCTTCGTAAATGGTTTACGCCATAACGTGCAAACAAATGGAGCCTTAGCGACGCCACGGGAGTACGTTAATATTCTTTATATTAAACATAAACTTAATTTTGATCCAAAATAAAAACTAATTAACAAAACATAAATTAATTTTTTGTCCTAAACTATTCACACGTACATAAATGTATTTCAAGCATCATATTCACACGGGTTGCTCACCTGAGAGATAGGAAGGAGACCCACTAGCATCAAAAATTTTACAAGGTTAGTGAAATGGGAGTAAAATCGTATAAGTAGATTCCCAATTAACAGTGTTCACTTTAAGCACTGATAGGGGAGGTCAATGTAATTTTAGAAACAAGAGGGAAGGTTTATGAAAGTTCGCCAAACCTCATGGGAAATCAGTGTAATTTACCCAAATAAGTAATGCTCTTTGTATGATTTTGTCATAGGTGACTGGCAATAATCGTGTATAAAAAAAGCCAGATGAATTAATGTTTCAAAATTTTGGATTTATTAAGGTCTCATCTTATTAATAAGATTTCACAATAAGATTTCACAATAGCACCATTTGGAATTGAATTGAACAAGCATCATGCCTTGAGGCAGTTCAGATCAAAGGTGCTACATGCACCATAGTTTTCCATGGAAAGAGGTTGGGTTAGCAAAATACCTGCCCATATGGACCTATGGTACCATTTCAATCAAATGATCCAAATAGTACTACCCAAACCTTGCATGATCAAATGATCCTAACGACGGCATTATGATCCTAACAATGACAATACATCGGAGCCGGAGCCCATTTCTCTATATTATCGTAACCGTAACCAATTCCAAAAGAAATTTTTTGGATGTTTATGTTACTACTATAATGAACGAGGTCTGTATCCCTGAATTGGCTGTCCTTAATTTAAAATGAAAGTAAGTTCTGTAATAGCTGCCCCATAACAAGTTAACCAACCCCAACACATAGACGCAAGTAGTTAGATGTTTACCTAATCCTCTTGACCTTATATGTGTCTTATAATATTCTTATTCTATGCATCTCATCTGGTAAACCATGTAGTTATATTTTTAAAATTTCACCAAAAAATGGATGAGGAGGTGAACTAACAACACAGAACTCTGAACTTTTCTTGCTTTCCTCAACAATACATGAAGATGAATCACCAAACTAACTTCCTAAACCCCATACTCCTCCCAAAATCTCTAGCTATAAGAACCACGACTAGATCTTCATCTAATCATCTCCTCATTCAACACCACTCCTTGAGCAAAACATTGTAAAGCTAGCCTTTGAATATTCAAATTTAACGATGGCTTCTTGCAATTGGTTCATAGTGACTTTTTTCGTTGCTTGTGCGTTTTTGAGCATTGATATAAGCCTAGCGGCTCGCCATCTTTTGGACACCCCAGTGGTTCCACCCCCTGTACCAACCTTGCCTGTTGTGCCCTCATTGCCTAAGCCAACATTGCCTCCTATGCCGTCGATTCCGATATTGCCGAAGGCCACTTTGCCACCTCTGCCGACTATCCCGACGTTGCCAAAGGCAGCATTGCCACCATTGCCTAGTACCCAATTGCCTCCATTGCCTCAAATGCCAACCTTGCCTACCATGCCCACTATTCCGAAGGCCACACTGTCTCCGCTGCCGTCGATTCCTTTTCCCACCATACCTACAAATTTCCCCTCGATTCCCACCATCCCAACTACATTTCCATCAATTCCTTTCCTCTCCCCACCTCCTTCAACCACTAGCCCTTAAATTGTCCATGTTATATGTCCCAGTAGACATGGATGGTACTACTACACTTGGTACACAATCCCATATCGAAAGGCCTCTTGCCTTTGGTATTTTTTGTGACTTTCGCTTTCTTCTCTCTGGGAATTAATTGGGATGTCGAACTTCTCTTGATTTTCTTTAAATATATATGTATGTGAGCTCTATTAGTTTGTTTTCATTTTCTATACCATTTATTTGGTATTCTTGAGATTGCAGATGTTGCCGCTGTAATTATATTTTCTCTTCTTTTTATCTGCGAGTCTACCTTCCAAGGATTGGTTACATTTTGATACATCGATCTCAGTTGATGTTACCTGGAGAGAATTGAAAGAGAATACATGTCCTCGCTTAGTCAAAACTCAACCCAACAAATCAAAGAACACTGATCTAGCTAGCGAACCTAAAATCTCTGAGTTGCGTGCAGTGGAACTATGGGGTCATGAATTTAAGACAAGCTTTCACCACAACCATCCACCCCATTAAAAAAGGTTAAATTTGTGTGATTATCTCTTAATTAAGGTGATTTACAGACTTATGTGCACGAGAAATTCATCTGCAAACAGCATAGCTTGGATCATCCCATGAACAAATGCAAGTGTAACATACAGCCACAACTATTGCATATAAAGGGAAAATAATAATCATAAAAGCCTCCCTATAAAATACTCTTAGGTGAAAGAGGACCTAGATTCTCTGCTATATCATTAACCCTATTTTTGGTTGTCGAAAAATAAGTGATGGTTGTCGAAAAATAAGTGAAAACATGGAAAAGAAACGAAAATTAGAGAAATCATAACTAAAATTTGTATTAGACATCTAAAATTTTCTATTCTTTTCCATATTTATACCTATTTTCTCAGCAACCAAACATAGCATAAGGGTCTTGATTTTTGCCCAGATAAAATTTTAATAATTTTATTTTCATTAAGGAACACAATTATATGGTTTCGCGCGTGTCTAGCTAATTAACTACTAAAAATAAAATCATGTTATGGATATCAAAAAGAAATTATTGTGGTGGTGGAGGTAAAAGCAAAACCATTCCAACTCAAGAGTACTCAACACCCATGGAGTTCTCGATCATTGATTTAAAGTTCCTCTCCTTCTCCTCCCAAGCAATCCCATAATGTGCCACAAGTGAAGAAGGCTCATTAAACCATACCACAGATTTATTAATTCGTCTATGGGTATATTGGAGCTGAGCTGAGCTGAGCTGATAATTTCTAATTTAGCATGCAGTACTGTTCTTATTTTGCAAACATGAGACAGTGGTAGTAGGTGAACAATCACACATGATCACAACGATGGAGCTCCCTGAAATCAAGCATAACTTAGAAACAAAATCCCTTATATAAGAAAATACAAATATCCCTCCACCAGAACCAAAATGATCACTACCCACAACTACAACTATAACAATATGAGATTGGGCCAGCACAGCCTGAGGCTGGGACTTCAGTAGGTAAATCTCATCCGATACATGTGTTAATTACTACAAATTTGAAATCAATAGAGATTAACCACATTTAAATTGAGATCAGCCCAATATTATCAGTAATTAATTCCTTTACATATTTATAGTACAGAGCCAGCACAACACAGACGGGCCAGAGGTCCGAACAAGTTGCCACCAGTGCCCCCACCACATATGGGACGTAGTGCCTGTTAACGAGTTGGAGTAGCCCATCGACGCACCCGCGACTGAGTGGACCCAGTTTATTGGGATCTTGGCCAGAGACGGGGATGTTATCCCGTTGACATACCATGATTGGAGGAATGTCCCAGATGAGCTGAAACATGCCATGTTGGATAGAGTTCATTGGATAGAGTTCTGGTAAGACAACTTGTCCACAAAGAAATTCAATTAAACTAGTACGGATTGAGTCAGTGTTTGGGTACTCCTAAATATACCCCTTAATTCTAATAATTGTGTTGTAGACTCTCTACGATATTGAGAGCACGAGTTCGAGGGAGTGGGTCATTTCAAAGTGTGACTAGTTGGAGAAGGCCTGGAAGAACAAATTGTTCAAGGAGTACTACGATCCTGAACTCCCCCTAGAGGAGCAGTACGCTTATGTACATAATAGGGTGACTCCATCCCAGTGGAGGATGTTCGTGGATTATTAGAGTACAGAGGAGGCCCATGTATGAAATGAAGTACTCTCAGTAGTCAGTTTTTTCTATTGATGTTTGCACTGTCATACTAGTAATTGAATTCATTATTTTATAATAGACTATCAGTGCCCGAAACATGGAGAATAGATGGAGGCTACAGATGTCCCACATAGAAGGGACGATGGCTTATGCCCAATATAGGGTGGATGAAGTATATGTAGTTATTTAATTATTTGATGCATATAATTAATGAGTTCATACTACTTATATTGTAAAGTCATTAACCATCATAACTTTTTCATGAGGATCGCATGCTAGGGATCCTAAGGGGCAGGAGTAACGTAGCGAAACTTGTGAAAAGAGAAGAAGAACACCGTCTTCAACCCAAATAATCCTTGAATCTACAAGGAAATGAGAGAAATTCAAAATTATATTGATAAAAAATGTGTTTCAATTGCTTACAAGAGTATTTATATACTCCTAAAAACCCTAATTCCCGAAATAGTAAAAATTACTAAAAATAGTAAAAATCCTAAATTGACTCAAACTCTACCAAAAGTCTTAAAAGAACAATTTAAGACTTTCTAAAACAAAAACGGACTCAAAATACCTTAAAACGACCTAAAACAGAATTTGCCAAAAATAGAAAGTTTTTTTCTAAAAAGTGAGATCCGGACCCTTTAATAGTCTTTTATGGGCTTTCCGATGGGCTTAACAGGCATAGCGGGTTACCACGACGTTGGGCTTGTCGATATCTTTGATTTGTGTACTCGTGGGTTCTGAGGCAACGTGCGGATCAAAAGTTATGGCCATTTGAAGTTTAAGGTGCATATTTTGACTTCCGACTCACCTTAAACATATCTTGCCGCTCCAAGAAGTCGTTTGCCACTTTTTCTACATCAGTCCCCTCCACTTGAAGAAAACTTGCCTTCAAGTTAATTGTTGGTAGGACGAGAGAGTCAGGGCATAATACTCAAACAAATCTTGGACATTGAATGTCTTTGAAATAGCCATGTCACTAGGAAGATTAACAACATAAGCATTGTCATTAATCTTCTTAATGATTTTATAGGGTCCAATCTTCTTATTCTTCAACTTATTGTATGTACCCATTGGAAAACGCTCATTCCTCAAGTGCACCATCACTTGGTCACCCTCCTTGAAAACCTTTAAGCAGCGATGTTTGTCCACAGCTGTCTTATTCTTAGCGTTAGACTCCTCAATCTTCTTTTTCACATCAGCATGTACGGAGGTAATTTGTTCAACCATATTATTTGCAGCAACACTCATACCCGGTATCTTCGGCAATGGTACTAAATCCAAAGTATGCTTAGCAACCCGCCCATAAATAATCTCAAATGGTGTCTTCCCCGTGGATCTATTGACTGTATTATTGAAGGAAAACTCAACTTGAGCAATGGCCAAGTCCCACTGTTTCGGCTTATCACTAGATAAACACCGTAGCATGTTGCCAAAAGTTGTGTTCACTGATTCTGTTTGGTCATCTGTTTGTGGGTGACACGTTCTACTGTACTGCAACGATGTGTTGAATCGCCTCCAAAGTGTCTGCCAAAAGTGACTGAGAAACTTGCTATCACGATCAGAAGTAATTGTCTTAGGCACCCCATGCAAGCGAACCACCTCCCTGAAAAATAGATTAGCAACCTTCGTGGCATCCGATGTCTTCTTGCAAGGTATGAAGTGTGTCAACTTAGAAAACCTGTCAAGCACTACAAAAACAGAGTCCATACCTCGTTGAATCCGTGGAAGACCCAACACAAAGTCCTTAGACAGATCCTCCCAAGGAACATCTGGCACTGGTAACGGGATATAAAGACCAATATTCTGTGCTTGGCCCTTGGCTGTTTGACAAGTGTAACATCGCTGCACATATTTTTTGACATCTCTTTTCAGTTGAGGCCAATAGTATCGTTCCTAGACTTGGGCTATGGTCTTGTCTCGCCCTAGGTGACCTCCTAGTCCACCTCCATGGAGTTCTCTAACAACATGTTCTCAAAGAGAACTTTTGGGTATACATAAATGATTTCCTTGAAAAAGATAACCGTCATGTATATGAAACTCGCCAGAATTGGGCTGTCCTGTCATGCAATGTGCCCACTTTTCCTTGAAGTCTTCATCATCTATATACAATTCCTTTAAGTACTCAAATCCACAACCTCAGTTCTCAAGGTGACAAGCAGGAAGGCCCTCCTGCTAAAGGCATCAACTACTTTATTTTGTTGTCCAGCCTTATGCTTCAGTACAAAAATAAATTCTAGAAGAAAAGAGATCCACCTGGCATGCATCCGGCTAATGTTGGCCTGACTATTGATGAATTTCAGGACCTGATGATCTGTAAAAAGAACAAACTCCCTTTGAACTAGATAATGCTTCCAATGTCACAAAGCTTGAACCACGCCATACAATTCAAGCTCATAAGTTGACCACTTCTTGTGTGTTTTACTCAACTTCTCGCTGTAGGAAGTAACTGGTTTACCTTTTTGTGACAGTACGCCTCTAATTCCCACATACGAGGCATCGGTCTCCACTTGGAATAATTTTTCAAAATTTGGCAAGGCTAAAACAAGGGCAGAAGTCAACCTTTCTTTGATCAAAGCAAAACTATGCTCAGCCTCCTCTATCCATTGAAATTTTTCCTTCTTCATACATTCAGTAAGAGGTGCTGCAATGCTGTTGAAGTTTCTCACAAATCGTCGATAAAAGGTTGCAAGCCCATGAAAGCTGCACACCTCATTAACATTCTTCGGTGCCGGCCATTCTCTAATTGCTCTCACCTTCTCCTCATCTACCCAGATACCTTCATCACTCACCACATAGCCTAAGAACACAAGACTACTGGTCATAAAGCTGCACTTTTTCAGGTTAATATATAGGCTATTTGCTTTGAGGACAGTAAACACTTCCTACAGATGGGCAACATGCTCATATTTGCTATGATTGTACACCAAGATATCATTGAAGTAAACTACCACAAATTAGCCAATGAAGGGTTTTAGCACTTGGTTCATCACCCCTCATGAACGTGCTTGGTGCATTTGAAAGTCCGAATGATATAACCATCCATTCATACAAACCCTCTTTAATCTGAAATGTCGTCTTCCACTCATCACCCGGTCTGATTCTGATATGGTGATACCCACTTTTCAGGTCCAACTTCGAAAACACCTTCGAACCCTCCAACATATCCAGCATGTCATCTAATCGAGGTATAGGAAACCTATATTTTACTGTAATTTTATTGATGGCCCCGCTATCTATGCACATCCTCCGACTTCCATCCTTCTTAGGCACAAGTAAGGCTGGGACAGCACATGGACTCATGCTCTCCTTATCCACACCCTTATGAATCAAATCCTCCACCTAACCCTTTAATATCTCATGTTCTTTTGGGCTCATTCTGTAGTGAGGTAGATTGGGTAAACTGGCATCTGGAATCAGATCAAGATGGTGTTGAATGTCCCTCATAGGGGGCAGTCCATCAGGTAGCTCTTCTGGCATAACCTCCTTAAATTTTTCCATCAAGGGCTTCAATTTGATTAGAATACCCGTCAGTTTTGCATCTTCCCCTTTTACCACTAAAGCATACATCTTCCCAGTCTCTTTTGACTCTTTTACAATATCATTAACAATTAACAAAGATCGCCCCTCCACTTGGGAATTTTTGGGCCGATTCTCTGTTCTCATAGGGCCAAGGATAATTTTTCGGCCATCCTTAATAAAAGTAAAAGTATTTTCCTTGCCTTTATGAGTAGAGTCAACATCGTACTGCCATGGCCTACCGAGTAACATGTGGCAGGCATCCATATCTACTACATCACAGATAACTTCGTCTTTATAATATTTTCAAAGAGAAAAAGGAATTTTGCATCTTTCAGTTACCTTAGTTTCGCCGACCTCTTTGATCCAACTGATTTTGTAAGAAAAGTGGTGTTTTTCTGTCTTTAGCTGGAGCTTGTCGACCATGCTTTGGGACACAATATTCTCACTGCTACCCTCATCTATGATCAAGTCACATAGCCTTTGATTCACTGTACATCTGGTTCTGAATATATTGTGTATTTGAGGATCAATTTCCTGCTTTGGTGTATACATTAGCCTCCTTACGACCAATGCAAGTCCAGTGTCATCACCATGTGTCATTTCATTTGGTTCAGAGTTCCCTTAACCTTCATCATCATAATCTGGTTCACCATTGACTTCACAATCCTCATCAATAGCAGTTGTCAAATTAGCCATCTGTCGCCGGGGACATTGGTTAGAGCGATGTCCAGGTTCTCTACACCTGTTGCATACATCACCCCTAGGTGGAGCCTATGGATTAGGCTTCGAAGCTGCTGTTCCTACAACCTGTTTGGTTGTTGGTGTACCCTCTAGAACTCGATTTGGGAAATTCCTTTCCTCTCCCCACCTCCTTCAACCACTAGCCCTTAAAATCTCCAAGTTATATTGCCCAGTAGACATGGATTGAACTATTACACTTGCACGTTTGACACAATCCCATATCGAAAGGCCTTTGCTTTTGGTATTCTTTTGTGTGATTTTGGCTTGCTTCTCTCTGGGAGTTATTTGGGATGCTCTTCATTTTCTTTAAATTTATATGTATGTGAGCTTTATTAGTTTGTTTTCATTTTGTATTCCATTTATTTGGTATTCTTGAGATTGCAGATATTGTCGCTATAATTATATTTTATCTTTTTTTTATCTGTGAGCCTACCTTCCTAGGATTGTTACATTTTGATACATCGATCTCAGTTGACGTTACATATAATTACATGTCCTCGCTTGGTCAAACCTCAACCCAACAAATCAAAGAACACTGATCTTGCGAACCTAAAATCTATTAGTAGCGTGCAGTGGAACTATGGGGTCATGAATTCAAGACAAGTTTTCACCACAACCATCCACCCCACTAAAACTATCTCTTAGGGTGTGTTCGTTTGGTGAGAAAGTGGTGAAAAAAAAAGGAAATATAGGAAATGAAAGGAAAAGAAAAGAAAAGAAAAAGAAAAGAAACTTCAATTTTCTCTCAAAATAACCATCAAAAGATGATTAAATTTTTGGAAGAAAGTTTGTCATTACTAGGAAAGTACGAGAAAGTGAAGGTGTTTTCTTGCACACCAAAGACAAGAAAAGCGCAAGAAAGCTTACTTTTCTTTTACTTTCCCTTACTTTCTCGCCAAACTAACATAACCATCAAAAGATGATTAAATTTTTGGAAGAAAGTTTGTCAATACTGGGAAAGTGCAAGAAAGTGAAGGTGTTTTATTGCACACCAAAGACAAGAAAAGTGCAAGAAAGCTTACTTTTCTCTTACTTTCCCTTACTTTCTTGCCAAACGAACACACCCTTCGTTTGGCGAGAAAGTGAGAGAAAGGAAAAGAAAAGTGTGTTTTCTTGCTCTTTTCTTGCTTTGGTTTGCAAGAAACCCCCTTCATTTTCATACACTTTCTCAATAGTGGCAAACTTTCTCCCAAAAATTTCATCCATCTTTTTATGGTTATTTTGCGAGAAAATTTAAGTGTCTATTCTTTTTTCCTTTTTTTTTTCTTACACTCACTTTCTCGGCATTCGTTTGGCGAGAAAGTGAGAGAAGTAAAAAAAAATTGATTTTTCTTGCACTTTTCTTGCATTTGGTTTTCAAGAAACATACTTTCACTTTCTCAAAAGTGACGAATTTTCTCCCAAAAAGATGGGTTTTACAAGAAAATTTAAGTTTCTGTTCTTTTCTTTCTTTCACCCATTTTCTCGCCAAACGAACATGGCGAGAAAGTGGGTGAACAAAAAGAAAAGAAAAGGCAACTCGTCGTCCCCACGGCGGGAGGACTTATTAGGTCTAATAAAGGAAAAAGAAAAAAAAAAACTTAAATTTTCTCGCAAAATAACCATCAAAAAATTGATGAAGTTTTTGGGAGAAAGTTTGTCATTATTGAAAAAGTGCAAGAAAGTATAAGAAAATGAAGGTGTGTTTCTTGCAAACCAAATGCAAGAAAAGTGCAAGAAAACACAATTTTCTTGTACTTTCCCTCACTTTTTCGCCAAACGAACACACCCTTGTGCATGAGAAATTCATCTGCAAACAGTATAGCAAGGATCATCCCATGAACATATGGAAGTGTAAATACAGCCACAACTATTGCATATAAAAGAAAAATAATAATCATAAAAGCCTCCCTATAAAATACTATTCGGTGAAAGAGGACCTAGTTCTTCACCATATCATTAAGGGTCTTGATTTTAATAATTTTATTAAAATTTTAATAAAATTTTAATAATTTTATTTTCATTAATGAACACAATTATATCATTTTGTGCATGTCTAATTAACTACTAAAAATAAAATCATGTTATGGATTTCAATAAGAAATTATAGTGGTGGTGGAGGTAAAGGCAAAACCTTTCCAACTCAAGAGTACTCAACACCCGGAGTTCTCGATCATTGATTTAAAGTTCCTCTCCTTCTCCTTATCCTTCTCCTTCTCCTCCCAAGCAATCCCATAATGTGCTACAAGAGAAGAAGGCTCATCAAACCATACCAAACATTTATTAATTCATCTATCCCAAATTTATCTTTCTCCATAGAATGTGGTATCATGATCATTACTGATTAGTGGTAAGATATAAACTGCCATCCATATGACGGTGACGCGGATGATGAGTATTCTCAGTATTCTTCTCCTCCTCGATGCCCCCCCCCCCCATTTTTCTCTCTCCGATTAGTCTCTCTGTCTTTGTTTGTGGTATCACAGTAGGTGGCTGCTGCTTGTGGCTATATATATATTAAGGGAAGAGGGCCTAACCCATTAGCATGGGTATATTGGATTTGAGCTGATAATTTCTAAGTTAGCATGCACTGTTCTTATTTTGCAAACATGAGACAATGGTAGTGGGCATTGCTACAAATCTCCCAAGAAATACTCAATTTCTTCCGAGAAAAACAAGTAAAGTTTATTACTCTGTTTTTATCGCAATATTTTAACAATCTCGCGAGAAATATAGTTTTCTCTTTTTATCCTGTAAAAACTGTTACGAGATTTTAAAATTTGTGAGAAAACACAACGTTATTGGTTTTATGAATTTATAACTTGGTCATATTTATTACTGTTTTCTGTCATTTTAATATATATTTTAATCATTACCGAGATTTAGGCGAGAAATACCGGAAACAAATTCAGATTTATAATATTCGGAGAAAAACTTTGGTCAATAAGAACCCGAGAACGAGATTTGTAATACTGGTAGTGGGTGAACAATCACACATGATCACAACGTTGGAGTTC
This sequence comes from Tetracentron sinense, assembly GCA_015143295.1. Classification (NCBI taxonomy): domain Eukaryota; kingdom Viridiplantae; phylum Streptophyta; class Magnoliopsida; order Trochodendrales; family Trochodendraceae; genus Tetracentron; species Tetracentron sinense. The sequence goes on from CM026574.1 coordinate 19,640,970, forward strand.
CTTGGAATTTACCATAACTCAAAAATAAAATCCCTTGTATAAGAAAATACAAATATCCCTCCACCAGAACCAAAATGATCACTACCCACAACTATAACAATTCGGCATCATCACACACCCCCTCTCCTTAGAGCTATGATCTGGTGCATATGGCTCAATTCGCCTGGTTAACCTATTTCTAGGTCGGGGCCATGATTTCGGGCAATGAATTTCTTCTAGCAGATACATGAGTATTATACTCGCATCGCTCTTTGCATGACACGTGAGAGACATTTAATTAAGGAATTGGGTGGTACACGCACACCTCCCAAGCTCGTCACATGTCTTTTTTTTGACACTTATTAACTATGATTAAGATTTACTCATCCCTAGAGTTAAATAATTCAACCTTTGTTTTTAGAAAAAAAATAATTTTTTAAAAAAAACCTTTGCTTGTGATTCACTAGCTCACTCGTGTGGTTAATTTTTTTCTAAAAACCAAGGTTATATTATTTAACTTTAGGAATGAGTGAATCTTAACTACAATTAATGGGTGTCAAATAGGACACGTGACAAGCTTGGAGATATGCGTGTACCGCCCAAAGAAAATGCACATACATGCTATCACCACTTTAGTTAAATGCCTTCTCACGCGTCATGCATGCAAAGAGCGATGCCCCAGTATAATATACTCGGGCTGGGCCAGAGAAAATCGGTTGCCATGAATTCCCGTGGGGAGTTTGGGGCCCGTTGACGTTCAACGGCCCAGCCCAGCCCACTCTACTCAATCACACCCAAAAGAGGGGTGGAGATTTGATCTATCCCTCTCCTACACTCGCTGATGTGGGACAAATCCCACTTGTATTTTTGGTTTTGAGTTTTTTTTTCACAAAACATAAAACACAACAGAATCTTCCCTGAAGCCACCTTTATATCTAGTACCATTGTATTAACAACACTTGTCAGTAAACTTTGTATAAACTCAAGTCCCACTTTTTAACATTTTCACTCTCCTTTCCTTTTTAGTGCAAACCACAAAAAGAAATAATAATAAATAAATAAATAAAGATTCTTCAGCTTTCTCTTGCTATTATTAGACATGGACTGATGGAAGGAATATAATTGTGCTGATTAATAACAAATAAAATGATTAAAAAGTTACCTTAAGGTTAATCAGCCCTCCTTTTGTATCAGAAGTGCAAATCGAGACCCCTTTCTGATATAGCAGAGAATCTAGGCCATCTTTCTCCAAGTAGTATATTATAGGGAGGCTTTATGATTAATTTTTTTCCCTTTATCTGCAATAATTGTGTCTGTATTTTACACTTGCTAGCTCTTGTTCATGGAATGATCCATACTATACTGTCAGCAGATGTCCTTTGTGTCTGACATAACTACTTTGGAGTATACTCTGCATGAATTTCTCGTCACGTCTGTAATTCACCTTAGAAGATGATTTTTTATTTTTTTTTTCTGAAGGTAAACTGGGGTTAGACTGACCCCTACTAGAGAAACATAGGCGGGATTCGATCCCAAGTCCTTGGTACGATGCCAAAGGACTTTACCAACTAAGCTAGATGACACCTATACCTTAATTAGGAGATGATCACACAAATATAATTGAACTTTTTTAATGGGGTGGATGGTTGTGGTGAAAGCTTGGATTGAATTCATGACCCCCTAGTTCCACTGCATAAAATTAACCATCTGAGTAGGCTTGAGCCCAATTGGGGAATTTTAGGTTCGCTAGAGCAATGTTTTTTGATTTGTTGGGTCGAATTTTGACCAAGTTAGAACATGTATGCTCTTTCAATTCTCACCAGGTAACATCAACTGAGATGGATCAAAATGTAATCAATCCTCGAAAGATAGACTAAAAGATAAATAGAAGAGAAAATATAATTATAGCAACAACATCTGCAATCTCAAGAATACCAAATAAATGGTACACAAAATGAAAGCAAACTAGTAGAGCTCACATACATATAAATTTAAAGAAAATGAAGAGCAGTTGGACATCCCAAATAACTCCCAGATAGAACCAAGCGACATCGGATCGTATCAAACTCCTGGCAAGTGTAGTAGTACCATCCATGTCTACTGGGAATATAACTTAAAAATTTTAAGGGCTAGCGGTTGAAGGAGGTGGGGAGAGGAAAGGAATTGATGGAAATGTAGTTGGGATGGTGATTGAGGGGAAGTTTGGGATGGTGATTGAGGGGAAGTTTGTAGGAATGGTGGGAATTGAGGGGAAGTTTGTTGGTATGGTGGGCATGGGTGGCAATGGTGCCTTCGGCAATGTCGGGATAGTTGGCATAGTAGGCAATGGAGTAGTAGGTGGTAAAGTGGGCTTCGGCAATGTCGGAATTGACGGCATAGGAGGTAATGTTGGCTTAGGCAATGAGGGAACAACAGGCAAGGTTGGTACAGGGGGTGGAACCGCCGGGGTGTCCAAAAGATGGCGAGCCGCTAGGCTCATATCAATGCTCGAAAACGCGAAAGCGACAAACAAAGTTGCGATGAACCAATTGCAAGAAGCCATCGTTAAATGGGATTCAAAGACCTTTCAGTGTTTTGATCAAGGAGTGGTGTCGAATGAGGGGATGAAGATCTAGTCATGGGTCTTATAGCTAGAGATTTTGGGAGGAGTATGGGGTTTAATTAGCCAGTTCATTTAATTTGGTGATTGATCTTCATGGATTGTTGGGGAAAGCAGGAAAAGTGCATGAGTTTTGTGTTGTTAGTTCACCTCCTCATCCATTTTTTGACAAAATTTTAAAAATAACTTTATGGTTTACCAAATGAGTTGCATTTATAGAATAAGGAGGTCAAGAAAATTAGGTACTTATATATCTACCTACTTGCTTCTAGCTGGTGGGGTTGGCTTACTTGGAGTTTCTCTTTTTCTTTTTTAAGGGGCAATCATTACAGAGATACAGACCTTTCGATTAATCCTAATTAAGGCCATTTTGGGGATACAGACCTCGATCGTTCATCATAGTAGAACATAACCATCCAATAAATTTCTTTTGGTTGATTACGATCATATGGACCAATGTTATCAGAACTGGACTGGTCATCGAACCGGCCGAGTGGCCGGTTCCGATTTGATCGGTTCGACCGTGTTCTTTTTTGTTAAAAAAACCTTCTTTTTTTTTTTCTTTTTTTTTCATTTTTACTCATTTATGGCCGGTTCTCACCCTATTTTACCACCGGTTCCCGGTTCAACTGCTAGCCGGTTCTTCCGGTTTTCACAAAAATGACCGGTTTTCAATTAGGCCCGGTTTTGAGGTGTTTGGGAACCGTTGAGGGGACCAGTTCCCGGTTTTTCCGGTTCGACCGGCTGGTCTAGTCCGGTTCGACCGGCTGGTCTAGTCCGGTTCTGACAAAACTGATATGGACAAAGGGGCTTGGGCTCCAATATAGTGTCATATTTAGGATCATTCGATCATATATAAAGCCATAGTTAGGATCATTTGATCATATATATATATATATATATATATATATATGCAAGTTTTGGGTAGTATTATTTGGACCATTGGATTGAAATGGTACCATAGGTCCAACACCGTGAATCCAACAATTACAGCTTTTGCGCCACGATGATGTAATGAGCATAAGCTTTGGTTTCTGATATTAACACGTAGAAATAGAGGGTTGCAGGATCCGTGGTTGAAGCTTGGAGAAAATTTAATGAGGAGTCTTGCAAACTCCTTTAGGCGAATCTGCAAACAATTTCACATTCCTGATTTTTGAAGAAATTGATGACATTAATTCATCTGGTTTTTCTAGACATGATTATTGCTAGTCATACAAAGAGCTTTGTTTTTTTTAAATACCGATGATTATCAAATGACAGTACAAATGGCTACGAGTCATGCCTTTATGATGTTAATTTCAATATTTTTTGGTCTTAGAATTTAACAGAAAATGTATGCTACATCTGTACAATACCCCGTAACGAAAAAGACAATCATTTTACGCATTCTCTATTAACACATAATTAGAGTAAACATATGGGTTGTCGCCATTATAAAGGTATAATCTTTTAGGGTGTGTTCAGTTGGCGAAAAAGTGGATGAAAGAAAAGAAAAGAAAATAAACTTAAATTTTCTTGCAAAACAACCATCAAAAGATGAATAAAAGTTTTGGAAGAAAATTTGCCACTTTTGAAAAAGTGCAAGAAAACCAAACGTAAAAAAAGTGCAAGAAAACACCTTTTTTTTTTTCTTTTCCCTCACTTTCTCGCTAAACGAACGCACCCTTAGTTTTCAAAACTATATGAATCTTTTTCGTAAGAATTATTGGGGAATGTTGAAATAATGGGGTACTCTTTCTTTGACGTAATTAATTTGTAACAATTTTTTCAACAAAGTCACCCTGATATGATAATTCTCCTCGATCGCTTATATTTAGAGAAGGATCGATGTCCAAAATTAACTTTAAGCCATTTCTTTCTACGGATTCAAATCAGTCAAGCATATATTGCTCAATCAAATATAAATTTATTACTACTCATGGAAACATATCGGCGTATTAGTCAACACACCTGGGTTTGTCCCAGTAGTAGTGCATCTCCCTTTGGGGAGGAGTGACTTGTGTTCAAGTCGTGGTGTGGCCATTGAGTGGGCACCCACTACAAGAAATCTACTGTATAACAACAGAAACTTTCCGTCTCTGATATGATATTTCCGTATCTAATACTATTAGACACAGAAATAATAATTGTGCCTAAACCATGACAGTTGCTCTCGTCACTGATGCTATTAGACACGAAAAGAATTATTCGTTTATAATACTATTATTAGAAATGAAATTATTTCCGTGTCTGACCTTTATTCGAAAATGTTAAAAACATATAAGGCGTCACAATGTTCCAGGTCTAATGATAATATTAGACACGGAAATATCTCTGTGTCTAACGATAATATTAGACATGAAAGTATTTTCATGTCTAATGATAATATTAGACACGGACATACTTCCGTGTCCAATATAAGTTGGCAACGGAAATAATTTCATGTCTAACCCACCGAACCCTCCGACCCTGATGTAGATAAATGATATAGCTGATTACCAAAAAAAAAAAAATCAGTACTATAAGCGTGAAATACAAATGTAGAACCCCGAATTTATTGTTCTTGACGTTCGTGACGTTTATTAAATTCTATAGAAACCTATGTTTAATTTTAATATGTTTAAGCCTGCAAATTTAATATGAAATGTATCGATTTTAAAACTCAAATAAAACACTCAATTTAAGCCCTTTTTGAGGTTTAATTTCATGAAAATGAAGATAGGCAAAAAGTAGCACAAGACTTTAAAATAAAAAATGGATCGGCGCTCCGGCTGATCGATCGCCCGCTGGAGGCGATCGATCGCCCCTGACGGCGATTGGTCGCCCAAAACGCCGTTTTGGTGATGGTTTGCAGGATTTTTCTATTTTTTAGAGTCCATAGGGCTCCCAACATTATAAATACTCCTTATAATCGTAAGTTGATGGTTTCTAAACTTAAAAGAGAGTGAGAGAAGAAGATTTTAAGAAATCTAAGAGAAGAGATCAAAGGTGTTGCAAGGAAAAATGACGAAAAAGCTTAGATCCATCTCATTCGTAAGCGCTTGATTGTAGGGAAGCGATCGGGAGAGGTAAATATAACTTCCTTACTATCAATATAGTGATTTTAATATAAACATTATGAAAGTGATAGATCTAAAGTAAGAACAAACAAGATTAAGCATGCTCGTGATGTGTTAAGTCATGATTTTCTTATAGAAAATATATATGATGATTTGAGAGTGTTTTAAATCATGATTTTCTCATGAAAAATATATATGATGTTAGAGAGTGTTTTAAATCATGATTTTCTTATAGAAAGTATATATGATGTGTAGAAAGTGTTCTAAATTATGATTTTCTTGTGAAAATTATTATATGAGAGATGTTCCTTATGATTTTATTATTCATATCAACAAGTGGAAAGTGAATGAAATTGTGGTGTATGTATGATAGTGAATGGAGGAAATGATAATAATTGGATTTGATAGAATAATTATTAGTTTGCTCTAAAATTATGATGTTTTATGAAACTAGGGTTCTGTGAGATTTATTTGATTAAGATTATGTATTGAAAATTGAGACATGATAAATAAAATTGTCCCTTATTTTATTGTCAAGAACTTGATAAATCTATATTTTATATTGATCATTTATGAGAAATTTCGCATGTTTAAATTGGTGTATGATTTACAATCATCATTATTTCACTCGCACTTATTCACGAAATTAAATATGTATAAGTATGAGAATAAGCAAGATAACAAGTATTATGTAAGTATATAAGAACATGAGCATGACTGCATGATTGAGTTTTGTCCTGACCGAGTACCCACAAGCCTAAAAGCAAGGCAAGACAAGCCGTATATACCGGTTAATGTGTAAACAAGCCGTATGCATCGGATAATGTGTAAACAAGCCGTATGCACCGGATAATGTGTAAACCGTGTGGTACCTCGGAAAGTAGAGTATATGTTAATCTCTACCTAATATATGCGGTAGGGTTATTTTAAGTTATTGTATCATGCATGTTGTTGGATACATTCACGAACAAGAAAGACAAATAAGATAAACAAGAGAAACAAGTACAAGTGATCACGTATAAGAATTGAAATTGAATTATAATTCCGTACTCTGAATTGTTTATATGTTTATATGTCATGTTAAATTCCAAATTATGTTTTATATTAAATATTTTTGTATTGTTAGTTATGAGTTTATATATACGCGGGGTAACTTGTTACTCAGCTAATGACTTTTGTTGTCGACATGTTCTAGGTTTGATATCTGTGCTCCAGAACCTTAAGAAAAGGAAGAGTACGAGGAAGAAGAGGAAGAGCCAGCAGGTGATTACTCTGATAGTGAATGGAATTTGGACCTTTGGTCATTTCCGGGAAATTAATTATTAGTATTTTAATTTGGAAGTTTAGAAATTGTAATAGACTTAATTCTAAATTTATAGTTAAATTGAATTGACGATTTGGAATCATAGAAGATGATTCGAATTGATTATGATGTTTTAGTATTTATTCCAGACATTACACTTGATTAATATTTATTTAAAGAAAAAAATTTAGGTTCATATTTTAGAATTGTCTTAAATGCTTTAAGACAAGAATTTATGGAAGTTAATGGTTAAGTCAAGTCCCAAAGTCTCACATTGGGTTAGGTGGGATTTTGGGGCGCGATAATAAATTATTAGTGTTAAAAAAAAATATATCATTGTTCTCTCATCTAGCTCAATAAGTTCCGAGGTACGTGGCTATTTGATATTATAGGAGGATACAATTTGCCGGTTTTGACCGGCGGCAACTTATACTTACGCAAAGCTGGCACTTCATGTGTGGTTGAGGAAGGTTTAGAGGTTGGAAATTTGTGCCAGCAGTTTTTTTGTTTTGGTTGAAATGATATCATTTAACACACACATGCGTGCTGGTAGTTCACCATACCATTTATAAATTCCACAAATCAGCTTACCTTAATCCAAAGAATATTAATTTTTAGGATAATGGTTCTGAGACCCCTTTAGGGCCGAGACCATCGGGACCGTGCTCTAAGAGCACTGGATTTCAGGTGGGGCCTACCATGTGAAATGGCCCCAACTGAAATCCCGTGCTCTTAGAGCATGGTCTCGGTGGTCTCGGCCCTAAGGGGGTCTCAGCAGCAAAGTCCTAATTTTTATCCTCCCAACCAGTGATGGAATACTTAACAAAATCATTGCTTTACTTTTAGGCCTCTGGTTCCAAACCGCTGATTAAGAGTGTATTCAAGCCGGCTTGAGCCGAGCTTGGCCCTGCTCAGCTCAAAAGGGGTTTACTCTAGGCTCGAGTTCGGCTTGGCTTGAAATGGTACTTGGAAAATCTGCTCGAATTCAAAAGGCTTGGCTCGAGCTCGATTTGATTTATTTTAAAAATAGTTTTAAATGAAAATAATAATATTTTATATTATTTATATATAATAATAATATATATAAATAATAACATTCAAGTCGAGCCGAGCTCGAGTCGAATCGAGCCTCAATCGAGCCAAGCCGAATCAAATAGGCCTTGGCTCGAGCTTGACTTGAATACATTTCAAACTCGAAAACTCAACTTGGCTCAGCCCGATCGAGCCACATATTTGACCTTGAGCTCGGCTTGATCAAACCGAACCGAGCCCGGCTTGTGTGCACCCCTACCGCCGACGCCACCGAATAATAAATAAAAGAAAAAAATGACTTTAGTAAAATCCATTATAAAAGCTCTAGAACTGTTTTTAGTCCTCTACTCCAAGCTTACCTTTGTGTACTCTGAATAACTGGCATGAATATGATGATTATTATTTAAATTATGCCAGTCAATGACTTTCATATAATTATCTTAGAACCAGTTTAATTTTTTTGAAAGTTCTAGTGATGTATTTATATATTTTTTAACGATTCTTAATCTGTATATATTATATTACCTACAAAATACGTTACAAGTCTCGCACCGTTATTTTTCATTATTTAAAACCTTGCTTAATAATATAAATCAGGCGCAACACATCCGAAGCTCAAAATGACACCTGAAATTAAAAGAGTTGGGCAATGATAATGCACCATTATTATAGTTTGCCTACCTACATTGCTCTCTCTTCAGGAATTATATGAAAAATGTAGTGGTAAATACAACAACATATCTAATAACAGCTAATGTGAGTTTGAAACAAAATTTATCGATTTTGAGTGTTTTCATAGTAAATATTATCAACAGAAATCGCATGTCATATTTCAAATGTAGGCGGGGTTACTGGACGCCAGGCGATCGAAGGCCAAGGCTTAAACAATAACAATATTATTCTGTATATTATCCGATTTTCATCCATGAACTCTGTGAAAGGATAAGGCCAATATGTTACATCTTCTCCATCAATTATAAAGCTTGTCCCTTTCAGCTGGACCATTGAATTTTTGGATTTTGTAATTCCTGGACAAAACGGATTGCTTATCTGCGTGTTAAGCTCATCTCATTATTGTTACTTATAATGTCCTAGCATCTCCTTTCGAATAAATTATTCTTACAAATTGATAAGAAAAAAGTCTACATAATTTGTACGTTCTTCTTTTGATTTTTGAGTACTAATCATATATAAATTACTTGTTTGGAGTTCTTGATTTTTTGAGCTCCATTACTTCTCTTCTCTTTTTGTTTATTTTATGGTTCGAGAAGCAGCGAAGAACTTCTAATTTTGCATGCACTGTATCTTCTCAACAATACAAGGCACCTTTATATTTAGTGTACATTTTGTATATATAAACTCAAGTCCCTCCCTTTTACATTTTTCACTTCCCATTCCCCTTTTTCTGCTAACCAAAAAAAAAATCCTTCTGCTCTCTAATTTTGCTATTATTAGACATGTAACAATGTAATTGTGTTGATTAATGAAAATGAAATGATTAAAATTTTACGTCAAGGTTAATCAGGGCCCTTTTTACTAGAAGCTATTATGATTTTTTCCTTTATCTGCAATATTTGTGGCTGTATTTTACACTTGCTAGCACTTGTTCATGGGATGATCCATGCTATATATAGTGTTTAAAGTTGATTGAACTTGTGTGTGACATATACCTGGTGGTATAACTACTGTTGGAGTATACTCTGCATGAATTTCTCGACGACACAAACGCCTGCAATTCACCTAATTGAGAGACAAACACACAAATTGAACTTTTTTTAAAATGGGGTGGATGGTTTTGGAGAAAGCTTGGATTGAATTTTATGATCCCATAGTTATACTGCGGAACATTAACCGTCTGAGTAATTGGCTGGAGCCCGTTTGGGGATTTTAGCCTTTTAGGTTCGCTAGAGCAACGTTCTTTGATTTGTTGAGTTGAATTTTGACTAAACGAGGACATGTATGCTCTTTCAATTCTCTCCAAGTAACATCAACTGAGATGGATCAATATGTAACCAATACTCGGAAGATAGACTCAAAGATAAACAGAAAAGAAAATATAACTATAACGACAACATCTGCAATCTCAAGAATACCAAATAAATGGTATACAAAATAAAAACAAACTAATAGAGCTCACATACATATAAATTTAAAGAAAATGAAGAGCAGTTGGACATCACAAATAACTCCCAGATAGAACCAAGCAATATCGGATCATATTGTATCGTATCAAACTGCCTGCAAGTGTACTAGTAGTAGTACCGTCCATGTCTACTGGGAATATTAACTTAAACATTTTAAGGGCTAGCGGTTGAAGGAGGTGGGGAGAGGAAAGGAATTGATGGAAATGTAGTTGGGATGGTGATTGAGGGGAAGTTTGGGATGGTGATTGAGGGGAAGTTTGTAGGAATGGTGGGAATTGAGGGGAAGTTTGTTGGTATGGTGGGCATGGGTGGCAATGGTGCCTTCGGCAATGTCGGGATAGTTGGCATAGTAGGCAATGGAGTAGTAGGTGGTAAAGTGGGCTTTGGCAATGTTGGAATTGACGGCATAGGAGGCAATGTTGGCTTAGGCAATGAGGGAACAATAGGCAAGGTTGGTACAGGGGTTGGAACCGCTGGGGTGTCCAAAAGATGGCGAGCCGCTAGGCTCATATCAATGCTCGAAAACGCGAAAGCAACAAACAAAGTTGAGATGAACCAGTTGCAAGAAGCCATTGTTAAATGGGATTCAAAGACTTTTTCAGTGTTTTGATCAATGAAAGGTGTGGAATTAATGAGGAGATGAAGGTCTAGTCATGGGTTCTTATAGCAGAGATTTTAGGAGGAGTATGAGGTTTAGCAAGGTAGTTTGGTGATTAATCTTCATAAATTGTTGGGAAAAGCAAGAAAAGTTCATGAGTTTTGTGTTGTTAGTTCACCTCCTCATCCATATTTTGACAAAATTAAGTTTAAAAATAACTATGAGGTTTACCAAATGAGTTGCATAGAGTGAGGTGGTCAGAAGATTAGGTACATATCCAACTACTTGCTTCTAGCTGTTGGAGAATTGGCTAATTAACTTCTAGTTTCTCTTTTTCTTTGTTAAGGGGCAACCAATATTACAGAGACATATACATACAGACCTTCTCGTTCATCTTAAGGACCTCGTTCATCACAGTAGAACATAACCATCTAATAAATTTCTTTTGGTTGGTTACGACCATATATGTCGACGAAAGGGGCTTGGGCACGGAAATAGTTTCATTATAATTGGCATCATATATAAAGCCATAGTTAACAATAGACATTAGTTCATCTGGTTTTCCCTGACATGATTATTGTGAAATTAGATGGTATTATTGTGAGATCTTATTATAAGATAAGAGCTTAAGAAATCCCATTTTTTGAAGAAACTAACGACATTAATTAGTTGATCATCTGGTTTTTGAAGCATACATCGAGTATCTACAGGAGTTTAAAGTTTATCATAGGGTGGAAGGTCTGTATGTATCTAAAGGAGTTTAAAGAAAGCCCGCATGTCATTCTTAAAATTGTATTCTTAAATTTTCTTGATTAATTATTTACGATTAGATGGCTATTTTATAGTTTTCTTTACTCTTGTTAATCAAATGACACTAACGGCTACGCATCATGCCTTTATATGTTGTTAATTAATTTCAACATTTTTTCGTCTTAGAGAATATTTAGAAGAAAATGTTAAATCTGTACAATACGGCATAATGAAAAAACAATCATTTTACGCGTTCTGATCTATTAACACATTATTAGAGTAAACATATGGGTTGACGCCATTTGTAAAGGTAAAACCTTTTAATTTTGAAAACTAGTTGGTAAGAATTATTTGGTATGTTGAAGTAATGGGGTACTCTTTCTTTGACGTAAAGAAATCCATAGTGTTATTTTTGTCAATCATCCTAATATATTGTAACCATGTTCACATCGTTTGCATTTAGAGAAGGATATCCAAAATTTCAAGCACATTTGATTTTTGGCTGTTTGGTTAAAGCACCCCTTGGAATGGTATCGATTTCATTTTATTTAAACCAGTAGGCTGCACATGCGATGCACGTGATTAACCATGGTTAAGAGTCTATAACCCTTAGGGTTCAACATTCTAACATTGGGTTGTAAATTTACTCCATATTGTTAATATTAACCACGGTTAAGTGGGGTTAAAAGGGAGACGTGTTAACATTGGGCGCAATTGAATTCTCCCCGGAGTTCAATCACGATAGCTGTGATTTTATCTTACAATAGATTGTAGATGAGAGAGGGGTATTTTGGGAATTAAGTAAAACATTAAATGAAAGTTTTGTATTTAAGGGTAGTTTGGGAATTTATCAAAAATCAGGCTACCATTTGTAAGTCAACTGGATTTGGGGTATGCTCAAAGGGTAGGTTGAGAATTTATCAAAAATCAGGCTACGGTGGTAGAGGTAGTTTGGGAATTTCCATTCTTAAGGGGGAATTCTCATTATAGTAGAGATAACTGGTGAGGGTCCGACCAACCCAAACCACCCCCCCCATTGAGTGGCAATACACCTTTGGCCCTTCCACCGCTCTGGCACCGAATAAAAACGAAAAAAAAAAAAAAAAATAGATCAGTTAAATAACAGCCATTGTAAATTAAAACCTGAATAACTAGCTTGAATCAATATTTTCCGTGCAAAGAAGTTGGCTTACAAAACAACCTGCCCATATATATGGAATGCAAAAATGTAAGCAAAGGAGTTTGCAAGCCTCATTCAATTTTCTTCGAGCTTACACACAATAGGGTAGGGGTATGATACGTTAATGATCTGTTCAAGAATTACTGATATTCGACAAAAACATGGTAAAAATATAGAAAAAATTAATAATTATAAATAAATAAATAAATAAAAACATGATATCAACTAATAATAATCATTTAATACGAAATATGCGTTTAACACAGTAAAAATATAATAAAAACATATATATTTTATGCGTTTAATATGTATTTGGGTATTAAACTGGTATTATATGGTGATATGTATATAATAAGTAACACGACAAAAGTATGCAGGTTTAAACGCCTCCTAAAAATACTATATGAGTATAATACGAATGTTTGGTAACTATGGCTTACACCATAGACAATACAACCGTGTTTCTGCATGTTATTGTCAATAACCAAAAGTGTATGTGCTCATTACATCACGGATTCTCCATCACGGTGTTGGGCCCATGGTACCATTTCCATCAAAAGATCCAAACAGTACCAACAAGAAAACGGGCCACATACACTTGATTCATCCTACCCGGAAATTTGAATGATCAATTTATCGTAATATGGCTTTATTATGCAAAATTTAATAATGGCAATGTATTGGTGCCCATGCCTCTTTGTCCATATGATCATTACCAAGCAAAAGAAACTTATTAGATGGTTATGTTCTACTATGATGATGAACGAGGTCTGTAATGGTTGCCTCTTAACAAAGAAAAAGAGAAACCGAAAGTTAGCCAACCCCAACAGCTAGAAGCAAGTACTTAGTTATGTACCTAATCCTCTTCACCTTTCATGCATCTGACCTTCTTATTCTATGAAACTCATTTGGTAGATCAAAAAGTTATTTTTATCGTTTGTCAAAAAATATGGATTATGAGGACGTACTGAAATAATAATACAAAAAAAAAGAATCAAATCCTCTACGGTTATAACCGGTGAATCCGATTATGCCCCTACGTCACCATGTGTCCCTTTTGACACCACTAATTGTGGTTAAGATTCACCCACTACTAGGATTCACTCACCCATCCTTGGTTTTTAGAAAAGAAAATATATAGTTTTAAAATATTTAAATATATTCAAAAGGGACACATGGCGACCTCACGAGCATAACTAGATTCACCAGAATCCCGGTTATAGTTCCATCAGCTTTTCTTGCTTTATCCAACAATACATTAATGAGGAATGCTAGCCCTACCCTCAAACAACTCCTACTTGATCTCACCCTCCACCAACCACGTGTCGAGTCTTAATGAGAGAGTGCTTTAACCGCTGCAACTAGTTAAAGAATGGACATGTGGTTGGTGGAGGATGAGTAGGGCTAGCAAATTAAACTAGTTGGCTAAGCCCCATACTCCAAATATCTCTAGCTATATGAACCCAAGACTAGACCTTCATCCCCTCATTAGACACAGGCAACTCCTTGATCAAAACCCACCCTGAAAAGCTTTTGATTATCCCATTTAACGATGGCTTCTTGCAACTGGTTCATCCTAACTTTGTTCGTTGCTTTTGCATTTTTGAGCATTGATACGAGCCTAGCTGCGGCTCGCCATCTTTGGGACACCTCTAAGCCAGTGGCTCCACCCACTGTTGTGCCCTCATTGCCTCCTATGCCCGAAATTCCTTCTTTGCCTCAACTCCCTACCATGCCTGCTATTCCATAGGCAACACTACCACCAATTCTAATCTTCCCCTCACTTTTCACCATCACTTTTACATTTCCATCAATTCCTTTCCTCTCCCCACCTCCTCCAACCACTAGCCCTTAAAATTTCTACGAACTTACGTTATATTCCAGTAGACATGGATGGAACTAAATACTATACACTTGCACCCTCTTGCCTTTGGTGTGAGTTTTGCTTGCTTCTCCCTGGGAGTTGTTTAAATTTATATGTAATGTGAGCTCTATTGGTTTGTTTTCATTTTGTATACCATTTATTTGGTATTCTTGTGATTGCAGATGTTGTTGCCATTATTATATATATTTTTTCTTCTAATTATCTTTGAGTCTATCTCCCACGGATTGGTAACATTTTGATCCATCTCTTTTTTTTTTTTTTTTTTAAAAACAAAATCCCTACTTGTTTATTAGAAAGCCAAATACATCCATGGGGGACATAAAGCCTTACCCTTAAACCATCAAGCAATGAGGCACTATTTAACTACTCTTTAAATCGAGTAGGTATCCTAACCTCTCTCGTTGGTAGTCTTCCTTGAGAAGAATCAATTGTTGATGCAGTGTTATCTGCTTTATTCTTCTTTTTCTTCTTCTTCTTCTTCTTATTTCTCTAGAAGTCACTGGTTGAAAATCATCTTCTTCTTGGGGTTCTTCAATAAGAATATCGTCAGCTACTTGCTTCAACTCACCTAATACATTCTCATTTTGATGGTTAGTCAATCTAGAATTTCTCTTTTCAAAAAAAAAATTTAGCATAGTTTCAATGTTCGACAATAAGAGTAGCATCAATTCCTTTGCTTGTTTCTTCACCCTTGTCAAATACTAGATTTGGTTTAATGGCATCACCAAAATTATCTTGAAACAAGGAGACATCATCACCTAGCTCTGTTGCAACATCAACAGACTCTACACCATCTGAAATCATCACTGTAACAACATTTTGATTACCAACAATTTCATCTACTTGAATAACTATATTAAAATTTGAATTCTCAGAATCCTTATCTGGAATCAAACTAGCACTTGTACGTAGAAACATCAAATAGAAGGTCTTCATTATTTGTATCATCATCATCTTCTAAATCCCTGCTTGAGATTTCTCTACGGAAAGGCATATACGTACGTCTTTGTGGTAGAGAGGGAACCAAAGTCATTTTGATCCATCTCAATTGATTTTACATGGAGAGAATTGAAAGAGCATGTGTGTCCTCGCTTAGCCAAAATTTGACCCAACTAATCAAAGAACAATATTGCTCTAACCAACCTAAAATACCCTAATTGGGCTCACTCAAGACGGTTAATGTTCTGCAGTGGAACTATGGGGTCATGAGTTCAATACAAGCTTTCACCACAACCATCTACTCCCATTAAAAATGTTCAGTTTATGTGATTATCTCTTAGAGTCCGTTCGTTTTGCAAGAAATGGGTGAAGGAAAAGAAAATGATAGAAAGTAAAAGAAAAGAAAGTGATAGAAAAAAAAATGAATTTTCTTTTGGGTGTTTGGTATCAAAGAAAACAAAGTGAAAGAAAATAGGTTGATATTTCTAAATTATCCTTCCTAATAATTCATTTTTACATGAAATGTAATAGATGATGGAACATTAGTTAATGACAAAATAGGAATTCAAAACTTTTAACATTACTTTATTGCAAAAGAATCTACATTTTTGAAAGAAAATTTTGAAAGAAAGTTATGCACTAAAAACAAGAATCTGTGGGCCCACAAAATCTTGCAATTTCTTTTCCTCTTAACCGAACAATTCTCTCCCCTATTTTTTTTTAACTTTCTTTCATTTTCTCGACAAACGAACATACCCTTAAGGTGAATTACAGACGTACGAGAATTCATTCAAATTAAGTAGTTATAACATTAGGAATGTACGTCACACAGAAGTTCAATCATCCGCAGACAGTACATCATGGATCATCCCATGAACAAGTGGTAGCAAGTGTAAAATACAGCCACAACTATTGTAGATAAAGGGAAAAAAATCATAAAAGCCTCCTTATAACATACTATATGATGAAAGAGGACCTAGATTCTCTGTTATATCATAAAGGGTCTTGATTTTCATTTCTGATTAAAAAAAAAAAAGGCCCTGAGCAACCTTAATGTAATAATTTAATCATTTATTTTCATTAATCAACACACAATTATATCCCTTCATGTCTAAGAACAGCAAAAGAAAGCTAAAGGAACAATTTTTGTTTTTGTTTCCATTAGCAAAAAAAAAATGGAAAGTGAGAGATAATGTGAAAGAGGGGGCTTATTTGTGGAGTGCTGATGTCTCATTGTTACTTATAACGTTGCTGGCATCTCCTTTCTAATAAATATTTTTTCAAATTGATAAGAAAAATAAAGTATAAATATTTTGAAGGCTCTTATAATGATTGTGAACTAATCAAAAATTGCTATTGAATTTATTGATTTTTGAGCTCCATTACTTACTCTTATCTTAATTTTCCATTATTTTACGGTTCGAGAAACGGCAACTAGTTTCGCATGCACTGTATCTTGTTTTGCAAACATGAGACAGCGGTAGTACGTAGGTGAACAATCACACATGATCACAACGATGGAGTTCCTAGAATCAAGCATAACTCAAAAGAAAATCCCATATAGCATACAATATATATATATATAAGAAATTACAAATATCCCTCCACCAGAACCAATTTCACTACCCATAACTATAACAATCTGGCATCACACACGCCAAAGCAAATCCACAAAGAGAAGAAACACCAAGTACCAGATGAATTAAGGACTCCATAGCTTAATTCTAAGACCACCCTAAGCTACCAACAATGTAGCAGCAAATGGTGCTCAACATGGGAACTCAAGGACTAGTAGTGGAGTGTGGTGGGAAGAGGGAAGGGATGGTTATGTCCTTGGGAAGAGTTGGAATGGTAGGCAATTTGGGCATAGAGAGATCAGGTAGATGGGGTAGAGAGGGCAACTCAGGTAGTTTTGGAACTTCAGGCTTCGGCAAAGTCGGCAATTCAGGCTGCGGTAAAGTTGGCACGTCAAGCTTTGGGAATGTCGGGACATGGGGTACTGGCGGCAACTCAGTCTTCGGCAAAGATGGTAACTCCGGCTTCGGTATAGTCAGGAGGTGCGGTAGAGGCGGCAACTCGGCCTTAGGCAATGGTGGCAATTCAGGCTTAGGCAAAGTAGGGATGGTTGGTAGAGGTGGAAATTCAGGCTTGGGAAGCTCTGGAACCTTAGGCAAGGTTATCTCTAGAAGATGGCGAGCCGCGAAGACTGCATTGTTGCTCATCGACGACAAAGCGATGAGCAACAGAGGTACCAGAAAAGATGGGTGATGGTGAGAAACCATGGCTGGATCACCAGAAAGGCTTGAGATATAGCTGCTATTAATTAGGATCAGTAGAGGATGCAAGTTTGGTCGAGTATGGGTAGCCCTGCATGGGTTTTATAGAGAGGTACCAGAAGAGATGAGAGTGAATTTAGCTGGGGTTGTTGGGGGAAGAGCTGTGTTGTTAGTTCAACTTCTCATCTATCATTTCCACAAATAACAATCACTAACAATATAATTTAGCTTGTTGAAGCTATCTTGGGTATGATCTTGCCACGTGGTACTAGTCTATGGCTCAGAGCCCTAGACTTTCTAAATTGGGTGCAGCTACATTATAAAACAAAATTCTCTTTTAGTCAAAAGGATTTTGTGTGTTAAACCAGATAAATATGCTATTATAAAGGACGTTAAAAAGCGAGATTTTATATAATATACATGATATGCTAAAATATAGATATGGCAAGGATAAAAAAAAAATATATGTATTACAGCATTGAGATGCATTACAAAAAAAGGTGAAGTTCTATGTTTTCAATATGCAGATTGTTGAGCCACCTAGGCATAGGGTACTAAAAGGTTGAATTCGAATTTCAAAACCTCTTATAAATCGGGCTGGCTAAGGGTGGGCCCAATTAAAAATCATAAAAAATTAGGCCTAAGCCCGGCCCATTTATACCGTAACATAGGCACCATCTCACTGCCACTTAAGCCTCACCTCAGTGCCAATTAGGCATTCTATTGTTTTTTTTTTGACTTGTTGGTCATCCAACACCATGTTCACATGTCATCGATATCGTATAACCATTTCTTATTTATCGGCGCTATCAGATTTATAGCACTTGCACCATTAGTTTTAATGGTGTGGGTGTCATCGTCTTCCATGGTGCTAGTACCTTTAGTTTTCTTGTTAAGACAAATATCTTCCGACTTTGGAAATCGGACGTTTGACTTAACCCTGACTCAAAATCCAGAAAAGTGATCAACATGAACCTCGAAGAGGGTTCTAATACCTTTCCAAAAATTCAAGAATCACTCGATTCTGATAAGCGGTGACAATACTAAAGCTTCTTAAATTGGAGGGTAATGCTAAGGCATTCCCATTCTTGACACTTATAGTATTCTATACTCTATTCCTTCATCTCAAAAATCCATAAATTTAAGAAATCTATTCTTAAGGATTTAATACATGCCATATACATCATCTACCCACAATATATTAAAACCAATCATTGATAACCCTTTCGAGACATTACAATAGGCTTTTAAGCATTAGACACTATTCACAAGCCACACCATCAAAATCCGGGATTCTACATTCCCACTTAGGGTATTTATACCCTAGATACTCGAGTATTATATACTCTTGTTTTGAGACTCAACATACACATATAAAATCCTCACTTCACTTTCCCCAATATCAAGAAACAGCGTAGGTCTTAGGCCTTTACATGCATTGTACACTAACACTATTCACCTTCAACCCTTTAAGCACTTAGAGAATTTTATATACCCTTGCTTCTATACACAGAGAGTATTCTCTTTTTTAGACTCAACACCCACACCTTAAACCCTCACTTAACTCACCACACAAGGGCACTATCCACACACTATTCATGACACTATTCTCAGCCTAGGGAACTCAGTTCCGGGTTTCTACATATATACTAAGGGTATTTTCATACCCCATCTACCTTGAATCCAACCCCTACTCCATTCTCATAACTCACGACCCTAGGTTCTTAAACCAAACTAAGGTAACCCATTGGGCACAACCCATATGCATGGGAGGGCCCAACCACTACAAAATCCCTTGAATTGACACTTAGAGTGTTTTTATACTCTTGCATGTTTTTGGGAACCCTCACTCTCATTAACCAAACCCAACTTATAATAAGGGCCTTTGGCCTATCCAATTCTAGTGCCCTTGGCACTATTCATTGACACTATTCACTTGAACAGTGAACCTAATTTCTGGGGTTCTACAACAGAAGCCCATCTGCACGATCTAAATTTTGGATCCCTATTTTTCAAAGGCTTGAAAATTTTTGGAGTAGGTGCATATTGGAGAAATCTTTCCCATAGCCAAATTTGCAAGAAGGTTGTGTACACAAAAGTTTCTATATGGTATTGCCCTACTAACCAAGTCTAATAAGTTGAAAATTGATCTAAATTTCTATACAGGGTGCCTAGAAAGTAAGGTGCTAAAGAAAAACTTAAGCCTTCTGAAAGGCAAAGAGCTAAAGGAAAAACTCTGTTAACTACTTTTTCAACTGGAGAACCTTCAAAGATGTACCTGGACAGCCACATACTTACGAAGGCAGGTAGTTCCAGAGATTTGTTGTATTCTGGCCCATATTGACATTCATGTTTACCTGTTTTCTTGTTCATAGGACCTAGCTTATGAAAGAAATATCTCACCCAACCATAGAAATTTGGACGGTTTGCATGTGCACCAGAGCCTTTACCCCACAACGACTTAATACAAGAATTCCACGAAGCCTCATGCAAAGCTTGGACAATTTTTTAGTCTTCCAGGGAAAGAGAAATCTTTTGAATCTCTTGATTTCCAAAGAGCGGTAGCTTGAGTAAAGTCTTTACATCTTCAAGAGTAGGAGTAATTTCACCTCAAGAAGTTATGAAAGTATGAGTTTGGGAGTTCCATCGGGTCATTACCATGGATAAATAATTTGTGTCTCTTTTGATTTCGAAGTCCATTGACAGCTCTATGGAATCGTAGATCTCATCAGCCTTCAATAGAGGTCCATACTTCGGATGCTTTAACATACGCTCACACCAAGATGACCACTCCTTTGTGTGACCACTATGAGAACTGAAAATTGGTGTTGAGAAGGAATGGTCTCCTCTCTCCAACCTGAAACATGTGGAAAGTGAAGAAAGGGGAAGATTATTGATATGCTCTTCAGAATCTCCATCTGGAAGGATCCACTCATCTGGAGGAGGTGATAAATCTCATATATGATTTTCGGTGCACTCCCATAAGTGATCTTTTGTGAAGTCTGGTAGAGGCGTTGATGCCTTAGAAGATGATGATGCCATGACTAAAAAAAAGAAAAAAGAGAAAGAAGAATGCAATCTCAAATCTGGTTATAAGAAAGTTTGAGATACAGTGCTTCTCTTGAAAAAGAAGAAGAAACTAAAAGAAGAAAGACAAAAGTATGGTTTCAAATAATGACAAACAAATGAATGGATAAAGCCTGCTTACCAGTACGAAGATGATCCTCCAGATAGATGATCTGGTTATAAAAGAAGTTCTGATTCTTGATGCAAGAAGATGAAGACGAAGTTCTGGTTCTTGGATAAAAGGTTACTAAAGTTTGAAAATGGAAGAATGCGAAGAAGTGAGCATTAAATATGGGCTCGAAACGCTGAAAAAAGGGAAGCGTGACCGAGGACGGTTATCAATAAAAAATTAACTGCTAGATGACGGCGTCGGTTAGCCAGCTGGCAACAATGAAAAGATTGACATTAAATGATAAGAATGGCGTTTGAAGGTTAGTAAGAAATTTTGAATTGTCAATTCCATAAAAGCTGATAATCGGATATTGACTGACGTCATGAGATTGATAAATTATCTCAAAAGCAAAGATACTCTGAGTATCAAGGATACTTTCCGATACAACAAAATATATTCTGGTACATTTTGGCAAGCTCTGATATCTTTTGATACAATGATATATTTAGGAATGTTTTGACATATCCCAATATATCTTAGTCTATTGATGTGTTTTCAATGCATTCTTATATTCTGACAAATTAAATATGTTTAGATACATTTTGATACCTTTCGATATTCTGATACATTTAATACATCCAGATGCATATTTTGGTTGCCTGCACAGACGTCTTGTAAAGATGATGGATTTCGCCACCTTTGTAAGTAGGGGGCTAAATGCTGATGATGGAAAATGATGCATTGACACATGGAAGATATTTTCCTAGTCAAATCAGAATCTGAACTAGTCAGAAGCCACGTGGATAAAGATTATGATGATTTGAAAAAGTTCTATTGCCTTAAAAGTATTTTTCTTCCAGAATATAAATTTTGAGTGAATAGTGTATCAGATGATCATTTACACTATTTTTGTGGTTTAACGTTCTTGAAAGCGGTATGAGCCTTCAGATATTAATTACTAACACCTTTTTTAGCCTGAGTAATCTTTTAACAGATACTATGATAAGCTTTTAGATTCGGGTGAAAAGCTCAAAATGATTTGAAAGGATCAGATACCTCAAAGTGTGCCATGTTCGAAAATAAGATCTGGACTCCGAGCATGCTGATCAATTCACTACGCCTTCATGGTCTAAAGTAACTAAGTACTCAATAGATGATGTGGTTTAAGAAGCAGATTTTGACTAATTGATAAGTTTTCAACATCTGATAGAAAGCTCAAAGGAGGCTTACTCCGTCAGGACCAAATTTTTCCTTGGTAAGACTTCAGTGAAATTAGATTACTGAATGTTTTCTAATGTCATTATGATATTATATTCTTCAGACAAGTCTTAAATCAATGGCGTTGCGGGCTTATGCAGATCAAAAGCTCGAAAGAGTCAAACTCCATTGAGACGAAAAAGGCGGTTACCAGTTCAGCCTCGTCTCCATAGGGATTCGGTGGATTCAGATCACCATGAACCCTATTGCCTTGTCAGGGGGTAAAGGCACTGATTGCTTTTCTCGTGGGAATGGGCGTGTGTGTTCTCCCCATCTCTTATTCCAGCAAAGTATGGATTACTTCCTAGGCTGACAGTTCGGAGAGAATTTTGGGATGTATCTTGCCTCATTTTCCTGTGGGCTATTGGAGGAAAACGAGGCCTCCATAGTCTCATTCTCTTGTACTAGATGATTGAGGCTTGACGGTGGATATCGCATCCACCCTGGGAATAGTGCCCTCGTCCAGCACTTATGATTTCTCTAGACAATGTATCCCAAAGGTTTATGACCCGCCTTTGGTGTACGATAATTTATATATATATTATATATATCTGGGGGAAGGATTATGAGATGTGGTTTGGAGGGCTAGGAGAGAATTTGTTAAAATAGATAAACTTTTTCCTGAAAGAAGTTTACTCTTTTAACCTTTGAAGAATATCCAAAAGATTGATTGGGTCATAACGGTTTAAAGGATTAATTCATAACTGAAAGTCAGTTATGGTGGTTTGATGAGCTAGCAGCTCTTTCTTGAAAGAACACGTGATATTTAACAGATAAGCTCTCTTTAACGGATGTCAGTTACTTTTTTAACGGAATACATTCATTTGTTAACAGATAGGCTCCACTTAACATATCATGTCTACATTTTAACAGAAAGACTCCTGTTAACAGAAAACAGTTGTCATGTGTCAGAATTAGTTAGACGTCACATCACTAATATTTTAACATATAAATAATTATTAAATAAGGATTTTCATTTATAA
The DNA here is from genome assembly GCA_015143295.1 of Tetracentron sinense. NCBI lineage: Eukaryota > Viridiplantae > Streptophyta > Magnoliopsida > Trochodendrales > Trochodendraceae > Tetracentron > Tetracentron sinense. Next base: position 19,664,114 of record CM026574.1, read on the forward strand.
ATAGAGGAGGACCAGTAAGAATTAGGGATCGGATTTTTGGGGAATCAGTACTTTGGGAGTAAGAAATTTTTTAAAAAAAGTTCTCTTTCTCAGATACTTGACGTGTTCTTGAAAATTCTGAAGAAGGAAGGCTGCCAGTTCGTTAATGGTCTTCACTGTCCTTCTTCTCTCCCTTCAGATCATGTCCAATTATCTTTCAATTTCTCTCTTGTTTCACTCTTTCAGGAATCCTGGAGAAGTTCGAGTTGTTGTAGTGTAGCTAAACTCCTTCCATACTTGCAGCATAACCCAAAAAGATTGAAAGAGGTTGCTGATGACGATTTGCTGATCCTATGCGGCAGATTTACAGCTGTAGATAAAGATTTGATAGTTTACATAAGCAATCCAAATTCTTGGATTCAACAAAGTTAAAATACAGTCACAACTATTACAGATAAAGGGAAAAAAAATCATAAAAGCCTCCTTATAAAATACTATATGGTGAAAGAGGACCTAGATGTTGTGGTAAAAAACAACCAATAGAAATAACCAAACAGAAAAGAATAAACCAAAACACACACCACAAGGGAACACAAGAGATATACGTGGTTTGGCAACAACTTGCCTATGTCCACGGGTCAAGATCCGATCACTTCTTTATTCATAGAAACCTTGAGGAACCAGTACAAAAGCACTCAACTCACCTTCTCTATGAAAACCCAAAGAAGAATCTCTATCTACCCTCCCTTAAACCTTTCCCAAGCCCTAGAATGCTTTAACCCCTTCTATTATCTCTCACTCCCAATGCACAAGCATTCTCTTGATCCTCTCAAGATGATTAGATACAAACCCTAGACCCATAATCCCCTATTTATAGGCCTAACTTTGGAGTCCTAGACAATTAGAAAATCCCCCAATCGGAATAGGGGTTTCCCAAAAACAAAACTAACTTAATTAGAAATTTCCAGAAAATTTTCCCACTCCGCCGATCGATCGGCACCTCCTGGCCGATCAATCGGTCCTCTGCGATTTTCTATTCATGCAAGTCTACGCCCATCGATCGATCGGCCCCACCTGCCCGATCGATCGGCCATCCAGGTTTTTGCCAATCTCGAGCCAAATCCAACACTAGATTCTCTGTTATATCATAAAGGATCTTGATTTTCATTTCTGATTTTTTTATTTTTTTTTAAAAGGGCATTGAGCAACCTAATTAACGTAATAATTTAATCATTTATTTTCATTAAACAACACACAATTATTTCCCTTCATGTCTAATAACAGCAAAAGAAAGCTAAAGGAACAATTTTAATTTTTGTTGCCATTAGCAAAAAAAAGGAAAATGAGAGAAAAGGTAAAAGAGAGGGCTTCTTTGTGGAGTGCTGATCATCTCTCATTGTTACTTATAACGTTGCTGGCATCTCCTTTCAAACAAATAATTTTTCAAATTGATAAGAAAAATAAAGTATAAATATTTTGAAGGCTCTTATAATGATTGTGAACGAATCAAAATTGCTAGTTTGAATTTATTGATTTTTGAGCTCCATTAAATACTCTTTCTTATCTTAATTTTCCATTATTTTACGGTTCGAGAAACAGCAAGTACTAGTTTCGCATGCACTGTATCTTGTTTTGCAAACATGAGACAGCGGTAGTACGTAGGTGAACAATCACATATGATCACAACGATGGAGTTCCTAGAAATCAAGCATAACTCAAAAGAAAATCTCATATAACATACAATATATATATAAGAAAATACAAATATCCCTCCACCAGAACCAATTTCACTACCCATAACTATAACAATCTGGCATCACACACGCCAAAGCAAATCCACAAAGCGAAGAAACACCAAGTACTAGATGAATTAAGGACTCCATAGCTTAATTCTAAGACCACCCTAAGCTTACCAACAATGTAACAGCAAATGGTGCTCAACATGGGAACTCAAGGACTAGTGGTGGAGTGTGGTGGGAAGAGGGAAGGGATGGTTATGTCCTTGGGAAGGGTTGGAATGGTAGGCAATTTGGGCATAGAGAGATCAGGTAGATGGGGTAGAGAGGGCAACTCAGGTAGTTTTGGAACTTCAGGCTTCGGCAATTCAGGCTGCGGTAAAGTTGGCACGTCAAGCTTTGGGAATGTCGGGACATGGGGTACTGGCGGCAACTCAGTCTTCGGCAAAGATGGTAACTCCGGCTTCGATATAGTCGGGATGTGCGGTAGAGGCGGCAACTCAACCTTAGGCAATGGTGGCAATTCAGGCTTAGGCAAAGTAGGGATGGTTGGTAGAGGTGGCAATTCAGGCTTGGGAAGCTCTGGAACCTTAGGCAAGGTTATCTCTAGAAGATGGCGAGCCGCGAAGACTGCATTGTTGCTCATCGACGACAAAGCGATGAGCAACAGAGGTACCAGAAAAGATGGGTGATGGTGAGAAACCATGGCTGGATCACCAGAAAGGCTTGAGATATAGCTGCTATTAGGATCAGTAGAGGATGCAAGTTTGGTTGAGTATGGGTAGCCCTGCATGGGTTTTATAGAGAGGTACCAGAAGAGATGAGAGTGAATTTAGCTGGGGTTGTTGGGGAAGAGCTGTGTTGTTAGTTCAACTTCTCAACAATCATTCCACAAATAACAATCACTAACAATATAATTTAGCTTGTTGATGCTATCTTGGGTATGATCTTGCCACGTGGTAGTAGTCTATGGCTCAGTGCCCTAGACTTTCTAAATTGGGTGCAGCTACATTATAAAACAAAATTCGCTTTTGGTCAAAAGGATTTTGTGTGTGTTAAACCAGATAAATATGTTATTACAGAGGACGTTATAAAGTGAGATTTTATATAATATACATGATATGCTAAAATATAGATATGGCGAGGATAAAAAAAATATATGTATTACTGCATTGAGATGCATTAAAAAAAAGGTGAAGTTCTATGTTTTCAATATGGAGATTGTTGATCCACGTAGGCATAGGGTACTAACGGCCTCGGATTGTCTCTGGCGAAGCCGGAAAATGGTCTCGGGTGTCCACACATTACGTGACAATTGGCATAAAAATAGGGGAGAAGTCATTTCATTTTCTCCCCATAATTTTGACTCCTCCCCCACTTGATATCTCTTTCCCTTTTTCTCACACGCTTATTGCCACATGTCTCATTATGTGTGGAGAAGTCAAAATGTTAATATGAGATAGAAGAAGAGAAAAAGGGGACACCCGAGACAAGCCCTTTCTGGCTTCGCCAAAGATAATTCGAGGCCGGTACTAACACGCTGAATTCGAGCCTCAAAAATCTCTTATAAACCGGGCGGGCTAAGGGTGGGCCTATTAAAAATCTTGAAAAAATTAGGCCTAAGTCCGGCCCATTTACACTGTAACATAGGCACTATCTCACCGCCACTTAAGCCCCACCTCAGTGCCAATTAGGCATTCTATAGTATCCCTTTTTTTTTTGTCTTGCTGGCCATCCAACACCATGTTAACATGTCATTGATATTGTATAACCATTTCTTATTTATTGGCACTATCAGATTTATAGCACTTGCACTATTAGTTTTAATGGTATCAGTGTAATGGATAAAATTCGTAATTGATTAAGTGTTGCAAGGGCGAGTAGAATCCTCGTCCTTGAGAGGGACGAATGAGGTTTCCGTGCTCCATTTATGACATAAGCTCATGCTTCCCAAGACGATTTCAGATATCGTCATCTGAAAGACGATTTCAGATATCGTCGTCTAAATGACGATATCAGTTATCGTGCTCATACCAAGGATAGACTTGTAATCGTTTTGAGAACGAAACCTCCTTGCAGGACTGAATAATCAGGAGGCGATCTATTCATTTTGTTGTTAGGTGAAAAGCACTGTCTTAGCATTGAATGCATTTAATGTTGGTCATCTCAGCCTACTTTCGACTCAAGACTGACCTTAGAAATAGTAGGCTCACACGTGTGACAAGTATGCATGAAGATCTGTCTGACATATTTGGTAATAATCATAAAGCAAGTTGCATGATCATGCAAAAGGCATAGATGGGCATAATGAGGCATCCGAACTCAAGCCTATAAATACCCTAGACCTCCCCCAAGGTAAGGACTACTAAAATATTACGAAAAAATTATCTAAATACCATTGCAAAACCTCTGAGCTCTCTTTTTTAAAGTTTATTCTTTGTACTTCATCTTCAACGCATACTGACTTGATCGTCAGAGGACTTTAATAGGAGGGGCGCCCACCCACATAAGCAACGACGTGCTATGAACCTACCTTCTACCAGTCAATCAGAAGTTGAGCAAGTGACATGTGGATGATCCAAGAAAATCCATCACAAAAATTTGCGCCGTCTGTGGGAAACTCATAAACAACCCTACCCTTTGCTCATCATTACTGACAGGGCTCAGATTCCTCTTGCATAAGAAGTGGCTAGGCCAACAGTCTTAGAAGTTGGACAACCGCCAAGGCCAACTCTTGAGGAAGATGTATCTCAGGCCAACCAAATCATTTCTCTATTGCAGCAGCAGTCAACATTAGACCGGTTGGTAAGCAACCAACAAACGTTTCAGGAAAGGTTGAATGCTTATGAGAATGATATTTTCGATTCCCAACTCGAACTCCCCTTGGATCCGAGAGATGGTGCCTATTCTCCTCGATATCTGGCTTTGCAGTCAATTAACCAAAACGATCCTCAGGATGTAACTAGCGTGGTCGTCGCCTTTGCCTCCACCTTCGTCACCTGAGCTTTATAAAACTCAGGAGCAATGCCTAGACGGTCGCAGCGATCAGACAACTCCCAAAACGTCGTATTGATCTATCAAAAGAGAGAAGGTGAGGGTCCATGGTGCAACGAGAAAGGCAAAACATAATCAAGAGCAAACTAAGAATTTTACCGTTGCAACCGACTTTGCATGATTGAGGTCCAGCACCGACTTATTGGCGCTCTTCGCCAAAGTCTCGTCTACAGGGAGCCTAATCCCTCGGCTCCAAATGACGGTCGTCTGCATGTTCTCCATGGCCACATCGGCATGCGTCAAGTGCCATGCGCTAGCCTTATTCTTGAAGGAAGGGATCCAGACTCGATCCGCGCCCTTGGCCTGGATGCACTCCTAGGGCAAAGGCGGTGGTAGAGGCAGAGACGAAGACGACGGAACAGTCACGCGCACCGTGGGTTAAGCAACCTCAGGTTGTTGCGCACTGGTGACTGGCTCTCGGACAATTACCTGCCGAGCCGGAGGATCCATGACAGTCTTGCCTTTTTCTTTGGCATCCTCCTTCCTCTTCTTAGTGGCCACGAGTTCGGCCAACGTCGCCTGCCTTTTTCTCGAGTGAGCCTCTGACGCGGAGGCATCACCGGTAGCATTAGCAACCGTGGCTGCTTCTGGCATGATCGGTGGAGAAAATTCATGTTTTCGTCCCAACCGCCTTGAAATACGAGCAAGTCGGACCAACGGGATAGAGTTTTCCTCTACCATCTCTTCCTCGAGCTCTGCGCTGGCAGTAGGAGATATCACTGCACTGACTTCTGCTGCAAAAGCTTGTAGCGCAGCTGCCTCTTCAATCTCGGCCTCGAGGTTGTCGGCAAGCTCAGCCTCAATATCTCCTCGGGAACTCCAAGTAATGTCTTCGTTCCCCTTCTCAGCTTTGATGGCCTTCAGACGACGAACTTCCTCTGAGGACAGCGCTTATAGTGCACCTTCGACGGTTCTGTAACAAAAAATTAATAAAGTTGAGTAAAAGCAATAAATACAAAAATGTAGAGGACGGAAGAAGAAGGACAAGAGATCATTATAAGAAACTTACTTGGCTGGAAGACGTTAGGGACGGGGCGAACATTTTTCGTCCTCCATCTGCCAGAGATGATGAAGGGTCTCGACCTTCACTTCTGATCCATATCAGGAAGTTCGTTTATGAAATTAGAGGTTCTGGCTTTAGAGGCCAATGTATAATAAGCCCCTCTTCCTTCGCCTCGGGGCACAGGATGAGATGTTTAAAATAGAAGAGGTGGCGGCGTTTTATGACATATCTGTCTTTGATGAACTTGATCACTAAGGACGTGTACTTATAGAAATTTGGGTGCATCTAGCCCGGAGCTAGTTGGATGGGTTTGAGCACCTCCTCGATGAAGGGTTCAAGTGGAAACCGGATTCCGGCCTCTAGCTGAGCAAGAAAAACTTTGGTTTGTTTAGACTTGCGACTTATGATATACGTGTCTGCCATAAAATGGATATGGACTTGAGGAGGAATACCGAATTGAACTCAGTGTTGGGCCAAGGTGTGATCTTGGAAATTCCTAGCTCGAGGGGATGAGGCAATGTAAGCCCTTTAAGGGATGCTACCTAAGGTGCTAGGTCCTTCCTCTGGGTTCATGGCTACTGATTTAAAGATTTTCGAAGGACGGACTGACAAAACAGGAGACTAGAAAGAAGGACAGAAGAAGAAACACAGTACAAATAAAAAGAAAAGAATCAAGAACTTACCAAGTTCTTGAAGAGTTCTGGATGCTGAAGAAGATGAGATCGCTTGGATGCTTGATCAAGGGTGAGGCTTGAATTTGGCAGAGTAACAGTAGAAACAATAGCAAAGTAAAGAAGATGAGGTTTATCTCTCCTTATTTATAGAATAAATCAAAGTATGTCAGGACAGGAATAACCTCCATCTTCATCGTCCACAAATGCATGAGCAAGGGCACGATGGTCATTTGCAAAATTCAAATCGGTATGTCAAAAAGAAATTTCAGAAGGACAGAATTAGCCCTCATCTCCGTCGTACACTTATGCGAGCTCAAGGGTATGATCGTCTTCCTCAAAAACAACGCCAACCGTCGCATGTTTCTTCATGCCTCAAGTCCTGCAAAAAGCAATGATAACCGCCTGCCAACATTAATAAGACGTGACGGTTCGTCACACGTGTGAAACGTTTGTATACAGCTATCACGACGATCCATATGCGCGGAAGTTTTGTTCAAAACGTTCCGTCTTCTAAAGAATGACATGTATCTTACCATCATTGGATTGATTTACGATACTTTGGACTACGTTCAAATCATTGCAAATGGGCAAATTCGTAATTGATTAAGTGTTGCAAGGGCGAGTAGTATCCTCGTCCTTAAGAGGGGCGAATGAGGTTTCCATACTCCATTAATGGCATAAGCTCGTGCTTCCCAAAATGATTTCAGATATCGTCGTCTGAATGACGATTTCATATATCGTTGTCTATATGACGATATCAGTTATTGTGCTCATACCAAGGATGGACTTGTGATCATATTGAGGACGGAACCTCCTTGCAAGACGGAATAATCAGGAGACGATCTATTCATTATGTTGTTAGGTGAAAAGCACTATCTTAGTATTTAATGCATTTAATGTTGGTCATCTCAACCTGCTTTCGAGACCGACCTTAGAAATAATAGGGTCACACGTGTGGCACGTATGCATGAAGATCTGTCTGACATATTTGGTAATAATCATAAAGCAAGTTGCATAGTCATGCATAAGGCATGGATGGGCATAATGAGGCATCCGAACTCAAGCCTATAAATATCCCAGACCTCCCCCAATGTAAGGACTACTGAAAGATTACGAAAAAATTATCTAAATACCACTGCAAAACCTTTGAACTCTCTTTTTCAAAGTTTATTCTTTGTACTTCATCTTCAATGCATACTTACTTGATCGTCAGAAGACTTTGACAAGAGGGGCCCCCACCCACATCAACAACGAGGTGTTGTGAACCTATCTTCTACCAGTCAATCAAAAGCTAAGCAAGTGACGCGTGGATGATCCAAGAAAATCCATCACAGTTGGTATCATCTTCAATGACGCTAGTACCTTTAGTTTTCTTGTTAAGACAATTTTATTTTTTTTTGGGAGTGGGCGCTTTTGGAGGATTGATTTGGGAGCATGGTTTCATGAGTACAAAAGAAGTCCGGTGACTTGGACGAATGTACAATGCTAAACATCACCCTCGTCAGCCCACTTAGAGGATTGAGAGCAAAATGGAGGACCCTCAATGCGTAAAGTATCTTAGCCTAACACCCTAATGTAGTGTACACATGCAGTTAATAATCGTGGGAGACAATATTTAGGTCTCATCTTAATTCCTATTGACATGTGACAAGTGTCTTGTTGGTATCCAGGGATGTGCTTATGCAAGTGTTTTTATGCTAGTCCCTCTTTTTGAAAAGACACTCGGAGTGCACGAGGCTGTGTTGATAAGACGTGGTTGCTTTACCAACCTCAGCTATAAATGGTCATTTGTACCTGTTTTTTTTTTTTTTTTTTTTTTTAATTGAGTATATTGAATATAATAAAAATTATAAGATGGGCATAAGGTCCCACTGTTTCATTAATCCAGATTCTTTAATCATTCCAATAACTCTTGGAAAGGACAAAAGACCAAGAGCCAATCCATCCAACCGATACATATCGGTGTCGGTAGGACCTAAACTATTTCTTGACTTGTCCACATTTTCTTACAAAATTATTTGACTCGCACTTATATTAAGACTCGTACAAAATCATTACATTTTTTAGGTGAGTCCTACAATACAATACAATGTGTAACGTAACGATTTCATCGTAGGACTCAATCAATGCTTGAAATAAAAAGATTACCGTAAACTCAAAAAACTACCCCCAAAAACTCTTCTTTTGTTTCTCTTGAAATAAAAGGAGTTGCCGTAAACTCATAAAACTACCCCCCCAAAAACTCTTCTTTTGTTTCTCTCTTGTTTTCTATCTATTCTAAACCCTAAAACTTAAATTCTTTTTATTTTTTATTATTAAAATTTTAATTAGGGTTTGAATTATCGATTTAAAGAAATCTAAATCTTTATTTCAAGATAAACTCATTTGGAGCACTAAATCGGGTAAGCATCACACACGTTCAGCTAAATAAATATGATGATAATGAGCTAACTCATAGAATGACTTTAGCAATATGTTTCTACTTTTGACACATCTGATGCCCTATATTTCATTATTTTTACATTTTCTACTCGACAGTGGGTTTAGAAGAATTTTGTTAATCATTCACTATTTTATTCATTTATTTTTAATTTATTGTGATTTTTTTTAATTTGTTCAAAAAAAATTGAAAAAAAGGCCCAAAACCAATACATATCGATGTTGATATGTATCACTTTCGGTTGGAAACTTTACGGTCCAAAACCGAATTTTTAATCCTTGCTTTTAACCTTTTGATGTATAATTTTTTTAACCTCGAGCCCTGACTTCCTCAATCTGATTAGCTGTTAGTCAATGAAGATTCACCAATAGAAATTGCAACTAATAAAAGGATCAAATGTGTTTTATCCAGAACTGGGAATCATTTTTAATGACTTGCAGCAAAACAAAAGAACAAGGGAAAAGGAAAAGAAGCTGATTCAATCATATCCGGGCAACATAGGAATTTGCCTGCGTGACGTATCTCACCCACCTATATGGGTTGTAGGTTTTGGATTTCTTCGCTATATGCAAGTATTTTACCTGCATCCAGAAAAATAGGAGAATTCAGCATCTTCAAAAGCATCACAGGAGAAAAAATATTTGGATATTACTGTCTGGCTACTGAAGCCAACACTCATATTATGTGGTAGTCATCTGTTATCACAATTAATTTCATTTTAATAAAGAGTGGTACATGATCGCCTTATCAAATGGTTATATCTTAGATTTTCTCATATGAGATATGCATGGAGAAGTACATGCCTTAGATTTCAATCCAACAATACTTGCTCAAGGTCTAGACCCTACATTGGTGCTAGCGGAGGAAACTAGGAATGGTGTGATTCAAGGAAAATTTCGAAGTTGAAAGAGAGAGAATTTTCTACAGTGCCACATGAGCTTGGGATGTGAAACTAGAAGCAATAAAACAGTGCACCTACACTGCTCAGAAATAGGACCTGGAAGCAACCTGATGGTCGTATAAAGATCCAAAGAAATAAAATCTCAACTATTGTAACCAAGGACACTCACACCCCAAAACTACCACAATAAAAGAATTTCTTGATGCCATATGCCCATTTAAGAGATCTTGCACCGATAACTGAATGGTTTTACCAAAAAACGGAAAAGATGATCAAGATTTGAGGCTAATTAAACAGAAGTGTAGCCAAATGTGTATTGAGAACCTGGCAAAGTTGAGACCATCTCACCTGAAGCCTTGAAGCATTGTACATTGGTATCGTGAACGTCATACTAACGGGTCCAGCTTCCCTGGTGATATTTCCTGTATTCAGAAATAAATGCAAAAATTTGCAGAAGATCAGACTAAATAGTTTATCAATGTGAAAATAACAGAAAATGAGGACAAACCACTGAAAGCATGTGGCTTAGATGTATTACTTAGCAGAGCCACATTAAGGAAATGGGAAATCCTACCATGTGATTCCTGTGAAAATGTGAGCTTTGCACGTAGAGTATGTTCAGTTCCACCAACAATCTGTAACATATTGCACCTATTAGTAACTTATTTTGTTCATTGCAATCAACTAATAGTTAATGTAATGAGAGAGTGAAAGCTTGCTACAAATCAAACAGACACTGGATTTCTTCATCAATCTAAACACTAAAGAAAAAAAAATCTTCAGAATTCATAAGAACTTGCCTTTTTTAAGCCCCATTCAAGTCTCTTATTTGCTTCCTTGAAATCAGTTGTGTTCCCCACCGCTCCAGGTTCCAATTCAAAACTAACTCTGCAGAAAATTATCAAATGCAGAACTAATCAGTAAAAGTTAGATAAAAAACTTTCAGGGTGTAATTCCTGCAAAGCCACTATGGTCTGCTTCTTCTGACTCGATTAAAACTCATAAGCTACAAACAACTCTCTTTACCTTTTATCACATACTAAAACACAAGTAGACGCTCTTTTCTACAGAAACCAAATACTGTACTGCAGCACATTAGCCTTATAAAACAAAGTATTGCAGCACTTTAAAATTCTGAAAAAACTTCTGGGAACTTGCCATCTAAGCTACTCCACAGCTTAGCTGAACTTATTGCAGCCTTCTAAAATATTCCAACAAAAAAAAATTGTTAATAGCACATATTAAAGGAGCCAGATAAGCATCCAATATGGGGAAAATGAATTCTTGCTGCCCATTCTGGGTTAATCTTATAGTGGTCAATGTTTCTCTCTTTTCTTATTTATTCACATATTTGAACAAGAGGAGCAGCTCTTGTTTCCATTAAAAAAAAAAAAAATTTGTATAATTTAATAGAAGCTAATGATTTTATTAATAACATAAAACACCAAACTACTTTTCTGATTTTCAGGTGGACCACATTTGTGCTGTAGTTCAAGTAAATTTTCTAGCCCCATTTCCACAAAGCCGAAAAGCTCATCGGCTATATTACTTATCATCATTATCATCAATGCCTTATCCCAAAATACTTGGGTCAGCAACACGAATCTTGTTCTGTCATTCCGCCTTATTAAAGACCATAACTTGGGTTCATCGTTTATATTACTGGTGAATCAAAAATGATAATTAGGAAGTTATTTGTTGAACTGTTATCTCTTCACTAAAAAATATCCAATCAACAAGAAAACAATCAAATGTTTTTTGCTGAAATATAATATCTAGTCTCAGGTTCAAAGGTATGCAACAAATTTAAGCCATTCATCCTCCGGTCCTGCCAAATATAACCAAGATTTTATGGAGAAGTACCTAGTCGTATATGTTGGAAGTGGCATCAGCACTACAACTGTATTCGCAGTAATGTTTGAGGAGAATTCAGCACGTACTTTGAGAATTACTTCCGCCTACAAAAAGGGTAAAGTGTTCAGACTTGAACTAGAGTAGAAGTCATTACTATCATGAGAATTATTAAGAAAGCAGGATTGTATTTTTAAAACAACAAAAAAAAACTGTGATTTTATTCACCCTCGAAACTCCCGCTTCTTCAATCAAAGCATTTATACGAAAAGGAGGCTTGAATTCCTGGGTCATACGGTAGTTCATGACAGGAAATTCACCATCTGAGGGTACCTATAAAACAAATAAGTAATGAAGCATCCATGTTATCATCTGTAAAAGAAGAAAATTTCTTTTCAAGGGTGTCACAACCTTCAAGTTTACAATATCTGAGTTCCACTCACCAGAGTCAAAGTTCTGTCAATGTCAAAACTATCAAGATGTACAGATTCATGGAAATTACAATCATCTAGTATCACTGCCCCTGCTCCAGATGAACTATTGTAATCTGTTGCAGAAAGCAGCACATGAGATGATACGAGGAAGAAATAAGACTGACAAGCATTACTTAAAACCTTCCTTGGAGAAACAGACAGAATCAGCTACACAGGCATCACAGATGGCTACAATAATAGCACACTGTATGCACATGTTTATACAAGAAAGCTACAAGAGTACGTACACCTCTTTAAACAAATGCTTTCTTTTTCTTTTATACGATCTAAAAACACAAACCTTTTTCGTTTTTGATCCATGCTCTTTCTACAAAATTCCAAACATAAATCCAAGGACAAAAAAATCAAATGGAGAGCAATAGACGTGCTCAAAATTTATCTATCCAGGAAAAGCTCTAAAACCTGTGCCTCTTAAAAATTTATGGGAATCCATCATGCTTCTTGTATAAATAAGCTAGACCAATAACTTGAAGAATCACAATTATGGAAAGAGAGTTAAACATAATCATAGACATATTTCTATGGTGTATTAACAGCTAAACTTTAGGAATACCATAGATAGACCTCCCGCCTCTCCCTATACTCAGGTCATCGTTAAGAGCTAAACGGATTTCTGGATTGCCAGTAAGATAACTCTTCATTTGAATGGTGCCATCAATCTCAGAAGTAAGTATGTAACCCTGTTTAACCAAACATTAGATTATCAACAACAGTATAAATAAGTGAAACTAATACAAAATGGGAAAAAAAATACATAAATAGAGATAGAGTTATCTAAAGAACTGAAATAAGGACAATGGATATCATGCAGTTACCTGCAATTAAAAAATATAACACCTAAACAAAATGTATATCCAAATAATTATTGGAAAGATAGTCATCATACCAAGGAAATAAGCTTTTGGAAATATGAAGAATCAATATTTAAGGGTGATATCAATGCATGAGAAAGCTAGTGCTATATCCAAGTCATGTTGGCAGATAATAAAGCTTCAAATTCTTGAAAGACAAGTCCAAGTATAATCCATGTAGTTATACATCTCACAATTGCCATTAGAATTTTGGAGGAGACACATTTCATTCCTGCACATTGATGATTGAACTGCAAGTTATGCATTTGAGTGCACTATTGTGCAACACATAGTTACCAAAGCGAGAAGTTAAAATGAGAAGCGTGAAGCGATCCTTAAAAGATCCTCAAGAAATGGGAAACAAGAAACAAGATATAGGTGCCTTATTCCCATTATATTAGGACGGCTAGCCATACCTTAGATTTTATCTTACGTAAGATATTTGTGGATAAGTAAGTGCCTTAGATTTTAATCTACCGATACTTGCTCAGGATCTACACCCTAGGCTTTGGCCTCAAGATCAGGTCTATCCAATCACTTCCTACATGCATAGTCCCCATTGACCACTAAATGAGACATGATGAAAGTGAGTCTGGGAAACGAGCTTCCTAAGAAGCAAGCAACCCACCTTCTACTAAGCTTCCCTGCAACAAATGTTTTTGGTAACGAAGGGTGTCCCAAAGCCTTCGAGCCAAGGACTAGCCCCCTAGTATACACACCAACCCACTCAGAATTTTCCCTACAGATACCAACATCAAAATTTTCTATGCAACTATGGTGCAACATATATCAAAATCCCTATTGTCTATTATATTATTATTCTCAAGGAGGAGTGGAGCTATCTACCACATTAAACTTCAATGTTGTTGAAATGATAAAGGAAATGGAAAAAAATCAATTTTGTTGACAAGAACCACATCAGTGTTGTACAATTTTGTGACGTATCATGACTATGTGTTTTGAGCACTGAGAGGAATGCAGCTATGTAGGACCGTAGGTTCATAGAGAAGTACATAACTCAAAATACAGTAATTCAGTAAATAGACATCGGAGTATTGCTCCCTTAGGGTACTGATAATTTGGTCATTGGCATGTCTAACAATATTATGTCAACTTTTTCATTTTTTTCTTATTAAATTATATATAAATGTATTTTTTTTTTTTGGGCAAGAAGAAGTGAACTATCCATCTATCAATCAAACTATCTTGCATAAGAATCATTTCAAATCTTTTTTTTTGGTAACGGAGGGTGTCCCAAACCCTTCGAGGCAAGGACTAGTCCCTTCAGATGTCCGCACTGACCCACTCGGAATTTTTCCTACGGACATCAGGGTAAGTCGAGGAGAGGGAGTTGAACATACGACCATAGGGAGCAAATCCGGGACGCTAGCCAACTGCACCAAGCCCTGGTGGGTAATCATTTCAAATCTTCCATGCATTATTTTAGTGGGTATTTGCTTAATGTTGAAAAAAGGGGTGTTACAAACAAATCGTCATCAAAGCAACGTACTTTAATATAAAAGACTGCTAACATAATTCCTATTTTTATCTTCTCTAATGGATAAGATGAGATGAAAAATGACATGACAAAAAAGAAGACCAAAAGTGTTGCCTATTTCACATTGTTGGGCCAACATGTCATCGACTGCATTCAGCATTAAGTTTATAGCTTTGATAAAACTATCTTAACTGCATCTTGTGATTTGTAATTTTGGTTAATTTCTTAAAACTGAGCAGTAGCACAAGTATAGTAACTCTAGAAGAAAAAATTGAGCACTATCACAAGTATAGAGACACTAGAAGAAATAATTGCAAAATTAAGTCAAATGAAAATGCAAATACTCACACTAGAGCTGAATGTAACACTTATTTTCTCAATTATGTCAACAAATATTTCCTCCCTTTTCCTACCCCCAGGCTCATTCGCTACAACAGATTTTGTAACAGCTGTCCCTGGCATTCTTTTGGTCCCTTGCTGCAGACATTCAAATATTAGAAGTTAATAACATCCTTGGTTAAAGTCGATAATCCAAATAAGATGTCACCTAAATACCATCTATTTAAGAATGTGACTGATTGGATAACCCAAAAATACCATAAACATGGAAGCGGGGCCAAGGGGTGGCAAGCGCGCAAGATCAACCACAATTGGCTCATTAAATATGTAGGACTTCAACACTTCTGTAGATGTCGTTTCTACATAACCAAAGTCCTGGGACAGAAAGAAGACAGTCAAGTCATTACAGATAGCTAATGAAATTCACAGAAAACACGTGCCAGTGAATTCAAAGTAGTAATAAGTATTACAAAAATTCTCAAGCTTTCATGGTTATAGACAAATGTAACACTACTTAAATACAAAGACAACAAAGTTCTCATGCTTCATATACAATTATTCTATTACAGATTTCATAACTGATGTTACATTTTCTTTTTCTTTTTCATTTAAGATTGCCAATGGATGAGGATTTCATTTACAACTACAACTCATATTAGTAATTGATATCAATTAAGTGTGATAAATAGAAAAAGGATGTCTTAGCAAAATAAATTTTTAAATAAAGGATTTAAATGTACTCCATACAAAGAAACAGCTTTCTAGTTTTCTTAGTATTGTTGCAGATATGGACCATAGCAGATAATGTCCCATAAAATTAACTGGTAAAAAAAACTATAATAATAAAACATAATGAGACATAAAATTAGTAGTTTAAAAAACACTTCCCAAATTTTATAGAAAATTTTGTTAGCACAACACAAGTATAAACAGCAGCCAAACTTCATATGCAGCAATGCAGCATCCTTTTTCCTTCCAACTTAAAGACAGAATGAGATATACTTACAATGACTTCATCAAGCAACTCATACACAAGCACAAAGTTTTTCCGTAATGAATCTTCATTGAGAACCCCAAGGTAATCTTTGATGACACGTGCAATCCTTTGTAAGAGCTCCAAAACAAGAGATGGTGACACATTAACTCTTGTGGTTGCAACGAATAACAATCCAGCAACCTTCACATGGAAGTAATTCACCCCATCCAAATTCTATTGTTGAGAAGAGAGAGAGAGAAAGAGATCAGTAAGGTTTGGTGGATAAAGAGATAGATACTGATGCAAATAAATTAAACTAGTCTATAGACATTGGAACACGGGCCACATACACAAATTAAATAAAACAAAACAGTTAACTAGACATCTGTAGTGATGGGGCAAGACTATGAGAAAAATGAAAGACTTTTTTTTTTTTACTTTTCCAAAGTGATTACAAAGTACAAACAGAACCACAAAGCTTAAAGCAGTATGTTGTAAAGGCTCAATTTCACAGTAAGTGTCCACTCAGTAGTAAGCTAGACAAATGAACCAAAAAAGCATCTTGGGTCATGGCTTATATCACATATAAGTGTGCACTTCTTTCGGCCCACATAATGTATATAATTTTTTTTCATATTTAGCAAGTTCCACATAGATGCAAAAAAAATATATATATATGCATTAGTCATTCTGAAAGATTAGTGAATGAAGTAAAAGGGTAACACTGATGCATCTTGAAAATTACAATTGTATATAACTTTATATGATTTGGGGGGAAAATTGATCCATCGGGAAAGAAACAAATAATTCCAAAGCTAACAACTAAATCACAGATATCCACAAAAATTAAAAGATTGAGCTTCTTTCCAATAATAACAACCTTCATTTTTTGCTCATCAAATTTTGTTGGGAAAACAGCCCTCCATGACAAGAGGTGACAAAATCACCGAGTAAAAACAAGTAGTTTATCAGAGGATCGCATCATAATCATCATCAATGCCTTATCCCAAAATATTTGGGGTCGGCAACACGAATCCTATTTTGTATCACAAGAAAATAGAATTTGAGTACTATAATAAGATAGCAAAGCCCTGCTATAATGTGCCTGAGTGGTCAAGGAAAACTTTCCAAACACCGTGACTTGTTGAAATAAGAGTGAACTTCCTAATATCAGAAGCAGAAAACCCATTAAGAAGAATTGCCCTCTCAAGTGATGGACATACAGTTTCTATGTAGAATAGCAAACACATTTCGCAATTGAAGTTGCATGGAGTTTGAGAACAACACTGTTTGAAGTATTCTTCAAATAATCCTGAATATTTTCTTTCTAATCAGTAATAAGTTAGCAATTATTAATTCATATGAAAGACGTATATACTATAGGGGCAAAGGATTCCCCAGAGCGTGAATAAGGATATTCAGCTTCTTCTACTGGTTGTGCCTATGAAAATCACCAAACTATAGGGTTTCGATTTGCTTTGGTAAGAGGATGATGGACTTAGAGAATTGCACTTTAACATATGCAGACCTCAACAGTAAGTCAGATCCTTCAAATGTTTTTGTCAAAATAGATTGGATGGAGTCAAATCCAAGGAATAATTATTGTGAAATACCAACACTTTGAAGGTCATAGAACTCAAACTTGGGATTATAGCAGACTTTCTAAATCTTCGTGAAAGACCATACATCCACCATAGAGTATGATTCCCGATATTTTTTTTTTTTATCCTGCATACCAGGAGACTGATTCCATTCTCCTCTTTACTTGATTGGGAGGATCTCTCATACACGGTAATAACTGCTGACATTGTAATGTCTACTATTTGTTTCTTAATAAAACATTTTTCTTCATTGATCTGCACACTAAATAAATAATAAAAGCTAAGGTTAAGAAGCTAGTCTAAAGTGCATCTCATCCAAGCAGACTCCAACATATTCCCAGTCATCCTAGAACAGTGTCATAAGAAATGGACTTGTAGAGTAGCAAACTAATCTTGTATAAGTTTCAGTGCCCATATATGTAAATATATGCAAATGGAATTTGATAAATAAATACCCTACAAATTTAAGATCATATGAAATTAAATGTTAGGGTCTGTATCTAGTAATGCATAAAAGAATAGATATCCTAAGGGAAACGCATAGACACTTCTGTGCCACATACATCAATAAATTTCACATTAGTATTTTATATGAAAATACCTACAAAGACAGGTGGTGCCTCCTCTTCTCCATCCTCCTTCCAAAACTTTACTTTGCGGAAGAATATCTCCGCACTTCCTTTTTGTACTTCACCACGATCTGCATTTATGTAACCAAGGAAATGTCAAGTGTACATCATCTAAAGCTTCACTCAGCACTGAAACTACATGTATGTCATATTCTCAAGAAATCTTCCATTAGTTAAAGTCCAGAAAATCAAGGTATGATTTTATGACTTAAAAATAACACTATAAGCAGTCAAAAAGAAGAAGAAAAACCTGATTTTCTACTTGAAGTAGATGAATATAATAGAAAATGACAACATATTACAACCAAAAATTATAAAAAAGTGACTTGGCACAAAGGTGGACTCCATTTAAAATATAAAATCTGCTATCGCACACATGTTAATATGCAATACATGGATGCCTTTACTGAGTATTCTACAGTCACTCATAGGAAATGCTCCATGGTTAAGTTAGGAAACCTACATATTTATGAATGGAGTAAAACTCAGTGGTTCTATACATAGCACTTTCTATCCCAATAGTTCGCAAGAAATAAATGTTTGTTCCTTCCAGGCTTCCAGCACACCAAAAGCTCAAATCAACCATTATCAAAAGGTGGTTGGCCTGGAGGTGGTTGGGGTGGCCTCCAGATATGGTTTATAGGACCCTTTTTTTTTTTTTTGGTCAAGAAGTTTATAGGACTTCAATGAGTTGGACACAGGAAGGCATATCATAAATGATTTAGTCGAAATTTGTATTGGCTTCAAAATAATATATCACTAAACGTTTTGTCTAAAAAGATTCAGAAAAGACTCTGATGATAACAATGAAGTCCCCATAAAGGCAGGATCATTTTGGTCACATGTGCAGATTAATTCTGTCTTTACAGGTTATGGCAAGGGTTTAACTCTTCTCCATTTTTTTTCCATTCATGCTTATGCAGAGCCAGCTAGCCTTAATTCTTAAGTGCCATTACAAGGGTTGATCTATCAGTACATTCCAACAATTACTACGTGGTCTTTGATATCTAGTTTTGGGGCACCACTATAAAGTGCCAATTGCCAAAGTAATATTCTACTGAGCATTTTGGCTCTTTACGATCTTTTGTAAGTTGTAAATTGTCAAGCTCTAAAGGTGGCAATGATCAAGAAGATACAAAAATATAATTGAACTGCAGGTAACAAGAGTACATTAGAAGCTGCATATCCAACCATGGAACAAAGTGTAACAACTAAGGTTTAAGGTCCACAGATAGTCGTTTGTGGTCTAGGCACCCTAAAGGTCAAATTTCAGTGAAATATTTTTACCATTTCCCTGCTTCTCGTTTCCTTCATCGGATTATATGGAATCCAAGAATTCAATCTAAGGTATCGTTCTTTATTTGGACTCCATGTTTGGATAAGAACCTAACTTGTAATCATCTTCAAAGACGAGTCTGGAGTTTAGCCAATCATTGTGTTGTGTGTCGAGTTGAGGAGAAATCGGTGGATCACTTACTCTTGCATTGTTCTTTTGTTGTGGGTATTTGGGGCTGCTTCTTATCCCTACTAGGGGTGGTCTAGGTCTTTCTTAAATCCTTCTAGGACTTCTTATCTTGCTGGTCTTCGCTTTCGTTGAACACCCCCCCCCCCCCCCCCCCCTAGCAACTTGCATATCTTCGGGGGGCCATTACATAATCTATTTGGTTGGAGAGTAATAGGAGAATCTTTGAGGGTGCCAATCTTTCTATGATTCATCTTGGTACTACATGAGGAGAGATCTTGGAGACTTGGGGGTAGATTCTTTCTTCACACTGTAGGTGGTATTATCCTTTATAGGAGTAATTCTCCTTGCCATGGGAAACCTTGTTTTGGGCCCTCTGTGTTCACCCTTTGTGAACCTTTGTTACCATGCTTTTAGTTTGGTTAAATTACAGTTTCTCTTTCTATTGAATGAAATCTAAATTACCTTTTTTTTTTTAAATGGATCCATGAGATCTTTGCGATTGCATCTTCAATGAATTGAGATAGCTATGAGGAATAATTCAGTTGAGAGGATACGAGTAAATACAACAAAAGGGGCAAACGGGTTTCCAGATTTTGAAGAAAAAATTGCATCCACCCCCATTCAGGCCAAGGTGCCCATGTTATAGCAGAGTCTCTGAATTGGTTCTTTCGGGGTTTTGAATAACAAGAAATTCCATTTATTACATAACTTGCATCACAGCTCGGATTGACAATGAGATTATTCAGATCAGTAAGATGAAATCTGACACTAATATTCACCCCAAAACAAATTTCATTTGAGGAAAAGGAAAGAAATGAAAATAGATTTGGAAACAATTACGCCTAAATTCGATAAGGGGATCTTAAACCCAGAAAATCACATATGCGGAAGATCCCCAAGAAGAAGCTGGAATAAGATTAAATACAAATTGATCAGATAGAGAGAGAGAGAGAATGAGAAAGGACTCACAGTCGCGGAAGACGATGTTGTCGCCTCTCTGAGACAACACAAAGAACTGCGAGATCATTGCCATCACCCCCCTGTCAGCGAACTAAAGTCCCGATCCCTCTCTCCCCTATTTGATCAGTTTAGTTTTGGGTGAGGAATGCTAGCCATACACTCAGCTTCCACCGACTACTTGTCCAAAAATCCAGACTAAAAAAAATATATATATATATATATATTTGGAATCGTAACATTCTATCATGCTTCCGTGATTATAGTCTTAGCCGACTCTCATTATAGGGCAGAGCAATTCTCAAGATTTTCTATAGCACTCCTAGGTAATCCTTTTCATGATAAATTCTGAGACCAATTGATGTGTACCTATACATAATCACTAATCCTAAAAACTTGGACCGATGAGAATGACAGTAATCTAAGTATTTATCAATGAATTAGTCTAAGGATACTCTTAAGGTGTAGTCTAAATATACTCTTAAATCCTAACCATTTATCTTAATTGTTAAATGATTAGGATTTGAGCTTATGTAGCATTAGAAAAGATAAAATAAGTCAACTCAAATCTTAACCTTTAGTGGTTGGTTAAAATTTAGGAGTAGATTTGGGAGTACTCATATATCATATATACTGGCTTTTATCTATTTGGAATTGTGATATCGGTATTTGGTAGAGACGGACTTAGAGTAGGGGTAGCACTCCTTTTTTGGGTTTATTCACCAAAAATATGACCAGAGTGGAAATTATTTGATACAACTGAAACTATTATACTATTTTGTTTCGAGGCCAATAACCCAACCAAGGAGACAGATCGTCGCTGCACTTACCATCGCTCGGTTGCTCTGTGCCATTTCCTCAATTGAAATCTAATTGTTGCTGCTGAGAGGTTTTCCCCGATTGTTTCTCTATATAATTTAGGTTTTTAGTTGATAATTTTCTTTTATCACCTTCTTGTTCTTTCCATTTTTTTCTATCACGGATGATCGTATTCGTATCAACAAGATTGGATTCTAGGGTTTGTAATTTCTGCTATGCCCAAGTAGTTTTGGTCTCTGAAAGTAGATTCTTATAGTTTGAAATCAATGCTTCTTGTTCAATCTCTCTCTGAATCTGTGTATTAAACATAAAGTATGATTTTTTTTTTTCAATTTTTTCTGCTGAATAATCAATCAACAACAGTCACCTTAGGCTACTATGCTTGTGATATGGGATCAGTTCTGATCTATTAGTATTGAATCTAACTTATCTTGAAATCTAGGGTTTTGCTGTTTCAACTCCATGTTCTTCAAATGATAATTAAGTTCATATGTTTACTCTTATTATTCTTAAAATCAAGTGTTCTTCTTGTTCTTTGTTAGGTGCTTGTCATGTTAGCAGGACTATTATTGTATGTGAATGGTGAAAAACCAATTGATATTTCAATTTTTTATTCTCTCTGTTTCAATTAATAGGTAAAGACCAGAAAAGGGTCTAGCTAAAAGCTTGTGCAGTGAAACAGTAATGGTGGATCTATGGTGGTCTCTATTGGGGGGCGTAATTCCGGTTGTTGTAGCAGGGCAAGCTATGAGGATGAAGAAAAGGCATGATGAAGAGCAGAGGTTGAAGAGTGTGATAGTACATGAGAAGAGTTCTGAGGATATCTTTGTCTGTGAGAGAGTATGTGCATCAAAGAGAATGCTGAAGAAGGTTGGTTCATTCTCTAAAGACCCAACTCCTGATATTTGTGTTACTGTCTGTGGTGTTTCCAAGCTTGATGCTTGTGCCGATGCTTGTGCTCGAACTGTTTGTGTTAATCAAAACCAAGTACCTAATTGGAATGACATTTGCCTTAGGAGGTGCCAGAGTGAGTGCCTTAAGCTCTCTACTTCTGCTTTGTCTTCTTAATGTAAATGGTAGTTTGCCCATTTTTGAAATCTTTGAATTCTCTACTTAAATGTCATTCCTGTGGGTAGACATGCTTTCTGGGTTATGTTCTTCAATGTAAAAGAGTCGGGTTTCGTCATTGTTGTTCTTCTTTTCGAGGGAGATGTTAATCAACATGGTGATTTTTGGTTGTTTTTTATGCTGTTTTGTATCATTGACACAGTTACTGAGTATGAAATTTTCTTTCTATGCCTTTTCACTCATAGTTACCAAGTCATGGTTCAGGAACTATTTGGCTAGGGAAAATCCGGACTAAATTGGTAAAATTCGGGGAAAATGTCAGTAAAGAGATGAATAATAAGATTTTTAATTATGAAAACTCATAAAAATATATTTTATTTGAAAATCTATTAAAAACCATGAATTACTTTTGAGAATTTAACAGAAAAAATTGGAACTTATTGAAAACTTTTTGAAAAAATCAGAAAACTTTACTACTATGTATTTGCTAGATTAGCTTATGAGCAAATAAGCAAGGATATAATTATACGCTTTGTAATCATCGAAATAATTCAGGATTCATGTCATAGAATATTATTTGGTTTGTGATACTCATATTTATGTTCTATAATACAGGAACATTACAATATTTTATCATAGAGAGAATGGACTGCTGCATTGATCTCATATGTGAACTTGATATATGGAAATTTGTTCCTAATATTAAATCATATAGATCGAATTCTTTTGAGGGTTCATAAACTAATGTAATGTCTAAATGAGAACCATTGCTTTCGGGCTTCAAGTACCATTAGACAAAGGGGTAACCGTCTCTTGGTGTACACAGACTCCAAATGGGTTATAGAAAGCCTCGATGGAAACACTGATCCTTCGGGGAGGTGGAGGAAGGAATGTCGGACAGCTATTAATTTGTCCGGCAGATTTGATTTTTGCACCTTCTCTCATGTTTGGAGAGAAACGAATCGGGAATCGTGTGGCAGATTGGCTCGCCAAATGCTTAATGTTTCTTCTAGTGTTTTTTTTCGTTCCTAGCCCTAGGGAGTTATAGAATGTAACCTCCTGTTCTTTTAGCTTACCTGCCCAAAAAAAAAATGTAATGTAATGTCTGATGAAATCTTCAACTTGATACAATGTAGGACACCAATGGTTGTGGGAATTAGAGGCCTTTTTTTTTAGGGTTAAGATTTAGAGCCTTTCTGCTTTCTACATTTTTCAGGTTTGGATCCCCAAAAATGCTCATAAGCTGCTGATGTTGGTGTTTTCACTCTTGAACTTTGAACCACCGGAAGAACATGGAATGTGCTTTCTCAAACTTGTGTTCAAAAAATATTCTTTGGATCACAAACAATTTTAACACAGCACCCTCAGCTAAACTCGGTTTTTCATTGGACGACTCGGACCCCACTAATCACTACGGAAAAAATAGAGTATCACAACCTTGACACTTATACCACACCTGCCTGCTTGTGCTAGTGTATCCCCATATGAGTGGTCTGGGATCCATACCCACGAGTTGTGGTCTAATGGTTGAAAGACTCACTTCCGATGCTAACTTCTAATCGTTGAACGGGATACTAACACCACTAACTGGGGTTGCATCCTAACTGTATTCGATACCAAACAAACAAAAAAATTATAGCCACTTGCATCTATAAAAACAATATGAGAAACAGTGGCAGATAAAATGAGAATATCTAAGACAAGCTAACTGCATATCAACAGGATCTCAACCAAGGTGTCAAGATTCAGTTCTGTTACTGACTTGACCCAACCTGTGTATTGGTAGAAAATATCAGGGGTGACAACCAATTTGTACCTACTCGGCCTCTTCTTTGAAGCCATGGTCTCAACATATATATACAGAAAGTAATGGTTGGAATGTGATTTGGTATTTGCCATGTTCGATGAAGTTTAATTTTACTTCCCCTTAACGTCCATCCCAAAAGTGAAAAACACAGCTAGTTAGGTCAAAGAGCAGGATGAATAAAATGTGTTTAGTGGTTAACAAATGAACAATAGTCCCCTCGTTGCCGAGGAGGGGACTATTCCTCCGCGCTCTCACATAACCGACCCTTCAACTCCTATTGTTCGGGTTAGTTTTTTTTTTTTAACCCTTTAGTTAATTTATTTTATTTTTCAAAAAACCAAGGGTAGATGGGTGAACCCTAAGGGTGGATGAATCTTAATCACAGTTAAATGGGGTTAGAAGGAGACACATGGCAAGAAAATGGGAGCCGACCGAGGAGGTGATTTTCTTTCTTAACAAATTGTGTACAAAGCTATTATTAGGTCTATAGTAGCTTTCAGTAAGTTGTAAAAAAAAATGGTGAGTTTACTACAGAATACATTATGCATCGTAAATGGTATGGCTCAATTGCTGATATAGATGACCCAGTGTTTAACCTATCCTTCCTGTATAATGCTCATAATCCCTTGAGCAAGTACTAATTAGAGAGATCCTTGAAAGTTGAATGTTTGATAATAACTCTGTATATGAGCCTGAGAAACTCAGAGTAGCTAGCGTTTTCCAGGAGATGGCATCACCTCTAACCATCATCCAGATAACTTGTTTATGTAAAGATGGATAGGTTAATAGATTAAATTTTACTGTACATTGGATCGGGATGGCCCGTGGCCCGCATGACCTAGCCCGAACCAGAGCAGGCTGGGCTAAGGTTCATAGGTTTGGATAAAGCTTAATAAAGTCCCGCTAACCCAACCTAGCCCGAAACTTAACTAGCTCTTTCTTATATCCATACTCTCCCCCCACATAATGAAACCCTTAGTCAATTTGTTAGTCTTGCATCCAAAAACTAAGAGCATCTCCAACCGTCCTCTATAACTCTAAATATAGAGTATTGGTTGGAAAAGAGCACTCCAACTATACTCTATATTTAGAGTTGGTACTTTATAATGCTGCAATGATCTTCTAATTTTAGAGGAGGGGAGAGAAAACAGAGAATGACCTCCAAAACACTATTCATCCCCTTACAATACCATTTGTGCATTTTTCTTTGTCTCTCAATTTTTTTTAAAAGTCAATTGTATCCTTTTAATTTATTTTAATAATTAACATTTTATATTGTAATTATTTTTATGTTTTTATAAAAATTGTTTAATTTTTAAATTTATTCATCAATAAAAGATGCAATAAAAAAAGATAAATCCTCTACAGTATCACCCCTTGAGGTCACTACGTGTCCCTTTTGACACCCCTTAATCGTGGCTAAGATTCACCAACCCATCCTTGTTTTTTTTTTTTAATATTAAATCTTTTTTAAAATTAAAAAACTATTTTTAATATTAAAAACTATTTTTAGTGGCAATTTTGTGGGCCAATTATTTAGTTTTGTAGGCAAAAGTAGTAAATTATTGAGTTTGAGAGGAAAAATGGGGAAGAAAATATATGAAAACTATTTTTTAAAATAATAAATTAATAGTGTTTTGGAGTAGGAATAGTGATTTAGAGTTCCCTCCCATTTGAGCAAATAACTTTAAAGTGGGGCCTATCTCCTCTATATTTAGAGGAGATGCCGAAATAGAGGAGAAATTTAGAGTATTGCGTTGGAGATGCTCTAAGGGTTGGGTTTGGGTTTTATTTCTACTTTCACTTTTTTCTACCTCTTCGATTTTTACAATAGAATCTACTCTCCCCACTTGGTTCTACAATTGGATTATACCCTCCCTCTCTCTCTCTCTCTCTCTCACACTTTTTCTACCTCTTCAGTTTTTACAAGTAAAAAAGAGATTAATAAAGTTAGAGATTACCAAACGAAATATTAGCTCTTCCCTTATGCATTTTGTTATATATTTTACTGTACATCATTGCATTATACGTATAGATTTGAATATTGAGTTTAAGTATGGGCTGCTCCGAACCCAACCCAAACTTACAATATCATACATGGGTTGATTTTGGACTTCATGTATTGGATTGAATTTGGGTTTGGGTTGGGCAAGGCATGAGAATAAATAAGACGGACTAAACCCAACAAGCTTAGCCCAACCCACCCATTGTACACCCCTAATCCCAGTTGATTTCTCACCTTGAAGACCATCATTTAGTTCTGACATGTAATTCTCTTTCCTACTTGAACTTTCTTCTCTTTTTAGAAGGTAACAACCCTTTGTTAAAGGGCTCGGGATTGTCTTGGCGAACAGAAACGTGGTCTCGAGCTACCACACATTATCATTATTCAACATTAGCGGGTGACACGTGCGATGCACGTGAGAGCGAGGGGAAGGAGTTAACGACACCCGATTAAACTCCCTAATGGCAAGTGCAATGCACGTGAGAGCGAAGGGAAAGAGTTAACCACAGTTAATAAGAATTAAAGGGGGCATGTGTTAACCCATAGGTGTGATTGAACTCTTCCCGAGATCAATCGCGATTGGCTGTGATTCTAAATAAATAGATGGCAAAGGGTGGTTTAGGAATTAAAGCAAAATATTAAATCAAAGGCAAGGGTAGTTTGGGAATTAAAGGAAAACATTAACTCAATGTTTTCTTTTTATATAAGGGTAATTTAGAAATTTTGTAAAAATCATCTACGAATGCCTCTGGCATTATAATAGTAAAGATGTGGCATGAAAAATGAGAGAAGTCATTTCATTTTCTCCCCATGATTTTGACTTCTCCCTACTTATATCTTTTCCCCTTTTTCTCACCCTTTTATCTTCACATGTCACATCAGGTGTGAAGTAGTCAAAATCACGAGACAATGAAATGACTTCTCCAACCACATGTCACTAGCCCGAAACCATCCTTTCTGGCTTCACCAAAAACGAATCCGAGGCCTTGCTAAAGACAAGGAAAAAAAGTACAGACCAGATTACAAGGAGTGTTCCCTAAGCAAAAGTGGCCCTTTTTTAGACCACTTATGGCCGTCTAGTTGCCTAACTATTGCCTATACGTGTATCTTTTCCACTTGAACTGACCAGTATTAAGTTTAAGCATCTATTTGATCCATTAGAAATTCAATGTATCTTTTCCACTTGAACTGACCAGTATTAAGCATCCATTTGGTCCATTAGAAATTCAATGTATCATTGAGCATATGTGTCAATTTGTATGACATATAGAAGTGATAAAAGTCACTCTAACAAGTAATATTAAGGATTTAGTGACCAAAAAAAAAAGTAATATTAAGGATTTGAGATGCTAGTTCTACATTACATATTAACAAGCAGGATGAACAGACGAGCGAATGTTGTGGTCCTGTAATTCTTCATTAATTGCTGAGAAAATAGAAGAAAACATGAAAAAGAAAAAAAATATTAGATTTCTAATACAATTTTTAGTTGTGTTTGTCTAATTTTCTTTTCTTTTCCATATTTTCTCAACAACCAAACATAGGGTAAGGGTTTTGTTGAGATTTATAAAGCTTGCACTTAGCACTTCTTTATGTTATTTTTTAGATTTCAAGTCTTATCAATTTTATGAGATTTGAAATCATTCATTTCCTTGCATTTGAAGTCAAGAATTGCAACCTAAGAGATGATATGCACATTACATCAAGTTTTCCAAATAAAATGCATATTGTCAAAATGACAAAACTAGAAAAATGCCTGGCCTTGTAAGTCTGGCCAAAAGATTAGACCCTAAAGGGAAGCAGAAAATGATAAAAATTGAAACCCAAGAACTTGAAAGAGGATTCTTCATACAGAAACTCTGCAAATCAAAGAAAATGATAAGTTAATTATAACTCCATGTAATCTGATGTTTCAGTAAATTACAAGACACAACCAACTAATACGAAGAAAATTAGCAGAACAAAAAATCAACTATCAATTTTGAAGTAGTGTAAGCTTAACCAAAATAATCTAGGATAGAAAGTTCCAAGTGAGTGGCCACTGTTTCTTCTAATCCTATTGCCCTTGCAACTTCCTCTGTGATCTTCTCCAGTATGGCAGCTTCTATGCTGGCCCTAAGGTGTGTTCTTTTGAAAAGAAAGTAGATGAGAGAAAAGAAAAAAAAAAAAGGAAATGAAAAAGAAAAAAATCTCAATTTTCTTTCAAAATAACCATTAAGAGGAAGTTTTTGAGAGAGTTTGTTGAGAAAGAAAGTGCAAGAAAAAAGAAAAAGGAAAGTGGGTTTTCTTACAAACCAAACCAAAAAAAATATTTCTTACAAACCAAACCAAAAACAAAAGGGTGCAAGAACTCACTTTTCTTTTACTTTCTCGCCAAAGGGGTTTTGGAAATGATGACAGTAGAAGGAAGGAAGAATGAAAAAGTAAGCCTTCTTTTTTATATTTCACCTATTCCATTACATAATAAGGAACTTTGAGATTCAGAACAGTTAAATGAAGATAAGGAAAGCCTTCAAGACACATGATGGAGAAACTACATCATGAAGGATGGTTAGGAGCATTCCCCCAATAGGGGGAAAGTCTTTTGTTCAAATCCACTCCTGGTAAAGGATGGACAAGCCTGGAATTTCTGTAACCACAAAAAATTTTAAGAATAAAAAAACCTACATCATCCATTTACTGTCCTAGTCTTTGGGTCTAAATCACAAACTCCTTATACAGCTCAGCTGCCAATTCAAGGAAGTAGATTACTAATTAATTGAGTAGTACCATCCCTCAGCTCGAATTCTGCAATGTCACTGTTCCAAATTTTTGTTGAGCAGTGAGGTCCATGATAAACTGAAAAATGCAATAGAGTTAAATAAAAAATGAAAATAAATAAATAATGTGGAAACCCTTCACTTACCTTGGCAAATTATTCTATAATTCAATGGATGATTGCCCGACTGATTCCCTGTAGAAAATGTAATGTCACAGGGTATAATAATGATCTTGATTCTACAAAGCTTACCCTAGGAATTATTATTGATCCGAATTATGCTTTATGCTTGCTTCCGCAGAAGAACAATCTGCGTATACGAAACTGAATTCACTGGTCAAGATCTGGATAAAATCACATTGCTGCAAACTACAGATTACATTTCAACTCCTAGGCAGCCAGTTAAAGAAAAAATTGGCTGATTTTTGCTACATCATCCAACAGATAAGCATTACATACAAACAACCCAGTTCTAGTGTTCTACTTCCCAAACTATGCAGCTTTAACCTTTTCATCCCCTACAACAGAAAATATTGGCAGACGACCGAGGAATTCATCAAGTCCATCGAAAAACTCTATTCCTTCAGCTGCATCATCTTTGCTAATTTCTGCCCTCAGACCTTCTGCCATTTCAGGCACAGTATTTTCTACCTCATTTCTAACTTCCTCATTCAAATCAAGTGTCTCCAATTCATGGGCACGTTTCTTACTTTTGCTCGCGTCGCCAATTTGAAGTTTTGTTGATTTCTTCGCCACTGTTTTCTTCCTCTTCACCGCAACATCGGGCACCTCCTCTACGCCTCCTAACGACTGGCTACCACCCTTTTTCCCCTGCCCGGGAATGTTCTGTTCTCCCTTAGCAGTCTCTGCTGGTTGTGATCTATTGACATTTCGATTCTCCAAACCCTTCTCCTTAGTAATTACACTTGTTCCCTTCTTCCTACTCCCCCATTCGGCAGGCGAATCCGAAATTTCAACCAAACTATCTTGATCATCTAAACTAGTCTTAGGTGCTGCAGTATCCCTTTTTTCCTCAGATTGAGGACAGGGAAACATGGGAAAATTAGGCATCCAATTAGGAAAGCCTGCATTTTTTCCACTCTCTGATTTATCAGGGCAAAACCCTAAAGGGAAGAAACCCCAACAACAGAAATACGCCTCCTTTCCGGGAACCACCGGAGGAGGCGACGGAATCGAAACAGCATGAAACCCCCTTTGACAATTCTGACATCTAAGACAACATTCCTCGTAAACCCTAGGATACTCGTAGAGAATATAACAATACGGACACGCCGTCCAGAAACCGGACACGGGCAAACCAGAACTAGACTCCGGTTGTTCCTCAGCTGAATTTCTCTTCTTTTTTCTAGGGCTTTGCCTCAGCGGCTGTTTCTGTTGATCCTTCTCAGAATCGATTTTGGAGAAGAGAGAAAGCTCGTTATCGTAAGGAGATTTCTTCGATGGATTAGATAAAACAGCCCAAGCATCGGCGACGAGCTTGAACGCGTTATCTGCGTAAAGTACCTTGTTCTTGTTGGGATTCAAGATCAAAGCGAGTCTCCTGTAGTGGTTCTTGATGAGTTCAAGATCTTCAGTTTGACGATCGAGTTGCAGGATTGCGTACCAGTCCAGATGGTTGTTGATTCGCTTCTCGGCGGCGAGAAGGACGTCGGCGACGGCGAGAATCTGATCGGAACCCTCGTGAAGTGGGCAAGATTCTTGAGCTCGATTAGCAAATCTCTTGCTCCCGACGAGATCTCGGGCTACGAGAAGCTTCTCGGCGATTTCCAGGCATCGTTCAGCTTCAGCTCTGTTGCTATTCCCCTCCATTTCCGGGATCTGTGTGAGTGAGAGAAGAACGCTGTTTGCATGTTAGAGAGAGAGAGAGGTTTAAAAAGGAAAGATGCTTATTTTTATTGGACCAAATGGAGACGATGTTTTGTCCAAGTGACGGCATCTTAAGGTAGGGAAACGTGGGTATTTTAGTCTTTTCAGACTCAACTTTAGTAGTCAAATCGAGGATATGACCTCAGTTAGGTACTTGCTCTCTCTCTAGCTTGATTGCTTTGCTCCACTCAATACTCATAGCAGTGTTGTCAGAACCGGACCGGTCCGATCGATAGAACCGGATCGGTCGATCGATCGAACCGGTGAAACCGGAAACCGGCCCCTCCCCCGTTCCTAAAACCTTCAAAACCAAGATATTTTAAGAACCGGTCACAACTGGTAGGAACCGGTCAAAATCGATGATAGAATTGATTGGGAATAGATCAGAACTGGAAAATTTTAGGAAAAAAATTGTTTTTTTAGTAAAAAGTTCACGGTCGAACCAGATCGATTGAACCGATCAAACCGGTGGAACCAGGAACCGGCTACGCTATCGGTTCGATGCTCGGTCCGGTTCTGACAACACTGGGTCATAGTCAATAGGACTCTTAAGTTTAAGACAATGCTAACGAGAGCGCACGAGTCATGACTGTTTCAAGGGAAACCTCATTGGTCCAAGCCCTTTTTTTACCATCCATCAACTATTGTTAATCTCCTAAGGTTAAGCAATCAAACCATGATTTAAAAAAATAACAAAAAATAAAATTACTAATTTTAATTTAGTTAAGTTTAATCATAGTTAAATAAAGGTTAAAAAGGACTCGAGGACACTTTTTTTTTTTGGGTAGTAATATAACTTCATTGGAAACTTAAGGGATAATTACAAGAGCAACGTTGGGCCCTATACGGGCTTGGGGGAGATCCCTGGGAAGCTGGGATCGCCTGATACTCAGGTTAAAGGCTTGTTGGGCTAAATCATGGGCCATTGAAGTGATTAACATAACTAAAAGTAACAAGTCAACCAGGGGTTTTATGTCTACGAGAATAGGGTGAACTTCCGAATGGTAATCCTCAGTGACCCCAGTTGTTATCCCGCTGGAGAGGGCGGCCTCATCCACATTAATCTTTATCCATCCGATATTTGGGGGTCTCCACAGACAATCAGCTATATTGGGGAGTGGACTAGCCGCCTAAGTCCAGGATGAGAGTTCTAGATAGAGCCTGTTAGCTTGACGAAGAGTAGATAGTGTAGGGGGCGGAAGCGATGTCATCGTGAGGTATTCTCCAGATAATATGACAAACACATAATACACAAGATATACATGGTTCACCAATCTCTCTGGCTACATCCACGCTAGAAACGATCCAGATATACTTCCACTAATTAAAGATAAGATTATATGAGAGAAGATAAATAAGAATATACACTCTCAAAGACTCTACCACAATCCTTAAAAGGCTTTCACACAACCCACAATTCTTTGTTCACTCTCTCAACCAAAATTTGACCTAAACCAGAATCCTTTTAGGATAAAGGAAATACAAAACCCGAACCGGTGCACACCGAACCAATACTCTAGCAAATTAAAAGCACATTGAGATAAAGCTCTAAGAATACTCTCCTCTCTTGAGAGCTAACAAGAGCTTTTCATGGGAGAGGCCTCTTCTCACCATGGAAGCCCTACCCACATCTCACGTCTTGCTTTTCCTCCCACTTAAGGTTCTTTCTTGTTTCATTATATTAAGCCTCCACCCTAGGCTTATTTATAACTACAAAACAAATCTAACTCCAATTAAGACTTTCCCAAACCAATTCCTACACCAATTAGGACTTTCTCAAAACAAATCAATTAGGATATTACCCTAATTCTAATCCCAAACAAATTAGGACTTATAAATTCTAATAACTCCATGATAATAGAGTTCCACCCAAATTAGAATTTCAACCAAAATAAAATTCTAGGTAAATCCCAACAAACTCCACCTTGACTTGAATTCTATCAAATCAGCCAGGAACATTTTTTTTTCAACAATCATGTGTAAACTTCACCGGATTCGTAGGAAATCTCCACCCCGAACTATGAGTTTAAACTTGTCATAAATCTCATAACCACGATGTCTTGCAAATCTCAAATTTGCAACCCCAAACCTCTAACACAAGCTTTGATACCAATTTGTAGGGGGCGGAAACGATGCCATCATGGGGTATTCTCAAGATAATATGACAAACACACAATACATAAGATATACGTGGTTCAATACCCATCTTTCGGGCTACAACCACACTAGAAACAGTCCAGATATACTTCTACTAATTAAAGAGAAGATTACATGAGATAATATAAACAAGAATATACATGCTCAAAGACTCTACCACAACCCTTGAAAGGCTCTCACACAGTTCACAATTCTTTGTTCACTCTCTCAGCCCAAATTTGACCAAAATTTGAATCATTTTCGGACAAAGTAAATACAAAACTCGAACCACTACACACCAAACTAGTACTCTCCCACATTGAGAGCACATCAAGATAAAGCCGTGAGAACACTCTCCTCTCTTGAGAGCTAAGGAGAGCTTTCCATGGGAGATGGCTCCTCTCTCCATGGAAGCTCTACTCACACCTTACATCTTTCTTTCTTTCCCTCTTAAGGTTCTTTATTGCTTGGTTATACCTTAAGCCTCCACCCTAGGCTTATTTATAGCCACAAAACAAATCTCACTCCAATTAAGACTTTCCCAAACCAAATCCTACACCAATTAGGATTTTTCCAAAACAAATCATTTAGGATATTATCCATATTCTAATCTCAAACAAATTAGGACTTACTAAATTCTAATACTCTATAATAATATAATTTCACCCAAATTAGAATTTCTCCCAAAATAGAATTCTAAGCAAATCCCAATAGATAGAGGATCAAGAGTAGCCCCTTCAAAGAGCACTTCATTCTTCATGTTCCATGTGCCCCATAAAATTGTACATATTCGAATGCCCAAGCTAAAGTTGAACTTGTCAAACTCTGAATGAGAAACTCTTCTAAACCACCACTCTGAAATTGATAATTGAAAATGAGAAGGGAGTTGAAGGGAGAGAGTGGAGCCAAACCACATTCCCCAGGAACACTGTCATTCCAGGAACAAGTGTGTTGCCGTTTCCACTTCAGTCTTGCACAGGGGACACCAACATGGACCTTTTTCGAAAGGTTGGCAATTAAGGCATTATGAAGCGGGCCCCAAGGTCCGCTTCTCAGGACTCCTGTTTTAACTGGCCATCTAACTCTGATTAATACATTGTAACTCTTATGAATAATATTATTTTCCGAATAATTAAGGTTAAATTATGGAATCCTAAGGGTTATTGAATCTTAATCACAATTAATGAGTGTTAAAAGTGACACATGTTGATCACCTATGGGTGCAATTGAATTGAAGAGTTTAATTGCGATTGAATATGACCCCAACTCCATAACATTAGGGTTTAAAGGATGGGCTTATGATTTTAACAAGAGAGATCGAATCACAGGTACTCGCGATTGAACTCAGGGAGAGTTCAATCTCATCCACATGTCAACACGTGTCATTTGTTAAACCATATTAACTGTGATTAAGATTTACTAATCCTTTGTCGCGACCCAAAATCTCACTTAGGATGAATGAGACTTTGGCGTCATGACTTATACTTAACTATCCTATCAGAGAGTATACAAGGCCTATCACATAGTGAACCTGGAAATTTCTTCTATATAAAAGTTCTTCCAAGTGTTAACATAGACAAAAGATTGAATAAAACTACAACCTGTACACAAGATCCAGCACTTGAGTTACCAACTCAATCCTACATGAAAATCCCCAAAACAAAATCTCAAAATACATGTATCTCTCACTCAAATTCCCCCAAAAGGCCACATGTCAAGGCCCCTAGCATCTGTATGATAATCTTAAGCAAGCTCCTGCTCTCCATGAACCTCCTCGACCCATGACTCTGGAGCACGACTGTCAAACTTGGAACCTACCGAAATAACAGTTCGGCTGAGTATTGAATACTCAGCGTATATATACTACTAACTAATTATGTTACAATACATTAATATATCATACATGATACAGTTTATTATAACATATACATAATCAGAGTGTGAAAGTTAAGACAATATAACAAATGCATAATCTCGAAAATCGTACTTTAAGTTCATGTTTTAACAAAACGTATTTCAAATATCTTATGCATTTTGTGTTTTCCTTATGCATCTTAGAAATCTTGTTAGTTACTTATACTTCTTATGAGATTCTAAGTTTATGAGATCATTCTTTTCACTTATCTTGTACTTACTTTGAGACATATGCTAGTACTCGTACTTGGTCATAGTATACTAGTATCCTCTCTTAATTTCTTGTTAACTTGTTTATGAGTTTCTTATGAACTCGCTTTCATGGAAACAGATGATAGTGCCCGTACCTGGTCATAGTATACTAAACATCTTTTCTCACTTACCTTGGAAACATATACTAGTTCCTGTACCTGGTCATAGTACACTAGCATCCTTTCATATTCTTTATTTTACTTGGAGACAGATACTAGTACTCGTACCTGGTCATAGTATACCAGTATCCTCTCATATTTACTTGGAAATATATGTTAGTATCTATTCCTAGTCATAGTACACTAACATCCTTTCATACTTATTAGAAACAGATACTAGTGTCCGTACCTGGTCCTAGTACACTAGTATCCTTTCATGCTTACTTCGTTTTTACTTGGAGGCAAACACTAGTGTGAGCACGGATTTCATCACCAACTAGATTTGATTTTAGAGTCGCCACTTATTAATTTTGAGGGATAAGTCCCGGATTATGGATAAGGTCTTATGGTCTGCATTAGAGTTCTAGGTATGAGATTCGATTAAGTCCCAAGGAATGTGTTAGGCATCCTAGGACCCCCATTTTACAATGATTACCTACTCCTTAGGTATAAGTCAAATTAAAATCAAGTTTTATTCAAATGTCTTAATTTTTAGATTAGAGTAATCCAAGAAAGGAAAAACTAACTAGGGTCGAATTCGGATTGGGTTGCCTACGTACTCACATGGGGTGAGATCAGACCGAGCGTAGTTTTGACATATGAACCCGTGCCAAGTCTAAGGGGAGTGTGTGTGTGCACTGGAGTGGCTTAAGGGTTTAGCCCAGAAGCTAGAATTTGGTTGATCGGGTTGGTCAAGTGCATGGTCTAATGGGTTTGGGCTTGGAGGCCAAGTTTGAGCCCGGTAGGCCAAGGGTTAGCCCGGAGGCTAAGAGATTAGTCCGGTAGACTAAGGTCGGGCCTGGTAGGCCAAGGGTTAGCCCGATAGGCTAAGGGTTAAGTTCGGTAGACTAAGGGTTAGGCCCGGCAAACCAAGGGTATAATCCGGTAGACTAAGGTTAGGCCCGGTAGGCTAAGAGTTGGGTCCAGTAGGAGAAGGGCTGCTTAATCGGAGTTAAGAGAATATTTAATCATGGGTGGGGTTTCTAACCATGGTTAGCAAGGTCTAAGGTCAGATTTTTGGCCTTTTTTTTAGATATTTTTAAGAATTTTCAGGATTTTTCCCAAGGGTTAAATGGGTTTAACCATGATTAAAAGTTAATCATAGCTAAGTTTAAGCCCAGTTAAGAGTCTAGTCTGAAATGAACCCAGGTAGCATGGTAGGGCCTAGAATGACCTTCTACCTGGTCTGGGCCCTGTGCAAAACCCAATTACAGAAAATTGGGATTGGCGGTAGACTGTTTAACGCTAATTCTAATTCTTCACAAAATTGGAATGGCAATAGACTGTTCACTGTCATTCTCAGTCATTTCTGGGAATGGCTTTATTGGTTAGGGGGAAGTCAGGGGTGAACCCATTGAGTCTTAGACCCTTGAGGTTCATTAAAGGGCTCTACCATGTGTCCTGGGCCTGTTGTGGGCCCTAGGTCTGGTTTGAGATGGGCCCACAGTGGCCATTTTTGTACTGTGCCACAAAATTCAGAATGTCGGTAGATTCTTTACCGACATTCTGGGCAGTTTTTATTTTTAAGCATGTTAACCATGATTAAGCTAGTGGGGTGAGCCTGGAAGGACCAGGAATGGTAGAGGGAGGTCCTAGGGACTAATTTCAGGCCCTGAAATGGACTAGGGGCCCAAGAACTGAGGCCTAGAGCCACTGGAATAGGGAAGACCTAGAATGACAGTACTGTGTTTACCGTAATTTTGGAAATTTTTCAGAACTTGAACTATACCTCCTGGTGCTGCACCATACTACTTTCAGGGGATCCCTCATGAGTTGAGGGTCCCCCAGAAACTTAGGGGAGGGTATGAGTGTTGTGGGGCCACAGGGCCAAAGTTTTTTCCCTTGAAGGGAACCTCTATACCTAGGATGAAGGCAAGGGTATCCCCCTTATGGGGTTCACAGCAACAATATGACTGAATAAAGTCCCCTAGAATTGGACCAGGGGCTCACAATGCTATTTACAAAACGAGAAAGGGGTAGGGGAGGACCCTACCCTGCTGCTAATCCTCCAACAATGGTGGTGGTGGCTGCGACGATGGTGCACGGCTGAGAGGGGCCTTCGACTAATGCTTAGGGTCTAGCTAATTCTGAAAACTTGAGCAAAAGGGGAATGAGGGTTGTGGAAGATTTAGCAAGGTTTCTCGAAGCTCTTCCCCAGGTTTTTTTAGTGTGGAGAACGGTGGAGATGGGATGGATTTATAGGAGAGCAGTTAAGGACCTAAAGTGTATTAGTATTAGGGTAGGCGAAGGTCGCAGGAGGGAGTGAGGTGGCCAGGAGGCGTGTCTGAGCACTGGAGATGGCAGGTGAACACTGCAAATACGTAAACTGGGAATAGTGATAATTCCAGTACCGCCATTCCCTCATAAGGCCAAAATGAGAATGACGGTAGAAAGTCTACCGCCATTCTAAGAGTTTTCCAGAAACGGGCATGGGTAGGCTTAAATGCATATGCATGCAGTACGGATCTTACCCCCAAAAGAATGTCTTTAATTGGATTACCGACATTCTAAGAAATTTTGAATTTTGGGTCCTATGTGAGCCCAGAGTTGATTGTCTACGGGTTTTAGGTTGTAGGAGCCTTGGGTAGGTGTTGCATGGGCTTTGGGCCCATGCCCTAGGTTTGTAGGGCTAGGCTAGGGTTTACCTAAGGTTTAGTTAGACCTAGGGTCAGACCTAGGGTTTTCCTATGGTTCGAGGGGTTAACCTAGGGTTCAACTAGGGTTGTCCTAGGGTTTAACTAGGGTTCAACTAGGGTTGTCCTAGGGTTCAACTAAGGTTTTCCTAGGATTCAACTAGGGTTGTCTTAGGGTTTAGCTATGGTTAATGGGGGGTGTAAAAATTTGGTGCTTACAACTAATACCCGTACCTGATCATAGTATACTAGTGTCCTCTCATACTTATTTGGAAACAGATGTTAGTGCCCGTACCTAGTCATAGTACACTA
This sequence comes from Tetracentron sinense, assembly GCA_015143295.1. Classification (NCBI taxonomy): domain Eukaryota; kingdom Viridiplantae; phylum Streptophyta; class Magnoliopsida; order Trochodendrales; family Trochodendraceae; genus Tetracentron; species Tetracentron sinense. The sequence goes on from CM026574.1 coordinate 19,702,311, forward strand.
ACATTTTTTTATGCTTTACATTTCTTACTTCTTTTCTTGTGAGTTTGCAATTCCTTTCTTATGAACTTTCTTTTCTTTTCTTATAACTTCATTTCTTCTTTCTTATAAACATTTCTTATGATCATTTTTCTTACGAGTCTTATGATACATCTTGATAATGCACTCATACATGTGCATAGTGCTTGTGAGCATCATGGAGTAATTGTGAACATCATAGTAATTATTGAAAGTATTTAAAACATGGAGACATGCATATGCATGGAATTTCATTCATAGCATGGGCATACATGTACATGGGTAGCTTAGCCTTATTTCATGCACAACATACTTTACGATTCATACTTAATACAACTCCACTTTAGTCTAACATAGTCCATAACAATCGCTTACAAAAAACAAGGTCTTATTCCTTGATTTCATTCCGTCTGCACAAGACTAGTTGGTAGAGTATGTCTACACTCTTCCTATAAAAACCCCTCCCTTAAATCTTACTTAACCTACATGAAACCTATCAAAACTTTCTAGGAGAGAGTAGTTGCACTCTCTTTATCTAAACTCATCCTTCTTTGCTTTCCTTTTCATTAATGAATGATGACCTTATTAACGAGTGCCCTATCTACCCTTTTTAATTAAACACTATGTCTCAATACTTGAAATCATAACATAGTAGATGATAGTGTATGTACACTATATACGTCACAACACATACTTTAAATCTTTTTTTTTCATAGATGAATCCTAACAAAGATAGCTAGTAGCAAGTTGCTACACATACGAGGCCATAAACCTCGATTTCATTTCATGCTTTTCAATTGTATACACATACAAGGTTATATGTCTTAGGCTATATGCCCTACATGTCTTCAAACACATGCATCAAAGCTTACACAAAAAAAAAAACAAGATCCTATACCTTGGTTTTATTTCATTCATTTTATTAGTATACACATATTTAGCTATACACCTTAACTTCATCTCAAAACATGGTTCACATCTTACTTTTACAAAAATGAATACAATAATAGAAATACATATTAATGTATTATAGCAAGGAAGGTTAGTAGAATGTATCTACGCTCTTTTTCTTAAAAACCCCTAACATCTCATATTTCTTTTCATAGGTTTTTTAGTATAACCTTTCATTAATTTAATAGATGCATCATAACGTGGAGAGCTAGTAGAAAGTATCTACCTTTGAGAGTGAATCCTCATGGCTTTGTATGTGAGAAACACATTGCCTTGCAAGATCCTTGCTTCTCTTTTCGATCTTGAGAAGATAGGGGTGAGATTTGGGGTTTCACCATTGATCTTGAGAAAACTTCTCTCCAAAACCCTAGCCTTTTCTCCCTTTCCTCTCTAAGAATTCCGCTTAGGTTTTAGTAACCGAAAACCCATGAAATGGGAGAGGTATTTATAGGCCAAGAGGGTTTAAAACCCTAATTTGCCCTTAGAATTCGTACAGAAGGGGAAAAACCCCAAATTATTGAAGGTCGATCGACCGGCCAGGATGAGCGGTCAACCGGCCAAGTAGAAAATCCTATTGTTGCAGACAGTCGGTTGATCGGCCTTCACCAGAACTGACCATTTTTCCCTCTTAGAGTGTTTCACTCTTCCCTTAGCGAACTTAAATTGTCTTCATTCTCTTACCTTGGCTTTACACTCTCACAACACATATACTTTGATTGCGATTCTTTCATTCCTTCATCATACTCCAAACTACCTAGAAGTCCTTTAGGCCTTAAAATCACTATTCACCAACTAAGAACTTGAGTTTTGAGGTTTCTACATACACGCTTAGGATATTTTATACCCTATGCTTTTAGATACTTAGAATATTATTATACTCTTGTTTTGAGATTCGACATACACCTATAAAACCCTCACTTCACTTTCCTCAAACCAAAGACACATGGAAGGCCTTAGGCTTGATAGGCCCTGTGCACTAACATTATTCACATGAACAGTGCCCTCAAATTCCGGGGCTCTACATCCTTAGGATTTAATAATTTAACCTTAGTTTTTAAGAAAAAAATTGTAGCACCCCGGACTTTTTCATCCTTAATGAATAGCACCTTCATAGCTAATTGGCCGTTTTCATAGTTTTCGTAGTCTAATTAATAAATAAGGGAGAAATCGGAAATTCCGAAACGTCAGAAATGTTCGTTTTCGAAAGACGGATCCAACGCAAGTTGAATCGTCGAAATCCGACGAGCGAGTAAAAAGATATGGTCAAAACAGTCCAGACATAACAGAGCACCGATCGCTCGGTCATTACCTGCGATCGATCGGTCCACTACCGATCGCTCGATGGCTGTCGCACGGTTAACTTTTTTGTATGGGGAAAAATTCCAGAGAGTGTGTTTTTGACCGATCTCTCGGTCATAACACCGATCGACCGGTAAGCCACCGATCGCTCGGTCCATACCACCGATCGATCGGTCATACGCAATTTTTCTTCATTAAGGGTGTTTAAGACTTTAAACACAACCCCTTGCCTATAAATAGGCTGAGTTCGTGCCTTAGGGTTTCAGAAACCCTCTGTGCCCTATCTTAGGAGATTTTGAGAGAGAGAAGAAGGAGAGGAACTACTTGTTGATCAAGCTTGTGGAAGATCAAGGTTCTTCCACTTCCCTTGGTGATTTCCAACCAAGAACTCACTGTTCTTGCTTGTTCCAGCCATTGGGAGTCAAATCCATTGATTTCTCTAAGGTAGATACACTCTACTACAATCTTGCAATCCTACTAGTTACTAAGTATGATTCTTCTTATCTATGCCCTATCTATGTGTATTGATTTTATGTATGAAAAAGGTGTGATTATATACTTGGATGAAGGTTACTATTATGATGCACTCTAAGTGTTTGATGAAATACCTCTAAGGGATTCTATGTTTAAATACGATGATTTCTCTTATTAAGTGCATATGCTCGCATGTCTCGCATGAACCGATGGTTTCCATGGATTTCTCAAAGTACAAATAAAGGTTTTTCACGAAAAGACGAATAATGAATGATTCTAAGTAACTCTATGATTTCTCTAAGATCGTTTCACAAGCTCTAAGGATCATACCGTGCTCACAAGGAAACTCTATGATAATGTTCTAAGATCGTCTCACAAGCTCCACGGATCACAATGAAATGCTCTAAGATCTCTAAGGTTATGCTCTATGGAAATGCTCTACGGTATTGCTCTATGCTCTATGTCTCTACGGATCATAATGACTCTAAGTAACTCCATGAACTCACAAGAACTCATAAGGCTATGATTATCGATTGACTCACACGGTTACAGTTTTGGTTTCGAATATTATCTCACATATGTTTTCACGGTTTCCATGCTTTAAGGATTGTTCGGATTTCATTCTCCATGTCTTGTATGCTCCATGCCTAACCGCTTTATTGTTCTTAGTTTGTATACACTGAGTATTCCATGCTCAGTCGATATTGTTATGATCGGCAGGTGCTCGGGTTCTATTCGATTTGTGTGGCGACGAACCTTGGGTCGAGGAAGAGTACCGTGACCCGGAGCCTTCCATGGATCACTATCATGACGATGGTGCTCTAGATAGGAGTCGTGACTTCGATTTCTGTTGATCGACCGACTTAGAACTTGTGTCATTTTGTTATGTGAGTGTGGGGTTTGTCCACTCCACTTTTGGGTTTCTCACACATGTATACTTGTTGGTTCTTACTTGAGCCAAGCTATAGGAGTATTCATTTTGCTTCCGCTATGTTTAGTATTTTATTTTCCGCTGTGCATTGTATTTCGTTTCCGCTATGTATATGCAGGTACTCTGACAGGTTTCCACGTGTGCCTTATGTATCATACTGGAGGTATGATACGGTGGTCACGAGTCAAAGTATCCTTAACTCCTAGAGGGTATTTTGGGTCGCGACAAAAATATTTAAAAAATATATGAATAGTTAAAAAAAATTAACCATTAATGTTAATATTTTTTAATATCTTTTCTAAAAACCATGGTTAGATTATTGAACCTTAAAAGTTAGTGAATCTTAACCATAGTTAATAGTGGTTAACAGAGACACTTGTCGACCTATGGGTGCGATTGAACTCTCCTCAAATTCAATCACTATTGGTTGTGATTCGGTCTCTTAATGAGACAAGTTCACAGTCAATTGCGATTGAACTCGGGGGAAGTTCAATCGCACCCTCAGGCTACATGTGTCCTTTTAAAATCCTATTAACTATGATTAAGATTTATTAACCCTTAGAGTCCATTCATTTGACAAGAATATAAGAAAAAATAAAATAATTTGTAGAAAAGAAACGTTGGGTTTGAAAGAAAAGAATTTGTAAGAATTTTAGGGGCTTACGAATTCTTGTCTTTTAGCGACTACTTTTTTTCGATTATTTCCGGTGTTATCAAAACTGGACTGGCCGGTTGAACCAGAAAAACCGGGAACCGGTCCTCTCACCGGTTCCCAAAAACCTCAAAACTGGAACTCTTTAAGAATCGGCCAGAACCGGTTAGAACCGACCAGAACCGATAGAAGTGGTGGTAGAACCGATTGGGAATCGACTAGAGCCAGGAAAAATGAGGAAAAAATGGGAAATTTTACTTTTTTACAAAAAAGAGTACACGGTTGAACCGATCAAACCGGGAACCGGCCACTCTATTGGTTCAAGGCTCGGTCCGATTATGAAAACAAAGACTATTTCTCTAAAAATCGTAAATTGTTTTGCAATAAAATAAAATTACAAATTTTAAATTCTCATTGTACCCTTGAACTAATGTTACATCATCAATTATACATCATGTAAAAATAAATTATCAGGAGAGTAATTAAGGAATACTAACCCACTTTCTTTCACTTTTCTTTCTCCCATATCAAACATCCAAGAGAAAAATCATTTTCTTTTCTCTTACTTTCCTTTCTTTTACTTTCTCCATTTTTCTTTTCCCTAGCAAATGAATGGTTTCTTAGGGTTTAACGGTCTAACTTTGTTTATTAATACTTATATTTAATATTTTTTTTTAAAAAAACCTAAGTTATATTATTAAACCACAAGGATTAATGAACCTTAACCACAGTTAAAAGGACGATGTGTTGACTTGTGGGTGCAAGTTCAATCGGAATTGGCTGTGATCCCATCTAAATTTTAATTAGTAACGGGTGCGAGTCTCTTAAGCAATTGAAAAAGAGTTTGGATCCTAGCATACTGCGATTGAAAGGGAGAGCTCAATCGCACTCAGTGAGCCATGAAATTGTCATTTTAACTCTGGTTAAAGGGTTTTAACTCCTAGGTTAATATTTTGTTTATATTTTTTCTCAAAACTAAAGATAGATCGTTAAATTTTAAAGGTTTGTTAATCTGAACCATATTTAACCAATGTTAAAAGAGCCATGTGTTAACTTGTGAGTGCTCCCAGTTCAATCACGATAGACTTTATCCCAACTCAATTGAAAAACCTAGAATTTATTAACAAGTGTCAAATGTCAGTCTCAGAGTTAGTGCTGTGTGCATTGTGTGTGTACATAAAACTACTGTGTTGGGTAAAACCTAACTTGAAAACAAAGGTCATGCATGTATCATGGAGGGATGGGTAGGACCCTAGGGTTGACAATGTGTGACCTTCTGCGTGAACCTGTCCAACCCATGGGCCAAGTTTGATGTTTTTGACTGGTGTGTACTGGGCTCTAAATCAAGGTATATTTTATTCCCAATGCTTAGGTTGGGAAGAAGTTCATGTTTCCGCTCAGAGGCAAGAGGCGGAGCCAAGATTTTATTATAGGGGTACACAATGGTGATTGAAAATGTTAGTAATTATTGATGAATTTGTAAGGAATGATTAAGTGGGTACAAAATATTTTGAGTTTAGGGGATTGAGGGTTTGGGGATATAGCCTCGAATTTTTTTTGCTGATTAAGTTCATGTGATTTCGTCCATACTATATTACGGGAATTGTTTGTCCTATAGGTTTACATGTACAGTTCTCGCCTTGCCCTTGTCCTCTGGCTGTGCCCTGTCAAATAATTAAATAACAAGTATAACAAGGGTTTGGGGGCATAGCCTCGAGTTTTTTTTTGCTGATTAAGTTCGTGTGATTTCGCCCATACTATATTACGGGAATTGTTTTTCCTATAGGTTTACAGGTACAGTTCTCTCCTTGCCCTTGTCCTCTGGATATGCCCTGTTATATAATTAAATAACAAGTATAATAATATATTTTGTTTTCAAAAGTTTAGGGCCCTTGCCCAATAGTTATGTCTTATTAAATAATTAAGTAATATATTATAATTTTTTTTTTCAAAAGTTTAAGAAGAGAGTTGCCCCTTGACTCATGATTATGCTCTATTAAATAATTAAACAACATTGTATTAATATATTTCTTTTCAAAATTTTTAAGTGGAAATCTGCCCTCCATGCCTCATGGTTTATGCCTAATTAAAAAAAAAATTCAAAATCAGGGGGCACCCATGCCTATGCTACGCCCTATTAAAAAAAAATTGTTGATTTTTCAAAAGTTGAGAGGGGCATGTGCCCATCCCTTGGTCTAGGCTCCTTTTTTTTTTTTTTTGGTAGGCTGAGTTGCACCACAAGATGATTACTGAAGGCAAGACAAAGAAAAACCCATAAACACTCACACACGCACTTACTCACACACACTACACATGCAGACCATACACAACCCAAATAAGCTTCATCCAAGAGCTTCTCAAAACAGGTACCAATCGTTTGAGACGCTTTGGTGCTCATAAGGGGCATGATATAAATCCGATATGAGAATAAACTAGACACAAACACACACACACACACACACACACACACATATATATATATATATATATATGTCATGCCCTAAAACCTACACACAATACATCTCATATTTGTGTCGATTCTAAGGTGTAAACCTCGAACAAATCCCGAGGTAATGAAATTTAATCTAAATAAATTATCATTAACAAATGCATATCTCTAGCATTAAGTTTAAACTAACAAGAGCAAATAAAGTAAAACTGAATTCATTTAAAATCTCACTAACATGACACTCTATCTCAACTGAAAATTACTAACTAAAGTTCTGAAATGAAATCTAACAGTTAACTAAGTTCTTGACCGTTCCATCTAAGTCCTTCAAATACTTCCTGAAAAATCAATAAATATAACAAGGGTGAGCTTTTGGCTCAGCAAGAGAATACAACAACATGCAACAATTATAATAAATAAAACAATGAACGACATATATGAATATGCATCATTTAATTTATCAATTTACATAGTTCTTCTGTCAATTAGGTTTACACGTAGTTTACCCTATTGACAACAATATCATCTTTTATAGTCTTATACAGGGACCTTTAAGTTTATACGTAGCTCACCTAAGGTAATCACCCTAAAAGGCACGCAACTTCTCAGTGGGATTACATAGAGCTCTCTCTTAGACTTTAGACTTATAGAGTCTCTTCCTCTCTATTTGTCATTTCTTGATCTTATTCCATTTAATTCATTAATCACATTCTTTATTATAACATCCCATACCAATATAATAAATAAGAAATAATATAATACAAAGCTAAAACAATTACAATTACACAAGATAATAATTGAAACCAATTTATTTAAACATGTCATTCTAAATAAAGAGAGAATACAATTTACTTAATATGCTCACAGTACTAACAATTCCAAACTAATTATTTTACAAAGAATAAAATAAATAAATAAATTTATTTTATTTTATTTTCCTTCTTTTCTTTCGTTTTGTTTCGTCATTTATTATTTAATTAATTAATTTTTATTTCATAATCTATTTTATTAATTTATTTTTCATAATTTTATTTAATTAATTCAATAAAATACAGTCCCCAAAACAACCATCGCAGAACACCCAAAACGGCGCCACCGATCAATCGGCGGGTCGCCTGCGATTGATCAGTAACCACCGATCGATCGGCCCAAGGCCTCCGATCGATCAATGTCGGTGATTTGGCTGGGAAACGCCAGCCCAAACCACAAGTTTCGATTTTTTTTCAACTTTCTGAACTTTTTTCTCGATTTTCCAACCTTCGAAACCTGTGTTAATTTATCCACCATTGTTCTTTCAATTTATAATTTTCATTCAAACATTATTTATGCATTATACTTCAATGTGCATAGGTCTTTATCCTAGATATCACACAAATATTAATAAATCTATATAAACTCAAGATAAAACCTATAATCGAAAACTCTAACTCTAGGGGAGTATTCACTTGCCTCAAAGGTTCGAATCACAGACTTTTATTACTCCAATCTTATCCGAACACATTTGTCTCGAATGATCAAACCACCACAAGGGAGAAAAATTAAATCTCCAAGTCTCGAATCTCGATCTAAGCGCTTGAAAGCTCTACCAAAGTGCAACCCTCTTTTCTTTTCTCTCTCATGTTCTATTCTCCAGAATTTCAGTTTAGCAATTTATGAGGATTAGGCTTATCATGTTCTATATATATAAATCATATTTTCTTAATTACCAAAACGCCATTAGTGGCCCTTGTTTGTTTATAGGTTCTAACTAATCACAAATAAAATTACTCTTATTCTCAAATTATATCCCACTTCTAAATAGTTAATTACCTGTGATTAATCGAAAAATAAATTACTATCTTACCCCTACTAAAGAAAATTATTGAAATACCCTTATATATAGCAAAATAATTTTAAGAACATTACAATATATATATACTAGCGGGTGGCACATGCGATGTGCGTGAGAGCGAGGGGAAGAAGTTAACCACAATTAATAGGAGTTAAAAAAGACACGTGTTAACCTGCAGGTGCAATTGAACTCTCCCCGAGTTCAATCGTGATTGGTTGTGGCTGTGATTCTATTCTTTAAATAGATAGATAAGCAAGAGGTAGTTTGGAAATTAAAGTAAATCATGAAATCAAAGTTTTGTTTTATATGAGGGTTGTACGGGAATTTTGGATAAATCAGTAGCCTGCCTCTCCCATTATAATAGTAAGGATAAGGAAAAGATATATCCTAGTATATATTATATTTATATACATATCCGTGTATATGTATATATAGTACCTTAACTAGCAGATGCCAAATCAAATTAAGGGGGATTGGATTTCGTCTAGCTCACGCCCCACAAGCCAACACATGTCCTTTTTAACACACCTTAACTATGGTTAAGATTTACTAACCTTTAGGATTCAACCTTGTAACATTGGTTTGTAGAAAAAAAATATTAACTACATAACTAGGGTTAAAATGACAGTTAAATGGGCTCTGCAAGTGGACCCGACTTTGGTTAGACGGGGCAGACCAAATCCGAACCTAATTAAGGTTGGAGAAACGAATAGAAATTACGTAGGGGCAGGTTCCAGTCATTCGAATGATTGAATGATTGCCTCTTATCCACCTCCAATTCAATTCCTCTCCCTATGGTCGAGATTCCTTAATTAGCAGATATTGGGCAAAACCTGAAATATGTTAATTATTGAATTTTACTATAGGAAGTAGTATCAATCCAATACTGAAACACAGTAGGGCTTTGTCCCGGTGGTAGTGTATCCCCTGTTTTGGGGGGAGGTACCGAGTTCCATTTCTGAGAGGGTGAGAGTTTGTATATACTCTTCAACCGTCCACTAATTGAACAAATACTAACACCTAACCGGCGTTGCGGCCTAAATGAATATCTCGATCCAAAAAAAAAATTAGACTGAAAAAGTGATTATTCTTTTATATTAATATGTTACGAAAATATCTTTCTTAATTAACAGCAACTACTAATTCCAAAAATTTACTAATAAGCAACAAATATAGAATCACAGCCAATCACGATTGAATCGGGGGAGAGTTCAATCGAACCCAGAGGTCAACATGCATCTCTTTTATCCCCTATTAACCATAATTAAGATTTACTAGCCCTTAGGATTTAACAATCTAACTTGGTTTTAGAAATTATATTTTTTTTAAAGAATTTACCTAAGGGTTAAGAATTTTTAGCCTTAGGGTTTATTTTGTTAATATTTTTTTTCTAAAAACCATTTATTAAATCTAAGGATTCATGAATCTTAACCATGATTAATAAGCGTTAAAAAGAACATGTGTTGGCCTGTGGTGCAATTGAACTAGATCTCGATTTGATCTCTAAGCAACGACATCATAATGGTAAGTGCAATCTAACCTTTCATGTATCTGGGTCTGTGCAATCTGACCCTACATTTATTGGATCATAATTTGAAATTATCATTTATTTCTACAAATAGTAAGCCAAACCCTTTTTTTTCTTATGATATTTCTCCAAATAGTAAGCCGCATCCCTTTTTGCCCATCCAGGATAGGGCAGTCCACGGATTCGATGATTACTATTTCAATGACCTGGATCAATGAAAACTTTATAGGTATTTTTTTTTTGTCTGTGATGGGCATCATTTACCTGCGTCATTTGTCGTGATACTGTATTTTTACTCTAGAAAATAATAAAACAAAAACAATAGTGTCCATACCTGCTCCAAGTTTTTACTCTGGTTGTAAGACTAGAGGTAGCCTTAATCTTAGGCCTTTCTTTTCTTTTAGGTTAAAAATAAACAGGTGGTTGGCTCAAATTAAGAGTAGGAAGGCCTAAGTGTAAGGTTAGCACTCTTAATTTGAAATATACATAAAGCTGCACCCTGGAGGAGCTAAAAATCGTGTCTACCTCCCTGGGAGGTATATATATTAAATAGTCTACAAATGAGTGGTAAGGTATTAAATCCAAATCCAAAGTCAAACCCTAAGTAAAATGAGAAGAAATTAAGACGAGACTATATTTTTTTAGGAGTGCTAGCCCCATATGTACTAAGTTAAAAAAAATTTTCCACATACTTAGTGTGGGTGCAACAAGTGGTGTTGTTACCTATAAAAGAGACATGGATTGACACTTGTTGCCACCACCTTGCATCTGGGAAGATTAGGACTAGGTCTAGGATTTTTGTTTAATTTTAATTTTTATTTTTTTATACTCTTTTGTCATGTTTAAAGAAAAAATAATATAATAAAGTGAAAGACCATCTATAGGATGGCCCTAATTAAAATTCAGATTTTTATTAGGGTTATCATAGTAAGCTATTAAATCCAACTCCAAAGTCACATCCTCTAGTAAAATGAGAAGAAAGACGAGTTTTATGGCTTTCTTTTTGAGGAGTGCTAGCCTCAGATGCACTAAGTTAAATTTTTTCCATAGACGCAGTGTTGGTGCAACATGTAGTGTTGCTACCTATAACAGCGAGATGGACTGATACTTGTTGCCACCACCTTGTGTCTTGGGAAGACTACGAATTTCTGTTAATTTTGTTTAATTGTTTTCATATTCTTTTATCATGTTTAAATTAGAAAAAATAATATAATAAAGTGAAATACCATCTATAGGATGACTCTAATTAAAAATTCAGAATGTATAGATGTAAGTTATCGACCTTGATGCTCCTTCAAACATCATGTACTCCCACGACAAGGTTTTATGTCCATGCTAGTGGTATAATACTCCCATCTAAAAAGGCATTGGTGTTATACTAATGCCTTTGGAAACCAAATGAGGCAACGGGGAAATATCTAAATATTAGGAGTATTCGTACATCGTCCCTTACAGTAATTGGCTAATAAATGGGTAAATTAATGAGGAATGCTCTAAGAATACTCTCACAGTTCTAAGAGTTTCCATTCTCTTCCCTTTCTTGATTAAAAAAATAAATAATTATATGTTAGCTATCTTACTATTGGCCTCCCACTATTAATGTAATCTGTTTTAGAATCTAAAAAAGAGTGAGAAATATGGAAATGAGAGTATTCTTAGCATTCCTCTTCAATCCTTAGTTTGGGTCGACTCCAGCTTGGTTCAAGTCAACTAAGCTTAGGGCTATCAATGAATTTGGATAATATCCAAATCCGGTCATCCGAATGTTCATACACCTACTTATCTAATGAAATGAATCCGAATATCAATTAGTCAATCCATTTATAATAGAAGCAGATTTGGATAGTGGTATATCTTCTTAGATAAATATCCGGGCCGAATAATCATAATTTATAATACACTTTCAAACATGCATGCTGTTGGTGTATAATAATTTATCTACATAAGTTTGAAGGTAAAATTGCAATGTTAGGAGGTCCATTTTGTAATTGGAACATCATATATAAATACATCTCAAACCGGCCATCAACCCTTATATTCTCCTCTCTCGCCTCTTCCTCTTTAACTTCCTGCCATACCCTTAGTTAGAAGCTGGCATCTCTCTCTCTCTCTCTCTCTCTCTCTCTCTCATGCCCTAAGCTACCACTAAGTTTTCAACCATTAATCTCTTTTCATAAGAAGCCCTTAAAGTCGGCAACACATTCTCTAAGAGGGTTAACTATCTCAATAGGTGGTTGGTTTGCTATCCTAATTGTAAGCACCTAATTTTTACACTCTGCTTAACCACGGTTAACGTCTTATAACCATAGTCAATCAGTGGGGTCCCCAGTTGAACCCTAGACAAACCCTAGGTATACCCTATACCCTAAACCCTTAGGCAAACCCTAGAATCTAAAACCATTCGGGCTCAAGGCCCATTTCATCCAAAACCTTTGACAAATCCTAGCTATACCCTAATCCCTAAACCCTAGTTAAACTCTAGGTATGCCCTAAACCCTAGTTAAGCCCTAGGTATACCCTAACTTTCGGGCTCAATGCCCATTAGCAACCCCTAAGCTTAAAACCTAGGCTAACCCTAGCTAAACCCTAGGTCTAACCCTAGGTAAGCCCTATACCTAGCCCTAGTCCTAGCCCTAGACCTAGCCTAAACCCTAGGGTATGAGTCCCATGAGCTCAAGGCCCATCGAGCTAGTCCAAAGCCAAAAGCCCAAAGCCTAGGCCTTTGGTGGGCCCAAACTTGGGCCCACAACACTCTAGGGTCCACTAGGGTGGGGCCCACACCCTTTGAGTTCAAAAACTAGGCGGGAAGCACCCCAAAATAGCAAACCCAGTTGCTTTCGGCCCACAGTGTGTGAGGTTTTAGCCAAAACAAGTAAAGTCCCTAAGTATCGGTAATTAGATTACCGACATTTTCATTCTCTTCTTCTTCAGGAATTGCGGTAATGACATTACCGCCATTACCTGATTCCGAAAACCTGTGTATCAGCACCCACCTGAGCACATTGGGGCTGCTCCCATTGGTCCCCTACGCTACTCTTAATGCCGAAATCACCCTCAGACACTTCCCCTTTGTCCTATAAAGCCCCTACCCCCTTGGGTTCAAACTCCACGCCATTTTCCCATACCTCAAACCTCTGCCAAACTCCAAACACCCATAGGGGAACCCTGCATGAATCCAACCAGCACCACTCCTTCATCCTGAGACCACCCTTAGGCCTGCCTTAGAGTCCCTGATATCTCTTCAGCACCACCAGGTGCCACTGCTGCTTAGCCATCTCCTCTACAGACGACTATTAGCAGGGTAGGAATATCTTCTCTTTTTTTTTTATTCCGTAAACTGCCTTGTAAGGCCCCTGGTCCTGTTCCAGGGGCCATTTTTTTCTTGTCTTACTGTTTTAGCCTCGTATCAGTCGAGGATAGGACATCCTCACCTTCATCATAGGTGTGGGTGGATCCCTTGAGGCTTAACTTGGGTTAACACCCCTTACAATTTGCTTGACCACTCCCCTTAGGGTCTGGGGGTCCCTCAAGCCATGAGGGAACCCTTAGACCCCAGCTGGTGCAGCCCCCAGTGGGGGAAATCATTTTTTTGAAAAAAACTTGTAATGTCGGTAGAATATTTACCGACATTTTTAAACCTCTCTGTAAACCCTAGTTTAATCGTGATTAATGTGGGTCCTGATCAGTTCCAGGGCTATGGTTAGGTTGTTCTGACCTTAGGCTAACTCCCCTAAAAAAATCAGACCTTAACTCAGAGTTTAACCGTGATTAACAGGGCCTTAAACTCAGGTTAGCATACTGTCGGTAGTTATATTACCGACATTTTGAAGTTTTTTTAGTAGTGCCTTTGGGCCCTTGTGGGGTCCACACCATGCATGCTCTGGGGCCCACTGTAGGCCCATTGGAAAGCCCTGACTCTCCTCTTTCTCCCTGTAAAGTTTCAAACCCAGGACTCAAGCCTAACTATGATTAGTAGAGCCCTAAACTTTGGTTAACAGACTGTCGACAGTCTGATTATCGACAATCAGAGACCCCTTTTCGCTAACTTTGGGCCCCTGTGGAGCCATGCCTGAGCTTCTTTTGGCGCTCCAGGCACTTCAAGCTATCTGTGCATGCCTTTACATCCCTCTGGGGTGATCCCTAACTGTAGTTAACTTAGTGCAAACTCTAGTTAAAAAATTACTGTAATGGAGGTAATCCGATTACCTTCATTCTTGATTTTTTTAATTTTGGGCTTTGTATAGGGTCCAGAACTGGTAGGAGGTCATTCTAGATCCTGTCATACCTTCTGGGTCCATTTTTGACTGACCTTGACCCTTAACCATGGTTAAGATAGCCCCCTGTTAAATTTTAACCATGGTTAAGCACCTCTTAACCCCACAAAAATTTTAAGAAATCCCAAAAAATCATAAAAATACGAAAGACCAAAAAATGAATATCTTAGACTTTTTAACTATGGTTAGCACTCCTAACTATGGTTAACCATCTTTTAACCCCGGTTAGCAACCCTGACCATGGGTTAACACCCCCTTAACCTCCGGGCTTCATCCTTGGCCTATCAGGCCCTAACCCTAGTCTATCGGACTACCCTTTGGCTTACCGAGCCCATACCTTGAACATTGACCAACTTCGGTCAAACAAAACCCTAATCACCGGATTATGCATATTAGCCACCCTTGGTGCATGCACACACATCTCCTAGCCTTGGCATGAGTTCATGTATTAGAACTACGCTTGATTTGATCTCACCTGTATGTGAGTACGTAGGCAACTCAACCCGGGTTCGACCCTCGTTAACTTTTATTTCTTAGATTAGTATTAACTTAAACACTTTGACATTTGATTAACTTTGAACTTTAATTTGGCTTAAACTTAGCAAGTCGGGAACCACTAAAAGTAGAAGTGTTGGGGTACCTAACCCCTTCCCCGAACTTAACCGAACCTCTTACCCTGATCTCTGATCGGAGACCAAGACCTTATCTAACATTTAGGGGGACTTATCTTTTCTGAATAAATAGGTGGCGACTCTAAACACTTAACAATCATGTGAGATTTTTTAGGGAGTGAAATCCCATGCTCATACTAACATAAGGCTCATATAAGATGGGAAAAGAAAAATAGAGAATGAGATACGTTATATAAGTTACTTGAAGTAAAATAATAAAACTTAACATCAAACTCACCTTATGTAGCTTAAAGTGACTTTCTTAGACTTCTTCCTGTCAAGCTCTTCAAAATGGAGTGGGAGCAAGGTAAGAATTCCTAAAGTTCAAAGGCTTAGCTTCCTAAGCTAGGCTAGTATGAGGCTTAAAGGATTAGGATTAGTGGTTAAGTAACTAAAGAAAGCTAGAATTAAGAGAGATTAGGGTGAGAGGTGGGGTAAGATCAAGGGGTTGGAGAGTTGAAAAGTCCAGAAGTTTTCAATTTGGAATCTTTGAAGTGTCTTTAAAGAGCCAAATGAGAATATTTATAGGATAATGAGGTAGACCATAGGTACTTTGATCATTTTAAAATGTTAAGGGCCTCTCGATCATCTTAATAGAGTTAATGTAATTTTATGAGTTTAAATCTTCTAAAATGACGACTACGTACCTCACCAAATAACAAGTAGTACCTATTATCTCAATTTTAGATGTCAAAAGTACTGTAAATGTTCAAAGCAGGGACAAGGTAATTACTTGCAAATATGTCCAACCATTTAGTAGGTGACTATCATTTTAATGTACAACATGAAAAAATATACTGTCACTGGTTAAAGCAACAACAAAGTTGAATTTACTTACACTAATTGAAGGGTTTGTCCTTTCAAGTTTTGGCATGGAAAATAGTACGATCGTTGTTTGTAACAACATATCTATTTAGGGCTTAAAATGACTGTGTCATCATTTCAAAAGATGATAACCTCTTGGAAGGCCAAAATGATGGTGTCGCTCTTTCAAACATTGACACAAGCTCCTTGGGTTTGGAAAATGCCCCTCCTTTATGCGCTTTGCTATAATTTGCCAACGTTATACTAATTTTCTGTAAGAGTTGCAAATTTTGAACAAATTATCATGGGTTCAAAGTGTTGAAAAGTGATTTGTGAAGGTTCTAAAGTGTCCTATGGTTAAATTATATGTTAAGGAACTTTAAGAAGTTGTAGGATCTGCATCAATTGCAATTTGAAGAGTACCCAAGTGTGCACAAATAGAGTGTCTACACTTATAAATTCTAAAAATCTCTAAACTTAAACATCATCATTCTCTTCGCCTCTTCTCCTCTTCATTTCAGTATAGGTGACACTCCGGTGGTAGAAAGCTTTGATTGTTCATTTGTCCCCAAACCCTAAAAATCCCTAAACCGTAAACAACAATTTATAAGTTGTCTCTTTGATTCCTCTTCATCATCTTCAAATTTTAAAAAAAAATTTCCCTTCATCTTCGAGGACTGCTCGTGACATGGTAATGTAGCGATTATGGTGGGTTACACTGTGAAAAGAATATAGACATGAGCTACAAGTTTTTTTTTTTTTTTGGTGTTTACACTTGTATTAAATTTCAAAGAATATAATAAAATATGGATTAATATAGCTTTCTATTCCACCATTAATATTGTGGGGGAATACCTAGTACCAATTATGCACCAATCTCCTAGTAGGGTCTTCTGTGAATATCCATTTTATATTTACTAGCAGTTCTTACTTCATATATATAGGACATAAGATTGCTTTTTTTTATGGGTTTGAGATTTGAAAAAGAAAATCATAGAGATATGTTAGTTATGATTATTCTTATTTGATGAGAAAACATCTAATTATCAGAGCCCTTGTAGAAAAAGGGACACCCATGATATTGTAATGGAACAATTCAAACATTTAATCAAGTATGGATTTAATTTCATATTTTTAGTATTTTCCAAGTATTATAGCGAATTTAAAATAATTAGATATAACACTATTATTTCAAATTCACTCTGTTTTATATAATGAGATTTTTGCAGTAAGTCTTGACACTCATTTTTAAGATCTAAATAAAAGTAATTTCGATATATATATATATATATAAACAATTACCGGCAATTTGAATAAGCTTATCCTCATGTTTCTTCATAGACATCCAATAAAATTGGGAAGCAAATTGCCTGTGATATTCCTTATGGCATGAGTGTTGGAATGCCAAAATCTTTTCTACGATTTTTTACAGCTGGTAAATTGATCATCTTTTCTACAACTTTTTATAGGTGTTAAGTCGATCCATGCAAGATAAGATGCATAAGATATCTTGGCCTTCCAACACTCAAAGAAACACTCAAAGATCACAAGAAACATCACAAATGATTTGTATCCATAAAATTTGATATAAGTTTATCTTCATGCATTACCATTTTTTTTTTTTTTTTCTGGAATAAGGGTATCTGGGTCTCTTAGAACAACCCGACTAAGTCCCTCTTGCCGTGCAACTCCTCTCATATTACACAACCAGAAAGCCTAGATAAATATCGAAAGGTTGCCGATAAGGGAAAAAGAGTCGAACTCAAGACCTCCGCTTCTTTAGCGCTTCTTTTGGAGTGGTCTTGGCCACTAGTCCAAACTGGACCATTTTACTATTTCGAACCGAACATGATGCCTATTTTCCAGGACATCAAAAACATTTATATTCATTAATTAATCTATTAACATGAATCTATCAATTCACAACAAATAAACATATTTTGAGGTTTTCTTGTCGCGATAAATCGACGGAGAGGAGCAATATTTGGTCGGGGGGGGACAAGTACGTTATTAATGCTCTTTCAGCTATGGCGGCATGGCTACCCGTACGGATGTACAAAAACAACCGTCTAACTTTCGAAATAAATTCAAAATAGTTTTTTTAATAACATTTGTTTTCAACTCATTCAGCCAGGTCCGATCATTTTAGAAAGGAGAATGTAATCTCCCAAGCAGACTCGCTACTTTTATAGGAAATGACAGTACACTTGCCGTGTCTTTTTCCATAAAAGGGCGACTATCCGTTGAGCGAGTTAAAAAAAAAATTGCCCTTTTCTTCTCTTCTCTCACAACCTGACATTATCACTTTATTTGAGTGGGGTTTTATGATGCACTCTTACCAACAACCCTAACAAAGTAACAGGGTGCAGAGGAAAAGCGTATCCCCATTCCCCGGCTCTCCCTCTTGTCAAGTTTCCACGTTTCAGTTATTTGGATTCTAGGATTGGTGGGTTATTCTGGGATTTCTTCACTTTGATCTGAAAATAGTTTTTTTTACTTATTATACTAGGGTTTGGCTTAGATACTAGGCGTAATTTGGAAAAAAGCAGAATCTTATACTCTTATTGGCTATTACTCATCATTGCTTTTTTTTTCCTTCTATGTCACTATATATATATGTAAAGATACAACTTTCCTTTCATGGTGGTTTTTGTTTGATTTTCTGGGGTTTTTTTTTTCTTCCTGTGTAAAGGGGTTTTGGATTGGTCCAGGAAGAATGGCGAGAACGAAAATTCAGATAAAGAAGATAGACAACACGACGGCGAGGCAGGTGACCTTCTCAAAGAGGAGAAGAGGGATTCTTAAGAAGGCTGAGGAGCTCTCCATTCTCTGTGATGCTGAGGTCGCTCTCATCATCTTCTCTGCTACTGGAAAGCTCTTCCAGTATTCCAGCTCAAGGTACCTTTCCCTCTTTTTTCTTCTCCTTTTCAGATGATATATAGTCACTACCATGATTGATGTATGCTTTTTATATCACTGTACGTCTTCTTAGTGAGAGAGAGAGAGAGGTTTAGATTGACCTTTACCAGCAACAAAAGCTAGCTAATTTTCTCTGATGGTTTAATGAGGTTTCTAAGTATCAGTTGTAAAATAATCTATAGAGCAAAAGAACTTCGCAATGCACTGAAATCTACGCTGGAATTCCCTGGTTTGCTGTGTAAATTTACACATAAACAAAAAAGGCTAGCTTTTCTCTCATGGATTAGTGAAAAGTTCAGACTATTGATTGTAAATATCTCTCAGATCAAGAAGAAAACAAAAGAACCTCAGTCCTGATCCACCAAAATCTCAGATCTCAGGTTTCTCGAATTTATCAACCTTCAGATTTATATATAGAATGACGAGATATTAGAAACCCTAGTACGATTCTTCTTTTTTCTTTGGTTGGTCTCTCCAATCGATGAATTAGGTTCTATAATTTAGAAGGTTGTTCTTCAGCTCCAGTTGCAGACAGAAGCATAGGCTCGGGTCAGTTAAAAACATCTTCTAGGAGTGAAAAGCTTAGTATATATGATGCATTTGTGGCCTTTCAAGCTGCGATCCTCCAATCCTTAAAGCATCAATCATAGATAAAGGAGCTATTAAGGGACAAGGATGTTTTAGAGAAACCAGTGCTTTACTTAGGGTATAAATTAGAGTTTATCGAAAGGAAAAGGCAACTATATCTAAAGGGAATTACAAAGAAGAAGAAAATTAGAATTACAGAAAGGTGCCCCCCACCCCCACCCCCACCCCGTCTGATGGGGAGGAGTTACCCATCAGTTTGTAATGCGAAATGGGCGGATTCTTCTAAATGGGTGCGGGTGTCCGATCCCGACACTATTGATTTCTGATGGGATACTTCTGGATTGTTTTCCTACTTGAGGCATACACCTTTTTCCAGGGCGTTCACCATATGGTTGGTTTGCCATTCAAATTATGGCATTAGAGCAGTATAAATTGTTGAGAACAAAAGTACTGCTCCAGGATATTCAAATGGTTGAGTGCCACTAACTGACCTCTCTTTGTTCCCTCAATTAGTGGTCTCATGGTGCTTACTCAGTACTTTTTCTGGGGAAGGAATGGACATATATGGCTATTTAAAGACTCAACAGAGTTTGTAAAATAATAGTCGTCGTCGCGACATTTTATTATCCATCATGTAGTGGGGAATTAGTTGCCATTTTGTGAACTTTTCCCCCATAAAATAATCTTCGTTATCAATAACCTAACACATGTCTTTCCCATAAAGAAGGTGTGGTTAGCATTGCCCTATATAATCACTAATTCATATTTCTAAATTAAGTAAAGTCTTAGGTAAGTATAAATTGTATTTTTTCTCATAAAATAATAGATTATTTTATCCTTGAAATAATTCACATCAATTTCAACAAAACTTTACAAATCATATTATAAGTTTTCTCACAAAAAAATAAAATAAAAAATTTCTATAAACATCTGATCTAATCAATTTGTTCTACTGTGGAAATCTCAAAACACATATTAACCAAATTTTGCCGGTTAATCATTTATCCATATTCTACATGATATTAATCAACACTTGCCGATAATACCCAACCCAACATGGACAACCTCACCATATAATCTGGTACTGCATGTTCGACATCATAATACTTCTCGTTATGCAAAATACAAACCTATTTTGCTGCAGTAAGATTAACATAAAATAGTGTACACCTGAACTAGTGTTTTCGGGAAAATGTCACAGTCCACAATGCTAGTTGATTTGGATTCACACATTCAGTGCCATGGACAGTTGAGTTAGTCACATGCCCTGAATGAGTACCCAAAGGTTTGCGTTTTACTCGCTTGTAACTTCCATCTGTTTCCTTGTTAATGTAAACTTCCTTGTTTTCATGACAATCCTTTTACCATCTCCTAGCATCATATCCTGGTCAAACATTAGCGGTCCTCCTAGTCCCGTGGCTTGTGGCTTGATATAGTTGTTATAAAAGAATAAGTGACATTGTAAGAAACGAAAAAAGAGGAACCAGAATTAGAGTATCAGTTGAAGGCTCAAGACAGAAATCAAATTCAGTCTGTAAATAATATCAATTGTAATCATTGGTCATGGTGATTTGTATGAACCATCCAACTGATAATTCATCTTAGTTTGGCCTTAACCCCAAACTATGGTAGTTGCTACGTATTATGTAAATGAAGTATTTATGTAATAATGTGTATGAGATACACCTCATTACTAGTATATATGCATCATCACAATCTTTGATTAGCATCATACAAGATTTGACTGGTATTAAATTATCTTGAACTAAATTATATTAGATTGCGTTCCGTCTTTATATCATTATCATTTTATATAAACTCTGATAATGGTCATTGTGATTAACATACTTAAGAATATCAATAAACTTTGATTTCTATCATGGTACTAGAGCAAAATAACCACCTGTTTTGATTGCCAACTAGCGGGAAGAAAAATTACTGGTCGTTTGGCCATAACTTTTTTATTGCTCCATTTTGCCTTTGAATCAACACACATCTAGGTAATGCATACACATCTACCGACAAACGCGTGAATTCAATTCCCATGTGTTTGTGAGGGAGTATTAAGGATATAAAGTACTATTGAAATAATGTGTTGGGGATGCATGGTACACCATTATCTGTGTATTTCAACACAATCTTAAATGAGAATCATATCAAGTTTGATTAGTACTAGATTTTGTTTCATCTTTAAATCATTGTCATCTTTATGGAAGTCCTGATAAGGGTCATTGTAGCTGATTCATCTACGAGTACCAATGAACTCTGATTTCTATCACTATTAATCTACTTGACATTTTTGTGTGTCTCCCTGTTATATGATGTGGGGGTTTATAGGGCTATCCTCTTCTCAAACCAGTTTGTGGTGGAAGCTGATACCTTTTGTTGCTGCGAAACTAGTCGTTTTTTATTCACTAGATTAATAATAGTTCACACAATGTTGCATTTGATTAAAAAAGAAGTTTTAGTGGGGCGATTGAATGGATGTTCTAATTCTTGTAAGCATGGTTTAAAATATCGGAATCAAGGCGCGTAGCGTTTACTCAAAATTAAGAAACACATTTTGGGTTTGCATTAAAACATTGTAGAAATTTAAGAAACGCAAGGAAATTCATGGCAACTTAAAACCAAACTTATTTTCATGTAAAAATAAATTAATAGAGTTAAAAAAATGGTAAATAGAATCCAACTACTGCCATTTTAACTATTTATAAGAGGTACTACAATGCATTTCCTTCTAAAAGTGTGGATGTGCTGCGCTTAGATGAATAAATATACCAAATAACATTATACAATTAAAAGGATAATTCGTTAATGAAGATTTCAATTTTAGGTGATACACGTGTTTAAAGCTAACATGCGTGAATGACTAAAAGCACAACAAACCTAAAAAACTAGAAGGCACGATAAAGACATTAATTTAGGAAATAGACAATATGTACGATTAATAGTGCCTAACACTAGTATACACAATTGGAAGTGCAACAAAAATAAAAAAACTCACTAAGAAATGGTAATTGCTTACCTAGATGGCTTATTAATTCCACATTGAGCTACTACCAAGCTCAAGATCACTATCTTCATTCCATACACATCACTTTCATTTAAGTTAAGAATAAATGTATAATAATTTTAGTATAGATAATTTTATTAGGGAAATATTATGCTTGGAAAATAATAATGTAATATTAATGAGATACACAAGATCTCATAGATAATTTAGATTATTATCTTAGATTTAGATTGATATGAATTAGATTGATTGAGATTACGATTAGATTATGTAGGATATCCTCTATATAAACCCTTCTTAGGCTAATGTGTAATTCATCCAAGATAATCAATAAATCTCTTTTCCATTATGGTATCAAAACCATCCACCATTTGGTGACCTCTTAACTATTTTCTTTCTGGTGGGTGGTGCCACCACCTCTCGCCGGGTGTGAAACTTTTGATTTTTTTAAGATAAAAACCCTATCATCATCCTCTATACCTTTCCAACCTCTAATTCTCATACTTACTCGTGCCTCACGATCTCCCATTTTTTTTCATTTATTGAAAACATCTCCAACTGAAGTTTTTCTTTAAATCACGGGTCATACGTCATGTGCTTTGAGATGATTGTAATAGCCTGATCTAGTGGGCTATCGGCTCCGTTAGACTCGTAAAAATGAGCGGGATACGATACAGATGGACTTCACAGACTGGTGGTGACCACCAAGCACAGTTAGATGTTTTAACATTCGTCAACAAATCAAGGAAGATCAAGGGTGGGGAGGATTTGACTCGTGGCAAACCCAAGATCTCAATCCTCCTGTATTTGAGGAGGACTATTAGGTAAATATTATGTTAGAAAAATAATAATGTAATATCTATGGGATACATAGGATCTCATAGATAATTTTAGATTATAGTATCTTTGATTTAGATTGGTATGAATTAGGTTGATTGAGATTATGGTTAGATTATGTAGGATATCCTTCCTTCTTAGTATCTATCATTCCCATTATATGAACCCTTCTTAGTGTAATGTGTAATTAATCCAATATAATCAATAAATCTCTTTTCTACCAGAATAAAAGACTGATTTATTGGGAAATTTTTTGGTGAATTACACATTACTCTATGAAAGGTTTATATAGAGAATGAAAGATACTAAGAAGGAAGGATATCCTACATAATCTAATCATAGTCTCAATGAACCTAATTCATACCAATCTAAATCTAAAATACTATTCTAAGGTTATAAATGAGATCCTGTGTATATCATAGATATTAAATTATTATTTTCCTAACATAATATTTCCCTGATAAATTTTACTTTTAGATAATTAGGATAGTTTATGACATGGTAGATCATTCATAGACCAATTACATATAATTAGCAATCTTCAAATAGTAGTACTTATGCTAATAACTAACAACATAATTTTTTTGTTCGTTTTTAAAAATTAAAAAAAAGTTACTTAAATCTTTTTGTTAATTATTGTAGATCCATGAATTTGACCACACATCCACATTTATAATCCATTGAGCCAATTCATAAGTTTTTCACATCTAAGAGGCTTAAGAAGGAAAAAGAAAAGACAAAGTGGGGACATGCCTTACAAAACTTGGTTTTCTGGCTTTGATTCGTTCTCCACGAAGATGAATCTGTATCTTTAATAGTAAAAAATGTGTGTTTTGATTGCATAGAAAATGGGTTTTAAAAGCAAGAGCAGAAAAACTTTGTTATTGTGTTTATGAAGCTTAAAAATAGAAATTTAAGCCTTAGGTCAATACGTTTCATGACATATTGACCTTATCATAACATACCATCACTGGTTCATGCGGCGCTTAAATTTTAACGTTAGTACAAACTTCAGTCACCTAGAAAGTGGGAACAATTTGCAAATATACATGAAATCCTATCAAAATATTGTAAAATTTTTGGAAACATTGACTGCACTGATAGTTTAAGAAGTTATAAAATGTGACAATATACTCTCAAATCTCATTGTGTAATAAATGACAAACATGTTACATAAGTTTTTACGCATGCCCATTGCTTTAAAAGTCAAAGTTTCACATTATATGGTCTATATCTAGAAAGTATTGCATTCGGAACTATGTATAGACACAACACATGAATCATAGACTCATATCTACATAGAGTTGAGATGTGACTTAAAATTACTTTTCAACTTTGAAATGATTTGTTTTAATGAATAAACCTAATTTCATTTATACGTAGGAACTTTTTCAAGTAGAAGGGAAAATGAGGATTTTCTTTGAAAAATAAGAACCAAAATTATGAGTCAATTTGGTACAAGTAAAGGATTTTGAAGTTTGATGAAATTCAGATTGCGTATATTTGGGTTGTATTCTCAAATATATAGAGTTTGTGCTACACTTGGTTACAGTCTTGAGGATTCAGTTGGTGGTCATTACGCAATTTAATTATCCCTTATTGTAATAATTTCTTAGAATAGTACTAGTGAGAGTGTTGAACCTCTTAGAACTGCTCTGGTTTCGTTGCCTTTTATGAAGATTAATTTTAAACTAATTGGTAGCAATTGATTGATTAAATTGATTTTAACCTAAGAGCATAAATTAAACTATCAGATTTTATTTTAATTAATTAAACTAAGAGCTTTTGATGATATATCGGTGAGAAGATTTAGGGTGTTTGAATCTACCATTAGCCTTATAACTGATCCTACTCTGATTTTATTCAAACCTCTCGAATTGCAAACACTACAGTGATTGACGACACGTCCCCTTTCAACTAATCAAGAAAAATACAAGGGGATCAAATCCTAGGCATATTGTATCTTCGGTTAGCACGAGTGATATACATTAAACTAGGATAGTATGATCACTCGTTTTCCTTTAGCATAAAATATCTTAGGATCTAGTCTCTTGATATATTAAAACCATTGCATAAATCTTATATTAAAATTTAATCGAAAATTAACACATGTGATTTCAATCTCAATTTCCCAACACCTAAGACAAAAATTCCATTGAAATCGAATTTGATCAATAAAACTGGTTGTTAAAACAACCCTCTCATTATGCAATAAATGTTTTATAATTAAGAAATCTAAATAAAAACAAAAGAACGACACAATTACTTGACTAGGGTTTCATCGAAACTTTAGAACGAAGAGTTAGTTCATCGCGAGGGAGGAGCACATCATCTTTATAGACAAAAACGACGAACTCATCTTCAAAACTTCATTGATCTCCAGAGCTTTTTCTCGTCTTAAAATTCAAAATTTTCAATTGTTTTCTTATGACCAGTGACTCTCTTATTTATACATATAGAGAATCCTTATTAATTTAGAAATCCTAATTGTGGTCAAACTTTTCTTTTTCTCTCTCTAAACTCTCTTAGGGTTGAATGTGGATCAAACCCTCACTTATGTAGGCAATAATAGAGTTGGAAAGTGTTTAGAAGTGTTAAAAACACTATTCATGAAACACTATTCACGCAACACTATTTACCCTATTTACAGTTTTGTCATTGAACTTTGAATAATTTTAGAGAGCTCAATTCTTATCGGATTGACCTGAAATTTGAAATATAGCTACTTTAGGTCATCTAGAATCTATCCTAAAAGTTTCATAAATTTTGGATAATCAAAAATGACCAAATATCTCTCTATTGATAGAAATGTGATTTTGGCCAATCAATCCATTAAGGTAGATTTCCGTGATTTTGCACTGTTTTATTCTTCTTTCTTTTGCTCCTCATTTATGATATTTTTATGAGTCTTTGAAGCATCTAATCTTCCATTTTATCTTCTTTTTCTCGCATGAACTTGAAAATGATAAAAACAACTAAGTACCGTAAAACAGTTTAAAATAGAACTCTATGAAACAAACAAGTTTAGTTTGAGGTGCTTAAATGTGTAATAGTTAGAACCGATCAGTTACAATTTATAGATACAACAATTAGATAAGCACCATTAGTTTGGATGGTGTTGAGATTTGAGGTGCCGAGAGTCCTTTCCTACTCTCATACGACTTTAAACGCCCCCTCAAACCTTGGTGGATGAAACATTAGTTTGGTCTTTAAAAAATGAAACTGTCTTAGGAAGTCCTTTGGTGAAAAATCTGCAATTTGATGAGGAGTTGAGACAAGCAGAACACGAACATCCCCCATGTTGACTCTTTCACGTATGAAATGGTAATCTATTTCGTTGTACTTGCTAGGAGCATGAAGAATAGGTTGGTGACCATGTACGTTGCACTCATCTTATCATAGTTGAGGTTGGACGAAGTGGAGAAAAATATTTTGAGATCATGGAGTATCTATTGCACCTATAAAATATTAGTTGTGGTAGAACCTAGAGTTCGATATTCAGCCTTTGTAGTAGACCTGGAGACCGTAGGTCATTTCTTGGGACCCAATAAATCGGTAGTGGAGCGCCTATCATCTGGATTACTTGCACAATCAGCGTAAAAAAATGTTGATATTGTAAACAAGGATGTTGGAAAAATTTTGAGTCCCTCTGTCACGCCCTGAAACCCTTATACACAAGATACCTTATATATGTATATGTTTTCGAAGCATGAACCTGAGACAAACCCCAATAGCGAATACATTATATAGACATAAAAGCATTCCAGATGTATAACATAATGAACATAATTATAAAGTTTAAATAAGATTTAAAGTGCAACTAAGTTCTTCCATAAGGTTCCTCTCCTTGAAGTTACTCACTCAGTCACTCTCAAAAGTGGCTAACAAAATGTTCTTGACATTTCATAGCTTCTCAATAGCTCATAATGACTTTCAGGTCTCTCTTGAAACAAGTCAACATATCAAGGGTGAGCACGGAGCTCAGCAAGATGAACACACATAACACATGCAATCATGAGTCATTATTACAACTCAAGTCAATTCATTTTCTTCATTCTGAATTACTTGGTCCACATCCAGCGGGCCTCAGCAACACCTCTGGAATAACTTATCTAATCCCCTACGGCGGCCCTAGGTAACGCCTCACAACACGATTCTGGATTGCACACATGTACCCTTTAGTGGTAACCCCTCGCAATGCCTCAAGGCTAAGGGTGGCAGCACACACCTGTACCCCTGTTGGCTGCCCCTGGAAACACCTCAAGGCCAAGGGTGAAATCAAACGCCGTTCACTAAGGTCAAGTCTCCTATCTGTCTAACAAGTATAATGGTGTAACAGAAATAAAGGGGTGATATCTTTCCTGCTATGACATCACATACCACATATAGCAAGACTGATCTAACTCAATTTATTAACCAAGGTAAGTTTGCTATATCTGATCATCAATTTATTAAACCTCGTAGTAGTTACAATTCCGTAGAATAACGACTCGTATGTGGTGTCGAACCACAGAAGACTGCGTTAGTTTCGTTGTCCTTTTCTCAAGATTAATTCTAAATCAATGGGTAACAGGATGAAGTAATTTGATTGAATTTAACCTAAGAGTAGAATTTAAACTAACAGATTCTATTAATCCTAATTAAACTAAAAGCTTTGGATTATATTGGTGATAAAACTTCTAGGGTGTTTGAATCCACCACTAGCCTCATAATCACATCTACAAGTATCCGTTTATGTCCCTCGAGCATAGACAATAAGGATGAGATCGACTACAAGTCTCAACTTATTGGAAACTAGCATAATTCAACGGATCGAATTCAAGGTATATCCTATCTGTGATCGGCACGAGTGATACACACTAAACTAGGGTTGTGACATCACTCGTCTTCTCTATGAATAGAATATCCTATAATTCAATTCATATTATCAATCACATAAAGATATATGAACGAATTCAATTTCAACACAAGTGAGCCTAAGACAAAGATAAACCACATTGAAATTGATTATAAACTTTAATAGTTGGTTGAAGACAACCCTCTCATTATGCAATCAGAGTTTATACAAAAAGGAACATAAATAAAATACATGGGACATGATTTCTTGGCTAGGGCTTCATCGAAACCCTAGAAACCGAAGAATTTGTTCATGGTAGGAGACAGAAACACCACTTTTGATGAAGAACACGACGAATTTGAATGCTCGATCTTCCAACCTTGTTGATCTCCATAGCCTTCTTTGCTTTCAAACTCTAAATTTCAAAACCCTTTTTGAGTTAAGAGCTTTCCCTTTTATAAAGAACCCTCTTTTAGGGTTCAATTCTTCTTTTTAGAAACTTCTCCAAGGGTAACTCTCCACTTTGCGCGCGGATTCTAAAGCTGAAAAACGCCGATGACAATTGATAGTCAGTTTGGGACGATCGATTGTCCCTTGCAGAAAATTATTTTGTGGCTACGGGTCTGTGAACGATCGACCGTCCAGACTTGGTGATCGATCGTCACTATTCTGTCCTACTATCGACCGTCATTTAGCCAACGATCGATCGTCCATGACTTTATTCGTTTTGTTTTTTCTTTCTTTGCTCTTCTCTTGATTACGGTTCTCCTTGAAGCTTTTTCATGTACTATTTATTTGATTTTACCTTGTATTACTCGAATAATCTTATCATGGACAAAGACAAACAATTACTGTAACATGCTACAAAAGAGAACTCGAAGGGGCTAACATATGTAGTTTGAGGTGCATAAATGTGTCACAATTAGCACTGATCACAACCCCAAACTTACATATTGCTAGTCCTCGAGTATTAGATACAAAAAAAATAAAAATAAGAATCTAACTACTTAACACTACATCCCCTTTCGCAGAATCCCCGATTGCATTTGGCGTATGCAACAAGCCTTTTAATCCAGGTGGCTCTAGTGGACGAGTGAAGTCTCGTGAGAGTTTACCAGTGACGATACCCACAAACATCAGTGTTTCCCTGTAACTCCCAAAATTCATGCAATGGTTAAAAGATTAATTGATATTTCTTAAACCTTTGAAATCATGATACACACAACATAATTCTCTCATTATTAACCGGCTTTATTTTTAATTCTCTACATTCTCAATTTCACACAACTTTCCCCAATTCCAAACATCTATGCCTATTAAAATTGGTCATCGGTCTCCTTTGATATGTAGTGTGATCATCCATTGACTATGTGATCTCAACCTTTTGTTTCAATAGTTGTTCTATCACCTCCTTGTCATCAGGTCCCCCTCAGTTTAATTACCGAACCAAGACTTTTTCTTGACACTTTTCTTTCTTTTAATTAAGTGAATAGTGCAGAGTCAGAGTTCATTAAGCTTTTTAGACAACCCGTTTAGCAAGTGTTAGGCCAGTGACTCCTAAACCAGAAGGTCTTAGGGCACCAGGTGTTGAGACACCCCTAGAGCTTATTAACTTGAGTCAAATATGCTCCGAACTTAGACTAGTCACTCTTATGATGACTGTTTGTTCCAAACCTCCATTGTTTGATGCGAACACTCTCTGCTTACTGAGGCAGGAGGCCCAGTTACTAGGTATGAGTTTGGTTCAAAGATTGAATAATACTAGTGGAGGTCCAAATTTTCTGTGATTCTTTATCCTTTCCAGAGCTCACACGGTTTGGCGCGAACACTCTCTACTTATTGAGGCAGGAGGCCCGGTTACCAAGTGTAAACCTAGTTAAGTAATCATTTGTGTCATTAAAATTTGATTTTTTTTTTAAAAATTTAGCCAAGGGTGATGTTCAATTTTTCGGTCACCTAACTTCTTAGAGGTATCAGAAAATCAATTGATTAAGTCGGTTTTAAACCCTACAAGACAATGTTGTAGAGTTCTTGTGCAATTCCTCAAAGTGATTTCTGACTTCCTAAGTTTTCAGCATGCATGGTTCAGTTCAGGGTATAAATTATATTTATTTGGGATCATGTGTTCTTCAATTAAGCTAATCAATAATAATTGGATTATACCATATGTATCACAGTTTGATTAAATCAATTATTTTTAGAGTTTAAACTTTTTGCATGTTCTACCATTTTGTATCATTGCACATACAAATGAACTAATCCCCAACCCCAAACTTAATCATTACATTGTCTTCAATGTAAGAGAAGAATAAAACAGAGGAGGAGATGAAACGATGTTATCTGGGTGAAGCAACCAACCATAATAAAAAACAGAAGAACGAGGGAAAACAACTATTACACAAAAATTAAACCTCAAACTTCGTGCAAGACAAAGCATGTATGGTTAGGCTCGTTGAAATGAAAACGAAAGCTACACATGACTAACAAGAAATCAGAAAGGTCAACACAGTCAAATAAATATATATATATATATATATATATATATATATCCATTAATAGACAATGCAACATCGTTCATAGTACGCACACAAAAAGAAAACAGTGTAGCATCGTATGATAATAAAGGGCAGGGGGAGACTCTCCCACATAACAAAAAGTGCTAAGCATTGCAAAAGAAATCCGAGGAGCTAGTAGTCTATTGGGGAGGTGTTGGAGGGAACTAGGCATGATACATCGGCCTCATCATGGCGCTCAGATCAAAAGTGCATTGGCCTGCTACTCGTAGAAAGGCATTTTGATCAATGAATGAGAGTGAGAAGTGATCTTTCCTAGTCATGGAGTTGAGTTTTCTATAGTCATTGCACACACGCCATCCAGTAGTAACATGAGTAGGAGCCATTTCACCTTTAGGATTGGATACAACTGTGATACCAAATTTCTTTGGTACCACTTGAGTAGGACTCACCCATTTATTATTCGAGATGGGATATATGATACCCGCATCAAGCAATTTCACAAATTTTTTTATGACCACCTCTTTTATGTTGGGGTTTAACCTCTGTTGTGCTTCGTGAGAAGGTTCGACATCCTCTTCAAGATGGATGCGATACATGCACACGGAAGGGTCAATTCCCTTCAAATCAGCTATAGTCCACCCAATGGCCCCTTTGTACTTTTGCAGCACTTTCATCAATTTACTCTCATGTTCAAATGACAAATCGGATGCAATAATGATTCGGATAGTGTCTTGAGGTCTCAAGAATGCATATTTGAGTGAATCTGGGAGAGGCTTCAACTCAAGACTTGGTAGTGCTTTGAGGGATGGGGTGGCATGAATACTAGAGTTGGGAGGGAGAGGCTCAGGCCGAGCTTTCCATGAGGGAGAATCCAAAAGGGTAGTCGAATTCAGGAGATGGTTGACTTCCTTAATGGACTGTTCGATATCATAGTCATTCGTGTTAAAATGTGTCAAATAGGCCTCGAAAGGGTCAGTGGATAGGATGTAAAGAATGGTGTCCTCAATCATCTCTTCGATGGAATCAATCAAGAAGCAATCTTCATGATCTGAAGCTGTTAAGAGGTAGTGAAGATGTTTAACCGGACTTTCATGTTTCCAAACGAGATATCCATCATCTTGGTTCAACAATTGATGCAAGCATTGGCGGTAGTCAAAAATGGTCGACCGAGGATCATCGGAATTTGTTTGTTAGGATTTGGTACCGGTTCCATGTCAAGAACTAAGAAGTCGACCGGGAAATAGAATTTATTGACTTTGATCAAGACATCTTTAATCATTCCTCTAGGCCTTTTAACAGATCTATCAGCCAATTGGAGGATGACTGATGTTGCGCTGAGCTCTCCTAACCCTAGCTTTTCATCCATCGAGTACAGAATGAGGTTAACATTAGCACCTGGATCCTTGAATTTAGGAGGGGCAGAGTGTTGGAGAATGAAACTCACTTGCTCGGTGAGAATGATTTTCTTGGAAACATGGGTCCTAGATTTGTGCTTTTGAGTGCAGAAGTCCTTGAGAAATTTTGCATAAACCGACACTTGCTTGATGGCATCAAGTAGAGGTAAGTTGATTTTGACATGTTTGAAGACTTCAATCATGTCATCCATTTTGGCTCCCTTTTTAGCAAAAGGGGATGAGTCTTTCAAACATGATGGAAAAGGGGCCTTTGGCAGGTAGGGTGCCTCGAAGGTGGGAGTTGGTGACGATGAAGGACTTTGGTCCTTTTTATTGATATCCCCTTCTTAGCCCTTAGACCTGGATTGATCAACTATGTCTACTTTAGTTGTGCCTTGGGGTTCCCTAATCGAATTATCCATTATCTTCCCATTCCTTAGGGTGATGATGGCCATGTTCTCGATTTGGCTAATCGATTTGATTCATACCCCTCGGATTGCTCACGGGTTGGCTCGGAAGGGTTCCTTCCACTTTCCTGTTGATGACATTAGTTAACTATCCCATTTGGGATTTGAGCTTTTGAATCGATTCAGAGTGAGAATGGAGCAATTGAGTGTTGCTTTCCAATCCCTTGAGAGTATTCAACACTTTATTCTCGAATGGAGTCCTTTGATTAGGAGCAGGAGGATTAGAGTGTTGAAATTGTGGTGGGCCTTGATAGTTGGATTGATTTTGGAACGGTCGATTGTTCGGCCTATGAAGTTGGGAAGACTGATTGCCTTGAGCTTGGGGAAAGGTGATCCCTTGAGCTTGAGGCTGCCATGAGAAATTGGGATGATTTCTCCACTCCAGGTTATAAATATGCGAAAATGGATCATTACCCAGGCGAGTGTAGGCAACATTAGCTTGCTCTTGGACAAATTCTAAAAATTATGCAGCTGAAGGACACTCATGGATGTAATGTGCAGGACTGGAACTTAGAGCACATACCTCACTTGGATTTGGAGAAAGAGGAGGTCTATAGGAAGCTGGCCCTGCAGCCATGAG
Source organism: Tetracentron sinense (assembly GCA_015143295.1). NCBI lineage: Eukaryota > Viridiplantae > Streptophyta > Magnoliopsida > Trochodendrales > Trochodendraceae > Tetracentron > Tetracentron sinense. The sequence goes on from CM026574.1 coordinate 19,735,341, forward strand.
TTGGTTTAACTTGCGAGACAACTCATCCACTTTTGATGAGACATGGATAGAGGTTCCGACTTCATAGATGCCTCTCTTGGGGTTGGAGGTGGAGGGTGGTCTCTCCGATTGACTATTGGAAGCATGGTGTTAGAGAATTTTCACTCAAATTTTCAAATAATTCCGATGTTTAAATCTCACTCTTCGTCATAAAAAATTTCCCTCCCACAAGAGACATCAACCATCTGTCGGTTGTATTGAGACAGTTCATTATTGAATGATTGGACGAGTTATTATTTTGAGATTTGGTGGTGGGGGCATTTACGAAGCTCTTTGAATCTTTCTCATGTCTCATGGAATAGCTCAACATCAATTTGAGAAAAACTCGTGATGATTCGCCACATTTGATTTGTTTTGCCAATGGGAAAGAATTTTTTTAAGAATTCCTGTTGCAGTTGAGTCAAGGAATGGATGGTGTCGGCCTCTAAACAATTAAGCCAATGCTTTGCTTTATCTTTCAAGGAGAATGGGAAGAGGCGCAACCGAAGAGCATCATTTGAAAAAATTTGCAACCTAAAGGTGGTGTAAATTTCGTTGAATTCATCTAGATGCTTGTATGGCTCTTCATTGTTAAGCCCATGGTATGATGGTAACATTTGGATTGTACTGAGCTTAATCTCATAGTGAACTGCCGTAGTGTCCGGCAGTCGGATGCAAGACGGTGAGGAGTAAGTGGAGGGAATAAAATATCCCTCAGGGATTTGTTCAAATCTTGTTCTTCTGCCATCACAGAGAAAGGAGTAGTCTCTAGGTTGGAGTAGAATCGGGCCGAAGCCTTGAGAAGCCTAGCGGTACGCTCTAACTTTGAATTGATAGGGATTAACTTTGGTTTACAAGATCGTCTACCGTGCATACACCCTAGGGAAAAACTCTATGTTTGATAGACAACAATTTGCAAAATAATGCACTCCAGATGAGAGAATATTTATAGTACTTTCGGTAGTTGGAATTTGTGATTGCTCTTGTTTCAGTAGCGCACTGGTTTTTAATTCATGCAATTTGGTACTTGTAACACGGAATAAGTGAGGATCAGTAAAAATGTTGTTATGGATGTTCGAATAAAAAAAAATGACTCAGTTGGCGCTGTCCCCAGTAACAACGCCAAAAATTGGTTGTCAATTTATCAAACCTTATATTAGTTACAATTCTGTAGAATAACGACTAGTATGGGGTGTCGAATCACAGAAGACTGTGCTGGTTTCATTGTCCTTTTCTCAAGATTAATTCTAAGCAAGGTTCAAAAAAAGGGTTTTGGCCATCGTAACGGTATCGGCCGAAACCGTTACGTACGGGCGTTACGTAACGGTTTCGGCCGTTACGATATCTTTCCTCATTTTTTGGTTTAAAAAAATCAAAAAAATTCTAATATATATAAAAAAAAAAAAATGGAATAAATAAGTGAAAATATACTTTTAAAGCCAATATGAAGCTCAAAATGTAAAAATAATGAAATTAGATGGGTCGAGAGTCTCAAGACTCCAGATACTGATAGGCAGATACAAATATACAATGATACATACAGTTATAACTCATACACATCTACTAAGTGCTAAAGCCACATAGAATTACGGGCTGACTCATCACCATCATCATTTCTATTTGGTTGAACGTAAGGCTGGTGTAGAGACTTTTTTAGTGCTGGACTTGGGCTTGAGCATAGTCGTGTGGGAATCTGCAAAAAAATCATGTGGTTGCTAGTACTGTTGGCCCTGGTGGGGATATATGGGAGGGTCTCCATAGCCATAAGCTTCATATTGATATTGGGGAAACAAAGCATACCCTTCCATGTAGTCCGAAGAAATCGAATATTGTTCAGCTTCAGCATCATGTTCTTGAACCTCTCTCCCCTACTTGCATTAGGACTCCCTTGAATCTCAGCTCCAGTCCAATCGACATTTTGCTCCTGATCAGCATCTACATCATAAATAACTGTTGTAGCACCTGCACCTTCACTTTTATCACCACTAGGTCCACTACTAGTACTACTAGTAGATGGGAGCTCATGCACTTATCCTCCCACCGACCCTTCACTAACCTCCTCAATGGTTGTTGGTAATTGTTCCGTGCCTTGCCTTGCCTTTGTCTCTTCATTTTCTAGTTCTGCTTGTACTTGTAGTCTCTGAAGTAGGGGTAATAGTAAGTGGTTATATGTCTGTGCCTATGGTGGCACCTGCTGCGACCCTCAACTCTTCATTGGTTGCATCCACATGTCTTTCAAGGAAAGATACATTGGTTAGAACTGGTTTTTTTATTCACGCAACCATGGCTTTAGGGGATTATTATCGGCAAAAATATAATCCAAATTGATTGGATTAAAAATCGTCTTGCTCTCTTGTTAGATGACGTGCACGCAATCTCATATTGTAGTGGACAAATATTAATTTGTCAAACTTCTCGGAAGTGAGCCTATTTCGTGGCTTCATGTGAATCAATGAGAATGTGCTCCAGTTTCTTTCACACCAAGATTTGGAGCAAGTCTGACTTAGGATCTTCATTACAATTTTTCTAAGATCTGGAGCATCCTTGCCATACCTACCCCACTATTTGCCTGAAAAATGAAAATATAATAAAGTATAGTTTAGTCATAATTTTATAACTAATAAGTCATAATCTAAATTAAACAGTTATACTTGGTTCAGTCATTTTTCTTGCCAGTCGTGCCGTATCACTTCCAAAAAGGTCTTGTTGCTGCATATACAGCTTAAGCTAAAACAAAATTGAATTTCAATTACTATATATGTTTTCAACTAAGTTAACTAATTCTTAAATCATAAATATATAAACTTATAATTTACAATTATACCTAACTCAAGGCTGTTACTTGCCCTTCTTTACTAGGCTTAAGTCTCTGGATTGTTTTTTTTAGACCCAAAAATACCTCTGGATAGTCGGAAAAAGTGTTTGAATAATAGCAGACGGGATTTAGGAAATATGTTCTATAAAGAAAAAACACATACATCAATTACCAAATAACAAAATAAGAAAAATGACTGTCAATAAATTAAATAACTGTGTATACGGACCTGCAACATGGATATCTTGGTGAAGTTGCTTATCCCAGCGCTTATCAATCAAAGCCTAATATTGTTTATACGATGCTCTATTAAGCTCTTTGATTGCTAATTTTGTCCGGTCAATTGCATCGTATATATAGCCTATTGTAGGCTTTGTATCACTATCTAGTAATTTCAACACTTTTATTAGGGGTTGTACAGTCTTCACAATCTCTTCTGCCTTTGCCAAAATGTATTCTATTAAGAGAGGACGATTTGAGTTATCTGCTTATGCAAGCCCTTTTCACGAGCGTACCTAGATTCCACCCATTTCTCAGAAGAAAAACATCTGTAGTAATTGTGGCTTATATCACACAATACTCTCGAGGGCAATGTAATTTGTGGCAAATCTAGTAATGCCCGACCGTAGCAAGTCTCTGCCACTAGTAAACTCGCTCATAACCGCCACTATCCAATTGTGGTTGTAGATACAACCACAAATCTGTCTAGCTTTATTAACTATTGTCTCTACTGAAGGAAGCTTACCTATATCCTTCGGAAGTAAGTCTATGTAATGTGCTGCGCAGGGAGACCAGTATAGATGTTTCGCTTCGTCATTAATTTCTTCCCAGTTGCCTTATAAGCAGCTTCATTCTCGGTGACTATTTGAATTATGTATTTCTTACCGACTTCGTCAACAACTTGATTCATCAATTTAAATAAGAACTTATGGTCTTTTACTTTTCCAGACACATCCACCGACTTTTGGAAAATAGTACCTTGCCCATTGTATACCATAAAATTCACAATTTATTTTCAAGTAGGGCCACTCCATTCATCACACATCAGAGTGCACCCATATTCCTACCAAGATCTCTGAAACTTCTGAATATAAAGCCTCAAGTCTTAGAACTTCTTCATCTAAATATCTTCCCCCAATCTCGTAAGAATTGGATCCTTTAACTCCTGGGCCTGCTGTTGTTATAGCATCTATCATAGCCTGGAAGTAAGGAGAGGTTGCTGCATTAGGAGGAATGCGATTCCATTGGAAAAGTCATGCAATTGCCTTGCCCTCTTTTGCCCTTATCCCTTTATAAAAACTGGACTTCACACTAGTCTCATCTGAGTGAAAGCTATCCATGCTGGCCCTCAAACCCGCCTCTAAAATAGTTTCATCATCAAGAGCCTGTTCCACTAACTCAATATCGTCTTCTTCATCATCTGAAACTCTATCCATGTTAGCTATTATCTCAGCAATTTTTCTTTTATGAGCTTTAGTTGCTTGAGCATCTTTCAAATGATCTTTCATCATAATACGGACCTCTTTCGGAACTGCAGTACTTTGCTACATCACCTGCTTTGTGAGCCAAATGCTCATTGAATCTTGTAATCCCTTCAGTAATTAATTTAGCGCTATAATTACACTTGATCGTATGCTTATTTTTCCCTACTCTTTGCTCGAACTCCTAACCAATGTCTGTGTCATTTCTTTTTATCAGGATTATGTCAAGTATTCAATAAGTACTCTACGAATACCCTAATCTGCCAAAAATACTAAAATTTTCTAATATTTAATAATATTCCGAAAAAAATACTAACATATTGTAACATTTAATAATATCCCGAAAAAAATACTAGCATTTAATAATATTCCAAAATAAACTAACATATTTTAACATTTAATAACATATTCTAACATTTAATAATATTCCGAAATAAATACTAACATTTTCTAACATTTAATAATATTCCAAAATAAACTAAAATATTCTAACATTTAATAATATTCCGAAAAAAATACTAACATTTAATAATATTCCGAAAATATACTGACATTTAATAATATTCTTAAAAAAATACTAACATATTGTAACATTTAATAATATTCCGAAAAAAATACTAACATTTTCTAACATTTCATAATGTTCCAAAATAAACTAACATATTCTAACATTTAATAATATTTCAAAAAAAATACTAACATTTTCTAACATTTAATAATATTCCAAAAAAAATACTTAACATTTTCTAACATTTAATAATATTCCAAAATAAACTAACATATTCTAACATTTAATAACATATTCTAACATTTAATAATATCCCGAAAAATACTAACATTTAATATTCCGAAAAAATATTAACATTTAATAATTAATACTAACATTTGGTATTCCAAAAAAAATAGAGAGAAAGGAATACCGAATAGGCGAATATGAGAAATTGAGTGAAAAGGAGTAGCCAAGACCAAGACTCTGGCAGCTCTGTGACAAAGAAATACCGTGACAGCGCAATGAGGGAGTACTGGAGCCCCTCTTCTACCGTTCAACGGGATCCTTGACACTTCAGTCTTTACTTGAGGGAATAAAAGATTATGTTGTGAGAGCGTTTATAATTTATAAGACTCGGAGACGGAGAGAAAATGAAATGAGAGAAGAGTAGAAGACTGACTGACGGTCACAGATTCAAGGGTCATAAACTCAAAACCTGCAAAAAGCCAAAAAGCACTCAAAACCTGCAAAAAGCCAAAAAGCAACTGCAAAAAAGCAATTACACAAAGCAACTGCAAAAAGAAAAAAAACCAAACTTGCAAAAGCAGATTATCGCCGTTACCGTTACGGTACCTGTAAGGGAAAATGGGCGTAGAGTCACGGTAACGGGTAACGGTGTTCACCGAAACCATTGTGTAACGGTTTTAGCGTTTTTTAAAACCATGATTCTAAGTTAACGGGTGACAGGATGGAGTAATTTGATTGAATTTAACCTAAGAGTAGAATTTAAACTAACAAATTCTATTAATCCTATTTAAATTAAAAGCTTTGGATTATATCGGTGAGAAAACTTTTAGGGTGTTTGAATCCACCACTAGCCTCATAATCACATCCACAAGTATCCATTTATGTCCCTCGAGCATAGACAATAGGCATGAGATCGAGTACAAGTGTCAACTCATCAGAAACTAGCATGATTCAATGGATCGAATTTAAGGTATATCTTATCTGTGATCGGCACGAGTGATACATACTAAGTTAGGGTTGTGACATCACTCGTCTTCTCTACGAATAGAATATCATACAATTTAATTCATCGACAATAAAAATCATTGCATAAAATTCATATTATCAATCACAGAAAGGGATATGAATAAATTCAATTTCAACACAAGAGAGCCTAAGACAAGGATAAACCACATTGAAATTGATTATAAACTTTAATATTTGGTTGAAGGCAACCCTGTCATTATGCAATCAGAGTTATACAAAAAGGAACATAAATAAAATACATGGGAGATGATTACTTGGCTAGGGTTTCATCGAAACCCTAGAAACAAAAGATTTAGTTTGTGGTAGGAGACAGAAACATCACTTTTGACGAAGAACACGACGAATTCGAATGCTCCATCTTCCAACCTTGTTGATTTCCAGAGCCTTCTCTGCTTCCAAATTCTAAATTTTAGAACACTTTTTGAGTTAAGAGCTTTCCCTTTTATGGAGAACCATCTTTTGGGGTTCAATTCTCCTGTTTAGAAACTTCCCCAATGGAAACTCTGCACTTTGCATGCGGATTCCGAGTCTGAAAAACGCCGATGAAGATCGATCGATTGATTGTCTCTTGCAGAAAATTATTTTGTGGCTACGGGTTTGTGAATGATCGATCGTCAAGACTTGGCGATCGATTGTCACTGTTTTGTCCTACGATCGATCGTCATTCAGCCAACGATCGATTTTCCATGACTTTATTCATTTCCTTTTTTCTTTCTTTACTCTTCTCCTGATTACGGTTCTCCCTGAAGCTTTTTCATCTACTATTTAGTTGATTTTACCTTGTATTCCTCGCATAATCTTGTCATGGACAAAGACAAACAATTACTGTAACATGCTTCAAAAGAGAACTCTAAGGGCTAACATATGTAGTTTGAGGTGCATAAATGTGTCACAATTAGCACTGATCAATGTAGTTTGATGGAGTGTGAGTTTTGATCCTGAACCAATAGGAGTTATAGTGGGCTTTGCACCAGTCATGGCCTATTTTTCCTAGAAAAAAGTGGGAGGGAGTAGTTGTATTGAGTCAATAGAAGACTTCCATCAGCTTTCTTGGAGGCTTCCTTGCCAAGAAAAAAATGAGTATCACCTAGATCTTTTATCAAAAAATTCGGCAAATTTACTAGACAAAATTAAGGATTAAATCCTTTTTGCTTTCCCATGAAAATGATGTCATTAACATACAAATGAGGATCGGTGAGTGAAAAATAAATATTGAGGTGTCTATTTTGCAACTAAAACCAAGTTCCATAAGATAGTGTTGAATGTTTAGAACCAAGCACGGGGTGCTTGTTTGAGGCTTTAGAGCGCTTTGGGCAATTGGCAAACGAAGTGTGGGTAATCTTTCAGCATGAAACCTAGAGGTTTTGCCATGAATACATTCTCTTGAAGATCACCATTTAGGAAACTGGTCATGAATACATTCTCTTGTAGAGGGTTTAACTATGGGGCTAAATATTTTTTCATAATTGATGCCTAGTTGGTTAATCCCCTTTACGACTAACCGTGCTTTGTACCTTTCAATTTTTCATTCCACACTGTTCGCTGTAAAAAAATCCACTTATAGGTGATGACATTCATTGTGAGATGAATTGGAATTAAGGACCAAGTCTTGTTACGAAGTAGGGCATTGAGCTCGTCTACCATGGTTGCACGCCATTTAGCATTTTTGTTGGCCAGTTTGAAGCAAGTTTGTGCATCCAAAATAGGAGTGTAGCGTCCCATCTTGTGAACATGTTGTCATTGGACGATGACTGGTTGGCTGTTGATTTGGAGGTTGATGAATGCGTTGGTGAAGACTAGTTGGTTGATAATTGAGATCAACCGCAGGCTTAATAGGTGGAGCGTTAATTGTTGATTGTAGGGTGGAGATTTGATGACATGAGTTGCAATTAGTGTCTAAAGAAGGTTGTTATTTGTAGAGGATAGTGAGGAACATGGACTGGAGCCGTTGTAGACACTACGTCAGCTGTTGGTAAATCATAGCTTGGTGCAGTGCCATGTAGTGCTTGAAAAGGCAACTGGTATTGTAAGTTTGTCATTGGCATTCCGTTAATTAGAAACACAACAGTGGAAGATCTTCGAATCGTAGGCTTTTGTGCATGCTTGCTTGAACTAATAAGGTATTAGTCGTTTCAATCCAATATTGATGCTTACGTAATGCCAATCCATTTTGCTATGGGATATGTTGGTAAGAGAATTTGTGAGTGATACCATGATCATGAGTGCATTTTGCAAAGGTTGAACTATTGTATTCGCCCCTTCCATCACTATGCATGAATCTTATTTTGATAGAGAAAATATTTTTAACTAGTTGTCAAAATCACATAAAAGTGAAGCTTTCTATTTTTGTTGTCATAGGAAAAATCCAAGTGTACCTACTAAGTTATCAACAAACTAATGTACTATTGAATCCAGAAGGATTCGCAATAAGGATGTTCCCCAAACACCACTATGAAATAGAAATAAGTGTCCGATGGGGGGATCCTCGGTGTATAGGTGGTGATTTTAATATCATTCAGTTCTCCAAGAGTGGAAAGGTGGGTGTGTTTGGTTTGACAAGATTTGGGGAGTTCATCGAGCATCATGAGTTGATAGATTTTCCATTAAATGGTCAAATCTTTACGTGGGCTCATTCAGAGACCAGTAATCTAGCGAAACAGACTGGATAGATTCCTCTGTACCCTAGTGTGGGAAAATCATTTCCCAAATCACATTCAAACAAACTTGCCACGGCCCACATAAGACCATGTTCCGAATTCATTGGAGTCTGGTAATTTTGGAGGGGGCCCCACGTCGTTTCGGTTTGAAAACATGTGGTTCCTAGACGATAGGTTTAAGGGGGTGGTGGCCAAATTTTGGAATGCCAGAAGGGGGTAGGGATTAGCGAGCACTCGTTTTGGACTTAAAGCTCGCCTCAAGGTTTGGAATCAAGGCAAGTTTGGCAATATTCAAACTTGATTATCTGTCATTTGAAAGGACATAGTTGATTTGGACTTGGTGGGAGAAATGAGGTCTCTATCCATCGATGAAATTCGATCAAAGGAAGCAATGAAGTTGTAATATTTATCCTCGGCTAGGATGGAAGAGATCAATTGGAAACAGAAAGCCGGAGTCCGTTGGCTAAAGGAGGGGGATCGGAATACCAAGTTTTTTCACAGCATGACTAATTTTCATTGTAAGAGCAATTTTATTTCTAAAATAAAGGTTCACAGGGAGTGGCAGGAGGGGTTAGTAAAGGTTGCGGCGAGCGTTGTTTCATTCTTTCAAGATATGTATAGAGAAAAGGAACGATGACGCCCACAATTAGATGGTCTGCCTTTTGAGTGTCTATCGGAGGAGCATAAGAAATTGTTGGAGTCTAGTTTCTCAAAGGAGGAGGTTTTGGATGCCATTCGAAATATAGTTGGAGACAAGGCCTTCGGCCCGGATGGTTTTACCATTGAGTTCTATCGCTCTTGTTGGGATATTGTTGGATATGATTTCTTGGTGGTGATGAGGGAGTTGTACGAGTTAGGGCATTTTGATAGAGTGATCAACAACACTTTTGTCGTGCTGATTTCTAAGCACAAAAGGGAAATGGATATCAAAGATTTTTGGCCTATCAGCCTAGTGAGTAGCGTTTACAAAATCTTTTCCAAAGTGCTAGCCAGTCGTCTTAGGAGAGTGATGAGATATATCTTATCCCCTCAACAAGGGGCTTTTGTGGGTGGTCGCCAGATTCTTGATGGCATACTGATAACCAATGAATGTATCGATGATAGGATCAAATCCTCGATCCTGGGCTTACTGTGCAAAGTGGATATGGAGAAAGCCTATGATCATGTGAGCTGGTCATTTTTGGAGTATGTTCTGAAACGTATGGGTTTCGGTCCGAGGTGGTGTCATTGGATGAAGTTGTGCATTTCCTCAATGATTTTCTCTATCCTAATTAATGGATGCTAGACAGGGTTCTTTCAAAGCTCTAGGGGTTTGAGGCAAGGGGATCTCCTTTCCCCATTCCTCTTCATCATTGTATCAGAAGCTTTGAGTAGAATGGTGTCCCGAGCTGATGGGCTGGTGTTCGAAGGTTTCTTCTTGGGCCGCGATAATCTATGCATTTCTCTTCACTAGTTTGCTGACGATATCCTTATTTTCTGTACAGCATATCGTCAGGACCTGTTCTCAATTTGGAGCCTTCTTTGCTTTGAAGCTGTGTTAGGGTTGTGTGCCAATTTGTCCAAGTCTGAAATAATAGGGGTTGGGGAGGTAGTGGGTGTGACCTCTCTAGTGGAAGGTTTGGGTTGTAGGGCAGGGACACTCCCATTGATGTGCTTGGGAATGCCTCTCGGAGCTAGTTTTAAATCCAAGGCAATTTGGGCTCCAGTCTTGGATAGATTTTCAAAACTTTTGTCCGGTTGACAATCATCCTTTTTATCCAAAGGGAGGAAGTTAACACTAAGTTAGAGTACTTTGAGCTGTTTACCCCACCTACTTTATGTCCACCTTCGTTATCCCCCATTCGGTAGCTCTCGCTCTTGAAAGAAGGCAAAGGGAATTTCTTTGACATTAGAAAGAAGGGCAGTTCAAATATCATCTAGTCGACTGGGCTCGCATTTGTAGTCCCAAGGGTAAGGGTGGTCTAAATATGAAGCCTTTGTCGCTAGTAAACAAAGCTTTGCTGGGGAAATGGATTTGGCATTTCGGGGAGGAAAGAGAGTTTGTGGCGGTCAGTGATTGTAGCCAAATATGGGGCCCATTCGTGCTAGATTTAGAAGGAGGTTAGGAGGGCCCATGCGGTGGGTTTGTGGAAGGGCATTATGCCAGGTACGCAATTTGTTGTCTCATTCTTTGCATTTAGAGTTGGGGGGGAGCCGAGGTTAGGTTTTGGAAAGATATTTTGTGTGGCACCACGAAATTGCAGTATGATTTTGCTACTATTTTCCGTATAGCCATTGATAGGAATGCATTAGTAGGGGAGTATATTGATAGGGGTTGTGAGGGGGCCTACTTGGTGTGCTAGATTGAGAAAAGGGCTAAATAATTGAGAACATTGAGTTTTGCAGTCTTTTAGAGCAGCTGCGGTCACACTCTTTGGTTTCCTCAGGGCGGGATTATAGAATTTAGTTTATAGGCAACAAGGGTTGGTTTTCTGTGAGACCTCTAGATCAGTCTCTTAGGCCTATTTTCCATATCTTTTTTCCTCATTGGATTGTGTGGAATCCGGGTATTCCATCAAAAGTATCATTCTTTATATGGAATGCGGCCTTGAATAAGATCCTCACCTGTGATCACTTAAAATCTAGAGGGTGGAGGATGGCGAATCGTTGTTTTATGTGCCTTCGAGTGGAAGAGTCAGTTAATCCTACTCTTGCATCGTTCTGTAGCGAGTGAAATTTAGAGTTTCTTTCTTTCTCAAGTGGGCGTGGATTGAGTCTTTCCCTCTTCCTTTCTCAACTTCTTATCCTGTTGGCATGTGCTTAGTGAGACTAATTCAAGGATCACTATCTGGTCGGTTTTACCAGGTCCTATAGCATGGTCCATTTGGAAGGAGAGGAATATGAGAGTTTTTGAGAACTCTTCATCTTCCATCCAACGTATTGGCTCTCTGACCCGTTCGACAATGGTGGCCTGGTGCACTGCGAGGCAGGCAGGGTGGATGTGGATATCTTGTCAGGTTGATTTTCTGTGGGGTCTGTATGGCAGAATTCAGGGGGCATCTTGTTTTATTTTTTTCCTTTGTAGTTGCTGTGTATCGGTTCATGTCCTCGTGAGCTATGCTTTTTATTTTCTTTGTAAATGTATAGTGGATGATGGCAGGGTTTTATTAAACAAAAATTTATCAAAGTTTTCACTCTGGCGGGTGGTGGCAGCATCACCCATGGGAAAGAGAAAAACAAGAGCGAAGAGGTGACCAAGGGATAGTTGGATTTGATACCATAAAAGACAAATAATAAATTGAATAGCTTGGATGATTACAATGACATCTCATTAATTATATAGAGATCACTTGAGTCTTAAGATAGAAACATTATCACATTATAATTAAATCAATTCTTAATCAAATCTAATATTTGATACTATTTTATTTGTGATCAGATATGACACCAATAATGATGTAGTGTATCTCATTGGCTTTATTACAATAAAACAGTTTCTAGTAAGAACCACAATACGATGAATGACCTCCACCATATAAGGACGTTGGTTTCAACGCTAGCAATGGGAGGATGCAAGTGAGCTAAGCGTTTCGCATTTTGGATTAGGCATACACGAAGCTCCTCGAACGAAATAGGCTTCACTCAGTTGGTTACGGTAGTGATGAAAGATTCATACTGTAGTGATACTACAAGGGTTAGAGACAGATTATAAAACCGTCTCTAATACATACTTATAGAGACAGATTTATTTTAGTCACTAATGTTCTGCCTCTAATGCATATTTCGAAATTTAATATATATATATATATATATATATATATATATATATATATTTATAATAATTTTACCCATAGTGTGAGCAGAATGAGATCTTCTTTTGTAATTGGAAGTTGGATTGCTGCTAGGGAGTAGGTGATGGTTTTGATCTTAAGCATAAAATCAGAAATTAAATTACTCCCTTTCTTGATCGACTGGAATTCACCACGAAGGAGCATGGACTGAGCACAAGATTGTTGAGAGAAGGTATTCTATAAGGCCTTCCAAATGGCTTGAGAAGATGACAAACCCACTCTGTGCATGAATACACTTTGGGTTAAAGTCGCATTTAACCAATTGAGAAAAGATTGATCAGTTCTCCAAAAATTGTAAGCGGGATTCGGTTGATCATCTAGGAAGGGCGATGTGGTTTGATATATACTTCCACCAACATATCCAAAGAGATCTTGAGAGATCAGAACAGGAGTGAGCTAACTGTGCCATAAGAGATAGTGCGATCCATCGAGTTTGATGGATACGAACTGATTTATGTTGGTACTATTCAATGACAAAGGGTAATTTCCTTATTTTGAAAATTTTCTATATTGGAAGAGGGAGACGCAATTGATGAGGTTGAAGAGGAATAGCTTGAGCTTGAAGAGCTCTGATATCATAAAGTATTATTAACTTTCATGAGATCCAGATTGTGTAGATCTGGTTTGTATTCTCAAATATATGGAGTTTGTGTTACACACTACAACAAAATACCCGAGCCGCAACGGAAATTTTCTTTGTCTAATATGAAATTTCCGTGTCTAGTAGTATTAGACATGGAAATTTTAACTGTGCCTAAATCGTAACAGTTGCTCTCGTCACTAATGCTATTAGATATGGAAATTAATTTTCCGTTTCTAATAATATTATCAGATACAGAATTATTTCTGTGTCTAATGATAATTACCGTAAATATGAAATTATATATGACGTCACAATTTTCGGTGTCTAAAGATAGTATTAGACACGGAAATATTTCTATCTCAAATACTATCAGAAACGGAAATTTTCCGTGTCTAATACAATTTTGACACAGAATTATGTTCGTCTCTAATACTCTCATCTGCGTCACCTTTAACATTGGAGACGAAAATATTTCCATCTCTGATATGATTTTTTTTTTTTTTACAACTAGTACCCTGAATTACATGCCATAACCTGGAACCTGATTTCATACATTTCAATAATGTAACCTGTTTTCATACATTTGAATAATATACTTGTTCTTATACATTTGACTAAACGTAATCTGTTTTCATACATTTGAATAATGTAACCTGTTTTCATACATTTGAATAACGCAACCTGTTGCACAGCCTCATCCCACCACTTGTAAAATGCACCCATAAGCCATAACAACAAATAAACAAAATACACAGCTTCATCCCACCACTTGTAAAATGCACCCATAGGCCATAACAACAAATAAACAAAATACATACACACTCTTTTATTATACTTTCTCCACGTCTAAACACCATTTGTATTTAATAGAAACCAAATAAGATTTCTTCTTTTGAGGACGAAAATGTTCACACTTTTTTTGTTGGCTTCAATGAAAGAAGCATTCATGATGTTACTTTTATTGTAGTTTTTTTCCACTTGAGAAAAGAACTCTCAATGTGACATCAAATAAATTTTCACCAAACCTATATTAGAATTAATGATATAACATATTTATTCCTGAGTTTGCTTGATGGGTGTTAGTTAGGTTTCTTTGTTTTTGTTTTGGGGTTTGTTGGTCTTGATGCATCAAGGGCTCTCTTAGATTACATTCACTTTTACTAAGCTCAAGTGTTGGCTACTACTTCAGCTCCCCCTCTTCCACAACTCTTAGCTTTCCCTCTCCATATATGACTATTCACGTAAAGAGAAATTAGGAAAGAAATAAGAAGGATTAGTGTTGCAATCACAGTACAAAATACACAGCCGATCTTAAATTGCACAAACACCATAAATAAATCAACCCCTTGCTATAGAAATCAGATCTCCATGACTGAAATGCAAAAGATTCAATAAAAGCCCTAATTCAGTTAAAAAATCCAGATTCTAATGGCAACCTAAAACAATTCAGCAACCTCAATTTGATAATGGAAAGTATTTGGGTTGTGATGATCGAAATCTGAAATGAACCCTAGAATCACTTCAATTGACTTCCAACAATTACCAAATTCCAAATTGAAACATAATTATATTATGAAAAAATCTAAATCACATAACACAAACAAGAGAGAGAGAGAGCTTACAATGTTGGAGGGTGCTTCTATAGCTGGGTACACAGACAGGCAGTCGGGAACTTCTACAGGGTAAAATTAACCCAAAAAATTAGTCTAAAAGCCACTATCGAGAGTTCTTGGCCATAGGGTACCTAACAGAAGAATGTGATTATTGTCATCTTTTCATCAGTTTGATAATGGAACTTATGTTGTTGTTGAATAATATAGATTAATCCAACTAGATCCTCGTCATTGAATCTTGGAAAACAGATCTTGGCCATAGGGATAGTGATCGTCGTTTCCATCGGGTCTTGATGATTCGGGCTGCCTTTTATATCCATTCGATTAACAATGATTACTAGTGCATTTCATACACACATACATAGCCTTTTGAATGACTAGTGGTTGAGGTTCCTATGCATTTCCCCAAGTGGGAGGTCCTGTGTTCAATTGTTAAGTTGGTATATGCTTTTGAACTTTTGATCCTTAAGTTCTAGGGAACTTGGAAGGTTGCGAGATGCGGAGTGAATATTAGAGATAGAACATTTAAAGGACGCTGTCACCTATGGTTGGGAGAGTGGTTCCATGTGATGTACACAGACAGGGAGATGGACACGTTCATGAGATGGACGCCTTCATGAGAGTACCAGTTGGTTTGGTTTGGTCGGAGATTTGGGTTAGGATAGGTTTGTTTATGACATATTTGAATGTTTATGCAGTTTTTTTTTTTTTAATTTTTTTAATATGTGATTTGAGTTAATGGTCCATTGTTAATTGGTAGATGTGAATGTTTATATGTCGGTTTGTTTCTCTCGACAGGAACCCTAATTTTGATTTATCTGGGCAATCCTAATTTTTATTGTTAACTCAACTACACCACAAGGTGATAGCTGGAGGCAAGACAAACGAAACACACAACCCACACACTAACTCACACACACCACACATGAATGATGCTTTATGGTTAAGAACCCAAAATGGATCTTCCTTACCAATGTATATTGCTTATCAAAAGACTTTCCTTATATATATTACCATAGTAAATTAGTTTTGACACTTTAAAATAGGAAGTCGACAACCTTACCCTCAAGGTTGAAAATCTGGAAACCTCCCTTGAATCTTAGGCCAAGTCTCCCATGTAGTGTCTTTAGGAGCCAAATGAGCCCTCTGAATCAAAACCTCATTGACAACTTTACTGTTCTTGTTTGAACTATAAAAAAAGGACAAGTCAATGCATGGAAAATGATAATGAAATGAAAAGAAAAGAATGTAGCATACAAATACAAGTTGTAAATTAGCATTCTATCTTGGTGCATTTAGTCGTTGCAGATTGAACTTCACATTACTTGTAGAAACCATGTCCGAGAAGGACCACCCCAGCTCTACGGAGAGGGTGAGAGCTTATCGTTCTGAAATTAAAAGCGTAAATCAAGAAGATGTAAATTACACAATATCTTAATTACTTAATATCTCATTAAAATTGAGTTTTTTAAGAGGGTAGGTTTACCTGAAGAAAAATGGTTCCTCACTTTAGTTCAGTCAAGCAATCACCTTGTTTGAGTACTTTGCAACAAAATATGAACTTGAATATGAATAACCTGGACATAAATAGTGGAACTCTAGTCCATCAACCTCAATGAACACTTCTCTCACATGACACACAACAGTCCTAGGAAGCACGGATACTTTGAAAATGGAAACGTATCGTATCGCCGTACCCGTATCGCCGTATCGGATACGGCATTTCTAAGGTAAAACTTAGCTGTTTTCATAATTTCTGCCGTATCGCCCGTATCGCCGTATCGGTGCTTCCTAGCACAACACCAATGTTTAGCCAAAAATAAACTTTGGCTTACCTGATCTGAGCGTGAAAATGTATACATATGTAAATCACCTGTCTCGACCAAAGGTTAAAATAAAAAAAGCATGACCATAGACTATGCTTTCTTGGGATAATATCCGAGTATATGAAATGATTAATGATCATTCCCAATCCAAATGGATGGGGATATCTGAGTCAAATTACACAATTCATCAGTCTAAAATGTCAAAAGAGCAAAAAGATAAACAGAAACATGAAAATTGAAGTCTGGTGTAACTCTTCACATGCCAACCAAGCATGTGACAAAATATCTCTAATCAAGGGGGAAGTCGGGGGGTTGTGTGGCATCGTCATCATCACGAGGTGGGCGAAACTAGGGTGGTCCCCCAGGGTAGAGCTGGGGTAGTCCCCCAGTGTGAAACTGGGATGGTCCCCTAGGGTAGGACTGGGATGGTCCCCCAGTGTGAAACTGGGATGGTCCATTGGAGAAGGATGGGAAAGCACCAGCCTGGAAAAACCCTCCAATCTCCACGAAGAACTGCCTGTGCGTAGCCATCTCACACTCCAATCTGGACACAGTCGCCCTATTCGCTTCCTCTACTACCAGTTGCGCTTCCTCTGCTGCCAGTCGTGAGGCCTCTGCCTCCCGTTGCGCTGCCTCTGCCTCCCGCTGCGTGGCCTCGGCATCTTGTGCCCTCCGCCTCCAGTGATCTACATCAGGAGCGTGTCCATAAGTGCGGACACGCCCATGCCCATCTGGACCCATCACCTGGGTGAATACCTCATTTTAGGTAGTGCTACTTTCCGTGTCCTCAGGGTGCTGACTCAATCGCTCAATCATCTGCGTTTACAGTCATAGATATATCGTGAATTATGATACTCAAACCTAACAATGAAAACATAACTTGTATGCACCTATACCAATAATAATGAATGAATACAACAATAAATATATGTGCAATTGCTGCGATATCTGATCGACGAAAGTCTCATCCCTGCGTGTATGAAACACCCCAAACATATTTAGCCGGTCCGGCTCTTGCCCCTCAGGATGGTTTGCACGGTTCATGAACAATATGAGAGGGTATTAATAACTTTGTAACGAAATTAATATCGAAAACATTAATTGAAGGTTTAGAACCTAAATGATTCTGTGATAACTATACCATTGTCTCCCTGGAATGGGCATAAGGCCTCGTCCCAGCTATGTGAGACATAGTCAAATTTGCTCGATTCTGCCTATTCCTCTCCCTGGTAGCCTAATATTTACATCACATAATTCAGTTAGTATGCTGAGTGTATTGATGATAGAAGATTAATGCTGAAAGTGTGCTTTAAATGGCCTCTTCTGTCCTCCAGTGGTCCACAAGTACCCTCTACTGGTCAGGCTTTACCCTATTAGACATATGAGCATACTGCGCTTGTAGTGGGCGCTTCGGCTTACACCATTTATCGTACAACCGCTTCTTCCACGCTTTCTACAACATATTGGCCTTCTGCAAGACCCAATCCCTCGTTCGCTTTTCAGAGATGTGATAAGTAGTCTGCGAAATAATAGAGGCAACCACAACATTACAATTAGTACATTGGACGTGAAAATAAGGAAAAAAATAACACAAGGGGAAACACACATTGTTCTTACCAATATGATGTCTAGCAACCTCTGCTTCCTCTCCTGGGATGATATCCCCGTCCTTCGCTAGGACCCCTATTGCTGTGGTAAGCTTCCTCCCCGACATCCCACAAGGCTGCTCCAAGTTGTTAACTTTCACAACTTTCATGCCTTCCCCTGGTGGGGGCGGGGGTGACATCCTATTAGCACCCCTAATATGTACCTGCTGTGCAAGAAATATAATTCTGTAATCATGCATCGTAAAGATGAAAATTAATGCAATAGTGGTAAATAAATTGTAGTTCAACGAAATGTGTACCTGCTGTAGGCCCTACTGCGTCCTGCTAGATGGATACCCTTGCCTGCTCCATCTCATGATCGTTGGGGTCGATAGGCTAGGGTTGGGATGTACCAACCCCAGAAGAAGATGAGGCCTCGCATGCCCTACGTGGGAATCTAAAAAAGGTCCGCATCTTGCTATTACAGTGGAATACAGAAAGATGCAATATAAGTAACATGTTAGAAAGCATTAATTCAAAGTGTAAAAATCCTTGCAATTGAAGTGAAGTTTTAAGTTGTTTATGGTCACAAGTAACATTTTGCAAAATCACGCAGTTTTCCATATAGTCAGATAATGAACTTGTGAAGTTGTAAGTTATTTCCGTAAGTTGGTGAGTGTATTATGAGGAGACACTTGTTCATTTATTTGTATTTATTAGCTCTTGTTTCCAAAATATGATAAGATCACAAATCTGTCCTATCCAGGGGCTGTAGTTCATTGTTATTAGTATAATCTGAAGAAGCGTTTACAAGCCAAGAATTACAGAGCATTTAATAGTCTTATTTAGTCATCCAATAAGTCTTGTTGTAACAATAACGAAAAAGATTCACGAACATTGTGAGACATAATATAAAAGGGTGGTAAGCATACGTCTTGTTGTAACAAAGATTAACAATGAGTTCCAATATAGAAAACGAACATTATATTTCCCTACAAAAATGTTATTACATCAAGTGTTTATACAGAGAGTTCATCATCATTTTCTTCGGAATCGCCTGAGGGGTCATGTAAAGACTCTGCCTCGGTGATGGTTAGAGGTACATCAATTGTTGTTCCAGGGATATCTGCCTTGATATCACTAATATTTTCAACATCCAGTCCAGTGTTGTCCATTCTTACCGTATTCGGTTGCACGATTTTGGGCAATGCCTCGACCATATTTGGAGAAACTCCCACTCGCATGTTGAAGTATTCCATTGGTTTGAACTAAGTAGCGACGTGCCAGTCTTTTTCCAGCTGGTCTTCGACATACAAGACTTGCATTGCTTGTGAGGCAGGTACAAAAGGTTCATCGATTTTTAGCATCCGTGTCGGATTTACAAGTGTCAATTGGAAATCATCTTCCTTAATGCCTCTACCTTGAGACATAAGATCTATCCAATCAAACTTAAATAACATAACCTTTCTTCCTGTGTAATAGTCCACTTGAATTATTTCTTGCAAAACGTCATAGTATGTTACTTCGCCTGTTTGCGGTGTCTCTGCAGTCAGGACCACGCCGCTATTTTGCGTCTTCTTGGTACTATCGATAGATTTTGTTCGAAACCGAATGCCATTGATGATAAACCGTTGAAAGTAGCATGCAATCTTCGATGGGCCACGAGCTAACCATTTCAGATCATTGCGTAGATGCTCTGGACTTCCACCAATCAACGTATGAACCTATTAGTGTTCAGTAATTCACGTTAGTAAACAGTGAAAATAATAAACTTTGTTACAACCTCAAACATAGTTCCCATATATTATTAATATTTGAAGCAAACCAATTCGGAAATTCTCTATTATGGTTGTGGTCAATGTCAATTGGCTGCCTGTGGTGATTTTCAGCCGTTACCTTTTCCAAGTGTGCTCTGCTTTTCAATCATCGCTGTTAATTAATGAATACCAAATGTAAGTGCTTTCGATGAATATAAATACAAAGTGGGGTCCCCTTACCCAATAAATGGTGCCACTTTTGGATAATTGAACAGGATATAACGGTGTATTTGCGTTGATACTTCATCAGATAAATATGCCGTCACCGCTTTTCCTATAGCACGACCAGATGCAGAAAAAATTGACAATCCATTGTATGTCCCAACCCCATCTGCATTATAGTTGCGAGCTAGACGATTGGAGTTTGTGTTAGAATTGTGCACATACCTTGTGCAAAAAAGTGACATTATTCAACAAGATATCCCTCTGCTATAGAACCTTTTGGTTTACTTCTGTTACGTACTGATTTCAATGTATGGAGGAATTTGTTATAGAAAGAATAAAATGTGAATGTCGTATAATAGAATAGTCTTGTTGTAATAACATATTGCAGGAAATGCGAACTCAATGCGTAACACTTACCGCTCGATCGGGTACATCCATCGGTACAGTACTGAACTTGCAACCCTGGCCTCGCCTGCCAAATGGATGGCTAGATGTACCAAGATGTCAAGAATGCAGGTGGGAAAATCCTCTTAAGGTTGCAAAGTGTAACTACACATCCAGCCTCAAGTTCTGTGAATTCTTCGACGGTGCCAACCTTAGAGCATAACTCTCTAAAGAATCTACTCAACTCAATCAACGGTCCATTGACATTCCTTGGCAGTGTTTTCTGCAACGCTAATGGGAGTTGTTGCATTAAGATATGGTAGCCATGACTTTTCAACCATGATATTTTGCGCTCTTTCAGATTTACACATCTTGAAATACTGGCCGCATATCCCATCTGGAGTTTTCACCGTTAGTACGTTACTAGAAAATACTTCTCTCATCGGCCGAAATTATAAAACATGCGGCAGGCAAATATGTTTTCTCTCTTACCGTATGTGGATGAAGTGCAGTTCTAATACCCATTTCTTTAAGGTTAAGACGTTTTTTCTAAGTGTCTTTTGTTTTTCCATCAATATTCAATAACGTCTCTGTGATACTATCGCAAATATTTTTCACAATATGCATCACATCCAAATTGTGCCTTATTAGTAAATACTCCCAGTAAGGTAACTTGAAGAAATTACTTACCTTCTTCTATCCAATATTCTCAACATTATTGTTGCGCACTCTTTTTATTCTCGAGATGTTTGATTTATACTTCTCAAATTGGACGTTCAGACCACGCATTTACCCCAACAATTCGATCCCTATGTGTGCAACAGGAGTAGGTCT
Source organism: Tetracentron sinense (assembly GCA_015143295.1). Classification (NCBI taxonomy): domain Eukaryota; kingdom Viridiplantae; phylum Streptophyta; class Magnoliopsida; order Trochodendrales; family Trochodendraceae; genus Tetracentron; species Tetracentron sinense. Next base: position 19,756,712 of record CM026574.1, read on the forward strand.
TGTTTCAGTCTATCCATTAAATGACGCTTTGTTCTTGCGGAATCTATGACTAAACCCCAAGAATCGTCTATGACCCATATAACAAAACTTATGACTATGTTTCAATTACTGGGAACATATGCCCCGGTTGCAATGCGGACAAGCGTATCGGCCCTTTGTACTCCATCCGGACAAGTTCACATATGCAGGGAAGTCATAGATTGTCCACAATAACACTACTCTCATTTGGAAATTTTGACCACTTGACGCATTGTACGTGTTTAGTCCATCAGTCCACAGATCTAATAACTCATCTACAAGTGGTTGTAAGTAAACATCAATGTCATTACCAGGAGCACGAGGACTGGGAATAAGTAGTAACATCATAAAAAAAGGTTGTTTCATACACATCCAAGGCGACAAATTATATGGAGTCAAAACAATAGGCCAAGTACTATGTGCGATGCTAAGGGTACCAAATGGATTGAAACCATCGCTTGCTAACCCAAGTTTAACTTTGCGAGGTTCGGCAGAAAATTCATGGTACCGTTCGTCAAGATGTCATCAGGCTTCAGAGTCAGCTAGATGCCTTAAAATATCATCTCGGGTGCGATCCTCTGCATGCCATCTCATGGGACCAGCTGTCTTGTCTGACATGTAAAGTCTTTGAAGTCTAGGCTTTAAAGGAAATTGACGCCAAACTTTTGCTGGAATTCTGCCTTCCTTCCCAGATGACGGCGTTGTACAAGAATCCGCAATCTTCCATCGTGAAATTCCACAAACAGAACATGCAATATCATTGGCATGTTCCTTCCAGTATAACATGCAATCGTTTGAGCATGCATTAATCTTATTGTAACCGAGACCTAATTCTCCAATTATCTTTTTAGTTGGGTAAAAGGATGCAGGCAAAGTCTCACCCTCGGGAAGTGCCTCTTTCAGTAATTCAAGTAACATCGTGAATGAGTTGTCGCTCCATCCATTTAGACACTTAATGTTATATAACCGGACGATAAAAGATAGTTTACTGAATTTTTTACATCCGGGGTACAAATCTTGCTTGACATCTTCTACTAACTTATAGAATTTTGCGGCTTCTGCGTTAGGACTCTCTCTTGTTTCATTCGGTCCCTCATTGACTGTCACTTGGTATGCACGATTGGGTTCGAACGTTGCATGCAACATCTCTTGCATATCATCTATTACAGGGTTATCCACGTCCTTGAAAACTTGGGCAGTTCGAGATCCAGGATGCGGTCTTTCCCAGTGGAAAATCCAAGTAGCAGTGACATAAGGCTTATCGAATCCATAGCAAGCAAATCAAGTGTTCGTACACACTTTGTCGTATCAAATAATATCCATTACTATATTTTTTACACGGACACTTGATAGTACTGCCAAGTTGTGGTGACTGACCAAACGCAAAATCGAAGAAATTGTTCACACCCGTTTTATATATGTCACTCCATCTGTGTGTAGAAACCCAACTTTTATCCATGGTCACTTAATCAGGTCTCGCAATCACTAACAACAAAAGACAATATATACCAATCATAGTGATTGATACAGAGATGACTACGGAATAATTTGGATGATGCATGCATGCACAATGATAATTAAATACTTATTGGGTGGGGTGTTCCTATCCTATTCCAGAATACATAATCCCTAAGAATCAGTACCACACGTCCGCTGTCAATTTTCAGGAAATTTCAGCAGCATCTCCCTATGGTTCTCCAAGTACACAATTCAGACAAGAGGCAAATGTACCTCATTGTCCAAATATGTACCTAGAGAACAATAGGGATGACTGACGAAAATATTTCTTAAATTGAGTGTGCTTCGGGCGACTGACACATGCTTCAGGATTATGCATTCCCAAACTGTCCACACGGACAATTCAAGAATCATTTGACGACAAATACTCCTCTTGACATACAGGACGGATCAGTATTTAAAATTAATGCAATAATCCACGTAGGAACTACACATCATAGCCTACAACGAATTCGTCCATAGTGATGTTAAGAGAGACACTTATCAGACAATCATTTTTGAACGGGAAATCTAAGTTTCAATGCATGCACATTCACAATGACCTTGAGAGATGCATGATTCATTATGGAACTTACAGTTGAATGATCATAACTGTAAATTTAGGAATGAAAAGATATCCTATCAATAATCTAAAACAATCGACATTTGTACCATATTCTGTATCTAATCATCGATATTAGGCAATAGACATAATATTTAGCAGAAATAGAATTAAACATGGCATGTTCAATACACTTGAGGTAAACAAGAACACAACCAATCCTAACGCGGTAGTAGTAGTTATCCATAAACATAGCAGTTGGATATTTACCAACACATATCTAATTGTCCGAGCAAAGGAATTTATGCTACATTTGTTGTCCTACATGTTTTTCAATTGGTTGGTGACTATCAAATAAGCTAGTCTCATAGCTACATCATAAATTAGGTTAATTTTATCTCGGATATGCAAAGCGATGTAGATAACCCACTCTTGATTTGGTTGCCGAGAAAATAAGTGAAAACATGGAAAAGAATAGAAAATTTTGGATTTCTAATTCAATTCTTAGTTGTATTTAATCAAATTTTCTTTTCTTTTCTATGTTTTTACTTATTTTCAGTCGGAAACCAAGCATACTATAAAGATCCATACGAACGTACTAATGTTGTTATACTATTAACCGTAGGTAAATAATTCATCCTCCCCCAACGAAAAAAAATAAAACTAATGTTGCTACTTTCAAATCCAAGATTGCCTAACCCAACAACCCTTGGAAATTGAGGGCTTCACCTGTGGGGTCATTCTTAGCTGACACACCGCAGGTCCTCAAACAAATAATAATATTAATATGAGGAGTGCTAGCCCCACTCGCATTTACTCCATATTTTTCCACAGTCGCAAGTTGGGGCTAGCACGTGGAGATGTTTCATTTTTCCACAGTCCCCTGTTGTGTCTTTGGAAGATTTGCGACTGAGGCTAGCAAAGTCCTATTAATATTCTCAAATTATAGAAAGTAATAAACCTCTTTAATTAACTTAATGTGGCATCACAATATACATGCTACTATTCTTGATCAATCAATGATCCAGTTCTCTTTTCCCAAGTGTATGGTTATCTTTTCCCAAGTGTATGACTAATAGAGTTAGTAGAGGGAAGGGAATATACTGTATTAGGGTTATGTGTAATTTATCCAAATACCCTTCTTAGGGTAATGAGCAATTTATCCAAATACTCAACAAATTAGTTTTCTTTCAGATATCCTTTTAGATTCAAAGTATCTTTTTGTTATTGTGGTCAAAAATGACACTTTCTGATGTCCAAAAAACACACTTTCACGATGAATAAACAAATCCGGGCATTGTAAAGACCAAGCTCTTTCATGACTCTAACCTTTTGAAACTGAAATCCAAAGAAAAAAACATACTACAATATTGGACGATGAACCTATCGTCCAAGTTCTAACGATACTCAATGAATAACTTCAAACGCAAGTGGCGGGAGAATAAACGGCACGAATGTGGAACTCTAGTGACCTAACCCTAAATAAAATCCCCAAAAGAAGCTGAAAAAAAAGATGGTATTAGGCAAAGGTTTTACAACAAATCAACTCCTTCTGCACCATAACTAAACGTAAAAGTAAAAATTCTAATTCTATTAAAGCAAAATTCAACTGGAACACAGAAGCCCGAAATCTGAACTAGTTCGAGTGATTTGATCTTAAATGAGAAGAACATGCATCAAAAGTTGGACTTAACTAAAATATATGCATATTTGAGAGATCGAGCACCACAAAAGACATTTAAGACCTTAACCTCAAATAAAGCACAAATCACAAAATAAGCGGAAAAAGAAGTCTGAAAAATACAGAAATACAGCAATTTACCTAAGATATGCAGCAAATTAACCCTCAAGAACATCTATTTATACTAAAGAGGCTATAACAACAACAACTCCAGCTGAAACAACATCAAAAACAAACCAGATTACTCGATTTCAACCAAATCAACCTCAAACTAACCAGAAAAAATTATAGAAACTCAAGATTCAAAAACTCACTTGAGCAGATTTCGAGAATCAGTTGCAGAAACAAGGTCGATTAAGCCTTCAATTCACAGAAAATGCACGAAAGACAGACAGATCAAGCTTGACACGGTGGCGGTGATCGGCGATGGCCGGCGGGTGTCGTCAAAGCTTGAAGGAGAAGGGGCGAGAGAGAGAGAGAGAGACCGAGGCGCGGTAGAGAAGAGAAATGGGTGGAAAATATGGAGTTTCGCGGGTTAGGGAATAGGAAAATAACATTAATAACATTAGACACAGAAATATTTCCGTGTCTAATGATCATTAAAAATAAGAGCAGAAATATTTGCGTCACTAACGTCAAATTCCGTGTTTAATAGTATTAGACACGGAAAAATTTCCGTCTCTCATAAATATATTATTTATCAAACTTATAATCAACATTAGATACGGAATACTAGCTACGGAACTATTTCTGTGTCTTTAAATAGGTATTAGACACGGAAATATTTCCGTGTCTGTAATTCCGTTTCTATCCGGTAGATTTCTTGTAGTGACACTTGGTTACAATCGTGAGTCCTGAGGACTTAGTTACAATAGATAGATCAAGAATTTGATAGGCATCATCAGTTTGGGTGGTGATGAGATTGGAATGCCGAGAATCCTACTCCTACTCTCATAGGATTCTAATAACAAGTTGATTGAAAATCAGAGCATATATAACTAGATAATTGAGAATAAAAAATCAAAGATCTTAAAGTGATTATTATTGATTATCTGTTATATTTATATTCTGCATGAGTTGTGATGTACTAATATTATGTTGTATAATACATAAAAGAAAGTACGTATTTGAGGGGCATTTGCGTCTTGTTAAAAAATGACAAAACTAACATGAAATCCAAGATAGAAATACGGATATAAAAATAAATGACGAATTTTTAATATAAAAATTTCAAAAATTGACCAGAAGGGCAATAAATATTTGTCTAGTCGCTTTAGCAACATAAGTTCTATTTCGAAAAGTAAAGTTCACTTTTTGAGTAGAGAAAATGTCTAAAGTCTAAAACTATAGCGTCCAAACAGTCATTTATCAAACGGTTTTGTGTCGATATTTGCTTTTATTTTTCAGAATATGTCAAATAAGGTCTATTTTTCAGATTTGCCAAACGCTAGCTAAGAAAGTGTTCAAGTTTCTAAACAAATGTTTCCCTTCAAGGACTTTCACTATTAGGAACTTCCAATTATTTAAACATTGAAGAGGTCCACAATAGAGTTACATTAGGCATTTTTCTTCTGCATTTTCTTTTACCTTCACCCTTTACCATAGCGTCGTTGTCTGTAACCACCCCTCATTCCTCATCTCCTTCATCTCATCAATTGAACATCACCCAATTCCTCTCTGTTAAACGCGTTGGCCTTAAGCACCTCTTTTGGAAAAGTGAGCTCTACCCAATCCTAGTCTCCCAAGACCTCTTCAGTTATATAGATGGTACAGTCTTGACACCTCCTACATGCCTTGATGATAGGGCATGCCGAATCCAACATATCTGCATTGGCATCACTCAAATAATAATGTCATCGATCAGTTGCATTAATGCCAGTTTAACTAAAAGCGTACTATCTATAAAGCCTTCCTCAATAATTCTCAAGAGATATGGAACATTCTCTGCATCAACCTTAGCTCAGCAATCCCAAGTTCACATGATGCACTTGCTGCTTCAGCTATTGCCCTCATGGCTTATTTTTTTTAAGGTTTTTATAATCAATGTCTGAAAGCATCATGGAACTTCATTTTGGAAGGAAGGCATCATCGAGGCACCGATCGCCTTGAGACCTCAGAGACAACATAGTAGAAACAAAGAAACCTGCGAAGCTCACTCCCTCTCCAAAGCCGACATCTCAGTTAAAAGTTGGAAAGCACCTGCTCTTTCTCTAACAACATCATTGAAGATTTGTTCAAAGATCTCCTCAGGAAAAACCTGATTGCAGTCCTTGAGTATCAAAGACAAATGAGGTTGAAAGGACCTAGGAACATAAATATTATTGATACCATCCCATATCTATCACACACTAAATGACTGCTTTGTGTTTGAAGATCAAATCCAGTTACTCTTAAAAACCATGATCATCGTCATTACCATAAATGAAGCTGAAGCTACATCAGTTAACACAGTCTTTGCTTCATAATCTGTTATTGAGGGCAAAACTATCACTCCAAATCCAAACTCTATAACCCGAACCATGATCTATGACTATTGGCCTGACCTGAGTTTCAGGACAATAGGGCATGAGAAAAAGGTAAAATCATCTTAACACAAAACTTAATTAGTCTGAAAGTCATTCCATATAAGATTTCTTTGACTTTACAAAGGATAAGAATATCTAACAAATTGACACCTCGATCTCAAAAATGTTATATATCACTGAGCTCAACTCCGGTTTCAATGAATAATAACTTTCTAGGAAGCTAACTCGACTCCTCTTACATAAAAATATGAGTTGATCAAAAACTAGAAATTTTATACATAAAGTAATAGGCTTATTAAGGTTATACCATCAAAATTGAATTCAGATAGCAGGGACCTTTCTGAATTCTGGAATTTCTCTGAGATTCAATTCTTATCATGAATTTATGAAGTATATATTTTTTAAATGTGGATTTGAAGCAGAGAATGATAAAAATTATATATACTCAAATTAAAACATTTTAAACATGAAATATTGATACATATGTTGATATATGTAATATCGAGGGTATATTTGTAAAAGAGTATATATGTAATAGGGCTTTCTTTCTTTCACTAGCAATTTACCCCAATCTCTCTTCTTCCTCTTTTCTCTAAACCCTAAATCATCCAAACAAATCTCTAATTTGGTATCAAAGCTTAACAGAAGGTAGACGGAGCTTTGATTGAATAAGAAACAACAACCACTAGAAGAGGAGCTCCCTTGTGGCGTCCTAGCCGTACAGTTGACTCACCGTATGACCTAGATCTTTATTTTGGGTCTCTCCAAAGGTAATTTCTTAGAGATTTTAATTTTTAGAGGATTTTTGAATCCTATATCTTGTGATTTGGTTCTTTATGGAGAGAGTTAAAATGATTTGAATAAAAATACAGAAAAATTCCCGCAAAATAACTTTAATCTTTTTTTTGCTCGAATGAAATAATTTGAATGGTATTTGTTGATCATGGATGTATCATTTTTTTGTAAGGAACGTTTCCACACCGGGTTTACTCCATTTGGTTGAGATTTGAAGGTTCTATGATGATTTTTCCAATAATGTTCTTGTTCATTTTCACTGTTAAAGGGATTTTTATGCTTTGTTTGGTTATTAAAACATCTTAGATTGTTGTTTTTGGTAATCTTAATACATTTGGATAAGGTTTTTATGAAGTTTTGATTACTTGGAGGTGTGCCTTAATTTTTCCTTAAAGTTTCTTCTATGGATGCTAAAAATCTTACTCCACCAGCTCTTTCCGACTCTATTGTCCACTCTATCACCAATATAAAATTCTATGGTGATAATTTTCTTGCGTGACAAAACTTTGTTGAGCATTTTATCATGGCCCGTTCTAAGATGGGGTATTGTGATTGTAAAACCCCTAAGCCAGAGACTGGTATTTCTGAGATTGCTACATATAATACCGAGAATTGTATTATTTTGGGCTGGTTCTTTAATTCTATGGGGCATCAGATTACCGGGAATTACATTTTCTATAAGGATATTTTGAGATTTAGGATGCTCTTATTCAGACTTATGCATTAGTGGCGAATGATGCTTGGATTTATCAACTTACTCATGAGATTGCTCTCTTTCAGCAAAGGGATAAGGTTATTTCTGATTATTTTGGGGCTCTCTAACGTCTTTGGGAAGAATTGAGCCATTACGAATCCCTTTCTGAATTTTCCGTTGCTTATGCAAAGGTTATGACGAAGTGAATTGAGGGACATCGCATTGATGATTTCTTGGGTGGCCTTTGGGCTGAATTTGAGCAGTTGCACACTTAGATCCTTTCCACGTCTCCTCTGCCTTATCTTCGATCGGTGTACTCCACTGTGTTCAGTGAGGAACACCGAAGGGTTGTTATGTCTTCGAACACTCCTCCTATGCTCCATTCGGATCATACTGTCTTTGCTATTGATTTTTGTCCTCTTTTACGACGTGATAGGGGGACTGATAGGGGTCTTCGAGGTCGTAGTGGACGTGGTTTTCACCCTCATTCGACTGGATATTACATTTGGTGTCAGCATATTTAGGTAGTTTTTGCATGCTCCCTATGCTTCACACCTTGCTGCTGTTCATCGTATTCTTCGATATATCATGTCTAAACCTAGTTGTGGACTTGTATATTGCTCAAATGAGCATCTTGAGATCTTCGGCTATACAGATGCCGATTGGGCCGAATTTGCTACTGATCATCACTCTACTTCTGACTATTGTGTATTTTTGGGGGACAGTTTGGTTGCATGGAAGAGGAAAAAGCAACTCGTTGTTTTTCGCTCTAGTGCTGAAGCAGATTATCGTTTTCTTGCTCATGGGACTTGTGATGTTCTGTGGCTTCGTTCTGTCCTTTCCGAGTTAGGGTTTCTTGTCAAAGGCCTTATGTCGTTATATTGTGATAATAAAGTTGCCTTGAAGATTGCTTCTGATTTTGTGCATCATGAGAGGGCAAATCACTTTGAAAATGATAATTCATTTTTTCCGAGAGAAAGTTTGAGATTGTTCGTTATCTCTTCAGCATGTTTCATTTTCTCAAGAACTTGTTGACATCTTCACTAAGTTTGTTGGTCTTGCTATTCTCAAGGGCATGCTTAATGTTTATGCTCCAGCTTAAAGGGGAGTGTTAATATATGTAATATCAAGGGAATATTTGTAAAAGAATATATATGTAATGTTCTTTTAATATAAGATGCTTGTAGGCTTTTCTTTCTCTCACTATGCAATTTACCCAAATCTCTCTTCTTCTTGTCCTCATTATACCCCAATTCCTCCAAACCCAGTCTCCAACTAAATATAAACCTTTTTGGATAAAGAAAATCCTAATAGTTTTAACACTTTTCATTGATTAGTCCTTCTTAATTAAAATACAATACAAGACAATATGAGATTAAAGGGGTTTGAAAGCTAGATGTTTCTGCATTTTGCAAAAGTTAAAAATTACACTTATATGTAAGATATTTAAAAACATTAGGCTACAATTTGAGTCTTCGCAATTTAACCTACTGACAGGAAAGACACGTCTCAAAATAATTATATAAAAAACATCTAATCAAACTTTTTATATTGGAATTTTACAGAGTGGCTTTCTCACCAGTTAGAGAACTATGTGCAAATTTTCATATTTTTCTGAGCACGGGAGAATGTGTTCTGAATATTCTCTCGTTGCTATTCCCAAATTTCAAAACATCAACAGTATTGAATGAAAATATCTAAACGTGAGATCTGATCCTAATACTTCTCATATTTCATTAAGAACATCAAATCAACTAATCATGTTCAAGAAAATAAATCTACTTTAAAGATTCAAATATATGTCGTTTACCAACCCTACTTAAATTTTTTTTTTAAAATTACTAAACCGTATCTCATTAACTACATCATTAATTAAAAGTATCAAAATAAATCTTTTGGTATCTTCTTCCCTTCTTATCGCCAATTACTCCAAACCTAAAAGCATTGACAGAAAAAGTCAGATGAACTGTGAGATTCAATAATAAATCTCATTCTACTTTTTTATTATTATAATTAATGAATAATATAGAGCACATTCATACATGCGGTTAACACGAGATAGGTGCAGAGCATTAAAGAATCATATTCTAAAATTATGAACTCTTCGGCCGATTTCTCCCAACTCCTGGGTATCCCAAATAAGATATATTCTCTAAAGGCTTTAAGGTCTTTTAACCAAAGATTCACGATCCAGACTTGCTCTTTAGGATCTCTCATCCAAGGACTCAATGTCGTTCATTAAGGCATAATATAATATTTTACTCACAGGCGAAAGAATTCTACAATGAAGCTTCTAATTTATCGTAAGCATATTTACCTCTATATTTTGTTAACACAGATTTTATTTAATAATATGTATAAACCTACCAAGAAAAATAAAATCAAACAAAATCATATTTCTTATTCCATGCGTTGATTTAAATTGAAGAAGGTGAACCTACCTTTATTTTTGAGAACTCCTACTATCTTATCTTCTCCAGTCTTCGAACTTGGGCTCCTTATTCTTCTCTCGGAGTTTGATCATATTCTACTAATGTTTTTCTTATGTTGTATTAATGTGTAGAGAGGAGGAAAAAATATAAAAAGAAGAAGATGTGTGAAGGAAGTGTGAAGAGAGGTTAGCAGGCACAGAAGAGATGGATTAATAAACCTTGAAAAAAGCTTCTCCATTTTTTTTATCCCACGCCTCTTGCTATTTTTTTCCCACTAGTACTCACTCTCTCTCGACTTGGTCTTCTCTTTTATATCTCTATAAATTTTAAAATTAAAAATATAGATATTTCACTAGGAAAATTCCCCACACTAGAGCCATGCTCCCCCGTAACCTTGGTGTAGGTATATAGTCCTAGTACTAACATGCACCATATGGACTTACCATAATTAAGTACAAAGAAAAAATGTTTCGGGTATTACAAACTATGTACCTTAAATGTTGAATAGGTCTAGATATTTGTCGCGAATCTCGGATTCTTAACTCTTATGTTGCCTACTTCTCATCATGATGCTGCCACAACACCTTAACCATACGTATAGTCTTGGTGCATAGCACCTGCTGCTTGGTGTCAAAGACCTATTCAAGTGCACTTCATAGGTCTCATCCTCCCGAATATGTACTTCTTGCCACTCTATGACGTGCGTTGGATCTAATACATGCTTACGGAGCATTGATACATGGAGTATGTTGTGTACTCGTGATAGTTGTGATGGTAATGCCAATCAATTAGCCATTCCTCATATTCTCTAAAGAATCTCGAAAGGTTCAATAAACTTTAGAGACAGCTTCCGTTTCTTTCTAGACCGAACCACACCATTAAGCACACACTCACTCGTAATAGCACATGATCGCCAACTTAGAATTCCAAGGGTCTTCTACATCATTCAGGATCTTCTGATGACTCTGTGCTATGACTAAACGATTATGATTGAAAGGCTGCCAGCTAATCCATGCATAGAATCACATAATACTCATAAATTCTCGGGAGAACCAGATCTACCACAAAATCCTGGTCTCATATGTCAATGAGACAAGACCAACATACCTTATCGGTCTTTAACACTTCTTTATACCTCTTAAGAGTAGAATTGAGAGTAGAATTGAAAGGCCTCTTATGGTTAGTAAATTGTGCTGTAGTTTATACATAACCAAATCTCCCAACACCCAAAGTCCAGTGAAACAGAGGAATGAGAGCTAAACAACAAATCAGATTTTTTGATTTGAAAAAGTATCATAATCCTAGTTTGAATAGAGTCTTATTCAGGAAATTGAATGTTGAGGACATAACCCACCATTTTCCATAAATATTTAGCATGCTTTCCACGAAAGGAAAAGATGAGTCAGCTATTCCATCTCAAGAGCTCTACAACATTCACATGTACTAGCTAGAACAATGCTTTTTGTTAGAATATTCAAATCAACAAGCACAACAATGAAACAAAAAAATTTCACAGGAATACAAAAATCTTGGAAGGAAACACTTTACCCCAAACGTTCTTAGTCCATATAACAGAAATGGAATGTGATCTCAAAGGAATTAAAGGGTCAAAATGTTCCAAATGCCAAGAACTCTCAATAAGAATGTCCTTAATTGAAGGAAAATCATTAGGACAATCAATATAAGACCCAATAATTGGAAAAGTAGATAGCCAATTGTCAAATTCAAACTTTAGACTCTCCAAATTTTTGAGCCTCTAATAAAATTATCCATCATCCAAGGATGATTATAATGAAGGAATTTGCTTCTAATGAAGTTGCTTCAAGGCCCATTCTTCGATATAAGTTTCCAATTCATCTTCATCTGAAAAGCATTAAAAACATCTATGAGCTTACGGATCCCCAGACCACCCTCTTATGAAGGTCTAGCCATCCTCTTCTAGGAAACCCAATTAGCTCTATTTAGGGATGTATTTGTGCCAAGCTTGGCCAAGTTTGAGGTTGGTTTGAAATGTTCGAGCTCAGCTTGAGCTTGAATCATGGTCAAATATTTAGGCTTGAGCTTGGATTGAACAATCTTGATCAAGCTCGAGCTCTGTTTGAGCTCGAACTTTATTCAAACCAAGCTATGCTCCGGTTGCTCAACCTTGATTCACAAAATTGTTATATTTAATTTTACATAATTTTAATAATAATATTTATGAATAAATTATAATACAAAAACAAACATATACTTATTTCATTAATATACAAAATAAGATTTGGGGTTGTCCTTCGATCGAAAGTGTGGAGAGACATGAAAGTTCTCGCTTTAACTTAAATTTTTTGTTAATACGATCTCTTAAACGTATTTATTATAAATGAAAATTTATTACAATCTATGATAAAGAAAGTTAAAAATGTTGTTTTGTATTAATATAAATTATATTACCCAGATATAGTCGAAGTAAATTATATTCATACGACCATTACAAATAGGGATTCCTAGATATTTGAAAGGAAAGCTGCCAATGCCAATCCCAATAGTAGCAGTAACCACAGTATGAGCTAAGGCCGACCTCTTATCCCCAACATAAACAACACTTTTTTGTTTGTTAATTCTTTGCTAGAAGCCATCTCGTAATCGTAGAGGACCTTTAAGAACTTCAAAATAGATCTCTTATGACCATTACAAAATATTAGGGTATCATCAACGAAAAGTAAATGCGAAATAGGAACGACATACCTAGAGGGGGAGAAATTACTAATGACTCATATTAAAAAGCCTACTCAAAATTTATTTAGCAAAAATAAATAAAACGATGGATAAAGCATCTCCTAGGCGAAGAAGGCCCCCTAGACAATTGAGAAAAATCATGCAGCTTCTCATTCAGAATAATCAAGAAGAAAGGAGATATAATGTAGCCCTTAATAAGCTTAAAAAATGCCTCATCAAATCCAAAATTTTTCAAAATTGAGAGAATGATGCCCCATTCTAATCTATCGTATGCTTTTGTCATATCGAGCTTGAAAATCAAATTTCCCCCTCGTACCTTCTTAATGATATTATAAGCCAAATCGTGAGCCAGCAAAATGTTTTCAACAATATTTCTTCCTTTCACGAAAGCTGCTTGTTCCTCCGAGATGAACTCAGGCTGAGTAGTTCACAATCTAGTTCTAAGGACTTTAGATATCATCTTAAATAAGATATTGTAACGACTGATCATACGAAAATCTCCAAAAGTATAGAAAAGAATTGCATAAGCGAAAGACATATTATGTGTGTACTGCCAAAGATGCAAAAAAAATCATATTTCAAATAGTTCCAATGTAATTTCATTTATCAATCATCAATCATCAAATTTTCATTACATTTCATGTTTCTCCCCCTATATCAACATCAAAAAAAATGAAAAATAGTTACAGACCGTCTGCTTTCTGCTTTTTGATGAGGTCTGCAACCTATGTGAGGACATCTTCTGATTGCTCAGCTGGATCAGAGTTATCATGGGAGTCTGAGGAAGAGGAGGTGGTATTTGAGTCTGAAGGAAGGGAGATGATAGGGGAGTCAGTAGCTTGACCCCTTTTGGAAGGGGTTACCTTCATTGGTCTGTTGCCTTTGGAAGAAGAGGGAGCTTGAGAGGGAGGCTGAGAAGGAGTGGCTCCACTAGCCAGACTAACCAGAAAATTATTCATTTTCTTCAACTCATCAGTGGCCTACAAAGTAATTGAGGCAGTTATGGAGTCATGCTCTGCATATCCAAAAGAAGCTTTCCTTAAGTCTTCCACTGAAGAGCTGATGATTCTACAATTCCTTGGATTGTCTTTGTGACCTTCTCCATTCGGATACTTTCTTTGGATTGTTCTGTAGAGACCCGAATCTTTTTCATGTTTTTAGTGCATTGCATTAAGGGTATTTTAGTGGGATTCCAATTTCGCCACCAAGCATATCATGCCCGCATTAATGGATCTTAGAACAAAACATTTCTATGAGAAAAACTGAATAGCTCTCATAAGGTCCTCCTTAATCACTTTCAAACAATGCTGATAAAATAACCCAAAGAACCTGTCTGGACCAGCCCCCCCCCCCCGAAGCAAACATGTTGAACACCACAGAGTGTAGTTCACAGATGTTAGGCAGCTTACAAATAAATTCATTATCGACTTCATGCAATGACCATATTAGGAATAGATTCCAAAATATTAGATCCAAGGACCTAGGTTCAAGTAAGATTCTTTGAAAAAAATTAACTGCTTCATTACCCATGTCCTCAACCCGCTTAACCTGTTCCTATTCCCATACACGAGGCTTTTGAACCTCTTCGCATGACAACATGTTTATGGTCGTTTGTTGCTTGGGGAATGGACTTCATAGGACTCTTCATCCCACTATCATCCGTTGGTATCAATATATCCTGGAAGCGTATCAAAGCAAATTATTTCACACGATACTATATTGCTACAATTACAAGACTCATGAAGGGTGATTTTGGGTGGTTTAATTTGAAGGAAAACCACGAAAAACTTCGTAGTTTTATCGTGTAAAAACGACCCAAACTCAGTACGGTGGACTCCTCAACACCCAAATTCAGCAAGTTATCTCTCAAGAGAATAACTAAAGTAAAAAATAAGCTAAAAGCTTATATTATCATATATCAATTCAAAGAGAGCTACTTCTCATTTCATTTCTTAAGTATATATAGAGAACAATGCTCCCACATGGGAACTACTACAAAACTCACTATCATGGGAAAACATCAAACAACATTAATTAAACCCACTTACTATAACTAATATTTTGGGAAACACTATTTATGGGAAAATACTATTTTCTACCACTAAACACTAGGTAGCATTAATGAGGAGGTGGAAGGTCATTGACTTGCCAAATGGGTAGATGGATAGTTAGAGCATGGGTAATGGGTCATGGGTTATAGATAAATGGATTGTGGATCTTGATATCATACTTTTCACATCCACATAACATGATACATCTCAAAATGTAGGTTCCCATATCTTGGGCTGCATCAAAGACTCCAACCGAGGCTACACCATATACTCTGGTCTTCGGTAAGGAGGTAGTTTTCCCGTTAGAAATCCAAATACATCAGTACAGGTGGAAATCCAATAGTCTATCACAAATGAGGATGCAACTAAAGTTTGTGTTGTATAGCTAAAAACTCTTGATGGACAATGGCTTCAAGCTCAAGAAAGTCTGGAAATATACCAGCTAAGTCTAATCAATGACTTCGATAAATGAATCCGACTTTTGTCTTTCAAGAATGGGGACTTAATTTTCGATGGTCAGACCCCGACTACTGTCATTGGATGGGCAAAAAGGAAATTGGAACCAAAATGGGAAAGACCCTATATTTTTGAGAAGGTATATACTCAAATGGAGCATACTTGCTATTGCTGATCACAGTGGATGGAGAATTGATTATATCTCCAACGTTGACCACGGAAGTCGACTCAATTCGGTCAACTTCGGCGGAATTGAGTCGATTTTTGACACCATGCTCCAACCAATGCAAGGTTCCTAATGGAAGGCTATCCCTAAGACACCAAAAAAAGATGAAATTTTACTTCTGAGTAAGTGATATAAGCCTAAATTGTCTAATGTTCCTTAATATGAGCTAAAATTGTTCAGACATTCCTTCCTTAGCATCAATTAAATTGCACACCAACAAAATCCCATCAATTCGCTCTTAGACATGAGCTTAAACTATTTTCATTTTTGGGTATGAACTCAAATTATCCTCATACTTCTAAATATTGGATAAAAATATTCATCCACTGTTTGAAGAGTATAAATCACCTATCGTGAATATGTTTGGCATTATCTCATTCAAGTTGCTTAGGCAACCTAAGATATTATCTTGGGTTCGTTCATCTCCAAGCAAAAAGATAAATCAAAAGGCTGATGGATAGGAACTAAAATTATCCATCAACTTGGGAAAAACTTGAGTATGAGTACAAACTACTCAATGAAGAGAAAGGGTCCCAAATATCAATTAAATTCCTTTAAGAAATACAATGCTCTTGGACACGAGCCCAAACTATTCACGAACTCCTAAATATGAGTATAATTATTTATTTGCTCCTAAACATTAATTTAAACTCTGTAAATAGGTGTAAACATCAACCCCACTAGTAGCTCTGGGATACAATGTAGAGCATGGATGGAGATGTTAACTTCATCACATGCCATGTGGAAAGTGTTGCATTCATAACACCAAGGACTAAAGAGTCTACAGAGAACTACGTCTCTTTTGTGGTCACAACATGCCTAGGCAGCCCATTAGATTCTGATCACAAGAAGTTCGTGTATGTAATGAACATAACATTGTGAACCCATAGGGCCAACAATATTTGGTTGAGTGTGGAATAGCCCCTTAACTTCATGGCGTTGTCGCATCATACATCAAGAGATGAAAGGAGTCTTCCCAAAATACAGTCTGGCTCGTTCCCCTCAACGAATGAACTTTGGACCTGCTTCAGAAAATATTTGGGATGATGGCATGTCCTTTGATCATGCTTATGGCAAGGTTAAATGATGTAGTACTAGATTTTTATAGTGAATGAGAGAATTAATGGAAGTGAAATAAGGGAAAGGGAAAGGAAAAGTAGAGTCTCCCTACTTATATGGATGACTTAGGATTGGAATATCACCAACTCAATTGTCCAAGGATGATGTCACACCACCAACGTAGGGTGTCACACATTATTAAAGAAGAATTTTTCATTCACTTCAATTCTGAATTCCTTAAATTGCCCCAGAGTTCTCTACTTATATGCATTTATAGAACCTTTTACATAAATGCTAAGACATTAAATGACTTATATTTTGTAGGACTAACTAAGACTCTTTTACTTTCTAGATAAGACTCTTTACTTCTGGACTCTTAGAGTTTTTCGAATATTCTTTCTTTAAAGAAGACTCTCTTGAAAAATTATTAATGAAAATTTTTTCTGCAAAGTTTCCGATTTTCTAGAAGAATCATTTTGTTACCATTTATTAGTGGACTTATTGGTGGGCCTCATGGTGAACCTTGGGCTTTTTTGGGCCTACGGTAATATAACGCTCGTGGGCTTAACTTCATCAATTGGGCCCATATTTCATTCATTACCTTTCTTTCTCTTGTTGTAAACTTTAAGGGGCTGATTTCCATCAACTCCCCCTCTCCCTATCTGGAAAATATTCATCTCTGTCGAGGTGGAAGATTGATACATCTCGTAAATATCATGGGTTAATCTTTTGGAAGTCCATTGCCGTAATCCATGTGCTTTATGAAAGCGGTATACCTCTCCACTTTATTAGGAACTTTTTGCACACACCATGTCGAACGAGACAATTTGATCATCTTCATGTATTTCCCAAATATGTTGAGCAAAAGAATCACCATCTTCACTAATTCGAGAAATAATAGGTAAGGGCACAAGATTTACAAGTTGTCTAGGCTTCAAACCATAGGAAATTTTAAAGGGAGAATGACCCGTTGTGTGATTGATGCCACTATTAAAGACAAACTCTACATGTGGTAAGATATTGTCCCAAATTGATAATTGCTACATGGTCACCTATTAAGCTTTCACAATAAATCACCAATGCTATGGTTAACTAATTTCATTTGACTGTTTGTTTGGGGGTGGAATGCAGTTGAATATTTCAGCTGAGTGCCCAATTTGGCCCATAATGTCCGCTTAGAGTAACGTATGAACTTTATATTTTGGTCGAAAACAATAGACTTTAGAAGACCATGCAACCGAACCACCTCTTGAAAGAATATGCCAGCCACGCCAGAAGCCTTTTTACAATGTATAAAGTGTGCCATCTAGATAAATAAATCAACTACCACATAGTACTCTTTGCGTTCTTGGTAGGCCAAGTACAAAAGCCATTCTTATGTCTTCCTATTGCAAATATTGTAAGAGAAGTATTGCTAAGTAAAGACACTTTTTCTATTTGGGTCCATCACATTGGTATCAGAGCTTGAAGACCTTTCTCCATGGCTTCCTCAAGTTTAATCCAGCCCCAAGTCCCTCGATTGACAAAGGAGAACTATGGAAATTGGTGTATTCAAATGAGAGCTTTGCTTGGCTCTCAAGATACATGAGAGATCGTTGAGAAGGGGTATGTAGAACCCCAAACTCCACAAGAAGTGGCTTTATCTCAAAATCAAAAGGATTTGCTCAAAGAGTCAAGAAAGAAAGATTAAAGACTCTCTTCCTCATTTATCAAGGTGTTGATGAAATAGCATTTGAGATAATCGCGGAGGCAAGTACTTCTAAACAAGCATGGGAGTCTCTTCAAAATGCATTCAAAGGAGTAGAAAAAGTGAAAAAGTTACGTCTTCTAGCATTAAGAGCCGAATTTGAAGCATTTCATATGAAGGAGTCCGAATCAATTTCAAATTATTTTGCAAGAGTAATGGCTATGTCAATTCAAATGAAAAGAAATGGAGAAACCTTGAATAATGTTCAAGTAATGGAGAAGATACTACGATCATTGGATTCAAAGTATGATTATATTGTTGTAGCAATCGAAGAGTCAAAGGATTTGGACGATATGACTATTGATCAACTTATGGGTACTTTACAAGCCCATGAACAACGGTTTGTAAAGAAAGAAAAGGAGAATACTACTTTGGATCATGCACTCCAAAGTAAACTCACATTGCTAGAAAGAAATGAAGAATGTTATGATGCAAGAAGTCAAAGTGGATGTGGCTATAGTCGAAGAGGAAGAGGAGCAAGAGTTAACTTCAATGGAGGTGAAAGAGAACAAAATTTTCGAACACCAAGAGGAAGAGGACGTGGACAAGGACAAAGAAGAGGAAGTTTCTTACTACCCTACAATCGATCAAGGTATGATCATTCTCAAGTACAATGTTACAATTGTAAGAACATGGTATCTTGATTCCGGAGCAAGTAATCACATGAGCGGAAGAAAAGAAATTTTCAAAGAGCGACAAGAGTCTTCCCAAGGCAACGTAACATTTGGTGTGCCAATTATTGGAGAAAGGGTATAATATTGAGATAAAAAGTCTTGGACTTTTCATTAGAGATCAAAATGGGAAGTTGATTACTTATGTTAAAATGGCAAAAGATAGAATGTTTCCTTTGAGTATTAAAAGTGATAGTTTGAAATGTCTCATAGTACTTGGTTGCGACATTTGCGTTTTGAACATCTTAACTTTGGAAGTTTGAAGTTATTGTCTAGATTTAACATGTTGGAAGGATTACCATGGATAAAGTCTCCTAATCATGTTTGCAATGGTTGCATTCATAGAAAGCAACACAAAGAAAGCTTTGATAGTTGAAAATCAAGAAAATTATAAAACCCCTTCAACTTGTGCATTCGGATGTATGTGGACCGATAGATCGTCTATCAAATGGAAGGAAGAGGTACTTTCTTACCTTTATTGATGATTATAGTGGAAAAACTTAGGTATATTTTCTAAAAGAAAAATCTGAAGTTTTTGAAGCATTCAAAGAGTTCAAAATTTTAGTTGAAAAGCAAAGTGGCTATTATTTAAAGGTGCTAAGGTCGGATAGAGGTGGAGAGTACACCTCACATGCTTTTGAGTAATTTTGTAAAGAGCATGGAATTTGGCACCAATTGACGGCTCCATACACACCCCAACAAAATGCGGTAGCCGAAAGAAAAAATAGAACGATTCTTAACATGGTGAGATGCTTGCTTAAAGAGAGGGAAATGCCAAAAGAATTTTGGGCCGAGGCCTTGTCATGTGTGGTTTACTTGTTAAACCGGTGTCCTACTAAAATAATTAATTTTGTAACACTGGAAGAAGCATGGAGTGCTTATAAGCCAGATGTTAAGAATTTAAGGATATTTGAGTGCTTGGCTTATGCTAATGTACTGAATGAAAACAAGAAAAAGTTGGACAATGAAGGAGAAGAATGCAGTTTTATAGGATATGGAGAAAGGACAAAGGGTTATAAATTATATCACCATATCACAAAAAAAATGTTTTTGTGAGTAGGGATGTGAAATTCAATGAAGAAGGAACATGAGATTGGAAAAATAACAAAGAAAATGTGGTAAATGTTGAAGTTTAAGAGAACAAGGAAGACACCCGTGAAGAACCAATGAATGTTGTCACTCCAAACCTGCAAAGTGCTTCTCCATCATCATTGTCTTAATCAAGCATCTTGAGTCGAAGACAACCAAAGACAAGAAGCCTAGATGACATCTATGAGGTAACTCAGCAAATTGAAAATGAAAATGATGCTCTTACTCTGTTTTGCCTATTTCCAGATTGTGAACCTTTGATGTTTGAATATCCTATTAAGGAAAATGTGTGGAAGAAAACAATGGATGAAGAAATTCAAGCAATTGAAAGGAAGGACACATGGGAGCTCACATCACTTCCTAAAGGACACAAGACCATTAATGTCAAATGGATTTACAAGACAAAGAAGAATTCAATCGGAAAGGTTGAAAGGCACAGGGCAAGATTGGTAGCAAAAGGACACAAGCAACAAGCGGGAATTGACTATGAAGAGGTATTCCGTATTTGCTCCGGTTGCTCATTTAGACACTATTAGACTCATTAATTCTTTTGTTTCACAAAATAAATGAAAAATTTATCAAATGGACGTAAAATCAGCATTTTTGAATTTTCATTTGGAAGGAGTTTTTGTTGAGCAACCGCTTGGTTAGATTGAAAAAAGCTCTTTATGGCTTAAAGCAAGCTCCACGAGCTTGGAATAGTAGAATTGATAAGTTCTTCATTGAAAATGGTTTTACCAAATGCTCTTCTGAGTATACCTTGGTACTCAAAGATTAATGAAATGGGAGACATCTTGCTAGTTTGCTTGTATGTGGATGATTTGGTTTTCACAGGAAATAATGACATCATGTTTAAATAATTTAAAGAAAACATGGTTCGTGAGTTTGGAATGACAGATATTGGGCTAATGTCATACTTCATTGGAATTCAAGTGAAGCAATTGGAGGATTGAATGTTTATATCTTAAGAAAAGTATGTAAAAGAAATCCTCAAGAAATTAAAAATGGAATATTGCTGTCCGGTAAGCACACCAGTTGAATGCGGCTTGAAACTACAAAATGATGGTGAATAAGAGATTGTTGCTCCCACTCATATCAAAAGTTTAGTTGGAAGTCTCTGGTATTTGACTCATACAAGGCCAGATATACTTTATGGAGTTGGTTTAATTAGCCGATATATGGAAGCTCCAAATATGACTCACTTGAAGGCGGCTAAAAGGATACTTCGCTACTTTGAAAGGTACTTGTGGATTTGGCTTATTTTATTCAAGTATTAATGATTTCAATCTTATAGGATATACTGACAGTGATTCGAAAGATAAAGCACACTAGGTTTCGTATTTTATATGGGCAACACAGCTATCACTTGGTCCTCAAAAGAAGAACCAATTGTTGCTCTCTCAACTTGTGAAGCCGAGTATGTTGTTGCAAGTTGAAGTGCATGTCATGCAATTTGGCTAAGGAATTTTTTGCAAGAACTTCAACATTCTCAAGGAGAACCAACGCCAATATATGGTGATAATAAGTCAACTATAACATTGGCAAAGAATCCCGTTTTCCATGGAAGGAGTAAGAACGTTTATACAAGATTTTACTTTGTTCGTGAGCTCATGAAGAAGAAGGAACTTCGTTTTGCAAGATCTAAAGATCAAGTTGTAGATATATTTACAAAGCCTCCATTGTAGTCAAGGCGACGCCTAGGTGTTTTTGGGGGTGGGGCTAGGTGACGACTAGGCGTTTTTGGGGGTGGGGCACCCGATTAGATGATTAGGCTGTCGGAAATAGCTTGGCGGTCACCTAGGCGACACCTAGGCGTTCGATATCTGGGCGATCGCCTAGGTTGTCTGCCTTATAAAAGTTTTTTTTTTCTTTTTTTGCTTAAAAAAGTCCAAAAATCTCAATAAATAGAAAAAAAACAAAATAAAAACATGTAATGAAGAAGTAACAAGATTGTAAATCATTTTTTTCACTAAAAATATCATTTTCGATGCAAACATGTAATGAGTAAAGTTCGAGCTCTGCTCCCCCTGACATCCCCCGGGCAATTTGCTGAAGGTTGTACCTTCTAAAATAAACAAGATACTTCTAAAGGCAATATGACGCTCAAAATTTAGAAATAAGAAAATTAGATGGGTCGAGGGTTGAAAAATGGACATAAGCTAGTCCAGATATGCAGATACACATTGTTGGGACAGCACATGATGAAGCTCTTCTTAAATACTTTACTATTTCTTGGGATCAAATGTTGAAGCTCCTTTATTATTTCTATATTCCATAATCTTTAATCATCATGTTGTAATTCTGAATACATTTTTTAGGCTCTAGGGCCTAATATTATACATGTAACATGGACAGTGACACGAATTTGGGTATTTGGCCTGAAGCTCTTCTTAACTACACTCAAAGCCTCTCAAGTTTGAAGCATTTCAAAAATTAAGAACCTTGTTAGGAATGACATAATTGTATAATTAGGTTCAAGGGGGCATGTTTAAAATTAAACCTAATTACAGAATTTTGACTAGAAGAACCTAGAGTGTTAGTCTCTAGAATGTATTAAGTGGCATTGAAACTTAAGAAAAAAGTTTCAATGGTCAAATTCGGATGGTACCTAGAAGCTAAGTAAAAGTCATTTAAAATGTATCTAGAATAGTAGAGAAAGTGTCTAGAAGTGTCCCCACATCTTTCTATATGTATAAGGCATCATCTGTACATGCATGGAGTGAGAAATAATGTTGTTTTTGAGGTGTTTTGAGTGAAGCAAAGTTGAGCTACGAATTTGCAAATATTTGTAAGAAGAGTATTGCCAAGTAAAGGCACTTTGTCTATTTGGGTCCATCACTGCATTGAACATAATGTTTCAAAGAAATAAGGATATTTTTATCAGAATAGCATTGACCCAAATATGATTAGCCCGAATTTGAGTAGGACCTTAAATGGCCATCTCTCCCTTATTTTTCTTCTTCCCTTCTTCAAAGAGTCCTCCACAAGGCAGTTATAAGCTCACTTGGGGATTAGGCACCCACTTTTTAATAAAAAAAAATTGCGTTTTGTTATCTTGTTTTATTAATTAGAGGAGTTTTCAATTAAAGTGTAATTAGGAGTCTAGATTCATCTAGACTGAAGAATAGTCCCCACGGCATAATCAACTCTATTGATCATCAACAGGGGTTATTTGACACCAAAGTTTAGGTATCTCTAATTCTTTGAGATGCTTAAAATTTTCATGTTCAATGACATGTTGGATGCTTTACCTGGTGCTAAATATTTTCGAATATAGATTCAAGGAGTGGATACCATCAAATTAACATCTGTCTCGGTGATGAATGAAAAACAACATTCGAAACAAAAGAAGGTTTGTATCAATGACTTGTAATGCTATTTGTTCTATATAATGCCCCAAGTTCTTTCATGATGATAATAACACATACCTTGAAACCTGTGGTGGTAAACTTGGCAATATCGTGCAACTATGCGTTTCATACAGAACTTCAACACTTCAATTGCACTTGTGATCGACTATATGAAGATAGGAGAGTTTAATTGGACTCCCAAAGCTGTTAAAAAATTTGAACTTGTGAAGAAAAGATAGACGAGGCTCCAATTCTTGCTCTGTTCGACTTAAACAAGCTCTTTTGAATTGGATTGTGATGCATCTCATGTTGGCATATGAGTTGTTTTGAGCGAAGAAAGGTATCAAATATCTTACTACAATGAGAAGATGAGCAAGGAAAAGTGAAGGTATTCTACTTATGGCATTGATTTCTATACAGTCATACAAGTGTTAAGGCAATTGAGGCATTTCTTATAC
The DNA here is from genome assembly GCA_015143295.1 of Tetracentron sinense. Classification (NCBI taxonomy): domain Eukaryota; kingdom Viridiplantae; phylum Streptophyta; class Magnoliopsida; order Trochodendrales; family Trochodendraceae; genus Tetracentron; species Tetracentron sinense. The sequence goes on from CM026574.1 coordinate 19,780,738, forward strand.
GTAAGGAATTCATTTTTTATCCGGATAATGAAGCCCTCTGGGATCGGGTTCTTCAATGCTCAAAGGAAGCGTAGCGCTAGCCACACTAAACGAGTTTCATATGTGCGAGAGTTCACATTTGTGATTAAACATAAATCATGACTCTACAATGACATTACAAATGCTTTAGGTAGAAGGAAACATATTCTTATCAGATCAATTTATGTTATGAAGTTTGAGCTGCTGCCTGAAATCAACAAGGAGGATTCTTATTGTGGTCCCATATACCGGCAGGTCAAGCATGAACAAAACTTTGAATTTGTGTTGTAGGATGATTGTTTGTTCTATCAGAATCGCTTGTGTGCCTAATTGTTCAATTAGAGTACAACTCATAGCCGAAGTTCATGATGGGAGGTTTGAGTGGACATTTTGGATGTGGCAAGACTACGCAAGCTTGAAAAAATGATTTTTTTTCCAAATTAAGCGGTTACACTTCTTGCTTATTAAATTGATGCCACATTTGTCAACTCACCAAAGGTCATTCTCAAATTTTGGTTTATATACACCCTTTATATTACTAGTTTACTACTGTACCTTGGTAGGACGTTTCTGTAGATTTTGTGGTTAGGCTACCTCGCACTCGAATAGGATTTGATTCAATTCTTTTGGTGATTGATCAATTTTAAAAATGGTGCATTATTCGTTGTAGGAGCCTAGTCAATGCATCTCATATGGCCAACTTATTCTTCCATGAAGTGCATCTACATGGAGTACCTAATTCTATTACATCTGACAGGGACACTCATTCATAAGCCACTTTTGGAGGACGTGTCAAGGTATGAACCCTAAACAGGATTTGTGAGACACAAAATATAGATAGAAAAATAGTAAGAACAAACACACACAGAAAACACAGATTTACGTGGTTCCCTCAAGTTGAGGTACGTCCATGGAGTCGCCAAGATTTCACTATGATTTGGAGCAAAAGAGAATTACAGAATTGCGATATAAAAAAACAATGGTAGCCGTCCTCCCCTATTCTTAATAGTATTAGGGCTACATAACCAAAGGCAAAAATACCAAAGTATCCCTAGGAAAAGTCCGCGAGACCAGATGAAGGATATTCAGTAGAGGCAGGCTCCACACTTCCTATCAAGACGCTTTGGAGAAAGTTGGGTAATAATTTACCGTAGAATACCACCGGTCATCCCCAAATTGATGGTCAATCTAAAGTAGTTAATCAAAGTTTAGGCAATTCGCTAGATTGTCTTGCCCGTGACAAACCAAAATAGTGGGAAATTTGTGATACAACATGCAGAATTTGTTTTCAATAACTGCATCAATTGCTCAACTAGAAGACCACCATTTTGAGATTTTACATGGACTAAATCCAATTCTACCTCTTAATTTAGCTCCATTACCATATCCCAAGAAAGTAAGTTATGATAGAGAATCTTTCTCTCCTAAGAAATTAAGTTGTGATACAGAATCTTTCGCTCCGATCAATCAAGTGCGTCTGATCGTATGATTAGTTCATCCTCTATTTTCTCTACCTAATACACACTGATGGATCCCTTTCCTCCATCTCTCTAAAGGGAGATGTCAAACTTTCCAATAACTTATCTCTTTCATCTATTCTTCACGTTCTAAATTTCCACTAAATGTCTTCTATTGTGTAATCTTTTTCTCTTTCCCATTATGTCTTCAAAGACTTGGAAATGAGTGAAATGATTGGGAATGGTCATCTAGGAGATGTCTGTACCTCTTGGATGTTTTGGGTTCTCCTTAGCATTATAGTCTAGTAGTAATCTTATTAAGAGTATTACATATGCCTAAATCAAATTGTGGCTCAATCATCTAGATCGTTTTATCTTTTTAGTCTTTAAATTTAGTTTTTTTAAACTTATTAGAGACCATGTCCGATTTTCGTCTACAATGTGAAGTACGTGAATTGTTCGAGCATTGGAAGATTACTTTCTCTCCAAATATGAATACAATTCCATCCAACTTATTCACTTTGATGTCTGGGGACTTGCTTTACTTTGTCTATACATAACTATAAGTTTATTACATTTGTGGATGAATTCTCTCGGTATACTTGGCTTTACTTGATGAAGACCCATGTTGAAGTTTCAAGTATTATAAAAAAGTTTCATAAGATGATACTAACACAGTTCGAGAAGCAAATCAATGTCTTCTAATCCAACAATACAAGAGAATATTTTGAATCTGAAGTACAAAATATTTGAAACATTATGGTATGGTAATTAAAGTACTTGTCCATATACTCCTTATCAAAGTGTCGTAGCAGAGAGAAAAAATCACATAATAGAAGTTGCTTGAAGCCTCCTCACAACAATGAATGGATGAAAGTTCTAGACAAAAGCAGCTCTTACAACTACCTACCTTATCAATTGTAACTCATCTTGAGTATTAAAGGTGAATTCTCCCCTATGATATTCATTGTCCCAATCGTCCCTCTTTGTTATTCCTCATTGAGTGTTTAATTGTGTGTATTTTATTCTTATATTGGGTCCAACGAGGACTAAATTGGACCCCAAATCCGTTCAAAGTGTTCTCTTTGGGATTTATCGACACAAATAGGATACAAGTATTTTGATCCAGTGTCATAGAAATGGTTTGTTACCATCGACACCATTTTCTCTAAGTCGGTGCCCTTCTTTCCTCATTCTCGTACATCTCTTTAGGGGGAGTACGGTGAGTTAGAAGAAAGGCAACTTCCTTCAATTCCTTTTCCTCAGCTGGTCATTGATGTCATAGATTTTCATTTTTAGTTTATTATTCTAGGGCAACACTTAGCTCTTACTAATACTACTACTGAAAATGACTTATACACTAGACACAAAAAAGGAGGCTACCAATTCAGATTCATCTGAACCGAGCTCCAATTGAGATTCAGGTAATCATAATTCTCATTTGGTGTTTATTCCAAAACATGATGATAATACTCTCATTACATTATGAAAATGGAAGCGTCAGTTTAGTACTATGAATCTTATCTCTAACTATGTCTCCTATGCATTTTTGTATCCTTATTTTGCTTTCTTGTCTTCTGATCCATATGTGTCTTTACCTTCTAGATTTTAGGAGACAATCTCTGATCCTAAGTGACGTGAGGCTAAGATGGAAGAGATGCAGGCTTGAATCAAGAGTGGTACATGAAAAATTGTGGATTTATCCAAAGGAAATGATTTTGTTGGTTTTAAGTGGGTGTTCACTATGGAAACACAAGGCTGATGGGTCCATTGAAAGATATAATGCAACGTTAGTTACTAAGGGATATAGTCGATAGGAATGCCCTAGGCACAGTTCTCCTACTTGCTACATTTGAGGTTTCTACATCTCAAAAGATATGACAATGATATATGTTATGCCGCTCTATCCAGGATATACGGAAAAGTCTGCTTCAAAAAGGTTTTCCCGTTGAAGATATTATTTCACATAAAGTTGGCTGACGGTGGAAGCGTGTGGCTGAACATCTGAACGAGTTCAACACAGTCACGAGTCAGTTAGGCCTTTCAAATGATCTTTCCGTGAATAGAGATTTCCTCTCAATCTATAAACAAAATACGGCATAAGCTTTCACCACAAAGCATAAAGTTTTCATAACAGAAAAAAGAACAAAACAAAAAAACAAAATTGTAACTCGGTTGCTGATTGAGTCAAGTGAACTTGTCTGACTCGGTCGAGCTACTCGCCTTTGCTGAGAGAAATCGAGTTTATTGGTGAATCGGTTCAAAAATCAATCGAGTCGACTCAACCAAGTTTTGAGTCGACTCGCAGAGTTTTAAACACTGGTCTAGAGGCATTCTTTTAGATCTTTTGTGTTACAGAATATTCACTTTTGCATATCATATAGCCATACAGGTAATGTCAGTGTATTGGTTCTTTTGAGATTCTACATACATAAGTTCATGCTAAATACGTTTTAAGGAGTTTTGAGAAACATTTCTACACCAACCTAGCTCAGACCCAAAGACATTGCTGTCTGCTAAAACTAAGAAGTGGGGATTGAAATTTCTGAAATAAACTTGGGGAACTTTATATTGTCCATTAATGCTTTTTTAACTGGCTTAGCGAATTCATTTGTTTATTTTTCCCGTTAATAAATGCTGTTAGGTATGAAAGTTGAATCAAAATACTAATAAATAATAAAAATTGCTTGCTTATGTGACTTGGTTCAATTCTATAAATGGAACATTATTTATAATTTTGAACTTCAAATGATTCAAACAAGTAAGTTTATCATCCTTTTGTCTTTTGTAAAGTATGCAGGAGCTGCTTGAAAGGCATAATCAGCACTCGGATAACATCGGAAAACTGGTCCCTTCATCTCTTGAGCTGCAGGTAAGATGTATTGTCTTCTCTAGCTTCTTCTGACTATGGGTTCGGTCCTCAGCAGAAGCATGCGTGGGCTTTTCACGACCGCATAGTCATTTAGAAATGGATTTAATAGTCTCCAAACCTGTTTGAACTAAATATATTTGCTGTATCAGGAGTCATACTTTTTTGTGAATTGATTTGGTTGGTAAGATTTCCGATGCATTAGTCATATCCTGGTTTTTGTAAGGGTAATGGTCTCCTGAGCATGTTGATAAAAATATGTCCGACTGTCCTCTTAGTCGAATCATGGGATTATGGACCTTTCGGAATCACTGTTGGTGAATACAGTTAACAATCCTAATCACCATGGTGCAACATCCATTTTTACCAATAACCATTATCTAAATAATTGTGTTGAATACTATATGTTGCATTTGAATGATGCACATCACCAAGAACCATTATATTACTTGATTTTGTTGAAAATGTTATTCACAATTGAGTGATTCAGTAGTTATTCTTTATTTTTAAGTACAATTTTGCTCTCCACAATTCATATTTTCATTAAAATGGATTTTTTATGATTCAGTTTATGTATTCATGGCTCGAGATCAAGCTTTGTCAGTCTACTTTTACCGAAATTAGGGTTGTCAAATTCTCCATTCTTCACGAATGCATTGATATGCACAATCTATCTGTTTCTTTGTTGTTCTTGTTTTTATTGTTTTTCCTTTCCTAATTCCAACTTCCACCTTCAAATCAAGCTGTTAGATTTATCTTAAATATTTGTGATTCAAATTTGACTTATAATTTTACCTTTGTGTTTAACTTAACAACTAGTAAAAATTCACGTGCGTTGCACGTAAAATATTTCAAGTAATTTAATTGTATTGAAATTTTGATAATGAATTAAATAACTAATAAAAAAAGATAATTATTGTTATTATTGACTAAGCATTAGAAAGAAAAAATAATGTTAAGTTGTAGGATTTCAATTATGTCTATGAAGAAAAATATTTGAGGCTAGGACTTTTAAGCCATATCCAACCATAAGAGGTGACACACAAAAGCAAGACACATAGATATTTGGGAACCTCCCCAATTCCCCTTCCTTTTGTTACCCAAACATGTAATGGATTTTTCTTACTGTTGTTTATATGATTTCTTAAAAAAATATTTATGATAATTTGGTAGTACATTATAGGAACTTTGGTTATAGTCTATATAAAAACAATACTAAATTTACCATCCGACTCCTGCCCATTGGTCTAGTGGTAGTGTGTGTATGGCTACACCCTTTGACCAGCTAACAAACACTAACTTCTAACCTATTAAATTAGATAAATTATGGCTACACCCAAAAAATAAGATAAAATAGAATAAATGATGACCAAGTGTACCACATGTTAGTAATTCATGTATAAATAAGAAACAGAACTTGGACTGGTCATTTAGGAAACAAGCCTAATAAATAAATTGCAAAGGCAATATTAACCCAAAGCATGCAATAGTTAGCCATATATAAACTTCACATACCAGCAAAAGAAGCACACTAAACAGTTAACAACATAGAAATTAGGGTAAACGGAACTAACTTCCAGTTACATATAAAGAAACTTTACCTAGATGAAGAAGAAACTTATGAGAAGAAGTTCTATAGGAGATCTCTAGATAGAGCTGCAATTTTCATGTAAACACAAAACCTCAATTATTTCACTCTCGAAAAATATGATCTGTATCAACAAAAAGATAAGGTGGAAATGAAAGTAGACATAAAAGATAATTTATTGATTTCGCTCAAGATTTAAGCTGGTGTTGATGAGTAAACACAAAGCCACCCATTTGATAATAACATTACTTAGTGAAGCAATAAATTCTTTCGGTGATAATAGCATTCGCGACATGGTTAGAAAAACTTGCAACATTATATAGTGTAGCTTGTCAATTCTTTTAATGAGAATAGAATTCGTGCCATGATTAGAAAGTTCTGATAAACTAAGCTTACTATGTCATAATATTTAGTGCTCTGGAGTTTCATAAAAATTCAAGTATTGTACTTTCAGACACGATCGAAGAGAAATAACCATAAGAACAAAATTCTTCAAAATTTTGAAAAATTCGTGAATTATTCATGAATTTTAGGTGTGCCAAATTATTCTCCAAAATATTCACGAATTTTAGGTTTTCCGAATTATTCACGGATTTTACGAATTATTTCCGAATATTACGAATTATTCTTGATTTATTCATGAATTTTTCAATAATTTGTTTAGTTCGACCAAGTAAACTGCTTATTTTTTATATTATCAAAACAAATTGTTGGATATTTTTTTATAATTATTATTTTATTCCCGAATTGTTCCTAAATATTTCTTGGATTTTTCCAAATTTTTTTGAAATTAACCCTTGCCGAATTATTCCCGAATCCCGACTTTGTCACTATGGAAATAACTTGAAATGACTAAAGTTGAAGAGATGGGAATTTGAACATCTCTCACACATATGGATGAGACAACAGTGAAAACTGCGAAAAACATGTCAATAATCATACCATGAGAGAGAGAGGATGTGAGAAAAGTAGGCCAGGGGATACGCTGGATTTGTTGGGTTGGTCCATTTGGGGAGGCTAAAGAGGCATGCGACATCAAGGGCTTGTCAAAGAACTCCAATCTTCAAGATCATATCAATGGTGCTTCCCATTAATGAGTGGCTAACTGAATGAATAACAATGATATTCAAGGATGAGTGACTACCTGAATAACAATGAGGATACAACAATATATATATATATATATATATATATAGAGAGAGAGAGAGAGAGAGAGAGAGAGAGAGCGAGTTGTACTCATGAACTAAAAGCCTAGATGGCTAACATGTTAATGGAACAGTCACGCAGCCTATCATCCAACTGCTTTAGCTAGGTTCCATTTCAAGTGGTGCACCATGCATCAATCTATCTTTCTTTCAGTACTTGTAATTCTGTTCTGTCAAGTCATTCCCTCAACAGCTAATAAATATCATGAAGAAACTACCGTCATCAAATAAAAGAAACACAAACCAAGATTTCTAATAGAGTCCTTGCTAACAAAGAACAATACTAATGATTGCCTAAGATAGAGTTCTAATATAAAAAGAAAGTTACTAATAGCTTGATTAATCATGAGCCCCACGGCCCAACCTATCTTACCTATTCTAAATTAAATCTCATGATAATTTGTTTTATGAAGACGCTTTCTAATAAATACTTTGCTAATAGAGAATTTATAGTATATACTAATGATTGCCTAAGATTCAGTTCTAATATGAGAAGAAAGTTGCTAATAATAGTATGTGCATATATAAAAACATTTAAAGTCCAATTATTAAAATAAACTGATATGAAACAAAGAGATATATTCAGATTGATCAATCAGTAACTCCGTGACTCCACCAATATTCCAGTCTTGAACTGGAAAGTAGCTCTCTTGGATGGAAGATGAGGAATATCAAGGGAAGGGTGAATTTCCATTGCTAAGGTTCCGTGCCAGTTCCCTTAGTGTTGTGTTGTTTCAGTGGTAGTGATCCCTAGATTTGAAGAGATGCCTTTTGAAATAGAATTTGAAGAGCTGCCTTAACATTTTCAAGAGTTGCGTCCCTAAGAAAAGAGAATCCATTCCAGAAGAGGAATCTTTATGCAATGATTAAGCATTTCTTCTCCTTTCTTTCAAACAGTTGCAACCCTTTCAACTGTTACCTCCCTCAAACACACACACACACACACACACACTCTCTCTCTCTCTCTCTCTCTCACCACGTCTCATCAGTCATTAATCAGAAAGACACATTGGAATTAAACAACTACTTCTCTTTCTTAAATGGTTTCAAAAGAGTCGTGAGCCGAAGGGTGTGTCGGTTCCTATTTATATGAATAGTCTCAACAAATAGAACGTGATTCTAACGTGGATTATATGAATAGTTTGTGAATTAATTGATCGTCACTCTATTTATCCTAGAGTTACTAAGTGAATTTGCCCGTCTTCGAGCTCTTTTAAAATGAACACTAATGGTGTGGCTCTTGGGAATCCAGGGGAAGTGGAGGTGGTGAGATAATTTGAGATGCTAAAGGCAGGTTGGCTTTGGCTTTCAATAAATATTATGGTATTGCTTCAAACACTTTGTAGAGATTAAAGCTATTTGTGATGGGTGTACATTCAGTGATTGGCATGGTCTATCTTATAGTATTGTTGAAAGTGATTCTAAATTTCTAACATTACAATCGAAGAGGTTAATAATGTGGTATAGTGCCTCCTAGGAAGCTTTGGTATTGGTGGAAGGATTTTTGTAGATCGAAAAACAAAATGCAACATATTATTTCAGCATGTGTTTAGAGAAAATAACCAAGTAGCTGATTTCCTTCCAAATAAGCTTGCAGGAACAAAGATAGTAAACTATTCAAGGACATGAGAGAGTTGCCAACGTCTATTAAGGGCATGATTCGTAGTCATAATCCTACTATGTTTAATATTTGGGTTTAAGATTTGTTCTTTCGATCATTTTTGTTTAGCGGTAACGTATTATGACCCCCCCCTCCCCCCCCGTCTTTTTTTATAACCATTTAATTTTTTAATAAACCAGTAGGGTCTGGTCAAACCCCCCTTGCACAATGGGTGGATTTTACTAAAAAATAAAAATAGATAGAATATCCCGTCTCTTTCTCTCACACTCTTATCCCGACTTGCTAAAACCGCACCCAAGCTGCTGTGTGTCCTCCTTCCCTAGCTTTAAGTTAGTATAATATACTAAAATTCAATGAAAATTTAATAAGGTTAATAACTTCCATTGAAAATTTATAATAATGTTAATAACGTTCAATGAAAAGTTAATAGAGTTCTCGTACTTTTATTAGTAGACGGATTGTATTTTAATCACTTGTCTGTTGTGTTTCAACATTGTAACCTTCTTTTTTTTCTTCCCTTTTTGTTGGATAGGAGATTCCCTTTTAAAAACGGTACTTCATAAATTCTTGTTTCTTACATGGAAAAAAGAATGTGATGCCTCCTCTTTCTCTTTTCTCATTTTGGAATTTGAGTTGTGTTTTCTTTTGAGCTGGGTGCGCCTTATCAGACAGGTCCTCTGGTGAGTCTAGTTTGCAAGTCCCAGATACTAGAATGTGACTATTGAATTATTGAGATAGGCCTATATGACCTATGTGCAATGAAAATAATTCCTAGGGGTGGTGCAACAGGTCTTACAAAGTATCGTAGAGTGCTAACAGATCGATAAGTTATTTTCTACATCTTATTTTAGACTCTATTGTATTTTGATTGAAAGGGTTCCATAGTCTTATAAGGTTCTTGATTATGTTCAGGAATTTTTTTTTTTTCCAACACAAGGTTCGAATCAGAGCTGTGTTGAGACCTAACTTTCCAAGTCCTTATCTTGGTAAAATGCCTGAAATCACATAATTCAACCATAAATTCTAGATCTTGGACCGTTGAACCTGATACTTCAATGTTTTGACAGATAATTTAGAACCGGGACCCTTTATCACTATCCTGGAATCTGGATACTCTTATCTTGATCAGAAGTACACCTTTGGTTTTTGAAACTCTTTTAAGTTCTCATATCAATTAGATGAGACCTCCACTAGTCTACCTGTCTTCTATGCATCCTGTTGGAAAAGAAGTATTGTAAAATTTTGTCACTCCACTAATCTAGGTTAAGCTCACAAACATTACTGACCAGCTTAGAATTTACATAAGGACAAGTGCCCGAAATATGGAGTTACAAACTCGTTTAGGGTCCATTCTTTTGCTGGGACTTATAAATCTTAGCACTTTGGACTTTGTCATGGTAGTTGTTAGGAAATTTGCGTGACTTTTTTATGTTTTCTAATGAAATTAATTCTTACCATCAGGATATGTCAAGTCTTGTCATTTTATGAGATTTGAAATCATTCATTTCGCGGCATTTGAAGTCTTAATGGAATTGCCACCGAAGAGATGAAAAGCACAATACATCTAGTTCTCAAAAGAAAATGCTTATTGTCAAGTGAAAAAACTTTCAAAATGCCAACTTTACCAGTCTCAGCAAAAGAACGGAGCCTTACTGTTAATTCCTGTTCTTGGAAGGGGTAACCATGCAATACTACTCAATATAGCAGTTAATATTTAAGCTTTCACCAGCAGACTATCATTATGTGGTTCTTATACTTGTGTGACATTTTTATTACCAATATACCTCATCTGTTTAATGTTCATACACGATTAGCATCTCTATTCAGTAGTTCTGCTTTTATGAGTCACATTACGAGGTGTGCATTTACATCGTTAGCTAAAACGTATAATAGGAAAATACTTTTTGTAATTTATGACCATTGAAGTTTGGTGTCCTTTTAGATAGAGAATAGCAACTATGTCAGATTGAGCGAGAAATTTGCAGAGAAAAGCCAACAACTGAGGTATAAGTTTGTGTAACTATATATATATATATATATTTGGACGTTCGTATATCTATTAATTGATTGATGTGATATATGCATATATTACATTATAATATGAAGATATTGCCCATCAATTACAGGAATATGAAGGGTGAAGAGCTCCAAGGATTAGATATAGAAGAGTTGCATAAATTAGAGAAATCTCTGGAAGCAGGATTGAGCCGTGTGTTAGAAACAAAGGTTTTTATCCATTTCCTTCTAATTTTAGTCTTGAACTTAGATTCATGCTGCAAGTGTAACCTATGGAAATTTCTACTGATTTCAGGGAGAAAGATTTTTGGAAGATATCACTAGCCTTCAAAGAAAGGTAAGTAACCAACTTTGTATAATTGTGGTCCATTTCATATATTCGGTATAAATATAATATAAAACAGATCTATACCAAGCGATGTCATTGACTCATTGTTTGGACCTTCAGGTTGCAATGCTAATTGATGGGCTAGAGATGATTGCAAATTTCAAAACTATTTTTGAGTTTACTAAGTAATAAGAGGGAAACTTAAAATTATTGCTAAGATGGGCTAGAGATGTTCCTTTTTTTCTTCTCTTCTCTTACTTTTCTTTATTTCTTATAAACATGCAGGGAGACCAATTGGCAAAAGAAAATGAGCAAATGAGACAGCAGGTTAGAATTTTCATTACCTTTCATTTTCCTTCTCGGTTTACTACTTCCTTATTGGTAGGTGAAATATTTGAATTACAGATGATGGAGATGTCTAAAAGTCAAAAACATGTCGTCGCTGACTCCAAGAACATGGTCTATGAAGGCCTGTCATCAGATTCAGTCACCAGTCTCTGCAGCTTTGTCAGTCCCACTCATGATGATGGCAGCTCTAATACCTCTCTAAGATTGGGGTAAGTTTAATAAATATGCTTACATAATCTATATTTTATAATTCCGAGTTAGATTGATTTTTATTGCCAAATTATGTCAAAGTAGGAAATTCAATACAAAGGTATAACTTGGATATTTTCAAATTTCAACCAACAACTTATTTTTTAGTAAATAAAATCACTTAAGAAGTTTCCCCTTTCTGTTTTTAGTTTCTGAAACATCCAAACATCTAATTTGGGAACGGGACAACGCCCCTGAAGCTCCGATGGGAAGGGAAGGTCAGATTCTTTGGCAGTGGTAATTGAGATGGGTCTTCAGGGTCGCTACACTGCTCTTGCTGGGGCATATTGACTTGATACATTTAGAGAAATGACAATTTAGCATCCCAACTAATGCCTTTCATTTAAATCTTTCCCAACCTACGCTACATGAAGTTGAAGGGCTTTGGGGCATTACCAAAATTGTACTCCCACCTCAACCAACCGATTATAATCACGGAACAACAAATAAAACCATAGAGAAAATAAAGATACGCCACAAAAACAAGATATGCGAGGTTTGTCATGTGTGTGACTATGTCCATATGTAAAGGCAATTCAAGAATTTATACTATACAGAGATTGCAATATACAAAGGTTTTCCTACTCAACATCGAGAGCAACTAAGATTACTTGAGTCCACCCTTATCAAGAGTTATTGGTTTTTTCCTGAGATCCAGCCACTCTCTCCGTGAAACCATTGGTCACTTCATATATTCTCAACACTATAATAATCATGTACCCTAGTCCCTAAGCCTATATATACATTCTCAAACCCAAATCATAAACTAACTAGAGATTTTTCAAATTGTATTCCCACAAGGAGTACCTCATAAATGGAAGTTTACACTGCATAGAAATCCAGATTGAATACAAATAATTTGAATGCTATCAAATCCCAAATGTATTCTTGGGCACAATATCAATATTGATCTTCTAAATTATGAGACAAATCAATGTGTAACAAGGTGGAGTGGTAAATAGTAATTATTTTTAGTAAAACTCTATGCTATCCTATACAATGCTCAGTTATCATTGTGTTCCACCCTAGGAGTCATCTTAACCCAACAAGGAACCCCAATCTGAAATTTGTTCCTTATTACACCTTTGTCCTATGACTGGAACAAGATATTGAATCACTTTGATGATTAGGATCATCATAACATGGTTACCTTCAAATTCAACTGGCCTCTTGTTTGCAACAGAACGGTCAACCAGCTTGTGAAGCAGACTTATATTGACACGGCCAAAAATCTGAGTCAATTGCATGAAAGTAGTGGTAGAAGACATTAATCCTATGTTTGGTTGTCGAGAAAATAAGTGAAAAGAGAGAAAAGAAAAGAAAATTGAACAAAACCCAACTAAGAATTGTATTCGAAATTCACAATTTTCCTTTCTTTTCTATGTTTTCACATGTTTTCTCCGCAACCAAACACAGCATAAGCGTAAACTCAGGCTTATACCGCGTTATTCCATAGTGTATGCTCCCTGACAAGTTAATGCCTTTGCTCATAAGCTGGCTCAACAAAGTCTACATTTTTGTGCAAACTCTGATTTTGATTCTCATATTGTCTCCACGTAAATTTAAATCATGTCCATTTTGGTTCAGAGGAGGGCCCATTCCGTTTTTGGCCATCGCGTCTGTTTTTAAAGAATTTCTTTTCACAACTGAATTGTATGCTCAACTGCTTTTCTTTTATTCTCTTGCAGGCTTTCTTTGTTTTGATGAAAGTTGAGGTACAAAGGAGGGGACTATCAGTAAGGAAGAGAAGGCCATGGTGTTGCAGGCTGTCTTTGTTTAGATGAAAGTTGAGGTACAAAGGAGGAGACTATCAGTAAGGAAGAGAAGGCCATGGTGTTATCATGTTGGAATACAGAATTGTATAAATGTAATGTAAACTAATCAACATTGCATGTATGTATGTAATAATAAGCCCAGTTGCAGAGTCAAATATTAATTTCTTCCGAACAAACAAAAAACTGTGTTAGCAGTCATTTTTCATGTATAATATGATACAAAAGGGATTGATTGAACAGATTTGAATGATTTACAATGAACTTAAATAGAGTTAATATCGAGATAATAAGATAGACTTTTTGGAAAGTAAATCAACCTAATCTAATCACATCTAATCGAATATATTCTATCCTTAATTGTTGCTAATCTAATTTTGTGATGAGACACACTTGAATGATTCCGTATATCTCATTAACTTGTGTTTGCCATTGGTAGAAATCCTCCTTTGCACTTCTTTTTGTTCATGTGAAACCATTGATCTTCATTGCATGTTTGTTTTGAGTCTGTGAGCTTGTTGAAGGATGTAGTCGAACCAAATGGACATCTAGGGTGCCAAAAAATGGTCTCGGTAGACCTAAATGAAATGCCTCAAATGGGCTTAAAAACCTGTGCAACTAAGGGGCCTCAAAAGGGGATTATTTGGGCCTAAAAAAGGCCTCTGTTGACCTGAAAACAATAGTCTGTATCGACTTGATGACAAACTTTCTATGTGCTTGTTAGGTTGACCTTTATGGATTAAAAATGAGGCCTCTATGGGCCAAAAGAAGATGCCCTCTGATGGGCATAAGCTGCATACTTGATTGAAAATGGCCTCAATTAGGCTTGTGAGTTGACGCCTACTTTTTTTTTTTGTCAATACCATGCAACAAGAAGAATGAAAAGGGAACTGTAGTGGAGGCGCAAATGATGCAACGGTCAGGTGGGAGCCAGCAAAACTCCCAAACGCTCGGGATGCCACGAATTCTCTCAAACTTCATTGTTATTTTTTTAAAATCTATTGTTCTATGGTAAATCTCCCAAAGATGGTGACGACATTGATTCAACAGATCTTGCAATAATGGTGCACATGTTGGGATATAGATAGTAACAACATGAGTAAGTTGGTGTTTGGTAACACTAATCTAGAAATAAGGACCATTCAAAAGGAGTGGGGGTTTGGTGGACCCCTACCAGTTTATTAATAAGAAAGAAATGGGGGGACATAAAACCTTACCCGTAGAAAGACCCAAAAGAGACGGGGAAAGAAAAAGGGGGGGGGGGAGCATAAACCTTACCCCTATACAAAGCTTCTACCAACATAAAAAATCACTCTCTGTTAACCAATCTAACATTACCAAAATCTGCTTTATCAAGGGAAATTAGAGCTCTAATCCGAGGAGGGTTATCTTGATTAGGAAAAAATTCACCGGAGGTCTTAGTACAACCATGATTAGCAAGGAAGTCAACAATTATATTGGCTTCCCTAAAGATATGATTAATAGATGAGCAAATATTCGTCACTTGATATATCTTCTTGTTCCAGTACCACACAATCCAATGATGACTCAAAGAACCCTTCCAAGCTTCTACAAGAGTTTTAGCATCAGATTTAACATCCACTTGAAGAAAACCAAGTCTTTGACAAAGGGATAAACCATCCAAAAGAGCTCTAGATTCTGCAGCATAGTTAGAAAAATTCCCATAAAAAGCATAGAAGCATAACTCCAGAGTGATCTCGAATAATACCAACTCCTCTTGCTAAGCCTGGATTACCTTTAGAAGCACCATTCACATTCAGTTTAATTCTACCCTGAGGAGGTCTAATCCATTTGACAATAGAAATAATGAATCTTCGATGACCAGATGGGGACAAAATATTTATAATAGAAATATCTAAGGACTTTAGATTGTTAAGTTTGTTGCCCAAGGATTGGATCCTATTGAGGGGTGAATAGGGTCTATGACAGTTATAAATTCTTCATATTTTCTTAAGTGAAATTTTAATCATACTAATTAAAAAGAAATAAAAATTAGCAATACCATACAAACAATGCAAAGTAATAAAGTACAGGAAAGAGTTAGAGAAAGATATTGTTCACGAGGTTCGGCAATCCCGTCTATATCCCCGCCTCAAGCTATACCTGCTAGAGGATTCACCACGATTTTATTCGTACAGTATTATTACGGGTTAAGACCAATCCTTTTACAATCTTCTTCCGGGTGAAGATTAAACATTTACAATCTCCTTACGGGTGAGGATCAAACATTTGCAATCTTCTTACGTGTGAAGATCAAGTCTATTTACAAGAGAACATTCCTCTTTTGACTTTAGAAAGCTTCCCGCTTCAATGAAAAGAATCTACCGATTCTTGATTTCAATATACTTGGATGAGAAGTGTTTTACAATCCTAATTTGCTAATAAAATGAGCTGAATGACCTCTCTAATGCTCACTGAAAATCTACAAAAGATTGGAGTTGAATAGCTTAATAAAACTGATTTGAGGATTTGAGGTTTAACACATTAGATTTGAAAATATAAACTTTGGATTAGATGATTGAATGATTGGATTGATAGATCATCACATTCTAGATCATATATCATCACTATTTATAGCTCTTGCAAAGATATAACCGTTAGAGGCACATTGAATACAAAAGAGCCGTTTAAAAATAGCCGTTATAGGGTTTTTAATACCTATCTCGAGGCATCTAATCGACTGGATGAACCCAGTGGCTAGATCAAAATCCTGGCATTCATCTAGTCGATTGAATGGTTCATTTAGTCGATTGGATGGATATTTTCAACAGAAAATTCATTTTTCTTGACCTTAATGATGTGAATGAATTCATAGGTCTTCTACCTTATCTTTATCATGATTTTTATCATTCTTTATGATGTTCTAAGTCCTTAGAAAGATATCCAAACATAATCTAAAAGAACTTAAATGAAATCTAGGGTTTGAGCTTTCAAACAACCAAACTTTAAGGACTTTTTACGAAAGTCTTAAATACACTCTCACTAAAATAAAAAGCAATTAAACCTTTCTAAGAGAATCTTCATTATTCATCTTGATCTTGATTAGATTTATCTTCTTTGACTTCATGATCAATCCTCTTCTTCATGGCTTGGATTGGGATGATCTTTAATTTGATCCAACTTGATTCAATAGCTTGTTTTTGACTTGATGTTGAATTATTATCATAGATGGTGTCATTTTCCTGTTTTTTCATCTTGAATGGTTTTCTAATGCTCTCCATAAATTGAATATCATATTAACTCAATAGAAACATTAGTAGTACAAATCTTATTTCATTATTGTGTTATCATCAAAATTACTAAGAAGACCTAAGGTGGACACCTATAGGCTAAGAAAGTTGATGGTTAATTGCATGTTTACATTTTAGAGATAGTAGAGGTAAAAACTTCTACTTTAAAAAGTAGCTCCAATTAACCTTCAACTTAACAATCTAAAGTCCAACTAAGCATAATTTTCAAATAAGCTCTTCTTTTTAGATTTGTGTTACCGAACGCTACCTAAGTCTCAAAAAGGACGAGTGGCTAGCAAGCGAAACATGTTAAATTTGGAATTTGTAGCGACAAGGGCAGCAGCAAAGAGATCAACAATTGATCAAGGTTAATCAAAAACAGTTGGTGGAGAAGCACCCCTTCACCTTTCCCATCCAATCGATTATTGAAGTCCATGTGAATGGAGATTCAATCCTTACTTGAGAAGCTACTAGAGTTAATGATGTCATGAGTAGGTTTGCTTCATGTGTTGGATTAAATGGAGAAAATGAGGGCACTAGTCGTGGATATATAAAGCTCTACTTTGAGTTGAAACAAAAAACTCTACATGCAATCTTGATGATAGAAGAGACAAAGGTGGATTGAGACAAGAATGAGTACTCCATGTGGCAACTATCACTTGAGGGGAATGGTGATTTCTTTTTTTTTATATCAAGTTGAAAAAGACGTGGATGCAAGAGATGATGGAATCAATGTGCAGGAACATAGGAAAAAAAGGGGTTTAGGTCGGACGTACGGGTGGCATCGCCGCCTACCGGAAAACAAAGATTAAAAGAAAGAAACATCAAAATAAGGTTCCATGATAGAAAAGGGATTGATTGAATAAATTTGAATGATTTGCAATGACCCTAAATTAATAGGGTTTATATAGAGATAGCAAGATAGACTTTATGGAAAGTAAATCAACTTAGTTTAATTACATCTAATCGAATATACTCTATCCTTAATTGTAATTAATCTAATATTATGATGAGATACACTTGAATGATTCATTGTCTCTCATTCGCTTTATTGCAACACTCTTCTTAATTCTCTAATATAATCCGCATTTCAAATTAATAAATGCCTGATGTCGCTCAAAGATATGCGGTACTTTATAGTTCAGTAAAGGGGTTGTCGATCTAGAGAGAGGAGTGAAGATAAGAAACAATAGTAGAGAAAGGGATTTGTAGAATTTTTGGTAGAGAAAGTCTAATAATTTTATGGAAAATATCAGTGAGAGAAGGTGTCAAAGCATCGAGTTTTCTCCCCTTAATGGTGCAATGTCAATTTGATTATCCAAAATATAACTCAATTGAAGGTTTCACATCCTAAACCCTCAACCGGAAGATTTAGAATTTCAGACTATAATAAGAAACTAAAATCAATTTCCAACCAATTATTCAAAGAAAGTTTTAACGCAAGTCCGTATTTTATCGGAAAAACTCAAGGATGACGATATACCCGGAGGCAATACCGTAGCAAGGAATAATATCCGCTAAGATGAAGGTTCTTCATTTGAGAAATTAAGAACTATTACTCAACTACGAGAAAAGTCTGACTCAACTTGTGAAATGTTTAAATCCAAGAGCTTCAATTGAAAGAAAGATCAAGCAAGAATAACAATTAATTTAGAAATCATAAACGTCAAAAACACTAATTGGATTAAATCAAACTAACATCACCTCATTAAGAGAATTTCACCCTAGCCAATGCTAGGGATTTAGCAATCTATATAGAAGAAAAACTAAAACAATATTAAGAAAATGGAGGAGAAGATTGGATTAGATTCTCTAATAGCACCCCTCTCTAGGTTTATATAGACTAAAGGAAAGAAGAAAAAGGAAACTAAGCAAAATGGAAACTTCTATTTACAAAATCCAACCAACATAATACTTTTCCTAAACTTGACGAAGTATTTTGACCCCCTAAACATCTGAATTAGGAGATCTTCGTGAATTACAATTTATTCCCTTTTGAATCTTCTTTCCAAAACATCTAACATTGCCTTAATCCGATTTTTGAGTCAAAAGTTACGAGAGAATTAGTAAGTACTGTCCAGATTAGGCAGAAATCCAGGAAATCCTCTTTTTTCTTTGAGAATTGGTTGCTAAATAATAGCACTCTTCTAGTCATCCATGAAATTTCTTACCTTTGTTGTAGATTTAATTAACTTCCATTAAGCTCCTTAGTTGAATTCCAAATTTCGTCTGAAATAAAGAGTTCTCGTGACCAAAGTAGGTATTCTCTTTTTTTAAAAATAGAAACATCAATATAGCACATTTCTTCTTTCTAATTCAAAGAGTTTCATCTTTTTTATGCCAAAATCACATTCATCCACATCTTGCTAAGATTCTCTATCCATGTGTGAGAGAATTTTTCTATATTTGGTTTGAGCTTTGGCTTCACGATTTGACTCTTTGACTCTAGACTTGGCTTCTTTGACTTGGGTTTCATCTCTTGATTTCCATGAAACTTCTTTACTTGAATTCCCAACATGAAATAACATAAAAATGTTTGGAATTCATAATCTATAAATGAGGAAACAAGTTTAGAATATAGACTTTAAATCCTGGATTCAGAGTAAAAAGGGCGTTAAAGGGTTACAAAATAATTAGTTTTGAGTGTACTTTTGCCCACTCATCACACCCCCAACCTGAATATTGCTAGTCCAAGGCAATAAATCAACTCATCAGCAAAATACTTAACCAATCGATCTTCATGAATATAGGCTAAAGCATTCTAAAGATTCAATTAAGGGTTTTGTAAGAAATTCACCATGACTTCCAAGTTTCTCTATTAATAAGCAAGCTCAGAATTTGTGTATGTGTGCTAAGCTCATAACCATTCTTCCTAACAAACCCAAAATTCATACAAATAAGAGAAAAATTTGGATAAAAGCTTTGATTTCAAATCTCAAAAGGATTTTGAATCACTCAGAATAAAGCACTAAGAGATTTTAAGGGTCTTCTCTCAATCATATGAAAAATAGAATGCAAGAGCTGGAACAAGTAACAATAAGATCTCAAGGAAAGAAAGTCATCCAAAGGGAACTCCTCCATTCACACCATAAACCCACATAAGTTCAAAATGTCAGCAATAAGGGTTGCAATGGGGTTAAAGGGGTAAGGTTTATCAGAAAAAAGGGATAAGGATATTCAACAAAAAATTGGGTATATGCTAGGAATATCGATACATTTTCATTGTGAAATAATTATTCCAAACATCCATAAATTAATTTTTCTCTTGATTTTTCTTTCTTTTTCAATTCAGAACTTCCTTATTTATTTTTCTCTTTTTCTGATTTTTCTCACTGTAGAACAAAACTTGTACTTCTGCTTTTTCAAACACATTTTTTTCCATTGTTTTTTTTTTGGTAGCATTATCCCAATTGAATTTCCATAACCTGAACTTGCAGTCCCTTTTGAATTTCCAATACACTTTAATTTCCAATACCACAAAACTACCATCCCTAACATAAACTCCAATTTAACAAGTAATGAGATGTATAAAATAGGCTTAACTCCAATGTTGAGTGGGTAAGGAAAATGTAGTTTTCTCAAGAAAGTCTTCTTTTAGGCTTAAAGTGGTTCCTATTGTTAATGCTAAAGGATGACTTGAAAGGCTCAAACTTTCTACACAGAGAGTTATCATTTTTTAGGTAATTCAACCAACAAACTACAAACCGGGTAATGACGTTCCCAATAGATAACTAAGTCAAGAAAATAATGAGATCAACAAAGGAATAATGTCGTATGAATAAAACACCAAATAATAACTATAAATCGTTCCCAAAAACGAGAAGGGCTCAAAAAATCACAGGTGTTATATATCTTAGTTGAAATCTTAGATGTCTTCGAAAAGTATGCATTTTAACAACCAACATTCAGTACGGCTTATGTGTACAAGAAAAATTTGAGTGTTGCTCATAACAGATAACAAGAATAGTTTAGATGACTCAATTAAAACACCATATTTTCATGCTTAACTGTAAAGTCACAATTCATGTAAAAATATATGACAAAGGTATTTGACTAAGATTTGACTATCACACTCAACCTAAATTTGACATTGTCCTCAATGTTCTAGAATGAAATAAAAGATGAGTAAGATTAACACATAGAAGGGGTAGATAGCACCTGAGAATTTGAGTGAACTTCCAATAGTGGGAACCTGCAAGGTTAGCTCAAACAAAAACAAAACTAATATACAATGATGCGGAGACTCAAAAAGGTAAGTCAATCTCGGTAAACGGGATCCGCAAGAGTGGTAGTTTCTTCTTCGGGTAGAAGCTTCTCGAGAGCGGGCTTGAGTCTTTGGCCATTAACTTTAAAAATTCTCCCATCTCGAGGGTCTTCTACCTCAATAGTCCCGTGATCAAATACTCTTTTAACCACGACGAGGCCATACCATCTAGACCTTAACTTGCCCGGATGTTTATGGAGTCTAGAATCATACAAGTACACCTTTTGATTTAGTTCAAAATATTTTCTCAGAATTCTTTTATCATGAAAAACCTTCATCTTATGTTTGTAGATTCTAGAGTTCTCATAAGAATCATTTCTGTTCTCCTATAATTCAGTTAATTGGAATTTTGTAACTTCTCAGCCTCACCTAATTCAAAATTGAAGGCTTTAATTGCCCAAAAGGCTTTATGCTCAAGCTCCACAGGCAAGTGACAAGGCTTTCCAAAAACAAGCCTATAAGGGGACATACCAAGGGAGGATTTATAAGCAGTGCAGTAGGCCCAAAGTGCGTCGGTTAGTCTTAAAGATCAATCCTTGCAATCAGGATTAACTTTTCCAGAATTTTTTTTTTCTCCCTATTGGCAAGTTCCACTTGGCTACTTGTCTGGGAGTGGTAGGAGGTGGAAACTTTATGAACAATTCCATACTTTTTCATTAAAGCCTCAAAAGGTCTATTACAAAAGTGGGTGCCTTGATCACTAATGATGACACGTGGCATTCCGAATATGGACAAAATATGTTATTTTAAGAATTTAATAACAGTCCTATTATCATTAGATTTGCAAGCCACGGCCTCAACCCACTTAGACACATGGTCCACAACAACCAAAATATATCGATAACCAGAAGATGGGGGAAAAGGGTCATGAAGTCAATACCCCAACAATCAAAAATTTCAATTACTAGAATGGGGTTTAGGGGCATCATATTCCTACGGGAAATCACCCTCAATTTTTTGCATCTATCACAAGAACGATAAAATTTATCGGTGTTTTTAAAGAGGGTTGGCCAATAAAATCCGAACAGCAAAATTTTTGCAACAGTCTTCTTCATTGAAAAGTACCCACCACATGCCTCGGAATGACAAAAATTTAAAACACTCATAAATTCGTCATTATGAACACACCTCCTCATAATTTGGTCGGGGCAATATTTGAACAAATAGGGATCATCCCAATAAAAATTGCATACCTCAACCAAGAATTTTCGCTTATCCTTGGTGTTTCAATTTAATGGTATCTGTCCTATAGCAAGATAATTAACAATATCAGCATACCATGGCAGGTCAGAGATAGAAAATAAATGTTCATCTGGAAAATCATCATTAACAGGCATTGTTTCCAGATTATTTTCACAAACAAGTCTTGAAAGGTGATCAGCCGTCACATTCTCCATGCCCTTTTTATCCTTAATTGTGATATAAAACTCCTGCAATAATAAAATCCACCTAATGACTCATGCTTTAGCATCCTTCTTTGTGAGAAGGTACTTAAGCGCCGTATGGTCTGTAAAGATACAAATAGGCGAACCAATCAAATAGGCATGAAATTTATCTAAAGTAAATACTATATCTAGCAACTCCTTTTCCATTATTGTATAATTCATTTGAGCGCTTTTAAGGGTTCTACTAGCATAGTAGATCACACATGGTTTCTTATCTCTCCGTTGTCCTAAAATAGCTCCTACAACATAATCATTAGCATCACACATAATTTCAAATGGAAGGTTCCAATCTAGTGGTTGCATGATGGGAGCGGATGTAAGTTTACCAATTAGCTTTATAAAAACTTCTTGGCATGATTTAGTCCTGTCAAATGGAGCATCCTTGAGAATGAGACTACATAAAAGTTTAGAAATAGGACTGAAGTCTTGTATAAATCTCCTGTAAAAACCAGCATGACTAATAAAATATCTCACATCTTTCACGGTCTTCGGGATGGGAAAATTTTGTATTAGTTCGATTTTTGATTTGTCTACTTTTATCCCCTTAGAAGAGATAATGTGGCTTAGAAGAAATTCAGAAGATATTAAAAAATGACACTTCTCCCAACTAAGCACAAGGTTCTTTTTCTCACACCTAATCAATACCCTTTTAAAATTAAGCAGACAAGCATCAAAAAAATCTCCAAAGGTTGTCAGGTCATCCATAAAGACTTCCATACAATCTTCTATCATATCACTAAACATGCTCATTATACATCTTTGAAAAGTGGCTGGAGCATTGCATAGTCCAAATGACATCCTTCAAAAGGCATAAGTGCCAAAAGGACAAGTAAAAGTGGTCTTATCCTAGTCCCCTAAGGCAATTTCAATTTGATAATAACCAGAATAACCATCTAAAAAACAATAAAAGGAATGTCCAGCCATCATTTCCAATATTTGGTCAATGAAGGGTAAAGGAAAGTGATCTTTACGGGAGGCAGCATTTAACTTTTTATAGTCAACTAATGCACATGCGCTACCCAGTCACTAATTTAACAGGGACTAGCTCTCCGAGCTCATTCTGCACAACAGTGACTCCTGACTTCTTAGGGACTACCTGCATAGGACTAACCCATTTACTATCGGCAATTGGATAAATAATGCCCGCATCCAATAGTATGAAAACTTCAGATTTTACAACTTCTTTCATAGTGGGGTTTAGTCTGCGCTGGGGGTCTCTAGAAGCCTTAGCCTCTTCTTCAAGATTTATATTATGGGTGCACACTAAATGGCTTATTCCCTTAATATCTACTATAGTCCACCCAATAGCAGATTTATGATCATTTTAAATTTTCAACAATTTACCGTCCTGGAGTTAAGATAATACAGAAGAAATTACAACAGGAAAGATATTACCTAGGCCTAGAAAGACATGTTTCAAACCATTTAGTAGTTTCTTAAGCTCTAGCTTTGGCACTTCAACACTGGAGGGTAGGGACTTTGGCTTTTCCTTAGGTAGCTCCTCAAATCGTGGTTGTCAACCTTTTGTCCCTGAAACCTGTGCATTAAATAAAGCACATATTTTTAGCAAAAAGTTCATTTTTATCAAAAGAATTAATATCAATTTGAGAATTAGCAAGAAGAATTTCAGGAGAGTTAGACGAATTTGGTGATTCGAATTCTTCTTGCACAACTGTTTTGATCCAATTTGTAGTTTTGCACTCATCATGTCCCGGTAATTATTTGCCTATATTGAAAATATTAACCACTAGGGTCATATTTCTAAAAGATAATTTCAATAGCCCATTTCTGTAATTAATTAAAGCAATAGATGTAGCAAGGAAAGGTCTACCAAGAATAATTGAGATTTTAGAATCAGCATTTACCACAGATTATGTGTCCAAGATAAGAAAATCAACAGGATGATAAAATTTATCTATCTAGACCAACACATCCTCTACTACCCCTCAGTTTCCTTACAGATCGGTCAGCCAATTGTAACACCACAGTAGTGGGTTTAATTTCTCCTAGGTCAAGCTGTAAATAAATTGAGGCAGACATGAAGTTAACACTTGCCCCAAGATCAAGCAAAGCTTGTTCAAAATATGGTTCCCGATAATATAAGAAATTGTAGGGCACCCAGGGTCTTTATATTTGACAAGAATTCTATGTTAAATTAGAGCACTTACCTGTTTTGTGAGAAAATCAGTTTTTTTCACATGATGCTTTCTTTTGATGGTGCATAAATATTTTAAAACCTTGGCATAAGTGGACACTTATTTGATAACATGTAGAAGTGGGAGATTTATTTTCACTTGCCTAAGATTTTCTAAGATTTCAGTATTACAATCTGATTTCCTTGATGATTTTAAGGCGTGAGGAAATGGCACAGAGATTGGATCATGCATATCATAACCATACATATACTCTATTAAGCACTTCAAACTACCTCACTAGTTTCAGGCACATCAACATCATTATTACTCGTGTCATTGGTTTCATCATTCGGCTCTTGGGAAGAGGTAGAGATGTCTTTTGCTTTTCCACAATGAGTAGTAATAACATTAATCTGCTCAAATTCTTTCTTTTCGAGGGTAGAGCCTTGTACCATGTGTTGATCTTTAGGGTTTTGTTGAGTTTGGGAAGTAAATCACCCTTTCTCATTAAAACTCAAAGAATTTGTCAACTTAGATACATGACTTTTAACTTTCTTAAATTCCTCAGCCATTTGAGTGAACAATGCTTCAAATTTTTTATTTGTTTTACATTGAACATTTATGAATGCATGCAATGTCTCCTCAAGATTCTAGGAGACATCTGTTGTTGAGGGGGTTGAGAAATATTACTCCAGCTAAAATTAGGATGATTTTTCCAAGCTAGGTTATAAGTCTCAGAGTAAGGTGAATAGGGCTTCCTGTAATTGCCCATAGCATTACAATGTTCCTTATACACCCCTTTATCTCCTGGAGTCTTGGACACTCTTTGGTAGAATGCTCAGCCTCATGGCAAACCTCACAAATCTGTCTGGCCTCTCTATAATAAACAGTGGTGGTTGCCATTTTTTCTTTCATACATAGAGCCTCAACTTCCTTAGTTAAGCTGTCCAATATAGCCTTTAGATTATCATCTTTTCTCCTATGAAAAATCCCTCCACTAGAAGGAGTGGAGGTGGGTCTTGACCTATTATTGTTCTCAGTAGCACTAGGTCCTGTCCAAGTATGGGCTTTTTCAGCCAAATCACTCAGGTAATCCATTGCCTCACCGGGATTTTTTTGGAAAAATTCCCCATTACACATCATCTCAATAAATTGGCGCTCTTTAGAAATAAGCCCTTCATAGAAATAACTTACTAGGCACCAGCTTTCATACTCATGATGTGGGCACAAACTCTGAAGATCCTTGTATCTTTCCCAGGCCTGATACAAAGTTTCATTCTCTTTTTGAGTGAAGGTGGAAATATATCTCTTCAAAGCATTTGTTTTATTTTTAGAAAAATATTTATGAAAAAATGATTGAGTCATCTCAGCGCATGACCTAATCGACCTAGGCCTCAAATAATACAGACAGCTCGTTGCTTTATCCTTCAAGGAGAATGTAAAAAATTTGAGTCTGGCAACATCTATGGTGCCTAGTTGATTGTGAAACGTGGCCACCACCTCTTCAAATTCTCTAATGTGCACGTATGGATTTTTATTATCTAAACCTTAAAAAGTGAGGAGGAGTTGAATCTTCCCCGATTCAAAATCAAAGTTTTGAACATTATGAGAAAATGTGATGCAAGAAGGTGTGGAAGCCTGTGTGGGGTGTAAGTGTTCATGAAGAGTTTTAACTTGATGGTCCTCATGCTCACTCATTGTGCTTAAAGTGTGTGTAGAAGTAGATGAAATAGACTCGGATTCTGGAGGTGTATGAAATAAATTTGTAAAGAGAGTTTCAGATTCTTCCGGTCTCTTTGCAAATCTACCTAATTAATAAATGATGTCATTCCCGACTCGCGAAGTGAAGCTCAATCTCTATTCATTAGTTCAGCGCTAAGATGTAGAACTAGATCGTATATGGGTCAAGAGATCTTCAATCGGGAATTCTTCCGGTATCGATGCATGCACAAATTAGAATAAGAGAATTAACTAAACTAATAAAACAAGTAAAGAGAAGGGAACGAGTTTACCGCTTTGACGAATCTGTAAACACCCAATTTTTACACCCTCTTTTAACCATGGTTACCCCCTAACCGAGTCCCTTAAACCATAGCTAACCCTAGGCCTAAACCCTAGTCAAACCCTAGGTCCTAACCCTAGTAATACCTTAAACCCTAGGAAAAACCCTAGCTAAACCCTAAGACCTAACCCTAGTTCAACCCTAACCCTAGGTGAACCCCTAGTTAACCCTAGGTCTAGTCCTAGTCAGCCCTAAGACTAAAAATCATTGCAAATTGTAGGCCCCAAAGCCCTTAGGTCCTAAGCCCTAACTAAGCCCTCAGGGCTTAAAGCCCTTAAAACCTCGGCCTGGGCCCAAGCCCATGCCCAAAAATTTAAATCCAACCCCCGTACCTCGTGCCTGCACGGGCCATTTCCTTCCTTGGTAAAAACTTTGAATAGTGGTGGATTATCTACCACCATTCATTTTTTTCCTCTGTTTGGTAATGGCGGTAGTTATTCTACCACCATTATCATTTTTCATGTTCAGTAGCAAAACCACCCCCTCAGGGGTCAGGCACGCCACCTGGACAGCCTCTTCACCCTCCTGCACTTTCGTCTACCCTGGTATTAATACCAGGGGTGTCCTCAGACCTCCCTCTATAAAAACCGAGCTCCCCCAACCTTCTGCCCAACTGGTCAAACCCCCATTCGAACCCCTGTGCAAATTTCAAGCTCTGAGTCCTCTGCCCAACTCCTGAGACCAGTCTCATTAGCTCAGAAACCTCCTGGGGACTTCCCAACTATCTCCCTAACCCCCTGTGCATCACCACAGTCGTGCACCACCAGCTGCAACACCACCACTGCCACCATAGGCCACCAGCAGCCCCCACCTCAACAACAATAGGGTAGGGCATCCTCCTAGCCCTTCTTTTCATTTCATCCATCACCATTGTGAACCCCTGGTCCTTCTAGGGGAGTGTCTTTGTGTATCTTGTAAAAAACCCGGTAGGGTCATCTCACACTTTCTTCATAGGTGTGGGGAACCCCTCAACGGTATAGCAGCAACCTTAGGTGTACCTCAGATTTTTGGGGGTCCCTTAGTCCATGAAGGAACCCCTGGAATCCCCCTGATAGCAGCCCCGTATAGCAAAAAACACCATTCTGGAAAAATCCAGGAATTACGATAATCACAGTACTACCATTCTTGGTGGTTCTTGTTTTAGCCTCTATGGGCCCAAGTATATGGGCTCTGGTCCATGTCCAGTGCACGGGTTATATCCCTAAGCTTCCTCTTAACCTAACCTGGTCCTTTCAATTTCATGCCTTGAACTTAACCATGGTTAAATTGTAAAAAAATCAAATATGTGCAGAATGATTGTAATGTATTTACTGTCATTTTGGAACTTCCATAACAGGCGAATCAAGCCCACTATGGGCCCACTTTGAGCTAAGTCCAGGGCCCACAACCGGCCCAGCACATGTGGCCTACTCCCTTGACCTGCCTTGAGACTCAGTAACCCTTTGAATTAAGCCTTAACCTTTCTCCCAGGTTAGCAAAACCATTCTTAATGAAACTGAGAATGGCGGTAGATCAACTACTGCCATTTCCATTTTGTGAAGAATTGGAAATGACGGTAAGATATTTACCGCCATTCCCAATCTCTATTTAAGGGGTTTTGCACAAGACTTAGGCCTAGTAGGAGGCCACTCTAGGCCCTACCTACCCTCTTGGGCCATCTCAGACCATACCAAGCCTTAACCATAGGTTAACCTAACCCTAGTTAAATTTTAACCATGGTTAGCTGATCTAACCACATGGAAAAAATCCAAGAAAATCTCAGAAAATCCAAAATAATCTAAGGAGGTAGAAAATACCAAAATCAAGCTCTAGAACTTGCCTAACCACGGTTAAATAAGCTTAATTATGGTTAACACTTGGCTTAACCATGATTAAGCCCATTTAACCTTGAAAATCATGGAAGAAATCCCTGAAAATTGCCAAACAATATTTAAAGACCAAAAATACTGATTTTTGAACTATCTAACCCTGGTTAGCGCCCCTAACCATCGTTAACCACTCTCTCAACCTCGATTAGCAATCCTAACCTTTGGTTAACATCCTTTTGGCCTACAGGGCCTAAACCCTTGGCCAACCGGGCCTAACTTTGGCCTACCGGGCCTGACCTCACCTCTGTTAACTGTGGTCAGCAATCCTAACCATAATTTGTTTGACCTAACCATGGTTATCAACTCTAACCATGGTCAAACTTCACCTTAGCTTACCAGGCTTCACTCTTGGCCTACTGGGCCCAAATCTTAGTCTACTGGACTTACCGTAGGCCTACCGGGCCCATATCACGTACTTTGACCAATCCCGGTCAACCAAATCCTAATCTACCGGACTAGACCTTAAGCCACCATTGGTGCATACACACACACTCCCTCAGCCTTGGCATGGGCTCATGTGTCAGAACTACGCTCGGTCTGATCTCACCCTAATATGAGTACGTAGGCAACCCAACCCGGGTTCGACCTTAGTTTAGCTTTTTCCCACCTTGGATTAGTATAAACTAAACCTAAGACGTTTGACTAAGAATTTATATTAAATTGGCTTAAACGTAGTAAGTAAGGAACCATTGTAAAATATAAGTGCCGAGATGCCTAACACCTTCCCCGAACTTAACCGAACCTCTTACCTAGAATTCTAAGCGGAACAAGACCTTATCCATAACCCCCGGGGACTTATCCCTACCGAATTAATTAGTGACGACTCTAAATCTACCAGTGAGTAAATTCCGTGCTCACAGAATCAATATAGCAAACCTCTTGCAGAATAATAAAAAGAATATATGCTCCTTAGATTTTGCCTTACTCCCCGGCAACGGCGCCAAAATTTGATGTCACTCAAAGATATGCGGTACTTTGTGGTATAGTAAAGGGGTTGTCGATCAACAGAGATGAGTGAAGATAAGAAACAATAATAGAGAAAGGGGTTTGTAGAATTTTTGGTAGAAAAAGTTCAATTAATTTAAGAAAAATATCAGTGAGAGAAAGTGTCAAGGCATCGGGTTTCCTCCTCTTAATGGTGCAATGTCAATTTGATTATCCAAAGTATATAACTCAATTGAGGGTTTCACGTCCCAAACCCTCAACCGGAAGATTTGGAATTTCAGATTATAATAAATACTAAAAGGTTTAAATCCAAGAGATTCAATTGAAAGAGATATCAAACAAGAAAAACAATTAATATAGAAATCATAAACGTTAAAAATACTAATTGGATTAAATCAAACTAACATCACCACATTAAGAGAATTACACCCTAGCCAAGGCTAGGGATTTAGCAATTCATACAGAGGAAAAAAAAAATATATTAGAAAAGAGAAGAGAAGATTGGATTGGATTGGATTGGATTTGATACTCTAATAACACCCCTCTCTAGGTTTATATAGACTAAAGGAAATAAGAAAAATGAAACTAAGCAAAAGGGAAACTTCTGATTATAAAATTAAACCAACATAATACTTTCCCTCAACTTGACGAAGTGTTTTGACCCCATAAATGTCCAAATTAGGAGATCTTCCTGAAATACAATTTTGTTCCTCTTAAAAAAAAAATTTCCAAAACATCTGACATTGCCTTAATCCGATTTTTGAGTCAAATGTTACGAGAAAATTAGTAAGTACTGTCCAGATTAGGCAGGAATCCGAGAAATCCTCATTCTTCATTGAAAATTGGTTGCTAAATAATAGCACTCTTCTAGCCATCCACATAATTTCTTGCTTTTGTTGTAGATTTAATTGACTTCCTTTAAAGTCCTTACTTGAATTCCAAAATCCACCCAAAATAGAGAGTTCTCGTGACCAAAATAAGCATTCTTTTTTTTCTAAAAATAGAAACATCAATATAACACATTTCTTCTCTCTAATTCGAAGAGTTTCATCTTTTTATGTCATAATCACATTCATCCATATCTTGCTAAGATTCTCCACCATGTGTGAGAGAATCTTTCTATACTTGGTCTTGGACTTTGGCTTTGCGTTTTGACTCTTTGACTTGAGACTTGGCTTCTTGGACTTGGGCATTATTTCTTGATTTTCATGAAACTTCTTTACTTGAATTCCCTGCATGAAATTACATAAAAATAATTAGAATTTATAATCTATAAATGAAGAAACAAGTTTAGAATATTGACTTTAAATCTTAGATTTAGACTAGAAATGGAGTTAAAGGGTTACAAAATAACTAGTGTTGATTGTACTTTCGCACACTCATCAATGCCTGATTATGTGAATAAGTTTAAACTTTCATCAGGTCATTGTTCTTTGCAAAATGCTTTCCTTCTATAAGCAACAGGATGTAAAGGGTGGCAGTGAATACATAATTTTGTAATATAGGTTTGCTAATCGATTATGATTTTAAATTTCTCCACATATAGCTACTTTTTTGAAGAGATATTCTTGTACGTTCAGAAGGGGATGATTTTGTTTTTGATGAATTTGAACATGATTGAAAATGTGAACCATAACTGTAAGATTATAGCACCATTGATGATATCATGAAGCTATTTTATGAATTACTAGTGGGCGGCACGTGTGATGCACGTGAGAGAAATTAGAAATGGAGAGAGATTGGGAAGAGGGACCCTATTGAGGGCATTTTGAAAAAACAATTAAGGAATATTTTGCAAATAGAAACTTGAGGGACATTTTGGATTAAAAAAATTGTGAGAGACACGTTGCTTATTGAAATATGAGGTTGGGACATTTTAAGAATAAAAAGCTTTAGAGAAATTTTGGGTATAGCAAAAAGAGGGGGCGGGGGGCTTTTGGAGCATTTTGCCAAGAGAGCGAGGAGTCTAGTAAAGCCATTGAGGTCGTCATGTGTCCCTTTTAAAACTACTAGCTATGGTTAAGATTCACCCACCCCTAGGGTTCACCCACTTATCCATTATTTTTTTTTTAAATGGAAAAAATAAATCAACCCTAAGAGTTAGTAAATTTTAACCGAGGTTTAAAAGAAATTAATATTTAATTTTTCCTAAAACTAAGAATAAGTGGGTGAACCCTAGGGATTGGTGAATCTTAACCACAGTTGGAGTCCCGTTATGCCCTTGAAGTTCCCATGTGTTTCTTTTGACATCCTTAATTGTAATTAAGATTCATCTACCCCTAGAGTTCACCCACATATCCTTGGTTTTAGAAAAAAATATTATTTTTGGATACCCTAGTTAGAATTCACTAATTCCTAGGGTTCATTTTTTTTTTTTATAATTTTTTTCTAAAATCTAAGAATAAGTGGGTGAACCTTAGGAGTGGATGAATCTTAACCACAATTAAAGAGTGTTAAAAGGGACACATGGTGACTTTAGTGGCGTAACCGGACTTGTCTAGTTATAACCGTAGAGAATTTCAAGCCTAATAGATAGATGAGTGAGGAGAAGAATGCGAATGAATCAAGCATTCAATTAAGTATTTGTCCTATGTAATGATTATGGTAAGGATAGTTAGGGAATTTTGAAAATTTTCATATATTTTTCAAGGGCGAAGGAGAAGAAGGTGGAGATAAGAGCAAAGGGTAGTTTTGTAATTATAAAAGATTCCATCAACATTTTGAACATGGGAATCCCCTTTATATAAAGTAAAGATAATGATGTAGGCCTTGATATGAAATTAACGGGATTTTGAAGCTACAATTGCCAGTCAATATATCTATATTCTATACCGGTTAACAAATGCTGCATAAACTCCTGCTAGAGGCGATCAACACCTAGACAAAGCTAGCGCTATTTATTAATATTTTTGTAACTGCATTTTCAGGATATATATCAATGGTCAGATAGATAACACCATCCACTAACATGCTCAAAAATCTCTTTTTCAGCCATATCGTTTTAGTTAACGAACATAAGCCATAAGATATGAACTACGAACAGACAGATATAAGCCATAAGGTGGATCTGCTCAGATTAAAATGGTGAAAACATGAAAATGATGTAAATCAAAAAATATACCCACCGAGATGCTTTAAAGTGGTTTAACTAGTTGAATGCCCTTGTGCTTTAGTTATTGGAGATACTATTTGAGATACAATAAAGTTGTGTAATAAGGTGATATTAGATACACCGTATGGTGGGAGACTAAGCGTGTCTAACACCTTCCCTTAGCTGAACCGAATCTCTTATCCGAATTTTTGTTCTTGGCTATAATTGCTTTATCCATTACCTGATTAGGGTTCTTATTCTCCCCTCAAATTAGATTTTTTTTTTACTCAAATTAGAATGGGTGACAACTCTATAATTGGTAATTTTTCATCCTTCCTTAATGGGATTTTCCCTATATAGAATGGTACAAAATTCTATGCTCAAAGCTTTGAGATACACCGTATCTCATCTCAAGGTAGATTTATATTTGAAATTTGTAAGAGAGTAGGATCAATTACTTTGATATGATTAGAATTAGATATAATAGAGTTTATATATTGAATGAATACATTTAGACCCCAGTAGTGTTTATATGAGATCGAATCACAACCAATCTTGATTGACTTCAGGGAGGGTTCAATCGCACCCACAGATCAACACATGTCCTTTTTAACATTTATTAACCATGATTAACATTCCCTACCCCTAAGGGTTCAACAATATAACCTTTGTTTTTAGAAATTCTTTTCTAAAAATAATTAACCCCGGGGTTAAAATTTCTTGACCTTAAGGATAAAAATTTTAAAATATTTTTCTAAAAACCAAGGTTAGATTGTTGAACCATAAGAGTTAGATAACGTTAACCATAGTTAATCTGGGTTAAACAAGACACATGTCGACCTGTGAGTGCAATTGAACTCGGGAAGAGTTCAATCGCTATTGGCTAAGATTTGATCTCGGTCTATATGGATGTTTCATTATCTCAAGATTTGTAATTTAAATATAATGGTCTAGTGTAGTGAGAGCCTGTTTGTGCTCTATTAGGACACACCATGTGTCTCTTAGTATGTAATGGTCTACCACAAGACCATGCTTATGATTTAGAAATGACTCCAGTTGTGATCTATCACACACGTGTTGTTCACACGTGCAACAATAGACCATATTAATAGTCTAAAATCAAGAAATAAGAGATTTGTGAGTTTTAAACCCACAATTACCTTTCAACCACTTATACCGGGATATACTTAACCACGAAGCTAGTTTGACTAGTTGTGCTAACAAATAGCCTACACACCATGATTATACCCCCATAATGAATCCTATGAAGAACCATATTCATTGGAGAAAGATTCGGAGCCCAAGATTGAGCCAAAGTATATTGCAAATAAGGAAATTCTCATTATGACAGAATCAGAAAACATAAACTCTTCCATACATGGCTACTGTGACAGAAACAGAGACTCTTCCATACAAGAGATTTGAATGAAAGACTCTTCCATACACGACCAATAATAGATTTGTTTTAGAATTATACTAGGATTCTAGTTGGTTGAATGCAAGAGGTTTCTGTAATTAAAAAGGATTCTGTAGATTATAGAATCCTCATTGTAATCTCTGTATTCACTCTTACAGTTGAGAGAGAACCAAATCAGTAGCCTTCTTGAGTCTATGGTCTCAAAGAAAACACACGTCTGATTGTGATTCCCTTATTAATTCATCGACTCCCATCCCCTGTTCTACCCAGCTACTGGTCATCTCATCAATGATGTCACTCGCAATATCCACGGGTACGCAGATAACTTTCATTGTGACAACAAAGCTCATCGAGAAGAACTATCTCACCTAGAAGGATCAGATCCTTCCCATGATCGAGAATTTCAATTTTCTCGATCATATCTATACCGAAGTGAAGGAACAAAAGCAAATGATTACTTCAGATGGCTTGGAAGAAACCAATTCTGCCTACTAGACTTAGAGGAAAGATGATCGACTTTGAAAAGCCTACCCTCTGGAACCTTAACAAAAGGGGTTCACGCATTGGTAATTGGTCTCAAAACTGTAAGGGAAATCTGGTTGTGCCTTGCAGAGACATTTCCAAGGGCATCTCAAGAACGAGAGCTCAGATTGATCTGCCACCTCCAAACTATTCAAAATAACTTGTGATGAACACTATGCAATGCAAAAGCCTATCTCTGACAAAGACAAAGTCTTTTGGACTATCAAGGGATAGGGTTCGCGATTCGATAGCTTTGTCAATGTTATCATGGCACGACCTCCTCTCCCAACGTTGTCTCAACTTTCGACATCTCTCCTTGCTATGGAACAATGGGCTGTTGTTAACAACACTACTAAGAATTCTAATTCTAAACCTTAGGCCTATGTGGGCCAGAGACAAAACCGATCCAACAAAGGCAGCATAAACTGGAATGATCAGCAAAGAGGAAAACCCTTTGATACCAAAGGGTGTAGATTTACCGAAGATAGCCAAATAAAAGGTTCCAATACCCATCCTGAACTTAAAAAGAATGCTCCACATGGTCCAATCCAACCAAGTTAAATCTGCAAAAAACTTGGTCACGATGCTCTTCGATATTGGCATTGCTTTAACCATGCCTACCAAGCAGTGGAGATACCTCAAGCTCTTGTTGCTATGTCCATAACAGATCCACATGATCTAGAGGAGATCCCATATATAGGGGCTACATCTCATATGACAAACAACCCAGGTATACTCAACTCTATATCCCCTTACACTGGATCTACTAAAATCATTGTTGAAAACGATAGTGCACCACATCTATCTCACATTGGCAGTACTAATCTTCCTACCTCAAGTGGGAAATTGAAAATCGAACATGTTCTGGTTGTACCCAACATTACTAACAATCTTCTCTATGTAGGTCAACTCACCAATGAGTATCCATGTTCTTTTGAATTCACTACTAATGATTATTGATCAAGGATCGACAGTCGGGATGGATACTTATGAAGGGAACCAGAGATGGGGGACTGTACACAATGAAAGGAACTAGAACCAATGAAGTCTTTTATTAATCAAGACTAAAAAAACCTCATAAGATATCTAGCATATGCGGCTGGGTCACCCACAATCAAAAGTTGTTTACTTTTTAAATTCTAAACAATTTATCTTTGCTACTTGGTGGAATGAAAATGGCTCAATTTGCTCGAGCTGCCAACTTAGAAAAAGTAGCAAACTCCCTTTTGTTACTACACCTACTCATATTGCTACTTTATTTGATAAAATTCATTGTGATCTCTAGGGAATGAACCTTCTATTCAAGGCTTTTGCTACTATGTCTCATTTGTCAATGACTGCTCTCGATAAACCTGGATGTTTCCACTCAAATCCAAGTTTGAATTTTTTGAGTGATTTGTTCATTTTAAGACAATGATTGAAACTCAATTTGATGCCAAAATAAAGATTTTCCAATGTGATGGTGGAGGGTAATTTGAGAAAACAGAATTTCTTCAAACACTTCGTGATAATGGCACGGTGCGACAACCTTCATGTCCTAAGACTCCGGAATAGAATGGAGTTGCTGAACAGAAGCACAGAAAAATTATTGAGTTTGGCCTATCAATGCTTTTCCATAGTGTTCTCCCTTCCAAATATTGGGTAGAAGCGTTTCGAACAACTGTTTTCCACATCAACCATCTACCATCTCCCAAACTGAACAAGGTCTCACCTTTCAAGCTCCTATTCGAAAAGAACCTAGACTACACATCTCTTTGAGATTTTGGCAAGACTATGGGAATACGTTTTCTCCTAAATCTCCCCCTGCATTGTTGGTGTTGTGTTGTGCGGTGTGATATAGTTTGTGTGTGAGTATTGTTTGTTATAAAAAAAATCTACTACACAAAGGATACAAATGTTTATTTCCTGATACAGGACAAGTCCATATCTTACTCCCATTTAATTTTCTAATTCACATTCAGGCTCAAGTGATGTTTCCTTACAG
This sequence comes from Tetracentron sinense, assembly GCA_015143295.1. Taxonomy (NCBI): domain Eukaryota; kingdom Viridiplantae; phylum Streptophyta; class Magnoliopsida; order Trochodendrales; family Trochodendraceae; genus Tetracentron; species Tetracentron sinense. Next base: position 19,817,193 of record CM026574.1, read on the forward strand.
GGGAGCATGTTACTCTCTCCACTTTTCTCGAATATGGAGCTGATGTGCCTCACTTTGAAGAACCACCACCCATTGGACCTGTAGCCACTTCAGTTACAAACCCAAGGGAGAAAAGAACAATTACTGGACCTATTTCCAAAGCCATCAATGATTCCATGGAGGCTTTTCCCATCATTGCCCCAATAAGTGACAATTATCCTCAAGTTCACTCTGAATTTGTCCCTCGATCTATTCGCGACGCACCAGAGAATCTCCCCATTGCTGGACCAATCAGCAACCACACCAATGTGGCCACTCCTACATCTGTCACTCCCTCAAACAACATCAACCTCACATCTGAACCTATCTTTGCCTCAGTAGAGATCGATCTTAGTGCTAGTTCCATCACCAAAACATCCACTACAATTGATTTTAAATATGTCACCACACCAAGCAGAGACAAGCTCCATTTAGTTGCTTCCTGTGTTGTGCCCAATACTAAAGTAGAAAAGGTCCCTCGAACCGTGTATCCTCTTACTGGCTCTCTTGATGGAGGTAGCCTAATCATTGATCTTGGGCCTCTGATCAATAATAACCCCATTTCTACTAATAGGACCAGCACACCTCAGGCCCTCGTTAACATTGAAAACCATGGTCGTCACCTGGGTAGTAATACCCACAGTATGCGGACTAGAGGCAAATTGAGCTACTAGACTTATTCATTCATCATCGGTACAATCTATTCCTAATGAACCAACCACTATTCGGTTTACAGTGACACATCCAAGATGGTTTGTTGTCATGCACTAAGAAATTCAAGCCTTGCGTGCTAACTCCAGTAGGGTTCTGGTACCCCGTCAACCCGAGATGAATGTTGTCAGTTTTCGATGGGTCTTCAAGACAAAACCAAAATCTAATGGTAGCTTGAAATGACTAAAGGCTCTTCTTGTTACGAAAGGGTTTGACCAAGTTTCAGGTGTGGATTTTGACAAAACTTTTAGCCCAATTATCAAACCCCAAAACTATTCGATTGGTTCTCACCATTGCCCTTACCAAGCAATGGCCTCTCAAGCAATTGGATGTCAAGAATCCATTTCTTAACGACTTTCTCAAAGAACCCGTGTTCATGGAACAACCACCTGGACTCATTGACCCTGTCACACCTCGTCATATTTTCCAACTTAAATGCGCCCTATATGGACTCAAACAAACACCCAAGGCATGATTTGATCGGTTCAATTAATACCTTCTCCAACTTGGGTTTCACGGTAGCATTCATGATCCTTCCCTCTTTACGCTAGATAACCACCATGGTGTGATCCTATTACTTCTTTATGTTGATGTTATAATTCTTACTGGTAGCAATCCATCTTCTCTTGCCTAATTTATTCAATGTCTTGGGAAGGATTTTGCTATAAAGGACTTGGGCGATCTGCACTATTTTTTGGGGATTGAGGTTTTCCCAACGTCCACTAGTTTTAATTCTATTTGAAGGGAAATACGCTCGTGATATTCTCACTCGCGCTTAGATGATTCGTTGCAAAGTGATCTCCACTCCACTTTCCACTAAATTTGATCGGGCTGGATAGTCTCCTCCATTTTCTAATCCAGAGCTATATCGGAGTTTAGTGGGTGCTCTACAATTCCTTACAATTACTTGGCCAGATCTTTCCTAAGTCGTGAATCTAATCATCCAATATATGCATGACCCCACAGTCGCTCACATGCAGCTTCTAAAATGCATTTTACGATATGTATGTGGTACACTTGATCATGGTGTCCATATTTATCTTCACAATGCATTCGATCTTTATGCATTCTCGGATGCAGAATGAGCCCGGGTGCCCTATTGCTCGGCAATCTAGTTTTGGATATTGTGTGTAGAACCCCGAAAATTTGGTTCACTGTTCAAGTGAATAGTGTCGAGGACACTAGTATTGTAAGGGCCAAAGGCCCTTATTATAAGTTGGGTTTGGTTAATGAGAGTGAGGGTGTCCCTCATAGCCTAAGTGCGATGTGAGTTTCATGTTAGAATCAAGAAGTGTAAGGTGTTTTGAGAAAACATGCAAAGAGTATAAAACCATACTCAAAGCATTAAATGTATAGTGGTATGAATAATGTTGATTCAAGGGATTTGTGGCGGCCGGGGCCTCCCATGCATATGGGTTGTGCCCAATAGGTTACCTCGGTTTGGTTTTAGAACCTATGGTCGTGAGTTATGAGAATAGAAGTAGGGTATGTAAAATACCCTAAGGGCTTAAAGGGTTGAAGGTGAATAGGGTTAGTGTACAATGCATTAAAAGGCTTAAGACCTACCATGTGTTCTTGATATTGGGGAAAGTGAAGTCAAGACTTTATATGTGTATGTTGAGCCTCAAAACAAGAGTATAATAATACTCAAGTATTTAGGGTATAAAATACCATAAGTGTGAACGTAGAACCACCGGGAAACCATTTCACAATGTTGTGAATAGCACCATGGGCACAAGTCTTGTAAAGGCCGAGGGCCATTTATGTGACTTGGTTAAGGGGCATGATAAGAGTAGTCAAATTAGTTTAAGTGTTTATTGTTGGGTGTTTGGATGAATAAATAAGAGTATGACATACTCTAAGTGGGTAAAAACATGGGTATAAGGTACCCTAAGTGTTAATGAGTTGCGAGTGAATAGTGTTGTTACGCGAGGCATAAAGAGACCGGGGCCTCTCATGCATGTTGGGGTGTGCCCCATGATCACCTAGGTGTGTTAAAAACCTATGGAGTAATGAGTCATGAGGTGTTAGTATGGTTTTGGAACCGAAGGAAAGGAGTGTGAAACACTCCTTATGTTCTAAGTGTCAAGAATGGGAATGCCTTAGCATACCCTTGACTTTAAATAGCCCTACTGTTCACAAGGCTCATCGGAATCAAGAGATTCTTGGATTTTTGGAAAGGTAATTGAACCCTCTTCGGGGTTCATGTTGATCACTTGTCTTGGTTTTGAGTTGGTGTTAGGTCAAAAGACCGATTTCTGAAGTCGGGTCGGTTTAAAATCTGGACTGACGAAACCCAGTTTCGGATCAGTCAGCTTTAGGGGCAAAATGGTCCAATAAATATAAAGAATTAGAAATTTTGTAAAACACCAAAGTTGTTCTCATTCGAAAGACAAATCCAACGCAAGTTGAATCGTCAAAAACGGATGAGCGAGTCAAAAGTTATGGCCGAAATACGAAAATGCAAAAATGCTGAAAACTTTCTGCAAAAGTTGCGATCGCTCGTAGGGACCCTACGAACGATCGTAGCGGAGCTACGAACGATCGTAGAGTTGCTACGATCGATCGTAAATCTCCAGAAATGCTGGAAACTCTCGGGTGAAACTACGATTGATCGTAGAAAGCTACGATCGATCGTAGAAGGCTACGATCGATCGTAAATCGCTACGAACGATCGTAGATGCGCAATTTTACTTTCTTGGATGCGATTTTTTTGGGGTTTTTCACCCCTTACACTATAAATAGAAGACTTTAGGAGGGTTTTTGGTTTACCCTAAACCAAGGAGAGTTCCTAGAAAGAGAAGGAGAGGATCTTGAGGATTCCAAATAGGGTTTGTTTTGGAATCAAGAAAAGCTTCAACAAGGGTTTGATCTTCTCCAAATCAAGCTTGGATCATTCCAATCAAGTGAGGATTTTTCTCAAGGGGTTTCCTTCAACCTAGAAATTGATTCTAAGAGGTTAGTAAAACTACTATCTAGCTTTGTTATCATACATGGATGGGAAAAGATGACCCAATGGGTGATTTAGCTTTACTAGGATGCCAATATCTAAATGTGAATGAAAGTATGTTTGAATGGAATGTTAGTGATTCTACCTATCTAACTTTGGTATTGTGCAAAATATGAAAAGATGATAAAAAGGGGTTTATAAATTGGGGGTTTTTCAATAACAAGAATGAACATGGCTATACTTGTAAGTAAATGATATCTCTAAATGAAACATGGTTTCAAGTATACTATGATACAAATATTAAGTGTGGGAATTTTGGGTGAACTAGAACATGATCAAACAAGTAAATAAGGGTTTATGATTTTGGGGTTTTCCAATGAAAGGGATGAATGTTGTTATGCTAGTGTGTAAGTATTATTATCCTCCAATAAACCATGATTTTAAGTGTGATATGATGAATTAGGCTTAGAAGCCATGATTGTTATGATGTGATGCAATGAATGAAATGTTCTACATTCTAGAATTGTCTAAGTATGCTATGATGCTAATATACCTTGTATGAACCATATGAGTTAATTAAGGTATTCAAGTATACTATAATGATCATTATGCCTTGTATGAACATGTTTAATTAGTTAAAGCTTTCCACATAGATGTTATACTGCTCACAAGCACTCCACGCACGATAAGTATTGCACGACCGTGGTTTTCTCATAAGCATGAATTTCAAGAAATCATAAGAAGGGTTTTCAAAGGCATTCATAAGCAAGAAGCATAGATGCATAAGAGTTGACTAAGCCAAACTTTGGGTTGGCATTCTAAGATCGGTTACTTCATGCTCACAAGGATCAAGTCTAAGATCTCGCATAAACTCCACGGATCATAAGTCTCGCAAGGCTTTTCAAGAATTCATAAGAAACTCACAAGTCTAAGATCTTGCATATGTCTCCAAGGAGAACAAGCTCACAAGAAGCTCACAAGTACTCATAAACTCACAAGAAGCTCATAAGCTCACAAGTACTCACAAGCTCACAAGAACTCTAAGTTCACAAGAATTCATAAGAAAACATGAGGCTCACAAGCATTCATAAGAACTCATAAGCATACATGAGAGGGTTTGTTTTCCATGAAAAGAACAAGTTTTATGAAAGGTTTTTCATGACGGGTTTTAAGCATGGATTTGGTGATTTGTATTCTTTTACGCACTGTATTAAATATTGTGATTATGATAGCATTGTTAGCTAGTAGATTTTGCTCGCTGAGTATTCCATGCTCAGCCGTACATGTTATGTCGGCAGGTACGCTATACGATACATGTACTCCGGTTCTTTGAAACGAGGCGACTCATGGGGAACAGGAGATTGCTTGGGTGGTCATCCAGATGTTGGGGGTTTGACACGTGACCCCATGGTGGGGAAGAGAGTGAGAGAGACATGTATTTTGGGTTTTATGTCTGAGGATATTGTATCACTTGAGTTTGTAACCCAGGTGAAGGATTGCTTGTACATGTTTCGGTTTCTATTCATTTATTGCAAATAGTTGTACTTGGAATACAGTTAAGTTATTAAAGAAATTTTCAGTTCACTATTTAGCTTGCCTTATATGCTTCCGCAGGATGATTGTATGGTAGGTAACGAGCCCAAATATAGCCTAACTCTTAGGTGGTATTTTGGGGGCGTTACATTGTGTGTTCCTCAGGTCCACTTTGATCTCATGGGTTGCGAAGAAACAATCTACCATGGTTTGGTCTATTGCCGAGGCTGAATTTCGCTCTATGGCTCTTGTTATAGCAGAGTTGACATGGCTGTCCTTCTTACTTAAAGACATCGACATTCCTCTCCTTCAACGTCCTACACTCTTTTGTAGTAATATTTGTGCTCTATACATGTCAATAAACCCATGTGTTTCATGCCCGGACGAAACACATTGAAATTGATTATCATTTGTCTATGAGGAAGTGGCTCTTGGCTCCCGTATTACTAGCTTTGTTAGGTCTCATCATCAACTTGTTGACATTTTGACTAAACCACTTTCGCGACATATTTTGCACTCTTCGTTTCAAACTCGGTCTTCATCCTTCTCACCTTCGTTTGAGGGGGAGTGAATTGGAGAAATATTCGGAACCAAAGATTGAGCCAAAAAATATTGCAAGTAAGAAAATTCTCATTGTGACAGAAACAGAAAAAAAAAAAAACTCTTCCATACATGGCTATTGTGATAGAAACAGAGACTCTTCCATACAAGATATTTGAATGAAAAACTCTTCCCTACACGGTCAATAAGAGATTTGTTTTAGAATCATAATAGGATTCTAGTTGCTTGAATGGAAGAGGATTTTGTAATTAAAAAGGATTCTGTAGATTACAGAATCCTCATTGTAATCTCTATACTGTCATTTTTTATTCTCATTGTAATCCATAAATATCAATGCAAGTCACATTCTCTCTTACAATTGAGAGAGAAACAAATCAGTAGCCTTCATTGAGTCTTTATGGTATTCGAGCAAATCACATGCCTGAGTGTGTTTTAAAATTAAAATCACAACCAATATTAAAAAGTGAGAAAGTTTGTTGAATTAAGGAAAACCATTTCAGTGAATTATTTTCTCCAACATGTCTTGTGATTTGTGACCAGTCCTTTCTTGATAGTGGGTTTGAGTTTTTGCTATATGGAGTTGGTGTTGTTTAGGTTTGATAGGGATATATAGGTATGTTGGCATGGTTTACATTGAGAAACAGTTATGTGTATCTCAAATGAGTATTAAGTTGTTGAGTTCTTTTCTCAGTATTGGTTTGAAACGGGTATTGCATATGGACGAAATTGACTACTATGGAGGAGAGTCAACCTCACTTAGTCTCACTCAGGTAACTATTTCTATGGTTACAATGTCGTTTGTTTGAGAAATACACATATTCTTGGTATTCTCTGAGTAAGCTTCCAAACAACTGGGCTCTAGTAAGGAGTAAAATGTTGATATGATCCCTAAGGTAATCACAATTCATCTTTTAATATGTATTTTTTTGGCCTGTACGATAGGTAGACACGATAATCCATTGGGCTCTTTGATTCTCTAATGCTTTTAAAGCACATAGTTTAGTTCATATTTATTATATGTTGGTTAACGTTGTTCACCTATATATATATATTCAAAATTCTAACATTAGACTTATCCTTGGATTCTTGTTGACATTTGGATTTTCATTTCTTCTATTTGTTGCTTACACAACTTAAAATTGATGTGCACTACAAATATGTGTTCTAATTTATCCTTTAGAAAGGTTACAACACTGCACCATTCATTTATGCCCTTATTCACAAGTATAGGATATATATCATACGACACCCTTATTAACAATGCCCTAAAACTTGAGATATCCAAGTAGTCCTCAAATCCTATTTGTTGGGGGTCCCAAATCCGACATAAATCGCATCTTTTAAAATTTAAAGTGTATTTTCTAGAAAATCTTTAGTTAGTCCTTTTAATTCTTTATTTTTATTTTGAGTGATGTATTGAGACTAATTATGTGATTTTGTGTTGGAGGGTATTTTTGTATTTTTTGTATATAGACCCACTTGCACATGTTTGACACATTTCGACATATCTCTCTCTTTTTCTCTCTTCCACTCACCACCTTTCCATCTTCACATGAGATTGACAAGCCGAATGTCAATCCTGATGGGATTGACACATATTCGAGGTTTGCCCTTGCGATAGACTTGGTTAACAAGACTCTGTGGATTGGCCAAAGACTAGCCCCAAGAAGACATAGTTCGCGGCCCAACTTGACTGTGGACTTGGTGAACTTATGGGTGAAGGTTCTTAGACCACCTTGGTTGCCAAGATGGTTCACAAACTGGCTAAGTTAGTCCCTAAATAACTTGGTTCGCAACAAAAATTAGTTGTGGACCTGGCCAACCCATGGGCAAGGGCCTGTTTAACCACCCTAGTTAGCGGTTAATATCTGACTGCCACGTGGTAGAGGATGCCAACAAAAAGATCCTTTATTACTTTTGGGAGATCCCGAAATAAGGATCACTCACTTGACCCCCAATGATGGAGTCCCCCATAGCATCCCACATTTAAGAAGAATGAGGACTCTATTGAGTCCCCTGTAATAGGATGCCATCCGACACCTCTTTTCCTGTGATAAGAGTATTCCCCCCCCAAAGTGGGGAAAACAATTGACGGAGTTCTCAGAGATGAGGACTCTCCCTCCAGAGGTTCCCTAGATAAGGGAACCAACTGTCTATGGACAAATGACCCTCTTTAAGGAGAGTTGACCCCTGTTTGGTTTCATCAAGAAGGAGAAATCAGGATAGAGACTCAGATGGGTGAGATAAAAGATCTCTCTAAAAATAGAGAGCTCCCCCTCTTAATTACAAGCCAAGACAAACTACTGAAGTAGAAGAAAAAGACTCTCCCAACAATGGGTAGCACTAGGTGAGCCCTCAAATGTCACCCATTTCCTTTCCTTTTCTCTCTTTTCTTCTATATAAAGACCTCAATGAGGCTCCTGTAATGCTTACATGGGGGCTTGGGCAACCCCTTTTAATGAAAATATATTTTTTATTGTCAAATTCCTCCTTTTACTTTTCTTTTTAATAAGAGGTTCCTCCCAAACCAGAGAAGATAATTAACAATCTAGATTTTCCCAAATTGGAAGGATAGTCCCAGATAAAAAATATGAACTCCACACAAAAGCAGAGGAAATTTGACAACAAGGTTCGGAAGGCCTCATCTATTGAGATAACTCAAAATTTGCACGTACACCACTCCACCAAACAATAGGTACCTATTATCACAAATATAGACTTCGAAAATATTGTCAATGTTTAAAGCAGCGACCGGGTTAACCACTTGCAAACATGTCCAACCACCTAGGGGTAACCACTTGCCAATTGCGAATAAACTTAAGGAGAGTCCCTGAGTTCAATCACACCCACGGGCCAACACGTGTCCTTTTTAACCCTTATTAAACGTGGTTTAGATTTACCAACCCTTGACGTTCAACAATATAACTCTAGTTTTTAAATAGAAATATAAAAATTATTAACGTTAACGGTTAAAATTTCTTAACTAGAATTATATATTTTCTTGAAACCAAAGTTATAATATTGAACTTTTAGGGTTTGTAAATCTTAACCGCATTTAAAAAGGGTTAAAATGGACACATGTAGACCAATGGGTACCATTGAAGTATCTTGTAAGTCCAAACTCAATTCTCTCCTAATTCAATCGGCATCAAAAACACTTATATTCTTTAATTATTCTAGTAACATGAATCCATCATTTCCTCAACGGCAAACAAACAGATTTCGAGGTTTGCTTGTCGCGAGAAATCGATCGGAGAGGATCAATATTCGGGCGAGGGGGCAAGTACGTTATTAATGCTCTTCTTGCTTATGGCGGCATGCTACCTGTCCGGATTTACGGAAGCAACAGTTCAACATTTAAAAAAAAAATTCAAAATGGTTTTTAAAAACATTTATTTTCTACTCATTCAGGTACGATCATTTTAAGAAGTAGAATACTACTGGCTTTTTTATTTATTTATTTATTTATTTATGAGAGTAACAACACCACAAAAGGCGAAGCTTACAACTCGCTACTAGGAAGTGATAGGAAGTGACGATAAACCTATGATGGGTATAAAAAATAATTTTTATAGCTTAGTATTTTTTCCTTTTCAGCTATAAAAAATAATTTTTCCTTTTTCATCTCTTCAGTCATTTGCAGCAGCGGCTTCAAATGGCCCCTCACCGAGTGGGCATAATTATTGTCAGTTTTTTTTTAAAAAATCTTAAATCCTAAGGGGGCCAATTGCAGCCACTGAATATCATCAGCCTAAGTTTGTCGTCAGTCTTGCTGCTGATTATTGTTCAGTTGATTATGATGCATCATTACCAACAACCCTAACAGAGTAACAGGTGCAAAGGAAAAGCGAATCCCCAGCTCTCCCTTTTGTCCACTTTCCACGTTTCACTGATTTGGATTCTAGGATTGGTGGGTTTTTCTGGGATTTCTTCACTTCGATCTGAAAATAGTTTTTTTTTCCCTTTTTCTAATTAGGGTTTGGCTTAGATTCTTGGCGTAATTTGGAAAAAGCTGCTTTTTATACTCTAATTGGCCAATACCCATTATTGCTTTTTTTCCTTCTATGTATATATATGTAAAGGTACATCTTTCCTTTAATGGTGGTTTTTGTTTGATTTTCTGGAGTTTTGTTTGTTCCCGGTGTAAAGGGGTTTTGGATTGGTCTAGGAAGAATGGCGAGAACGAAAATTCAGATAAAGAAGATAGACAACACGACGGCAAGGCAGGTGACCTTCTCAAAGAGGAGAAGAGGGATTCTTAAGAAGGCTGAGGAGCTCTCCATTCTCTGTGATGCTGAGGTCGCTCTCATCATCTTCTCTGCTACTGGAAAGCTCTTCCAGTATTCCAGCTCAAGGTACCTTTCCCTCTTTTTTCATCTGCTTTTCAGATGATATATAGTCACTACCATGATTGATGTATGCTTTTTATATCACTGTACGTCTTCTTAGTGAGAGAGAGAGAGAGAGAGAGAGAGAGGTTAAGTTTGACCTTTACCAGCAACAAAAGCTAGCTAATTTTCTCTGATGGTTTAATGAGGTTTCTAACTATCAGTTGTAAAATAATCTATAGAGCAAAAGAACTTCGCAATGCACTGAAATCTACGCTGGAATTCCCTGGTTTGCTGTGTAAATTTACACATAAACAAAAAAAGCTAGCTTTTCTCTCATGGATTAGTGAAAAGTTCAGACTATTGATTGTAAATATCTCTCAGATCAAGAAGAAAACAAAAGAACCTCAGTCCTGATCACCAAAATCTCAGATCTCAGGTTTCTCGAATTTATCAACCTTCAGATTTATATATAGAATGACGAGATATTAGAAACCCTAGTACGATTCTTCTTTTTTCTTTGGTTGGTCTCTCCAATCGATGAATTAGGTTCTATAATTTAGAAGGTTGTTCTTCAGCTCCAGTTGCAGACAGAAGCATAGGCTCGGGTCAGTTAAAAACATCTTCTAGGAGTGAAAAGCTTAGTATATATGATGCATTTGTGGCCTTTCAAGCTGCGATCCTTCAATCCTTCAAGCATCAATCATAGATAAAGGAGCTATTAAGGGACAAGGATGTTGTAGAGAAAACCAGTGCTTTACTTAGGGTATAAATTAGAGTTTATCGAAAGGAAAAGGCAAATATATCTAAAGGGAATTACAAAGAAGAAGAAAATTAGAATTACAGAAAGGTGCCCCCCACTCCTACCCCAACCCCCACCCCTACCCCGTCTGATGGGGAGGAGTTACCCATCAGTTTGTAATGGGAAATGGGCGAATTCTTCTAAATGGGTGCGTGTGTCCGATCCTGACACTATTCAATTCTGATTGGATACTTCTGGATTGTTTTCCTTCTTGAGGCATACACCTTTTTCCAGGGTTAGTTTGCCTTTCAAATTATGGCATTAGAGCAGTATAAATTGTTGAGAACAAAAGTACTGCTCCAGGATATTCAAATGGTTGGGTGTGCCACTAACTGACCTCTCTTTGTTCCCTCAATTAGTGGTCTCATGGTGCTTACTCAGTACTTTTTCTGGGGAAGGAATGGACCTATATGGCTATTTAAAGACTCAACAAAGTTTGTAAAATAATAGTCGTCGTCGCGCCATTTTATTATACATAGTGTAGTGGGGAATTAGTCGCCATTTTGTGAACTTTTCCCCCATAAAATAGTCTTCGTTATCAATAACCTAACACATGTCTTTCCCATAAAGAAAGTGTGGCTAGCTTGCCCTATATAACCACTAATTCATAATTCTATTAAGTAAAGTCTTAGGTAAGTATAAATTGTGTTTTTTCTCATAAAATAATAGATTATTTTATCCTTGAAATTATTCACATAAGTTGCAACAAAACTTTACAAATCATATTATAAGTTTTCTCACAAAAAATAAAATAAAAAATTTCTATAAACATCTGTCTAATCAATTTGTTCTACTGTGGAAATCTCAAAACACATTAAACAAAATTTGCTGGTTAATCATTTATCCATATTCTACATGATATTAATCAACACTTGCCGATAATACCCAACCCAACGTGGACAACCTCACCATATAATCTAGTACTGCATGTTCGACATCATAATACTTCTCGTTATGCAAAATACAAACCTATTTTGCTGCAGTAGGATTAACATAAAATAGTGTACACCTGAACTAGTGTTTTCGGGAAAATGCCACAGTCCACAATGCTAGTTGATTTGGATTCACACATTCAGTGCCATGGACAGTTGAGTTAGTCACATGCCCTGAATGAGTACCCAAAGGTTTGCGATTCACTCGCTTGTAACTTCCATCTGTTTCCTTGTTAATGTAAACTTCCTTGTTTTCATGCCAATCCTTTTACCATCTCCTAGCATCATATCCTGGTCAAACATTAGCGGGCCTCCTAGTCCTGTGGCTTGATGTAGTTGTTATAAAAGAATAAGTGACGTTGTAAGAAACGAAAAAAGAGGAACCAGAATTAGAGTATCAGTTGAAGGCTCAAGACAGAAATCAAATTCAGTCTGTAAATAATATCAATTGTAATCATTGGTCATGGTGATTTGTATGAACCACCAACTGATAATTCATCTTAAGTTGGCCTTAACCCCAAACTACGGTAGTTGCTACTTATTATGTAAATGAAGTATTTATGTAATAATGTGTATGAGATACACCTCATTACTAGTATATATGCATCATCACAATCTTTGATTAGCATCATAAAAGATTTGATTGGTATTAGATTATGTTGAACTAAATTATATTAGATTGTGTTCCATCTTTATATCATTATCATTTTATATAAACTCTTATAATGGTCATTGTAATTAACATATTTAAGAATATCAATAGACTTTGATTTCTATCATTGTACTAGAGCAACATAACCACCTGTTCTGATTGTCAACTAGCGGGCAGAAAATTACCGGTCGTTTGGCCATAACTTTCTTATTGCTCCATTTTGCCTTAGTTTTGAATCAACACACAACTAGGTAATGCATACACTTCTACCGACAAACGCGTGAATTCAATTCCCATGTGTTTGTGTTGGAGTATTAAGGATATAAAGTATTATCGAAATAATGCGTTGGAGATGCAAGATACACCATTATCTGTGTATATCAACACAATCTTAAATGAGAATCATATCAAGTTTGATTAGTACTAGATTTTGATTTCATCTTTAAATCATTGTCATCTTTACGGAAGTCCTGATAAGGGTCATTGTAGCTGATTCATCTATGAATATGAGTACCAATGAACTCTGATTTCTATCACTATTAATCTACTTGACATTTTTGTGTGTCTCCTTGTTATATGATGTGGGGGTTTATAGGCCTATCCTCTTCTCGAACCAGTTTGTGGTGGAAGCTGATACCTTTTGTTGCTGCGAAACTAGTCGTTTTTTTTTCATTAGATTAATAATAGTTCACATAATGTTGCATTTGATTAAAAAAGAAGTTTTAGTGGGGGCTTGAAAGGATGTTCTAATTCTTGTAAGCATGGTTTAAAATATCGGAATCAAGGCGCGTAGTGTTTACTCAGAATTAAGAAACACATTTTGGGTTTGCATTAAAACATTGTTGAAATTTAAGAAACGCAAGGACATTCATGGCAACTTAAAACCAAACTTATTTTAATGCAAAAATAAATTAAGAATATGATAAATAGAGTTAAAAATAATAATAAATTGAATCTAACTACTGCCATTTTAACTATTTATACGAGGTACTACAATGCATTTCCTTCTAAAAGTATGGATGTGCTGCACTTAGATGAATAAATATACCAAATAACATTAAAGAATTAAAAGGATAATTCGTTAATAAAGATTTCAATTTTAGGTAATACACGTGTTTAAAGCTAACATGTGTAAATGAGTAAAAGCACAACACACCTAAAAAACTAGAAGGCACGATAAAGACATTAATTTTGGAAATAGACAATATATACGATTAATAGTGCCTAACACAGGTATAAACAACTGGAAGTGCAACAAAAATAAGAAATAGTAATTGCTTACCTAGATGGCTTATTAATTCCACATTGAGCTACTACCAAGCTCAAGATCACTATCTTCATTCCATACACATCATTTTCATTTAAGTTAAGAAGAAATGTTTAATAATTTTAATATAGATAGTTTTATTAGGGAAATATTATGCTTGGAAATTAATAATGTAATATCAATGAGATACACAAGATCTCATAGATAATTTAAATTATTATCTTAGATTTGGATTGGTATGAATTAGGTTGATTGAGATTACGATTAGATTATGTAGGATATCCTCTATATAAACCCTTCTTAGGCTAATGTGTAATTCATCCAAGATAATCAATAAATCTCTTTTCCATTATAGTATCAAAATCATCGACCATTTGGTGACCTCTTAACTTTTTTCTTTCTAGTGGGTGGTGCCACCACCGCTCGCCGAGTGTGAAACTTTTGATTTTTTTAAGATAGAAACCCTATCATCATCCTCTATACCTGTCCAACCCCTAATTCTCATACTCATACTTGTGCCTCATGATCTCCCATTTTTTTCAATTATTGAAAACATCTCCAACTGGAGTTTTTCTTTAAATCACGGGTCATACGTCATGTGCTTTGAGATGATAGTAATAGCCTGATCTAGTGGGCTATCGGCTCCGTCAGACTCATAAAAATGAGCGGGATACGACAGAGATGGACTTCACAGACTGGTGGTGACTACCAAGCACAGTTGGATGTTTTAACTATTCATCAACAAATCAAGGAAGATCAAGGGTGGGGAGGATTTGACTCATGGCAAACCCAAGATCTCAATCTTCATGTATTTGAGGAGGACTATTTGGCAAATATTATGTTAGAAAAATAATAATGTAATATCTATGAGATACATAGGATCTCATAGATAATTTTAGACTATAGTATTTTTAATTTAGATTGGTATGAATTAGGTTGATTGAGATTATGGTTAGATTATGTAGGATATCCTTCCTTCTCAGTATCTATCATTCCCTATATGAACACTTTTTATTGTAATGTCTAATTTATCCAATAATCAATAAATCTCTTTTCTACCAGAATGAAAGACTGATTTATTGAGAAAAAATTTGTTGAATTACACATTACTCTATGAAGGGTTTATAAACGACTTTGAGATTTGAATTCTCTCAACTTGAGAGTTTCCCTTTGATATCAATCATATATAGGAAACTATTAGAAAAGTTTACAACTATAGAAAGATTCTAGGTGTACACGATTTATGGAAGGAGATATACATAAATAGAACTCTCTCTATTTTCAGCGAAATTCTCTGTAGGGATTTATCCACGTATGGAAGGTTGTATTCTTGACTTCCTTGTGAGGAGGATTGTGTCTTGTGTCTTTCTCTTTTGGGCGGACAGATTTAGTAATAGAGGAAGCACCCATGGTGACAGTTATTGGAGAGGCATGTATTCTATGCAGTAATCCGGATGGTGTGCTGCCACTTCTAATATCCCCCCTCAAGTGAAGCGTAGAGAAATCACGAAGCTGTAACTTGGAAGAAAAGAGCTGAAGAGTAGGTTGAGGAAGACTCTTTGTAAAAATATCTGCAATTTGAAGCTTAGAGGGAACAAACTTGATGCGGAGTTGTCTAGAAGCAACCTTTTCCCTGATGAAGTGATAATCCAGCTCGATATGTTTGGAACGAGCATGAAATACGGGATTGGAACTCATGCAAATGGCACTACGATTGTCACAAAAAATAAGTGGACAATAGGTCAAGTAGACCCGGAGGTCACGCAAGAGGAATGTGACCCAAGTAATTTCAGCAGCAGTGTAAGCAAGGGCACGATACTCCGCCTCGGCACTAGAGCGGGAGACTGTGGCTTGTTTCTTGGCCCTCCATGAAATGAGATTATGTCCAAGGTATAATGCAAAGCTAGAGGTGGAGCGACGGGTGTCAGGATAACTCGCCCAGTCATCATCTGAATACCCAATGAGGGACATAGCAGAGTTCGAGAAGAGTTGGAGGCCATGATGTAGTGTGCCCTTGACATATCGGAGAATATGTTTGATGGCGCAATAGTGATCTTCAATTGGAGAGTGCATAAACTGGCACACAGTGCTAACACTATATGAGAGATCCGGTCTCGTGAGAGTTAAATATTGCAAGGCACTCACAATGCTGCGATAGTGTGTGACATCGGAGTAGAGGTGGCCGACTTTGGTTGGTTTTTGACCGACAATCATAGGTGTGGAGAGAGGTTTGACGCCCTCCATTTGCACCCTAATCAGAAGATCAAGAGCATACTTCGACTGAGATAAAATTAGCCCGGTGGGGGTTGATGTGACTTCAATGCTGAGGAAGTAATGAAGGTGACCCAAGTCTTTCATTGCAAACTCGTTGCTCAGGCGAAGTACAAAAGCCTGGATAAGAGTTGTGCTGCTTCCAGTGAGAATGATGTCATCGACGTATACAAAAGGATCAATGTACCATGAGGACTATGAGTTATGAACATCGAGGAGTTGGCACGACTAGGTTTGAAGCCAAGATGCAATAAGAAGATACTAAGACGGTTAAACCAAACACGAGAGGCTTGTTTTAAGCCATAAAGAGCCTTTCGAAGTTGACAAACATGGTGAGGAAAGGATGGATCCTCATAGCCAGGAGGCTTGTCCATAAAAACTTCTTCACGTAAATGCCCATGAAGGAAGGCATTTTTAACGTCAAGTTGACGAATCTCCTAGTGATGCATGGTAGCTAAGGCAAGAACAAGCCGAATGGTGGCAGGTTTTACCACGGGGCTGAATGTCTCAACATAATCTAGGCCATATAATTGAGAGTAGCCTTTAGCTAGCTTTATACCATTCAACAGTCCCATCAGCCTTAAGTTTGGTTTTAAAGATCCATCGACAACCAACAAGATGCATGTGAGGTTTGCGAGGAGTGAGAGTCCAAGTTTGATTTTGGTGAAGGGGCATGCATTTCTTCATCCATGGCTGCAATCCAATGAGAGTGTTTAAAAGCAGACTTGTAACCACGTGGTTCCTTTAAGCTCATCAAGGCATGGAAAAATGAGGAGTTATTTGGATGAGAGGTCGAAGTGCGCTGCGGGAGGGGATGCTTGGTGGATTTCGATTGAGTGATCATGGGATGAATATTATCTGTAATTGAATCAGTGGCCGTAGAGGAGGCAATTGGTAGATCAATCACAATGTGGCCCCCAGGTATGCTGCTAGGCAAGGTCTTAAGACTTGGAGATGGAGAAGTATCTGAAGAACATGAAGGGACACATGGTGATGGAGCCGGTGGTGGAGCCTCTTCGGTTGGCATGGTGGTTGAACTAGCCGCAGGTATTGGAGATGTAGGCTGGCTGATCTGGACTAGAGGTTGTTGTTGCTGAAATTGGGCAGCAGTGAGATCATTGTGGGAAAGTGAGTCATCCGGATGATAGGATGTGGGCTGAACTAGTTGTTCTGAAGGAGCCAAGGCCTCTTGCACATGAGGGTAATCAAGATCAACAAATGTGCCAAGATCAGTAATGCCACTTGAAGAAGCCGTGTCGGCATACGGAAGTGTAGACTCATCAAAGATAACATGTCGCGAGATATACACCCTGTTGGTTAGAGGATCAAGGCAACGATATCCTTTATGCAAAGTGCTATACCCTATAAAAACACATTAAGAGCTCCTTGGAGAGAGCTTATGAGGTGAGTAGTTACGAAGATACGAAAAACATAGACAACCAAAAGTTCGAAACATAGCGAAGTTAGGAGATTTACCAAACAAGAGAGAGTAAGGGGTTGCATGTTCAAGGACGAGTGTAGGGAGCCGGTTGAGGATGTACACGGCAGTGGAGAATGCTTTAATCCAAAGTCTCGTAGGAGCATGACTATGAAAGAGGAGAGTGAGGCCCATCTCAGTGATACTCCTATGCTTACGTTCAGGCTGTCCATTTTGAGCGGGAGTGTGAGGACACGAAGCCCGCTTTAGAATACCACATTGGGATAGATGGTCTAGAAAAAGAGCATTGGAAAATTCTTGGCCTCCATCACATTGAAGAATTTTTATTTTGCAATTGAGGTGGTTTTCTACTAATCTTTGAAGGTTAAGAAAAATAGAAAAAAATTCAGATTTCTTTTTCATTGGGATAGAACCAAGAGAAGCGACTTTAGTCGTCAACAAACACAACATAATAACGAAAACCAGAGGGAGAAGTGATAGGATATGGTCCCCATATGTCAAAATGTATTAACCCTAAAGGAGTTGTACATCTTTTATTATTCAAATGAAAGGGTAATCGTCTACTCTTGCCCAACTGGCAACTAGAACAAATAGAATTATTACATTTATTTGAGTCCACAAGTTGGATTTCTCTAGATTTATGCAAAATAGTAAGAATGCTAGAAGAGGTATGACCAAGTCGGTTGTGCCAGACGGCTGCAGAGCCCTTGATTGGAGTAGTATGACTTGAGAAATAGGCTTGGTGAAGAGAATCAAGGGTGTATAGTCCAGCTCTTCTACTCCTCGTCCCCAACACTTTCCTGTTCCCTGTTTCTGAACGATAAAACCAATGGGTGAGAAAATAAACAGACAATCATTATCATGAGTGAATTGACTCACAGAAATTAAATTTTTTTGGATGTGAGGAACAAGAAGGGTATTATGGAGCTTAAAAAATCCCGTAGGGGTTGAGAGAGTAACTGAATGAGATATGGCTATGGAAGAACCGTTGCCAACATGAACTTGATCTGTACCATAATAAGACTGAACATTGGTGAAGTTACCTTCACTGTTGGTCATGTGAGCAGTGGCTCCACTGTCTGGATACCACTCTGCATCTGGAGTGTCCTGGATAGTAAGAGAGGTAAAGGTTTCTGGGACAGAAGTAAATTGATAGGCCTGATTGAACCTGTTGCGACACTCAAGTGCAGTATGACCCCCACATTCACAGATCTGACAAATGGATGCAGGGTCTTGTGGTTGCTGATTTCCTTGGCTAGGTTGTTGAGGTCGATTCTCATTATCATGAGAGAATCATGGAAAAACATTGCCACCACGGTGGACGCCACTGTCTTCAGTGAGGGAAACATGGAGGATTATGCCCCCCACGGTTGTTAGCTGCTCCACGGTTGTGATATTGATGAGGACCTTGTCTCCTTCCTTGAGTAAAATTATGATTCCGATATTGAGGCCTGTAGCCTCGTCCTCCCCCTCTGTTCCCATATCAAACATTTCTTCCTCCCCGTTGAGCCGTGAAAGCCACATCATGATGGCTCGATGGAGGTGCTGGGACAATTTCTTAAAACGAAGGAATAGGGGGTTTTGTCAGAGATGTGGTTACAAAATTATGATAGGAGCCAGTATACCTTATCAGTGTAACCTTATCAGTGTTTGGTACAGGATTACCAATGGCCGATAGTTGGTCACAAATTGCCTGAAATTTGCGAACATGTTCCGACACAGATAGAGATTCTCTTTTCAAAAGATGTAATTCCTCACGGAAGTTCCCTATTCTTTGATTTATGAGCAAAGGATTCTTCAAGAATTATCCAAACTTCATGAGCAGTTTGGCGATCCAAAGTAAGGCTCATAGCCTCTCGGATAATGAGGAATTGATTAGACTCGTTACAAAACGATCTAGGAGCCTCCATTTTCGATAAGCTGGGTTAGGAATGTTACCTCCCTCTGTTTGAGTAGTATGCGTGGATGGTGTCTCCATTGTTCCATCAATGAAACCAAGTAAATCCTGGCATTCAAGCAAAGGAAGTAATTGGTTTTTCCATAGCAAGTAGTTGTTGCCATTTAATTTGATGGATAGCATATTTGCCATTGAAGAATACGGCAAGCTTGGTGAACCCATTGTCGAAGTAACAAGCTGGGTATCCATGTTAGATGCCATAGAGACAAATGAATTGGATGAGAAGCTTGCTTGAAAGATAAAGAAAATTATTACAGAACTCTAGAGGAAAAACTGAATGGCTCTGACTCCTAATAAACGACTTTGAGATTTGAATTCTCTCAATTTGAGAGTTTCCCTTTGATATCAATCAATGAACCTAATTCATACCAATCTAAATCTAAAATACTAATCTAAGGTTATAAATGAGATCCTGTTAATATCATAGATATTACATTATTATTTTCCTAACATAATATTTCCCTAAAAAATTTTACTTTTAGATAATTAGGATAGTTTATGATATGGTAGATCATCCATAGACCAATTACATGTAATTAGCAATCTTCAAATAGTAGTACTTATGCTAATAACTAACAATATATTTTTTTTGTCGTTTTAAAAAATTAAAAAAAAGTTACTTAAATCTTTTTGTTAATTATTGTAGATCCATGAATTTGACCACACATCCACATATTTATAATCCATTAAGCCAATTCATAAGTTTTTCACATTTATGAGGCTTAAGAAGGAAAAAGAAAAGACGAATTGGGGATTTGCCTTACAAAACTTGTTTTTCTGGCTTTGATTCGTTTTCCGCGAAGATGAATCTGTTTCTTTAATAGTAAAAAAATGTGTGTTTTGATTGCATAGAAAATGGGTTTTAAAAGCAAGAGCAGAAAAACTTTGTTATTGTGTTTTTGAAGCTTCAAAATAGAAATTTAAGCCTTAGGTCAATACGTTTCATGACATATTGACCTTATCATAACATACCATCACTGATACATGCGGTGCTTAAAGTTTAACATCCTATCAAAATATTGTAAAATTTTTGGAAACATTGTCACTGCACTGATAGTTTAAGAAGTTATAAAATGTGACAATATACTCTCAAATCTCATTGTGTAATAAATGACAAACATGTTACATAAGTTTTTACGCCTGTCCATAGCTTTAAAAGTCAAAGTTTCACATTATATGGTCTATAATCTACAAAGTATTGCATTCAAAACTATGTATGGACACAACACACAACACATGAATCATAGATTCATATCTACATAGAGTTGAGATGTGACTTAAAATTACTTTTCAACTTTGAAATGATTTGTTTTAATGAATAAACCTCATTTCATTTATATGTAGAAACTTTTTCAAGTAGAAGGGAAAATGTGAATTTTCTTTGAAAAATAAGAACCAAAATTATGAGTCAATATGGTCAAGTAAAGGATTTTGAAGTTTGATGAAATTCAGATTGCGTAGATTTGGGTTGTATTCTCAAATATATAGAGTTTGTGCTACACTTGGTTATAGTCATGAGGATTCAGTTACTGGTCGTTACGTAATTTTATTATATCTTATAGTAATAATTTCGTAGAATAGTACTAGTAAGGGTGTTGAACCTCTGAGAATTGCTATGGTTTCGTTGCCTTTTATGCAGATTAATTTTAAACTAATTGGTAGCAATTGATTGATTAAATTGATTTTAACCTAAGAGCTTAAATTAAACTATCAGATTTTATTTTAATTAATTAAATTAAGAGCTTTTGATGATATATCGGTGAGAAGATCTAGGGTGTTTGAATCTACCACTAGCCTTATAATTGATCTTATTCTGATTTTATTCGAACCTCTCGAATTGCAAACATTACAGTGAGTGACGATACGTCCCCTTTCAACTGATCAAGAAAAATACAAGGGATTGAATCCTAGGCATATCGTATCTTCGGTTAGCACCAGTGATATACAGTAAACTAGGGTAGTATGATCACTCGTCTTCCCTTAGCATAAAATATCATAGGATCTAATCTCTTGATATATTAAAACCATTGCATAAAACTTATATTAAAATTTTATCGAAAATTAACACAAGTGATTTCAATCTCAATTTCCTAACACCTAAGACAAAAATTCCATTGAAATCCAATTTGATCAATAAAATTGGTTGTTAAAACAACCCTCTCATTATGCAGTCAATGTTTTACAATTAAGAAATCTAAATAAAAACAAAAGAACGACACAATTACTTGACTAGGGTTTCATTGAAACTCTAGAACGGAGAGTTAGTTCATCGGGAGGGAGGAGCACATCATCTTCATAGACAAAAAGATGAACTCATCTTCAAAACCTCCTTACTCTCCAAAGCTTCTTGTCTTCTTAAAATTCAAAATTCCCAATTGTTTTCTTATGACCAATGACTTTCTTATTTATACAGATAGAGAATCCTTATTAATTTAGAAATCCTAATTGTGGTCAAACTCTTCTTTTTCTTTCTTTAAACTCTTTTAGGGTTGAATGTGGATCAAACCCTCACTTATATAGGAAATAATAGACTTGGAAAGTGTTTAGAAGTGTTAAAAACACTATTCACGCAACACTATTTACCCTATTTGCAGTTTTGCTACTGAACTTTGAATAATTGTAGAGAGCTCAATTCTTATCGGATTGACCTGAAATTTGAAATATAGCTACTTTAGGTCATCTAGAGTTTATCCTAAAAGTTTCATAAATTTGGATGAATAAATTGACCAAAATACCTCTCTATTGATAGAAATGCGGTTTTGGCCAATCGATCCATCAAGGTAGATTTATGTGATTTTGCTCTCTTTTATTCTTCTTTCTTTTGCTCTTTTCATTTATGAGATTCTTATGAGTCTTTGAAGAATCTAATCTTCCATTTTATCTTCTTTTTCTCGCATGAACCTGAGAATGATAAAAATAACCAAGTACCGTAAAACAGTTTAAAATAGAATTCTATGGAACAAACAAGTTTAGTTTGAGGTGCTTAAATGTGTAATAATTAGAACCGATCAGTTGTAATTTATAGATACAATAATTAGAAAAGCACCATTAGTTTGGATGGTGTTGAGATTGGAGGTGCCGGGAGTCCTTTCCTACTCTCATACGACTTTAAAGCGCCCCCTCAAACCTTGGTGGATGAAACATTAGTTTGATTTTAAAAAAATGAAACTGTCTTAGGAAGTCCTTTGGTGAAAAATCTGCAATTTGATGAGGAGTAGAGACAAACAGAACACAAACATCCCCCATGTTGACTCTTTCACGTATGAAATGGTAATCTATTTCGTCGTACTTGCTAGGTGCATGAAGAATAGGTTGGTGGCCATGTACGTTGCACTCATCTTATCACAGTTGAGGTTTGAACGAAGTGGAGAAAAATATTATGAGATTATGAAGTATCTATTGCACCCTTAAAATATTAGTTGTGCTAGAAGCTAGAGTTCGGTATTCAGCCTTTGAAGTAGACTTGGAGATCGTAGGTCATTTCTTGGGACCCCATGAGACTAACTAGAACGAAGAAAAACATTGCAAATAGTCGGTAGTGGAGTGTCTATCCTCTGGATTACCTGCACAATCAGCATAAAAAAATGTTGATATTGTAAACAAGGATGTTGGAAAAATTTTGAGTCCCTCTGTCATGCCCCGAAACCCTTATACACAATATACCTTATTTTTGTATAGGTTTCTGAAGCGTGAACCTGGGACAAATCCCTATAGTGAATGCATTTTATAGACATAAAACCATTCCAGATGTATAACATAACAAACATAACTATAAAGTTTAAACAAGATGTAAAGTGCGACTAAGTTCTTCCATAAGGTTCCTCTCCTTGAAGTTACTCACCCTCAAAAGTGGCTAACAAAATGTTCTTCACATTTCATAGCTTCTCAATAGCTCCTAATGACTTTCAGGTCTCTCTTGAAACAAGTCAACAAATCAAGGGTGAGCACGGAGCTCAGCAAGATGTACACACATAACACATGCAATCATAAGTCATTACATTTGTACTCAATATGTCATTAATGACAACTCAAGTCAATTCATTTTCTTCATTCTGAATTACTTGGCATACATCCAGCAGGCCTCAGCAACACCTCTAGAATAACATATCAAATCCCCTAAGGTGGCCATAGGCAACGCCTCACGACATGATTCTGGATCGCACACCTGTACCCCTGTTGGTAACCCCTCGCAATGCCTCAAGGCCAAGGGTGACATCACACACCTGTACCCCTGTTGGCGGCCCATGGAAACACCTCAAGGCCAAGGGTGAAATCAAACGCCGTTCACTAAGGTCAAGTCTCCTATCTGTCTAACAAGTATAATGGTGTAACAGAAATAAAGGTGTTATATCTTTCCTGCAATGACATCACATACCACACATAGCAAGACCGATCTAACTCAATTTATTAACCAAGGTAAGTTTGCTATATCTGATCGTCAATTTATTAAACCTCGTAGTAGTTACAATTCCGTAAAATAACGACTAGTATGGGGTGTCGAACCACAGAAGACTGCGCTAGTTTCGTTGTCCATTTCTTAAGATAAATTTTAAGTCAACGAGTAACAGGATGGAGGGATTTGATTGAATTTAACCTAAGAATAGAATTTAAACTAACAGATTCTATTAATCCTAATTAAACTAAAAGTTTTGGATTATATCGGTGAGAAAACTTCCAGGGTGTTTGAATTCACCACTAGCCTCGTAATCACATCCACAAGTATCCATTTATGTCCCTCGAGCATGGACAATAAGGATGAGATCGACTACAAGTCTCAACTCATCAGAAACTAGCTTGATTCAACGGATCGAATTCAAGGTATATCGTATGTGTGATCGGCACGAGTGATACACACTAAGCTAGGGTTGTGACAATACTCATCTTCTCTAGGAATAAAATATCCTACAATTTAATTCATCGACAATAAAAACCATTGAACAAAATTCATTTTATCAATCACAGAAAGATATATGAAAGAATTCAATTTCAACACAAGAGAGCCTAAGACAAGGATAAACCACATTGAAATTGATTATAAACTTTAATAGTTAATTGAAGACAATCCTTTCATTATGCAATCAGAGTTTATACAAAAAGGAACATAAATAAAATTAACGGGACATGATTATTTGCGTAAGGTTTTATCGAAACCCTAAAAATAGAAGAATTAGTTCATGGTAGGAGACAGAAACGCCACTTTTGACGAAGAACACGACGAATTCGAATGCTCCATCTTCCAACCTTGTTTATCTCCAGAGCCTTCTCTGCTTCCAAACTCCAAATTTCAGAACCCTTTTTGAGTTAAGAGCTTTCCCTTTTATAGAGAACCCTCTTTTAGGGTTCAATTCTCCTTTTTAGAAACTTCCCTAGGGGTAACTCTCTACTTTGCGTGCGGATTTTGAGGTTGAAAAATGCCGATGACAATCAATCATCAGTCTGGGACAATCGATCGCCCCTTGCAGAAAATTCTTTTGTGGCTACGGGTTTGTGAACAATCAATCGTCCAGACTTGGCGATCGATCATCATTGTTCTGTCCTACGATCGATCGTCATTCAGCCAACGATCAATCGTCCATGACTTTATTCGTTTCCTTTTTTTTTTCTTTGTTCTTCTCCTGATTACGGTTCTCACTGAAGCTTTTTCATCTGCTATTTATTTGATTTTACCTTGTATTCCTCGCATAATCCTATCATGGATAAAGACAAACAATTACTGTAACATACTTCAAAAGAGAACTCTAAGGGGCTAATATATGAAGTTTGAGATGCATAAATGTGTCACAATTGACATATGCAACAAGCCTTTTAAATCCCTTAGTGGCCCTAGTGGACGGGTGAAGTCTCGTGAGGGTTTACCAGTGACGGTACCCACAAGCATCAGTATTTCCCTGCAACTCTCAAAATTCATGCAATGGTTAAAAGATTAATTGATCTTTCTTAAACTTTTGAAATCATGATACACAGTATAATTCTCTCATTATAAACCGACTTTATTCTTGACTCTCTACATTCTCAATTTCACACAACTTTCCCCAATTTCGAACATCTATGCCTATTAAAATTGGTCATTAGTCTCCTTTGATGTGTAGTGTGATCATCCATTGACTATGTGATCTCAACCTTTTGTTTCAACAGTTGTTCTATCACATCTTTGTCATTAGGTACCCTTTAGTTTAATTACTGACTCAAGGCTTTTTCTTGACACTTTTCTTTCTTTTAATTGATTGAACAGTGCAGAGTCTGAATTTATTAAGCTTTCTAGACAACCCATGCAATGTATCATTGCACATATAATGAACTAATCCCCAACCCCAAACTTAATCATTATATTGTCCTCAATGTAAGAGAAGAATAAAACAGAGGGGGAGATGAAACGATGTAACCTGGGTGAAGCAACCAACCATAATAAAAAACAGAAGAACGAGGGAAAACAGCTATCACACAAAAAGTAAACCTCAAACTTCGTGCAAGACAGCATGTATGGTTTGGCTCGTGGAAATGAAAACGAAAGTTGCAAATGACAAGAAATCAGAAAGGTCAACACAGTCAAATATATATATATATATATCCATCAATAGAAAATGGAGCAACGTTCGTAGTACGCACACAAAAAGAAAATAGTGTATCATAGTCAGATAATCAAGGGCAGGGGGACTCTCCCACATAACAAAAAGAGATAAGCATCGCAAAAGAAAGCCGAGGAGCTAGTAGTCTACTGGGGAGGTTCTGAAGGGAACTGGGCATCATACATTGCCCTCATCATGGCGCTCAGATCAAAAGTGTGTTGGGCCTGCTGCTCGTTGAAAGCATTGGCTTGTGTCCAACGCTGACTGGCCTGCTCATGGAACTCCTAGAACTTTGAGCAGTGGTGGAGAGACATCCGGGTCTCATCCATGAACTGGTAGGTAGGTATCAAACTGAAACTGTTGCTGTAAGGCCCACCACTGGTCCTAGGTGGCCTGGTACTCAGAAAACTCCTGCCGGGACATGTGAACAGGTTCCTCAGCTCGGGGTGTTGGAGGTGGTGGAGAGTGAGGGGGGCTAAACTCGGCATCATCGCCGCCAAGCATCTCATCATCAGAGGGAATTGAAGTGGGATCGTCTTCGCCGTGCTGCGGACCAACGCGTTGTAACTCTTATCCAACTGAATTTTTCCAAATTTAACTGCCTTCAAACCCAGCTTACTACTAGCGATGATGTGCCCCTGGTTCTCGAGAATCTAGGTGATCAAGTTTCAGAATAGAAGGGGGGGCCATGAAGTGTCTTGACTCCTCTTCACAAAAATCTCCTCATGAATTTTGGCCGTGGATTGCCATACGTACTCGGTGGCATCCATCCAGTACCCACCCCACATCTCATGTAAAGCAGCCAGAATGGGCAATCGGTGCTCGGTCTTGTGGCCTAGGGGGCAAAGGTTGGCCCAAAAAATGGAGTCAGTAAACCATGTTGTGGGGGAGAGATAAGCACGCCGGGTGCAATTCCTTTTGCTATCATGGTACTGACCTTGTCACACGTCTGTGATAATCTGATGAATGGTGGGTTTCTGGATGGGTGGAGGAGTAAAAGTGAGACTGGGAGGTAGGGCAATGGGGCAGCCAAGGGCGAGGGCAATGGTCTCGGTAGTGACATCGTAAGTACATGCATCAACAGACATTAGCAAGTGGGGGACACCCTCATTCAACCCTTTGGTCATGTTTTGGTAGAAAAGTTGAGTCAATCTCGGGAAGGCAAGGGTGGGGATTTTCAGTATACCCATGAGACTCCGCCGCTCAAATTCGGCGATGGTGGGGGCGGTCTCTGGAATGTCCTGGAATAGGGTCACGTCAAAGCAAGTTTGGGGAAAAATGGCCTGATCTGCAAAATCGCCCATAGGCTGCTCAATTGGTGGGGGGGTGGGCTTGGTGGCAGTTTTCTTAGTGCTAGGGGCCTTGGGTTTGGCTTCTGTTTATTGGGAGCCATAAAAAAATGGAGGTTGAGTGGGGAGTTTTGTCAAACAGTTGGTGGGCACTCCTTTTTTCTCTACACACAAACTACCACCCGGGATGGATATGGTCACACTCCCCACCTCAATAAAACAAGCACACAAGACGACCAGCCCGGCCAACACCCTCCAAAGATCCCTTCCACCACAATCACACAAAAACGGGGAGAAAATGGACAGGAGAGGGAGAGGAAGCTTACCGTGAGAGCCCACACCGACAAGTACTCCCGCAAAGGTTGGTGGAGGATGGAACCGCCAGAATATGGCACGCAAGGCGGGGGCTTGGAGGAGACGTGGAGGAGGGGGTTTGCAACAGGGGAGAAGGGGAGGGACGGAGAGGTGTGGTCTGGATTTTGGGAAAATGAAGAGTTTTATAGAAATTTGGCACCGACGATCGATCGTCATATCATCCAAGAGAAAATTTAGACTAAAAAGGGGCGGCAAGAGTGATGCATGGTGAACACGTGGACTAAATAGGGACGATCGATCGTCCTCAAACCCGAAAGGTGGTCTAGAAAAACTGAGCTCTAACGATTGATCGTCCTTAAACTCGAAAGCATCTGACAAATCTGGGCACTGGACAATCGATCATTGTGGTGGGACGAT
Source organism: Tetracentron sinense (assembly GCA_015143295.1). Lineage (NCBI taxonomy): Eukaryota > Viridiplantae > Streptophyta > Magnoliopsida > Trochodendrales > Trochodendraceae > Tetracentron > Tetracentron sinense. The sequence goes on from CM026574.1 coordinate 19,845,200, forward strand.
CGGTCGTTGGAAAATCTGAAGGACCCTTGGATTCTGGAAAGTGGACAATCGATCGTCCAGAGAGGGACGATCGTTCGCTAGGGGTCAGAGCGGAAGGGGTGCTGTGCAAACCACCCCAAACTTGGAATTGATGACAGATTAGAAGAATTTTGGCACGAGATGATGGGTTGCCTCCCATCGAGCGTTAAGTTTATCATCTTCAGCCAGACGTCTGCCTAATTAGGCACTGAGATACACAGGGTTCATCAAGTCGATGGACTCAATCAACTCACCGGCCACAAAGCCCTCGACATAGGGCTTGAATCGTTGTCCATTAACTTTTAGCAGACGCCTATATTTGGGGTCTTGAAGCTCAACAACTCCATGGGGGCTACGGATATGACAATGTAGGGGCCGTCCCATCGAGAGCGAAGTTTTGCCGGGAAAAAGACGCAGTTTAAAATTGAATAACCAGGCCTTTTAAGTTGGGACAAAGGATTTTCGGAGGATATGCTTGTCATTAAAGATTTTAGTTTTGGATTTATAGATCTTGGTGCTCTCATACGTATCATTGCGCATTTTCTCTAGCTCAGACAGTTGGAGCTTCTGGTTTGATCTGGTTGCTGCCATGTCGAAGTTAAACTTCTTAATGGCCCACAGGGCTTTATGTTCCTGTTCGACTAGAAGGTGACATGCATTTCCAAACATAAGGCGATAGGGAGACATACCAATGGGGGTTTTGTAGGCTATACGATAGGCCCAAAGGGCATAGTTGAGTCGTACAGACCAATCTTTTATATCTAGCCTTATAGTCTTCATCAGGATGTTCTTGATCTCCCTATTGGAGACTTCCACCTGGCCACTCGTTTGTGGGTGATAAGGTGTGGCTACTTTGTGAGTGATAGGGTATTTGAGGACTAAGGCCACAGAGTATTGATTGAGGAAGTGTTTTCCTCGATCACTAATGATAGCCCACGGGGTGCCAAATCAAAAAAAGATATGTTCTTGTAAGCACTTGACCACGACTTTGTGATCATTTGTCTTGGTGGCAGCTACTTCCACCCACTTAGAGACAGAGTTATCCGCCACCAAAATGTATTCAAAACCGAAGGATGGCGGGAAAGGACCAATGAAATCACTACCCCAAACATCAAATATTTCAACAAGTATAGGAGTAAGAAGCATCATGTCTCGTAGGGACATTGCTCCTAAATGTTGGCACCTTAGGCAAGCCCGACAAAAGTCATGGGCATCCTTAAAGAGTGAGGGCCAATGAAAACCGCTTTGTAAGACCTTGGCAGTGGTCTTCTTCCCTCTAAAGTAACCTCCGCATGCAAGAGAGTGATAGAAGATGAGAATACTATGGAATTCACTTTTCGGCACACATCGTCGGATCACTTGGTTTGGACAGTATTTAAACAATTCCGGATCTTCCCAGAAAAAAAATTTGATTTGGGCAAAGAACCGAGATTTTCTTGTTTGGACCAATGAGAGGGGATTTGCCAAATTGCAAGGTAATTAATGATGTTTGCGAACCATGGAGATTGCACTTGGTTTACCTCGAACAATTGTTCGTCCCAAAAAGAGTCTTGGACGGGGTAAGGATCATGAGAAGGGTTGACCAAGAGTCGAGAGAGGTGGTCGGCGACCACATTATCAGATCCTTTCTTGTCTCGAATTTCAAGATCAAACTCTTGAAGGAGGAGGATCCACCGAATCAGCCTAGGCTTAGTGTCCTTAGAAAGGAGGTACCACAAAGCGGCGTGATCGGATACACCAAGATTTTGGATCCAAGAAGGTAGGATCGGAATTTATCTAGGGCATAGACTACAGCCAATAATTCTTTCTCGGTGGTAGTGTAGTTCAATTGAGCATCCGATAGAGTTTTACTAGCATAGTAGATAACATGATGTGTCTGATTTACCCTTTGCCCTAAGACCGCCCCGATTGCATAGTCAGAGGCATCACACATCAACTCGAAAGGGAGAGACCAATCAGAAGGTGCATAATTGGGGTTGTAGAGAGTAGATGGCGGAGTATGTTAAATGCTTCTAGACATGCGTTATCGAAGGCAAATGGAATATCCATGGCAAAAAGATTGCTCAAGGGTCCAGAAATTTTGCTGAAATCTTTGATAAACTGACGATAAAACCCCACATGGCCAAGGAAGGAACGAACCTGTCGCACCATGGTTGGTGGAGGGAGACTCGATATTAGATCGATCTTGGCTTTATCTACTTCTATGCCCCATCTAGACACAATATGTCCCAAGACAATGCCCTCTTAAATCATGAAATGACTCTTTTTCCAACTCAGAATAAGATTGGTCTCCTCACATCGACTTAAGACCAATGACAAATTGTGGAGACAATCTTCGAAAAAGGTTCCAAATATAGAAAAATCATCTATAAAGACCTCGAGAAATGTTTCTACCATATCGGATGCTCAATTGAACACTTGTGAAAAGTCGCAGGTGCATTGCATAGACAGAATGACATGCGCCTATAGGCAAAAGTGCCATAAGAGCATGTGAAGGTAGTTTTCTCTTGATCTTCCGGGTAGACAGGCACTTGATTATAGCCAGGATAACCATATAGAAAACAGTAGTAACTCTTGCCTGCTAATCGCTCTAGGATTTGATCAATGAATTTGGGAGTGGGAAGTGATCTTTCCTAGTCATGGAGTTCAGTTTTCTATAGTCAATGCACACACGCCACCCAGTAGTGACATGAGTAGGAACCATTTCGCCTTTAGGATTAGACACAACTCTGATACTTGATTTCTTTGGTACCACTTGAGTAGGACTCACCCACTTACTATCCGAGATGAGATATATGATACTCGCATCAAGCAATTTCACAATTTTTTTCATGACCACCTCTTTCATGTTAGGGTTTAACCTCTGTTGTGCTTCGCGAGAAGGTTTGACATCCTCTTCAAGCTGGATGCGATGCATGCACACGGAAGGGTCAATTCCTTTCAAATCAGCTATGGTCCACCCAGTGGCCCATTTGTCCTTTGCAGCACTTCCATCAATTTACTCTCCTGTTTAACTAAAAAATCGGATGCAATAATGATTGGGAGTGTCTTGAGGCCCCAAGAATGCATATTTGAGTGAATCCGGGAGAGACTTCAACTCAAGAGTTGGTGGTGCTTCGAGGGATGGGGTGGTTGGAATACTAGAGGTGGGAGGGAGAGGCTCAGCCCGAGCTTTCCATGGGGGAGAATCCAAAAGGGAAATCGAATTCAGGAGATGGTTGACTTCCTTAATGGACTATTCGTTATCATAGTCATCCGTGTTAAAATGTGTCAAACAGGCCTCGAAAGGGTCAATGGATAGGATGTAAGGAAGGGCGTCCTCATTCATCTCTTTGATGGAATCAACCAAGAAGCAATCTTCATGATTTGAAGGCTGTTGAGAGGTAGTAAAGATGTTTAACCGGACTTCCATGTTTCCAAACGAGATATCCATCACCCTGGTTTGACAATTGATGCAAGCATCGGTGGTAGCCAAAAAGGGTCGACCGAGGATCACCAGAATTTGTTTGTTAGGATTTGATACCGGTTCCTTGTCAAGAACTAAGAAGTCGACCGGGAAATAGAATTTATCAACTTTGATCAAGACATCTTCAGTCATTCCTCTCGACATTTTAACAGATCTATCGGCCAATTGGAGGATGATTGATGTGGGGCTGAGCTCTCCTAATCCTAGCTTTTCATGCACCGAGTACGAAAGGAGGTTAACACTAGCTCCTAAATTTAGGAGTGCCCGATCAATAGAGTGATCTCCAATAGTACATGAGATAGTAAGGGCATCTGGATCCTTGAATTCAGGAGGGACAGAGTGTTGGAGAATGGAACTCATTTGCTCAGTGAGAAAGACTTTCATGGACACATGAGTCCTAGATTTGCGCTTTTGAGTGCACAAATCCTTGAGAAATTTTGCATAAGCCGGTACTTGCTTGATGACATCAAGGAGAGATAAGTTGATTTTGACTTGTTTGAAGACTTCAATCATGTCATCCATTTTGGCTCCCTTTTTAACAAAGGGGGATGAGTCCTTAAAATATGATGGAAAAGGGGCCTTAGGCATGTATGGTGCCTCGAAGGTGGGGGTTGGCGACGATGAAGGAACTTGGTCCTTTTTATTGGTATCCGCTTCTTCGCCCCTCGGACTTGGATTGATCAACTATGTCTACTTTAGTTGTGCCTTGGGGTCACCTAACCGAATTATCCACTATCTTCCCATTCCTTAGGGTGATGATGGCCTGAACATGTTATTGATTTAGCTCATCGACTTGATTCACACTCCTAGGATTGCTCACGAGTTGGCTCAGAAGGGTTCCTTCCACTCTCCTATTGATGACATTAGCTAATTGTCCCATTTGGGATTTGAGTTTTTGAATCGATTGAGAATGAGAATGGAGCAATTGAGTGTTGCTTTTCAATCCCTTGAGAGCATTCAACACCTTATCCTCGAATGATGAAGTCCTTTGATTAGGAGCAGGAGGATTAGAGTGTTGAAATTGTGGTGGGCCTTGATGGTTGGATTGATTTTGGAAAGGCCGATTGTTCAGTCTATGAGGTTGGGAAAACTGATTGCTTTGAGCTAGGGGAAAGGTGTTCCCTTGTGCTTGGGGCTGTCATGAGAAATTGGGATGATTTCTCCACCTCGAGTTATTAGTATTAAAAAATGGATCATTACCCGGGCGAGTTTAGGCAGCATTAGCTTTCTCTTGGACAAATTCTGGAAATTAACCAGCTGAAGGACACTCATGGATGTAATGTGCAGTATTGGAACATAGAGCACATATCTCACTAGGATTCGGAGAAAGAGGAGAAGGTCTGTAGGAAGCTGGTCCTGCAGCCATGAGTTGGTCTAACTTGCGAGACAACTTATTCACTTTTAATGAAACATCGATAGAAGTGCCGACTTCATAGATACCTCTCTTTGGATTGGAGGTGGAGGGTGGTCTCTCAGATTGACTGTTGGAAGAATGGTGTTGAGAATTTGCACTCAAATTTTTAAATAATTCCAATGTTTGAATCTCACTTTTCGTTATAAATGTCCCCCTACAAGCGACATCAACCATCTGTCGGTTGTATTGGGGCAGCCCATCATAAAATGATTGAACGAGTTGCCATTTTGGGATTTGGTAGCGGGCAGGTGGTGGCATTTGCGAAGGTCTTTGAATCTTTCCCATGTCTTATAGAATAGCTCACCATCAATTCGAGAAAAACTCGTGATGGTTCGCCGCATTTGATTTGTTTTGCCAGTGGAAAATAGTTTTGTTAAGAATTCCTGTTGCAGTTGAGTCCAGGAAAGGATGATGTCGGCCTCTAAACAATTAAGCCAATGCTTAGCTTTATCTTTCAAGGAGAATAGGAAGAGGCGCAACCGAAGAGTATCATCTGAAAAATTTTGCAACCTAAAGGTGGTGCAAATTTTGTTGAATTCATCTATATGCTTGTATGGATTCCCATTGTTAAGCCTATGGTATGATGGCAACATTTGGATTGTACTGGGCTTAATCTCATAGTGAACTGTCGTAGTGTCCGGCAGTCGGATGCAAGACGGTAAGGAGTAAGTGGAGGGAATTAAATATTCCCTCAGGGATTTGTTCGGATCTTGTTCTTCTGCTATCGCAGAGAAAATAGTAGTCTCTAGGTTGGAGGAGAATCGGGCTGAAGCCTTAAGAATCCTAGTGGTACGCTCTAACTCTGAATTGATAGGGATTAACTTTGGTTTACAAGATCGTCTACCGTGCATACACCCTAGAGGAAAACTCTATGTTCAATAGACACCAATTTGCAAAATAATTCACTTCAGATGAAAGAATACTTACAGTGCTTTTGGTAGTTGTAATTTATGATTGCTCTTGTTTCAGCAGTGCACTGGTTTTTAATTCAAGAAATTTGGTACCTGCAATACGGAACAAGTGAGGATCAGTAAAAATGTTGTTATGGATGTTCGAATAAAATTTTAAAAAATGACTTAGTTTTAATCTCTTGAATAAGACAACTAAACCGTTCCAGCAGTCCCAGCAACGGCGCCAAAAATTGATCGTCAATTTATTAAACCTCGTAGTAGTTACAATTCCGTAAAATAACGACTAGTATGGGGTGTCGAACCACAGAAGACTGCACTGGTTTCGTTGTCCTTTTTGCAAAATTAATTCTAAGTCAACGGGTGACAGGATGAAGTAATTTGATTGAATTTAACCTAAGAATAGAATTTAAACTAACAGATTCTATTAATCCTAATTAAACTAAAAGCTTTGGATTATATTGGTGAGAAAACTACTATGGTGTTTGAATCCACCACTAGCCTCATAATCACATTCACAAGTATCCATTTATGTCCCTCGAGCATAGACAATAAGCATTAGATCGACTACAAGTCTTAACTCATCCTAAACTAGCATGATTCAACGGATCGAATTCAAAATATATCCTATCTATGATCGGCACGAGTGATACACACTAAGCTAGGGTTGTGACATCACTCGTCTTCTCTAGGAATAGAATATCCTATAATTCAATTCATCGACACTAAAAACCATTGCATAAAATTCATATTATCATAGAAAGATATATGAACGAATTCAATTTCAACACAAGAGAGCCTAAGACAAGGACAAACCACATTGAAATTGATTATAAACTTTAATAGTTGGTTGAAGACAACCCTTTCATTATGCAATCAGAGTTTATACAAAAAAGAGCATAAATAAAATGCACGGGACTTGATTACTTGGCTAGAGTTTCATCGAAATCCTAGAAACAGAAGAATTAGTTCATGGTAGGAGACAAAAACACCACTTTTGATGAAGAACACGACGAATTCAAATGCTCCATCTTCCAACTTGTTGATCTCCAGAGCCTTCTTTGCTTCCAAACTCTAAATTTCAGAACCCTTTTTGAGTTAAGAGCTTTCCCTTTTATAAAGAACCATTTTTAGGGTTCAATTCTCCTTTTTTGAAACTTCCCCAAGGGTAACTTTCCCCTTTATGCACGGATTCCGAGGCTGAAAAACGCCGATTACGATCGATCGTCAGTTTAGGACGATCGATTGTCCCTTGCAGAAAATTCTTTTGTGGCTACGGGATTGTGAACGATCGATCGTCACTGTTCTGTCCTACATTCGATCGTCATTCAGCCAAAGATCAATCGTCCATGACTTTATTTGTTTCCTTTTTTCTTTCTTTGCTCTTCTCCTGATTACGGTTCTCCCTGAAGGTTTTTCATCTGCTCCTCGTATAATCCTGTTATGGACAAAGACAAACATTTATTGTAACATGCTTCAAAAAAGAACTGTAAGGGGCTAACATATGTAATTTGAGGTGCATAAATGTGTGACAGTTAGCTCCGATCAATATTCTCCTCGCTATAACTTTATAGCATCCCATATTACTATAGCAAGGCGGATCTAGCAAAACTGTGTAAGTTTTACACATTTTAAGTAATTTCATTCAAGCATGCACAACAGTTCATCATCATGAAGAGTAATACAAATAGGAGAGGGTAATAAGATAATTTTAATAGAGATAAACCATGAATATTGATTTAAGAAAAACAAGGAAGAGTATAATTATGATAAAGGAGATCTATCATGTATAGTGTCTAAGTTCGATGGGGATCCTAAACATTCATAGTCTCCAAGTTTCATTTCAAAAGAGTCACTTAAACAAAATCTAAGCCTCACAATCGATTGCATAATTTTCTATGCCGGCAATTGATCGCAGAATTTTATCTGCTGGCGATGGATTGCCTAGTATGCGCGATCGATCGCCCAAGTTCCAGTAACTTGCCCTCTTCTCTGCACTCCGACGATCGATCGCCCATCGTGAATTCCAGGCTTTCCTACCCCAAAAACCTTGAACTTCCATTCCCTTCCCTTTCTCAATGATTCATTTTTAAGCATCCATACACATATTATCAACATTAAAACATTTGTAGAACATGTATTTAAGGATTTATGATGTATTTCACATGATTCAATCCTAGAAATTTAGGGTTTCAAGAAAAGGAAGAACCCTAAAATCTCCCAATTCATTTTAACTAAACCTAGATCATAAATGAGCATTTATTACAACTACAACAATAAATACTACACAATAGTGGATTTCATGAATAAAAGGGTGTTCAACCCTAAAGTTTTAGGGTTTTGAGAAGATAGAAAACCCCAAATGGGTTTGCTTCAAGATCTTGAGCTCCCTTAAGCAATAACTTCAAATCTTGAGCCTTAAATCACCTTCCTTAAGCTTCAAACTTCAAAACCCTAGCTCCTCTTCTTTCTCCTTTCTTCCCGAAGCTCTCTCCCTCTCTCTCTCTTATATTAGGTTTGCAACAAGAATAAGATATTAGTTTAATTTTAGTTATTTATACGAAAACCCATTATTGTGCTTTTACCCAAATACCCTTAATTAAAGTGTTCGGTCACACCCAAAGCTAAACTTTAATGTGTTATGTTCATCTTTACTTATTCGACCTCAGGCTATTAATTTCTCATGGCCAAACAATACTCTGGATTATTATTAAAATACCCCTGGTCTAGGAAATTACAAAAATACCCTTAGTATTCAAATTAGGAATTTTGGAATCGCTACACCCTCATCCAAGGAGCCTTTTATGTACCAGAGGATTCTTTTGGTTGTAGTATAGTGAATTACTGTGGGCTTGCGTATGAAGAGAGATACCTGATTTACTACATAATTGATGTTTGGACCAGTGAACTTGAGATATTGTAAAACACCAACTAGTTGTCTGTAAATGGTGGGATCTTCTAACAAGGTACCTTGATGGAGTGAGAGTTTTGATCCTGAACCAATAGGAGTTATAGTGGGCTTTGCACCAGTCATGGCCTATTTTTCTAGGAAAAAAGGGAGTAGTTGTTTTGAGTCAATAGAAGACTTCCATCAGCTTTCTTGGAGGCTTCCGTGCCGAGATAAAAATGAGAATCACCTAGTTCTTTTATCAAAAATTGTTGCTAATTTACTAGACAAAATTAAGGATTAAATCCTTTTTGCTTTCCCATCAAAGTGATTTCATTGACATACAGAAGGAGGATCGGCGAGTGAAAAATAAATATTGAGGTGTCTATTTTGCTGCAACTAAAACCAAATTCCATAAGATAGGTGTTGAATGTTTAGAACCAAGCACGGGGTGCTTGTTTGAGGCCTTAGAGCGCTTTGGGCAACTGACAAACGAAGTGTGGGTAATCTTTCACCATGAAACCTAGAGGTTGTGTCATGAATACATTCTCTTGAAGATCACCATTTAGGAAAGTGGTCTTGATGACGAGTTGCCGAATCATCCTACGACGACTAATGGCGATGGAGAGAACAATGCGAATAGTAGAGGGTTTAACTATGGGGCTAAATATTTCCTCATAATTGATGCTTAGTTGTTGGTTAATCCCCTTTATGACTATCCGTGCTTTGTACCTTTCAATTTTTCATTCCACACTGTTTGCTGCAAAAAAAATCCACTTACAGGTGACGACATTCATTGCGAGATGAATTGGAATTAACGACCAAGTCTTGTTACAATGTAGGGCATTGAGCTCATCTAATCTGGCTGCACACCATTTAGCATTTTTGTTGGCTAGTGTGAAGCAAGTCGGTGCATCCAAAATAAGAGTGCAGGCCACGAGCAGGGCATGAGGAATTGCATGTCGAGTGGCAGTAAGGATCTATGGTGGACCAGGTAGCGTCCCATCTCGTGAACATGTTGTCATTGGATGATGACTGGTTGGCTGTTGATTTAGAGGATGATGAATGCGTTGGTGAAGACTGGTTGGTTGATGATTGAGATCAACCACAGGCTTAATAGGTAGAGCATTAATTGTTGATTGTCGGGTGGAGATTTGATGACATGAGTTGCAATTAGTGTCTAAAGAAGGTTGTTATTTGTAGAGGATGTTGAGGAACATGGACTGGAGCCGTTGTAGACACTACGTCAGCTGGTGGTAAATCACAGCTTGGTGTGGTGCTATGTAGGGCTTGAAAAGGCAACTGGTATTGTAAGTTTGTCATTGGCATTCTGTTAATTAAAAACACAGCAGTGGAAGATCTTCGAATCGTAAGCTTTTGTGCATGCTTGCTTGAACTAATAAGGTATTAGTCGTTTCAATCAAATATCGATGCTTACGTTATGCCAATCCATTTTGCTATGGGATATGTTGGTAAGAGAATTTGTGAGTGATACCATGGTCATGAGTGTATTTTGCAAAGGTGGAACTATTGTATTCGCCCCCTTCATCACTTTGCAAGAATCTTATTTTGATAGAGAAAATATTTTTAACTAGTTGTCAAAATCACATAAAAGAAGTGAAGCTTTATATATTTTTTTTGTCTTGGGAAAAATCCAAGTGTACCTACTAAGTTATCAACAAAACTACTGTACTATTGAAACCAGAAGAACTGACAATAAGGATGTTCCCCAAACACCACTATGAAGTAGAAATAAGTGTCCGATGGGGGGATCCTTGGTGTATAGGTGGTGATTTTAATAGCATTCGGTTCTTCGAGAGCGGAAAGGTGGGTGTGTTGTCAATGCAAAGATGAGAAGATTTGGGGAGTTCATCGAGCATCATGAGTTGATCGATTTTCCATTAAAAGGTTAGATTTTCACGTGGGCTCATTCAGAGACCAGTAATCTAGCGAACAGACTGGATAGATTCCTATGTACCCCAGAGTGGGAAAATCATTTTCCAAATCACATTCAAACAACCCTGCCACGGCCCACATAAGACCATGCTCCCATTTCATTGGAGTCTGGTAATTTCAGAGGGGCCCCCACGCCGTTTTGGTTTGAAACACGTGGTTCCTAGACGATAGGTTTAAGGGGGTGGTGGCCAAAGTTTGGAATGCTAGAAAGGGGCAGGGATTAGCGAGCACTCGTTTTGGACTTAAACTTAAAGCTCGCCTCAAGGTTTGGAATCAAGACGAGTTTGGCAATTTCAAACTCGAGTACCTGTCCTTCTAAAGGACATAGGTGATTTGGACTTGGTGGGAGAAATGAAGTCTCTATCCATCAATGAAATTCGATAAAAGGAAGCAATGAAGTTGGAATATTTATCCTCGGCTTGGATGGAAGAGATCAATTGGAAACAGAAGACCAGAGTCTGTTAGCTAAAGGAGGGGGACAGGAATACAAAGTTTTTTCACAGGATGACCAATTTTCATAGAAAGAGAAACTTTATTTCTAAAATAAAGGTTCATGGGGAGTGGCAGGAGGGGTCAGTAGAGGTTACGGCGAGCGTTGTTTCATTCTTTCAAGATTTGTATACAGAAAAGGAACGATGGCGTCCACAAATAGATGGTCTACCTTTTGAGTGTCTATTGGAGGAGCATAAGGAATTGTTGGAGTCTAGTTTCTCGGAGGAGGAGGTTCTGGATGCCATTCGAAATATAGTTGGGGAAAAGGCCCCTGGCCCGGATGGTTTTACCATTGGGTTCTATTGCTTTTGTTGGGATATTGTTGGAAAGGATTTCTTGGTGGTGATAAGGGAGTTGTACGAGCTAGGGCGTTTTGATAGAGTGATCAACAACACTTTTGTCGTGCTGATTTCTAAGCACAAAGAGGCAATGAATATAAAAGATTTTCGGCCTATCAACCTAATGAGTAGCATTTACAAAATCTTTTCCAAAGTGCTAGCCGACTGTCTTAGGAGAGTGATGAGATATATCATATCCCCTCAACAAGGGGCTTTTGTGGGTGGTCGCCAGATTCTTGATGACATACTGATAGCCAATGAATGTATGGGTTACTGTGCAAAGTGGATATAGAGAAAGCCTATGACCATGTGAGTTGGTCATTTCTGGGGTATGTTCTGAAACGTATGGGTTTCGGTCCGAGGTGGTGTCATCAGATGAAGTTGTGCATTTCCTCAGTGACTTTCTCTATCCTAATTAATGTAAGTCCAGCAAGATTCTTTCAAAGCTCTAGGGGTTTGAGGTAAGGGGATCCCCTTCCCCCATTCCTCTTCATCATTGTATCAGAAGCTTTGAGTAGAATGTTGTCTCGAGCTGATGGGCTGGTGTTTGAAGGTTTCTCCTTGGGCCGTGATGGTCTGTGCATTTCTCATCACCAGTTTGCAGATACCCTTATTTTCTGTAGAGCATATTGTTAGGATCTATTCTCAATTAGGAGCCTCCTTCTTTGCTTTGAAGTTGTGTCAGGGTTGTGTGTCAACTTGTCCAAGTTTGAAATAATAGGGGTTGGGGAGGTAGTGGGTGTGACCTCTCTAGCGGAAGGTTTGGGTTGTAGGGCAGGGACACTCACATCGATGTACTTGGGAATGCCTCTCGGAGCTAGTATTAAATCCAAGGCAATTTGGGCTCCAGTCTTGGATAGATTTTCAAAATGTTTGTCAGGATGGCAATCATCTTTTTTATCCAAAGGAAGTTAACACTAAGAGTACTTTGAGCTGTTTGCCCCACCTACTTTATGTCCATCTTCGTTATCCCTTGTTCGGTAGCTCTTGCTCTTGAAAGAAGGCAGAGGGAATTTATTTGGCATGAGAAAGGAGGGCAGTTCAAATTCATCTTGCCGACTGGGCTCGTTTTTGTAGTCCCAAGGGTGAGGGTGGTCTAAATTTGAAGCCTTTGTCGCTAATAAACAAAGCTCTGTTGGGGAAATGGATTTGGCATTTCGGGGAGGAAAAAGAGTTTGTGGCGGTCAGTGATTGTAGATATATATGGGCCCCATTCGTGCTGGATTCCGAAGGAGGTTAGGAGGACCCATGGGGTGGGTTTGTGGAAGGGCATTATGTCAGTTAAGCAATTTGTTGTCCTATTCTTTGCATTTAGAGTTGGGGGGGAGCCGAGGTCAGGTTTTGGAAAGATATTTGGTGTGGCACCACAAAATTGCAAGATGATTTTGCTATCATTTTCCGTATAGCCATTGATAGGAATGCATCAGTAAGGGAGTATATTGATAGAGGTTGTGAGGTGGCCTGTCTGATGTGCTAGACTGAGAAGAGGGTAGAATGATTGGGAAGTCATTGAGTTTTGTAGTCTTTTAGAGCAATTGGGGTTACACTCTGGTTTCCCAAAGGCAGGATTGCAGAGTTTAGTCTATAGGCAACAAGGGTCGGTTTTTTGTGAGACCTCTAGTTCAGTCTCTTAGGACTATTTTCCCCATCTTTTTTCCTCATAGGACTGTGCGGAATCCAAGTATTCCATCAAAAGTATTTTTCTTTCTATGGAATGCAGCCTTGAATAAGATCCTCACCTGTGATCACTTGAAATCTAGAGGGTGGAGGATGGTGAATCGTTGTTTTATGTGCCTTCGAGCAGAAGAGTCAGTTGATCCTACTCTTGCATCGTTTTGTAGCAAGTGAAATTTGGAGTTTCTTTCTTTCTCGAGTAGGCGTGGATTGGGTCTTTCCCTCTTCCTTTCTCAATTTCTTATCCTGTCGGGATGTGGTTAGTGAGACTAACTCAATGATGACTATCTGGTCAGTTTTGCCGGGTGCTATAGCATGGTCCATTTGGAAGGAGAGGAATATAAGAGTTTTTGAGAACTCTTCATCTTCCATCCAACATATTTGCTCTCGGACCCGTTCGACGATGGTAGCCTGGTGCAGTACGAGGCAGGTAGGGGTGGATGTGGATATCTTGTCGGATTGATTTTCTGTAGGGTCCGTAAGGCGGAATTCAGGGGGCATCTTGTTTTATTTTTTTCCTTTGTAGATGCTGTGTATCAGTTCATGTCCTCGTGAGCTATGTTTTCTATTTTCTTTCTAAATGTATAGTGGATGATGGCAGGGTTTTAACTTAAACAAAAAAATATCAAAATTTTCACTCTGGCGGGTGGTGGTGGCATCACTCATGGGAAAGAGAAAAACCAGAGCGAAGAGGTGACCAAAGGATAGTTGGATATGATACCATAAAAGAAAAATAATTTATTAAAAAACCTGGATGACTACAATGGCATCTCATTAAGGATTATATAGAGATCACATGAGTCTCAAAATAAAAGCATTATCACATTATAATTAAATCAATTCTTAATCAAATCTAATCCTAATCAAATCTAATATTTGATACTAATCTATTTGTGATCAGATATGACACCAATAATGATGTAGTGTATCTCGTTGGCTTTATTACAATAAAACATTCTCTAGTAAGAACCACAATACGATGACCGACCTCCACCATATAAGGACATTTGTTACAACGCTAAGCTAGCAATGGGAGGATGCAAGTGAGCTAAGCGTTTCTCATGTTGGATTAGGCATACACGAAGCTCCTCGAAGGAAATAGGCTTCACTCAGTTGGTTACGGTAGTGATAAAAGATTCTTAGTCTATAGTGATACTACAAGGGTTAGAGACCGAAATTTAGAGACAAATTATAAAACCGTCTCTAATGCATACTTATAGAGATGGATTTATTTTCGTCGCTAATGTTCCGCCTCTCATGCATATTTCGAAATTTTATATATATATATGTTGTGCAAATAATAGTGAAACAAATACAAAAATAACAAATCAAAACAAACGAAATAGAGAAAAAACAAACAAAAAAAAGACGATTTACGTGGTTCGGCAAGATGCCTACGTCCACGGCCAGCGATGATTCTTTTTATGCAGCAATGAGATTTCTCTTAAACAATCACTAGAAACCCTCTTCATAACACTCCCAAAAAATGGCTCCCTGTTCTCTCATTTTTTCTTATGAACAAAACCCTTAAAAATTACTTTTATATTATGGTTACAATAAAGAGAAAATTTGCAAAATACCCAAATGTGTCGGGCCTTAAATTGGGTCAAAATTTTGGGCGGGGGCGGACCCCCATGACAATGGTGGGGAAAACCCACACATTGCCCATTAATCGGGTCATCTGGGTCGCCAAAACGGGTCATCATGAATCCGGGTTGAATTCATGACAACTTCCAACAAATCTCCACCTTGGCTTGAATTCTACTAAACCATCCAAAAACAAACGACTAAACCACGCTGCCTCCAAATGCGCCCTTAAGTGTCATGCACCCGAAGGTGCCCAAACCTGAGAGATATTGATTAAGTTCAAACAGTGCTTGAACTTGTCCCCAATCACCACCTTAGTAAGTATATCTGCAGTATTATCTGTAGTCCCAATCTTCTGAAGAAGAATATCACCTTCATCCACAACTTCTTGAACAAAAGGAAAATGGACGTCGATATGCATTGTTCGAGAATGATGAACCTGGTTCTTTGCTAAACAAATTGCACTCTGACTATTACAATAGACCTCAATGTGCTCCTGAACAATCCCCAAGTTCTCAATCAACCCATGTAGCCAAATGACCGCTTTAATAGCCTCTGTCACTGCCATGTACTCTACTTCAGTAGTAGACAAAGCAACTGTTGACTGTAACGTCGATCTCCAACTCACCGGTCCTCTAGCAAGAGTAAAGACATAACCTATAGTGGACCAGTGTTTATCAAAATCACTAGCATAGTCTAAATCCACATATCCAACCATGTGCTGACTAAGCATATCATCCCTCTAAAAAATCAGCCCAACATCTATTGTACCCTCAAGGTATCACAAAATGCATTTTATTGCCAACTAGTATCCTTTCCTTAAATCATGCATATACCTGCGCATCATACTGACTTGTGAAATGTCCGGCTTAGTACACACCATAGCATACATTAGAGCACCAACTGCGTTAGCATACGGAATTTGAGCCATATGCTCACGCTCCTCATTTGTGCTCAGAGACATCAAAGCGCTAAGCTTGAAATGAGGGGCCAAAGGTGTACTTACAGGTTTTGTTTTTTCATCCATACCAAATCGGTGTAGTATTTTCTTCAAATACTGTGTTTGTGACAAACAAACTTTCCCCTTCATTATGTCCGTTTATTCTCCATACCCAATATTTTCTTAGCTTCTCCAAGGTCCATCTCAAATTCAGTCCTCAACTGAGTCTTCAACCTGTCTATCTCCAACTTGCTCTTAGATGCAATGCGCATGTCATCTACATATAAGAGTAAATATATGAAGGAACCATCAGGAAGCTTCCGAAAATACACACAATGGTCAAACTGACTTCTTGTGTACTTTTGCTCCATCATAAAGTGATCAAATCGCTTGTACCACTATCTTGGAACCGTACAACGACTTTCTCAGTTTGCAAGCCCAATTCTCTTTACCAGTCACCTTGTACCCATCTGGTCTAGACATGTATATTTCCTCCTCCAAATCACCATGTAAGAAGACAATTTTGACATCGAGTTGTGCTAACTCGAGATAAAACTGAGTAACCAAAGCTAGCAAAATTCGAATAGAAGAGTGCTTAATGGGAGAAAAAACTTCATTGTAATCTATCCCTTCCTTCTGCGCATAGTATTTAGCCACCAATCTAGCCTTGAATCTTACATTGTCCTTTCCTGAAAAACCTTTCTTCTTTGTGTATATAGACTTGCAACCGATTGTTTTGTTTCCCTTTAGAAGCTGTACTAACTCCCAAGTCTGATTTTTGTAAAGTGACTCCATCTCCTCATTCATTCTCTTCTTACACTCTACATTTTCTGAATTTTTCAAGGCTTCTCTGTAAGTTAGTGGAACATCATCATCAACTACTGGAAGTGCATAAGCCACCAAGTCAGCAAATCTTGCATGTTTTCGAGCTTCTCTTCTAGGTCTACTGGTTGCAATAAAATCTGATTGTTATGGGGTTACATGAACCGGAGCTTCTTCCTCAACTAAACCTGAGTACTCACCACCTGAATCTCCTATAGGATTATTGACTGTCTGAACAATCTTCATTGAAACCACTGGAGCCTCAAACTCCACTTGCTTTGAAATCGTATTTTTTATATTCTCTTTCTGAAAATCCTTCTGCTTCATTTGATTTATCATCTCAGACTCTATAAAAGTTACATCCTTGCTTAAAACAAATTTCTTTTCATCTGGACACCAAAGTCTGTAGCCTTTCACACCTGTGCTAAAGCCCAAAAATATAGCTTTTGTGGCTCTAGGATCCAACTTAGTGTCTTTGACATAAAAATAAGCAGGACAACCAAATATTTGCGAGAAATCATAATCTGTAGTAGGTTTTTCAGACCATACCTCGATAGGCGTTTTTCCATCATTTGCTGCTGCAGACAACCTATTGATGAGATGACATGCATATGTCACTACTTTAGCCCAAAATGCCTTGCCCAATCCAGAATTGGACAACATACATCGCACCTTCTCCAGTAAAGTACGGTTCATGTGTTCTGCCATTCCATTCTGTTGCGGCCTATCTCTAACTGTAAAGTGTCTAACTATCCACTTGTCTTGGCATACTTGCAAAAATGGATCTGACTTGTACTCACCACCATTTTCTGAACTGAGCCTTTTTATCTTTCTACCAGTCTGGGTCTCAATCATCTTCTTCTACTGAAGAAACACATCTAGAACTTTACTTTTATGCCGCATTGTGTACACTCAAACTCGCCTTGAGAAGTCATCAATAAATTTGACAAACCATTGTTTACCTCCCAAAGATACAACTTTGGTAGGTCCCCATACATCTGTGTGAACATAGTCTAGAGTCCCTTGTGTAGGATGAATTGATGTCCCATACTTGACTCTAGTCTATTTGCCCATAATGCAATGCGCACAAAACCCGAATTTTCCGGCTTGGCGCCTTTTAACAAACCTTGCTTCACCAAATTTTGCCGAGCCTTCTCTCCCGCATTCCCTAAGCACCTTCTCTCCCTCTTCCAATATCAGACACAATCTCATCTGGACTGCACAATCTCATCTGGACTGTCAGAAACAGCTGCTCTTCCTGTAATTATATTCCCATCTAGCAAATACAAGTGTCCTTGTCGATTACCCTTCATAATAACAAGTGCGCCAAATACAACTTTTAGTACTGCTCCTTCCATAGTAATCTTGAGGCCCTTTGAGTCTAAAGATCCCAAAGAGATGAGATTCTTCTTCAAGTCAGGAACATACCGAACATCTGTTAGAATTCTAACTACTCCATCATGCATCTTCAACCGAATTTTTTCTATCCCTTTTGTTTTACAGGCATTATCATTTCCCATTAAAACAATTCCTCTATCCAACTCCTGAAAACTCGAAAACCAGTCCTTATTGAGACACATATGGTAGGAACAGCCCGAGTCCAAAATCTATTCATCAGAATGACCAATTGATGGTGAAACAGTCAAAGCAAATTCTAAATCATCATTTTCAAACTATGCAACATTCGCATTCGAACCCTTTTTATCCCTGTTTTTCAATTTTTGACAATCATTTTTCTAGTGCCATTTATTACAACAAAAAGCACATTCATCCTTTGCTGAGATTTTTCTTTCAGATGATGGTGCTCTTGACTTTAAACGAGATTTAACCCACCAACCAGATTTTCTGTCATCTGATCTACCTCTTACAGTCAAAGCTTCTGATGTTGAGTCCCTATTGGCTTGTTAGTCCTTCTTTCGATACTCATTATTCATCAAAGCATTTGATACATCTTCAAATATTAGTTCATCTTTTCCATAAATTAAAGTAGTACATAGATGATCATAATTATCAGTTAAAGAATTTATCAAACATAATGCCTTGTCCTCATCATCTATTTTTACTTCAAGATTTTGCAAATCAGCAAGAATTTTATTATAACTATCTAAAGCATTTTATACTTGTTCTCCAATTTCTTCCATAACTCCATAGCTGAAGTTTCTTTCCTCACAAAATATTTCTGATCTTTAGCGAGACAAAGCCTGATGGTGCCGCAAGCCTGTTGATTTATTTTCTTCCAATCCTTCTCTTCTATATCATCGGGTTTATCCTCTAGAGTAATATCCAACTCTTGTTGGATTAGAACATCCAAAACTTCGCATTACCATATGCCAAAGTTATTTCTTCCGTCAAACTTCTCAACTTCGAATTTTGCATTTGAAACCATAGTTTTGGCCACCGATGCGGGTCTCAAAGAAGAACCCTCAGCAACTGCTTCGCTTGTTTCCACCATTAATCCAATCCGCAAAAATAAAAAAATACCGATGTCGGAACTTGGGTGCTCTAATACCAATTTGTTGTGCGAAAGCGTGCAAATCAAAGTGAAACGAATCCAAAAAATAGCAAATCAAAACAAACTGAATAGAGAAAAACAAACCAAAGAAAGGAGAGACGATCTACGTGGTTTTGATTTGCGGTTTTTTGGATTCGTTTCACTTTGATTTGCACGCTTTCGCACAACAATATATATATATATATATATATATTTATTTATTTATCATAATTTTACCTATAGCGTGAGCAGAATGTGATCTTCATTTGTAACTGGAAGTTGGATTGCTGCTAGGGAATAGGAGATGGTTTTGATTTTAAGTATAAAATCAGAAATTAAATTGCTCCCTTTCTTGATCGACTGTAATTCACCACGAAGGAGCATGGACTGAGCACAAGTTTTGGAGAGAAGGTATTCTCTAAGACCTTCCAAATGGCTTGAGAAGATGAGAAACCCACTTTGTGTGTGAATACACTTTGGGTTAAAGTCTTATTTAACCAGTTGAGAATAGATTGATTAGTTCTCCAAAAATTGTAAGCGGGATTCGGTTGATCATCCAGGAAGGGCGATGTGGTTTGATATATACTTCCACCAACATATCCAAAGAGATCTTGAGAGATCAGAACAGGAGTGAGCTAACTAGGCCATAAGAGATAGTGCAATCCATTGAGTTTGATGGATACAAACTGATTTATGTTGGTAATGTTCAATGACAATGGGTAATTTCCTTCTTTGAAAATTTTCTATATTGGAAGAGGGAGACGAGATTGATGAGGTTGAAGAGGAATAGCTTGAGCTAGAAGAGCTCTGATATCATGAAGTATTATTAAGTTTGATGAGATCCAGATTGTGTAGATCTGGTTTGTATTCTTAAATGTATAGAGTTTGTGTTACACTTGGTTACAATCGTGAGTCTTGAGGACTCAGTTACAATAGATAGATCAACAATTTGATAGGCACAATCAGTTTGGGTGGTGATCAGATTGGAATGCCGAGAATCCTACTCCTACTCATAGGATTCTAATAACAAGTTGATTGAAAATCAAAGCATATATAACTAGAGAGTTGATAATAAAAAATCAAAGATCTTAAGTGATTATTATTGCTTATATGTTATATTTAGATTCTGCATGAGTTGTGATGTACTAATAGTATGTTGTATAATACATAAAAGAAAGTACGTATTTGAGGGGCATTTGCGTCTTGTTAAAAAATGACAAAACTAACATGAAATCCAAGCTAGAAATGTGGAAATAAAAATAAATGATGAATTTTTAATATTAAAATTTCAAAAATTGACCAAAATGACAATAAAATTTGTCTAGTCGCTTTAGCAACATAAGTTCTATTTTGAAAAGTAAAGTTCACTTTTTGAATACAGAAAATGTCTAATGTCTAAAACTATTGCTTCCAAACAGACATTTATCAAACGGTTCTGTTTTGATCTTTGCTCTTATTTTTCAGAATACATCAAATAAGGTCTATTTTTCAGATTTGCCAAACGCTAGCTAAGAAAGTGTTCAAGTTTCTAAACAAATGTTTCCCTTCAAGGACTTTCACTATAAGGAACTTCCAATTGCTTAAACATTGAAGAGGTCCACAATAGAGTTACATTAGGCATTTTTCTTCTGCCTTTTCTTTTACCTTCACCCCTTACCATAGCGTCGTTGTCTGTAACCTCCACTCATTCCTCATCTCCTTCATCTCATCAATTGAACATCACCCATTCCTCTCTGCTAAACTTGTTGGCCTTAAGTACCTCTTCTGGAAAAGCAAGCTCTACCCTATCCTAGTCTCTCAAGACCTCTTCAATTATATAGATGGTACAATCTCAACACCTCCTACACGCATTGATGATAGGGCATGCCGAATCCAACATATCTGCATTGGCATCACTCAAATAATTATGTCATCGATCAATTGCATTAATGCCACTTTAACTAAAAGCGTACTATGTATAAAGCCTTCCTCAATAATTCTCAAGAGATATGGAACATTCTCTGCATCAACCTTAACTCAGCAATCCCAAGTTCACATGATGCACTTGCTGCTTCAGCTATGGCCCTCATGGCCCATATTTTTTAAGGTTTTTATAATCAATGTCTGAAAGCATCATGGAACTTCATTTTGTAAGGAAGGCATCATCGAGGCACCGATCGCCTTGAGACCTCAGAGACAACATAGTAGAAACGAAGAAACCAGCAAAGCTCACTCCCTCTCCAAAGCCGACATGTCAGTTAGGCGATGGGAAGACCGGTAACAGTTGGAGCAGATAAATCTGAAAAGGACACTCCAAAAAAAGGGTTTCAATTTAGGAAAGTTGGAAAGCACCTGCTCTTTCTCTACCGACATCATTGAAGATTTGTTCAAAGATCTCCTCAGGAAAAACCTGATTGCAGTCCCCGAGTATCAAAAGTCAAATGAGGTTGAAAGGATCTAGGAACATAAATATTATCGATACCATCCCATATCTATCACACACTAAATGACTGCTTTGTGTTTGAAGATCATCATCATTACCATAAATGCAGCTGAAGCTACATCAGTTAACACAGTCTTTGCTTCAAAATCTGTTATTGAGGGCAAAACTATCACTCCAAATCCAAACTCTATAACCCGAACCATGATCTATGACTATTGGCCTGACCTGAGCTTCAGGACAATAGGGCATGAGGAAAAGGTAAAATCATCTTAACACAAAACTTAATTAGTCTGAAAGTCATTTGATATAAGATTTCTTTGACTTTACAAAGGATAAGAATATCTGACAAATTGACACCTCGATCTCAAAAATATTATATATCAGTGAGCTCAACTCTGGTTTCAATGAATAATAACTTTCTAGGAAGCGAACTCGACTACCTCTTACATAAAAATATGAGTTGATCAAAAACTAGAAATTTTATACATAAAATAATAGGCTTAATAAGGTTATACCATCAAAACTGAATTCTGATTTTAGGGACCTTTCTGAATTCTGGAATTTCTCTGAGATTCAATTCTTATCATGAATTTATGAAGTAATATTTTTTAAATGTGGACTTGAAGCAAAGAATGATAAAAAATTATATATACTCAAATTAAAACATTTTAAACATGAAATAATGATAAATATGTTGATATATGTAATATCGAGGGTATATTTGTAAAAGGGTATATATGCAGTAGGGCTTTCTTTCCTTCACTAGTAATTTACCCTAATCTGTCTTCTCCATCTCTTCTCTAAACCCTAAATCATCCAAACCCAATCTCTAATTTGGTATTAGAGCTTACTTAAAGGAAAACGAAGCTTGATTAAATAAGAAACAACAACCACAAGAAGAGGAGCTCCCTTGTGGCATCCTAGCCGTACGGTTGACTCAGCCGTATGACCTAGATCTTTATTTTGGGTCTCTTGAGAGAGTTAAAATGATTTGAATAAAAATACAGAAAAATTCCAGCAAATTAATTGTTTCAGTTCAGATCTTTTTTTCGCTCGAATGAGACAATTTTAATGGTATTTTTTGATCATGGATATATCGTTTTTTTGTAAGAAATGTTTCCACACCGGGTTTACACCGTTTGGTTGAGATTTGAAGGTTCTATGATGATTTTCCAAGCATGGTCTTGTCGATTTTCACTGTTAAATGGAGTTTTATGCTTTGTTTGGTTATTAAAACATCTTAGATTGTTGTTTTTGGTAATCTTAATACCTTTGGGTAAGGTTTTGATGAAGTTTTGATTACTTGGAGGTGTGCCTTAATTTTTCCTTAAAGTTTCTTCTATGGATGCTAAAAATCTTATTCGGCCGGCGACTCTATTGTCCACTCTATCACCAATATTAAATTCCATGGTGATAATTTTCTTGAGTGACAAAACTTTGTTGAGCATTTTATTAGGGCCGTTCTAAGATGGGGTATTGTGATTGTAAAATCCCTAAGCTAGAGATTGGTATTTCTGAGATTGCTACATATAATGCCTAGAATTGTATTATTTTGGGCTGGTTCTTTAATTCTATGGAGCCTCAGATTACCGGGAATTACATTTTCGATAAAGATTGTCATGAGATTTAGGATGCTCTTATTTAGACTTATGCATTAATGGTGAATGATGCTTGGATTTATCAACTTACTTGTAAGATTGCTCACTTTTAGCAAAGGGTTATAGTTATTTCTGATTATTTTGGGGCTTTTTAGTGTCTTTGGGAAGAATTGAGCCATTACGAATCCCTTTCTGAATTTCCGCTGCTTCTGCAAAGGTTATGACAAAGCAAATTGAGGGACATCGCATTGATGATTTCTTGGGTGGCCTTTGGGCTGAATTTGGGCAGTGTGCTGCACACTCAGATCCTTTCCACGTCTCCTTTGCCTTCTCTTTGATCGATGTACTCACTGTGTTCAGTGAGGAACACCGAAGGGCTATTATGCCTTCAAGCAATCCTCCTATGCTCCTTTCGGATCGTACTGCCTTTGCTATTGAATTTGTCCTCCTCTAGGGCATGGTAGGGGGATTGATAGGGGTCTTCGAGGTCATGGTGGACATGGTTGTGATAGATTTACTACTCCTTATGCTCACTGTGTTATAGTGGGACATGATTGTGATTATTGTTATCGTCTGTATGATTATCCTGAAGGTTACCAGTCTTGTCCTACGGGTCATTTTACTACGACTAATGCGATTGATTCTTCGCCATCCACCTCAATTGCTGCGAGTGATCCTTTGAAGTCTTTGAGAGCTCAGGTTGCTGAGATGATCTGCACTGATTTCAGTCTGCAGAGTGACTTTGATACTTCTGCTACTTCCACTTCACTTGCTGCCTCAGGTATCTATGCCCCCTTTGCCTATGCTACCACTACATCATCTTCTTCCCTATCTGGGTAATTCATTCTAGAGCCACTAATCATATGACTGGTGAGTCACATGGTTATTCCATTTATTTACCTCCATCTCTTACTGCCAAGGTTTGCTTGGCTGATGGTTTCTAACTCTTGTTTTAGGAGTTGGCCACTTTCCTGTATCTCCATCTCTCTTTATCTCATGTTTTTCATAATCGTCGTTTATCTTCTAACCTTCTTTCAGTTAGAAGTCTTACCACCAAACTCAATTACTGTGCTATGTTTTATCCTTGTCAATGTCTCTTTCAGGACCTAACTATGAGGAGAATTGTTGGTAGAGGCTTGAAAAGAGGCAGACTGTACTACTTTGATACTGATTATAATCATGATCGTGTCCCAGCTATTGCTGCTACTGTTTTTCTTTTTTCTATTGATACTACTCATGATACTTATCGTTAATGGCATGCCAAGCTTGGGCTTGTTGGATCTAAGATTTTGTGTTCTTTGATTCCTACTTTTAGTAAACTGTGTTCTTCATCAACTTTTCAATGTGATACTTGTAAGTATACTAAACATGTTCGTACTATTTATCCATCTCGCATGCATAGATGCCGTTCTACTTTTGAGCTTGAGCTTGTTCATTCTGATGTTTGGGATCCATCTCCAGTTTCTCTAGTGTTGATTTTTGTTATTATGTTACTTTTATTGATGATTTTTGTTATTATGTTACCTTATTATGTCTAAGGATGAGGTGTTTTTTAAATTTCAAAAATTTCATGTTATGGTTCGTACCTAGTTTGGTGGTCTTGTTAAGGCCCTTTGATCTGATAATGGTGGTGAATATCTATCCGCACCCTTTGTCCAGTATCTTCATGTCGCGCCCCAAAATACCCCCTAGGAGTTGGGATACTTTGGTGACGTGACTTGTACTGAAACTAACCTGCAAAGAGCAAGGCTTGCAAAAATAGTGAACAAAATTTTCTTTAATGAATAAATGTAATTCCAAGTGTTACATAAACTAACGACTTACTAAAAATACAATAAGTACAAAAGAGTCCAATGCCTGAATTACCAACTCGATTTCAGAAATCCAAGCTTTTGGGATGATCTTGGGTTCCAAAACCCTTGATTTCTCTCAAGATGCAACCCTAGGAGAAAACCTCTCTTCCTCTCCTCTACTCTCTCTCAAAATGCTGTCCTAAGGGTTTATGAAACCCTTAGGCTCGAGCAAGCCTTTATAGGCAATGTGGAATGCCCAAAAGACAAAAAAGCCCTTAATGAAATTTCTGCAAAAAAGCGAAGACCGAGCGATCGGTTGCCTACCAAGCGATCGGTGTTCTTAACCGAGCGATCGGTCAAAAACAAGCTCTCTCGAAAATTTTCCCGTACAAAAAAGTTAACCAGTTGATAGCTACCGATCGATCGCTATTAATGACCGAGCGATCGGTTGTGAACCGATCGATCGCTACATTGGACCGAGCAATCGGTGCTCTGCAGGTCCAAACTGTTTTGGCCATATCTTTTGACTCGTTCGTCGGATTTTGACGATTCAACTTGCGTTGGATTCGTCTTTCGAAAGCGAATATTCCTGACGTTTCAGAATTTTCAATTTCTCCCTTATTTATTAATTAGACTACTTGAAAGGCCAATTGGCTACGAAAATGTTATTCATTAAGTATTGGAAAAGTTCAGGGTGCTATACTTCACACATGGTATTGCTCATCAGCTTCTGTACACCCCTTACCCCTCAACAAAATGGTGTTACTGGGTGCAAGAATTGACATTTATTGGGTGTCACTCGCTCCCTGTTGCGGGGTATGCAAGTGCCTAAGCCTTTTTGGTTTATGACCCTTCTCACTGTCTGTTTTCTCATCAATCGGGCACCTTCTCGTGTTCTTGATGGTCTCTCACCTTATCAGTTTCTTTGTCATAAACTTACCTGTCAGTACACCCCTCACTCAACAAAATGGTGTTACTGAGCGCAGGAATTCACATTTATTGGGTGTCACCCACTCTTTGTTGCGGAGCTTGCAAGTGCCTAAGAGGTCGTTTGGTTGGGATTTCTTGTGGCGATTTAATCGTTGAAAGCGATTTTGGGTAAAATCGGGGCTCTTAATCCCGTTTGGTTCGGTATTCCGAATCGGTTTGGCCCACCATCGGTTTGGGTAAAAACCGGTTCCAACCAAATCAGCTTTAGAGGTGATTTTAGAAGGGAGAAATCGGTTCCTCTCCACCGATTGTGCGGACAGATTATTGACGGTGATATCGATTCGTAAACGAAGCTGCTGCCCCCCAAACTCAGATCTCGTTTCAGATCTGCAACATTTGACGGTGATATCGATTCGTAAACGAAGCTGCTGGCCCCCAAACTCAGATCTCGTTTCAGATCTACAACATTCATTGAATCAGGTACTGCCATCTTCTTCTTCTTCTTCTTCTGCCATTTAAGGGTTTGTAATTTAGGGTTTTTTTTCTTTATTTGTTTCTTTCTCCTTTGTTCTTGATCTTGTATTTCTAAGGAAATCTTGAATCATATAAGAAAAATCCCATGATTTTACCAAGCAAATCTGGATTTGTATTGTGTTTACCAAGCAAAACCCTATGATGGATCCGAAACAAGAATCCATGGATTTTAAAAACCCTTGATGACAAAAAACACTCGATGTTTACAGTAATATTTCTTTGGGAGACAACCCTTTTCTTCCCTGCTTAAGAAAGTGTGGAAATCATCAACATGAAGCTCCCTACTGAAATTTCACATGCACAACAATGTTTACAGTAATATTTCTTTGGGAGCAAAGATAAAACACATTGTTCTTACTGAGTTTGTGCATCATTGCCATCTATAATTTCTACAATAATCTGTGATATGAGTTTGTGCTCTATTTTTTTTAAAAAAGTTATTCATCAGATTGATCTGAATTTGCTTGAATTTAGTCAATAATTTGTCCTTGTTAATCCATGAGACCTTAGAATGGATATAATAGAGTCTGAGATTAGAATCATTCGTATGGGCTGATGTTTGGTCTTGCAAATCTTCTAGGTATAGACCACAGATTAGACATTATAGATGGATTAATAACTATATAACAGATTCCATAGTTCAAAGCTTTCAAAAACTATCTGTGGTTTCATAGACAGTCCTTAGGATGCCACAAAATTTTCAACCACACGAGTGGTTGGTAGTTCATCAGCACTTTCAGCAGGAGTTAACCACACAACAAAAACTTGGAAAAAAGTCTCCTCTTGCTATGATAGTAGTTTGAGCTCGAATATAAAATAAATTTTATTAGTGACTGTAAAGGAGATCCATGCCTCAGTTATAGCCACAGAGCTCTGGCTTCAGCTTTTTGCCTTTATCACACAAACACGTGCTTTGTTTATCCCACCAGCAAATCATTAAGTAGGACTTGCCGATTTGCATATGGGCTAGTTACAGGCTGAAGAAATTGGGTGTTGTCAATGAAAGATAGAATTATTTTAATTGTGTGGTTGATGGTTTCTTTTCAGCAAAGAACCAAAATCAGAATATGGGATTAGCAGTCATGGTAACCGATGAAAATTTGCAATCAAGAATTCAAGTAATAGATTCGGTCTCTACATAAATTCAAAGAAAACAAGGATAGAAGAAAATCCATTGAATTCCAATATATATATATATATATATATATATATTATTATCTCTTGTTGCAATTACTTTACTGATGAAACTTGGAATGGTGATGAACAGAAAGAAAAATATCAAAGCAAGAACATATAGACTTTGAATTTGGTAGGAAACTGAAGACTTCCAAATGAGATCATTTAAAAGTAATGCATGCCAATATATTGAGTTAGGATTTTAAAAGAAAAGCATAACACACACACAAGTTTGATGTCTATACATGTATGTGTACTTGTATTTTATTACTTTGTTTGCTTGGTATACCTATATCTCAATTTCTCAATTCCTCTTTGTTATTATTTGCATTTCACTTGAGTTGTTATTTTGATTTATAGAGGACATGGATAACACCACCCAACCTAGTGGTAGTAAGAAGTCGGGTCAAGCCCAGTGGTCTGAATATTTGGATCAGATCTTTATAGAGTTAGGGGTGGATGAACTATGGTCGCTTATTCTATCGATGTCCACTTTGGCAGGTACAAAAAAAATATAATAAAGTAATATAGTTGTAATTTCATGTTTGAATTTTCTTATCATTATTTGTATATTGAATGCAGAATCACCCTGGATCTTTCATGTGGGTTGATGAAGAAGATGTTGGTACACAAAGCACAACGGTCCACTATAACAATAATATGGTGGAGGAACGTAGGAGATACCAAATGCTTCTATATGCATCATGTGGATGCATAATAATTCTGGTTGTTATCACTTTTTTTATGTCTCTGTTATGGTTTGTAACCATTGTTTTCAAGTAGAAATTTATGTCACTTTTTATAGTTTGTAATTATTATCTTCAAAGTAGGGACTTATGTCACTTTTTATAGTAACAATTGTTTATAAGGAGTCTTTTTGTTCAATTTCAAGGAATGTATAACATTTTCAGAATTTCAGATTAGTAATCAGTTTTATGTTAGGTTGATCCAAACGAGATTATTTTGTACAGAATCAATTTCTTGCAAATAATCGATTATAGATAGGATACTTCCAAACATGATTATTTATAACAACACTTTCAGTAGACAGTGATTATTCATGACAGCGCTTTCTGTATAATCAATTGTGATTTTCATAATCCGAACCAAACAGGCTCTAAGCCTTTTTGGTCTATGAATCTTCTCACTACCTGTTTTCTTATCAATCAGGCACCTTCTCGTGTTCTTGAGGGTCTTTCACCTTATCAACTTCTTTGTCCTCAGGCTCCTATTTTTTCCCTTGAGCCACGAGTATTTAGATGTACCTGTTTTGTTCAAGATCTTTGTCCAAGTCGTTAGAAATTGGACAATGAGGCAATTCGATGTGTCTTTGTTGGTTATTCTAGCATATTAAGGGGCTATCAGTGTTATGATTCTCAGTCTCGTCACTTCTTTGTCTCTTTGGATGCTATCTTTATCGAGACGGTACCACATTTCTCTCCTACTGGCCCTACCATCTCTTTGCCTTTTACTGTCATGTGCCTAATGTCTCTTTGCCTTTACTTGTTTCAAGTGATTTTCTGCGGCAGAAGGAGCTTCTCACATACTCTAGTCGACAACCACCTAGTTTTCTCTCTGATCCGCCTCTACCATAATCTTCCCCGCAGGTCACTCCACTAGGTACTTCTTCACCTTCATTTATTCCTATTCATACTTCTTCTATTATGACTCATGTTGCTTCTGATCTTGAGTTTCCTATTGCTCATTACAAGGGTGTTCGTTCTTGTGTTGCTCCTTACTCTCCTGCTACGTATGTTTGTTATCAGGCTGTATCTTCCTCGTGCTAGGCTTTCCTCTCTGCTATTGATAGTGTGATTATTCCTCGATTTGTTCGTGCTGATCTTCTTCATTCTGAGTGGAAGGGTGCTATGGTTGACGAGATAAATGCCCTTCAGTCTAATCATACTTAGGATATGGTTCCCCTTCCAGACACAGTCAAACATAACTCTAATGACATTGTTGCTCGGTATAAGGCTCGTCTTATTGCCCGCGGATTTACTCAGACTTATGAGCTTGACTATGATGCCACTTTTGGTACTGTGGCCAAATTGACTTATGTTCGTATTCTCCTCTAATTCTATATTTGGTTTGAAGCAATCACCTCGTGTTTGGTTCCATTGCTTAAGTGAAGTGGTTTTGTGTATGAATTTTCAGCGATGTTACTCTAATTATATTGTCTTTATCCACTCTCGCACTTCTGGTCGTACTATACTTCAGGTATATGTTTTGATGATATTATTTTGAATGGTGATGAATCATTTTATATCTCTCATGCTAAGAGTGAGTTGGGGCATACCTTTGATGTCAAAGACCTAGGACATCTGAAGTACTTCCTTGGTCTAGAGATTGCTCGATCTAAAAAGGAAGTTTTTTTGTCACAACGAAAGTATGCTATTGATTTGCTAAGTGATAATAGTATGAGTGGGCATAAACCCGCTACTTCTCCCATGGAATCGAAACTCTATATGATAATTAGGGATCTTCTTCCTGATCCTCATGCCTACCAGCGTCTCGTAGGCCGCTTGATATTTCTCACCCTCACTCGACTGGATATTATGTTTGTTGTGAGCATGTTTAGTTAGTTTATGCATGCTCCATGTGCTTCACATCTTGCGGCTGTTCATCTTATTCTTCGATATTTCAAATCTAAACTTAGTTGTGGACTTCTATATTGCTCAAATGGGCATCTTGAGATCTTTGGCTATATAGATGCCGATTGGGCCGGATCTGCTACTGATCATCGCTCCACTTTTGACTATTGTGTTTTTTTGGGGGACAACTTGGTTGCATGGAAGAGGAAAAAACAACCCGTTGTATCTCGGTCTAGTGTCGAAATAGAATATCGGGCTCTTGCTCATGGGACTTGTGAAGTTCTGTGGCTTCGTTCTCTCCTTTCCGAGTTAGGGTTTCTTGTTAAAGGCCCTATGTTGTTATATTGTGATAATGAAGTTGCCGTGAAGATTGCTTCTGATTTTGTGCTTCATGAGAGGACAAATCACATTGAAAATGATATTCATTTTTTCTGAGAGAAAGTTTGAGATTGTTTATTATCTCTTCAGCATGTTTCATTTTCTCAAAAACTTATTGACATTTTCACTAAGTCTGTTGGCCCTGCTATCCTCAAGGGCATGTTTAATGTTTATACTCCAACTTAAAAGGGAGTGTTGATATATGTAATATCGAAGGAATATTTGTAAAAGAGTATATATGTAATGTTTTCTTAATATAAGATGCTTGTAGGGCTTTCTTTCCTTCACTAAGCAATTTACCCAAATCTCTCTTCTTCTTGTCTTCCTTATACCCCAATTCCTCCAAACCTAGTCTCCAACTAAATATAGACCCTTTTGCATAAAGAAAATCCTAATAGTTTTAGCACTCTTCATTGATTAGTCCATCTTAATTAAAATACAATAAAAGACAATATGAGATTAAAAGGGTTTGAAAGCTAGATGTTTCTGCATATTGCAAAAGTTAAAAATTACACTTATATATAAAATGTTAAAAAACATTAGGCTACAATTTGAGTCTTCTCAATTTAACCTATTGACAAGAAAAACACGTCTCAAAATAATTATATAAAAACATCTAATCAAACTTTTTTATATCGGAATTTTACAGAGAGGCTTTCTCACCAGTTAAAGAACTACGTGCAAATTTTCATATTTTTCTGAGCACGAGAGAATGTGTTCTGAATATTCTCTCGTTGCTATTCCCAAATTTCAAAACATCAACAGTATTGAATGAAAATATCTAAACGTTAGATCTGATCCTAATACTTCTCATATTTCATTAAGAACATCAAATCAGCTAATCATGTTCAAGAAAATAAATCTACTTTAAAGATTCAAATATGTCATTTACCAACCCTACTTAAAATTTTAAAAAAAATTACTAAACTGATCTCATGAACTACATCATTAATTAAAAGTATCAAAATAAATCTTTTGGTATCTTCTACCCTTCTTATCGCCAATTACTCCAAACCTGAAAGCATTGACATAAAAAGTCAGATGAACTGTGAGATTCAATAATAAATCTCATTCTACTTTTTTATTATTATAATTAATGTATAATATAGAGCACATTCATACATGCTGTTAACACGAGATAGGTGCAGAGCATTAAAGAATCACATTCTAAAATTATGAACTCTTCGGCCAATTTCTCCCAACTCCTAGGTATCCCAAATAAGATATATTCTCTAAAGGCTTTAAGGTCTTTTACCCAAAGATTCATGATCCAGACTTGCTCTTTAGGATCTCTCATCCAAGGACTCAATGCCGTTCGTTAAGGCTTAATATAATATTTCGATCTAATATATTTTATTCACAAGCGAAAGAATTCTACAATGAAGCTTCTAATTTATCGTAAGCATATTTACCTCTATATTTTTTTTAACACAATTTTTATTTAATAATATGCATACAGCTACCAAGAAAAATAAAATCAAACAAAATCATATTTCTTATTCCATGCGTTGATTTAAATTGAAGAAGGTGAACCTACCTTTATTTTTGAGAATTCCTACTATCTTATCTTCTCCAGTCTTCGAACTTGGGCTCCATCTTCTCTCGGAGTTTGATCATATACTAATGATGTTTTTCTTATGTTGTATTAATTTGTAGAGAGGAGGAAAAAATATAAAAAGAAGAAGATATGTGTGAAGGAAGTGTGAAGAGAGGCTAGCAGGCACAGAAGAGATGAAAAAAGCTTCTCCATTTTTTTTATCCCACACCTCTTATTATTTTTTCCCACTAGTACTCTCTCTCTCTCTCTCTCTCTCTCGACTTGGTCTTCTCTTTTATACCTCTTTAAAAAATTTTGAAATAAAAAATATAGATATTTTACAAGAAAAATTCCCCACACTAGAGCCATGCTCCCCCATAACCTTGGTATAGATATATAGTCCTAGTGCTAACATGCACCATATGAACTTACCATAATTAAATACAAAGAAAAAATGTTTCGGGTATTACAAACTATGTACCTTTAATGTTGAATAGGTCTAGATATTTGTCGCGAATCTCGGATTCTGAACTCTCATGTTGCCTGCTTCGCATCATGATGCTGCCACAACACCTTAACCATAGGTATGGTCTTGGTGCATAACACCTGCTGCTTGGTGTCAAAGACCTATTCAAGTGCACTTCATAGGTTTCATCCTCCTGAATATGTACTTCTTGCCACTCTATGACGTGCATTGGATCTAATACATGCTTACGTAGCATTGATACATGGAGTATGTTGTGTACTCGTGATAGTTGTGATGTTAATGCCACTCTATCAAGTGCACTTCATAGGTTTCATCCTCCCGAATATGTACTTCTTGCCACTCTATGACGTGCGTTGGATCTAATACATGCTTACGCAGCATTGATACATGGAGTATGTTGTGTACTAGTGATAGTTGTGATGGTAATGCCAATCGACTAGCCATTGCTCATATTCTCTAAGGAATCTCGAAGGGTTCAATAAACTTTAGAGCCAGCTTCCCTTTCTTTCTAGACCGAACCACACCATTACGCACTCACTTGTAAGAGCACATGATCGCCAACTTAGAATTCCAAGGGTCTTCTCCATCATTCAGGATCTTCTGACGAATCTGTGCTATGACTAAACGATTATGATTGATAGGCTGCCAGCTAATCCATGCATAGAATCACATAATACCCAGAAATTCCCGGGAGAACCAGATCTACCACAAAATCCTGGTCTCATATGTCAATGCGACAGGACCAACATACCTTAACGGTTTTAACACTTCTTTATTCCTTTTAAGACTAGAATTGAGAGTAGAATTGAAAGGCCTCTTTTGGTTTATAAATTGTGCTGTAGTTTCTAAATAACCAAATCTCCCAACACCCAAAGCCCAGTAAAACAGAGGAATGAGAGCTAAACAACAAATCAGATTTTTTGATTTGAAAAAGTATCATAATCCTAGTTTGAATAGAGTCTTCTTCAGGAAATTGAATGTTGAGGACATAACCCACCATTTTCCATAAATATTTAGCATGCTTTCCACGAAAGGGAAAGATGATTCGGGTATTCCATCTCAAGAGCTCTACAACATTCACATGTACTAGCTACAACAATGCTTTTTGTTAGAATATTCAAATCAACAAGCACAACAATGAAACAAAAAAAATTCACAGGAATAAAAAATCGTGGAAGGAAACACTTTACCCCAAACGTGCTTAGTCCATATATCAGAAGTGGAATGTGATCTCAAAGGAATTAAAGGGTCAAAATGTTCCAAATGCCAAGAACCCTCAATAAGAACGTCCTTAATCGAAGGAAAATCATTAGGACAATCAATATAAGACCCAATAATGGGAAAAGTAGATAGCCAATTGTCAAATACAAAATTTAGACTCTCCAGATTTTTGAGCCTCTCATAAATTTATTAATCATCCAAGGATGATTATAATGAAGGTATTTGCTTCTAATGAAGTTGCTTCAAGGCCCGTTCTTCGATATAAGTTTCCAATTCATCTTCATCTGAAAAGCATTAAAAACATCTATGAGCTTACAGATCCCCAGACCACCCTCTTACCAAGGTCTAGCCATCTTCTTCTAGGAAACCCAATTAGCTCTATTTTGGGGTGTATTTGAGCCAAGCTTGGCTAAATTTGAGCTTGGTTTTAAATGTTCAAGCTCGGCTTGAACTTGATTCATGCTCAAATGTTTAGGCTTGAGCTTGGATTGAACAATCTTGATCAAGCTCGAGCTCCTTTTGAGCTCGAACTTTATTCAAACCAAGCTAGGCTCAGGTTGGCTCAAGCTTGATTCACAAAATTGTTATATTTAATTTTACATAATTTTAATAAAAATATTTATGAATAAATTATAATACAAAAACAAACATATACTTATTTCATTAATATACAAAATAAGATTTGGGGTTGTCCTTCGGTCGAAAGTGTAGAGAGGCGGATGAAAGTTCTCTCTTTAACTTAAATTTTTTGTTAATACGATCTCTTAAACTTATTTATTATAAATTAAAATTTATTACAATCTATGATAAAGAAAGTTAAAAATGTTATTTTGTATTAAAATAAATTATATTACCCCAGATATAGTCGAAGTAAATTATATTCATACGACCATTATAAATAGGGATTGCTAGATATTTGAAAGGAAAGCTGCCAATGCCAATGCCAATCCCAATAGTAGTAGTAACCACGGTATGAGCTAAGGCCGACCTCTTATCCCCAACATAAACAACACTTTTTTGTTTGTTAATTGTTTGCTAGAAGCCATCTCGTAATCGTAGAGGACCTTTAAGAACTTCAAAATAGATCTCTTATGACCATTACAAAATATTAGTGTATCATCACTGAAAAGTAAATGCGAAATAGGAACAACATACCTAGAGGGGGAGAAATTATTAATGACTCTCATATTAAAAAGCCTACTCAAAATTTCTTTAGCAAAAATAAATAAAACCATGGATAAAGCATCTCCTAGGCAAAGGCCCCTAGACAATTGAAAAAAATCATGCAGCTTCTCATTCAGAATAACCGAGAAGAAAGGAGATATGCTGTACCCCTTAATATGCTTAAAAAATGCCTCGTCAAATCAAAAAAATTTCAAAATTGAGAGAAGGAAGCCCCATTCTAATATGTCATAAGCTTTTGTCATATCGAGTTTGAAAATCAAATTTCCCCCTCGTACCTTCTTAATGATATTATAAGCCAAATCGTGAGCCAGCAAAATGTTTTCAACAATATTTCTACCTTTCACGAAAGCCGCTTGTTCCTCCGAGATGAACTTAGGCACAGTAGTTCACAATCTAGTTCTAAGGACTTTAGATATCATCTTAAATAAGATATTGCAAAGACCGATCATACGAAAATCTCCAAAAGTATATGGGGATTCCAATTTTGGCACCAAGCATGTCGTGGTCGCATTAATGGATCTTAGCACAAAACATTTCTTGGAGAAAAACTGAATTGCTCTCATAAGGTCCTCCTTAATCACCTTCAAACAATGCTGATAAAATAATCCAAAGAACCCATCTGGACCGGGCCTCCCCGAAGCAAACATGTTGAACACCACGGAGTGTAGTTCACAGATGTTAGGCAGTTTACAAATAAATTCATTTTCACTTCATGCAAAGACCATATTAGGAATAGATTCCAAAATAGTAGATCCAAGGACCTAGGTTCTTCAAGTAAGATTCTTTGAAAAAAATTAACTGCTTCATTACCCATGTCCTCAACCCGCTTAACCTGTTCCTATTCCCATCCATGATTTCATGCATCGTGTTGCGCTTAATATTATGCTTGGTGACTGTAAAGAATTAGGGTTACTGTCACCTTCCTTGAGCCAATGTACTCTGGACTTTTGCTTCAAAAATATTTCTTCATAGTGAAGATATTTTTTCAGCTCGCCCTTAGGTTCATTTAGATCATGATGAATGTCATTTGACCAATCTAATTGAAGTGGTTTTCAAGCTCTTCGAATCTGTTTCCGCTAACGCTCCACTTGCCACTGATCTCCTCGATGAAGAGGGCAAGCAGGTTGCAATCAAATAAGGGTGGAAAAATGTCCATACACGGGGCATCAAAAAGGCCTGATGGAGCAAAATATCTCAACTCGAAGAAGACAAATAGATCACATATTGGCATTTTCTTTGTTGCATCAGACATCACCATATTTTTTCCTTTGCATTAATCAAGGATGTTCAAATGAGTTTGAATACGAACCCCTAATCGAAGGCCTTGGGTTGGCCATCTTACCATCTATGGGGAATGAGAGCTTGTGGATAAATAAATTCGAGGCGATTACATCGTGAGGAGAGTCAGTCTACTCCCATATCATGAACATGGTTCAAAATATCGGTATCGGTAAGTCCAAAACAGGATACGTATCGACGTATCGAACCGTATTGGATGGATACGGCGGAAAAAATTAGGATACACTAAGAAATGCTTGTATACGCAATGAAAAACTTGGATGTCTTACATGAAATTTCTTTTAATACAAATATAAGCTATTAACAAACTAAATGAAGGTCTCCAATTATGTTTATAACCATACATATGAAAATTGAGAATTTTATAAGTTAAAAAAGGCGTGCATATTGTGCTGATAAGAAGGCATGAAAATATAAACCATAGTCACTTAGCTAAGTATAAGCAAAATAATTTAGATATTCAAATTTTACATTCAATGTGTTAAATAAGAATGTATTGAATTATAACCATAAATTTTAAGCTTAATGTAAGTCTTTTTATGTAAAATTGTTACACTGTTAGTTGACTTTTTGAACCTGTAGATGAAAATATTTTTTAAGACTAAAGTATGAATTTTTTTACCAAACTTTTGGGTTTTGATAATTTTTTATATAATAAAGTTAATGAAATTTTGATATTTGAGAAATTCCTTATCATTTGAAAGTTGAAATTTTGAGCCAAGTCCCTCAAAATGTGCTAAAAAGAGGATTTTGTTCTTGAAATGAAAGTTGACTTTTTATTATTCATGAATTTGAATCAAGATAATTGTTATTGAATTCAAATGGAGGGATAGACTTATTTGCATATTAATATCTTAAGTAAATGAAAACAATATTAATTTAAAATCATTTACTTAAATAATATTTTATACAAATAAGTTGTGTGTATCAAGTCTGTGTTGTGGATCCTACTATAAATGGACGAAAAGAAAAAAATTATTGAGAAATCCCCCATATCAAGCTTGTATCGGTCTGATATGGGGAAGTTTTTTTTCAAACGTACCAGTGTATCGGGTAGCTCAAAAAGGAATACATATCGGCCCATATCGGTCAATACGTATTGATATTTTAAACCATGATCATGAAAGGGCAGATCAGCTCCTCACACAGTTCTCCAGAGTTAGTGTCTTTCACATTTGTCGAGGACTCAATGCCCAAGAAGGCTCCTTAGCCAGCTTGGCTACATCACTCACTCCTTTCAAACAAAACACTATCCATTAATGTTAGAGCACAAAGGATACTCAAGCTTCTCCTAGAAATTGCTCTTACTAAATCAGGATACTATATAATATTCAAAGACAAAGACTAGCAACAACTTTTCATAGAATATCTCCAACACGATCAATTGCTTAGTGATGGTCTTAAACGTGCCAAAGTACGCCAACATGCTATAAAATTTGTGATGTGGAGAGATAATTTGTATAAAGGATTCTAGATGGCATCCTGATTAGATGCTTTGTTGGGAATGGAATTATTAAACTAATTAAAGATAGCAATGTCATAGTCTGTAGTGCTCATCAATGGGGCCAAAGCTCCAAGTGAAATTGAAGAGACTTGGCTACTATTGGCCTATACAATGATCTCAGATTGCCTCATTTATGCCAAAATTTGTAGTGTGTTAGTCTGTGGAGATTTCATACACAAGGCTTTTGAACCTCTTCACATGACAACATTTTTATGGTCGTTTGTTGCATTGGGAATGGACATCATAGGACTCTTCATTCCACCATCATCCGTCGATATCAATATATCCTGGAAGCCTATCAGAACAAATTATTTCACACTATACTATATTGCTACAATTACAAGACTGATGCAGGGTGATTTTGGGTGGTTTAATTTGAAGGAAAACCATGAAAAACTTAGTTGTTTTAGAGTGTAAAAACAACCCAAACTCAGCACGGTGGACTCCTCAACACCCAAATTCAGCAAGTTATCTCTCAAGAGAATAACTAAACTAAAAAATAAGCTAAAAGCTTATATTATCATATATCAATTCAAAGAGAGCTACTTCTTATTTCATTTCTTAAGTATATATAGAGAATAATGCTCCCACATGGGAAACTACTACAAAACCCACTATCATGGGAAAACATCAAACAATATTAATTAAACCCACTTACTATAACTAATATTTGGGAAAACCCTACTTATGAGAAAATATCATTTTCTACAACTAAACACTAGGTAGAATTAATGAGGAGGTGGAAGGTCATTGACTTGCTAAATGGGTATATGGATAGTTAGAGCATGGGTAATGGGTCATGGGTTATAGATAAATGGATCATGGATCTTGATATAATACTTTTCAAACCCACATCACATGATACATCTCAAAATGTAGGTTCCCATATCTTGGGCTGCATCAAAGACTTCAACCCAGGCTAGACCATTTACTCTGGTCTTCGGTAAGGAGGTAGTTTTCCATTAGAAATCCAAATACATCAGTACAGGTGGAAATCCAATAGTCTATCACAAATGAGGATGCACCTAAAGTTTGTGTTGTATAGCTAAAAACTCTTGATGAACAATGGCTTCAAGCTCAAGAAAGTCTGGAAATGTACCAACAAAGTCTAATCAATGCCTTAAATAAATGAATCAGACTTTTGTCTTCCAAGAATGGGGACTTAATTTTAAATGGTCAGACCCTGACTACTATCATTGGATGGGCAAAAGGGAAATTGGAACCAAAATGGGAAAGGCCCTATATTTTTGAGAAGATATATACTCAAATGGGGCATACTTGCTATTGCTGATCACAGTGGATGGAGAATGGATTATATCTCCCACAGTGATCACGGAAGTCGACTCAATTCGGTCAACTTCGGCAGAATTGAGTCGATTTTTGACACCATGCTCTAATCAATGCAAGGTTCCTAACGGAAGGCTATCTATAAGACACCAAAAAAAGATGAAATTTTACTCCTGAGTAAGTGATATACGCCTAAATTGTCTAATGTTCCTTCATATGAGCTAAAATTGTTCAGACATTCCTTCCTGAGCATCAATTAAATTGCACCAACAAAATCCCATCAATTCGCTCTTAGACATGAGCTTAAACTATTTTCATCTTTGGTTATGAACTCAAACTATCCACATACTTCTAAATATTGGATAAAACTATTTATCCACTCTTTGAAGAGTATATATCACCTATCGTGAATATGTTTGGCATTATCTCATTCAAGTTCCTTAGGCAACCTAAGATACTATCTTGGGTTCGATCATCTCCAAGCAAAAAGATAAATCAAAAGGCTGATGGATATGATACAATGTAGAGCATAGATGGAGTTGTTAACTTCATCACATGCCATGTGGAAAGTGTTGCATTCATAACACCAAGGACTAAAGAGTCTACGGAGAACTACGTCTCTTTTGTGGTCACAACATGCCTAGGCTGCCCATTCGATTCTGATCACAACAAGTTCGTGTATGTAATGAACATAACATTGTGAACCCACAAGGGCAACAATATTTGGTTGATTGTGGAATAGCCCCTTAACTTCATGGCGTTGTCGCATCATACATCAAGAGATGAAAGGAGTCTTCCAAAAATACAGTCTGGCTCATTCCCCTCAGCGAATGAACCCTGGACCTGCTTCAGAAAATATTTGGGATGATGGCCTATCCTTTCATCATGCCTATGGCAAGGTTAAATGATGTAGGATTGTGGAAGAATAATACTAGATTTTAATAGGGAATGAGAAAATTAATGGAATTGAAATAAGGGAAAGGGAAAGGGAAAGGAAAAGTAGAGTCTCCCTATGTCACGCCCCAAAATCCCCCCTAGGAGAATGTGGAACTTTGGCACGTGACTTACTTGACTTAATCCATTTAATAAGCTTTAAGGGCATACCAAAATCGGAACTTAAAAATTTCTTCATTAAATACTTCAACTAAACATCAATTAAAGATCTGTAATTAAACTGAACCAACATGATCTGAATCATCCTCGTGATTCTCAACTCTTTAATTAACCATATCAAATCTAAATATCCCAAATGATGATTAGAACATAATAACTAGTTACAATCTCTCTGGAATTTAAACAATTTCTAATAAACTAAAATAATAATAAAACCATCCATCGAAATCTAGTTCCTCTTCGAAATGATCACCTACAAGATCTTCCTTACGTACTCCTCTTCGACTCAAGCCTCCTGCGCATAATATTTCAAATCTCGAACCTGCCGACAACAAAACTCATCGGCTGAATAACAAGTTATTCCGCGTATATAACAATTCATAGTAAACAATATCATAACGATAACATGCATATAAGTAACAGTTCAATTACAATTCACTTACATAAATCAGAGTGTGGAAACATCTTTTCTTTTCAACTATTTCATGTGCTCACTTGTACTTATCTTTCTTACTTTTTATTTCTTTCTTACTTCTCTTTTTCTTACTTTTCTTACATTCTTATTTTTCTTCTTTTCTTACTTTTCTTTAAGATCTTTCGTGAAGCAAGACACTAGTATCTTTGAAGATCTTTTTTTTCTTATTTCTTTTTATACTTCATACTTTATCATTCCATGAACAACACATTCACATGCATCAGTAATAACTTAAAATACCGCTTTACTGTATAAGGAAAGGGGTTACTATACTTTCCTTTACCGTATAAGGAAATGGGTTACTATACTTTACTTTACCGAGATACTGCCCTTCATATATTATCCGGCACGGATGGCTTAGTACATTTTCCGGTACGACGGCTTACTTACTTTGGCATACATCTTGTCCTTTCTGATGGTATCTGGTGGTGCAAAACACATACATGCATTTTCGTTTTCGTGTCTTTCTTTCTTACTTTCTTATTTTTTTTTTACTTTACTTTTGGTCTTATTTAACATCTTATTAATGTCTTTGATTCTTTTTTCATACTTTTGCATATTTTTCATTCGTGAGTGCTCAATAATACACCTTTTGTTTAAATTACACCTAAGAGTAACCGTCAAGGGCCATAGGACATCTCACCATTGCGTCTCATACCATTATGTTAACCAGGCCTAGGCAAGCTTGACTTTTCTCAAAGGCTCATTTACCTAAATGTATATCACGTATGAGGAACATAAAAGAAACACACAACTATCATATTTCTAATGATTCGACAATACAAAAATCATAGTTGATATTAACACACATAAGTCACGATTTAATTTAAAATCATGTCACGCCCCAAAACCCCATCTAGGAGGATGTGAGATCTTGGCACGTGACTTACTTAATAATCATCATGTTAGAACATTTAAGGCATTCTAAAATTCGAACTTAAAAATTTCTTCAATTAAAACATCAACTAAATCCATAATCCCTACTACAACTGAAATAAAATGAATCCTGATCATCCATCATGATCATAAATAAAAACTAACTAAACATAAATCTCTAACAAGTTAATTAAAGTCTCCCTGAACCTGACTACTAATAAATTAAATCCAACAGTAGGGCTAACGATCAAGATCTCGCTCCTATTCTTCCTAATGTCCGGGAGCACAAATGTCGAAGCGTGAACTTCAACCTAGACCTGCCGACAACAAAAGTCATCGGCTGAGTAACGAGTTACTCCGCGTATAGAATAGAACATAATAAACAACATAAAGAATAATATCTTACGTGCATTTCATCACTTTCTACATCAGTTTACATATCAAATCAGAGTGTGGAAGATAAACATGTACCTTATATCAATTTCTTTATTTTCTTTCTTTCTTTTTCTTTCTTTTTCCTTCTTTCTTTTCTTATTTTCTTACTTTTCATATTACATACATTATTATCACACCAATACCCATTCACATGCATTTGTAATAACTTAAAATACTGCTTTACCGTATAAGGAAAGGGGTTACTATACTTTACTTTACCGAGATACCACCCTTCGTACATTATCCGGTACGGATGGCTTAGTACATTTTCCGGTACGACGGCTTACTTACTTTGACATATATCTCGTCCTTTTTTATGGTATCCGGTGGTGCACAACACAACATACATTATCGCTTTTGTGTGTCTTTCTTTCTTACTTACATACTTTTCTTACTTTGCTTTTGGTCTTACTTATATTTCATTAATATCTTTAATTATTTATTCATACTTTTGCATTTTTTGTAATTCCTGAGTGTACAATGATACACCTTTTGTTTAAATTTCACCTAAGACTAACCGTCAAGGGCCATAGGACATCTCACCATAGCGTCCCATACCACTACGTTAACCAGGCCTAGGCAAGCTTGACTTTCATCAAAGGTTCGTTTACCCAATGATATATCACGTATTAGAAACATAAAAGCAATACACAAATCATCATATTTCTAATTATTCAACAATATAAAGATCACAGTTGGTCTTAAAAATATTCCTAAATCACGATCTAATTTCATTGTCCAAAATCCCTTGTTTGTTTAATCAAGATCAGTATGCTAATCGTAATCCTTTTCAAGTAATAATAATTTTCTTAGATAAAATCAACTCAAACATCATTAAATATCACAATTAGATCATCCATTCAATCCATCCACCATCTCATTCCTCTCATAAATTTGCACACTTTAATGACTTTCCCAATCCCCATGTTGAATCATAAATAAATTATACATAGTTCTTCATATCCTAACATAATTATTCCGTGATAATAAAACAGTATCCGCAATGGGTTCTTCACATCCTATTTTAACATTCTAGTGATAATAAAATTATATCATCAATAAATCCTCTACATCAAATCAATAAATAATAAAAACTATATAACAACTAGGTTCTTCACATCCTGATTTAATCATTCACTAGTAATAAATTATTATCATAATCACAGCTCTTCACATTCTAGTTTAATCATCCAGGAATCATAAACTAAAAACTAAAAATCTAGTTCTTCACATCCTATTTTATGATCTATAAATAATAAAATGGGAATCAAATATAGTTCTTCATATCCTATGTTAATCATTCAATAACAGATATTAGAATCATGGTTTTTCACATCCTATTTTTATCCATCAAAATAATGAGACAATATCTTCACTAAGTTCTTCACATCCTAATTTAGCCATCAAGCATAAATAAACAATTTCATAAATGAGTTCTTCACATCCTATTTTAACAGATCAACCATAATAACCAAAAATCATAGACATATTCATGGATCCTACCCATCTTTACATCTTTCCTTTGGTTTAC
Source organism: Tetracentron sinense (assembly GCA_015143295.1). NCBI lineage: Eukaryota > Viridiplantae > Streptophyta > Magnoliopsida > Trochodendrales > Trochodendraceae > Tetracentron > Tetracentron sinense. Next base: position 19,888,565 of record CM026574.1, read on the forward strand.
TCTTTTTTATTTATTATTTTAGGTTAACTATTCAAAATATTGGATACTAGATCTGTTATTTACCTCACTTGATCGCATCCCTATGATCTATCACTTGCGAATAGGGTTTTACTTAATCTTCACGCCTCCTTTTCCCTTTTTCTGACCGAATCTTTGAACTCCTTCAATCTCTCTTTCTTTGATCTCTCAAAAACTCCCCCCTTTCTTTCTTTTAGGTTTTAGAAGGTCTTGAAAACCCTCCCCACGAGTATAAAGGGGGTATTTATACATTGGGAGCCCTAGGGACTCAAAACAAGAGAAATCACACAAGATTGCCACCTAGCTGGCGTTTTGGGCGATCGATTGTCGGCGGTGGGCGATCGATCGCCAGCACCGTTTTTCATTTTTTTTTTTTTGAACTTTTTTGCTACTTTTTGTTCTTTTTTGATTTAGTGCAATTTATCTCTATAAATTCACTAAATCAAGTGAATTAAATGGGTTTTGAGATTCAAGATTTTAATGCATTGGTTTCTCCTAGGATTTACACATTATTTTGAGTTCAATTAATCAATAATTTAACTCATAAAATTTATGAAAGCTATGAATTAAATGTGGGTCATTACATCATATCCTCTTTTTATTTAATCACAATCAATATCCTAATTATAACACCTTTCATCGATGGTAATTCTCATGAATTATAAATATAAAATCAAACTCACATATAATTAACTCCTACAATAATTCATCCATTCATTCATCCAATTCTTCTCATAAATCCACACATTCCAATGAAATTTCACAATCCCCTTGTTGAATCATAAATAATTTTTAATAGGGTTCTTCACATCCTAATTTAACGATTCAAAAATCATGAAACATGAATTCATAAATATGGTTCTTCACATCCTATTTTAACAAATCAAAAATAATGAAACGAAGATAATTATGGTTCTCTCACATCCCATTTTAACACATCCATAAATAATAAGATATAAATCAAATCATGGTTCTTCACATTCTATTTTAATTTCATGTTCTTACTTAGGTCTACTTCTTTCAATCCATCTTTTAGGTTAATACTCAAAATATTGAAGACTAGGTTTGTTCTTTCAATCCATCTTTTAGATTCATACTTTAGATTAATAGTTATAATATTGAGAACTAGGAAAAATTATTTACCTCACTTGATCATTTCCTTACGATCTATCGCTTGCGAATGAGGCTCAATCTAGATCCTCAAGTTTCTTTCCTTCTTTTGTTGAATCCTTGAAATCTTTAGGTTTTTTCCTATTTGGATCTCTCAAAATACTTTCTTCTCTCTCTCTCTTTTATTTTTATAGGGCTCTAGAAAACCTATTTCACGTATTAAGGAAGTATTTATAGAGTTTGGAAACCCTAGGAAAGCTAAAAAGTCGAAAATCATGATTTTTCAGAAAATTCCCCGCATTGGGCGATCAATCGTCGGTGGTGGGTGATCGATCGCCTTCCTTTTTAAAAAAAATTTGACTCGTAACTGTTTTCGGTATTTTGGCCGTAACTTTTGACTCGTTTATCGGAATTGGACGATTCAACTTGCGTTGGACTCGTCATTTGAAGGGGAACAACTTTGATGTTTTGCAAAATTTCTATTTCCTCTTTATTCATGGACTAATTTGCTCATAAAGCTAACTGGTCTAGAAATGGATTTTAGCGGCCCAGATTTGCAGCAGACTTGGTTTCAGAAATCCAACTTTTAACCTAACTCTGACTAAGAATCTGGAAAAATGGTAAACATGAACCTTGAAGAGGGTTCCAATACCTTTCCAAAAATTCAAGTATCACTCGATTCCGATTTGCGGCGACAAAACTATGGCTTCTTGAACTTGAGGGTGTCTTAAGGCATCCCTTTTAATTCATCTTTTAGGAACGCATGCATTTAAAATTGGGTACATATTTCAAGAAATTCATATAAATGGCACGAATGTCAAGAATCTAAATTTTGAGTCTCTACACCTTACTTATATGGATGACCTAGGTTTGGAATACACCAACTTAGGTGTCCGAGGATGGAGTCACACCACCAATGTAAGGTGTCACACATTATTAAAGAAGAACTTTTCATTCACTTCAATTCTGAATTCCTTAAATTGCCCCAGAGTTCTCTATTTATGTGCATTTATAGAACCATTTACATAAATGTTAAGACATTAAATGACTTATATTTTGTAGGACTAACTAAGACTCTTTTACTTTCTAGATAAGACTCTTGGACTTTCTAGATAAGACCCTTGTACTTCAGACTCAGAGTTTTTCGAATATTTTTTCTTTAAACAAGACTCTTGAAAAATGATTAATGAAAATTTTTTCAGCAATGTTTCCAATTTTCTAGAAGAATCATTTTGTTACCATTTATTAGTGGACTTATTTGTGGGCCTCATGGTCAACCTTGGGCTTTTTTGGGCCTACGGTAATATAAGGCTCGTGGGCTTAACTTCATCAATTGGGCCCATATTTCATTCATTACCTTTCTTTCTCTTGTTGTAAACTTTAAGGGTCTGATTTCCATCAACTCCCCCCCCCCCCATCTAGAAAATATTCATCTCTGTCGAGGTGGAAGATTGATACATCTCGTAAATATCATGGGTTAATCTTTTGAAAGTCCATTGCCGTAATCCATGTGCTTTATGAAATCGGTATACCTCTCCACTTTATTAGGAACTTTTGGCACCCACCATGTCGAGTCGAGACAATTTGATCCTCAAGAACATATTCAATCTCTTGTTGAGTTTATTTTTGTATGAGAGGTAATTGGATGGCTAACTCTCCACCTTCATCATGATGATGGCCACAGTGGATGGTTAAATCTTCCTCATTAAAGATAGAGCTAGCAAATTATTTTGGATGCACAACTCTAGAGGAAGTTTTAACAAATAAGAATTCTCATCCAACCGCTTCAATTCTTGGAATGGTCCAACTTTCTTAAAATGAAGTTTTTGATAGGTGCCTAGAGGAAAATTCTTTGGTCGGAGGTGAACCAAAACGAAATCACCCTCTTTGAATTGGGCAAACCTCCTACGTGTATCTTTCATCATGTATTTCCCGAATATGTTGAGCAAAAGAATCACCATCTTCACTAATTCGAGAAATAATAGGTAAGGGCACAAGATTTACAAGCTGTCTAGGCTTCAAACCATAGGAAATTTTGAAGGGAGAATGACCCGTTGTGTGACTGATGCCACTATTAAAGACAAACTCTACATGTGGTAAGATATTCTCCCAATTTGCTAATTGCTACATGGTCACCTATTAAGCATCGCAATAAATCACCAATGCTATGGTTAACTAATTTCATTTGACCATTTGTTTGGGGGTGGAATGCACTTGAATATTTCAGCCGAGTACCCAACTTGGCCCATAATGTCCTCGTAAAGTAACTTATGAACTTTTTATCTCAGTCGAAAACAATTGACTTGAGAAGATCATGCAATCGAACCACCTCTTGAAAGAATATGCCAGCCAAGCATTAAGAGCCGAATTTGAAGCATTGCATATGAAGGAGTCCGAATCAATTTCAAATTATTTTACAAGAGTATTGGCTCTGTCAAATCAAATGAAAAGAAATGGAGAAACCTTGAATAATGTTTGAGTAATGGAGAAGATACTACGATCATTGGATTCAAAGTATGATTATATTGTTGTAGCAATTGAAGAGTCAAAGGATTTGGAGGATATGACTATTGATCAACTTATGGGTTCTTTACGAGCCCATGAACAACAGTTTGTAAAGAAAGAAAAGGAGAATACTACTTTGGATCATGCACTCCAAAGTAAACTCACATTGCAAGAAAGAAAAGAAGAACGTTATGATGCAAGAAGTCAAAGTGGATGTGGCTATAGTCGAAGAGGAAGAGGAGCAAGAGTTAACTTCAATGGAGGTGAAAGAGGACAAAATTTTCAAATACCAAGAGGAAGAGGACGTGGACAAGGACAAAGAAGAGGAAGTTTCTTACTGCCCTACAATCGATCAAGGTATGATCAATCTCAAGTACAATGTTACAATTGTAAGAAATATGGTCATTATAGTTCTGATTGTAGATAGCGATCTACTAATGGTGTTGATGAACAAGTAAATTTTGCTAAAGATAATGAAGAAGTAGAATGCTCTTTATTGTTAACATATAACAAGGAAGATGATGATCAAAGAAGCACATGATTGTTGGATGTTGTCATGAATTCAACTCGGCTTCATGATGACCCGTTTGGCGACCCGGATGACTCGACAAATGGGAAATGTGTGGGGGTATTTTAACCGAGTTAAGGTCCAAACCGTTTTAGGTATTTTACCCATTTTCTCTTTTTTGTAACCCTAATATAAAAGTGATTTTTTAAGGGTTTTGTTCGTAAGAAAAAGAGAGAGAGGGAGCCGTTTTTTGGGAGATTGGAAAGAGGGTTTTTCTGAGGAGAGCTTTGTAAAAATGTTCGGTTGAATATAGTGATCGATTGCTGCTGCCCGTGGATGTAGGCATATTGACGAACCACATAAATCGTGTCTCCGTTTGGTTTGTTTTTCTCTATTTCGTTTGTTTGATTTGCTGTTTTTGGACTTGTTTCACCTTGGATTTGCACGCTTTCGCACAACAATGGTATCTTGATTCCGGAGCAAGTAAATACATGAGCAGAAGAAAAGAAATTTTCAAAGAGCGACAAGAGTCTTCCCAAGGCAACGTAACATTTGGTGAGCCAATTATTGGAGAAAGGGTATAATATTGAGATAAAAAATCTTGGACTTTTCATTAGAGGTCAAAATGGGAAATTGATTACTTATGTTAAAGTGACGAAAGATAGAATGTTTCCTTTCGTGAAGGATAGTACTTGGTTGTGGCATTTGCGTTTTGAACATCTTAACTTTGGAAGTTTGAAGTTATTGTCTAGATTTAATATGTTTGAAGGATTACCATGGATAGTCTCCTAATCATGTTTGCAATGGTTGCATTATTGGAAAGCAAAACAAAGAAAGCTTTGAAAGTTGAAAATCAAGAAGAGTATCAAAGCCTCTTCAACTTGTGCATTCGGATGTATGTGGACCGATAGATCCTCTATCAAATGGAAGGAAGAGGTACTTTCTTACCTTTATTGATGATTATAGTGGAAAAACTTGGGTATATTTTCTAAAAGAAAAATCTGAGGTTTCTGAAGCATTCAAAGAGTTCAAAATTTTGATTGAAAAGCAAAGTGGCTATTATCTAAAGGTGCTAAGGTCGGATAGAGGTGGAGAGTACACCTCACATGCTTTTGAGTAATTTTGTAAAGAGCATGGAATTTGGCACCAATTAATGGCCCCATACTTACCCCGAAAGAAAAAATAGAATGATTCTTAACATGGTGAGATGCATGCTTAAAGAGAGGGAAATGCCAAAAGAATTTTGGGCCGAGGCCGTGTCATGTGTGGTTTACTTGTTAAACCGGTGTCCTACTAAAATAATTAATTTTGTAACACCAGAAGAAGCATGGAGTGCTTATAAACCAGATGTTAAGAATTTAAGGATATTTGAGTGTTTGGCTTATGCTAATGTACCGAATGAAAACAAGGAAAAGTTGGACAATGAAGGAGAAGAATGCAGTTTTATAAGAATGCAGTTTTATAGGATATGGCAAAAGGACAAAGGGTTATAAATTATATTAACCTATCACAAAAAAAAGGTTTTTGTGAGTAGGGATGTGAAATTCATTGAAGAAGGAACATGAGATTGGAAAAATAACAAAGAAAAGGTGGTAAATGTTGAAGTTGAAGAGGACAAGGAAGACACCCATGAAGAACCAATGAATGTTGTCATTCCAAGCCTGCAAAGTGTTTCTCCATCATTTAGTACTACACATGGCTCATTGTCTTCATCAAGCATCTTGAGTCGAAGACAACCAAAGACAAGAAGCCTAGATGACATCTATGAGGTAACTCGGCGAATTGAAAATGAAAATGATGATCTCACTCTATTTTGCCTATTTCCATATTGTGATCTGTTAATGTTTGAATATGCTATTAAGGAAAATGTGTGGAAGAAAGCAATGGATGAAGAAATTCAAGCAATTGAAAGGAATGGCACATGGGAGCTCACATTGCTTCCTAAAGGACGCAAGACCATTGGTGTCAAGTGGATTTATAAGACAGACGAATTCAATCAGAAAGGTTGAAAGGCACAAGGCAAGATTGGTAGCAAAAGGACACAAGCAACAAGCGGGAATTGACTATGAAGAGGTATTTGCTCCGGTTGCTAGTTTAGACACTATTAAACTCATTATTTCTTTTGTTGCACAAAATAAATGAAAAATTTATCAAATGGACGTAAAATCAGCATTTTTGAATTTTCATTTGGAAGAAGTTTATGTTGAGCACCCGCTTGGTTACATTAAAAAATGGCAAGAAGAAAAGGTGTATAGATTGAAAAAAGCTCTTTATCGCTTGAAGCAAGTTCCAAGAGCTTGGAATAGTAGAATTGATAAATTCTTCATTGAAAATGGTTTTACCAAATGCTCTTATGGGTATACCTTGTACTCAAAGATTAACGAAATAGGGGACATCTTGCTCGTTTGCTTGTATGTGGATGATTTGGTTTTCACAGGAAATAATGACATCATGTTTAAATAATTTAAAGAAAGCATGGTTCGTGAGTTTGAAATGACAGATATTGGGCTAATGTCATATTTCATTGGAATTCAAGTGAAGCAATTGGAGGATTGAATATTTATATCTCAAGAAAAGTATGTAAAAGAAATCCTCAAGAAATTCAAAATGGAGAATTGCAGTCCAGTAAGCACACCAGTTGAATGCGGCTTGAAACAACAAAATGATGGTGAATAAGAGATTGTTGATCCCACTCATTTCAAAAGTTTAGTTGGAAGTCTCCGGTATTTGACTCGTACAAGGCCAGATATACTTTATGGAGTTGGTTTAATTAGCCGATATATGGAAGCTCCAAATATGACTCACTTGAAGGTGGCTAAAAGGATACTTCGCTACGTGAAAGGTACTTGTGGATTTGGCTTATTTTATTCAAGTATTAATGATTTCAATCTTGTAGGATATATCGACAGTGATTGGAAAGAAAAAGCACACTAGGTTTCGTATTTTATATGGGCAACACAACTGTCACTTAGTCCTCAAAAAAAGAACCAATTGTTGCTCTCTCAACTTGTGAAGCCAAGTATGTTGCTGCACGTTCAGGGCATGTCATGCAATTTGGCTAAGGAATGTTGCAAGAACTTCAACATTCTCAAGGAGAACCAACGCCAATATATGTTGATAATAAGTCAACTATAGCATTGGCAAAGAATCCCGTTTTTCATGGAAGGAGTAAGCATGTTGATACAAGATTTTACTTTATTTGTGAGCTCGTGAAGAAGAAAGAGATTGAACTTCGTTTTTGCAAGATTTGAAGATCAAGTTGTGGATATATTTGCAAAGCCTCCAGTGTAGTTAAGGTGTTGCCTAGGCGTTTTTGGGGGTGGGGCGCCCGACTAGGTGATTAGGCATTCGGAAATAGCTAGGCAGTGGCCTAGGCGACGCCTAGGCGTTCGATATCTGGGTGGTTTGCCTTATAAAAGCTTTTTTTTTTTCTTTCCTTGCTTAAAAAAAATCCCAATAAATAGAAAAAAAAAAAAACATGTAATGAAGAAGTAACAAGATTGTAAAACTAAAAATATCATTTCTTTCACTAAAAATATCATTTTCGACGTAAACATGTAATGAATAAAGTTCGAGTTTTGCCCCCCTGCCACCCCCCGGACAATTTGCTGAAGGTTGTACCTTCCAAAACAAACAAGATACTTCTAAAACTAATATAAAGCTCAAAATTTAGAAATAAGAAAATTAGATAGGTCAAGGGTTGAAACATACACATAATCCAGTTCAGATAGGCAGATACACACTGTTGGGACAGCACACGATGAAGCTCTTCTTAAATATTTTACTATTTCTTGGGTTCAAATGATGAAGCTCTTTTACTATTTCTATATTCCATAATCTTTAATCATCATGTTGTAATTCTGAATACATTTTTTGGGTATTTGGCCTGAAGCTCTTCTTAACTTACATTGAAAGCCTCTCAAGTTTGAAGTATTTCAGAAATTAAGAACCTTGTTAGGAATGAAAAAAATTGTATAATTAGGTTTAAGGGGGCATGTTGAAAATTAAACCTAATTACAGAATTTTGACTATAGAAGAACCTAGAGTGTTAGTCTCTAGAATGTATTAAGTGCATTAAAGAGGTAGTTTCATGGAAAACTTAAGGAAAAAGTTTCAATGGTCAAATTCGGATGGTACCTAGAAGCTAAGTAAAAGTCATTTAAAAAGTATCTAGAATAGTGGAGAAAGTGTCTAGAAGTGTCCCCACATCTTTTTATATGTATAAAGCATCATTTGTACATGCATGGAGTGAGAAATAATGTTGTTTTTGAGGTGTTTTGAGTGAAGCAAAGTGGAGCTACGAATTTGCAAATATTTGTAAGAGGAGTATTGCCAAGTAAAGGAACTTTGTCTATTTGGGTCCATCTCTGCATTGAACATAATGTATCAAAGAAATATGGATATTTTTATCAGAATAGCATTGTCCCAAATATGATTGGCCCGAATTTGAGTAGGACCTTAAATGGTCACCTCTCCCTTATTTTTCCTCTTCTTCCCTTCTTCAAAGGGTCCTCCACAAGGCAGTTATAAGCTTACTTGGGGATTAAGCACCCACTTTTTAATAAAAAATTGTGTTTTGTTATCTTGTTTTATTAATTAGAGGAGTTTTCAATCAAAGTGTAATTAGGAGTCTAGATTCATCTAGACTTAAGAATAGTCCCCACGGCATAATCAACTCTATTGATCATCAACAGGGGTTATTTGACACCAAAGTTTAGGTATCTCTAATTCTTTGAGATGCTTAAAATTTTCATGTTCAATGACATGTTGGTTTTGGGATTCAAGAATAATATCAACTTGTTAACCTAAACAATATTATTTCAATCCTAGACCTAGACCATGCAATTAATTTTCTAGAATTCATAATCAAAACAAACAGAGATTGAAATAGATAATCTCATACCTTTCGCTGGAATTTTCTTATTCCCTTCACAGTGTGATGGTGGGTTTCTCGGCGCTTGAGAGCATGAGAGGAATCTTCTCTTTTCTCCTTAGGTATGATTCAATGGGGCTTCTGATAACGTAAGAGAAAAGAGGGACTTCCCCTTTTTTTATATACCCTTGGAACCCTACCCATCATAAGATCCAAGGGCTGAGAGGAATCACACCAAAGATCTAACGGTCGCCAACCCTGACCATCTTGTTAGCTTTAATAACACTTAAGGGTCCCTGTTTGATCACTTTTCTTTAGTGGGACCCCTTAACCTTATTATTCTCTATTGACAGCAATACAATCCGAGTTTTTGAAAACCTAAGGATTGCGCCGGACCACATGGGTTTTTATTTAATATGAAAAACCCTAACAGTTGGATGCTTTACCTGGTGCTAAATATTTTCGAATATAGATTCAAGGAGTGGATACCATCAAATTTACATCCGTCTTGATGATGAATGAAAAACAACATTCAAAACAAAAGAAGGTTTGTATCAATGACTTGTAATGCTATTTGGTCTATCTAAGGCCCCAAGTACTTTCATGACGAGAATAACACATACCTTGAAACCTGTGGTGGTAAACTTGGCGATATCTTGCAACATTTTGTAGGCGTTTCATAAAGAACTTCAACACTTCAATTGCACTTGTGATTGACTATATGAAGAAAAGAGAGTTTAATTGGACTCCCAAAGCTGTTAAAATATTGGAACTTGTGAAGAAAAGATAGATGAGGCTCCAATTCTTGCTCCGTTCGACTTAAACAAGCTCGTTTGAAGTGGATTGTGATGCATCTCATGTTGGCATATGAGTTGTTTTGAGCGAAGAAAGGTATCAAATATCTTACTACAATGAGAAGATGAGCAAGGAAAAGTGAAGGTATTCAACTTATGACATTGATTTCTATACAATCATACAAGTGTTAAGGCATTTGAGGCATTCCTTATACGTAAGGAATTCATTTTTTATCTGGATAATGAAGCCCTCCGGGATCGGGTTCTTAAATGCTCAAAGGAAGTGTAGCACTAGGCACACTAAACAAGTTTCATATGTACCAGAGTTCACATTTGTGATTAAACATAAATCATGACTCTACAATGACATTACAGATGCTTTAGGTAAAAGGAAACATATTCTTTTCAGATCAATTTATGTTATGAAGTTTGAGCAGCTGCCTGAAATAAACAAGGAGGATTCTTATTGTGGTCCCATATACCGGTAGGTCAAGCATGAACAAAACTTTGAATTTGTGTTGTAGGATGATTGTTTGTTCTATTAGAATCGCTTGTGTGTGCCTGATTGTTCAATTAGAGTACAACTCATAGCCGAAGTTCATGATGGGAGGTTTGAGTGGACATTTTGGATGTGGCAAGACTTTAAGAAAGCTTGAAAAAATGATTTTTTTTTCCAAATTAATAAGTTACACTTCTTGCTCATTAAATTGATGCCACGTTTGTCAACTCACCAAAGGTCATTCTCAAATTTTGGTTTATATACACCCTTTATATTACTAGTTTACTACTGCACCTTGGTAGGACGTTTATCTAGATTTTGTTGTTAGGCTACCTCGCACTCAAAAACGATTTGATTCAATTCTTTTGGTGGTTGATCGATTTTAAAAATGGTGCATTTATTCCTTGTAGGAGCACAGTCAATGCATCTCATGCAGCCAACTTATTCTTCCGTGAAGTGCATCTACATGGAGTACCTAATTCTATTACATCTGACAGGGACACTCATTCATAAGCCACTTTTGGAGGACGTGTTAGGGAATGAACCCTAAACAGGATTTGTGAGACACGAATATAGACAGAAAAATAGTAAGAAAAACACACACAGAAAACACAGATTTACGTGGTTCTCTCAAGTTTAGGTATGTCCATGGAGTCACCGAGATTTCACTATGATCTGGAGCAAAAGAGAATTACAAAATTGCGATCTAAAAAAACAACAGTAGCCTCCCACCCCTATTCTTAATAGTATTAAGGCTACATAACAAAAGGCAAAAATACCAAACTACCCCTCGGAAAAATCCCCAAGAACAGAGGAAGGATGTTCAATTGAGGCAGGCTCCACACTTCCTATCAAGATGCTTTGGGGAAAGTTGGGTAGTAATTTACCGTAGAACACCACCTTTCATCCCCAAATTGATGGTCAATCTAAAGTAGTAAATCAAAGTTTAGGTAATTTGCTAGGTTGTCTAGGTTGTCTTGCCTGTGACAAACCCAAATAGTGGGAAATTTGTGATACAACATGCAGAATTTGTTTTCAATTAATGCATCAATTGCTCAACTAGAAGACCACCATTTCAGATTATACATGGACTAAATCCAATTCTACCTCTTAGTTTAGCTCCATTACCATATCCCAAGAAAGTAAGTTGTGATAGAGAATCTTTTGCTCCGATCAATCAAGTGCGTCTGATCGTATGACTAGTTCATCCTCTATTTTCTCTACCTAATACACACTGATGGATCCCTTTCCTCTATCTCTCTGAAGGGAGATGTCAGACTTTCCAATAATTTATCTCTTTCATCTATTCTTTAAGTTCTAAATTTACCCACAAACATGTTATCCATTAGTAGTATTACTAAATGTCTTCTATTGTGTAACCGTTTCTCTTACCCATTATGTCTTCCAAGACTTGGAAATGAGTGAAATAATTGGGAATGGTCATCTGGGAGATGTATTTACCTCTTGGATGTTTTGGGTTCTCCTTAGCATTATAGTCTAGTAGTAATCTTATTAAGAGTATTACAGATGCCTAAATCAAATAGTGGCTCAATCATCTAGGTCATTTTATCTTTTTAGTCTTTAAATTTAGTTTTTTTAAACTTATTAGAGTCCGTGTCCGATTTTCGTCTACAATATGAAGTACGTGAATTGTTCGAGCATTGGAAGATTACTCTCTCTCCAAATATGAATACAAGTTCTTTTTCATCCAACTTATTCACTTTGATATCTGGGGACTTGCTTTTACTTTGTCTATACATAACTATAAGTTTATTACATTTGTGGATGAATTCTCTCGGTATACTTGGCTTTACTTGATGAAGACCCATGTTGAAGTTTCAAGTATTATAAAAAAGTTTCATAAGATGACACTAACGCAGTTTGAGAAGCAAATCAATGTCTTCCGATCCAACAATGCAAGAGATTATTTTGAATCTCAACTACAAAATATTTGAAACATTATGGAATGGTAATTAAAGTACTTGTCCATATACTCCTTAACAAAGTGTGGTAGCAGAGAGAAAAAATCACATAATAGAAGTTGCTTGAAGCCTCCTCACAACAATGAATGTACGAAAGTTCTAGACAAAAGCAGCTCTTACAACTACCTGCCTTATCAATTGTAACTCATCTTGAGTATTAAAGGTGAATTCTCCCCTATAATATTCGTTGTCCCAATCGTCCCTCTTTGTTATTCCTCATCGAGTGTTTAATTGTTTGTATTTTATTCTTATATTGGGTCCAACGAGGACTAAATTGGACCCCAAATCCCTTCGGAGTGTTCTCTTAGGGATTTATCGACGCAAATAGGATACAAGTATTTTGATCCAGTGTCATGGAAATGGTTTGTTACCATGGGCATCATTTTCGCTAAGTCGGAGCCCTTCTTTCCTCATTCTCGTAGATCTATTTAGGGGGAGCACAGTGAGTTAGAAGAAAGGCAACATCCTTTAATTCCTTTTCCTCAGCTGGTCATTGATGTCATAGATTTTCATTTTTAGTTTATTATTCTAGGGCAACACTTAGCTCCTACTAATACTACTAATGAAAATGACTTATACACTAGACACGAAAAAGGAGGCTACCAATTCAGATTCATCTGAACCGAGCTCCAATTTAGATTCAGGTAATCATAATTCTCCTTTGGTGTTTATTCCAAAACATGATGATAATACTTTCATTACATTATGAAAATGGAAGCGTCAGTTTAGTACTATGAATCTTATCTCTAACTATGTCTCCTATGCATTTTTGTAACCTTATTTTGCTTTCTTGTCTTCTGATCCATATGTGTCTTTACCTTCCAGATTTTAGGAGACAAATCTCTGATCCTAAGTGACATGAGGCTAAGATGGAAAAGATGCAAGCTTTAATCAAGAGTGGTACATGAAAAATGGTGGATTTATCCAAAGGAAATGATTTTGTTGGTTTTAAGTGGGTGTTCACTATGGAAACACAAGGCTGATGGGTCAATTGAAAGATATAATGCAACGTTAGTTACTAAGGGATATAGTCGATAGGAATGCCTTAGGCACAGTTCTTCTCCTACTTGCTACATCTAAAGGTTTCAACATCTCAAAAGATATGGCAATGATAGATGTTATGGCCGCTCTATCCAGGATATACTAAAAAATCTGCTTCAAAAAAGTTTTCCCGTTGAAGAGATTGTTTCACATCAAGTTGGCTGATGGTGGAAGCGTGTGGCTGAACATTTGAACGAGTTCAACACAGTCACGAGTCGGCTAGGCTTTTCAAATGATCTTTCCGTGAATAGAGATTCCCTTCCAATCTATAAACAAAATATGGCATAAGTTTTCACAACAAAGCATAAAGTTTTTATAACAAAAAAAGGAACAAAACCAAAAAACAAAATTGTAACTCGATCATTGATTGAGTCGAGTGAACTTGTTTGACTCGGTCGAGCTACTCGCCTTTGCTGAGAGAAACCGAATTTATTGGCGAATCGGTTCAAAAATCAATCGAGTCGACTCAGCCAAGTTTTGAGTCGACTCGCGGAGTTTTAAAACACTGGTCTAGAGGTATTCTTTTAGATCTTTTGTGTTACAGAATATTCACTTTTGCATATCATATAGCCATACAGGTAATGTCAGTGTATTGGTTCTTTTGAGATTCTACATACATAAGTTAATGCTAAATACGTTTTAAGGAGTTTTGAGAAACATTTCTACACCAAACTAACTCAGACCCAAAGACATGTTGTCCGCAAAAACTAAGAAGTAGGGATTGAAATTTCTGAAATAAACTTCAGGAACACTATATTGTCCATTAATGCTTTTTTAACTGGCTTAGCCAATTCATTTGTTTATTTTTCCCGATAATAAATGCTGTTAGGTTTGAAAGATGAATCAAAATACTAATAAATAATAAAAATTGCTTGCTCATGTGACTTTGGTTCAATTCTATAAATGGGACATTATTTATAATATTGAACTTCAAATCATTCAAACAAGTAAGTTTTATCATCCTTTTGTCTTTCGTAAAGTATGCAGGAGCTGCTTGAAAGGCATAATCAGCACTCGGATAACATCGGAAAACTGGTCCATTCATCTCTTGAGCTGCAGGTAAGATGTATTGTCTTCTCTAGCCTCTTCTGACTATGGATTCGGTCCTCAGCAGAAGCATGCGTGGGCTTTTTACGACCGCATAGTCACGTAGAAATGGATTTAACTGTCTCCAAACCTGTTTGAACTAAACATGTTGCTGTATCAGGATAGTCATACTTTTTAGTGAATTGATTTGGTTGGTAAGCTTTCCGATGCATTAGTCATATCCTTGTTTTTGTAATGGTATTGGTCTCCTGAGCATGTTGATAAAAATATGTCCGACTGTCCTCTTAATCGAATCATGGGATTATGGACCTTTCGGAATCACTGTTGGTTAATACAGTTAACAATCCTAATCACCATGGTGCAACATCCATTTTATCAATAACCATTATCTAAATAATTGTGTTGAATAATATATGGTGCATTTGAATGATGCACATCACCAAGAACCATTATATTACTTCATTTGTTGAAAATGTTATTCACAACTGGGTGATTCTGTTGTTATTCTTTATTTTTAAGTACAATTTTGCTCTCCACAATTCATAATTTCATTAAAATGGAGTTTTTATGACTCAGTTTATGTATTCATGGCTCAAGATCAAGCTTTGTCAGTCTACTTTTACAGAAATTAGGGTTGTCAAATTCTCCATTCTTCACGAATGCATTGATATGCACAATCTATCTGTTTCTTGTTATTGTTTTTCCTTTCCTAATTCCAACTTCCACCTTCAAATCAAGGTGTTAGATTTATCTTAAATAGAGAGAGAGAGAGAGTTGTACTCATGAACTAAAAGCCTAGATGGCTAACATGTTAATGGTACAGTCATGCAGCCCATCATCCAACTGCTTTAGCTAGGTTCCATTTCAAGTGGTGCACCATGCATCAATCTATCTTTTTTTCAGTACTTGTAATTCTGTTCTGTCAAGTCATTCCCTAAACAGCTAATAAGTATCATAAAGAAACTACCGTCATCAAATAAAAGAAACACAAACCAGGATTTCTAATAGAGTCCTTGCTAACAAAGAACAATACTAATGATTGCCTAAGATAGAGTTCTAATATAAAAAGAAAGTTACTAATAGCTAGATTAATCATGAGCCGCACAGCCCCAACCTATCTTACCTATTCTAAATTAAATCTCATGATAACTTGTTTTATAAAGACTCTTTCTAATAAATACTTTGCTAATAGAGAATATATAGTATATACTAATGATTGCCTAAGATTCAGTTCTAATATAAGAAGAAAGTTGCTAATAATAGTATGTCCATATATAAAAGCATTTAAAGTCAAATTATTAAAATAAAATGATATGAAACAAAGAGATATATTCAGATCGATCAATCCGTAACTCCGTGACTACACCAATATTCATTTCTTGAACTGGAAAGTAGCTCTCTTGGATGGAAGAGGAGGAATATCAAGGGAAGGGTGAATTTCCATTGCTAAGGTTCCATGCCAGTTCCATTAGAGTTGTGTTGTTTCAGTGGTTGTGATCCCTAGATTTGAAGAGATGCCTTTTGATATAGAATTTGAAGAGCTGCCTTAAAATTTTCAAGAGTTGCGTCCCTAAGAAAAGAGAATCCATTCCAGAAAAGGAATCTTTATGCAATGATTAAGCATTTCTTCTCCCTTCTTTCAAACAGTTGCAACCCTTTCAACTGTTACGTGCCTCACATAGAGACACACTCTCTTGCACCACATCTCATCAGTCATTAATCAGAAGGACAGATTGGAATTAAACAACTACTTCTCTTTCTTAAACAGTTTCAAATGAGTCGTGAGCCGAAGGGTGTGTCGGTTCGTGTCAAGGTTCAAAAAAAGGGTTTCAGACACCGTAACGAACACGGCCGAAACCGTTACTTAACGCCGTACCGTAACGGTTTCGACCTTTAAGGGTTTTTTTTTTTTGCTTAAAAAAATCATAATAAATAGAAAAAAAATAAAAATTATGTAAGGAAGTAACAAGATTCTAAAGAGTTTTTTTCACTAAAACATATCGTTTTACCTTCAGCAGATTGCCCGGGGGTAACGGGTAACGGTGTTAACCGAAACCGTTACGTAACGGGCGTTACGTAACGGTTTCGGCGTTTTTTAAAACCATGGTTCGTGTGTATATGAATAGTCTCAACAAATAGAACGTGATTCTAATGTGGATTGTATGAATAGTTTGTGAATTAATTGATCTTCACTCTATTTATCCTATAGTTAAAAGACATATTATTACTAAGTGAATTTGCCCGTCTTCGAGCTTTTTTAAAATGAACATTGATGGTGCGGCTCTTGGGAATCCAGGGGAAGTGGAGGTGGTGAGATAATTTGAGACGCTAAAGGCAGGTTGGTTTTGGCTTTCAATAAATATTATGGTACTGCTTCAAACACTTTGTAGAGATTAAAGCTATTTATGATGGGTGTACATTCAGTGATTGGTATGGTTTATCTTATATTATTGTTGAAAGTGATTCTAACATTACAATCGAAGTGGTTAATAATGTGGTATAGAGCCTGTTAGGAAGCTTTGGTATTGGTGGAAGGATTTTTGTAGATCGAAAAATAAAAATGCAACATAATATTTCAGCATGTGTTTAGAGAAAATAACCAGGTAGCTGATTTCCTTTCCAAATAAGCTTGCAGGAACAAAGATAGTAAACTATTCAAGGACATGAGAGAGTTGCCAACGTCTATTAAGGGCATGATTCATAGTCATAATCCTACTATGTTTAATATTTGGGTTTAAGATTTGTTCTTTCGATCATTTTTGTATTACGCCCAACCCCCCCCCCCCCCCCCCCCCCCTCCTTTATTGTAACCATTTAATTTTTTAATAAACCCGTAGGGTCTGGTCAAACCCCTCTCGCACAATGGGTGGATTTTACTAAAAAATAAAAATGGATAGAATATCCCGTCTCTTTCTCTCACACTCTTATCCTGACCTGCTAAAACCGCACCCAAGCTGCTGTGTGTCCTCGTTCCCTAGCTTTAAGTTAGTATAATATAATAAAATTCAATGAAAATTTAATAAGGTTAATAACTTCCTTTGAAAATTTATACTAATGTTAATAACGTTCAATGAAAAGCTAATAGAATTCTTGTACTTTTATTAGTAGACGGATTGTATTTGAATCACTTGTCTGTTGTGTTTCAACATTGTAACCTTCTTTTTTTTCTTCTCTTGTAGTTGGATAGGAGAATCCCTTTTTAAAACGGTACTTTATAAATTCTTGTTTCTTAAGAAAAAAGAATGTGATGCCTCCTCTTCCTCTGTTCTCATTTTGGAATTTGAGTTGCGTTTTCTTTTGAGCTGAGTGCCTTATCAGACAGTTCATCTGGTGAGTCTAGTTTGCAAGTTCAAGATACTAGAATATGACTATTGAATTATTGAGATAGGCCTTTATGACCTACGTGCAATGAAAATAATTCCTAGGGGTGGTGCAACAGGTCTTACAAAGTATCGTAGAGTTCTAACAGATCGATAAGTTATTTTCTACATCTTATTTCAGACTCTATTGTATTGTGATTGAAAGGGTTCCATAGTCTTATAATTTGCTTGATTATGTTCAGGAATTTTTTATTTTTCCAACACAAGGTTCATATCAGAGCTGTGTTGGGACCTAACTTTCCAAGTCCTTATCTTGGTAAAATGCCTGAAATCACATAATTCAATCGTAAATTCTAGATCTTGGACCGTTGAACCTGAAACTTCAATGTTTCGACGGATAATTTAGAACCGGGACCCTGTATCACTATCCTGGAATCTGGATACTCTTATCTTGATCAGAAGTACCTTTGGTTTTTGAAACTCTTTTAAGTTCTCATATCAGATAGATGAGACCTCCACTAGTCTACCTGTCTTCTATGCATCCTGTTGGAAAAGAAGTACTGTAAAATTTTGTCACTCTGCTAATCTAGGTTAAGATCACAAACATTACTGACCAGCTTAGAGTTTACATTAGGACAAGTGCCTGAAATATGGAA
This sequence comes from Tetracentron sinense, assembly GCA_015143295.1. Lineage (NCBI taxonomy): Eukaryota > Viridiplantae > Streptophyta > Magnoliopsida > Trochodendrales > Trochodendraceae > Tetracentron > Tetracentron sinense. The sequence continues at coordinate 19,906,918 of CM026574.1, forward strand.
TTACAAACTCGTTTAGGGTCCATTCTTTTGCTGGGACTTATAAATCTTGGCACTTTGGACTTTGTCATGGTAGTTGTTAGGAAATTTGCATGACATTTTTATGTTTTCTAATGAAATTAATTCTTACCATCATGATATGTCAAGTCTTGTCATTTTATGAGATTTGAAATCATTCATTTCGCAGCATTTGAAGTCTTAATGGAATTGCAACCCAAGAGATGAAAAGCACGATACATCTAGTTCTCAAAAGAAAATGCTTATTGTCAAATGAAAAACGTTTCAAAATGCCAACTTTACCAGTCAGCAAAAGAACGGAGCATTACTGTTAATTCCCATTCTTGGAAGGGGTAACCATGCAATACTCCTCAATATAGCAGTCAAAATTTAAGTTTTCACCAGCAGACTATTATTATGTGGTTCTTATACTTGTGTGACCTTTTTATTACCAATATACCTCATCTGTTTAATGTTCCTCATCTGTTTAATGTTCATACACGATTAGCATCTCTATTCAGTAGTTCTGCTTTTATGAGTCACATTACGAGGTGTGCATTTACATCGCTAGCTAAAACATATAATAGGAAAATACTTGTTGTAATTTATGACCATTGAAGTTTGGTGTCCTTTTAGATAGAGAATAGCAACTATGTCAGATTGAGCGAGAAATTTGCAGAGAAAAGCCAACAACTGAGGTATAAGTTTGCATAACTATATATAAATAAATATACATATATATATATATATATTTGGACGTTCATATACCTATTAATTGATTGCTGTGATATATGCACATATTACATTATAATATGAAGACATTGCCCATCAATTACAGGAATATGAAGGGTGAAGAGCTCCAAGGATTAGATATAGAAGAGTTGCATAAATTAGAGAAATCTCTGGAAGCAGGATTGAGCCATGTGTTAGAAACAAAGGTTTTTATCCATTTCCTTCTAATTCTAGACTTGAACTTAGATTCATGCTGCAAGTGTAACCTATGGAAATTTCTACTGATTTCAGGGAGAAAGAATTGTGGAAGAGATCACTAGCCTTCAAAGAAAGGTAAGTAACCAACTTTGTATAATTGTGGTCCATTTCATATATTCGGTATAAATATAATATAAAACAGATCTATACCAAGCTATGTCATTGACTCATTGTTTGGACCTTCAGGTTGCAATGTTGATGGGCTAGAGATGATTGAAAATTTCAAAACTAGTTTTGAGTTTACTAAGTAATAAGAGGGAAACTTAAAATTATTGCTAAGATGGGCTAGAGATGTTCCTTTTTTTTCTTCTCTTCTCTTACTTTTCTTTATTTCTTATAAACATGCAGGGAGACCAATTGGCAAAAGAAATTGAGCAAATGAGACAGCAGGTTAGAATTTTCATTACCTTTCATTTTCCTTCTTGGTTTACTACTTCCTTATTGGTAGGTGATATATTTGAATTACAGATGATGGAGATGTCTAAAAGTCAAAAACATGTCGTCGCTGACTCTGAGAACATGGTCTATGAAGGCCTGTCATCAGATTCAGTCACCAGTCTCTGCAGCTTCGTCAGTCCCACTCATGATGATGACAGCTCTGATACCTCTCTAAGATTGGGGTAAGTTTAATAAATATGCTTACATAATCTATATTTTCTAATTCCGAGTTAAATTGATTTTTATTGCCAAATTATGTCAAAGTAGCAAATTCAATACGAAGGTATAACTTGGATATTTTCAAATTTCAACCAACAACTAGTTTTTTACTAAATAAAATCACTTAAGAAGTTTCCCCTTTCTGTTTTTAGTTTCTGAAACATCCAAACATCTAATTTGGGAACGGGACAACACCCCTGAAGCTCCGATAGAAAGGGAAGGTCAGATTCTTTGGCAGTGGTAAACCAATTGAGATGGGTCTTCAGGGTCGCTACACTGCTCTTGCTGGGGCATATTGACTTGATACACTTAGAGAAATGACAATTTAGCATCCCAACTAATGGCTTCCATTTAAATCTTTACCAACCTACGCTACATGAAGTTGAAGGGCTTTGGGGCATTATCAAAATCGTACTCCTACCTCAACCAACCGATTATAATCACGGAACAACAAATAAGTTAGAAATGTGATTGTTGGGTCAATGAGAACATAAAACCATAGAGAAAATAAAGATACGCCACAAAAACAAGATATGCGATGTTTGTCACTTGTGTGACTATGTCCACATGTAAAGGCAATTCAAGAATTTATACTACACAGAGATTGCAATATACAAATGTTTTCCTACTCAACATCGAGAGCAACTAAGATTACTTGAGTCCACCCTTATCAAGAGTTATTGGTTTTTTCCTGAGATCCAGCCGTTTTCTCCATGAAAGCGTTGGTCACTGTATATATTCTCAACACTATAATAATTATGTACCCTTGTCCCTAAGCCTATATATACAATCTCAAACCCAAATCATAAACTAACTTGAGATTTTTCAAATTGTATTCCCACAAGGAGTACCTCATAAATGGAAGTTTACACTGCATAGAAATCAAGATTGAATACAAATAATTTGAATGCTATCAAATCCCAAATGTATTCTTGGGCACAATATCAATATTGATCTTCTAAATTATGATACAAATCAATGTGTAACAAGGTGGAATGGTAAATAGTAATTATTTTTAGTAAAACTCTATCCTATCCTATACAATGCTCAGCTATCATTGTGTTCCACCCTAGGAGTCATCTTAACCCAACAAGGAACCCCAATCTGAAATTTGTTCCTTATTACTCCTTTTGTCTATGACTGGAACAAGATATTGAATCACTTTGATGATTAGGATCATCATAACATGGTTACCTTCAAATTCAACTGGCCTCTTGTTTGCAACAGAACGGTAAACCAGCTTGTGAAGCAAGCTTATATTAACACTGCCAAAAATCTGAGTCAATTGCATGAAAGTAGTGGTAGAAGACATTAAGCGTAAAATCAGGCTTAAACCGCGTTATTCCATAGTGTATGCTCCCCGACAAGTTAATGCCTTTGCTCATAAGCTGGCTCAACAAAATCTACATTTTTGTGCAAACTCTGATTTTGATTCTCATATTGTGTCTCCAGGTAAATGTAAATCATGTCCATTTTGGTTCAGAGGAGGGCCCATTCCGTTTTTGGCCATCTCGTCTGTTTTTAAAGAATTTCTTTTCACAACTGAATTCTTTGCTCAACTGCTTTTCTTTTAATCTCTTGCAGGCTGTCTTTGTTTAGATGAAAGTTGAGGTACAAAGGAGGAGACTATCAGTAAGGAAGAGAAGGCCATGGTGTTATCATGTTGGAATACAAAATTGTATAAATGTAATGTAAAACTAATCCTCATTGCATGTATGTATCCAGTTGCAGAGTCAAATATTAATTTCTTCGGAACAAACAAAAAACTGTGTTAGCAGTCATTTTTCATGTATAATATGATACAAAAGGGATTGATTGAATAGATTTGAATGGTTTACAATGACCTTAAATAGATTTTATCTTGAGATAATAAGATAGACTTTTTGGAAAGTAAATCAACCTAATCTAATCACATCTAATCGAATATATTCTATCCTTAATTGTTGCTAATCTAATTTTGTGATGAGATACACTTGAATGATTCAGTGTATCTCATTCACTTTATTACAAGGCTCTTCTTTACACTCCCCCTCAAACATATGGGGATTGAAAAATATCCTTGTGTTTGCCGTTGGTAGAAATCTGCCTTTACACTCTTTTATTTTCATGTGAAACCATTGATCTTCATTGCATGCTAACTTGTTGAAGGATGTGGTCGAACCAAATGGACATCTAGGGGCCAAAAAATGGTCTCAGTAGACCTAAATGACATGCCTCAAATGGGCTTAAGAACCTGTGCAACTTATGGGCCTCAAAAGGGGATTCTTTGGGCCTAAAAAAGGCCTCTGTTGACCTGAAAGCAATAGCCTGTATCGACTTGATGACAAACTTTCTTTGTGCTTGTTATGTTGACCTTAATGGATAAAAAAATGAGGGGCCTCTATGGGCCAAAAGAAGATGCCACTGATGGGCATAAGCTGCATACTAGATTGAAAATGGCCTCAATTGGGCTTGTGAGTTGACACCCACATTTTTTTTTTGTCAATACCATGCAACAAGAAGAATGAAAAGGGGACTGTAGTGGAGACGCAAATGATGCAACGGTGAGGTGGGAGCCAGCAAAACTCCCAAACGCTTGGGATGCCATGAATTCTCTCAAACTTCATTGTTATTTTTTTAAAATCTATTTTTCTATGGGAAATCTCCCAAAGATGGTGACGGCATTGATTCAACAGATCTTGAAATAATGGTGCACATGTCGAGATATAGGCAGTAACAACATGAGTAAGTTGGTGTTTGGTAACACTAATCCAGAAATAAGAGCTTTTTTTTTAATTTAAAAAAACCATTCAAAAGGAGTGGGGGTTTGGTGGACCCCTATCAGTTTATTAATAAGAAAGAAATGGGGGGGACATAAAACCTTAGCCCTACAAAGCCACACAAAAGAAAATAAAAAAGGGGGGACGGGGGGAGGAGGAGGGACATAAACCTTACCCCTATACAAAGATTCTACCAACATAAAAAATCACTCTCTATTAACCAATCTAACATTACCAAAATCTGCTTTATCAAGGGAAATAATAGCTCTAATCTGAGGAGGGTTATCCTGATTAGGAAAAAATTTACCTGAGGTCTTAATACTACAACCATGATTAGCAAGGAAGTCAACAACCATATTGGCTTCCCTAAAGATATGATTAATAGATGAGCAAATATTCATCACTTGATATATCTTCTTGTTCCAGTACCACACATTCCAATGATGACTCAGAGAACCCTTCCAAGCTTCTACAAGAGTTTTAGCATCAGATTCAACATCCACTTGAAGAAAACCAAGCCATTGACAAAGGGATAAACCATCCAGAAGAGCTCTAGATTCTGCAACATAGTTAGAAAAATTCTCATAAAAAGCATAGAAGCATGCAATCATAACTCCAGAGTGATCTCGAATACTACCAACTCCTTTTGCTAAGCAGGGATTACCTTTAGAAGCACCATCCACATTCAGTTTAATTCTACCCTGAGGAGGTCTAATCTATTTGATAATAGAAATAATGAATCTTCGATGAACAGATGGGGACAAAATATTTATAATAGAAAGATCTAAGGACTTTTGATTGTTAAGTTTGTTGCCCAAGGATTGGATCCTAGAGAGGGGTGAATAGGGTCTATGACAATTTAAAAATTCTTCATATTTTCTTAAGTGGAATTTTAATTATACTAATTAAAAATGAATGAAAATTAGCAATACCACACAAACAATGCAAAATAATAAAGTATAGGGAAGAGTTAGAGAAAGATATTGTTCACGAGGTTCAGCAATCTTGTCTACGTCCCCGCCTCAAGCTATACCTACTAGAAGATTCCTCACGATTTTACTCGCACAGTCTTGTTCCGGGTTAAGACCAAACCTTTTACAGTCTTCTTCCGGGTGAAGATTAAACATTTACAATCCTCTTACGGCTGAGGATCAGACCTTTGCAATCTTCTTACGTGCGAAGATCAAGTCTATTTGCAAGAAAACAATAAAAGACTTTACAAAGCTCCCCACTTCAATTTAAAAAATCCACCAATTATTGATTTCATTACACTTGGATGAGAAGTGTATTACAATCATAATTTGCTCATAAAACGAGCTGAATGACCTCTCTAATGCTCACTGAAAATCTCCAAAAGATTGGAGTTAAATAGCTTAATAAAACTGATTTGAGGTTTAACTCAATAGATTTGAAAATCTAAACTTTGGATTGGATGATTGAATGATTGGATTGATAGATCATCACATTCTAGATCATATATCATCACTATTTATAGCTCTTGCAAAGATATTGCCGTTGGAGGCACATTGAATGCAAAAGAGCCGTTTAAAAATAGTCGTTACAGGGTTTTTAAAACTTATCTCGAGGCATCTAATCGACTGGATGAACCCAGTGGCTAGATCAAAATCCTAGCATTCATCTAATCGACTGAATAGTTCATTTAGTCAACTGGATGGATATTTTCAACAAAAAATCTATTTTATTAACCTTAATGATGGGAATGAATTCATAGGTCTTCTACCTTATTTATTTTTATCATTCTTTATGATATTCTAGTTCCTTAGAAAGATATCCAAACATAGTTTAAAAGAACCTAAAGTAAATTTAGGGTTTGAGCTTTCAAACAACCAAACTTTGAGGACTTTTTACAAAAGTTTTAAAGACACTCTCACTAAAATATAAAGCAATTAAAGTCTTCTCTGACTTCATGATCAATCTTCTTCTTCATGACTGGGAATGGGTTGATCTTTAATTTGATCCAACTTGATCCAATAGCTTGTTTTTGACTTGATGTTGAATTATTCTCATAGATGGTGTCATTTTCATTCTTTTTCATCTTGAATGATTTGCTAATGTTCTCCGTAAACTGAATATCACATTAACTCAATAGAAACATTAGTAGTACAAATCTTATTCCATTATTGTGTTATCATCAAAATCACTAAGGAGACCTATGGTGGACACCTATAAGCTAACAAAGTTGATGGTTAATTGCATGTCTACATATTAGAGATTGTAGAGGTAAAAACTTCTACTTTAAAAAATAGCTCCAATTAACCTTCAACTTAACAATCTAAAGTCCAACTAAGCATAATTTTCAAATAAGCTCTTCTTTTTAGATTTGTGTTACCGAACGCCACCTAAGTCTCAAAAAAGACAAGTGGCTAGCAAGCGAAACATGTTAAATTTGGAATTTGTAGCGACAAGGGTAGCAGCAAAGAGATCGACAATGGATCAAGGTTAATCAAAACCAGTTGGTGGAGAAGCACCCCTTCACCTTTCCCATCCAATCGATTATGAAATTCCATGTGAATGGAGATTCAATCCTTACTTTAGAAGCTACTAGAGTTAATGATGTCATGAGTAGGTTTGCTTCATGTGTTGGATTGAATGGAGAAAATAAGGGCACTAGCCTGTGGATATATAAAGCTCTACTTTGAGTTGAAACAAAAAACTCTACATGCAATCTTGATGACAGAAGAGACAAAGGTGGATTGAGACAAGAATGAGTACTCCATGTGGCAACTATCACTCGAGGGGAATGGTGATTTTTTTTTATATCAAGTTGGTTCTAACAAAGACATGGATGCAAGAGATGAAGGAATCAATGTGCAAGAAAATAGGAAAAAAAGGGGTTTAAGTCGGATGTATGGGCGGCATCGTCGCTTGCCGGAAAACAAAGATTAAAAGAAAGAAACTTCAAAATAAGGTTCCATGACAGAAAAGGGATTGATTGAATTGAATGATTTACAATGACCCTAAATTAATAGGGTTTATGTAGAGATAGCAAGATAGACTTTATGGAAAGTAAATCAATCTAATTTAATCACATCTAATCGAATATATTCTATCCTTAATTGTTGTTAATCTAATATTATGATGAGATACACTTGAATGATTCATTGTCTCTCATTCACTTTATTGCAACACTCTTCGTAATTCTCTAATATAATTCGCATTTCAAATTACTAGATGCCTGATGTCACTCAAAGATATGCGGTACTTTGTAGTTCAGTAAAGGGGTTGTCGATCCAGAGAGAGGAGTGAAGATAAGGAACAATAGTATAGAAAGGGGTTTGTAAAAGTTTTGGTAGAGAAAGTTTAATAATTTATGGAAAATATCAGTGAGAGAAAGTGTCAAAGCATCGGGTTTTCTGCCCTTAATGGTGCAATGTCAATTTGATTATCCAAGATATAACTCAATTGAAGGTTTCACATCCTAAACCCTCAACCGGAAGATTTAGAATTTCAAATTATAATAAAAAAACTAAAATCAATTTCCAATCAATTATTCAAAAAAAGTTTTAACTCAAGTCTGCATTTTATTGGAAAAACTCAAAGACGACGATATACCCGGAGGCAATACCATAGCAAAGAATAATATCCGCTAAGATGAAGGTTCTTCGTTTGAGAAATCAAGAACTATTACTCAACTACAAGAAAAGTCTGACGGAACTCGTGAAAAGTTTAAATCCAAGAGATTCAATTGAAAGAAAGATCAAATAAGAAGAACAATTAATATAGAAATCATAAACGTTAAAAACACTAACTGGATTAAATCAAACTAACATCACCTCATTAAGAGAATTTCACCCTAGCCAAGGCTAGGGATTTAGCAATCCATACAGAAGAAAAACTAAAACAATATTAAGAAAATGGAGGAGAAGATTGGATTAGATTCTCTAATAGCACCCCTCTCTAGGTTTATATAGACTAAAGGAAAGAAAAAAAAAAGAAACTAAGCAAAATGGAAACTTCTAATTACAAAATCCAACCAACATAATACTTTCCTCAACTTGACGAAGTATTTTAACCCCCTAAACATCTGAATTAGGAGATCTTCGTGAAATACAATTTATTCCCTTTTGAATCTTCTTTCCAAAACATCTGGCATTGCTTTAATCCGATTTTTGAGACAAAAGTTATGAGATAGTTAGTAAGTACAGTCCAAATTAGGCAGAAATCCAGGAAATCCATTTTTTTCTTTGAGAATCAGTTGCTAAATAATAGCACTTCTCTAGCCATCCAAGAAATTTCTTACTTTTGTTGTAGATTTTATTGACTTCCATTACGCTCCTTAGTTGAATTCCAAAATCTGTCCAAAATAGAGAGTTATCGTGACCAAAATAGGTATTCTCCTTTTTTTAAAATATAAACATCAATATAGCACATTTCTTCTTTCTAATTCAAAGAGTTTCATCATTTTTATGCCAACATCACATTTATCAATATCTTGCTAAGATTCTCTACCCATGTGTGAGAGAATTTTTCTATACTTGGTTTTGAGCTTTGGCTTTACGATTTGATTCTTTGACTTGAGACTTGGCTTCTTTGACTTGGGCTTCATCTCTTGATTTCCATGAAATTTCTTTACTTGAATTCCCTGCATGAAATAACATAAAAATGTTTAGAATTCATAATTTATAAATAAGGAAACAAGTTTTGAATACAGACTTTAAATCTTGGATTTAGACTAAAAAGGGCGTTAAAGGGTTACAAAATAACTAGTTTTGAGTGTACTTTTGCAAACTCATCACACCCCCGACCTGGATATTGCTAGTCCATGGCAATAAATCAACTCTTAAGCAAAGTACTTAACCAATCGATCTTCATGAATATAGGCTAAAGCATTCTAAACATTCAATTAAAGATTTTGCAAGAAATTCACCATGACTTCCAAGTTTCTCCATTAATAAGCAAGCTCAGAATTTGTGTATGTGTACTAAGCTCATAACCATTCTTCCTAAAAAACCCAAAACACATACAAATAAAAGAGAAATCTAGATAAAAGCTTTGACTTCAAATCTCAAAAAGATTTTGAATCACTCAGAATAAGGCACTCAGAGATTTTAAAGGTCTTCTCTCAATTATATGAAAAATAGAATGCAAGAGCTGGAAAAAGTAATAATAAGATCTCAAGGAAAGAAAGTCATCCAATGGGAACTCCTCCATTGACACCATAAACGCACCTAAGTTCAAAATGTCAGCAATAAGGGTTGCAATGGCGCGAAAGGGGCAAGGTTTGTCAGAAAGAATGGATAAGGATAATCAACCAAAAAATAGGTATATGCTAGGAATATTGATACATTTTCATTGTAAAACAATCATTCCAAACATCCATAAATTAATTTTTCTCTTGATTTTTCTTTCTTTTTCAATTCAGAACTTCCTTCTTTATTTTTCTCTTTTTCTGATTTTTCACACTATAGAACAAAACTTGTACTCTGCTTTTTCAACACATTTTTTTTCGATTTTTTTTTTGGTAGCATTATCCTAACTGAATTTTCCATAACCTGAACTTGCAGTCCCTTTTGAATTTCCAATACCACAAAACTACCATCCCTAGCATAAACTCCAGTTTAAAAGGTAATGAGATGTATAAAATAGGCTTAACTCCAATGTTGAGTGGGTAAGGAAAATGTAGTTTTCTCAAGAAAGTCTTCTTTTAGGCTTAAAGTGGCTCCTATTGTTAATGATAAAGGATGACTTGAAAGGCTCAAACTTTCTACACTAAGATTTATCATTTCTTAGTTAATTCAACCAACAAACTACAAACCCTGTAATGACGTTCCCAATAGACAACCAAATCAAGAAAATAATGAGATCAACAAAGGAATAATGTCATATGAATAAAACACCAAATAATAACTATAAATCGTTCTCAAAAACGAGAAGGGTTCAAAAAATCATAGGTGGTATATATCTTAGCTGAAATCTTAGATGTCCTCTAAAAGTATGTATTTTAACAACCAACATTCAGTACGGCTTATGTGTACAGGAAAAATTTGAGTTTTGCTCATAACAGATGAGAAGAATAGTTTAGATGACTCAATTAAAACACCATATTTTCATGCTCAACTGTAAAGCCACAATTCATGTAAAAATATATGACAAAGGTATTTGACTAAGATTTGACTATCACCCTCAACTAAATCTGACATTGTCATCAATGTTCTAGAAAGAAATAAAAGATGAGTAAGAATACATAGAAGGGGCAGATAGCACCTAAGAATTTGAGTGAACTTCCAATAGTGGGAACCTGCAAGGTTAGCTCAAACAAAAATAAAACTAATATGCAATGATGTAGAGCTCAAAAAAATAAGTCAATCCCGGTAAACGGGATCCGCAAGAGTGATAGTTTATTCTTTGGGTGGAAGCCTCTCGAGAGCGGGCTTGAGTCTTTGGCCATTAACTTTAAAAATTCTACCATCTCGAGGGTCTTCTACCTCAACAGTCCCGTGATCAAATACTCTTTTAACCATGATGAGGTCATATCATCTAGACCTTAACTTGCCCAGATGTTTATGGAGTTTAGAATCATACAAGTATACCTTTTGATTTGGTTCAAAATATTTTCTCAGAATTCTTTTATCATGAAAAACCTTCATCTTATGTTTGTAGATTCTAGCGCTCTCATAAGAGTCATTTCTGTGCTCCTCTAATTCAGTTAATTGGAATTTCGTAACTTCTCAGCCTCACCTAATTCAAAATTGAAGGCTTTTATTGCCCAAAAGGCTTTATGCTCAAGCTCCACAGGCAAGTGTCAAGGCTTTCCAAAAACAAGCCTATAAGGGGACATACCAAGGGAGGATTTATAAGCAGTACAGTATGCCCAAAGCACGTCGGTTTGTCTTAAAGATCAATCCTTGCGATCGGGATTAACTTTTCTAGAATTTGTTTTATCTCCCTATTGGCAAGTTCCACTTGGCTATTTCGTCTGGGGGTGGTAGGAGGTGGAAACTTTATGAACAATTTCATACTTTTTCATTAAAGCCTCAAAAGGTCTATTACAAAAGTGGGTGCCTTGATCACTAATGATGACACGTGGCATTCTGAATCTGGAAAAAATGTGTTCTTTTAAGAATTTAATAGCAGTCCTATTATCATTAGATTTGCAAGCCACGGCTTCAACCCACTTAGACACATAGTCCACAACAACCAAAATATATAGATAACCAGAAGATGGGGGAAAAGGGCCATGAAGTCAATACCCCAACAATCAAAAATTTTAATTACTAGAATGGGGTTTAGGGGCACATATTCCTACGAGAAATCGCCCTCAATTTTTTGCATCTATCACAAGAACGATAGAATTTATCAATATCTTTAAAGAGGGTGGGTCAATAAAATTCACACTACATAATTTTTGCAGCAGTCTTCTTCATTGAAAAGTACCCACCACATGCCTCAGAATGACAAAAGTTTAAAACACTCATAAATTCGTCATTATGAACACACCTCCTCATAATTTGGTTGGGGCAATATTTGAACAAATAGGGATCATCCCAATAAAAATTGCATACCTCAACCAAGAATTTTCGCTTATCCTTAGTGTTTCAATTCAATGGTATCTCTCTCGTAGCAAGATAATTAACAATATCAGCATACCATGGCAGGTCAAAGATAGAAAATAAATGTTCATCTGGAAAATCATCATTAATAGGCATTGTTTCCAGATTATTTTCACAAACAAGTCTTGATAGGTGAGCAACCACCACATTCTCCATGCCATTTTTATCCTTAATTGTGATATCAAACACCTGCAATAATAAAATCCACCTCATCACTCGTGCTTTAGCATCATTCTTTGTAAGAAGGTACTTAAGCGCCATATGGTCTGTAAAGATACAAATAGGCGAACCAATCAAATAGACATGAAATTTATCTAAAGCAAATACTACACTTAGCAACCCCTTTTCCGTTGTTGTATAATTCATTTGAGCGTTGTTAAGGGTTCTACTAGCATAGTAGATCACACATGGTTTCTTATCTCTCCGCTGTCCTAAAACAACTCCCACAACATAATCATTAGCATCACACATAATTTCAAAGGGAAGGTTCCAATCTAGTGGTTGCATGATGGGAGTAGACGTAAGTTTATCAATTAGCTTTATAAAGACTTCTTGGCATGATTTAGTCTAGTCAAAGAGAGCATCCTTGAGAATGAAGTTACATAAAGGTTTAGAAATAAGACTGAAGTCTTATATAAATCTCCTGTAAAAACCAGTATGACCTAGAAAAGATCTCACATCTTTCACGGTCTTTGGGATGGGCAAATTTTGTATTAATTCAATTTTTTATTTGTCTACTTCTATCCCCTTAGAAGAGACAATGTGGCCTAGAACAATTTCAGAAGATATTAAAAAATGACACTTCTCCCAATTAAGCATAAGGTTCTTTTTTTCACACCTAATCAATATCCTTTTTTAAATTAAGAATACAAGTATCAAAAAAATCTCCAAAGACTGTCAGGTCATCCATAAAGACTTCCATACAATCTTCTATCATATCACTAAACATGCTCTTCATACATCTTTCAAAAGTGGTTGGGGCATTGCATAGTCCAAATGACATCCTTCAAAGGCATAAGTGTCAAAAGGACAAGTAAAGTGGTCTTATCCTGATCCTTTAAGGCAATTTCAATTTGATAATAACCAGAATAATCATCTAAAAAACAATAAAAGGAATGTCCAGCCACCATTTCCAATATTTGGTCAATGAAGGGTAAAGGAAAGTTATCTTTTCGGGTGGCAGCATTTAAACTTTTATAGTCAATTAATGCACATGCGTTACCCAGTCACTAATTTAGTGGGGACTAGCTCTCCGAGCTCATTCTGCACAACAGTGACTCCTGACTTCTTAGGGACTACATGCGTAGGACTAACCCATTTACTATCGGCAATTGGGTAAATAATACCCGCATCCAATAATTTTAAAACTTCAGATTTTACAACTTCTTTCATAGTGGGGTTTAGTCTACACTGGGGAGCCTTAGCCTCTTCTTTAAGATTTATCTTGTGGTGCACACTAAAAGGCTTATTCCCTTACTATCTACTATAGTCCACCCAATAGCAGATTTATGATCATTTAAAAATTTCAACAATTTAACTTCCTAGGGTTGAGATAATACAAAAGAAATTACAACTGGAAAGATATCACCTGGGCCTAGACAGAAATGTTTCAAACCATTTGGCAGTTTCTTAAGATCTAGATTTGGCACTTCAACACTGGAGGGTATGGACTTTGGCTTTTCCTTAGGTAGCTCCTCAAATCGTGGCAGTCAACCTTTGTCCCTGAAACCTGTGCATTAAATAAAGCACATATTTTTAGCAAAAAAGTTCATTTTTATCGAAAGAATTAATATCAATTTGAGAATTAGCAAGAAGAATTTCAGGAGAGTTAGACGAATTTGGTGATTCGAGGCTTCTTGCACAACTGCTTTGATCCAGTTTGTAGTTTCACACTCATCATGTCCCAGTAATTATTTGCCTATACTGAAAATATTAACCTCTAGGGTCATATTTCCAAAAGATAATTTTATTAGCCAATTCCTATAATTAATTAAAACATTAAATATAGCAAGGAAAGGTCTACCAAGAATAATTGAGATTTTAGAAACAACATTCACCACAGATTATGTGTCCAAGATAAGAAAATCAACAGGATAATAAAATTTATCTATATGGACCAACACATCCTCTACTACCCCCTCGGTTTCCTTACAGATCGGTCAGCCAATTGTAACACCATAGTAGTGGGCTTAATTTCTCCTAGGTCAAGTTGTAAATAAACTGAGTCGGACAATAAGTTAACACTTGCCCCAAGATCAAGCAAAGCTTTTTCAAAATCACGGTCCCTGATAATATAAGAAATTGTAGGGCACCCAGGGTCTTTATATTTGAGAGGAATTCTATGTTAAATTAGAGCACTTACCTGTTTTGTGAGAAAATCAGTTTTCTTCACATGGTGCTTTCTTTTGATGGTGCATAAATCTTTTAAAACCTTGGCATAAGTGGGCACTTATTTGATAATATGTAGAAGTGGGAGATTTATTTTCACGTGCCTAAGATTTCAGTATTACAATCTGATTTCCTTGATGATTTTAAGGCGTGAGGAAATGACACAGAGATAAGACTAATAGAGTATATGTATGGTTATGATAAGCTCATGCATATCATAACCATACATATACTTTATTAAGCACTTCAAACTACCTCACTAGTTTCAGGCACATCAAGTAGTTTCATGCACATCAACATCATTATTACTCGTGTCATTGGTTTCATCCTCCGACTCTTGGGTAGAGTTAGAGATGTCTTTTGCTTTTCCACTACAAGTAGTAATTAATCTGCTCAAATTCTTTCTTTTCGAGGGTAGAGCCTTGTACCATGTGTTGACCTTGAGGGTTTTGTTGAGTTTGGGAAGAAAATCTCCCTTTCTCATTAAAACTCAAAGAATTTGTCAACTTAGATACATGAATTTTAACTTCCTTAAATTCTTCAGCCATTTGAGTGAACAATGCTTCAAATTTTTGATTTGTTTTACCTTGAACATTTATGAATGCATGCAATGTCTCCTGCAATGTCTCCTCAAGAGAACTCCTAGATGGTGATGATGCATTAGGTGAAAAAAATTGAGGTGTAGTGAAATTTCTAGGAGGCATCTGTTGTTGAGGGGGTTGAGAATTATTACTCCAGCTAAAGTTAGGATGATTTTTCCAAGCTGGGTTATAAGTCTCAGAGTAAGGTGAATGGGGCTTCCTATAATTGCCCATAGCATTGCAATGTTCCTTATACACCCCTTTATCTCCTGAAGTGTTGGACGCTCTTTGGTAGAATGCTCGGCCTCATGGCAAACCTCACAAATATGTCTAGCCTCTCCCTAATAAACAGTGGTGGTTTCCATTTTCTCTTTCATACGTAGAGCCTCAAATTCCTTAGTTAAGCTGTCTAATCTAGCCTTTAGATTATCTTTTCTCAGGTGAAAAATCCCTCCACTAGAAGGAGTGGAGGTGGGTCTCGACCTATTACTGCTCTCAGTAGCATTAGGTCCTGTCCAAGTATAGGCTTTTTCAGCCAAATCAATTAGGTAATCCATTGCCTCACCAGGATTTTTTTGGAAAAATTCCCCATTGCACATCATCTCAATAAATTAGCGCTCTCTAAAAATAAGCCCTTTATAGAAGTAACTTACTAGGCACTAGCTTTCATACCCATGATGTGGTCACAAACTCAGAAGATCCTTGTATCTTTCTCAGACCTGATACAAAGTTTCATTCTCTTTTTGAGTGAAGGTAGAAATATGTCTCTTCAAAGCATTTTTTTTATGATTAGAAAAATATTTATGAAAAAATGATTGAGTCATATCAGCGGATGACCTAATCGACCTGGGCCTCAAATAATACAAACAGCTCGTTGCTCTATCCTTCAAGGATAATGCAAAAAAATTGAGTCTGGCAGCATCTATGGTACCTAGTTGATTGTGAAACGTGGCTACCACCTCTTCAAATTCTCTAATGTGCACGTATGGACTTTTATTATCTAAACCTTAAAAAGTGGGGAGGAGTTGAATCTTCCCTGATTCAAAATCAAAGTTTTGAACATTATGAGGAAATATGATGCAAGAAGGTGTGGCAGCCAATGTGGGGTGTAAGTGCTCATGAAGAGTTTTAACTTAATGGTCCTTGTGCTCACTCATTGTGCTTAAAGGGTGTGTAGAATTAGATGAAATAGACTCCGATTCCGGAGGCGTATCAAATAAATTTGTAAAGAGAGTTCTAGATTCTTCCGGTCTCTTTGCAAATATACCTAATTAATAAATGATGTCATTCCCAACTCACGAAGTGAAGCTCAATCTCTATTCATTAGTTCAGTGCTAAGATGTAGAACTAGATCGTTTATGGGTCAAGACATCTTCAATCATGAATTCTTCCGGTATCGATGCATGCACAAATTAGAATAAGATAATTAACTAAACTAATAAAAACAAGTAAAAGAGAAGGGAACGAGTTTACCGCTTTGACGAATCAATGTAGCAAACCTCTTGCAGAATAATAAAAAGAATATATGCTCCTTAGCTTTCGCCTTACTCCCCGGCAACGGCGCCAAAATTTGATGTCGCTCAAAGATATGCGGTACTTTGTAGTATAGTAAATGGGTTGTTGATCCACAGAGAGGAGTGAAGATAAGGAACAATAGTAGAGAAAAGGGTGTGTAGAATTTTTGATAAAGAAAGTTCAATTAATTTAGGAAAAATATCAGTGAGAGAAAGTGTCAAGGCATTAGGTTTCCTCCTCTTAATGGTGCAATGTCAATTTGATTATCCAAGGTATAACTCAATTGAGGGTTTCACATCCCAAACCCTCAACCCGAAGATTTGGAAATTCAGATTATAATAAATACTAAAAGGTTTAAATCCAAGAGATTCAATTGAAAATGATATCAAACAAGAAGAACAATTAATATAGAAATTATAAATGTTAAAAATACTAATTGGATTAAATTAAACTAACATCACCTCATTAAGAGAATTACACCTTAGCCAAGGCTAGGGATTTAGCATTCATACAGAGGAAAAACAAAAATAATATTAAGAAAAGAGATGAGAAGATTGGATTGGATACTCTAATAACACCCCTCTCTACGTTTATATAGACTAAAGGAAAGAAGAAAAATGAAACTAAGCAAAAGGGAAACTTCTAATTACAAAATTCAACCAACATAATACTTTCCCTCAACTTGATGAAGTGTTTTGACCCCATAAATGTCCAAATTAGGAGATCATCCTGAAATACAATTTTGTTCCCCTTTAAATTTTTTTTCCAAAACATTTGGCATTGCCTTAATCCGATTTTTCAGTCAAACGTTACGAGAAAATTAGTAAGTACTGTCCAGATTACGCGGGAATCCAGGAAATCCTCTTTCTTCTTTGAGAATTGGTTGCTAAATAATAGCACTCCTTTAGCCATCCACATAATTTCTTGCTTTTGTTGTAGATTTAATTGACTTCCTTTAAGCTCCTTACTTGAATTCCAAAATCCGCCCAAAATAGAGAGTTCTCGTGACCAAAATAGGCATTCTTCTTTTTCTAAAATAGAAACATCAATATAACACATTTCTTCTCTCTAATTCAAAGAGTTTCATCCTTTTTATGCCAAAATCACATTCATCCATATCTTGTTAAGATTCTCCACCCATGTATGAGAGAATCTTTTTATACTTGGTTTTGGGCTTTGGCTTTGCGTTTTGACTCTTTGACTTGAGACTTGGCTTCTTGGACTTGGACTTTATTTCTTGATTTCCATGAAACTTCTTTACTTGAATTCCCTGTATGAAATAACATAAAAATACTTAAAATTCATAATCTATAAATGAATAAACAAGTTTAGAATATAGACTTTAAATCCTAGATTTAGACTAGAAAGGGTGTTAAAGGGTTACAAAATAACTAGTGTTGAGTGTATTTTTGCACACTCAACAATGCCTGATTATGTGAATAAGTTTAAACTTTCATCAGGTCAGTGTTGTCTGCAAAATGCTTTCCTTCTATAAGCATCAGGATGTAAAGGGTGGCAGTGAATATATAATTTTGTAATATAAGTTTGCTAATTGATTACAATTTTAAATTTCTCCACATATAGCTGCTTTTTTGAAGAGATATTCTTGTATGTTCAGAAGGGGATTAGTATTTTTTTGATGGTGAACATGATTGAAAATGTGAACCATAACTGTAAGATTAAAGTACCATTGATGATATCATGAAGCTATTTTATGAATTACTAGTGGGCTACACGTGCGATGCACGTGAGAGAAATGAGAAATGGAGACAGATTGGGAAGAGGGACCCTAGTGAGGGCATTTTGAAAAAAAAAATTAAGGAATATTTTGCATATAGAAACTTGAGAGACATTTTGGATTAAAAAAATTGTGAGAGACACGTTGCTTATTGAAATATGAGGTTGGGACATTTTAAGAATAAAAAGCTTTAGAGAAATTTTGGGTATAGCAAAGAAAGGGGGTGGGGGCTTGGCAAGACGTTCTTATTTCGGAGCATTTTGCCAAGAGAGCAAGGATTACGGTAATGCCATTGAGGTCGTCATGTGTCCCTTTTAAAACTACTTAGCTATGATTAAGATTCGCCTACTTATCCTTGATTTTTTTTAAAAAATATATAGAAAAAAATCAACCCTAAGAGTTAGTAAATTTTAACCAAGGTTTAAAAGAAATTAATATTTAACTTTTCCTAAAACTAAGAATAAGTGGGTGAACCCTAGGGATTGGTGAATCTTAACCATAGTTGGAGGCCCGTTATGCCCTTGAAGTTCCCATGTGTTTCTTTTGACACCCTTAATTGTAATTAAGATTCATCTACCCCTAGAGTTCACCCACCTATCCTTGATTTTAGAAAAAAAAATTATTTTTTAATACCCTAGTTACAATTCACTAATTCCTAGGGTTCATTTTTTTTCATAATTTTTTTCTAAAATCTAAGAATAAGTAGGTGAACCTTAGGAGTGGATGAATCTTAACCACAATTAAAGAGTGTTAAAAGGGACACATGGTGACTTTAGTGGCGTAACCGGACTCCAGGGAGTCCAGTTATAACCGTAGAGAATTTCAAGCCTAATAGATAGATGAGTGAGGGGTAGTATGGGAATGAATCAAACTTTCAATTAAGTATTTGTCCTATGTAATGATTATGGCAAGGATAGTTTGGGAATTTTGAAAATTTTCATATAATTTTCAAGGGCGAAGGAGAAGAAGGTGGAGATAAGAGCAAAGGGTAGTTTTGTAATTATAAAAGATTCCATCAACGTTTTGAACATGGGAATCCCCTTTATATAAAGTAAAGATAAAGATGTAGGCCTTGATATGAAATTAACGGGATTTTGAAGCTACAATTGCCAGTCAATATATCTATATTCTATACAGGTTAACAAATGCTGCATAAACTCCTGCTACAGGCGATCAACTCCTAGCCAAAAGCTAGCGCTATTTGTTAATATTTTTGTAACTGCATTTTTAGGATATATATCGGTGGTCAGATATATAACACCATCCACTAACATGCTCAAAAATCTCTTTTTTGGCCATACCGTTTCAGTTAACGAACATAAGCCATAAGGTATGAACTACGAACAAACATATATAAGCCATAAGGTGGATCTGCTCAAATTAAAATGGTGAACACATGAAAATGATGTAAATCAAAAAATATACCCACCCAGATGCTTTAAAGTGGTTTAACTGGTTGAATGTCCTTATGCTTTAGTTATTGGAGATAGTATTTGAGATACAATAAAGTGGTGTAATAATTTGATATTAGATACACCGTATGGTGGGAGACTAAGAGTGTTTAACACCTTCCCTTAGCTCAACTGAATCTCTTCTCCAAATTTTTGTTCTTGGCCATAATTGCTTTATCCATTACCTAATTAGGGTTCTTATTCTCCCCTAAAATTAGAATTTTTTTTTTACCTCAAATTAGAATTGGTGACGACTCTATAATTGGTAATTTTTCATCCTTCCTTATTGGGATTTTCCCTATATAGAATGGTACAAAATTCTATGCTCAAAGCTTTGAGATACACCGTATCTCATCTCAAGTTAGATTGAAATTTGTAAGAGAGTAGGATCAATTACTTTGATATGATTAGAATTAGATATAATAGAGTTTATATATTGAATGATTACATTTAGACCCCAATAGTGTTTATACGAGATCGAATCAAAACCAATCTTGATTGAACTCAGGGAGGGTTCAATCGCACCCACAAATCAACAAGTGTCCTATTTAACACTTATTAACCATGGTTAACATCCCCTACCCCTAAGGGTTCAACAATATAACCTTTGTTTTTAGAAATTCTTTTCCAAAAATAATTAACCCCAAGGTTAAAATTTCTTGACCTTAAGGATAAAATTTTTAAAATATTTTTTCTAAAAACCTAAAAACCAAGGTTAGATTGTTGAACCATAAAAGTTAGATAACGTTAACCATAGTTAATCTGGGTTAAACAAGACACGTGTTGACCTGTGAGTGCGATTGAACTAGGGAAGAGTTCAATCGCTATTGGCTGTGATTCAATCTCGGTTTATATAGATGTTACATTATCTCAAGATTTGTAATTTAAGTATAATGGTCTAGTGTAGTGAGAACCTGTTTGTGGCCCTATTAGGACGCACCATGTGTCTCTTAGTATGCAATGGTGTACCACAAGACCATGCTTATGATTTAGAAATGACTCTAGTTACGATCTATCACACAAATGTTGTTCACACGTGCAACAATAGACCATATTAATAGTCTAAAATCAAGAAATAAGAGATTTTTGAGTTTTAAACCCACAATTTCCTTTCAACCACTTATACGGGGATGGACTTAACCACTAGTTTGACTAGTTGTGCTAACAAATAGCCTGCACACCATGATTATACCCCCATAATGAATCCTATGAAGAACCATATTCATTAGAGAAGGATTCGGAGCCCAAGATTGAGCCAAAGTATATTGCAAATAAAGAAATTCTCATTATGACAAAAACAGAAAACATAAACTCTTCCATACATGGCTACTATGACAAAAACAAACACTCTTCCATACAAGAGATTTGAATGAAAGACTCTTCCATACACGACCAATAATAGATTTGTTTTAGAATTATACTAGGATTCTAGTTGGTTGAATGCAAGAGGTTTCTTTAATTAAAAAGGATTCTGAAGATTATAGAATCCTCATTGTAATCTCTGTATTCACTCTTACAGTTGAGAGAGAAACAAATCAGTAGCCTTCTTGAGTCTGTGGTCTGATTGTGATTACCTTATTTCTTCATCGACTCCCATCCCCTGTTCTACCCAGCTACTGATCATCTCATCAATGATGTCACTCGCAATATCCACTGTTACGCAGATAACTTTCATTGTGAGAACAAAGCTCATCGAGAAGAACTATCTCACCTGGAAGGATTAGATCCTTCCCATGATCGAGAATTTCAATTTGCTGGATCATATCTATATCGAAGTGAAGGAACAAAAGCAGATGATTACTTCAGATGGCATGGAAGAAACCAACCCTGCCTACCAGACTTGGAGGAAAGATGATAGAATTTTGAAAAGCCTACTCTCTGGAACCTTAACAAAAGGGGTTTACGCATTTGTAATGGATCTCAAAACTGTAAGGTAAATCTGGTTGTGCCTTGCAGAGACATTTGTAGGGGCATCTCAAGAATGAGAGCTCGGATTGATCTGTCACTTCCAAACTATTCAAAATAACTTGTGATAAACACTATGCTATGCAAAAGCCTATCTCTAACAAAGACAAAGTATTTTGGACTATCAAGGGATAGGGTTCGCGATTCAATAGCTTTGTCGATGCTATAATGGCACGACCTCCTCTCCCAACGTTGTCTCAACTTTCGACATCTCTCCTCTCTATGGAACAATGGGCTGTTGTTAACAACACTACAATGAATTCTAATTCTAAACCTCAGGCCTATGTAGGCCAGAGACAAAACCGATCCAACAAAGGCAGCATAAACTGGAATGATCAGCAAAGAGGAAAACCCTTTGATACCAAAGGGTATAGATTTACCCAAGATAGCCAAATACAAGGTTCCAATACCCATCCTGAAATCAAAAAGAATGCTCCACATGGTCCGTTCCAACCAAGCTAAATCTGCAAAAAACTTGATCACGATGCTCTTCAATATTGGCATTGTTTCAACCATGCCTACCAAGCAGTGGAGATACCTCAAGCTCTTGCTGCTATGTCCATAACAGATCCGCATGATCTGGAGTGGATCCCAGATATAGGGGCTACATCTCATATGAAAAACAACCCAGGTATACTCAACTCTAAATCCCCTTACACTGGATCTAATAAAATCATTGATGAAAATGACAATGCACCGCATCTATCTCACATTGGCAGTACTAATCTTCCTACCTCAAATGGGAAATTGAAAATCGAACATGTTCTGGTTGTACCCAACATTACTAAAAATCTTATCTCTGTAGGTCAACGCACCAATGAGTATTCATGTTCTTTTGAATTCACTACTAATGATTATTGATCAAGGATCGACGGTCGGGATGGATACTTGCGAAGGGAACTAGAGATGGGGGACTGTACACACTGAAAGGAACCAGAACCAGTGAAGTCTTTTATTCATCAAGACTAAAAAGAACCTCATAAGATATCTGGCATATGCGGCTGGGTCACCCCCAATCAAAAGTTGTTTCATTTTTGAATTCTAAACAATTTATCTTTGTTACTCGGTGGAATGAAAACGGCTCAACGTTGCGGCACGAGTGTTTAGCTTCGGACGTCGAATCCGTACGAATTCCTGTAAAACTCTAGCTGCCAACTTAGAAAAAGTAGCAAACTCCCTTTTGTTACTACACCTACTCATATTGCTACTTTATTTGATAAAATTCATTGTGATGTCTGGAGAATGAACCTTCTATTCAAGGCTTCTGCTACTATGTCTCCTTTGTCGATGACTGCTCTCGATAAACCTGGATGTTTCCACTCAAATCCAAGTCTGAATTTTTTGAGTGATTTGTTCATTTTAAGACAATGATTGAAACTCAATTTAATGCCAAAATAAAGATTTTCCAATGTGATGGTGGAGGGTAATTTGAGAAAACAGAATTTCTTCAAACACTTCGTGGTAAGGGCACGGTGCGACAACTTTCATGTCCTAAGACTCTAGAACATAATGGAATTGCTGAACAGAAGCACAGAAACATTATCGAGTTTGGCCTATCAATGCTTTTCCATAGTGTTCTCCCTTCCAAATATTGGGTAGAAGCGTTTTAAACAACTGTTTTCCTCATCAACCATCTACCATCTCACAAACTGAACAAGGAACCTTTCAAGCTCCTATTCAGAAAGAACCCAGACTTCACATCTCTTTGAGATTTTGGATGCCATTGCTATCCATATCTGCGAGACTATGGGAATACGTTTTCTCCTAAATCACCCCCAGCATTGTTGGTGTTGTGTTGTGTAGTGTGATATAGTTTGTGTGTGAGTATTGTGTGTTATAAAAAAAATCTACTACACAAAGGATACAAATGTTTATTTCCTGATACAGGACAAGTCTATATCTTACTCCCATTTAATTTTCTAACTCACATTCAGGCTCAAATGATGTTTCCTTACAGGGGAGCATGTTACTCTCTCCACTTTTCTCGAATATGGAGCTGATGTGCCTCACTTTGAAGAACCACCACCCATTGGACTTGTAACCACTTCAGTTACAGACCCAAGGGAGAAAAGCACAACTGCTGGACCTATTGCCAAAGCCATCAATGATTTCATGGAGACTCTTCCCATCGTTTCCCCAATAAGTGACAATTATCCTCAAGTTCACTCTGAATTTGTCGCCCGATCTCTTCGTGACGCACCAGAGAATCACCCCATTGCTGGACCAATCAGCAACAACACCAATGTGGCCACTCCTACATTTGTCGCTCCCTCAAACAATGGCAACCTCACACGTGAACCTTTCTTTGCCTCAGTAGAGATTGATCTTAGTGCTAGTTCCATCACCAAAACATCCACTACAATTGATACTAAATATGTCACCACACCAAGCAGAGACAGGCTCCATTTAGTTGCTTCCTGTGTTGCACCCAATACTAAAGTAGAAAAGGTCCCTCGAACCGTGTATCCTCTTACTAGCTCTTTTGATGGAGGTAGCTTAATCATTGATCTTGGGCCTCTAATCAATAATAACCCCATTTCTACTAATAGGACCAGCACACCTCAGTCCCTCGTTAACATTGAAAACCATGGTCGTCACCTGGGTAGTAATACCCACAGTATGCAGACTAGAGGCAAATCGGGTTACTACACTTATTCATTCATCTTCGGTACAATCTATTCCTAATGAACCAACCACTATTCTGTTTACAGTGACACATCCAAGATGGTTTGTTGCCATGCACTAAGAAATTCAAGCCTTGCGTGCTAACTCCACTTGGGTTTTGGTACCCCGTCAACTCTAGATGAATGTTGCCGGTTTTCGATGGGTCTTCAAGACAAAAGTAAAATCTAATGGTAGCTTGAAATGACTAAAGGCTCGTCTTGTTGCGAAAGGGTTTGACCAAGTTTCAGGTGTGGATTTTGACAAAAATTTTAGCCCAATTGTCAAACCCCAAAACTATTCGATTGGTTCTCACTATTGCCCTTACCAAGCAATGGCCTCTCAAGCAACTGGATGTCAAGAATGCATTTCTTAACGACTTTCTCAAAGAACCCGTGTTCATGGAACAACCACTTGGACTCATTGACCCTGTCACACCTCGTCATATTTTCCAACTTAAATGTGCCCTATATGGACTAAAACAAGCACCCAAGGCATGATTCGATCGGTTGAATTAATACCTTCTCCAACTTGGGTTTCAAGGTAGCATTCATGATCCTTCCCTCTTTACGCTACATAACCACCAGGGTGCGATCCTATTACTTCTTTATGTTGATGATATAATTCTTACTAGTAGCAATCCATCTTCTCTTGCCTAGTTTATTCAATGTCTTGGGAAGGAATTTGCTATGAAGGACTTGGGCGATTTGCACTATTTTTTGGGGACTGAGGTTTCTCCTACGTCCACTTGTTTTAATTCTATCTCAAGAGAAATACGCTCGTGATATTCTCACTCGCGCTTAGATGATTTGTTGCAAAGTGATCTCCACTCCACTTTCCACTAAATTTGATCGTGTTGGATAGTCTCCTCCATTTTTTGATCCAAAGCTATATCGGAGTTTAGTGGGTGCTCTACAATTCCTTACAATTACTTGGCCAGATCTTTCCTAAGCCGTGATTCTAATCATCCAATATGTGCATGACCCCACAGTCACTCACATGCAGCTTCTAAAACACATTTTACGATATGTATGTGGTACACTTGATCATGGTGTCCATATTCATCTTCACAATGCATTTGATCTTTATGCATTCTCGGATGCAGATTGGGGCAGGTGCCCTATTACTCAGCAATCTAGTTTTGGATGTTGTGTGTTCCTCAGGTCCACTTTGATCTCATAGACTACGAAGAAACAGTCTACCATGGCTTGGCCTATTGCCGAGGCTGAATTTCGCTCTATGACTCTTATGACAGTAGAGTTGACATGGCTGTCCTTCTTACTTAAAGACATCGACATTCCTCTCCTTCAGCCTCCTACATTCTTTTGTAGTAATATCTGCGCTCTATACATGTCAATAAACCCATGTGTTTCATGCCCGAAACACATTGAAATTGATTATCATTTGTCTATGAGGAAGTGGCTCTTGGCTCCCGTATTACTCGCTTTGTTAGGTCTCATCATCAACTTGCAACTTGCTGACATTTTGACTAAACCGCTTCCGCGACATATTTAGCACTCTTCGTTTCAAACTCGGTCTTCATCCTTCTCACCTTCGTTTGAGGGGGAGTGAATTGGAGAAATATTCGGAGCCAAAGATTGAGCAAAAAAATATTGCAAGTAAGAAAATTCTCACTGTGACAGAAACAGAAAACAAAAACTCTTCCATACATGGCTATTGTGACAGAAACAAAGACTCTTCCATACAAGATATTTGAATGAAAAACTCTTCCCTACACGGCCAATAAGAGATTTGTTTTAGAATCATACTAGGATTCTAGTTGCTTGAATGGAAAAGGATTTTGTAATTAAAAAGGATTCTGTAGATTACAGAATCCTCATTGTAATCTCTATATTGTCATTTTTTATTCTCCTTGTAATCCATAAATATCAATGCAAGTCACATTCTCTCTTACAATTGAGAGAGAAACAAATCAGTAGCCTTCCTTGAGTCTTTATGGTATTAGAGCAAACACATGCCTGAGTGTGTTGTAAAATTAAAATCACAACCAATATTAAAAAGTGAGAAAGTTTGTTGAATTAAGGGAAACCATTTCGGTGAATTATTTTCTCCAACATGTCTTGTGATTTGTGACCGGTCCTTTCTTTATGGTGGGTTTGAGTTTTTGCTTGATGGAGTTGGTGTTGTTTAGGTTTGATAGGGATATATAGGTATGTTGGCATGGTTTACATTGAGAAACAGTTGTATATGTGTATCTCAAATGAGTATTAAGTTGTTGAGTTCTTTACTCAGTATTGGTTTGAAACGGGTATTGCATATGGACGAAATTGACTACTATGGAGGAGAGTCAACCTCACTTAGTCTCACTCAGGTAACTATTTCTATGGTTACAATGTCGTTTGTTTGAGAAATACCATATTCTTGGTATTCTTTGACTTTCTATTTTACTCTTTCGGTTTATAGCTTTGGAGGCGATTCAGAGGTGATGATAAGCTCTCAAACAATTAGGCTCAAGTAAGGAGTAAAATGTTCATATGATCCCTAAGGTAATCACAATTCATCTTATAATTTTTTTTTTTTTTTTGGCCTGTACGATAGGTAGATACGATAATCCATTGAGCTCTTTGATTCTCTAATGCTTTTAAAGCACATAGTTTAGTTCATATTCCTTATATGTTGGTTAACGTTGTTCACCTATATATATATATATATATTCAAAATTCTAACATTAATTAGACTTATCCTTGGATTCTTGTTGACATTTGGATTTTCATTTCTTCTATTTGTTGCTTACACAACTTAAAATTGATATGCGCAAATAGATGTTCTAATTTATCCTTTAGAAAGGTTATAACACTACACCATTCATTTATGCCCTTATTCACAAGTATAGGATATATATCATATGACACCCTTATTAACAATGCCCTAAAACTTGAGATATCCAAGTAGTCCTCAAATCCTATTTGTTAGGGGTTTCCAAATCTGACAGAAATTGCATATGTTAAAATTTATAGTTTATTTTCTAGAAAATCTTTAGTTAGTCCTTTTAATTCTTTATTTTTATTTTGAGTGATGTAGTGAGGCTAATTATGTAATTTTGTGTTGGAGGGTATTTTTGTATTTTTTGTATATAGGACCCACTTGCACATGTTTGACACATTTTTACATATCTCTCTCTTTTTCTCTCTTCCACTCACCACCTTTCCATCTTCGCATGAGATTGACAGGCCGAATGTCAATCCCGATGGGATTGACACATATTCGAGGTTTGTCCATGCGATAGACTTGGTTAACAAGACTCTATGGATTGGCCAAAGACCAGCCCCAGGAAGACATAGTTCGTGGCCCAACTTGATTGTGGACTTGGTGAACCTATGGGTGAAGGTTCTTAGACCACCTTGGTTGCCAAGATGGTCCACAGACTAGCTAAGTCAGTCCCTAAATAACCTGGTATTGTGGACTTGGCCAACCCATGGGCAAGGGCCCGTTTAACCACCCTAGTTGGCAGTTAATATCAGACTGCCACGTGGTAGAGGATGCCAACAAAAAGATCCTTTGTTACTTTTGGGAGATCCCGAAATAAGGATCACTCACTTGGCCCCCAATGATGGAGTCCCTCATGGCATCCCACATTTAAGAAGAATGAGGACTCTATTGAGTCCCCTGTAATAGGATGCCATCCAACATCTCTTTTCCTGTGATAAGAGTATTCCCCCCCCCAAAGTGGGGAAAACAGTTGATGGAGTTCTCAGAGATGAGGACTCTCCCTCCAGAGGTTTCCTAGATAAGGGAACCAACTGTCTATGGACAAATGACTCTCTTTAAGGAGAGTTGACCCCGGTTTGGTCTCATCAAAAATGCAAAATCAGGATAGAGACTCAGATGGGTGAGTACAAAAATAGGAGTCTACCAACAGAGACTCTCAAGAAAAGAAATCCCACTAGAGATCTCTCGAAAAACAGAGAGCTTCCCCTCCCAATTGCAAGCCAAGACAAACTACTGAAGTAGAAGAAGAAAAAGACTCTCCCAGCAATGGGTAACACTAGGTGAGCCCTCAAATGCCACCCATTTCCTTTCCTTTTCTCTCTTTTCTTCTATATAAAGACCTCAATGAGGCTCCTGTAATGCTTACATGGGGGCTTGGGCAACCCCTTTTAATGAAAATATATTTTTTATTATCAAATTCCTCCTTTTACTTTTCTTTTTAATCAGAGGTTCCTCTCAAACCAGAGAAGATAATTAACAATCTAGATTTTCCCAGACAAAAAATATGAACTCTACACAAAAGCTGAGGAAATTTGACTGCAAGGTTCGGAAGGCCTCATCTATTGAGACAACTCTAAATTTGCACGTAAACCACTCCACCAAACAAGAGGTACCTATTATCTCAAATATAGACTTTGAAAATATTGCCAATGTTAAAAACAGCGACAGGGTTAACCACTTGCAAACATGTCCAACCACCCAGGGTTAACCACTTGCCAATTGCGAGTAAACTCGGGGAGAGTCCCTGAGTTCAATCACATCCGCAGGCCAACACGTGTCTTTTTTAACACTTATTAATTGTATTTTAGATTCACCAACCCTTGACGTTCAATAATATAAAGTTTTAAAATAGAAATATAAAATATATTAACCTTAACAGTTAAAATTTCTTAACTAGAATTAAATTTTTTGTTGAAACCAAAGTTTTATTATTGAACTTTGAGAGTTAGTAAATCTTAATCATATTTAATAGGAGTTAAAATTGACACATGTTGACCAATGGGTACGATTGAAGTATCTTCTAAGTCGAAACTCGATTCTCTCCTAATTCAATCGGCATCAAAAGCACTTATATTCATTAATTATTCTACTAAAATGAATCCATCATTTCCTCGACGGCAAATAAACATATTTCGAGATTTGGTTGCCGCGAGAAATCGATCGGAGAGGGGCAATATTCGGTCGAGGGGAGAAGTACGTTATTAATGCTCTTCCAGCTTATGGCGGCATGCCACCTGTCCGGATGTACGGAAGCTACAGTCCAACGTTAAAAAGAAATTCAAAATGGTTTTTAAAAACATTTATTTTCTACTCATTCAGGTACGATCATTTTATAGCTTAGAATTTTTTTTATTTTCAGCTATAAAAAATAATTTATCTTTTTTCCTTCTCTTCAGTCATTTGCAGCAGCGGCTTCAAATGGCCCCTCACCGAGTGGGCATAATTATTGTCAGTTTTTTTTTTTAAAATTTTTAAATCCTAAGTTTTTTTTTTTTTTTTAAACTTTTGAGGGGGCCATTTGCAGCCACTGAATATCGGATATTCAGCCTAAGTTTATCGTCAGTCTTGCAGCTGATTCTTGTTCAGCTGATTATGATGCATCATTACCAACAACCCTAACAGAGTAACAGGTGCAAAGGAAAAGCCAAACTCCACCTCTCCATCTTGTCCACTTTCCACGTTTCACTGATATGGATTCTAGGATTGGTGGGTTTTTATGGGATTTCTTCACTTTGATCTGATAATAGTATTTTTTCCCTTTTTCTAATTAGGGTTTGGCTTAGATTCCTGGCGTAATTTGGAAAAAGCTGCTTTTTATACTCTAATTGGCCGATACCCATTATTGCTTTTTTTCCTTCTATGTATATATATGTAAAGGTACATCTTTCCTTTCATGGTGGTTTTTGTTTGATTTTCTGGGGTTTTTTTTTTGTTCTTCCTGTGTAAAGGGGTTTTGGATTGGTCTAGGAAGAATGGCGAGAACGAAAATTCAGATAAAGAAGATAGACAACACGACGGCAAGGCAGGTGACCTTCTCAAAGAGGAGAAGAGGGATTCTTAAGAAGGCTGAGGAGCTCTCCATTCTCTGTGATGCTGAGGTCGCTCTCATCATCTTCTCTGCTACTGGAAAGCTCTTCCAGTATTCCAGCTCAAGGTACCTTTCCCTCTTTTTTCATCTCCTTTTCAGATGATACATAGTCACTACCATGATTGATGTATGCTTTTTATATCACTGTACGTCTTCTTAGTGAGAGAGAGAGAGAGAGAGAGAGAAAGAGGTTAAGTGTGACCTTTACCAGCAACAAAAGCTAGCTAATTTTCTCTGATGGTTTAATGAGGTTCCTAACTAGCAGTTGTAAAATAATCTATAGAGCAAAAGAACCTCGCAGTGCACTGAAATCTACGCTGGAATTCCCTGGTTTGCTGTGTAAATTTACACATAAACAAAAAAAGCTAGCTTTTCTCTCATGGACTAGTGAAAAGTTTAGACTATTGATTGTAAAGATCTCTCAGATCAAGAAGAAAACAAAAGAACCTCAGTCCTAATCCACCAAAATCTCAGATCTCAGGTTTCTCGAATTTATCAACCTTCAGATTTATATACATATGGAATGACGAGATATTGGAAACCCTAGTACGATTCTTCATTTTCCTTTGGTTGGTCTCTCCAATCTATGAATTGGGTTCTATAATTT
The DNA here is from genome assembly GCA_015143295.1 of Tetracentron sinense. Lineage (NCBI taxonomy): Eukaryota > Viridiplantae > Streptophyta > Magnoliopsida > Trochodendrales > Trochodendraceae > Tetracentron > Tetracentron sinense. The sequence goes on from CM026574.1 coordinate 19,937,613, forward strand.
ACAAGGATGTTCTTCAGCTTTAGTTGCAGGCAGAAGCATAAGCTCGGGTAGACGTTATTCCTCAGTCAAAAACATCTTCTAGGAGTGAAAAGCTTAGTATATATGATGCATTTGTAGCATTTCTAGCTGTGATCCTCCAATCCTTCAAGCATCAATCATAGATAAAAGAGCTATAAGGGACAAGGAAGTTGGAGAGAAAACCAGTGCTTTACTTAGGGTATAAAGGGAATTACAAAGAAGATCAGAAAATTAGAATTACAGAAAGGTGCCCCCCACCCCCACCCCCACCCCGTCTGATGGGGAGGAGTCACCCATCAATTTGTAATGCGAAATGCGGGGATTCTTCTAAATAGGTGCGTGTTTCCAATCCCGACACTATTGGATTCTGATTGGATACTTCTGGATTGTTTTCCTACTTGAGGCATACACCTTTTCCAGGGCGTTAACCATATGGTTAGTTTGCCATCAAATTATAGCATTAGGGTACTGCCCCAGGATCTTCAAATGGTTGGGTGTGCCACTAACTGACCTATCTTTGTTCCCTCAATTAGTGTTTTTTTCTAGGGAAGGAATGGATCTATATGGCTATTTTGTACTTCTTTTTTCTTGTTAATATATTTTGCCTTTACTGTTCAAAAAATAAAAAATAGTCACGCCATTTTATTATCCATCATGTAGCATGGAATTAGTCGCTCCATTTTGTGAACATTCCCTCCATAGAATAATCTATTAAAAACCTCACACGTATCTTTCCCATAAAGAAAGTGTGGCTAGCATTGCCCTATATATCAACTAATTCATATTTCTAAATTAAGTAAAGTCTTAGGTAAGTATAAATTGTATTATTCCTCATAAAATAATAGATTATTTTATCCCTGAAATAATTAACATCAATTGCAACAAAACTTTACAAATCATGTTATAAGTTTTCTCACAAAAAAATAAAATAAAATATTGCTATAAACATCTGATCTAATCAATTTGTTATGCTGTTGAGATCTCAAAACACATATTAACCAAATTTTGTCGGTTAATCATTTATCCATATTCTACATGATATTAATCCACACTTCCCAATAATACCCAACCTGGATAACCTCACCATATCTAGTACTGCATGTTCGACATCATAGTACTTCTCGTTATGCAAAATACAAACCTATTTTGCTGCAGTACGATTAACATAAAATAGTGTTCATCTGAACTAGTGTTTTCGGGAAAATGTCACAGTCCACAATGCTAGTTGATTTGGATTCACACATTCAGTCCCATGGACATTTGAGTTAGTCACATGCCCTGAATGAGTACCCAAAGGTTTGCGACTCACTCGCTTGTAACTTCCATCTGTTTCCTTATTAATGTAAACTTCCTTGTTTTCATGACAATCTTTTACTGTCTCCTAGCATCAAATCCTGGTCAAACATTAGCAGGCCTCCTAATCCTGTGGCTTGATGTAGTTGTTATAAAAGAAGAAGAGACATTGTAAGAAACGAAATAAGAGGAACCAGAATTAGTGTATCAGTTGAAGGCTTAAGACAAAAAAATCAAATTCAGTCTGTAATAATATCAATTGTAATCATTGTTCATGGTGATTTGTATGAACCATCGATAATTCATCTTAGGTTGGCCTTAACCCCAAACTACGGTAGTTGCTACTTATTATGGAAATGAAGTATTTATGTAATAATGTGTATGAGATACACCTCATTACTAGTATATATGCATCATCACAATCTATGATTAGCATCATAAAAGATTTGATTGGTATTGGATTATGTTGAAATAAATTATATTAGATTGTGTTCCGTCTTTATATCATTATCGTTTTATATAAACTCTGATAATGGTCATTGTAATTAACATATTTAAGAATATCAATAAACTTTGATTTCTATCATGGTACTAGAGCAAAATAACCACCTGTTCTGATTGCTAACTAGCGGGCAGAAACATTACCGGTTGTTTGGCCTTAACTTTTTTATTGCTCCATTTTGCCTCAGTTTTGAATCAACACACAAATCAGGAAAAGAGGGTTTTATTTTAGGGTTTCATGGCAAACCCCATGGTTGCCGGCAACCTAAGGGGGGAAGACCTCTGGATCCTACTCCAACCTTTATACGCCCATATTCTTGGTAAGAGACCTGGGATCCCAATGGTTTCTTCTCTATCTATCCCTCTAAAAAAACCAAGCAGCCATTATGGAGAACCAACACTTTTCTTCACAGTAGAGGAAACTTCCTCCTTAGCGAGTCCACACAGGCTTTCCTTGGTTGCCAAGTGCTCTTATGGGTGCCCTGGAATCAACGTTATCAAGACTTTTCTAAAAAAACTATCCATGTCCATCTAGATTTTTATGTGGGGATTTTTGATGCACATCATCTCTTATTTTGATTCTTTTCCGAAGATGATTTCCTTCTAGTTTGGCTTAAGAAAATCAAATACATCAATGGTTTCTTGTTCAGATTCCTGAAGTGGACTCCAAACTTCCTTTCTGGATCTGAACCATCTTTAGTTCCAGTTTGGGTGAGGTTTCCTAATCTCCCAATACACCTCTTCAATGACTCGGCAATGACTTCTATTGGCAGCATCATTGGTAAAGTATTGAAGCTTGACAGTCATAAAAAAGCGTGCTCCAGACCAAGCGTGGCTAGAGTATGCATTGAAGTCGATCTTCTTAAAAATAATTCGGAGCGGTTTTGGTTGGGTATCGGGGATCAAGGTAGATGACAAAGTATCGAATATGAAAAGAGCACCCTATATTGTGTCCACTGTCGGAAGCAAGGTCACTCCCTAGAGTCTTGCAAAGTTGGTAAAAATCAAAGATCTTTCAAGAAGGTTCCTTTGAAGAATGATATTGAAGTAGAAGGTCGTATGGTGTAGAAGAGGAAAGAGGATCCAAAAAAGAATCAGAAATTGCAGCCCCCCCTTACTAATGCAACGTTCCCAATCCTATGGAAATCTCTAGTGCTGAAGGCTTAATTCTTGAAAACAATATAGAAACTTACCTAAAAGAGGGTGGAACAATTCCTAGAGTAGATGATCAAGCCACCCAAGTAAGTCCTACAGGCTCAGGTAAGCTTCCCTCAAATTCAATTTTGAATTTCAGTACTTCTATTGTAACTGAGAATGAGGATAAAATATGCGTTTCTGAAACTGAATCTGAAGAAGGAAGGGAAAACGACTTCACAAAAACCAGTACTCAGTGTGCTGAATCCTCATTCCTGTCTCTAGAAACTAGGTTACTGCCATTTCCAAATTTGAATGATACTAACTGTGTGCCTTATAACATCGAAGCTCACCAATTAGAAAATGGATTGTTCTCTAATGTCAGCGTTAGATCTGGTTCAGATATGAACCCGGTTCTTCTATAATCAGAAACTGATCATGGTGACGATTATGATAAGAGTTTAAACCCCCCATCTCCATATGAGAATTCTTCTGAGGATCCTTTTCTATTAGACGAAGTGGGTGACACTTTAGGCTTTGAAAGAGAGATGATCATGGATCCTTTTTTGGTTGAACACCAAAGCTTGCTCAATGGCCTACTAATAACAAAACCTAGATGGTTATTTAAACAGAAGGAGCTTGCCAAACCTAAGGAGATTATTCAAGGAGAGTCAGATTGCCTCTCTGAATCCAGATCGGCCAAAGTATTAGAGGTAAAAATTGGGGCAAAAGCTTGTGTGGCTGCCTCTAGGAGTCAAATTTCTGAAGGTCGAGAGAAGGTTGAGCTTCCTAGTGGACTTGGTATTCAAGAGGAAGTTCGTGACAATATCTTATTGAAGAATTCAAAGAAGACGATTTTCAATCAGTGACATCAAGGAGAAATAAGAAGAAGAAGAAGAAGAAAGCATTAACAATTGATTCTTCTCAATGAAGACCCAAGAGGGAGGTTAGGAAACCAATTCGATTTAAGGAGTAGTAGTTTTATTGTGCCTCATATCTTTTTGGTTTAGGGATAACGATTTTTGTCCCTCTTTTCTCAGATCTCTAATTTTCTTAGATAAAACAGGTATTGGTAATGTAAGAACTGTTCTTAGAAAAGTCTTATGTATTTGTGTTCTTGTTTTTTTGTAGGGGTAAGGTTTTATGTCCCCCCCTATTGCTTTTTCTGAATCAATAGGTAGGGGTTTGTCAAACCCCCCAGTCCCACTGAGTGGCATAAAAAAAAGCACATCTAGGTAATGCATACACATCTATCGACAAATGCGTGAATTCAATTCCCATGTGTTTGTGTGGGGTGGGGTGGGGCGGGGGGGGAGTATTAAGGATATAAAGTATTATCAAAATAATGCGCTGGAGATGCATGATACCATTATCTGTGTATTTCAACACATTCTTAAATGAGCATCATATCACGTTTGTTTAGTACTAGATTTTGTCTTCATCTTTAAATCATTGTCATCTTTATGGAAGTGTTGATAGGGGTCATTGTAGCTGATTCATTTGCGAGTACCAATGAACTTTGATTTCTACAAATAATAACCTACTTGACATTTTTGTGTGTCTCCCTGTTATATGATGTGGGGGTTTATAGGTCTATCCTCTTCTCAAACTAGTTTCTGGTGGAAGCTGATACCTTTTGTTACCGCGAAACTAGTCATTTTTTTATTAATTAGATTAATAATAGTTCACACAATGTTGCATTTGATTAAAAAAGAAATTTAAATGGGGGCTTGAAAGGATGTTCTAATTCTTGTACGCATGGTTTAAAATATCGGAATCAAGGCGCGTAGCGTTTACTCAGAATTAAGAAACACATTTTGGGTTTGCATTAAAACATTGTAGAAATTTAAGAAACGCAAGGAAATTCATGGAAACTTAAAACCAAACTTGTTTTAATGTAAAGATAAATTAAGAATATGATAAATAGAGTTAAAAAATTATAAATAGAATCTAACTACTGCCATTTTAACTATTGATACGAGGTACTACAATGCATTTCCTTCTAAAAGCGTGGATGTGTTGCGCTTAGATGAATAAATATACCAATAAAATTATAAAATTAAAAGGATAATTTGTTAATAAAGATTTCAATTTTAGGTAATACACGTGTTTAAAGCTAACATGTGTGAATGCCTAAAAGCACAACACACCTAAAAAACTAGAAGGCATGATAAAGACATTAATTTAGGAAATAGACAATATATATGATTAATAATGCCTAACAAAAATATTGGATTTTACAAAATGCACTAAGAAATAGTAATTGCTTACCTAGATGGCTTAATAATTCCATATTGAGCTGCTACCAAGCTCAAGATCTCTATCTTCATTTCATACACATCATTTCCATTTAAGTTAAGAATAAATATTTAATTATTTTAGTATAGATAATTTTATTAGGGAAATATTATGTTTGGAAAATAATAATGTAATATCAAGGAGATACACAAGATCTCATAGGTAATTTTAGATTAGTATCTTAGATTTAGATTGGTATGAAATATGAATTAGGTTGATTGAAATTACGATTAGATTATGTAGGATATCCTCTATATAAACCCTTCTTAGGCTAATGTGTAATTCTTCCGAGATAATCAATAAATCTCTTTTTCATTATGGTATCAAAACCATCGACCATTTGGTGACCTCTTAGCTTTTTTCTTTTCGGTGGGTGGTGCCACCACCGCCCGCCGGGTGTGAAACTTTTGATTTTTTATAAGATAAAATCCATCATCCTCTGTACCTTTACAACCCCCAATTCTCATACTCGTGCTTCACGATCTCCCATTTTTTTTCCTTTATTGAAAACATTTCCAACTGGAGTTTTTCTTTAAATCACGGGTCATAAGTCATATGCTTTGGGATGATAATGATAGCCTAATCTAGTGGGCCATCGGCTCTGTGAAACTCATAAAAATGAGCGGGATACGATAGAGATGGACTTCATAGAATGGTGGTGACCACCAAGCATAGTTGGATGTTTTAACTATTAGTCAACAAATCAATGAAGATCAACGGTGGGGAGTACTTGACTCGTGGCAAACCGATGAAGATCTCGATCCTCATGTATTTGAGGGGGAGTATTAGGGAAATATTATGTTAGGAAAATAATAATGTAATATCTATGAGATTCTATGTATCCTTCATTCTCAGTATCTATCATTCCCTATATGTATCCTTCTTAGGGTAATGTGTAATTAATCCATGATTATCAATAAATCTCTTTCTTACCATAATAAAAAGACTGATTTATTGAGAAAATCTTGGGTGAATTACACATTACTCTACGAAGGGTTTATATAGAGAAAGATACAAAGAGGAATGATATCCTACATAATCTAATCATAATCTCAATTAACCTAATTCATAACAATCTAAATCTAAGATACTAATCTAATGTTATCTATGAGATCCTGAGTATCTCATAGATATTACATTATTTTTTTCCTAACATAATATTTCCCTAATATACTTTTAGATAATTGGGATAGTTTATGATCTGGTAGATCATCCATAGACTAATTACATATAATTTCCAATCTTCAAATAGTAGTACTTATGCTAATAACTAACATTTTTTTTTTTGTCTTTTTTAAAAATTAAAAAAAAGTTACTTAAATCTTTTTATTAAGAGATTAATTTTCATGGGAAGCTTTGCATCATGCGGAGCCCCCTTTTTACACTACAGGGGGGCAAAATGTGTAATTATTGATAATTACACATTTTGCCCCCCTGTAGTGTAAAAAGGGGGCTCCGCATGATGCAGAGCTCCGCTTCATATTTAAACAGTTTTATTAATATTTATTGTAGATCCATGAATTTGACCACATATCCACATATTTATAATCCATTGAGCCAATTCATAAGTTTTTTACATTTATGAGGGTTAAGAAGGAAAAAGAAAAGACGAATTAAAACTTGGTTTTCTGGCTTTGATTCGTTCTCCACGAAGATGAATTTTTTTCTTTAATAGTAAAAAAAATGTGTGTTTTGATTGCATAGAAAATGAGTTTTAAAGGCAAGAGCAGAAAAACTTTGTAATTGTGTTTTTGAAGCTTCAAAATAGAATTTTATGCCTTAGGTCAATACGTTTCATGACATATTGACCTTATCATAACATACCATCACTGAAACCTGCGGCACCAAGTCACCTAGAAAGTGGGAACAATTTGCAAATATACATGAAATACTATTAAAATATTGTAAAATTTTTGGAAATATTGTAACTGCACTGATAGTTTAAGAAGTTATAAAATGTGACAATATACTCTCAAATCTCATTGTGTAATAAATAACAAACATGTTACATTAGTTTTTATGCATGTCAATAGCTTTGAAAGTAAAAGTTTCACATTATATGATCTATAATCAACAAAGTATTGCATTCGAAACTATTTAGTATGGACAAATCACATGAAACATAGACTCATATCTACATAGAGTTGAGATGTGACTTAAAATTACTTTTCAACTTTGAAATGATTTGTTTTAATGAATAAACCTAATTGCATTTATATGTAGGAACATTTACTAGTAGAAGGGAAAATGAGGATTTTCTTTGAAAAATAAGAACCAAAATTGTGAGTCAATAGGTACACGTAAAGGATTATGAAGTTTGATGAAATTCAGATTGCTTATATTTGGGTTTTATTCTCAAATGTATAGAGTTTGTGCTACACTTGGTTACAGTCTTGAGGATTTAGTTACAATGTACAGATACAAAAATTAGAAAAGCACCATCAGTTTGGATGGTGTTGAGATTGGAGGAGCCAAGAGTCCTTTTCCTACTCTCATACGACTTTAAAACGCCCCCTCAAACCTTGGTGGATCAAACATAAGTTTGGTCTTTAAAAAATGAAACTGTCTTAGGAAGTCCTTTGGTGAAAAAATTTGTAATTTGATGATGAGTAGAGACAAACAGAACATGAACATCCCCCATGATGACTCTTTCACGTATGCAATGGTAATTTATACTTGCTATGAGCATGAAGATTAGGTTGGTGGCCATTACATTGCACTGATCTTATCACAATTGAGGTTAGACGAAGTGGTGAAAAATATTTTGAGATCATGGAGTATCTATTGCACCTATAAAATATTAGTTGTGGTATAACCTAGAGTTCGATATTCAGCCTTTGTAGTAGACCTGGAGACCTTAGGTCATTTCTTGGGACCCCATGAGATTAAGTAGAACGAAGAAAAACACTGTACATAGCTAGTAGTGGAGCGCCTATCATCTGGATTACCTACTCAATCAACATAAAAAATGCTGATATTGTAAACAAGGATGTTGGAAAAAATTTGAGTCCCTCTGTCATGCCCCGAGGGTTATACACAAAATACCTTATATTTGTAGAGATTTCCGAGTGAATCCATGTTATAATCATAAAACCATTCTAGATGTATAACATAATGAGCATAACTATAAATTTTAAATAAGATGTACAGTGCAACTAAGTTCTTCCATAAGGTTTCTCTCCTTAAAGTTACTCACTCTCAAAAGTGGATAACAAAATGTTCTTCACGTTTCACAGCTCCTCAAGAGCTCCTAATGACCTTTAGGTCTCTCCTGAAACAAGTCAACATAGCAAGGGTGAGCACAGAGCTTAGCAAGATGAACACACATAACACATGCAATCATAAGTTATTATTACATTTGTACTCAATATGTAATTAATGACACTCAATTCAATTCTTTTTCTTCATTTTGAATTACATGGTCCACATCCGGTGGCCCTCGATAACACCTTTGGAATAACATATCTAATCCCCTTTGGCGGCCCTAGGTAATGCCTCACTGCACGATTTTGGATCGTGCGCCTGTACCCTTGTTGACAACCCCTCACAATGCCTCAAAGCCAATGGCATCACACACCTGTACCCCTGTTGGCGGCCCCTAGAAACACCTCAAGGCCAAGGGTGAAATCGTACGCCATTCACCAAGGCCAAGTCTCCAATTAGGCTAACAAGTAACAGAAATAAAGGTGTTATATCTTCCCCGTTATGACGCCTATACCACATATAGCAAGACCGATCTAACTCAATTTATTAACCAAGGTAAGCTAGCTATATCTTCCCCGCTATAGTTCTATAGTGTTCTATATTACTATAACAAGGCAGATCTAACAAAGCTGGGTAAGGTCTACACATTTCAAGTAATTTCAATCAAGCATGTAGGACAGTTGATCATCATGAAGAATAATACAAATATGAGATGGTAACAAGATAATTTGAATAGAGATAAAGCATGAATATTAATTTAAAAGTAACAACGAAGAGTATAATTATGATAGAAGGGATCTAACATGCATAGTCTCTAAGTTTCAATTTAAAAAAGTCGCTTAAACAAAATCTAGGCCTCACGATCGATCGCAGAATTATTTGTGCTGGCGATCGATCGCCTGGGATGGGCGATTGATCACCCAAGCTCCAGTAGCTTGCCCTCTTCTCTGCACTCTGGTGATCGATCACCCTAACCCTGAGATCGATCCCCATCGCGAATTCCAGGTTTTCCTGCCCCCAAAACCTCCAGCTTTCATTCCCTTCCTCTATGATTCATTCCCAAGCATCCATACACATATTATCAACATTAAAGCATTCCTAGGATATGTATTTAAGGATTTTTGATGTATTTCACATGATTCAATCCGAGAAATCTAGGATTTCAAGAAAAGGAAGAACCCTAAAATCTCCCAATTCATTCTAACTCAACCTAGATCATAAATGAACATTTATTACAACAACTACAACAATAAATACTACACTATAGTGGATTTCATGAATAAGGAGAGTGTTCACTTGCCTCAACCTTAAAATTTTAGTGTTTTAAGTAGATAGAAAACCCCCAAATGGGTTTGCTTCAAGATCTTGAGTTCCCTAGCAAGAACTTCAAATCTTGAGCCTTGAATCACCTTCTTCAAGCTTCAAAACCCTAGCCTCCTCTTCTTTCTCCTTCCTTCCCAAAGATCTCTCTCTCTCTCTCTCTTTCTTATATTAGGTTTTCAAGAAGACTAAGAGATTAGGTTATCTCTAGCTATTTATACTAAAACCCATTATTGTGCTTTTACCCAAATACCTTTACTTAAAAGTGTTTGGTTACACCCAAAGCTAAACTTTAATGTGTTATGTTCATATTTAATTATTCCACCTAAGGTTATTAATTTCTCATGGCCAAATAACACATTTGAATATTAGTAAAATACCCCTAGTCTAGGAAATTACAAAAATACCCTTAGCATTCAAATTAGGAATTTCAGAATCGCTACACCCTCACCGAAGGAGCCTTATATGTACCAGAGGATTTTGTTTGCCGCAGTATAGTATTCAAATTACAAAAATACCCTTAGCATTCAAATTAGGAATTTCAGAACACCTTCACCCAAGGAGCCTTTTATGTACCAGAGGATTTTGTTTGCCGCAGTATAGTGAATTATTGTGGGCTTGTGTATGAAGAGAGATACCTCATTTACTACATCAGTGATGTCTGTACCAGTGAACTTGAGATATTGTAAAGCACCAACTAGTTGTCTGTAAATGGAGGGATCTTCTAACAAGGCACCTTGATGGAGTGAGAGTTTTGATCCTGAACCAATAGGAGTTATAGTGGGCTTTTCACCTTTCATGGCTTATTTTTCCAGGAAAAAAAGAGAGAGGGAGTAGTTGTTTTGAGTCAATAAAAGACTTCCATCAGCTTTCTTGGAGGCTTCCGTGCCGAGAAAAAAATGAGTATCACCTAGATCTTTTATCAAAAAATGCGGCTAATTTATGAGACAAAATCAAGGATTAAATCCTTATTGCTTTCCCATCAAAATGATGTCATTGACATAGAGAAGGAGGATCGGCGAGTGAAATAAATATTGAGGTGTCTATTTATCAGTAACTAAAACCAAGCATGGGGCACTTGTTTGAGGCCTTGTAGCGCTTTGAGTTGGAAGTTGTCATGAATTTAACCCGGATTCATGATGACTCGTTTTGGCGATCCGGATAACCCCGATTAATGGGCAATGTGTGGGTTTGCATATATTTGATTGTCAAAGAAACTAAGTTGGATCTTAGAGCCAAGAAAGCTATATTTTTTAGCTTTAGCACAGGTGTGAAGGGATATAGACTTTGATGTCCAGATGAAAAGAAATTTGTTTTAAGCAGGGATGTGACTTTTGTAGAGTCTGAGATGGTAAATCAAATGAAACAGAAGGATTCTCAGAAGGAGAATATAAAAATGGGATTTCAAAGCAGGTGGAGTTTAAGGCTCCAGTGGTTCCAATGAAGATTATTCAGATAGTCAATAGTCCTATAGGAGATTCAAGTGGTGAGGACTCAGGTTCTGTTGAGGAAGAAGCTCCAGTTCATGTAACCCCATAGCAATCAGATTCTATTGCAGCCTGTAGACCTAAAAGAGAAGCTCGAAAACCTGCAAGATTTGCCGACTTGGTTACTTATGCATTTCCATTAGTTGATGATGATGTTTCACTAACTTACAGAGAAGCCTTAAAAAATTCAGAAAATGTAGAGTGGAAGAAGAGAATGAATGAAGATATGGAGTTACTTTACAAAAATCAGACTTGAGAGTTAGTTCAGCTTCGAAAGGAAAAGAAAGCAATCGGTTGCAAGTGGGTATACATAGAGAAGGAAGGTTCTTCATGAAAGGACAGTGTGAGATTCAAGGCTAGATTGGTGGTTAAAGGCTATGCGCAGAAGGAAGGGATAGATTACAATGAAGTTTTTTCTCCCGTCGTAAAGCATTCTTCTATTCGAATTTTGCTAGCTTTGGTTGCTCAGTTTGATCTCGAGTTAGCACAACTTGATGTCAAAACTGCCTTCTTACATGGTGATTTGGAGGAGGAAATATACATGTCCCAACCAGGGGTACAAGGTGACTAATAAAGAGTATTGGGCTTGCAAACTGAGAAAGTCGTTGTATGGTTTGAAACAGTCTCCAAGACAGTGGCACAAGCGATTTGATTATTTTATGATGGAACAAAAGTACACAAGAAGTCAGTTTGACCATTGTGTGTATTTTCAAAAGCTTCGTGATGGTTCCTTCATATATTTATTCTTATATGTAGATGACATGCTCATTGCATCTAAGAGCAAGGTGGAAATAGACAGGTTAAAGACTCAGTTGAGGACTGGATTTAAAATGAAGGACCTTGGAGAAGCTAAGAAAATATTGGGTATGGAGATTAAAAGGGATAAAAATGAAGGGAAACATTTGTTTGTCACAAACACAGTATTTGAAGAAAGTGCTGCAGCAGTTTGGTATGGATGAAAAAACAAAACCTGTAAGTACACCTTTGGTCCCTCATTTCAAGCTTAGCGCTTTGATGTCTTCGAGCACAAATGAGGAGCGTGAGTATATGGCTCAAATTCCGTATGCTAATGCAGTTGGTGTTCTAATGTATGCTATGGTTTGTACTAGGCCGGATATTTCACATGCTGTCAGTATGGTGAGCATGCATGATCCAGGGAAAGGACACTGGTTGGCAGTAAAATGGATCTTGTGATACATTCAAGATACGATAGATGTTGGGTTGATTTTTGAGAGGGATGATACGCTTAGTCAGCATGTGGTTGCATATGTGGATTTAGACTATGCTGGTGATTTGGATAAACGCCTCTCAACAACAGGTTATGTTTTTACTCTTGCTAGAGGACCGGTGAGTTGGAGATAGACGTTACAGTGAACAGTTGCTTTGTCTACTACTGAGGCAGAGTACATGGCAGTGACAGAGGTTATTAAAGAGGTCATTTGGCTACATGGGTTCATTGAGGATTTGGGGATTGTTCAGAAGCACATTGAGATCTACTGTGATAGTCAGAGTGTAATTTGTTTAGCAAAGAACCAGATTCATCATTCTCGAACAAAGCATATCGACGTCCGTTTTCATTTTATTCGAGAAGTTGTGGATGAAGGTGATATTCTTCTTCAGAAGATTGGGACTGCAGATAACCCTGTAGATATGCTTACTAAAGTGGTGACTAGGGTCAAGTTCAAGCACTGTTTGGACTTGATCAATATCTCTCAGGTTTGAGCACCTTTTGGTGTATGGCTTAAGGGCGCATTTGGAGGCAACGTGGTTTGTTCTTTTGTTTTTGGATGGTTTGGTAGAATTCAAGCCAAGGTGGAGATTTGTTGGAAGTTGTCATGAATTCAACTCGGATTCATGATGACCCGTTTTGGTGACCCGATTAATGGGCAATGTGTGGGTTTTCCCCACCATTGTCGTGGGGGTCTTGGCCCCCTGCCGAAATTTTGACCTGATTTAAGGCTCGACCTGTTTTGGGTATTTTACAAATTTTCTCTTTATTGTAACCCTAATATAAAAGGAATTTTTAAGGGTTTGTTCGTAAGAAAAAAAGAGAGAACATAGAGCTATTTTTTGGGAGTGTTGTGAAGAGGGTTTCCGAGTGATTGTTTGAGAGAAATTTCATTGTTGAATAAAGGAAATCATCGCTGCCCGTGGACGAAGGCATTTTGCCGAATCATGTGAATCGTATGTTTTTTTTTAGTTTGTTTTTTCTCTATTTTGTTTGTTTTGATTTGTTTTATTAGTTTCACTTTGATTTGCACGCTTTCGCACAACACTTTGGGCAACCGACAAACGAAGTGTGGGTGATCTTTAACCATGAAACCTAGAGGTTTTGTCATGAATACATTCTCTTGAAGATCAACATTAAGGAAAGTGTTCTTGATGTCGAGTTGCTGAATCATCCAATGGCGACTAATGGCGATGGAGAGAACAATGCGAATAGTAGAGGGTCTATGGGGCTAAATATTTCCTCATAATTGATGCCTAGTTGTTGGTTAATCCCCTTTGCGACTAACCGTGCTTTGTACCTTTCAATTTTTCCTTCCACACTGTTTGCTGTAAAAAAAACCAGTTACAGGTGACGACATTCAGTGCGAGATGACTTGGAACTAAGGACCAAGTCTTGTTACAAAGTAGGGCATTGAGCTCATCTACCATGGCTGCATGCCATATAGCATTTTTGTTGGCCAGTTTGAAGCAAGTCGGTGTATCGAAATTCCAAAATAGGAGTGCAGGCTACGAGCAGGGCATGAGGAATTGCATGTCAAGAGGCAGCAAGGCTCTTTCGTGGATGATGACTGGTTGGCTGTTGATTTGGAGGATGATCAATGCGTTGGTTGATGATTGAGATCAACCATGAGCTTAATAGGTGGAGCGTTAATTGTTGATTGTATGGCAGAGATTTGATGACATGAGTTGCAACTAGTATCTAAAGAAGATTATTGTTTGTAGAGGACAGTGAAGAACATGGACTGGAGCCGTTGTAGACAGTATGTCAGCTGGTGGTAAATCATAGCTTGGTGCGGTGCCATGTAGTGCTTAAAAAGGCAACTGGTATTGTAAGTTAGTCGTTGGCATTTCGTTAATTAAAAACACAACAGTAGAAGAAATTCGAATCGTAAGCTTTTGGGCATGCTTGCTTGAACTAATAAGGTATTAGTCGTTTCAATAAAATATCGATGCTTACTTTATGCCAATCCATTTTGCTATGGGATATGTTGGAAAGAGAATTTGTGAGTGATACCATGATCACGATTGTATTCTGCAAAGGTGGAACTATTGTTTTCGTGTCACGCCCTAAATCCCCCTAGGAGAATGTGAAACTTTGGCACGTGACTTACTTGACTTAATCTATTTAATGAGCTTTAAAGGCATACCAAAATATGAACTTAAAACTTTCTTGAATGGAATAACATTTAATATCTTAATTGAACATCAATTTAAATCTGTAATTAAATTGAATATAAATAATCATCCATCATTATTCTCAACCACCCAATAAATCAGAACATAAATCCATAATAAGTCAATTACATTCTCTCTAGAAATTCCAACAATTTCTAATAAACTAAAACAATAGTAAGACCATCCATCGAGATCCCGTTCCTCTTCGGGATGATCACCTACAAGATCTGTTTTTACGTACTCCTCTTCAACCCAACGCTTTGGGGCACAAATATCAAATCCCGAACCTGCCGACAATAAAATAATCGGTTAAGTATCAAAGTCGCTCTATGTATAACAACCCATAGTAAACAATATCATAACATTAGCATGCATACATGTAACAGTTCGATTATAGTTCACATACATAAATCAGAGTACATGAAGATCATTTCTTTTCAATTCTTACATGTGTCCAGTTGTGCTTTTTTTCTTAGTTTTTTGACTTATCTTTCTTGTCTTACTTTCCTGACTTGTCTTTCTTGTTCCGTGAGTGAATTCAACAAACATGTATTGTGCAATAACTTAAAATAACTTTACTCCATATATAGGTAGAAACTAACATATACTCTACTTACCGAGGTACCACATGTTTAGCACATTATCCGATATATGCCTTATCACATTATTTGGTACGCACGGCTTAGCACATTATTCGGTGCACATGACTTGCTTATGATTAACTTTCTTGGCTGCTTTTGCCTTGATCTTAGACTTATTGGTACTCGGGTAGTGCAAAACGCAAAACTCAAGAATGCACCCATTCTTGTGTACTCATATACTTGTGTAATTACTTGTAGTCGTGCTTTTCATTATGCTTGTGCATATCATATTATCATGGGTGAGTGAATGAACAATGATACACTCTCGGTTAAATTGCACCTTAAATTATCAGTCAAGGGCTCTTGAAGATCCATCATAACGACTCATGCCGCCATGATAACACTCCTAGCAATGCAACCATAATTCAAAGCTTATTTTAACCGAACATATATCACACATGTAACTTGTACATCATATATAAAATCCGGACATATCATAAATCTCATGATTGGTAAATTAAAGCATGCACAATAGGGTCTTTATAATAAAATTATGAAATCAAATCAAACTCCATATATCAATTTCATGTATATATTTTCATACTTTCAATTTGACTAAAAATCACTCTCACAAATCGTCACAATCTTATGATAATGATCATAAATCTCATATGTTGGATTTATGAAATGTTTTTTTTTTGCTTCGTTTATCGATAAAAAAAAAACATTCCGTCAATTCAACATATATCCCTTCCTCAATTCTCCATGATATATACACCACAAAATATTCCCTTTCCCCTTGTTAGATCATACATAACGGAATTATAATAAACCTCTCTAGAGATCATGAAAATCTTACATGACAGATATACATAATATAAACATGCTTTGTTCAATTTCTTACCTTGAATCTAAATATTTTCTTCTTATTTACATTAATGATTATTCTATTGACAGAAGGGAATCCATATTTAGGTTATTCAGGAAAATATTGCATGAGGGGTGATCAAAATCCTTTGATCTTCTTTTTAATCATTTTCTTTACATAGATCTTGTCATTAAATCCATACTTTAAATTAATAGTTATACAATTGAGAACTAGGGGAAATTATTTACCTCTCTTGATCGCTTCCCTACGATCTTACGCTTGTGAATGTGTCTCGATCTAAATCTTCATGTCCCTTTCCTTCTTCTTTGGTTGAATCCTTGAAATCTTTAGGTTTCTTTATTTGAATATCTTAGAAAATCCTATTTTCTCTCCCTTTTAGGTTTAGGAGGCTCTGGGAATTCTAGACTCACGAATTAGAGATTATATATAGGGTTGGAAACCCTAAGGAGTTAAAAAAAGTAGGAAATTCGCGTTTTCCCGAAACATATCCCATTCTGGGCGATCGATCGCTTCCCCCCTTTTTTTTATCTGGAACTTGCTCCGGTAATTGACTCGATTATCGGAATTTGACGATTCAAGATGCGTTGGAAATGTTATTCGAAGGGGAATAATTTCTTGTCTAATAAAGATGTCCTAATTTCAAGTCTTTGGAGGTCAAAATGTCCCATGAAGTTGAATGAATGTGAGAGAGAACCCCGAAACATTTGGGTTAGTACTGTGAACTCAAGGTTTGAACCCTACACTTCTAGAAGTTAGAAAATAAATACATTAACCTGGTTTTAGGCAATGTGATGACCCCGTAAACCCGAAACTTTTAATGTAATAATAATGATAATAATAATAATATTTAATAACTATTATTATTATATAAGGAGCAACTCATAGTCTTACATTTTTTTGATATCTACAATATCATGCAATTGCATCACAAAAATGGCTAATAAAGAATGAGATATTTGAGTTTCTACATTTAGGCATTCCACATTAATTCCAAATTTTTGAATGTCGATTTCGTTCGACATGTCGAGCCGTGAAAAAAAGATATATAGGTGATATATTGCAAAATATATCGTTTATCGATGATTTTTAGAAAAATGGAAAAACAAATGGGGTAAAATATGAAAATTTATAGTGAAACTTCAGGAAATGTTAAAATAAGTGTTAATACACCTTTTAGAATAAAATATTTAAAAAGTAATAATGTACATAAAAGATACAATGAGAAGATAGCAAAGATGTGCGTTGACGAGTGACGATAATGTATGATTTATTCATGATTCATTCATTTCTCAATTAATCATAAACTCATAATTTATAAGATTTATAATAATACAAACATACATAATATTTAGTATTATTTAATAATTTTATATATCAATTTTAGTAAAATAAGTTACGTTATTTAGTCGATGTTACTATGTATATTATTTAGACTTATTAGTTAATAATAATAATAATGATAATGATAATGATAATGATCATGATCATGATCATGATCATGATCATGATCATCATCATCATCATCATCATCATAATATAACATTATTAAAATTCATAACTAAATAAAATACCATGAATTTCAAGTATAATCCATAAAATAGAAAAATGCCTTATATTAAAATTTTAATACTTTTTTTTTGGAATTGAGTGTATAATATAAATTAATATTAGTTTTTAACATATAAATTTTGGTTATATAATATACTTTTTTACATTGCACATCATTTTTAGAAATTTTTTGTAATAAAAATAGTATGTTAAGTTATAAATTATAGTTAAGTGATTAGTCAAAGTGTTAGTATATTTAAAAAAAAGCACTTATAAGCATAATCTTATTACCTATAAATAATTTTAATTTATAAAATATTATTAATAAATTTTTAATAAGCTCTTATGGGCATGATTTGCTAGAGACAAGAAATTATGTTGCAAAATAGTTGAATTTTTTTTAATTAAAGCCTCTAATTGAATTATCCTTTTTTATAATTTATAAAGAGAGTGAAAATAGATTTATTCTTTTTAATTTCAGGTTAAAACCCTTAAAATCCTAAGCCCCCAATTTTTAAAGAGAGTGAAACTAGCAAATTAGCATTACCCTTATTATGTTAAAATACTTAAAATGGAAGTATGCTTAATGAGAGTGAAATTAGCATTACACTTGTTAGGTTAAAGCAATTAAAATGGAAGTATGTTTAATGAGACTTGGAGTGACATTAGCATTACTCTTTACGGGTTTAAAACATGAGTGACATTAGCATTACCCTTTAAGGGTTTAAAACAGGAGTGACATTAGCATTATCCTTTTAAAGGTTTAAAATACAAGCCTTCGATCATTTCTCTGAGCAAACCCAACCAAAAAAAAAAGAGTAGAGCTCTGAAAAGGAAGAGGGGAGAGGGTGGCTCAACCTCAGAGCTTAGCTTGGCATTGGCTTTGCAATCGGCGACGGCGAAGGCGACGGTGACGGCACAGGCATGTACCCACGGCTACCTCTTCTTCCTTCTTTCTTCTCTACTGTTCTGAACTTTTTTTTTTCTTTTCAAAATCAAACTTGATTCCAAGGGTTTTGCTTGATATCGGGGAGTTATCGGAGATATATCGCCGATATCAGCAATATATGTGTAGATGCATCGGTCATCGGCGATACAGACAAATATCGGTGATATATCGCCGATATTATCGACATTGCGAACCTTGATTAATTCCCATAGGAACATATATATTAAAATCAGTTACATTTTTCTAAGAAATTCATATATATGTAAATTTGGGTCTTACATACTCCCCCCTTAAAAAAATTTAGTCCTTGAAATTACATGCCTTAAACCAACAAATGAGATATTTTTCTCGAAATATTCTAAGTGTGGCAATCAAGTGTACAAGCCACTTACTCATATAGTACACACATCTATCGCACACAATCATATTAAATATAATATAATAACCCTAATATAGCATAAAATTTACTCATTCTACTAAGACGTCTCATTTAAGGTCATCCTAGGGTAGGAAGTACTTTGCATCACATCATCAGATGTTTGAGCATTTTATTTTGAGCTGACAAAGACTTTGCCTTGGGTGGTTGGATGAGGCGGTTGAGGTGACCTCCTTGGATGGATAGAGCTCACGATCACTTAGTTATAAAAGGGGAGAAGTTATTACGTATTATACTTAAAAGAATCTCATGTAATAATTATTATTATTTTTCTTTCTTTTCATCTTTGACTATAATAAAATTTGTAATAATTTTTTTTTTCTTTTAATCTTTTAATATAATAAAACTTATAATATTAAAAAAAATCCATGTTAATCATACAAGCTATTTTATTTATTTGTTTTGACTCTTATAATAATACTTATTTATATATATTTAAAAAGAAACCTATGTAATCATTAAAGTCATTTTTTATTTTGCCAAATAAGTGTCAATCTTACCTTGCATATGTGAAACTCACGGCCAAGAGATTTCTCTCCCTTATCATGTCACGGCCACCGTGTTTGCAATGGAAGTCAATTGGTAAGAGAGAGAGGATAATAGTAATATACCTATAAAAGACTACTTTCTTGCTTTTTTTTTTTTTATAATTGCAATTGTTGGAATTTAATAAGAAACCTCATTAATTCTAAAAGAGACCGCACAACTATAATATATATATATATATATATGTATATATTTGGGCAATGAATGCTTCATTTGTAAGTTTTAATAACTTTTCTAATCCTCATTACTTGTTTCTCAAGCAACAAAACATAAAGATAAATTTAGATTAGAAATTAATTTAGTTTAAGTTTAAAAATTAAATCTCAATTAATTTGAAAGCTAAATTAGATAGAGATGGTAAATGTCAAACTTTTCATTCTCTACCTCTCAAACTCTAGCTCTTTAGTGTTTAGGAGACATAAACTTACAAATTTGGGATTTTAACTGAATATTTATAGGTTTAAACCCGAGCTTTTATGTTTTCCCGCAAGGAATCACGTGTCTACCCTTGCTATGTAAAAGTTGATCGGATTCTCATGTTTTATTCTTTTTATTTTATTTTCCTTATTTCTGCATACAAGTAACATATTAAATTAATCTAGAAGGTTTTTTTTTTTTTGCATACATCACTTGAATGACACAATTATCGATAAATAAAAATTTGGATCTCCTAGCAACTAATGTGTTCCAATCCAGGCAACACAAGTACGATGTACCACAACCGTGATAATTGCACTACCAATTGGAGTGACAATAGACAGTATTTTTGTTACGAAGGAATGTGTCGAAACCTATGTCAGTTAGCACATCCTCTAGGTACTAATTGATCAGTAAGGTGAATAAGATTTATACCTAACTAAGTGTTGCAATTTGGTGCACAATCATATATCATATAATATATCATGTTTCAAATATAGTAACATAGTAACATATTTACAATTATCATAAAAATTTCATACTTAAAATAAAATATTAGATAATAGCAACCTTGGTTATTGTGCCTCATTACGAAAGTTTTCAGAGCAAATAACAAACCATACGTACAACTTGAGAAGAATCTTAATATAGACTTATAACGAATTTTAAGCTTAAGCCTTAAAGAATTTAAATCTTATTCGCTCAGGGTTTTCCTTCTAATATACTTAATCCTATAGAACCGAATGCATTAGCTTTGTCGTTATTCGACCCAAATTTAAGAATAACTCGTAAGTCTCACTTGGACACTAGTCATCCTAACATATAATTATCACTTTATCATACTGTGATAATGAGAATTTTCTTATTCACTCGTTTTACCCTCTCGGGTGTGAAGATGTTTTAGAGTCGCCACCTATGCATTTAGGAGGGATAAGTCCTCAGGATTTGGATAAAGTCTTGGTCTACGATTCGAGATTTAGGGAAGAGGTTCGGTTAAGTCCGGGGATGGTGTTAGGCACCCCGAGGCTTCCACTTTACAATAGCTTCCTACTCCCTAGGATTAAGCCAATTAATGTCAAAGTTTTGTTAAAATACCTAAGTATTTAAAATAGGACTAATCTAAAAAAGATAAACTAAACTAGGGTCGAACCCGGGTTGAGTTGCCTACGTACTCACATTGGGGTGAGATCAGACCGAGTGTAGTTCTAGCACATTAGCCCGTGCCAAGGTTAGGGGGTGTCTGTGCGCACCAATGGTGGCTAATGGACCTAATTCGGGGGTTAGGGTTTTGTTGACCGAGTTTGGTCAAGTGCAAGGTATTGGGCCCTGTAGGCCAAGGAGTAGTCCGGTAGACTAGGTTTTGGGCCCAGTAGGCCAAGAGAGGAGAGTCCGGTAGGCTAAGGCAAAGTTTGACCAATGTTAGGGTTACTAATTGAGGTTAGATCAAACTAACCATGGTTAGGATTGCTAATCAGAGTAAAAAGGTCCAAAAATTGACTTTTTGGACTATTTGGATTTTTTGAATATTTTTGGGATTTTTCAGATTTTTTTCCAAGGTTAAGGATCGCTTAACCATGGTTAAGAGGAGGTTACTGTGGTTAGGGCTGCTAATCAGGGTTAAATGGTTGAAACAGACCATTTTTGGGCTTAGAATATTTCTGAGTATTTTTTCAGATTTTTGTTGGTTAAGGGTTTTTTAACCATGGTTAAGAGTTAACTAAAGATGGGGTTTGACTATGGTTAAGGGTCCTAACCAAGGTAAAAATGACCACAGAAGGTCATTCTGGAATCTTCAGATTATTTCTGATTTTTTGAAGATTTTTCCAAAATTTTGTGGGATGAGGGGTGCTTAACTATGATTAAATGTTAACCACAAGTGGTTTTAACCATAGTTAAGGTCTGGTCAGGTCAGGTTAGAGCCCAGGGAGCATGGTAGGGCCTAGATTGGCCTCTTACCTGGTCTGGGTCTTGTGCAAAGCCCACTAGAATAGCAAACAGGGAATTGCGGTAATTTCTTTGCCATAATTCCAAAACAGTGTTGTTTTGGAATGGCAGTAGAGAGTCTACCGCCATGTACAGTATGCTGACTGCAGTGATTTTGCAGGGCTGTAACTGGAGTTAGGGGATGAGTTAGAAGAAACTGAAGCTACAGGGGTGTAGTTTGAAGTCCAGGAAAGACCCTGGGCCTAGGGGGAGGTCGCATGTGGGCCCCACAGTGGCTTGAAGGCGGCCTGGTCAAAAGTCTGAAATGGCGGTAGATGGACTACTGCCATTAAGCCAGTTTTCTTTTAAAGCAAAACTAACCAGGGTTAAGGGCGTGGTTAGGGTCTGAAATGATCAGGGAAGTTAGCCAAGGGTCAGGGAAGTTTAACCATGGCCTTGGATTGGACCAAGGCCTAACCTAACTAGGGTTAAAGGGGGCCTATAACATAAAGGTTTGAAAATGGCGGTAGTTATTCTACCCCCATTACTTATTTTTCCTAGAAAACAAATTTTTCCCTCACGGGACTAAACCAGTGGACCTCTGGGAGATCCCTCATGGACTGAGGGTTCCCCAGAGCCTAAGGGGTGGTCTGAACATGCATGGGGGTCTTGAACCCGTGTACAAAAAACCCTCAAGGGGTTCCCTATGCTTACGGGAAGCCATAGGGACCTTATCCTTGGTATGCAATGGATAAACATGAAATATGGGACCCCTAGAATAGGACCAGGGGTCCCTTACAATGATAAGCAAAATAAAAGGGAGGAGAGTAGGGCTGTTACCCTCGTATAGTGACTGCAGGAGATTGAGCTGGACTGTGGAGGATGAGCAGCGGGTGGTGGTGGCTGGCAGTGATGCTAGGCGAGATCTGGGGTGGCCTAGGTCCTGGCTAAGTGGAAGCTAGAGCTTTAGGTAGGGTGTCGAAGGGCTAACCGAATGGAAGCAAGGTTTTGGTATGGTGAAAATGGAGTCCTCTGAACCCAAGGTGGAGGGGGGTCTTTATAGGATGAGGGGAATAGGCCAGGGGTCTTCTGGGCATTTTCCCAGGAGTGGGGAACCAACTGGAGTGAGCCAGGGCAGTAGGGGGGCTGCTGATACGAGTTTCTGCAAACTCAGGTAATGGCGGTAATTCCATTACCGCCATTCTTGAAGAAGGGAAACAGGTAATGGCGGTAATTGGATTACCGCCATTAACTGACTTTGCTATTTTGGGCTAAACCCCCACACACTTAAGCCGCGAGTCACTGTTCACCAACCTAAAATGAGAAATGGCGGTAAAGTTATTACCGCCATTCTCTGAAATTTGAATTTTGGGCCTGTGGGCCCCACCCTAACGACTCCTAAGGGCTTGTGGGCCCCTGTTTGGGCCCACAGGGGGTCTGGGCTCCAATTTTGAGGGTATGGGCTTGCCAATGGGCCTTGAGCTCATAAGGGTTAGTGTAACGACCCAAAATTTTAATAGAATAAAATTATGCGTTTATGGGTCCTTAACTGAGGTTGATTAGTTAAGTGTTTGATAAATTTGTGGAAAATCAGGTTTGAAGGCGAGGAGCTTCACCTTGGGCGTTGATCTTTTTCCCGAACACGTTGGCAGTGTCCGTTTTTTTGCCCTTAGACGTCTCGAAAAGCACGAAAGTAAAATCCCTCTCCATCTCTTCTCTTTTGCCCTTATTTAAGCTACTTTATTTATGTGGAATGGTTTAGTGATATTATGTGTGGATGGAAAAAAGTCGGAGACCTTATGAATGATGTATGGATGAGATGGATGGGAGTGAAAATGGAGCAGAGGGATGGAGTCCTCGGTTTCGAGCTGTTTCTAGCTCGGAATTTAGGCTTAGTAGTGTGATTTGCGATAGATCGCAGGGGAAGTGCGATCGATCGCACCACAAGAAGTTATGAGAGCCTGATTGGGCTTCTATATGTGTGATGTGATGTGATTTTGACATTGTAAGGCAATGGTAGGGTCCATTGGCCTGGTTATGTTCTTTATCGGAATAACTGTGTGATGTTGTGTTGTTTGAACATGGTAAGGCGATGAAATAGTTCATCGGTCGAGTAATGTTCCACATCGGAACGGTATACCATCGGACTTGGTCCACGGGTGTGAGGTCTAACTGGTTCAATTATTCAAGCAGGACTTGAATAATTGGGGATTTTCTATGTTAGAAAACTTAACCTACGTGAAATGCTGTCTGTGGTCCCTCTGTGGCTAGGTTTGGAGAGGCGGTATCTATTATGAGCCCGGGTTCCTCCGTGATAGATAGTTAGGAGAGTTAGGACGGCATTGGGCCATGGGCTCAAGGTTGGATTGGGGTCTATGGACCCAGTGATGTATTGAGTTTACGAACTCAATGATGTTACCTTGAGGGGGCATTGGCCTGTGTCGACAGGTATGCATCCAACAGAGGCTGTGATGATATATGATAGTAGCTGTCAGAGGTGTTGTGCCTGATAGGATTTGATGTCAGAGGTGTTGTGCCTAGCAGAGGTTAATGTCAGAGGTGTTGTGCCTGACAAAGGTTAATGTCAGATGTGTTTTGCCTGACAGGATTTGATGTCAGAGGTGTTGTGCCTGGCAGAGGTTAATGTCAGAGGTGTTGTGCCTGACAGAGGTTAATGTCAGATGTGTTTTGCCTGACAGGATTTGATGTCAGAGGTGTAGGATTTAATGTCAGAGGTGTTTCCTGGTTATTAGATGGGTGTTCCTGACATGTCAGATGTGTTATTCCTGGCAGGTTAGATGTGTTCTTGGTAATCAGATGTGTTTCCTAACAAGGGTATCATGTCAAAGGTGTTATGCCTGACAGAGTGATATGTCAGATGTGTACCTGATAGACAGGTGTTTTCTGATGGTCAGGTGTTTCCTGTTAGTCAGAGGTGTGTTCCTGGCTTGTCAGATGAGTTTCATTTTCCTAACAGGTTGGATGGGTTTCCTGGCTATCAGATGTGTAACCTGACTGATCAAATGTGTATCCTGACAATCAGATGTGTATCCTGGGGATCAGATGTGTTTCCTGACAAATGTGGTTGTGTGTGTGTCGGTGTTCATATAGAGGAAAAATATAAAGTAAATGTCAGAGGTGTTGTTCTGACAGAGTGTGATATGCCAGAGGTGTTGTTCCTGACAGAGTATGATGTGTCAGAAGTATTGTTCCTGGCAGTTATCGGGTGAAGACCCGGGTTATGTGTAGAATATGATGATTTAAGGATTAATTGGGTCGACATACCCATTGATTGGTTATAATCGGGAGAAGTTCCGATTGGTTGATAATTGAGTCTGTGGACTTATGGATAGAGGTTGTACACGGGCGAAGGCCCAGTCGATCGAGTCTATTGACTCAAGGATCAAGCGTGAGCGGTTATCTGAAACAGTAACCTGGTGTCGTGGACAATGACTAGATGAATTTGATAACTTGGAGGTTGGGAACCTTGAATAGGGTGAAATAGCCCTGAGTAACCTCGGGTAACGAATTACGATATTATTATAAATATGAGAATTGTACTGTACTAATATATCATTATTGATGAATGTTAATATGTGGAAAATAGTTTAGAAGGACTGTGGATTTTTGCTAGGCTTTATAGCTCACTCCACTTTATGTCTTCAGATTCTGGAGCGATTGTAGATTAGAAGGAGCTACGCTTGATAGAGTCTAGAAAGTGTTCTGGCGCAGTTATGGTGCCAAAGTAAGGACTACTGTAGCCAGTGAGGTAACGCATTTGCTTATGATGGGTTATTGTGATGATCAGTTGTTATTGCTTATGTAAGCTCATAAGAAAAGTTCAAAATTCCCTCATTTTCGCGAATAAAGTCTTCCACATGCATGGTTATGACGAATGGGCACGCGTCTCGGAACTTGATTCTTTAGGCGCGAGTTCGGGGCGTCACAATTGGTATCAGAGCTAAAAGCAATAACCATCATAACAAATCGTATTAGTTATCGGGTCTAATTGTATATTAGACTCAATTAGGACCATCGTACACTGCCGGTTTTGAATCAAATGATGGTTTGAAACCTTGTGTATACTCTTAGGAGTGAAAGCTGGAGATATAGATCATCTCCAGGAGAGTGTAAGAGGAAGTCTTACTATGCCAAAAGGGAATTAAACATTATTAGCCTAAGTAGGATAGATGAGTGAAATATTTTTGATATCTTTGGATGTCATTTTGATTTTGATGTCCTTATTACGAGATAATAAAACGTTGTTATTTTCGTAATAGGAATACGATGCCGCCGAGACGAGCACCTGGAAATACTCTAGTAGGAGCATTTAAGGCCATCACTGCTCTAACCGAATTGATCCAACGGCAACAGAGTGGTAACCGTGTCTCTATTAACTCAGAACAAGAGCAAGGGAACGGTAGTAGACTTGAGAAGTTCAGAAAACTTAGACCAAACTCATTCTCTGATGCCACCGATCCATTAATGGCCGAAAACTGGATTCGAGAGCTCGAAAAGATATTTCGAGCGATGACGTGCCTAGAAGAGGTTAAGCCAAAGTTAGCAATATTCATGTTGGCAGGAGAGGCCGAGCATTGGTGGACGACTGTTGAAAGGACAATTTCAGACGATCAAAAGCCTATCTTCTGGGGAAATTTTGTGGAATTGTTTTATCAGAAGTATTTTTCGATCTCCATGAGGAAGATAAAGGAGATGAAATTTCTTCAGCTGACTCAAGGCAACATGTCAGTCAGTGAATATGAACAAAAATTCAACTAGCTCTCCCGATTTGTAGCAAGATTTGTTGAGGATGAACAATGAAGAGTTAACATATTCGAGGATGGATTGAAGCCAACAATCAAAAGAAAACTGGCAGTTTAAAGGTTTACTTCATTCTCAGAGATTCTGAGAATTGAAAAGTTACATAAAGACATATTGGAAGATTTTAGAATATTCGCAGAGAAAATGCTTCAGTGGAAATGAAAACATCAAATTTTGAGCGTGATGATCGAGACCTGCGAACTGAAGCCTACCTAGGGTTTAGGGTTTACATAGGGCTTGGCTAGGGTTTAGTTAGGGTTTGCCTAGGGTTTAGGGCTTAACTAGGGTTAGGCCTAGGGTTCTCTTAGAGTTAGGTCTAGGGTTTGACTAGGGTTTGACCAGGATTTACTTAGGTTTAGGTTTAGAGTAGGACTTAGCTGGGGATAACCATGGCTAATGGTGTTTTAACCATGGTTAAAGCAGGGTGTAAAAATTTGGTGCTTACACATACAAAACTCATAATAACCTATAATAACACATAATACCATACAACAACTTTTATTAACATACAATTGCATAACATACCTAAATCCTAGCGAACCTAATGACACCACATCCATCATTATATCAATCCAGATTTTAGACTAATCAATTTGTCTATCTTGAAAGACAACTAAGCCCTATACGTACCTAATTCCTTTGTTCTGATACCACCTCTATCACGGCCCAAAATCTTCCTTAGGAGAATGTGGAACTTTGACACGTGACTTATTTGACTTAATGTATTTAATGAGCTTTAAAGACATCAAAATTTGAGCTTTAAAGACATCAAATACTCCTATAATTCAGTCCAAGTCTGGACCAACAGAACATATCCAAAAATAAGGAGTGGACAAGTCCCACTCTCAACATGCACAAATTATAAGTATGATCCCTCTCACTCTCTCAACAGAAATCAAAGTCGAGCCGCTTATCTAGCGATCCATCATCCTGGTAGTGGTCCGTAGAGGGCTCCGGATCATAGTATTCTTCCTCTAGCCAAGGCTCCGTACCACAAACGTCAAATGGAACACGTGCACCTGCCGAAGTCAATAATCGGCTGAGCATGAAATACTTAGTGATATACAAACTACTAACTAACAGTGAATAATATCATGAACATGCATAAGCTTAGAGAATAACATTCGTGAAAGTAGTTACACAAATCATTTTCTTAACAGTATTCATGTGAAATCAAAACTAGGTAAATCTTGTCATGTGATAATCATGTTTCTTATGAGTTCTTATGAATTCTTGTGAAAGTTGGGATTCCTTGTGAGGATGCGCGGATCTGAGTATGTATGATTTTCTTGTAAACTTGCGAGCTTGTGAACTTGTGAGCTTGTGAAACATGACTACTTGTGAGTCCATGTATAGTGGGATTCCTTGTGAGTTTTGAAACGATCTTAGAACTTGTCACTTACCAACCCATAGTTGGCCTTATCACTTGTGAGCTTGTGAGAATTCTTTTAATCAAAACCTTACTTATGAACTTTTAGAAGTACCCTTTTCTTGTGAGAAATCATCGGATCATGCGAGACTTGTAAACATCATGCTAGACTTGTGAACATAAGGTGCATGTAGTACTCGTGAATCTCATGGTGAACTTAGAAAAAAAACTTGTAAACATGGTGTCATATTCATAGAATTTCAATAATAGTGATAGCTTACATCTCATATACCAATTATCATCCAATCAATCAAAGAACAACCTTAAACATGGTATTTTGCCTTAAAAGTAATAGCACAAGGTAGGTAGTAAAGTGTACCTTAAAAGGAAGTTTTTTACACTTCTGTGGAACAAAAATCAAGTTTGAGGAAGCTTGGTCGAAGCTTTGAGTATCCTGAACCTTAATTGGAAAACAAACCAAAAACCCATCTTTTGATTTAAGAATTTAAGAATCACCTTGGGTAGAAAACTCAAGCTCTAAAACACCAAAAATAGTAAAATACCAACCTTAGAAGCAAGGATTTAGCTTCACTTTAGTCTGAGGAGAACGGTTTGAGAAATCAAAGTTTTTTTCTTCTTCTTCTCTTCTTCAATATTTCAAAAATCCAAGCTTAGGGTTTGAATAGATCAATCCCACGAATTCAGATCTTATTTATAGTTCTAGGGTTGCCAAAACCCTTAAAAGTCCTCGAAAATATCTCAAAATATCTCCCGAGGTCGGTGGAAGAGTTCTGAGCTGTTACAGGGTCTTTTTGGCCATTTCGGGGCCGACTCGTTGACGAGTGATGCTCATTCGTCGACTAGTGAAGGGCACTCGTTGACTAGTGAAGACAATAACTCGCTTGAGTTTTTACCGCTTCAGTAATTTGACCATAATTTTGACTCTCTTATCGGATTTTGACGATTCAACTTGCGTTGGATTCTTCTTTCAAAGGGGAACAACTTTCATATTTTGCAAAATTTCTAATTCTTCTGTATTCATGGACCAAATTACACTTAAAGCTGACTGGTCCGAAAATGAGTTTCAGCAGCCCAGATTTTTAGCAGACTCGTTTCCGGAAATCTGACGTTTGACCCAACCTCGACTCAAAATCTGAAAAAGTGATAAACATGAACCTTGAAGAGAGTTTCAATACCTTTCCAAAAATTTAAGAATCACTCGATTCCGATCAGCGGTGAGAATTCTAGAGCTCTTTAAAGTTGAGGGTATGTTTAGGCATCCATTTATTTGACACTTGGAGTATGTTATACTCTCATTTTTCATTTGTCCCTAACCCCCAAAAACATTTTCCATACATATTTTGATTCATTCAAAACCTCCTTTCATTATAAAACATGAACCCACAATTTCGTTAAGGCTTTAGGCCTTGAAGACACTATTCACACACTATTCACTTACAACCCTTTAAGCACTTAGGGTATTTTATACCCTTGCTTTTACCCGCTTAGAGTATTTCCTTTACCCTTCCTTTGCACACTAACACCACTTAATTTCTTCTAGAGTCCTTTTTATCTTTGCTTCATCACCCACATACCTCGAGTCATGCATACTCTTTGTTTAAACTCCCAAGGACTTAGAGCATTACATACTCTTGGTTTCAATGCACCGACATACACCACACATATTTCTATCCAACAACACTCCAGGTAAAAACCCTCCTTATCATTTTTCTATAACATCATAACAATACAAAAAGACTTTTGGCCTTCAACCCCAATGCTTTGACACTATTTACAGCATTGTGAAATTGATTCCCGGGGTTTTACATTCACACTTGGGTTATTTTATAGTGTTTAGATACTTAGAGTATACTTATACTCTTGTTTTGAGACTCAACATACACATATAAAATCCCACTTCACTTTCCTCAAACCAAGGACCCATGGAAGGCTTTAGGCCTTTGCATACCCTATGCAAGTTTACTATTCACTGTCCTATTCACATGAACAGGGAACCCAAATTCCGGGGCTCTACACATTTGGGATGATCACCTGTAAAATCTTCCTTTACGTACTTCTCTTCAACTCAAGGCTCCGGGTTACAAATATCAAATCCCGAACCTGCTGACAATAAAATTATCGGTTGAGGAACAAAGTCACTCCACGTATATAACAACCCAAAGTAAAGAATATCATAACATTAGCATGTATACATGTAACAGTTCAATTATAGTTGATATACATAAATCAGAATGCGAAAACATTTTTTTTTTCAATTCTTACATGTGTCCACTTGTGCTTGTTTTTCTTACTTTTTGACTTTTCTTTCTTGTTTTACTTTCTTAACTTGTCTTTCTTATTCTGTGAATGAATTAAACAAACATGTATTGTGCAATAACTCTACTATATATATGGGTAGAGTCTAATATATAGTATACTCTTCTTACCGAGGTACCACATGTTTAGCACATTATCTGGTGCATACGGCTTATCACATTATCTGGTGTGCACGACTTAGCACATTATCCGGTGCACACAACTTAGCACATTATCCAGTGCGCACGACTTGCTTATGATTAACTTGCTTGGTTTCTCTTACCTTGATCTTAAACTTATTGATATTCGGGTAGTGCAAAACTCAAGAATGCACTCATATTTATGTACTCATTTACGTAATTACTTGTAGTCATGCTTTTCATCATGCTTGTGCATATCATATTATTATGGGTGAGTGAGTGAACAATGATACACTCTTGGTTAAATCGCACCTTAAATTATCAGTCAAGGGCTCTTGAAGATCCATCATAACGACTCATGTCGCCATGATAACACTCCTAACAACGCAATTATAATTCAAAGCTTATTTTAACCGAATATATATCACACATGAAATTTGTACATCATATATAAAATCCAGACATATCATAAATCTCATGGTTGGGTCTTTACCACAAATTTATGAAATCAAATCAAACTCCATATATCAATTTCATACTTATATTTTCATACATTCAATTTTACTAAAAACCACTCTCATAAATAATCACAATCTTATAATAATGATCATAAACATTCCATCAATTCAACATATATCCCTTCCTCCATTGTCCATCATACATACACCACAAAATATTATCTTTCCCCTTGTTAGATCATACATAACAGAATTATAATAAACCTCTCTCTAGAGATCATTGAAATCTTACATGAGAGATATACATAATATAAACATGTTTTAATCAATTTCTTACCTTGAATCTAAATATTTTAGGCTTATTTACATTGATGATTATTTTATTGATAGAAGGGAATCTATATTTAGATATTCAAGAAAATATTGCATGAGGGGTGATCAACATCCTTTGATATTTCTTTTAATCATGTTCTTTACATAGATCTTGTCATTAAATCCATACATTAGATTAATAGTTATAAAATTGAGAACTAGGGGTTGTTATTTACCTCTCTTGATCGCTTTCCTACGATCTTATGCTTGCGAATGGTCGTTCTAAATCTTTAAGTTCATTTCCTTCTTCTCTGGTTGAATCCTTGAAATCTTTAGGTTTCTCTCATTTAATCTCTTAGAAAGTCCTCTTATCTCTCCCTTTTAGGGTTAGGAGCCTCTGGAAACTCTAGACTCATGAATTAGAAATTATATATAGGGTTGGGAACCCTATAGAGTTAAAAACATAAGAAATTCACGTTTTCCCGAAAACATCCCATTTTGGTGATTGTCGGCGCTGGTGGGCGATCGATCGCATCGCCCCTTTTTTTTTAAATCCTGAACCTGTTCCGGTAATTGAACCGTAATGTTTGACTTGATTATTAGAATTGAACGATTCAAGATGCATTGGAAACGTTATTCGAAGGGGAACAATTTCTTGTCTAATAGAGATGTCCCAATTTCAAGTTCTTGGAGGTCAAAATGTTCTATTAAATTGGATGTGAGAGAGAACCTCGAAACATTTGGGTTAGTACCGAGAACTCAAGGTTTGAACCCTAGACTCCTAAAAATTAGAAAATAAAAACATTAACCTGGTTTTAGGCAATGAGATGACCCTGTAAACCCGAAACATTTAATTTAATAATAATAATAATAAGTTAATAAACTATTATTATATAAGGAGGAACTCACTATCTCACCTTTTTTTGGATATCTTCAATTTCATGTAATTGCATCATAAAAATGGCTTATAACGAATGAGATATTTAGGTTTCTACATCTAGTCATTCCACATTAATTCCCATAGGAACACATACATTAAAATCAAGTATATTTTTCTAGGAAATTTATATAAATGGCACGAATGCCGAAGAATTAAATTCGGGTCACTACAATTCGCCCCCTCCATCACTTTGCAAGAATCTTATTTTGGTGGAGAAATTTTTCTTAACTAGTTGTCAGAATCACATTAAAGAAGTGAAGCTTTCTAAATTTTTTTTGTCATAGGAAAAATGCAAGTGTACCTACTAAGTTATCAACAAAACTGATATACTATTGAAAGCAGAAGGACTGGCAATAAGGATGTACCCCAAATACCACTATGAACTAGAAATAAGGAATGTGGTGAGTCATATATGACTGTTCCAAAGAGAAGTTTGAGATTCTTAGCAACTCGACAATCAAAACATATGAAATGTTTTAAAGAATTAGCATCTAATGGGAGACAATTATTAGAAATCAGCTTGATAATCATTGGAGCAAAGAGGTGACCAAGTTGCCTATGCCAGGTTGAAGATAGAAGCATTATCATATTATAATTAAATCAATTCTTAATCAAATCTAATCCTAATCAAATCTAATATTTGATACTAATCTATTTGTGATGAGATATAACACCAATAATGTAGTGTATCTCATTGGCTTTATTACAATAAAACATTCTCTATTAAGAACCATGATACGATGAACGACCTACACCATGTAAGGACGTTGGTTGAAACGCTAAGCTAGCAATGGGAGGATGCAAGTGAGCTAAGCGTTGCTCATGTTGGATTAGGCATACACGAAGCTCCTCGAAGGAAATAGGCTTCACTCAGTTGGTTACGGTAGTGATGAAAGATTCATAGGAAATAAAATCAGAAATAAAATTACTCCCTTTCTTGATCGACTGTAATTCACCATGAAGGAGCATCGACTGAGCACAAGATTGTTGAGAGAAGGTATTCTCTAAGGCCTTTCAAATGGCTTGAGAAGATGACAAACCCACTTGTGCGTGAATACGCTTTGGGTTAAAGTCGCATTTAACCAGTTGAGAATAAATTGATCAGTTCTCCTCCAAAAATGGTAAGAGGGATTCGGTTGATTATCCAGGAAGGGTGATGAGGTTTGATATATACTTCCATCAACATATCCAAAGAGATCTTGAGAGATCAGAATATGCGTGAGCTAACTGTGCCATAAGAGATAGTGCGATCCATCGAGTTTGATGGATACGAACTGATTTATGTTGGTAATGTTCAATGACAATGGGTAATTTCCTTCTTTGAAAACTTTTCTATATTGGATGAGGGAGACGCCATTGATGAGGTTGAAGAGGAATAGCTTGAGCTAGAAGATCTCTGATATCATAAAGTATTATGAAGTTTGATGAAATCCTGATCGCATAGATCTGGTTTGTATTCTCAAATATATAGAGTTTGTGTTACACTTGGTTACAATCGTGAGTCTTGAGGACTCAGTTACAATAGATAGATCCAAAATTTTGATAAGCACCATCAGTT
Source organism: Tetracentron sinense (assembly GCA_015143295.1). NCBI lineage: Eukaryota > Viridiplantae > Streptophyta > Magnoliopsida > Trochodendrales > Trochodendraceae > Tetracentron > Tetracentron sinense. The sequence goes on from CM026574.1 coordinate 19,971,476, forward strand.
TGGATGGTGATGAGATTGGAATGCCGAGAATCCTATTCCTACTCTCATAGGATTCTAATAACAAGTTGATTGAAAATTAGAGCATATATAACTAGAGAATTGATGATAAAAAATCAAAGATCTTAGGTGATTATTATTCTACATGAGTTGTGATATACTAATAGTATGTTTGGTAATACATAAAAGAAAGTATGTATTTGAGGTGCATTTGCATCTTGTTAAAAAAATTACACAACTAACAGGAAATCCAAGCTAGAAATATGGATATAATAAGAAATGACGATTTTTTAATATAAAATTTTCATAAATTGACCAAAATGGCAATAAACTGTCTAGTCGCTTTAGGAAAATAAGTTCTATTTTGAAAAGTAAAGTTCACTTTTTGAATAGAGAAAATGTCTAATGTCTAAAACTATAGCTTCCAAACAGACATTTATCAAACAGTTTTGGTTCGATCGTAGCTCTAATTTTTTAGAATACATCAAATAGGGTTTATTTTTCAGATTTGCCAACCGCTAATTAAGAAAGTGTTCAAGTTTCTAAACAAATGTTTCCCTTCAAGGACTTTCACTATTAGGAACTTCCAATTATTTAAACATTGAAGAGGTCCACAATTGAGTTACATTAGTCAGTTTTCTTCTGTCTTTTCTTTTACCTTCACCCCTTACCATAGCGTCGTTGTCTGTAACCTCCCCTCATTCCTCATCTCCTTCATCTCATCAATTGAACATCACCCATTTCCGCTCTGTTAAAAACTCGATGGCCTTAAATACCTCTTGTGAAAAAGCGAGCTCTACCCTATCCTAGTCTCTCAAGACCTCTTCAGTTGTATAGATGGTACAATCTCAACACCTCCTACACTCCTTGATGATGGGCATGCCGAATCCAACATATTTGGATTGGCATCACTCTAGTAATTATGTCATCGATCAGTTGCCTTAATGCCACTTTAACTAAAGGCGTACTATCTATAAAGCTTTCCTCAACAATTCTCAAGAGATATGGAACATTTTCTGCATCAACCTTCACTCACCAATCCCAAGTTCACATGATGCACTTGCAACTTCTGCTATGCCCCTCATGGCCCATATTTTTTAAGGTTTTTATAATCTATATCTGAAAGCATCATGGAAATTCATTTTGGAAGGAAGGCATCATTGATGCGCTGATTGCCTTGAGACCTCAGCGTCAACATAGTAGAAACGAAGAAACCCGCGAAGCTCACTCCCTCTCCAAAGCCGACATGTCAGTTAGGCGATGGGAAGAAACCGGTTACAGTTGGAGCGGATAAATCTCAAAAGGACTCTCCAAATGTATTTTCTTAGAGAGTTTGTTTTTAGAGGATTTTTAAATCCTATTTCTTGTGATTTTGTTCTATTTTGAGAGAGTTAAAATGATTTAAAGAAAAATAAAGAAAAATTTCAGCAAAATAATTGTTTCAGTTCAGATCTTTTTTTTGCTCGGATGGGATAATTTTAATGGTATTTGTTGATCATGGATGGACCATTTTTTTGTATGGAATGTTTCCACACTAAGTTTACTCCATTTGGTTGAGATTTGAAGGTTCCATGATGATTTTGCTAGCATGCTCTTGTCGATTTTCATTGTTGAAGGGAATTTAATGCTTTGTTTGCTTATTACAACATCTTAGATTGTCGTTTTTGGTAATCTTAATACCATTGGCTAAGGTTTTGATGATGTTTTGATTACTTGGAGGTGTGCTTTAATTTTCCCTTAAAGTTTCTTCTATGGATGCTAAGAATCTTACTCCGTCGGCTCTTCCCGACTCTATTGTCCACTTTATTACCAATATTAAATATGGCGAAACTTTGTTGAGCATTTTATTGGGGGTCATTCTAAGGTGGGGTATTATGATTGTAAAACCCCTAAGCTGGAGACTGGTATTTCTGAGATTGCTACATATAATGCCGAAAATTGTATTATTTTGGGCTGATTGTTTAATTCTATGGAGTCTCAGATTCTTAGGAATTACATTTTCTCTAAGGATTATCATGAGCTTTAGGATGCTCTTACTCAGACTTATGCATTAGTGGAGAATGATTCTCGGATTTATCAACTTACTCATGAGATTGCTCACTTTCAGCGTATTTCTGATTATTTTGGGGCTCATTAGTGTATTTGGAAAGAATTGAGCCATTACGAGCCTCTTTCTGAATTGTCCACTGCTTCTGCAAAGGTTATGACGAAGCAAATTGAGCGACATCGTATTTATGATTTCTTTGGTAGCCTTCGGGCCCAAGGTTCAAAATATCGGCGATATATTTCGATATCGGAGGTCACCGATACGTCTACATGATGTTGAAAAAAAATTGCATGATTTCGGGAGATATCGCCGATATATCGGAGATATCGACGATATATCGCCGATATCGACCCAAAAAGATTGGAATAACAGGAAACCCACATGTTGAGTGGGGTTTATGCAGGCAACATTCCAAAAATGAGACAAATTTCGAATCAACCTTTGATTTAGCGGATAAAAAAAAAGGGTGAAATTTCAAAGAAGAGAAGGAAGAAAGATCAAAGAAGAATACATGGACTGTGGTTGCGACTTGCAAGAACTGAGACGAGGGTCGCCATCACCTTCGCCGTTGCCATCGCAGTCGTCGTTGTCGTCGCCGTTGCCGTCGCCGTCGTAACCTGAGCCACCGAAGGTCCGAGACTGAAGGTGAGTAAACCCTCTTCCTCTTCTTTTTCATCTTCTGGTCTTTTTTTTTTTTTTTTCCTTTTCTGTTGGGTTACGACTGTGGGAGAGAAGTCTTATGATATGGGCTTTTGCAAATGAGTTCCTTAAGTTTTCATAATTTGCAAATAAATTATTAATAATAACATATTACATATTAACTCAATATTGTTTCTTAATTAGCAAATAACCTAAGTTCCTTAAGACTTTTTGTTATCCATTTTAGTAAAATTACTATTATATCCTTAAGATATTTCATAACCTCACAAAACCCCCCTTAACCAGCCTTGAACTATGGTTAACAGGCGCTAGCTCTTGTGAATTTTGTTTTTCTAAAATCCTAGGTTAAAGGGGTGTTCCTCTTAACTCCCTTTAACTGTGATTAAGATTCATTAACCTTTAAGGTTAAAACATCTAACTTTGGTTTTAAAAAATAAAAAGAAATTAATGTCACCTTGGTACTCCCTTTATAATTTTGATTTCTATAATTTTTTTAAAACATTTTTTTTAAATATAGTGTTCAAGGGTTAAAATATGTTGTTAAAAAAAATACAGTATTCAAGGGTTAAAAAAATAAAGTGTTCAAGGGTTAAAAAAATTAAAATTTCTAAACTTGAATTTTATATTTTTTAAAATACAGTGTCCTTTTTTAACTCCCTATAGGCTATAATTAAAGTTAAAATTTATTAATTGTTAAGAATAACTAAATAAAGTATCTCACTTTAGTCTTGAGATTTTTTAACAGATGTGTAGTATAAAAAATTTCTACAAATGACGTATCATGTAAATAAATATACTATATGATAAAACAATATTTTAAAAACTAGTATTGATTTATATTAGACACCATATTAAAATTTTAATATAAGGTTTTATTTTATTTTAATGATATACGTGAAATTCATTGATATTATATTTAGTTATGAATTTTAATAATGTTATGTTATTCTTATTAATAGCTAATAATTTTTAAAATTAAAATTTTAAAAAAATATTATATTGGACAAGAATTATGTTTGTATAAAATTATATTGTAAAAGAATTATATATATTTAAAACAACATTTAATAGACCTAAATTACATCAAATAAAAAATTATATATATTTAAAACATAAACAAGAGTCCCGCACATCTAAATAAAATTTCATCAACTTCTTTTTACATAATTGCATCAATTTCACAATCAAATAAAATTAAATCAATTTCTTTTCTTCATAGTCAAATAAAATTACATTCACTCCTTTTTACATAATTACATCCATTAAAATTACATGAACTTCTTTTTACATAATTACATCCACTTCATAGTCTATTAAAATTACAATCGTCTTCATTTTCTCTTAATGCAGGGTCTCTGATCATTTAACCATTTCATCTCCTTTCCATATTGATTCAGTTCTGTAAAAACATTGAAAAAACATTGAGCTAATCAATTGCATATAGAAATAGTTTGAGAAACTAAATTAAATTTCAATTATTTATCAACGTTAACGTACATTCATAAGCTTTTCATATGTCTAAAACAATTAACATGGATAATCATTAAAAAAAAAAAAGAATCACGGGTTTTGGTACTTGGTTATAAAAATTATCGTCACTCGTCAGCGTACATTTTTGCTCTCTTCTCATTGCCTCTTTTATGTACATTGTTGTTTTTTTTAAATGTTTTTATTCTAAAAGGTGTATTAACATCTATTTTAACATTTCCTGAAGTTTCACTACAAAATTTCATGTTTTGCCCCATTTTTTGTCATTTTTTCCAAAAATCACCGATAAATGATATATCTTCCGATATATCTCCGATATATCTTTTTTTCACAACTCCGACATGTCGAGCGATATCGACATTTAGAACCTTGTTCGGGCCGAATTTGAACAGTTACGCACTCAGATCCTTTCCATGTCACCTCTGCCTTCTCTTTGATCGGTGTACTCCATTGTGTTCAGTTAGGAACGCTGAGGGTTGTTATGTCTTCAAGCTCTCCTCCGATGCTCCTTCCGGATCGTACTGCCTTTACTATTGATTTCTATTCTCCTCCAGGATGTGGTACGAGGACTGATAGGGGTCGTCAAGGTTATGGTGGACGTGGCAGATTTACTACTCCTTGTGTTCACTGTGATATTGTGGGATACGATCGTGATCATTGTTATTGTCTGCATGACTATCTTGAGGGTTATCAATCTCTTCTTATGGCTCATTGTACTATGACTCCTATGATTGATTCTTCGTCATCTCCCTTAGTTGCTGCGAGTGATCCTCTGGAGTCCTTGAGAGCTCAAGTTGTTGAGATGATCCACACTGAGTTCCATCTGCAGAGTGACTCTGATACTTCTGCTTCTTCCTCTTCACTTGTTGCCTTAGGTATCTATGCTCCCTTTGCCTATGTTGCCACTACATCGTTTTCTTCCCATAGCTGGGTAATTGATTGCAGAGCCACTAATCATATGATTGGTGAGTCACAGAGTTATGCCATTTATTCACCTCCATCTCCTACTGCCAAGGTTCGCTTGACTGATGATTCTATTACTCCTGTTTTAAGAGTAGGACACTTTCCTGTATCTCTATCTCTCTTTATCTCATGCTTTACATATTCCTCATTTATCGTCTAACCTTCTTTCAGTTAGTAGTCTTACCATCAAACACAATTGTTGTGCTACGTTTTATCCTTCTTATTGCCTCTTTCAGGGCCTAACTACTAAGATGATTATTGGTAGAGGCGTGAAAAGGGGCAAACTGTACTACCTTGATACTAATTATGCTCCTGATCGTGTTCTAGCTGCTGCCACTACTGTTTTTCCTTTTTCTGCTGATACTAATGATACTTATCGTTTATGGCATGTAAAGCTTGGGTATGTTGGATCTAAGACTTTGCGTTCTTTGATTCCTACTTTTAGTAAACTGTGTTTTTCATCAACTTTTCAATGTGATATTTATGAGCTTACTAAACATGTTCGCACTTTTTATCCTTCTCGTATACATAGATGTCATTCTACTTTTGAGTTTGTTCATTTTGATGTTTGAGATCTATCAACGATTATCTCCTCTATAGTAATGGTTTTTGTTATTATGTTACTTTTATCGATGATTACACTTGGGCTACTTGGGTTTACCTTGATTTGCTGAGTGATACTAATACGAATGGGTGTAAACCCGCTACTTCTCCCATGGATCTTAAGCTTTCTTTACATGATAGTGAGGATGATCTTCTTCTTGATCCTTATACCTACCAGCGTCTTGTGGGCCGCTTGATATATCTCACCCTCACTCGACCAGATATTACGTTTGTTATCAGGATGTTTAGTCAGTTTATGGATGCTCCCTGTGCTTCACACCTTATTGCTGTTCATCGTATTCTTCGATATATTAATTTTAAACCCAATTATGGACTTGTATATCGCTCACATGGGCATCTTGAGATATCCGGCTATATAGATGCCGATTGAGCCGAATCTCCTACTGATCGTCACTCTATTTCTGGCTATTGTGCTTTTTTGGGGGCAACTTGGTTGCATTGAACAATAAAATGCAACCTGTTATTTTTCGCTCTAGTGTCGAAGTAGAATATCAGGCTTTTGCTCATGGGACATGTAAAGTTTTGTGGCTTCATTCTCTCCTTTCCGAGTTTGGGTTTCCTGTTAAAGCCCATATGTCATTATATTGTGATAATGAAGTTGTCGTGAAGATTGCTTCTGTTTCTGTGCTTCATGAGAGAAAAAATCACATTAAAGATGATATTCATTTTCTTCGAGAGAAAGTTTGAGATTGTTCATTATCTCTTCAGCATGTTTCATCTTCTCAACAACTTGTTTACATCTTCACTAAGCCTGTTGGCTCTACTATCTCTTAGGCATGCTTAATGTTTATGCTTCAGATTAAAGGGGGGTGTTGATATATGTAATATAGAGGGTATATTTGTAAAAGAGTATATATTTAATGTTCTCTTATAAATGATGCTAGCTTTCTTTCCCTCACTAAGCAATTTACCCAAATGTCTCTTCTTCCTCTCCTCTCTTTTCTCTTCTTTAAACCCCCAATCTTTTAAACCCAATCTCCAACTAAATATAGACCCTTTTGCATAAAGAAAATCCTAATAGTTTTAATACTCTTCATCGATAAGTCCATCTTAATTAACATACAATAGAAGACAACATCAGATTAAAGGGGTTTGAAAGCTAGTTGTTTCTGCTTATTGCAAAAGTTAAAAATTACACTTCTATATAAAATATTTGAAAATTTTAGGCTACAATTTGAGTCTTCTCAATTTTAACCCATTGATAGGAAAACCACGTCTCAAAATAATTATATAAAGAATATCAAATGAAACTTTTTATATCGTTATTTTGCATAAAGGCTTTCTCACCAGTTAGTGAACTACGTGCAAATTTTCGTATTTTTCTAAGCACAAGAGAATGCATTCGGAATATTCTCTCGTTGCTATTCCCAAAATTTCAAAACATTGACAAATATTGAATTAATTTGAATGAAACTATCTAAATGTTAGATCTGATCCTAATACTTCTCATATTTCATTAAGAACATCAAATCAACTAATCATGTTCAAAAAAATAAATTTGCTTTAAAGATTCATATATATGTCATTTACCAACCCTGATGAAAAAAAAAACCAAATTACTAAAACATATCTCATTAACTACATCATTTCATTAATTAAAAGTACCAAATAAATCTTTTGGTATCTTCTTCCCTTCTTATCGCCAATTACTCCAAACCTGAAAGCATTAACATAAAAAGTCAGATGAGCTATGTAACTCAATAGTAACTCTCATTCTACTTTATTATTATTATAATTAATGTATAATATAGAGCACATTCATACATGCGGTTAACACAAGATAGGTGCAGAGCATGAAAGAATCATATTCTAAAATTATGAACTCTTCGGCTGATTTCTCCCAACTCCTGGGCATCCCAAATAAGATATCTTCTCTAATGGCTTTAAGGCCTTTTACCCAAAGATTCACGATCCTGACTTGCCCTTTAGGAGCTCTCATCCAAGGACTCAATGCTCTTTGTTAAGGCATAATATAATCTTTCGATCTAATATATTTTACTCACAAGCAAAAGAATTCTTCAATGATGCTTCTAATTTATCGTAAGCACGTTTACCTCTATATTTTTTTAATATTACGCATACACCTACCAAGAGAAATAAAATCAAACAAAATCTTATTTCTTATTCCATGCGTTGATTTAAATAGAAGAAGGTGAACCTACCTTGATTTTTGAGAACTCCAACTATCTAATCTTCTCCAGTCTTCGAACTTGGGCTCCTTCTTAATCTTTTCTCGGAGTTTGATTTTCTCCTAATGGTGTTTTTGTTTTGGTTGTATTAATGTGTAGAGAGAAGGGGAAAAAATATAGAAAGAAGAAGATATGGGTGAAGGAAGTGTGAAGAGAGGCTAGTTGGCAAAGAAGACAGAGAATATACCTTCAAAAATGCTTCTCCATTTTTTTTATCCCACGCTTCTTCCAATTTTTTCCCACTAGTACTCTCTCTCTCCCTCTCTCTCGAATTGGTCTTCCCTTTTATATCTTTCTAAAATTTTGAAATTATAATATATATATTTTAAAAGAAAAATTCCGCACACTAGAGCCATGCTCCCTCATAACCTTGTAGATATGTAGTCCTAGTGCTAACATGCACCATGTGGACTTACCCTAATTAAATACCAAGAAAAAATGGTTCAGGTATTACAACCTAGGTACCTTTAATGTTGAATAGGTCTAGATATTGGTCGCGAATCTCAGATTCTTAACTCTCAGGTTGCCTCCTTCGCATCATGATGCTGCCACAACACCTTAACCATAGGAATGGTCTTGGTGCATAAGTGCATACCACTTGCTGCTAGGTGTCTAAGACTTATTCAAGTGCCACTTCATAGGTCGCATCCTCCCGAATATGTACTTCTTGCAACTCGATGACGTGCGTTGGATCTAATACATGCTTACGTAGCATCGATACATGGAATATGTTGTGTACTCCTAATAGTTGAGATGCATGGTAGTGCCAATCGATTAGTCATTGCTCATATTCTCTAAAGAATCTTGAAAGGTTCAATAAACTTTAGAGCCAGCTTCCCCTTCTTTCTAGACCGAACCACACCATTACGCACTCACTCATAAGAACACATGATCGCCAACTTAGAATTCCAAGGGTCTTCTCCATCATTCAAGATCTCCTGACGACTCTGTGCTATGATTAAATGATTATGAATGATAGGCTACCAGCTAATCCATGCATAGAATCACATAATACTCAAAAATTCCCGTAAGAAACAGATATACCACGAAATCCTGGTCTCGTATGTCAATGAGACAAGACCAACATACCTTATTGGTCTTATCTCTTCTTTTTTCCTTTTTCTTATTAAAAAAATACACCTAGTGGGGGTGTAAAGCCAGACCCCTACCAGTTTATTAAAATGAGGAAATTGTAAACCCCACGTCTTCCATTTGCAAGATTTTCATTAATCTTGACACCCATAGATGTGAATGCAAATACGAAATTGTATGCTCAAATGAATCTTCTAAAATGTATCGCCTCAGCTGCATCATTGCTATATAAACTCAATAATTCTTGTGGGGCTGCTAGCGAAGGAAGATTCATCATTCGGTTGTTACAAAATAGATTGTTAGACTCAAATTGAAACAATTTTGCACCACAATGATTAAAAATTATTGGGATTGGGATACAAGGCCTTACCTCAAACCAATAAGACCAAAAATCATCTTTAATACCTAATATTAAACAGAGAAGATCTATCAATGCAAATCATTCTTTTTACACTTAGCAGTAAATCATTCAGCTCCTTAAAATTTTTACTATCTAACCTGTTGAAAGCTGCTTTGGATAGGAAGTCAATAGCCTGATTATTTTCTCTGAACTCATGCTGAAATTAGATGTTGCATTAATCTTTCAATCTACATATTTCCTTCCACTAATACCAAGTCTTCCATAGAGGACCTACCATTCCATTTATCATATCGATTATAATCTTAAAATCACTTTCAACAATAATATTCATGAGTCCATTCCAATCGTAAAATGTACATCCGTCATAAACAAGACTAATATCAGCTAGAGTACTTGAAGCAGTACCGTAATATTCATAGAAATCTAGAACCAATCCCCCATGAGCGTCCAAGCTTTTTAACTCTAGGAAATATCAAGTGGTGATAAAAAACACACGAATCTCCTAATCCCTGTTCGATAAGACATGTGAACTTCCAAAATGCAGAAAAGCTCCTAACCTAACCAAAGAGCTTATTAAGAGTAGAATTGAAAGGCCTCTTTTGGTTAATAAAGCGAGCTAGAGTTTCTGAATAACCAAATCTCCCAACTCCCAAAGGCCAGTAAAACAGAGGAATGAGAGCTAAACACCAAACCATATTTTTTGATTTGAAAAAGTCTCATAATCCTAGTTTGAATAGTGGTTTTTGTACTAGCTTCCATCTCAAGAGCTCTACAACATTCACATGTACTAGCTACAACAATGCTTTTTGTTAGAATATTCAAATCAATAAGCACAACAATGAAACAAAAAAAATTCACAGGAATACAAAAATCTTGGAAGGAAACACTTTTCCCCAAACGTGCTTAGTCCATATAATAGAAGTGGAATGAGATCTCAAAGAAATTAAAGGGTCAAAATGTTCCAAATGCCAAGAACCTTCAATAAGAACGTCCTTAATCGAAGGAAAATCATTAGGACAATCAAAATAAGACCCAATTATTGGAAAAGTAGATAGCCAATTGTCAAATAAAAAATTTAGACTCTCCAAATTTTTGAGATTCTCATAAAATTATCAATCATCCAAGGATGATTATAATGAAGGTATTTGCTTCTAAAGAAGTTGCTTCAAAGCCCATTCTTCGATATAAGTTTCCAAGTCATCTTCATTTAAAAAGCATTGGAAACATCTGTGAGCTTACGGACCTCCCTCTTACCAAGGTCTAGCCATCTTCTTCTAGGAAACCCAATGAGCTCTATTATTAAGGGTGTATTTGTGCCAAGCTTGGTAAAGTTTGATCTTGGTTTGAAATGTTCAAACTCTGCTTGAGCTTGGCTTGAACTTGATTCGTGCTCAAATGTTTAGGCTTGAGCTTGGATTGAACAAGCTTGATCAAGCTCTAGCTCTGTTTGAGCTCGAACTTTATTCAAGCCAAGCTCAGGTTGGCTCAAGCTTGATTCACAAAATTGCTTTATTTAATTTTACATAATTTTAATAAAAATATTTATTAATAAATTATTATACAAAAACAAACAGATACTTATTTCATTAATATACAAAAATAAGATTTGGGGTTGTCCTTCAGTCCAAAGTGTAGAGAGATAGATCAGAGTTCTTGCTTTAACTTAAATTTTTTTTTAATACGATCTCTTAAACTTATTTGTTATAAATTAAAATTTATTACAATCTATGATAAAGAAAGTTAAAAATAATATTTTGTATTAATATAAATTATACATATATATATATATATATATATATATATATTATTTCTAGCCAAGCCGAATCAAATAGGGTTGCTTGAGCTTGGCTTGTTTAAACATTTAAGCTCAAATAAAAGCTTGCCTTGATTCGTTCGAGCCTAAAATGCGAGCTTGAGGTTGGCTCAAACGAGCCGAGCTGAGTCGAGCTAGCTTGGCTTGAGTGCAACCGTACATATTATTTCCTTCATAGTCATTCTAGAAAAATGATGAGAAAATACTCTCAACCCTATTTATAATACCTTTTAGAATATTGGATACTATCAAAATATGGATAGGCATGGACGATAAAACATGCTTTAACATAATAACTAATAAGTTTGCCCCTACTAGATAACATCTTACCTTTCCAACATTCTAACTTTCTCCTAATTTTGTCTAAAGTATAGTCGAAGTAAATTATATTCATACGACCACTATAAATAGGGATTCCTAAATATTTACGAGGAAAGCTGCCAATGCTTGGTCAATGCCAATCCCAAAAGTAGCAGTAACCACGGTATGAGGCTATGAGCTAAGGCCAACCTCTTATCCTCAACATAAACGACACTTTTTTGTTTGTTAATTCTTTGCTAAAAGCCATCTCGTAATCATTGAGGACCTTTAAGAACTTCAAAATAGATCTCTTATGACCATTACAAAATATTAGGGTATCATCAGCAAAAAGTAAATGCGAAATAGGAACGACATATACCTAGAGGGGGAGAAATGACTAGTGACTCGCATATTAAAAAGCCTACTCAAAATTTATTTAGCCAAAATAAATAAAACCATGGATAAAGCATCTCCTAGGCGAAGGCCCCTAGAAAATTTAAAAAAACCATGCAACTTCTCATTCAAAATAACCGACAAGAAAGGAGATATGATGTACCCCTTAATAAGCTTCAAAAATGCCTCATCAGGGCCAAAATTTTACAAAATTGAGAGAAGGAAACCCCATTCTAATCTGTCGTAATTGTAGACCTGGGATTTTAACCCTACTCCCAATCAGGATTGAACTTGAGGAGGAATAATGCTAAAATTACAGAAAAGAGAGTTGCCACCTATTTAGTTTGTGAGGGAAAATAGGGTCCCTAAAAAGGTTGGATAAGGCTTTGGCCTGGAAATAGAGTTCAAGATAAGAATTCATTTGAGTTAGGGGAAGGTGTTAGGCACCCCTAAATTCCCATCCAGAGATGGTTACTTCTCCTTAACTCTGAATTAAAGTGGGAAAACCATAAGAGAAGCTTGCATTTCATCTATATGCTTGATAGATATTATATGAACAATAATGTACATGTTGAAATAAACAGTGACAGGATAGGAGCTTTTCCTAGGTGAGCTGAACCCGATCAGGGTTGCTTACATATCCACTGTTAGTGGAATCAAGCCACACGTAGTTCCAGAGGGTAGTTGATGGTTTGATTTGATTTGTTAGGATTGTGGGTGTTTGATAGGCTAAGATTTGTCTTTAGATGTTAGGGTGTTTTTGAATGATTTAAGCTCATATTCAAGAGCGTTTGGGCCTTTTAAGCTCTTGCCGGGGAGCACTTGGGGTGTGACTAGGGATTTGATAGGGTTTGAACTAGGGTTTGAACCGAGGTTCGGCTAGGTTGATAGGGTTTGAACCTAGGTTCAGACAGAGGTTCGGCTAGGTTGGGTTAAGTTTGAACCGAGATTTGGGAAGAGATTTGACTAGGCTAGGCTAGTTTTGAACCGGGATTTGGGCAGAGGTTCGACTAGTAGTCTTAAGCAATTAAAACAATTTAAAAAGTAATTAAAAAGCTAATCAAACTATTAAAAGACAAAGCAAGACAGGGTTTTGGAGAAAAGTTACCTTTCAGGAAATCTAAAAATATTTCTGAAAAGGGGTCCTGAGAATCGACTCTTCGCAATTGACTTTCTTAGGAATCCAGGCGCTAAGAGAAGTTTTGAAATCGGAAAGGGAGAGAGAAGTGAATTGGTGAGAATCGACTCTTCGCAATTGACTTTCTTAGGAATCCAGGCGCTAAGAGAAGTTTTGAAATCGGAAAGGGAGAGAGAAGTGAATTGGTGAGAAATGAAGAGAGGCGGGGTATTTATAGTGTTTTGGAATAGTGATTTGTGCCATTTTAAAGGGCAAAAATAATATTAAAAGAATGAATAGTAAAGTGTGAAAAGTAGGGCGGCAATGCAAATAAAATTGAAATCGAACCGTTTCAAACAGCGAATTTACTAATATTTTATTAAAAACAATAAAAAATGAAGTGTGCACTTCCAATGGGGCCCACATGGGCTTGCGCCTTTTAAAAAGGCAAAATTGCCCTAGGGCCTTGTTTGGCCCCTCAAAAAACTAGTTTTCTTGGTTTTTTTGGTTTATTTGCTCTGATTTGTCGAAAATTGATTTTTGCGTTCTACGCCCGTTTTGACTCCGAAAATAGTCAAGATTCAACCAAAAAAAATTTTAACATTATTTTGGACAAAATGAAACTTTTGAGAACTTTTCTAGGGGTAATTTGGTTATTTTGCACTACAAGGGCATTTTTGGTTATTTTCTCGCTTTAGGCCTGATTTGATCCAAAAAATTGCCGAAATTGAATTGATAAGATCTAGAAAAATATCTCAAATAAAGTATGAGTTGTTAGAACTGTTAAGGGGTATTTTGGACATTTTTCACTTCAGGGCATTTTGGTCATTTTTAACCTCAGGGGCGTTTCTGAAAATCGAAGCACAGGGAAACAGGGTTTTAAAAGAGGATTTTTAAAGGCGTGGAAAGAGGAGGGGGTGCAAAATTGGGGTTTTTGTAGTTGTCCCGCTTTGTCGAAGGGTGAGGGTACGTGAACGATAAAAGCTGATAACACTTCAATTTTGCACATGTGTGTATGTGGAAAACCTGTAAAGCTTAAGAAAAGATAAATTCTGCTTAGACTATTTGCCATGGATTAGATGACTGATGGGTGATAGAGGAAGGGTGCGCCAAGTTGGCACTTGCTGGGGATGGAGAGGGTTATGGTGTATAAAGCTGCTTGCTAATCGATCACACGAAAAAATAGCGGGGTACATGATGCAAGTGAGTGAGATGCAATGAGTGAAGATTGGTTACATAACCAACTTCACGAGAGGCTGCAACTGAAGGTCGATCAGACAACCATTCAATTACTCCCTCAAAAGAATAAGTGGTTAAGATGAGTAAAAGTGCAATGAGTGAAGAATGCAAGACCGGCTTCACAAGAGGCCGCAACCGATGGTTAATCAGATAACCGTTTCAGTTACTCTTTAAGGAGTGAGCAAGTAATGCAGTGTAGTGTGTGAAAAATGCAATTCTGGCTTTACAAGAGGCTGCAATTAATGGTCGATCAGACAACCGTTTCAGTTACTCCTTAAGGAGTGAGCAAGTAATGTAGTGTAGTGCGGTGAAAGACGCAAATGTGGTGAAGTTTGATCACACAACCAAATTCGAAAGAGGCTGTAACTGATGGTCGATCAAACAACCGGTTCAGTATACTCCTTCCTTGAAGAGTGAAGGTTAGTTACACAATCAGCTTTACCGATATGAAATGCAAAGAATTATGGTCGGTTACACAACCGTCTTCACAAAAAGCCGCAACTAATGGTCGATCAGACAACCATTTCAGTTACTCCTCAAAAAATGGGTAAGATGCAACTAGTGCTAACAACCACGCGGTTGCCTCACTGGGTAAGATTCCATGGTGCAAACAACCACACGGTTGTCTCACCGGGTACTATGCCATGGTGCAGACAACCACACGGTTGCCTCACCAGGTACTATGCCATAGTGCAGACCACACATTTGCCTCACCGGGTATTATGCCATGATGCAAAAAACCACATGGTTGCCTCAACTGGTAAGATGCCAGCAAGATACATGAAGTCAGATTTGAAAGGATCACACGACCACTTTCGCATAAGTAAGCAAGCAGATGTATAAGTAGAGATAGCCACACGGCTAATCCACGAGCAAGTCTATAAGCAAACAGAGTGTGTGAGGAATAAAGACAACCACGTGGTTGTTTCATTTTACAAGCAATATGTATGAATGGAGAAAACCACACAGTCAATTCATAAGAAAGCAAAATTTAAGGTTAGTGAGGATCAGTTACACAACCGTCTTCACCGGAAATGAATGAAAATGTTAGTGAAGGCTGGTTACACAACCGGTTTCATCGGGAATGAAAGCAAAGCAAGCAAATGAATGCAATATATGTACAAATGGAGACAGCCACGCGTCTAGTTCATGAGCAAGCAAATATGTAAGTGGATGAAAGGGGATAGCCATATGGCTTACCCATAAGCAAGCCAATGAAACGAATGATGGGGTATGAGGAGTGAGAGAATGGAGCATGACCCTGAGCCTCTATCTAATATCTGCCCTTTGTCTGATGTATCACTATCGGACTGAGGTTATGGCTGAATTTGTCCAACTGAAATAATCTGTTTGAACCAGTCTCAAGTTCAAGAGATCTGATTGCACCACCAAAAGAATTAGCCAATTTTGAGCTGACTTGTGCGAGGACATGACTTTGACTGACTGACCTGACATGATAGACAGATGTCTTGATGATAGACTAACAGACTGACAAATTGACATAAGTAACTTGAAAGATGTCCGATATTCTCTGTTGATGAGAAGCCTAGCTAGGATTCCTTTGCCTTGGAAATGAATTGAATAAGTCTGAGTTGATTGCTTTTGAGATACATAGGTAAGTCTGCTCCTGGATGTCCTCACCACATGTCTGATGCACAAGATAGTGCTTGACTGTACTAGCTGATTGTTGTTGGTGGACCTTGATTGTATGTTGCTAAAAGCTTGAACTTTATGATTTTTCCTTTTTTGCCCCTGGACCTTAACAGGTTTCACCAGGACTGGGTTCACGTTATTTTTGTGCTCTAGCGAGATTGATAATTCCATACTAAGCCCGTGAAATTAGAAATTTATCTTTATCCCTTTTTTGCCCTTGGAATGACCAAGTCTTGGGGTCGCATAATTTTTGTGCAATGAGACCATTTCCGGTTTTCACTCATGCCTGCGTAATTGATTAATTTTTTCCCTTTTGTACAATGAGACCATTTGCGCCTCAGTGTCATTTCTGGTTTTCACTAGGCCTGCGATTTTTGATAAGCTAATTTGTCTTCTCCCGTCATTGCCTCGTAAAATGGTAGAGATTAATGCTTCTAACCATTGATGCTCAAGACCTTTCAAAGATCAAAGAGGCCTTAGTTACTAAGACGAACGTAGTAGGGGTAGTAACGATTGAGGCTCAAAATTTTCTTGTTGGGGGTAGGACACCCTAAAATGTTTATTTGTTGCTGCACACAGACAAAACCAGTTGGCTTCCTTCCATCATTTTGGAGATTGTCCATTTTTTCTCTCTTTTTTTCTTTGCTTTTTTTTTTGTTGGCTTTTTATGCTCTGTTTAGAGACAGTTGTCTGGTATTGATGAAAAGTTGTCATAATGTGATCAAACCTATTTTAAAGTTGCCTACGTATCCACGATTAGTGGAGTCAAGTCATGTCGTAATTCAAAATAAGCTTTGCTTTTGATTGGTTGGATTTTGCTCTGTTGATTTGTCATTCATAGGGTGTTCTAGTATATGGGTTTAAAAAGAAAGGCTATTAGGCTCAATGGGCTAACTAGCTTATGTTATTGCATTGGTACGAATGAGATTTTAAGGGTTAACCAAGGATGACCGCCTAGCCTTTTTTTGATGGGTCAAGAGCATGTGTGGTCATTGCATTTTCCTTATTCAAATATGTTTGATGCTTGGTAACTCGGGGAGGTCTTCGACGCTCCTTTGCATCTTTTCTTCTGATGGATTGGTAAGTCGCCTTGAAATGTTTGGGAAGCAGAGTACCTTTCTAATTCATGCGAGGGTCGTGAGTTCTTAGATTACTCACCCGATCAATTGCCCTCTATGGGCTTAGAATCTAGTTCAGTTCCCAAAATTAGGTATCTTGGAGTAATAAGCAAGACAGATTTAACAGAAGTGGGAAATTTCATTAGAGTATGAAAGGATGTACAGACTCAATTGCGAAAAATAAAGTCAGGTGGCCACTGGCTAATATGTTAATTGACTAGGAAGACTTCAACTTGGGCCATCATGGCCATTTTCCAAAAAAAATGAGAAATTAAGGAATAAACCAAAAAGATAAAAAAATTGGTCAGATTGCTCAAAGTCCACTAAAGAGTGGCTCAGGCTGGTGCACCTCGGTTTCCTGCCGCTGTATGATTAAGGAGAGGGGTCTGGTTGATGTCGGTGTTCCCTGGTTCAAATTGGATCTTTCCCGTTTCAAGCAAGTCTTGGATTGTATACTTTAGATCAAAACACATATCGGTGGAATGCCCCAGGGCTTGATGATACCCACAATGTTGGTCAGCCCTATATGTCCTTGGCAGTGTGACTGGTAGCGGCTTGGGTTCCCTCAGTATGATCAATTGCTTATCTAGTAAATAAGGGAGGAGTTGCGTCATGGTTTATGGCATGGGTGAGAAAATTCTTTTCTTTTTCTGTTCAAATGTCATCTATTACAAGGAAAGTTGTTGCTGAGTCAGCTCGGGTTGTCGGGGTTGCTGGGATAAATGGGGAATTTGGATAGGCATTCTTGTCATCATTTACAGCTCATCATCTCTTCTCCCTATATCTCTTCGTGATGGTTGAGAATGGCTAGAGGATGACGCCCCCTTGGATTCTGAGAACATGTCAACTGCTCCCACATCTCCAAATATTATTTGGAAACTCAAAGAAGGGTTTGTGAGCTAGATTAAACCACTGTGAAAGGATTTTCAAAATTAGATCAAACCATCACCTCTTGAAGCTATGAGCTGATGGCAAGACACAAGATTGTTGCAGTAGAGGCTAAGACTTTGATTTCATTGAAGGAGATGATGCGGAGGGAGTGGCGCTGAAGATAGTAGAATGGGGTAGGGGATTTTCGAGAGAAGTTGGGTTAGCCGTGTTGGAAGCTGGAAAAATTTATATCCGATTGCATCGCGTCAAGAGGGGATAATTATATAAAAACCATCTCCCTAGCTCCCGGAGTTAGTGGGGGTCGGCGTTAGTGGTTAATTTTTCCTGAGGGTCTATATCGTGATGGGTGGAGGTGGGTAGCAGGAGCCATTGGTGTGTTGATGCTAGCGCAAGCTAGGCAATCCATCCCTTTGCTTAGCAGGAATTTATTCCAGGGAGTTTCGGGTCAGAGTTGGCCTCCTTTGAAGCCTGGGGTGTCAGCCCATCGGCCTCGAAGAGCAATTTACCAGGCTGGGTCAGGTCAGGGCTTGCCTTCCTTGCCTTCGGGCGCTGGCCCTTTATTCAGCTGTGAGTCAGGCGGGGTAGGAGAGGTGGTGGAATTTGGCCTAGGTTTGTGTCTTTTCCAAAACTTTTGCTAATTGGTCGGAGTTCGAATCGTGGGTTAATGCTGTTTTACTGAGGGAGGAGCATACCCGCCTTATCCCTCTAAGCTATAATAAAGGCCTGATTGTTGTTAAACAGCTTTCCACTATTAGAAGGCTGAGTGCTTGAGATTCGTGGCCTTTACCTTGTGGGGGAGTTCTTATTATGAATCGGTGGTGGCCTAATATGAACGCTTCTTGTAGCTCAGATCTGAGGGCTTGCTTCTGGCTTCAGATCCATGGGCTCCCGCTACATCAATGGAATTTAACCACAATTTCGTTTATAGGCGAGGCATGCGGTGGTCTCTTGAGAGTGGATGAGCGCACTTCAGCGTTGTTGGACCTTAGAGTTGCCCAGATCCAGGTCGTGGAATCGTATTTGGATTGGATTCCTCGAACGTTGTGTATCTCCGATGGTCAGAGATACTTCATCATTGTAATTGCGGTCTTACCGAAGGGAGCCCTTTAGGATTCCGGTGACATCGAGTCGGTCCGTCCTCTCTCCTCTGGGATTATGAACGGCCTTCGAATTCAAAATCCTTACCTTATTGGGTCTGTCGAGGGGAACAAGCTTCTATCTAGAGTATGACATCCTCTTGATCCTGGACTGAGAGATGAGGCAGCTTTTGAGGGGGGTTTTCAGGCCTAGCAGACTTGCCTTTGGAGTCGTTTCCTCGTAGAGGAACTACTGTTGTACAACCTTTGAGTTACAAGGTTAAGGTTAGACCTTTGGGGGGTAATAGTTGGCTTGTTAGGAAGGGACGCATTAAAAAAAGGTGAGGGTGCGTCGGTTTTTACAGCAAACCAGATCTTGTACTTCAGAGGTTTGGGGATATCATGTCCACCTTAGGGAGTTCCTTCGGAAAGCCCTCAGTGGAGCGGGTCTTTGGTTTGGTGTCTTCTGGGACAAACAGGGGGAGCCCTTCAAATTCTCAATCTCAGTTGTCTTTGGGCCCTGGTCACTTTATAGGGCCATTAGTGGAGTGTGAGTTTAGTCCGCGGTCCGCCGACCCATTTGGGCTTTATCCTCTATTGGAGAAGTTGGGCCATGGGGGTAAGCATTAGCCCATCTCTGTTTCGAGGGTGTTAAGCCCAATTTAGGGGGGGAGAAAGGAACTTGGTAAGTTAGATGCTGCCTGTGAGGGCCAGTCTTCTTCCTTGCTCGGCTCGTTTGTGGTGAAGAGAGTGGAAGACTCTCGGTGGTTTTAGGCGAGTGGGGGATCCCGTGGTTCGGTGGGGAACTATCAGTCAGGTCCGTTATCGGGATCATCGGCGGGGGCTTTGCATGGCTTTCAAGTTAGTGTTGGGTCAAATATGGTCAACAAATTTAGAGTTCAGCGAGGTGAGTCCCTAGATCCGATCTCTTTAGTTTCATTTTTGTAGGCAGTTACGAGTCCTCGGCAGCGTTCATCACCTGTTGGTGGCTTGAGATTTGATGTTGATTATTTTGAAGAGGGGCCTCTCGAGTTGTCCGCGGATGATGAGGGTGGGTCTCTGATGGTTTTTGTGCAGGCTAGGGATCCGGCTTCCGGACTGAAGGCGCTTGAGGGTTATAGGAGGTGTCTCCTGCATTGGAGGGATAGTGTGACCCTATGGGTTCAGAGTTATTCACTGGTATTATCAATGGTGAGCCTACATTAGGTAGTGTTGTGGCTTGGTCGCCAGAGGTATTTGGGGGCTAGGAGCTCGTCTCCTCTCCTGTGTGTGACCCAGAAACCGAGTTGGCAAGTCGGCCTTGTGTTGGTAATTGTGTGGTTGGGGTGGAGATGGGTAGCTCCTCGGTGCTGAAATTAGATATCGAAGATTCCGAGTGGGTAGTGTCCCATCTGGAAGTGTTTGGGAAATTCCTGGGTTTATCCTTTGTGGGGCGGGGAGAAGGAAGTTCGGGATCTCTTTCGTTTGTTAGAAAGGGAGTCAGGGAAGGGTAATTCGCGAGCAGTAGATACTGAGCCAGGAAGAGGGAAGAAGAATCTTTCGAGGGAGGTAAGGAATTTGGTTAGTAGGATCAATTATGGTAAGCAGGGGCGGGGAGGGCATAAGGCGCGGTCAATCCGAGGTCAAGGGATAGCAGTTGGTGTTTAATATCTCTTCAAATTTTGTCTTGGAATATTCGAGATTTGGGAACTTTGGAGAAGCGTGGAGCAGTTCAGAATTTGGTCTAGGAGCATAGACCAGTGATCCCATGTCTTCAGGAGTCGAAAATAGCATGTATGTCAGAGCGCATTGTTTGTGATTGTTGGGGTTCGGTCCCTGGCTGGAATGCAGTGTCAGTTTTGGGTCATTTTGGGGGTATTTTGATCCGCTGGGATCAAGAAGTGGTGGAAGTATTAGAGGAGGAGGTAGGGGCTTTTTCTCTTTCTTTGTTGTGCTGGTTCATCAAGGAAGACTTCAAGTGGGTATTCTCGGGGGTATGGCCCGGTTTGTTCGAAGGAGAGCATGGATTTTTGGCTAGAGTTGTGGATAATATCAGTGTGAGATGGGGTGTTCCTTGGTGTATTGGGGGTGATTTTAATTGTGTGAGATATAGTAATGAGAGATCTAATGGAGGGGCGGTGAACCTAGCCATGAGGAGATTTTGGAAATTTATATTCCAGTAGAATTTGATTGAATTCCCCCTGAAAGGGGCGGCCTTCACTTGGTCTGATTTTCAGAATCCCCCTTCTCTTAGCCGTATTGATCGGTTTTTTTGCTTGTCCAGAATGGGTGGCTCGCTTTCCTGACTCTTCTCTTATGGCCCTTCCTAGACCGATTTCAGATCACGTTCTCATTTTATTGGAGTTAGAGGGCTCAGATGGTGGCCTAAGGCCGTTTAAATTTGAGAATATGTGGATTCTTCATCCAAGTTTTTTGTCAATGGTGGAAGAAGCTTGGTCTAACTCGTTCGCTTGGGGTTCTAGGAGCACAATTTTTGGTCTGAAGTTGAAGGCGGTGAAGCAGAGGCTCAAGGAGTGGAACAAGTAAGTCTTTGGGATCATCCTCGAAAGTAAAAAAGCTATTTTGAACAACATTGCTGCCTTGGATTTAAAAGAAATTTCTGGCTTGTCGGTTCAAGAATGTAGGGTGAGAGTCTCTTTGAAACGGGACTTTCAGAATTTGTTAAAGTTCGAGGAAATTAATTGGAAGCAAAAATCTCGGGTGAGATGGTTAAAAGAGGGGGATAGAAACACAAGGTTTTTTCACAATATGGCTTCGGTGCGTCGTATAGCAAATAAAATTGTTTGTCTCAAGATCGGTGAAAAGAGATGGGATAATCCGAAGGAGTTGGGAGGGGCTCCGGCTGAGTTCTATGGATCCCTGTACAAAGAGGAGTTTGCTTATAGGCCTTTGCTTGAAGGTTTACCATTCGATGGGATCTCGGAGGAGATGAGAGTCCATTTAGAGAGACCATTTTCAGAAGTTGGAGGTGTTGGCAGTGATTGCAGGGATGGAGGGGGACAAAGCCCCGGGTCCTGAAGCTTTACTATCGAATTTTGCAAGAGGTGTTGGGCTATTATAGGGAAAGATTTGATGAGCGTGTTTCAAGAATTGTTCGAGAAAAATTCTTTTGATCATATTCTTAATTGTTCTTTCTTAGCCCTCATTCCTAAAGTGCCAGGGGCCTTGGATATTCGAGATTATAGACCTATCAGTCTTCTTGGCAGTGCATAGAAGATTCTCTCTAAAGTATTAACTGTTAGGCTAAGTGGTGTGATTGGGCAGGTTATTTCTCAGGAGCAAAGTGCTTTTGTGGGGGGGTCGACAAATTCTGGATGAGATTCTTATTGCTAACGAAGTGGTGGATGAGCGTATGAAGAAGGGAGATCCTAACATTATATGTAAGATTGACATGGAGAAGGCTTATGACCAGGTCAATTGGCAGTTCCTGGATTATAGCCTTAGTCGTATGGGATTTGGGTTGAAGTGGCGAGCTTGGATTCAAAGTTGCTACTCTTCCCCCTCTTTCTTGGTCCTTATCAATGGCGTCCCTTTTGGCTTTTTAAAAATTTCTAGGGGTTTGCGCCAAGGTGACCCCTTATCATCGCTTCTTTTTATTGTGATCACTGAAGTGCTTAGTAGGATGATTCGTAGGGCTGCAGCAATGGTTTGGGTGGGTTTTATGGTGGGGAACCCTTCGATTAAAATTTCTCATCTTCAGTTCACGGATGACATTCTGCTGTTTTGTGGAGCTTCGGTGAGTCACCTCACTCATATCCGCTATCTATTCAGATGTTTTGAGGCCATGTCGGAGTTGAAAATTAACTTCCAGAAGAGTAAGATTTTTGCGGTGGGAGAGGTTTCTAATATGGAGGATTTAGCTGCTTGTCTTGGTTGTGAGATTGGTATGCTTCCAACTAGGTACCCTGGGCTCCTCTTGGGGGCTCCGTTTAATTCTAAGTTGATTTGGAATCCGATTATTGAGAGGTTTCATAAGAAATTGTCAAGTTGGAAATCGTCTTTCCTCTCTAGAGGAGGGAGGCTCACCTTGCTGAAGAGTAACCTATGTAGCCTTCCATTATATTTTCTTTCATTGTTTAGAATTTCGGCCTCTATTGCGGCTAAGCTAGAAACGTTGGAGCGAGATTTTTTATGGAATGAGAAGGTGGTAGTTAAGAAGATTCATCTTGTCAAGTGGAAGTGGGTTTGTCGGCCCGAAGAGAAGGGGAGGCTTAATGTGTGGCCTATTTGGGATGTTAATCAGGCCTTGTTGGGAAAATGGTTGTGGCGCTTTAGGATTGATTGCGACAGTTTGTGGAAAGAGGTGATTGTGGCTAGGCACATGGGTGTAGAGACAGGTGGGAGCCAAGGCCGCCTAGGGGTCCTCATGGGGTGGGTCTTCGGAAGGTGATCGTGGCGGGCTGGGATGAGTATGTCAAGCATATGCATCTAGTGATTGGAGATGGGGCGGATGTCAAGTTCTGGCTTGATCCTTGGTGCGGGCCTTCTCCATTGAAGCTTGTGTTTCCAACTTTCTTCTCTATTGCAACTGTGGTGGGTATGTTTGATAGGACTTCTGGGGTAGGGGTTTGGAGCCCTTCCTTCTTGTGGCCGTTGAATGATTGGGAGGTGCAAGATTTGGCTCAGCTATTGGGAATGTTAGATTCTGTGCGTTTAGTTCCTTCGGCAAGGGATTATCGTGTTTGGGAAAAGAACTCTAAAGGTCTCTTCTCTGTTAAATCTTTCTTGCAGGCGATGAAGCCTATCTCCCTTTTAGTCTTCCCTCACAAGGTGGTTTGGTATCATGGAGTGCCGTCCAAGGTTTCTTTCTTTATATAGTCAGATGCTTTAGATAAGATTTTGACGCTGGACAATTTGAGGAAGAGAGGTTGGAGTCTCCCTAATCGTTGTTATTTGTGTTTGATGGAGGAGGAATCGGTTAATCATTTGTTGTTCCATTGCTCTTATGCAAGACAACTTTGGTGGCACTTTATTTTCCAACTTGGGGTTGTTTGGGTTTTCCCCTCATCTTTCCAGGAGCTTCTTTCCGGGTTGGCTTTCAGTTTCTTTAGAGAGCCCTTGCGATCTCCTTTGGGCTTTCCTCACGGGAGTGGTTTCGTGGTCTTTGTGGCAGGAGAGAAATAGGGGGGTGTTTGATAATTCTTCTCTTTCTATTGAGAACATTTGTTCCCGGTGGATGTTTTTGTTGAGGAATTGACTCTCTTTGAGAGTTGATGTGAGGGAGATAGGGTTCGATGAGTTGATTTCTTAGTCAGTGTAGGGGTTTTTAAGTGGGGTTGTTGTTTTTTGGGTTGAATGCTTTGGGTTGTTAGTTTTTTCCTCACTTGTTCTTGTTGATTCGCCTGTAGTGAATCTGTTTTTCTTTTCTTTTTCTAATGAATTGCTTTTACCGATCATAAAAAAAAAGGCTATATAAGAGGAAGAGGGGATATGGGAGAAATGGAGCATTATGATTTTCTGAGTGTTTTTTGAATAGAAAGAAAGGATTTCCTTCGGTTCAGCCTTAGTTCCATATCTGGATTTGTTTCTTTAAATCTTCTTTTCTAACATAAAAATCTGCATTTCCTCTCTAAATCAGTCCCGCATCACTTGGCTACATCGCTCACTCCCTTCAAACAAAACACTATCCATTAATGTTAGAGCACAAAGGGTACTGAAGCCTCTCCTAGAAATTGCACTTACTAATCAGGATACTATATAACATTCAAAGACAAAGACTAGCAACAACTTTTCATAGAGTTAGAGTATCTCCAACACGGTCAATTGCTTAGTGATCGTGTTAAACGTGCCAAAGTACGCCAACATGCTATAAAATTTGTGGTGTGGAGAGATAATTTGTTTACAGGACTCTAGATGGCATCCTGATGAGATGCTTTATTGGGAATGAAATTATTAAACTAATTAAAGATAGCAATGCCTAAGTATGTAGTACTCATCAACGGGGCTAAAGCTCCAGGTGAAATTGAAGAGACTCGGCTACTATTGGCCTATACAATGATCTCAGATTGCCTCAATTATGCCACAATTTGCAGTGTGTTAGTCTATGCAGATTTCATACACGAGGCTTCTGAACCTCTTTGCATGACAACATGTTTATGGTCGTTTGTTGCATGGGGAATGGACATCAGAGGACTCTTCATCCCACCATCATCCATTGGTCTCAATATATCCTGGAAGCGTATCAGAGCAAATTATTTCACACGATACTATATTGCTACAATTACAAATGGACTCACTGAAGACTTTAATAAGACTATGCAAAATATTAAAGAAACTGTTGGATAAATGTAAATGAGATAGGTGCGAATGAATCCCAAAGCAATTTGGGCATACAAAATCGCATACAAGACTCCAACCCAGGCTACACCATATACTCTGGTCTTCGGTAAGGAGGCAGTTCTCCCAATAGAAATCCAAATACCTCAGTACAGGTGGAAATCCAATAGTCTATCACAAATGGGGATGCAGCTAAATTTTGTCTTGTATAGCTAAAAACTCTTGATGAACAATAGCTTCAAGCCAAAGAAAGTTTGGAAATGTACCAGCAAAGTCTAATCAATGCCTTCAATAAATAAATTAGACTTTGTTCTTTCAAGAATGGGGACTTAATTTTAAATGGTCAGGACCCCGACTACTATCATTGGACAGACGAAAAGGAAATTGGAACCAAAATGGGAAAGGCCCTATATTTTTGAGAAGGTATATACTCAAATGGGGCATACTTGCTATTGCTGATCACAATGGATGGAGAATGGATTATATCTCCAACAGTGACCACGGAAGTCGACTCAATTCGGTCACTTCGGCGGAATTGAGTCGATTTTTGACACCATGCTCCAACCAATGCAAGGTTCTTAAAGGAAAGATATCCATAAGACACCTAAAAAAGATGAAATTTTACTACTAAGTACGAGATATAAGCCTAAATTATCTAATGTTCCTCAATATGAGCTAAAATTGTTCAGACATTCCTTCCTGATCATCAATTAAATTGCACACTAACAAAATCCCATCAATTTTCTCTTAGACATAAGCTTAAACTATTATCATTTTTGGTTATGAACTCATACTATCCACATACTTCTAAATATTGAATAAAACTATTCATACTCTTTGATGAGTATAAATCACCTATCATGAATACTTTTGGCATTATCTCATTGTTCCTCGGTACAGATTCTTCATGTTAAAGTCCACGAACTCCTCGTTCGATCTCTGCAATAGCAGCTACGGTTCCTCACCGGCCAATGCCTCTCAAAGGTTCCAACCACGATCTCTAAAGATCGATCTCTGTCCTCGACGGCTTTGGCTCACACCAACCAAAAACTCACACGGAGTCTACATATTGGTTTGAAGGTTTTAATAGTCTTCTAGAGGGATCTCAATCATATTCATATCAGAGATCAACCGATGCAAGAACAAGATGAAACAATTCAATCTTATATACTCTAGAGAAGGAGAGAGGAGAACAAAGGTATCCACCAAGAGGGGGTTGGAGAACCCTAAAATATTCAGAGAAGTCTCTAAACTCTCTCACTCTAACCTTAGAACGAGCTAAGGGATCATTACTTAAATAGCCAAGACAATTTCTTTGCCAAAACCAGAGTTCAAATGGCTTACCATCATGTTTTTGGCATTATCTCATTTGAAATATCCTTCACTAAGACTCTTATCTAGGTCAATTCCACCTTAGGTAATCACTAGGTATCTAGGTCACTTACCCTCCTAAGAGTGTGAGCGAAGCTTTAGCTGGAATATACTTCACTTGAGTCCTTAGAGCTTTATCTTCACCGGTCTTGAACAACCAGAGGAACAGTGACACTAGACTTACATTGACATCGTAATTAAGTCAATACAAATATGACTTTACATCATTCAAATTGCGTAGGCAACCTAGGATATTATCTTGGGTTCGATCATCTCCAAGCAAAAAGATAAATCAAAAGGTTGATGGATAGGAACTAAAATTATCCTTCAACTTGGGAAAATCTTGAGTATGAGTACAAACTACTTACTGAAGAGAAAGGCTCCCAAATATCAATTAAATCCCTTAACAAATACAATGCTTTTGGACATGAGCCAAAACTATTCAAGAACTCTTAAATATGAGTATAATTATTTATTTGCTCCTAAACATGAGTTTAAACCATCTAAATAGGTGTAAAACATCAACCCCACTAGTAGCCTTGAGATACAATGTAGAGCATTCATCACATGCCATGTGGAAAGTGTTGCATTCTTAACACCAAGGACTAAAGAGTCTATAGAGAACTGGGTCTCTTTTGTGGTCACAACATGCCTAGGCAACCGCATTAGATTTTGATCACATGAAGTTCGAGTATGAAATGAATATAACATTGTGAACCCACAAGGCCAACAATATTTGGTTGATGGTGGAATAGCCCCTTAACTTCATGGTGTTGTCCCACCATACATCAAGAGATGAAAGGAGTCTTTATTTCTCAAAATACAGTCTGACTCGTTCCCCTCAGTGAATGAACCCTGGACCTGCTTCAAAAAATATTTGGGTTGATGGCCTGTCCCTTCCTCATGCCTATGGCAAGGTTAAATGATGTAGGACAGCGGAAGAATAATACTGGATTTTAATGGAGAATGAGAGAATTAATGGAAGTACAAGGGAAAAGAAAAGTAGAATCTCCCTACTTATATAGTTGACCTAGGATTGGAATATCACCAACTTAGGTGTCCAAGGATGGAGTCACACCACCAATATAAGGAGTCACACATTACTAAAGAAGAATTTTTCATTCACTTCAATTCTGAATTCCTTAACTTGCCCATGAGTTCTCTATTTATATGCATTTATAGAACCTTTTACATAAATGCTAAGACATTAAATGACTTATATTTTGTAGGACTAACTAAGATTATTTTACTTTCTAGATAAGACTATTGGACTTTCTAGATAAGACCCTTGTACTTCTAGACTCTTAGACTTTTTTGAATATTATTTCTTTAAACAAGACTCTAGAAAAATGATTAATGAAAAAAATTTCAGCAAAGATTTCAGATTTTCTAGAAGAATCATTTTGTTATCATTTATTAGTGGACTTATTTGTGGGCCTCATGGTAAACCATGGGCTTTTTTGGGCCTGCGGTAATATACTCTTAAGGCTCATGGGCTTAATTTCATCAATTGGGCCCATATATCATTCATTACCTTTCTTTCTCTTGTTGTAAGCTCTAAGGGGCTGATTCCCATCAACTCCCCCCCCCCCTCCCGATCTTGAAATTATTCAGCTCTGTCGAGGTAGAAGATTGATACATCTTGTAAATATCATGGGTTAATCTTTTGGAAGTCCATTGTCGTAATCCATGTGCTTTCTGAAAGCGGTATACCTCTCCACTTTATTAGGAACTTTTGGCACCTAACATGTCGAGTCGAGACAATTTGATCCTAAAGAACATATTCAATCTCTTGTTGAGTTTATTTTTGCATGGGAGGTAATTGGATGGCTAACTCTTCACCTTCATCATGATTTTGACCAAAGTCGATGGCCAAATCTTCCACATTAAAGATAGGGCTGATATGCAACTCTAGAGGAAGTTCTAACAAATAAGCATTCTCATCCAACCGCTTCAATACTTCGAATGGTCCAGCTTTCTTAAAATGAAGTTTTTGATAGGTGCTTGAAGGAAATTTCTTTGGTTGCAGGTGAACCATAACAAAATCATCCTCTTTGAATTGAGCAAACCTCCTATGCGTATTTGTATCCCCTGTTAAGGAATGAACCCTACAACAGGATCTGTGAGATACGAAATTTAGACAGAAAATTGAACAAGAACAAACACACAAGAACACCAGATTTATGTGGTTCCCTCAAGTTGAGGTACGTCCACGGAGTCGTTGAGATTTCATTATGTTTTGGAGCAAAAGGGAATTACAAAGTTGCGATCTAAAAAAATAGTAGCCACCCACACCTATTCTTAATAGTATTAGGGCTATATAATAGTAGTACTCCTCATGTTGTCAACATCACCGGCTAAGTCTGAATCAACATAACCCCGTAGTGTCATATCTACCCCTTTAAAGCAAAATGTTGTGTCTATGGTACCTTTTAAGTATCCAAGGATTCATTTTACTGCTTCCCAATGTGGTTTACCCGGATTAGTCATGTATCTGCTCACAACTTCTACTGCATGTGCTATGTCTGGCCTGGTGCAGACCATAGCATACATTAGGCTGCCAATAGCTAAAGCATATGGAATCCCTTCCATGTATGCATGCTCTTGCTCCGTCTTCAGTGACTGTTCTTTAGATAATTTGGAGTGACTAGCTAATGGTGTGCTCACTAGTTTTGCATCTTTCATGCTGAACCTGTTGAGAACCTTTTTGACATACTCTTCTTGTGACAAATTTAGAGTACCAGCCACTCTATCTCTGTTGATCCTCATCTCCAAAATATGTTTTACAACGCCTAGATCTTTCATTGCAAACTGATTCGACAACTGCTTCTTCAAGTTATTGATTTCTTGAATGTTTGACCCTACAATAAGCATGTCATTCACATACAAGAGCAAAATAATATAACTGTTGTCAAACTTCTTAACATAGCAACAATGATCTGCCTGGCATCTTGTGAAGCCATTGTTACACATGAATCCATCGAATTTCTTGTACCACTGTCTCGGAGCCTATTTCAAACCATATAAGCTTTTCTATAGCTTGAATACCAATCCATCTTTTCCCGGTTCTTTGAGTCCTTGTGGTTGCTTCATGTAGATGTCCTCCTCCAAGTCACTATAGAGGAAAGTTGTTTTCACATCTAACTGCTAAGAAACAAATCTTCTGCAGCCACAATTCCCAACAACAATCTGATTGTAGTCAACTTCACAACCGAAGAGAAAATCTCAGTGTAGTCGATGCCTTCTTTTTGCTGAAATCCCTTCACAACCAATCTAGCTTTATAGCGCTTGCTACCATCATGTTCTTCCTTGACCCTGTAAACCCATTTGTTATGCAAATCATTCTTTCCATTTGGAAGGTCAGTTAACTCCCTTATATGATTTGACATGAGAGAGTCCATCTGATCCTGCATAGTGAACTCCCACTTGGTCGAATTTTCAACCTGCAATGCTTCATCATAACTCTCTGGTTCACCACCATCAGACAACAATATATAATTTAAGGAGAATAACGCTGAGTAGGTTTGGAACCTCTGGCGGACTGTCTCACCTCAATCATAGGTGTGCCTTGTTCCACCCGTGGAGCAACTTGTTCCACCCTTGGAACCACTATTTTGGGATTATTCTGAACTCTACTCTGCACATCATTCTTAGAGATCCTTTCTAATTCAATATTCTCAACATGAGTACCTGCATTTTTAGATTCTACAACTGGCCTTTCCTTATATATTACTTTTTCATTAAATATGACATCTCTACTTTTAATAATTTTTTGACTTTGGTAATCTCAAAACTGATAACCAAATTCATTAGTGTCATACCCAATAAAAGAACATTTCTTGGACTTCAGGTCAAGTTTGCTCCTAGCATTAGAATCTATATGCACATATGAAACACAACCACACTTTTAAATATGAAAGATTTGCCTCTTTTCCGCTCCAAGCCTCCTCTAGTAAGCAGTTATCCAAAGGAACAGAGGATCCACGGTTGATCAAGTATGCTACAGTGTTAATTGCATCAGCCCAAAACATCTTGGGCAATCCAGAGTATATCCTCATGCTTCTAGCATGCACATTAAGAGTTTTGTTCATGCGTTCTGCGATGTTTTGCGATGCCATTCTGTTGCGGTGTCCCAGGAACAGTCTTCTCCATTCTGATCCCATTAATTGAACAGAATCGCTTGAACTCGTTGTCTCCATACTCCCCTCCATTATCAGATCTCAAACACTTTACTTTCAACCCTGTCTCATTTTCCACCATGGTCTTCGACCTTTTAAAAGTATCGTAAACATCAGATTTATTTTTCAAAAAATAAACCCATAACTTTCTTGTTGAATCATCGATGAAAGTAACATAATATGATGCGCCTCCAAGAGATGAAACTGGAGTAGGTCCCCCATACATCAGTATGAATCAGCTCTAATTTTTTTGTCTTAGGTGTTCTGCCAGCCTTTGAAAAACTAACCCTCTTCTTTTCCCGAAGATGCAGTCCTCACACAAATCAATATCCACTGATTTTATACCCGACAATTTTCCTTTTGATAGAAGTACCTTCATCCCCTTTTCACTCATATTACCAAGCCTACGATGCCACAGAATCGAATCTACACCTGCATCAGGAACTGCAATGGTAGTTCTAGTATTTGTTGTCATATAGAAAGTACTCGTCTTCTTTCCACGAGCCACAACCAAAGCTCCTTTGGTGATTTTCCACAAACCACCCCCGAAGATTACTGCATGCCCTTCATTATCAAGCTGACCCACAGAAATTAAGTTTCTCTTCAAGCCAAGAATATGCCTAACATTCTGCATCTTTCATATACCTTCATTAGGTAATCTGATTCAAACATCTCCCTTGCCCACAATATTCAAAGGTTCATCATCAGCCAAATAAACCTTTCCAAAATCATCATTGATATAGTTCTCCATGATTTCCCGAAGTGGGCTAGAGTGAAAGGATGCTCCTGAGTTTAAAACCAATGACTCAATAGGACTGTCGATGCTTAAAATCAAAGCATCATGAATCTGTTTTGTGACATTTGCAGAGTTCTGCTCACTTCTGTCATTCTTCCTTAGTGCTCGACAATCTCTCTTTAGATGTCCGTTCTCCCCACAGTTCCAGCACTCAGGGAATTTTTTTAGATCTTGATTTGCTTCTTTTTGTGGGTTTAGATCTACCGCATTCAGAGTTTTTCTTCTCATACATTCTTCCCTTGGACTCGGTATTTAAAGCAGAACTCGATGTTTCACTTGATTCCCTCCTGCGAATCTCTTCACTTAGAATCAAATCCCGAACATCATCAAGCTTTAATTTCGAATTTGCTGAAGAATCGCTCGCTGCTGTTATAGTGTCATGCTAGCGCAAAGAGGACAGAAGAATCAAAGCCCTAACCTCATCAGCAAATTCGATTTCTACAGAGCTCAACTGAGTAGTGACTTTGTTGAACTCATTCAAGTGCTCAGCCATGGATGCACCTTCTGACATCTTTAGGCTGAATAACTGCCGCATCAAATATACCTTGTTGGAGGCAGAAGGTTTTTCATACATATTTGAAAGCGCGATCATAAGCTCTGCCATGGTCTTCTCCTTTGCTATGTTGAAGGCGACATTACGAGACAACGTTAATCGATTAACTTCAAGCGCTATCTATCGAGAAGAGCCCATACATCATCTTCCATCGCATCTGGTTTCTTTCTTGAAAGAGGCTGATATAGCTTCTTCTGGTATAGATAATCTTCGATCTGCATCTTCCAGAAACCAAAATCCGTGCCATTTAACTTGTCGATCTTAACCCTTCCATCATCGGTCATCGCTCCCACTCGAACCTAGAGCTCTGATACCACTTGTTAGGGAATGAACCCTACAACAGGATCCGTGAGACATGAAATTTAGATAGAAAATTGAACAAGAACAAACACACAATAACACCAGATTTACGTGGTTCCCTCAAGTGAAGGTATGTCCACGGAGTCGCCGAGATTTCACTATGTTCTGGAGCAAAAGAGAATTACAGAGTTACGATCTAAAAAAATAGTAGCCACCCACACCTATTCTTAATAGAATAGGGCTACATAACAAAAGTCGAATATGTTGAGCAATGCTACGGTTGTCTCCACACTTGCGATCTAAAAAAATAGTATTAGCCACCCACACCTATTCTTTATAGTATCCTACATCCGTGAGAACAGAGGTAGGATGTTCAGTCGAGGTAGGCTTCACACTTCCTATCATCCCCCTCTATAGCTTTTCATTACTAACTATAATCCTCTTTCTTACATGTTCATTTATTTCCCGAATATGTTGAGCAAAGCAAAAGAATCACCATCTTCACTAATTCGAGAAATAATAGGTAAGGGCATAAGATCTACAGGTTGTCTAGGCTTCAAACTATAAGAATTTTCAAAGGGAGAATGACACCCATTGTGTGATTGATGCAACTTTTAAAGACAAACTCTACATGTGATAAGATATTGTTCCAATTTGCTAATTGCTACATGGTCCTATTAAGCATCGCAATAAATCACCAATGCTACGATTAACTAATTTTGTTTGACCGTTAGTTTGGGGGTGGAATGCACTTGAATATTTCAGCCAAGTACCCAACTTGGCCTATAATGTCTTCGTAAAGTAACTTATGAACTTTATATCTCGGTCGAAAACAATAGATTAGGGAAGACCATGCAACCAAACCACCTCTCGAAAGAATATGCCAGCCATGTAAGAAGCCTTCTTACAAGGTATAAAGTGAGTCATCTAGATAAACTAATCAACTACCACATAGTCCTCTTTGCGTTCTTGGTAGGCCAAGTACAAAAGCCATGCTTATATCTTCCCATTGCCTGTCCGAAATCGGTAGAGGAGTATACAAACCTGTATTTTTCTTTGATCCTTTTCCTAATTGGCAAGCCCAACATTGTTTGATGACTTTTCACACATCCCTCTTCAAACTAGGCCAAAAGAATCGATCCTTAGCCAATGTAATGGTCTTTTCATGGCCAAAGTGCCCAACCAAACCTCTTCCATGTAACTCCTATATCACTTGATCTCGTTAGCAAGCTCGTGGTAAACATGGACAAATCTTGTAGAACAAGTATCCATCTAAAATCTAAAGATCAGCATGTTGGTTTCTTGAACTGTTACGAAGAATAGTGTCGATAGTACCAAAGTCCGTATCATTAGCATAGCAACGCTTCAGCTCCTCAAACCAAATGTTGAAACTCATTGTCATCATCACCTTCATATCTTGGTTCTTATTCTCATGATGCCTTTGTAGAAAGGTCATTATTTCATCCAGCCAAGTATTATGCTTCTTGTTGCGTCTTTTAGATGGTTGACAACTCCCCTATACTTTGGCTGTAAACTTTAAAGAGATGATTTGCATCATTAAACTCTACCAAAATGATGCCGCTGCGATATACACATTCCTCCAATGTGTCACATCAAACAGATCCCATTTCGTCATTCTCGTTCTCCCCGAATTAACAAATGTTCTTAGATCCAAAAAGACATTCTGGTGGCATTGGTCTTATCACAGATAAACAGAAGAAATGGTTAGTATATATAAGGAAAAAATGATATTTAGATGGTGCTGTAAACAGCTTGAACATATCCAAAGTAGTCAATTGTCTCCTTAAATGGAGATGGTTACAATTTAGAATTCTAATGATTTAAACAAACGAGGTAGCAACAGATATTGAATATTTGTCCTAGTAAGTTAGTTAGATTTTAAAGCTAACCGTAATTTTGTAGTCCAAGCGTTACACAATGTTTAGACTCGATCCCAGGTTAACAACCATTAATTTAAACAAACTTATTCTCCATTTGTTTGTAAAAGAGGGAAATACAAATCCATTTCATAGAAAATGTCATTTATGCGTGTTTGTTTGCACATAAAATCTTTTGTAACTAAAATGATTTACGGAAAAGGAACCACTTTTGCAGAAAATGACTTACATTTCAAAAATTCGTAAGTCATTTTCTCGTAAATTCCCTCCGCTTCAAATATTTATTAAAAATTACAAAGGTACCCTTATTCATGTTTTATTTATTTATTTATTTTTATTTATAATTCTGCCTTATTTTCAAGAATGCAACCAAACAACAAAAAATTAGTAGAAAATTCATCTTTCACCACAAAAGCTTTTCCTTCGTATATGATTTATGTCGTGAAATCATTTACATGCAAACAAACGGAGCCAAGTATCAAGAGAGTTGAACATTTTCCCTAATAAGTTAGGTTAAATTTTAAAGCTAATCATCTTTTCGTAGTCCAAACGTTACACAATGTTTAGAATTGATCCCAGGTTAACAACCATTGAAGGGGTGATTACGGACAAAAGTCGATAATGTGCTCTGATATTAAAAGTGGTAAGTCTAATATTAGATAGCTTTTAGTTTTAGTTGCAATCCAAGATTCAACACGGAGTAAATCCTAACTTGGGAAATACACTCAAAACACCAGGTGTTGAATGGTACCCAGCACTGCTATGTGCCAAAAACCTACACATTTCATTAATTTGAGTTATACTTGTTTAACCATTAGGATAGTGCAAAGTTGTTCTAACCATCAAAATACAATTATAAAGCATTTCAAGATAGTGTTAAACACTGTCAAAATGGCCTAAACGTCACACACAAAACATGTATAAAGCCTGCTCACGGCTAGAAAACTACGAGTACTTGGCCCACAAAAATATTGTTGCATACATTAAGCTGTCTACAGTTCAATTGTTCGCAATGCAATACTGAGAGCCTTCAATAATGCGCACAACAAAACATCTATGGTTTTTAGAACAATGCTCGCAAAAAATGCTGCAAGCATTAAAATAATAGTCGCAACAAAACACTTAGCATTAAAATAATGCTTACAGCTTAGGTTGCGGGCTATCGGTGGTGAGAATTTCATTATGGAGTTAGGGTCACCATCTTGGTGTCCCTCTAGAGGTTTCCTACCAAATATCTCAAGAAATCTACCTCTAAAGGTTTCCTACCGAATACCTCAAGAAATCTAATAATGGGACCGAAATCCTCACTGAAAGCTGCTAGCGCACTCTAAGAGCATGGTTTGAAATATCCTTGTTTCCAATATATCCTCATATTTTCGATATATCCTTGATATCGCAGGGTAAAAAATATTTGTTACTTGTATTTTATTTGTACAAAGTACCAGTTGACTACTTGCGTTATGTATTTGAGTATCCATTAATATACCATAATGTGATGAGATGAGCACAATATTGTACATATGCAGATAACTAGTATTATCGTCGGCTTAGTAAGGACAGAGATGATTTCAAGCCTTTGTGCAACTCCTTTTGGTTTTGATTGTAGTTCTTGGGGTAGGTTGGATTATTATCATATATGTTTGTATTGTTATGAAGCTTATAAATTATAAATTTATTATTAATTGAGAATGAATGATTTAGGAATATGAATCAATCATACATTGTGTCATCAACGCATATCTTTGCCCCCTTTCCAAAGCATCCTTTATGTACATTGTTGTTTATTAAAATGTTTTTATTCTTAAAGGTGTATTAACATTTATTTTTACATTTCTTGAAGTCCCACTGCAAAATTCCATATTTTGTCTCTTTTCTTTTGTTGTGTTTCTAAAAGTACCGATAAACGATATATCCCCGATATATATTTTTTCCATGCCTCGACATGTCGAGCAATATTGACATTTAGAACCTTGTCTGGGAGTGTTTAAGGATTCCCAAACAAGGGAAAGCGCAGAATCAATAGGGGAATGAAAAGACCCCCTTCATCATCCCTACAACAAAAGGGACATAGATTAATATATAAAAAGCAAGGGGGGACCATATCGCCCCTACTTCAATGATGGTGGACGATCCACCATGAAATAAAACGTGAAAGGAGGAGAAATCCATTTCCTCTTTTGGGTTTGAGATTCAAACTTGAAGATTGAGATAAGTTAGGAAGGGAAAAGTGACATTTAAACTAAGGAGTTTCTTTTATAAATAAAACCCCAAATCAAACCCGGGCCATCTATTTTGAAATGGACGAATAGATTACAAGAAATGGCTCCTGTTAATTCCTGAGTTAAAAGAGGAAGGAACCCTCATCATGAAGGTTCATCAAAAGAGACCCCCATAATTAGGGTTTACTAGTGAAGAGATGGTTATGTATCTTCATATTTCAATGCCGTCTCGTAGGATTTGGACTGTCAGAGAACCTTGACCGTCCAAATCTCGAGGGGCACTTTGTGGGCAATGAAATCTCCTTACTCATTACTGTAGGTGTATCACCCTTCATGAATCCACAAACACCTTATCACATCCCAATTAGGGTGGTGATAGTATCACATGTGCCCAAGCACGTGTGATACAAAGTAGCAGCTGTAGATAATAGATATAGCTAAAATCGCAACCAACTGTAAATAATGACAACTAAATGATATGTTCACAAAGCCCCGTAGTGAAAAATAGTAGTAAGTCAATGGTTTGCTGCCACTTGGCCGTAGCGAAAATAGCTGCAGCCCTTAACACGTCCACATTGAAATACTACCTTAAGCCAATGGCTTGCTACCATCTGGCCAGCAGCTAAAGCAACTGCAAAACTATCTTGGAAGCCAATAAAACGCCAATCATTTTTCCACAACAAAACAACTGCAAACACATTATGCCAGCATTTAAATAGTTGTAGACACTATTTGGCAGCCAATAAATGGATTCCATGTACCTCAGCTAAATAGCTGCCGACACTTTCTGTCCACGGTTAAATTACTGCAAACACTTATTGGTAGCCACTAAATGGATGCCACATATCCGTAGCTAAAAAGATGAAGACACCATAAATAACATGCAGTAAAAATAATAGTAGGACGCCAACAGATGGCTGTCAACAGATGGCTGTTACATGTTAGAGGATCCAAAAAATTGGATTCTTCATGAAGTAAATGGGGAATCCCTTAATAGGAAGTCCCTTTAACTGCACTAATAGTAGGATGCCAATTTCCACTCCAATAAGAAGGGAGTTATCTACACTCCTATATTCATGCACGGTCTCCCAAAAATAATAGAGAATATTGGCAAGTGTCCTCAATAGAGAAGACATTTCCTGCGTTGTTTGCCAACTAAAGACAAACAACTGTCTATTAGACAAATGGACTCCTCTAAAGAGAGGAGACCTTGCAGCGTTTCCATGGTGTCAAACACCGACTCAATTCCGCTGAAGTTGATCGAATAGAGTGTGGTTAGCATTAACCTTATTATATATATATATATATATATTTTTTTTTTTTAATTCTTATAATTTTGTTATTAATATATTATGCCCATAAGAGTTTTTTAGTAATATTAAAAATTAAATAATTTTCTAATATTATTTCATGAATTAAAAATTGTTTAACTACCTATCTCCTCTTCTTCAAATATTTTGAACTCATTAATTACATATTGAAATAGGTTTAGAAACTAAATTTAATTTCAATTTTTTATCAACTTTAATATGCATTCATAAGTTTTTCAGCTTTCTATAACAATTAACATGAATAATCATTAAAATTAAAGAGAATACATATCCCCTTCACTTGTCATAGAGGATAAAATATAGTTAATTTTTTTTTATAATATAGAAAAATATTAAGAAGAAATTACAGCTTAGAGAAGAAGACAATACATGACACTTAACCTAATTCTCATATTTGTGTATTTATGCTTAAGTGTTGAATTTTTATAGTTTCATCTTAGATTTTCAAAGTGTCCTAGACTTCTTTAATTTTTACATAACTTCCTTGGATTTCTTTAAAATTCTTTGAAACGCGTCAACTTTCTTAGCGACCGAAGTTTATACTGAAATCGAAGTTTGGTACCTTGAGCGCTCTCCCAATACGAGGAAGCAATTGTGTAACCTCCCAACTTTCTCATATAATTAAAAGAGAGTTCTCAAGGGAACTCTCTACACAAATAGACGTAGAGGAAACTTTACAGAGATAGAGAAAAAACTCTACAAAGAGAGAAAACTCAATAAATCAACAAGACAAAAAAATGAAAAACAAAAACCTAATAAGAACAGGAATGGATAATACAAGGTAGGATCTTAAATGGCCACCTCTCCTTACAACTCAAAGTAGTCTGGTTTTACAACCTCAAACTTAAGAACTAAGTTTAATAGAATCCATAGTAGGTTGTCTTTGTAAACCCAATAATATGATGCAAAAAAAATGTGGCATTTGAGTTTAGGTTTAAAAAAATGATAAAAATATCCTTCTGTGACTTGACCTAGTCTGGCAAGTCAAAACATTTGGCTCAAGTCACTCAAGTAACTTGTCAAATAGTGTCTCTTTCGAGATTTGAGGTGACTCAACTCGAAATTCAGTCGAATCGAGTAACTCGACCGAGTTACTCGGGTGACTCGCCAAGTTTTCAAACTATGGTTTCTCTAGATTTTGTGGTTAGGCTGCCTCGCACTCAAAAGAGCATTTGATTCAATTCTTTTGGTGGTTGATCAATTTTTAAAATGGTTCATTTTATTCCTTATAGGAACACAGTCAATGCATCTCATGTAGCCAACTTATTCTTCCGTGAAGTGCATCTACATGGAGTACCTAATTCTATTACATCTGACTGGAACACTTAGTTCATAAGCCACTTTTGGAGGACGCTTTGGAGAAAGTTGGGTAGTAATTTACCATAGAACACCACTTGTCATCCCGAAATTGATGGTCAATCTATAGTAGTAAATCGAAGTTTAGGCAATTGGCTAGGTTGTCTTGCCCGTGACAAACCAAAATAGTGGGAAATTTGTGATACAACATGCAGAATTGTTTTTCAATAACTGCATCAATTGCTCAACTAGAAGACCACCATATCAGATTATACATGGACTAAATCCAATTCTACCTCTTAATTTAGCTCCATTACCATATCCCAAGAAAGTAAGTTGTGATAGAGAATCTTTCTCTCCTAAGAAAGTAAGTTGTGATAGAGAATCTTTCGCTCCGATCAATCAAGTGCGTCTGATCGTATGACTAGTTCATCCTCTATTTCCTTTACCTATACACACTAATGGATCCCTTTCCTCTATCTCTCTGATGGGAGATGTCAAACTTTCCAATAACTTATCTCTTTCATCTATTTTTCACGTTCTAAATTTAGCGATAAACTCGTTATCCATTAGTAGTATTACTAAATGTCTTCTATTGTGTAACCTTTTCTCTTACCCATTATGTCTTCCAAGACTTGGAAATGAGGGAAATGATTGGGAATGGTCGTCTAGAAGATGTCTTTACCTCTTGGATGTTTGGGGTTCTCCTTAGCATTATAGTCTAGTAGTAATCTTATTAAGAGTAATACAGATGCCTGAATCAAATTGTGGCACAGTCATCTAGGTCATTTATCTTTTAGTCTTTAAAGTTAGTTTTTTAAAACTTATTAGAGTCTGTGTCAGATTATCGTCTACAATATGAAGTGTGTGAATTGTTTGAGCATTGGAGAATTAGTTTTTCTCCAAATATGATTACAAGTTTTTTTCCATTCCAACTTGTTCACTTTGATGTCTGGGGACTTGCTTTTACTTTGTCTATACATGACTATAAGTTTATTAGATTTGTGGATGAATTCTCTCGGTGTACTTGGCTTTACTTGATGAACACCCAAGTTGAAGTTTCAAGTATTATAAAAAAGTCTCATAAGATGATACTAACACAGTTTGAGAAGCAAATCAATGTCTTCCTATCCAACAATTCAAGAGAATATTTTGAATGTGAACTACAAAATATTTGAAACATTATGGTATGGTAATTAAAGTACTTGTCCATATACTCCTTAACAAAATGTGGTAGCAGAGAGAAAAAATCATATAATAGAAGTTGCTTGAAGCCTCCTCACAAGAATGAATGTATGAAAGTTCTAGACAAAAGCAACTCTTACAACTACCTACCTTGTCAATTGTAACTCATCTCGAATATTGAAGTTGAAATCTCCCCTATAATATTATTTGTCCCAATCATCCCTCTTTGTTATTCCTCATCGAGTGTTCAATTGTGTGTATTTTATTCATATATTGGGTCCAACGAGGAGTAAATTGGACCCTAAATCCCTTCGGAGTGTTCTCTTAGGGTATTTATTGACACAAATAGGATACAAGTATTTTGATCAATTGTCATGGAAATGGTTTGGTACCTTGGATGTCATTTTCTCTAAGTCAGAGCCCTTCTTTCCTCATTCTCATACATCTCTTTAGGGGGAGCACAGTAAGTTAGAAGGAAGGCAACGTCCTTCAGTTCATTTTCCTCAGCCGGTCATTGATGTCATAGATTTTCATTGTTAGTTTATTATTCTAGGGCAACATTTAGCTCCTACTAATTCTACTACTAAAAATGACTTGTACGCTTACACTAGACACAAAAAAGGAGGCTACCACTTCAGATTCATCTGAACCGAGCTCCAATTTAGATTCAGGTAATCATAATTCTCCTTTGGTGTTTATTCCTATAAATGATGATAATGCTCTCATTACAGTATGAAAATGGAAGCGTCAGTGTAGTACTATGAATCTTATCTCTAACTATGTCTCGTATGCATTTTTGTATCCTTATTATGCTTTCTTGTTTTCTGATCCATATGCGTCTTTACCTTCCAGATTTTAGGAGAATCTCTGATCCTAAGTGGCGTGAGGATAAGATGGAAGAGATGCAGGCTTTAATCAAGAGTCGTACATGGAAAATTGTGGATTTATCCAAAGGAAATGATTGGTTTTAAGTGGGTGTTCACTGTGGAAACACAAGGCTGATGGGTCAATTATAAGATATAATGCAACGTTAGTTACTAAGGGATATAGTCGATAGGAAAGCCTTAGGCACAGTTCTTCTCCTACTTGCTACATCTGTAGGTTTCAACATATCAAAAGATAAGACAATGATAGATGTTATGGCCGCTCTATCCACGATATACCAAAAAATCTGCTTCAGTAAGGTTTTCCCGTTGAAGAGATTGTTTCACATAAAGATGGCTGATGGTGGAAGCGTGTGGCTGAACATCTGACTCGGTCGAGCTACTCGCCTTTGCTGAGAGAAACCGAGTTTATTGGCGAATCGGTTCAAAAATCAATCGTGTCGACTCAGCCAAGTTTTGAGTCGACTCATGGAGTTTCAAAACACTACTCTAGAGGCATTCTTTTAGATCTTTAGTGTTAGAGAATATTCACTTTTTCATATCATATAGCCATACAGGTAATGTCAAAGTATTGGTTCTTTTGAGATTCTACATACTTAAGTTCATGCTGAATACGTTTTAATGAGTTTTGAGAAACAATTCTACACCAACCTAATTCAGACCCAAAGACATTGTTGTCCGCAAAAACTAAGTATTAGTTGAAATTTCTGAAATAAACTTGGGGAAATCTATATTGTCCATTTATGCTTGCTTAACCGGCTTAGCCAATTCATTTGATTATTTTTCCCAATAATAAATGCTGTTAAGTTTGAAAGATGAATCAAAGTACTAATAAATAATAACAATTGCTTGCCCATGTGACTTTGGATCAATTCTATAAATGGAACATTATTATAATATTGAACTTCAAATCATTCAAACAAGTAAGTTTTATCATCCTTTTGTCTTTTGTAAAGTATGCAGGAGCTGCTTGAAAGGCATAATCTGCACTCGGATGACATCGGAAAACTGGTCCATTCATCTCTTGAGCTGCAGGTAAGATGTATTGTCTTCTCTAGCTTCTTCTTACTATGGGTTCGGTCCTCAGCAGAAGCATGCGTGGGCTTTTCACGGCCGCATAGTCACATAGAAATGGATTTAAAAGTCTCCAAACCTGTTTGCACTAAACATGTTTGCTGTATCACGATAGTCATACTTTTCTGTGAATTGATTTGGTTGGTAAGATGTCTGATGCACTAGTCATATCCTGGTTTTTGTAAGGGTAACGGTCTCCTGAGCGTGTTGATGGATATAAGTCCGACTGTCTACTTAGTCGAATCATGGGATTATGGACCTTTCGGAATCACTGTTGGTTACTACAGTAAACAATCCTAATCCCCATGGTGCAACATCCATTTTATCAAAAACCATTATCTAAATAATTGTGATGAATAATTTATGGTGCATTTGAATGATGCACATCACCAAGAACCATTCTAGTACTTGATTTTGTTGAAAATGTTATTCACAATTGGGTGATTCAGTAGTTATTCTTTATTTTTAAGTACAATTTTGCTCTCCGCAATTCATATTTTCATTAAAATGGAGTTTTTATGACCCAGATTATGTATTCATGGCTTGAGATCAAGCTTTGTCAGTCTACTTTTACAAAATTAGGGTTGTCAAATCCTCCATTTTTCACGAATGCTTTGATATGCACAATCTATCTGTTTCTTGTTCTTGTTTTTATTGTTTTTCCTTTCCTAATTCCAACTTTCACCTTCAAATCAAGGTGTTGGATTTATCTTAAATATTTGTGATTCAAATTTGACTTATAATTTTACCTTTGTCTTTAACTTAACAACTAGTAAAAATTCACGTGCGTTGCCCGTAAAAATTTCAAATAATTTAACTGTTTTGAAATTTTGATAATGAATTAAATAAATAATAAAAGAGAGAATCATTTGTATTATTGACTAAGCATTAGAAAGAAAAAATAATGTTAAGTTGTAGGATTACAATTATGTCTATGAAGAAAAATATTTAAAACTAGGACTTTTAAGCCATGTAAGCACCCAATTTTTACACCCTGCTTAACCATGGTTAACCTCCTTTAACCATGGTTATCCTCGGCCTAACCCTAACTTAACCCCTAGGCTAAAGCCCTTATGGGCTCAAGGCCCATTTCGAATTTAATCAAACCTAAACCCTAGTCTAACCCTAGGCTAACCCTTCCTTAACACTAGGACTAACCCTAGGTAAACACTAGACCTAACCCTAGGTCTAGCCCTAGCCTAGCCCTAGTCTATACCCTAAGCTAAAACACCACGGGCTCAAGGCCCATTTCAAAGACCAAAAATACTGACATTGGACCTTTTAACCATGGTTAGCACCCCTAACCATGGTTAACCACCTTCTTAATCCCGGTTAGCAACCCTAACCCTTGGTTAAAGCACCCTTTGGCCTACTGGGCCTAACTCAGGCCTATCGGGCCAAACTAGCCTATCGAGCCCAACCCTAGTCTTCTAGACTTACCTCAGGCCTACTGGGCCAAACTAGCCTACCGGGTTTCCCTCTTGGCCTACCAGCCCAATCCTAGTCTACCGGACTTACCTTAGGCCTACCAGGCCCAACCCATGCACTTTGACCAACCCTGGTCAACCAAACCCTAGTCTACCGGACTAGGCTCATTAGCCACCCTTGGAGCATACACACACACCCCTGGCCTTAGCACAGGCTCATGTGCCAGAACTACGCTCGGTCTGATCTCACCCCAATGTGAATACGTAGGTAACCCAACCCAGGTTCGACCCTAGTCTAGGATTTTCTCCTTCTTAGATTAGTATGCATTAAACACTAAGGCATTTGATTAAAATTGAGCTTAATTTGGTTTAACCCTAACAAGTAGGGAACTACTGAAAAGTGGAAGTACCGGGGTGCCTAACCCCTTCTCCGGACTTAACCGAACCTCTTACCCTAATCTCAATCGCAGACCAAGACCTTATCCAATTCCCGGGAACTTATCCCTTCTGAATGAATAGGTGGCGACTCTAAACTCACCCTGTGAGATCAAATCAGGGTTTCCCTGAAAACCGTGCTCATAAGCCATATCCAACCATAAGAGGTGACGCACAAAAGCAAGGCACATAGATAGTTGGGACCCTCCACAATTCCCCTTCCTTTTGTTACGCAAACGTGT
This sequence comes from Tetracentron sinense, assembly GCA_015143295.1. Lineage (NCBI taxonomy): Eukaryota > Viridiplantae > Streptophyta > Magnoliopsida > Trochodendrales > Trochodendraceae > Tetracentron > Tetracentron sinense. The sequence goes on from CM026574.1 coordinate 20,015,962, forward strand.
AATGAATTTTTATTACTGTTGTTAATATGGTTTAGTAAATAAATATTTATAATAATTTGGTAGTACATTATAGGAACTTTAGTTATAGTCAATATAAAAACAATACTAAATTTACCATACGACACCTGCCCATTGGTCTAGTGGTAGTGTGTGTATTCCCATGAGTTGGTATGGTGGTTGAAAATCCCACCATTTGACAAGCAATATAACAGACTCTAACTTCTAACCTATTAAACTAGATAAATTATGCCTACACCCAAAAAATAAGATAAAATAGAATAAATGATGACTAAGTGTACCAAATGTTAGTAATTCATGTATAAATAAGAGACAAAAATTGGACTGGTCATTCAGGAAACAAGCCTAAGAAATAAATTACAAAGGCAATATTAACCCAAAGCATGCAATAGCTAGCCATATATAAACTTCACATACCAGAGAAAAAAGCACACTGAACAGTTAACAACATAGAAATTAGGGTAAATGGAACAGGCTTCCAATTACATATAAAGAAACTTTACCTAGATGAAGCAGAAACTTAAGAGAAGAAGTCCTATAGGAGATCTCTAAATAGAGCTGCAATTTTCCTGTAAACACAAAACCTCAATTATTTCACTCTCGAAAAATATGATCTGTATCAACAAAAAGATACGGTGGAAATGGAAATAGACATAAAAGATAATTTATCGATTTCGCTCAAGATTTAAGTTGGTGTTGATGAGTAAAAACAAAGCCACCCATTTGATAATAACATTACTTAGTGAAGCAATAAATTCTTTTGGTGATAATAGCATTCGTGACATGGTTAGAAAACATGCAACATTATATGGTGAAGCAAGTCAATTCTTTTAATGAGAATAGAATTCGTGCCATGGTTAGAAAGTTTTGATAAACTGAGCTTACTACGTTATAATATTTAGTGCTATGGAGTTTCATAAAAATTCAAGTGTTGTACTTTCAGGCATGATCCAGAAATAACCATAGTAACAAAATTCTTCAAATTTTTGAAAAATTCATGAATTATTCACGAATTTTAGGTGTGCCGAATTATTCTACAAAATATTCACAAATTTTAGGTTTTCTGAATTATTCACGGATTTTGCGAATTATTCCCGAATTTTATGAATTATTCTCGATTTATTCATGAATTTTTCAATAATTTGTTTAGTTCGACAAAGTAAACTGATATTTTGTATATTATCATATCAAATTGTGGGATGTCTTTTTATAATTATTATTTTATTCCCAAATATTTCTTGGACTTTTCCAAATTTTTTCGAATTTGACCCTTGCCAAATTATTCCCGAATCCCGACTTTGTAACTATGGAAATAACTTGGCCTGTCCAAACACACCACGTTTTGGTTAGCTGTGTATCCTCCATTGGGACGACCCGAGTTCATGTCTTGGAGGCAGCAGTTGGAAGCCGCCCCCCCCCCACTTTACTAACCATACTGAGATCAATAAGTAATGGACAAAATACTTTCAACTGAAATGATTAAAGTTATGGGAATTTGAACATCTCTCTCTCACATATGGATGAGACCACAGTGAAAACTGCAAAAAACATGTCAATAATCACACCATGAGAGAGAGAGGATGTGAGAAACGTAAGTCAGGGGATAAGCTGGATTTGTTGGGTTGGTCCATTGGGGGAGGCTAAAGAGGCAAGCTACATCAAGGGCTTGTCAATGAACTCCAATCTTCAAAGATCATATCAATGGTGCTTCCCATTAATGAGTGGCTAACTTAATGAATAACAATGATATTCAAGGATGAGTGGCTGCCTGAATAACAATGAGGATACAACAATAGAGAGAGAGAGAAAGAGAACTGAACTCATGAACTAAATGCCTAGATGGCTAACATGTGAATGCTACAGTCATTAAGCCCGCCATCCAACTGTTTTAGCTAGGTTCCATTTCAAGTGGTGCACCATCCGTCAATCTATCTTTCTGTTATGTCAAGTCATTCCCCCAACAGCTAATAAATATCATGAAGAAACTACCCTCATCAAATAAAAGAAACACAAACCAAGATTTCTAATGGAGTCCTTGCTAACAAAGAACAATGCTAATGATTGCCTAAGATAGAGTTCTAATATAAAAAGAAAGTTACTAATAGCTAGATTAATCATGAGCCCCACGGCCCATACCTATCTTACCTATTCTAAAATAAATCTTATAATAATTTGTCTTATAAAAACTCTTTCTAATAAATTCTTTGCTAATAGAGAATATATACAAATGATTGCCTAAGATTGATTTCTAATATAAAAAGAAAGTTGCTAATAATAGTATGTCCATATATAAAAGCATTTAAAGTCAAATTATTAAAATAAACTCATATGAAACAAAGAGATATATTCAGATCGATCAATCCATAACTTAGTGACTCCACCAATATTCCAGACTTGAACTAGAAAGTAGCCCTCTTGGATGGAAGAGGAGGAATATCCATGGGCAGACTTTGAGAGGGAAGGATGACTTTCCATTGCCAAGGTTTTGTGCCAGTTCCATTAGTGTTGTGTTGTTTCAGTGGTAGTGATCCCTAGATTTGAAGAGTTGCCTTAAAATTTTCAATATTTGCGTCCCTAAGAAAAGAGAATCCATTTCAAAAGAGGAATCTTTATGCAATGATTAAGCATTTCTTCTCCCTTCTTTCGAAGAGTTGCAACCATCTGAAAAGCTATGAAATAGTACAAAGATTTGCAACCCTTTCAACTGTTATGTGCCTCACACACACACACACACACACACCCTCTCTCTCTCTCTCTCTCACCACATCTCATCAAGTCATTCAGGACACATTTTTTTTTTTTCAAGTGGGGGGTTTGTCAGACCCCTACCTGTTTACTAAGAAAAAACCATTAGGGGGGACATAAAACCTTACCCCTACAAAAACACAAGAACACAAATACATAAGACTTTACTAAGAACAATTCTTACATTACCAAAGAATAAAACAACTTAAATCGAGTTGGTTTCCTAACCTCCCTCTTTGGTCTTCCTTGAGGAGAATCAATTATTGATTTTTTTTCTTCTTATTTCTCCTGGATGCTACTTGTTGATAAATCGTCTTCTTCATCAAATTCTTCAACAAGAATATCGTTACGAACTTGCTCTTGGCTACCAAGTCCACTAAGAAGCTCAACCTCCCCTCAACCTTCCAAATTTGACTCCTAAATGCAGCAACAAATGCTTCTGTCCCATTTTTCACTTCTAAATTATTGTCTGGTTTGGATACAGAGAGACAATTTGGCTCGCATCGAATAATCTTCTTAGGTTGGGAAAACTCCTTCTGTTTGAATACCCATCCAGGTTTTGTTGTTAGTAGGGCATCGAGCAAGCTTTGGTGTTCAGCCAAAAAATGATCCATGCTCATCTCTCCTTCAAAACCTAAAGTGTCATCTACTTCGTCTAATATAGAAGGATCATCATAAGAATTATTCAGGACACATTGGAATTAAACAACTACTTCTCTTTCTTAAACGGTTTCAAAAGAGTCGTGAGCCGAAGGGTGTGTCGATTCATGTTTATATGAATAGTCTCAACAAACAGAACGTGATTCTAACATGGATTATATAAATAGTTTGAGAATTATTTGATCTTCACTCTATTTATACTAGAGTTAAAAGGCCTATTATTACTAAGTGAATTTGCTCGTCTCCGAGTTGGTTTAAAATGAACACTGATGGCGCGGCTATTGGGAATCCAGGGGGACGTGGAGGTGGTGGGATAATTTGAGACGCCAATGGCTGGTTGGTTTTGGCTTTCTATAAATATTATGGTATTGCTTCAAACACTTTAGTAGAGATTAAAACTATTTATGATGTGTACATTCTATGATAGGTATGGTCTATCTTTTATTATTGTTGAAAGTGATTCTAACATTACAATCGAAGTGGTTGATAATATGGTATAGAGCCTCCTAGGAAGCTTTGGTATTGGTCATAGGAAATTTGTAGATCGGAAAACAAAATGCAACATATTATTTTATTTCAGCATGTGTGTCGAGAAAATAACCAGGTAGCTGGTTTCCTTTCCAAATAAGCTTGCAGGATCAAAGATAGCAAACTATTCAAGGACCTGAGAGAGTTGCCAATGTCTATTTAGGGCATGATTTGTATTGATAATCCTACTATGTTTAATATTCGGGTTTAAGATTGGTTCTTTCGATCATATTTGTTTAGGGGTAAGGTATTATGTAACCCCCCCCCCGGCGGAATTTTGTAACCATTTAATTATTTTAACAAACCAGTAGGGTCTGGCCAAACCCCCCTCACACACTGGGTGGCTTTTACTATTTAAAAAAATAGATAGAATATCCCCCACAGTCTCTTTCTCTCACACTCTTATCCCAACCTGCTAAAACCCCACCCAAGCTTCCGTGTGTCCTCCTTCCCTAGCTTTAAGTTAGAATAAATATACTAAAATTCAATGAAAATTTAATAGGGTTATGAAAAGTTAATAGAGTTCTTGTACTTTTATTAGTAGAAGGATTGTATTTTTAGCACTTATCTGTTGTGTTTCAACTTTTTAACTTTCTTTTTTTTCTTCTCTTTTAGTGGGATTGGTGAATCCCTTTTTAAAAGGGTACTTCATAAATTCTTGTTTCTTACATAGAAAAAAGAATGTGATGCCTCCTCTTCCTCTTTTCTCATTTGAAATTTGAGTTGCATTTTCTTTTGTGCTGGGTGCCTTATCAGACAGTTAATGTGGTGAGGCTAGTTTGCAAGTCCAAGATACTAGAATGTGACTATTGAATTATTGAGGTAGGCCTATATGACCCGTATGCAACGAAAATAATTCCTAGGGGTGGCGCAACAGGTCTTACAAAGTATCTTAAAGTGCTTAGAGATCGATAAGTTATTTTCTACATGTCTGTTATTTTCTACATCTTATTTTAGACTCTATTGTATTGTGATTGAAAGGGTTCCATTGTCTTATAAGTTGCTTGATTTATATTCAGGAATTTTTTATTTTTCCAACACAGGTTCATATCAGAGCTGTGTTGAGACCTAACTTTCCAACTCCTTATCTTGGTAAATTGCCTGAAATCATATAATTCAACCATAAAATCTAGATCTTGGACCGTTGAACCTGATACTTCAATGTTTTGACCGATGAGATCCGGGACCCTGTATCACTATCCTGGAATCTGGATACTCTTATCTTGATCATAAGTACCTTTGGTTTATGAAACTCTTTTAAGTTCTCATCTCAGTTAGATAAGACCTCCACTAGTCTACTTGTCTTCTATGCATCCTGTTGGAAAAGAAGTATTGTGAAATTTTGTCACTCCACTAATCTAGGTTAAGCTCAAAAACATTACTGACCAACTTAGAATTTACATAAGGACAAGTGCCTGAAGTATGGAATTACAAACTCGTTTAGAGTCCATTCTTTTGCTGGGAAATATAAATCTTGCCACTTTGGACTTTGTCATGGTAGTTAGGAAATTTACGTGACATTTTTAAGTTTTCTATCGAAATTAATTCTTACCATCATGATATTTTAAGTCTTATCATTTTATGAGATATGAAATCATTCATTTCGCGGCATTTGAAGTCTTAATGGAATTGCAACCCAATAGATGAAAAGCACCATACATCTTCTCAAAAGAAAATGCTTATTGTCAAATGAAAAAACTTGCAAAATGCCAACTTTACAAGTCTCAACAAAAGAACGGAGCCTTATTGTTAATTCCCATTCTCGGAAGGGGTACCATGCAATACCTCTCAATATAGCAGTCAAAATTTAAGTTTTCACCAGCAGACTACTATTATGTGGTTCTTTTGCTTGTGTGACATTTTTACTACCAATATACCTCATCTGTTTCATGTTCATACACGATTAGCATCTCTATTCAGTGATTCTGCTTTTATGAGTCACATTACGAGGTGTGCATTTACATTACTAGCTAAAACATATAATAGGAAAATACTTCTTGTAATTTATAACCATTGAAGTTTGGTGTCCTTTTAGATAGAGAATAGCAACTATGTCAGATTAAGCGAGAAATTTGCAGAGAAAAGCCAACAACTGAGGTATAAGTTTGTATAACTATATATATATATATATATATATATCTATTAATTGATTGCTGTGACATATGCACATATTACATTATAATATGAAGACATTGCCCATCAATTACAGGAATATGAAGGGTGAAGAACTCCAAGGATTAGATATAGAAGAGTTGCATAAATTAGAGAAATCTCTGGAAGCAGGATTGAGCCATGTGGTAGAAACAAAGGTTTTTATCCATTTCCTTCTAATTCTAGTCTTGAACTTAGATTCATGCTGCAAGTGTAACCTATGGAAATTTCTACTGTTTTCAGGGAGAAAGAATTGTGGAAGAGATCACTAGCCTTCAAAGAAAGGTAAGTAACCAACTTTGTAAAACTGTGGTCCATTTCATATATTCGGTATAAATGTAATATAATATAATATAAAACAGATCTATACCAAGCGATGTCATTGACTCATTGTTTGGACCTTCAGGTTGCAATGCTAATTGATGGGCTAGAGATGATTGAAAATTTCAAAACTAGTTTTGAGTTTACTAAGTAATAAGAGGGAAACTTAAAATTATTGCTAAGATGGGCTAGAGATGTTCCTTTTTTTCTTCTCTTCTTTTATTTTTCTTTATTTCTTATAAACATGCAGGGAGACCAATTGGCAAAAGAAAATGAGCAAATGAGACAGCAGGTTAGAATTTTCATTACCTTCATTTTCCTTCTTGGTTTACTACTTCCTTATTGGTCGGTGAAATATTTGAATTACAGATGATGGAGATGTCTAAAAGTCAAAAGCATGTCATCGCTGACTCCGAGAACATGGTCTATGAAGAAGGCCTGTCATCAGATTCTGTCACCAATCTCTGCAGCTTCGTCAGTCCCACTCATAATGATGACAGCTCTGACACCTCTCTAAGATTGGGGTAAGTTTAACAAATATGCTTACATAATCTATATTTTCTAATTCCGAGTTAGATTGATTTTTATTGCCAAATTAAGTCAAAGTAGAAAATTCAATACAAAGGTATAACTTGGATATTTTCAAATTTCAACCAACAACTAGTTTTTTACTAAAGAAAATCACTTAAGAAGTTTCCCCTTTCTGTTTTTAATTTCTGAAACATCCAAACATCTGATTTGGGAACAGGACAACGCCCCTGTAGCTCCGATCGAAAGGGAAGGTCAGATTCTTTGGCAGTGGTAAACCAATTGAGATGGGTCTTCAGGGTCACTACACTGCTCTTGCTGGGGCATATTGATTTGATACATTTAGAGAAAGGACAATTTAGCATCCCAACTAATGGCTTCCATTTAAATCTTTACCAACCTACACAACATGAAGTTGAAGGGCTTTGGGGCATCATCAAAATCATACTCCCACCTCAACCAACCGATTATAATCACGGAACAACAAATAAGTTAGAAATATGATTGTTGGGTCGATGAGAACATAAAACCATAGAGAAAATAAAGAAACGCCACAAAAGCAAGATATGCGAAGTTTGTCACGTGTGCGACTATGTCCACATGTAAAGGCAATTCAAGAATTTATACTATACAGAGATTGCAATATACAAATGTTTTCCCACTGAACATCAAGAGCCACTAAGATTACTTATGAGTCCACCCTTATCAAGAGTTATTGGTTTTTCCCTGAGATTCAGCCGCTCTCTCCATGAAAGCATTGGTCACTTTATATATTCTCAACACTATAATAATCGTGTACCCTTGTCCTAGCCTATATATACAATCTCAAACCCAAATCATAAACTAACTAGAGATTTTTCAAATTGTATTCCCACAAGGAGGACCTCATAAATGGAAGTTTACACTGAATAGAAATCAAGATTGAATACAAATAACTTGAATGTTATCAAATCCCAAATGTATTCTTGGGCACAATATCAATATTGATCTTCTAAAATATGATACAAATCAATGTGTAACAAGGTGGAATGGTAAATACTAATTATTTTTAGTAAAACTCTATGCTATCCTATACAATGCTCAGCTATCATTGTGTTCCACCCTAGGAGTCATCATAACCCAACAAGGAACCCCAATCTGAAATTTGTTCCTTATTACGCCTTTTGTCTATACTGGAACAAGATATTGAATCACTTTGATGATTAGGATCATCATAACATGGTTACGTTCAGATTCAACTGGCCTCTGTATGCAACAGAATGGTAAACCAGCTTGTGAAGCAAGCTTATATTGACACCGCCAAAAATCTGAGTCCATTGCATCTTCAAGTAGTGGTAGAAGACATTAAGCGTAAACTCAGGCTTATACCGCGTTATTCCATAGTGTATGCTCCCCGTCAAGTTAATGCCTTTGCTCATTCCTGGCTCAACAAAGTCTACATTTTTGTGCAAACTCTGATTTTGATTCTCATATTATGTCTCCTGGTAAATGTAAATCATGTCCATTTTGGTTCAGAGGAGGGCCCATTCCGTTTTTGGCCATCTCGTATGTTTTTAAAGAATTTCTCTTCACAACTGAATTGTTTGCTCAACTGCTTTTCTTTTAATCTCTTGCAGGCTGTCTTTGTTTAGATGAAAGTTGAGGTACAAAGGAGGAGACTATCAGTAAGGAAGAGTAGGCCATGGTGTTATCGTGTTGGAATACAGAACTGTATAAATGTAATGTAAAACTAATCCACATTGCATGTATGTATGTAATAATAAGCCCAGTTGCAGAGTCAAATATTAATTTCTTCCGAACAAGCAAAAAACTGTGTTAGTAGTCATTTTTCATTTATAATATGATAGAAAAGGGATTGATTGGATAGATTTGAATGATTTACAATTTACAATGAACATAAATATAGTTTATATCGAGATAATAAGATATACTTTTTGAAAAGTAAATCCACCTAATCTAATCACATCTGATCGAATATATTCTATCCTTAATTGTTGCTAATCTAATTTTCTGATGAGATACACTTAATGATTCAGTGTATCTCATTTACTTTTTTACAAGGCTCTTCTTTACACTCCCCCTCAAACATATGGGGATTGAAAAATATCCTTGTGTTTGCGGTTGGTAGAAATCCGCCTTTGCACTTCTTTATATTCATGTGAAACCATTGATCTTCATTGCATGTTTGTATGAGTCTGCTAGCTTGTTGAAGGATGTGGTTGAACCAAATGGACATCTAAGGGGCCAAAAAGGGTCTCAGTAGACCTAAATGAAATGCCTCAAATGGGCTTAAAAACCTGTGCAACTAATGGGCCTGAAAAGGGGATTCTTTGGGCCTAAAATTGGCTTCTGTTGACCCGAAAACAATAGTCTCTATCGACTTGATGAAAAACTTTCTATGTGCTTGTTATGTTGAAAATGAGGGCCTCTATGGGCCAAAAGAAGATGCCTCTAATGGGCATAAGCTGCAAACGAGATTGAAAATGGCCTCAATTGGGCTTGTGAGTTGACGCCCACTTTTTTTTTTGGTCAATACCATGCAACAAGAAGAATGAAAAGGGGACTGTACTGGAGGCGCAAATGATGCAACGGTGAGGTGGGAGCCAGCAAAACTCCCAAATGCTCGGGATGCCACGAATTCTCTCAAACTTCATTGTTATTTTTTTTACCTCTATTCTTCTATGGTGAATCTCCCAAAGATGGTGTCGACATTGATTCAGCAGATCTTGCAATAATGGTGCACATGTCGGGATATACGTAGTAACAACATGAGTAAGTTGGTGTTTGGTAACACTAATCTAGAAATAAGAGCTTTTTTTTAATACAAAAAAATCATTCAAAAGGAGTGGGGGTTTGGCGGACCCCTACCAGTTTATTAATAAGAAAGAAATGGGAGGGGGGGGGGGGGCATAAAACCTTACCCCTAGAAAGACCCAAACGAGAGGGGGGGGGGGGGGACATAAAATATTACCCCTACAAAGCCATACAAAAGAAAATAAAAGCGGCGGGGGGGGGGCGGACATAAACATAAAAAAAAATCATTCTCTGATAACCAATCTAACATTACCAAAACCTGCTTTATCAAGGGAAATAAGAGCTCTAATCCGAGGAGGGTTATCCTAATTAGGAAAAAATTCACCTGAGGTCTGAGTACCACAACCATGATTAGCAAGTCAACAACCATATTGGCTTCCCTAAAGATATGAGTAATAGATGTGCAAATATTCATCACTTGATATATCTTCTTGTTCCAATACCACATACTTCAAGGATTACTCAAAGAACCCTTCCAAGCTTCTACAAGAGTTTTAGCGTCAGATTCAACATCTATTTGAAGAAAACCAAGCCTCTGACAAAGGGATAAACCATCCAGAAGAGCTCTAGATTTTGCAACATAGTTAGAAAAATTCCCATAAAAAGCATGGAAGCATGCAATCATAACTCCAGAGTGATCTCGAATAATATCACCTCCTCTTGCTAAGCCCGGATTACCTTTAGAAGCACCATCCACATTCAGTTTAATTCTACCCTGAGGAGGTCTAATCCATTTGACAATATAAGTAATGAATCTTCGATGAATAGATGAGGACAAAATATTTATAATAGAAAGATCCAAGGACTTTAGATTGTTAAGTTTGTTGCCCAAGGATTGGACCCTGGAGGGGGGTGAATTGGGTCTATGACAATTTAAAAATTCTTCATATTTTCTTAAGCGAAATTTTAATTATACTAATTAAAAGGGAATGAAAATTAGCAATACCATATAAACAATGCAAAACAATAAAGTAAATGGAAGAGTTAGAGAAAGATATTGTTCACGAGGTTCGACAATTCCGTCTACGTCCCCGCCTCAAGCTATACCTGCTAGAGGATTCACCACGATTTTACTCGCACAGTCTTGTTACGGGTTAAGACGAAACCTTTTACAATCTTCTTCCGGGTGTAGATCAAACATTTACAATCCCCTTATGGGTGAGGATCAAACCTTTGCAATCTTCTTACGTGCGAAGATCAAATCTATTTGCAAGAGAACAATCATCTTTTGACTTTACAAAGCTCCCCGCTTCAAGGACAAGAATTCATCAATTCTTGATTTCAATACACTTAGATGAAAAGTGTTTTACAATCATAATTTGCTCCTAAAACGAGCTGAATGACCTCTCTAAAGCTCACTGAAAATCTCCCAAAGATTGGAGTTGAATAGCTTAATAAAACCGATTTAAGGATTTGAGGTTTAACTCAATAGATTTGAAAATCTAAACTTTGGATTGGATGATTGAATGATTGGATTGATAGATCATCACGTTCTAGATCATATATCATCCCTATTTATATCCCTTGCAAAGATATAGCTGTTAGAGGCACATCGAATGCAAAAGAGCCGTTTAAAAATAGCCATTACAGGGTTTTTAATACCTATCCCTAAGCATCTAGTCGACTGGATGAACCCAGTGGCTAGATCAAAATTTTGGCTCTAGTCAACTGAATGGCTCATTTAGTCGACTGGAAGGATATTTTCAACAGAAAATCCATTTTCTTGACCTTAATGATGAAAATGAATTCATAGGTCTTCTACCTTATCTTTATCATGATTTTATCATTCCTTATAATGTTCTAGGTCCTTAGAAAGATATCCAAACATAGTCTAAAGGAACCTAAAGTCAATCTAGGGTTTGAGCTTTCAAACAACCAAACTTTGAAGATTTTTTACAAAAGTCCTAAAGACACTCTCACTAAAATATAAAGCAATTAAACCTTTCTAAGAGAGTCTTCATTATTTATCTTGATCTTGATTAGATTTGTCTTCTTTGACTTCATGATCAATCTTCTTCTTCATAACTTGGATTGGGATGATCTTTAATTTGATCAAACTTGATCCAATAGCTTGTTTTTGACTTGAAGTTCAATTATTCTCAAAAATGGTGTCATTTTCATGCTTTTTCATTTTAAATGGTTTGCTAATGCTCTCCATAAACTGAATATCACATTGACTGAATGGAAACATTAGTAATACAAATCTCATTTCATTATTGTGTTATCATCAAAATCACTAAGGAGACCTATAGTGGACACCTATAGGCTAACAAAGTTGATGGTTAATTGCATGTCTACATTTTAGAGATTGTAGAGGTAAAAACTTCTACTTTAAAAGTAGAATTAACCTTCAACTTAACAATCTAAAGTCCAACTAAGCATAATTTTCAAATAAGCTCTTTTTAGATTTGTGTTACCGAATGCCAATTAAGTCTCAAAAAGGATGAGTGGCCAACAAGTGAAACATGTCGAATTTGGGATTTGTAGTGACAAGGGCAACAGCAAAGAGATCGACAATGGATCAAGGTTAACCAAAACCAGTTGGTGGAGAAGCACCCCTTCACCTTTCCCATCCAATAGATTATGAAAGTCCATGTGAATGGAGATTCAATCCTTACTTGAGAAGCTACTAGAGTTAATGATGTCATGAGTAGGTTTGGTTCATGTATTGGATTAAATGGAGAAAACGGGGGCACTGGCCGTGGATATATAAAGCTCTACTTTGAGTTGAAACAAAAAACTCTACATGCAATCATGATGAGTACTCCATGTGGCAACTATCACTCGAGGGGAATGGTGATTTTTTTTTTTTTATATCAAGTTGGGTTCTAACAAAGACGTGGATGCAAGAGATGAAGGAATCAATGTGCAGGAAAATAGGGAAAAAAAAAAAAAGGGGTTTAGGTCGAACGTACGGGCAACATCGCCGTTTGCCGGAAAACAAAGATTAAAAGAAAGAAACTTCAAAATAAGGTTCCATGATAGAAAAGGGATTGATTGAATAGATTTGAATGATTTACAATGACCCTAAATTAATAAGGTTTATATAGAGATAGCAAGATAAACTTTATGGAAAGTAAATCAACCTAATTTAATCACATCTAATTGAATATATTCTATCCTTAATTGTTGTTAATCTAATATTATGATGAGATATACTTAAATGATTCAGTATCTCTCATTCACTTTATTAAAACACTCTTTTTAATTCTCTAATATAATCCGCATTTCAAATTACTAGATGCCTGATATCGCTAAAAGATATGTGGTACTTTGTAGTACAGTAAAGGGGTTGTCGATCCACAAAGAGGAGTGAAGATAAGGAACAATAGTAGAGAAAGGGGTTTGTAGAATTTTTGGTAGAGAAAGTTCAATTAATTTATGGAAAATATCAGTGAGAGAAAGTGTCAAAGCATCGGATTTCCTCCCCTAATGGTGCAATGTCAATTTGATTATCCAAGATATAACTCAATTGAGGGTTTCACATCCCATACCCTCAACTGGAAGATTTAGAATTTCAGATTATAATAAAAAGATAAAATCAATTTCCAATCAATTATTCAAATCATCTTTTAACCCAAGTCTGCATTTTATCGGAAAAACTCGAGGACGACGATATACCCAGAGGCAATACCGCAACAAAGAATAATATCCGCTAAGATGAAGGTTCTTCGTTTGAGAAATCAAGAATTATTACTCAATTACGAGAAAAGTCTGACTGAACTCGTGAAAATGTTTAATCCAAGAGATTCAATTGAAAGAGAGATCAAACAAGAAGAATAATTAATATAGAAATCATAAACGTTAAAAACACTAATTGGATTAAATCAAACTAACATCACCTCATTAAGAGAATTTCACCCTAGCCAAAGCTAGGGATTTAGCAATCCATACAGAGGAAAAACTAAATCAATATTAAGAAAAGGGAGGAGAAGATTGGATTAGATTCTCTAATAGCACCCCTCTCTAAGTTTATATAGACTAAAGGAAAGAAGAAAGAAGAAACTAAGCAAAATGGAAACTTCAAATTGCAAAATCCAACCAACATAGTACTTTTCCTCAACTTGACGAAGTATTTTGACCCTCTAAACGTCTTAATTAGATCTTCGTGAAATATAATTTATTCCCTTTTGAATCTTCTTTCCAAAACATCTGACATTGCCTTAATCCAATTTTTGAGTCAAAAGTTACGAGACAATTAGTAAGTACTGTCCAGATTAGACAGGAATCCAGAAAATCCTCTTTTTTCTTTGATAATTGGTTGCTAAATAATATCACTCCGCTAGCCATGCAGGAATTTTTTTGCTTTTGCTGTAGATTTAATTGACTTCCATTAAGCTCCTTAGTTGAATTCCAAAATCCGTCCAAAATAGAGAGTTCTCGTGACCAAAATAAGTATTGTAACGCCCCAAAATCCCCCTATGAGTTAGGTGAGACTTTAGACGTTACTGTCATGACCTAGCAAAGCATCCTGTAAAATATACAAGGCATACTATAGTGGGAACGAATTAAATGCGAAAGCAGAATAATGCGGAAGCATGAACTCGATCAATTTTTTTCTTTTCTATATCTGATCCGTATTCCAAGTTTTTATACATAAACATGATTAAAAGTAAGAGTGGGCATGCCCACCCATCAAAATAGAAAATAAAGAAACATCACTAACTCTCCACTCAACAATAGTCTAGATAGGGTCACCTATCTAGATCTCTATCCTCCTGAGGCTACAATGGAATAGGCACCTTTTCTTCAACATACTCTTCCTCAACCCATGGCTCGGGGTTGATGATATCCACCGAATCTGCCGACATGAAATATACGGCTGAGTATGGAATACTCAGCGACCACAAGCTACTAGCTGATAATAGCAATAATATAATTCAATTCATATTATCAAATTAAACAGTATAATGGTCATGACATGCATGGAACTAAATACAAAAACTCCGTATAAAACCCATGCTCATAATTCTTGAAAATATATTTTCGTGTTTTCAAAACTTGTTTGTCCTGTTTAAAACTCATTCTTGTCTTGTTCTTGTTCTTGTCTTGTGAGAATCATGCTTGTCTTGTCTTGTCTTGTCATGCTTATCTTGTGAGCCAGATGTTAGTGCCCTTGTAACGACTTATGAGCCGGGTATGTAAATACCCTTCAGCGAATTCTTGAAAGCAACTTGTGAGTCGGGTATGCAAATACCTTTAAGCAAAAATAGAAAAGGCGCACCAACATCCTTGACCGGCCCAATGTCTGGCATTATCATGCTTGTCTTGTTTTCTTGTAAGCTAAATGTGACATATCATTGGATATGCCCTATCCTTGACCGACCCAAAGTTCGGCTTTATCATTCTTGCTTGTCTTGTTTTCTTGTGAGTCAGATGTGACATATCCTTGACCAACCCAAAGTTTTGCTTTATCATTCGTGTCGTAAATCATTTGTCTTGTTCTTGGTTGTGTTTCATATACTTATACAAAAACTTGGTCCATACATGCATGTGTGCTTGTGCTTATTAATTGGTGGCAATCATAGTGACATGAACAATTAAAGAATATCATATAGCATTTCAAATTTCTATGGACATGTGAGAATTTAAGGAAACACAGAGCATATTAGCACAATTACCAAATTGGGGGAAATCCCTAAATCATGTTTCATAGTCTTATATTTAACTCTCCAACATGCAATTTATCAAACACATAGCATTCAACATTCTTATAGGCATTTTATTCATGTTTTCGTAGTCAAACATTTCATCAAACACATTGAGTGCATTCATTATGTGTACATTGCTCTTCCCCATTTTCCATTATACACAATCATCCACCTTCTCCATGGCATCCAAATTCGCCTCAACTGTCCATTCATCCCACACATCCATGAACATTTAATCTAATCTTTACATTTTAGGAAAACATGGTAGATTCAAGAAAAGGAACATGCAAGCTCAATACAACATGCATTATTAATAAAAGAAAATGTAGGTTATTATAAAGTCAACTAGAAGGGTGTACTAACCTTGCAAAGACTAAATCTTAGCTTAGAAGGATGATTTGACACGGGCTTGAACTTAAAAACGGAGATCCACGCTCAAGGATAAAGATCCAAGCTTGTGGAAGCTTGAGAAGTGAGGATTCGAGCTCCTCCTTGATCTCATAAGAAAACCCTCTTTGGAACCCTAGATTCTCTCCTCTTTTCTCTCAAAATATTTTTATCAAAGTGTTAGAACCTTTAATCCCACGAAAATTGGGTATTTATAGGGTTAAGTTTGTGAAAATCACACTTATACCCTTTAAAATCTCTTTTTTCGCGATCCCTACACATGTACTCGTCGATGAGAGGGTTCCAGTCATCGACGAGGGGATTACAGTCATGGACAAGTGGGATTTTTGAGCATTCTGTTCATCTCACTCGTCGACGAGTTCATGGCACTCGGCGACGAGTGATTGCTCTGACTTGCTTGAGTTTTTCCCGCTTTGGTATTTCTATCATAACTTTTGACTCACTTATCGAATTTTGATGATTCAACTTGCGTTGGACTTTCCATTCAATGGAGAAAAATTTTGTGTCTAATGGGAAAAGCTAAATCCTGAGATTTTAATCACCTAAATGGGCTTTAAATCTGAATGGTCTAAAATGGATTTCAGCAGCCCAGATTTTTCAGCAAACCCGATTTTGGAAATCTATCATTTAACCTATCTTCGACTAAGAATCTGGAAAAATGGTAAACATGAACCTCAAAGAGGGTTTCCATACATTTCTAATGGTTCAAGAATCATTTAAATCAGATCAACGGTCATAAAACTAGAGCTTCTTAAAGTTGAGGGTATGTTAAGACATAACCTTTGTTGACACTTCAGAGTATTTTATAGTCTTAATCCTTCATCCCAAACACCCATAAACTTAAGAAAATATTCTTAAGGCTTTAATATATTCCATAACACATCATACACCCAAAATATATCAAAACAAGATTCTTATTATTATAGATAACCAATGAAGGCATTACAATAGGCTTTCAGCCTTATACACTATTCACGGCACTATTCACCATACCAAGCCATCAAGATCCGGGGTTCTACAAGTATTCTCCTTTTTCTAAAATAGAAACATCAATATACACATTTCTTCTTTTTAATTCAAAGAGTTTCATCTTTTTTTATGCCAAAATCACATTCATCCATATCTTGCTAAGATTCTCCACCCATGTGTGAGATAATTTTTCTACACTTGGTCTTGAGCTTTGGATTTACGATTTGAATCTTTGACTTGAGACTTGGCTTCTTAGACTTGGGCTTTATCTCTTGATTGCCATGAAATTTCTTTAGTTGAATTCCCTACATAAAATAATAAAAATGCTTAGAATTCATAGTTTATAAATGAGGAAACAAGTTTTGAATGTAGACTTTAAATCCTGGATTCAGACTGAAAAGGGTATTAAAGGGTTACTGTAAGCACCCAATTTTTACACCCCTTCTTCACCATGGTTAAGGTCTTTAAACCATGGTTATCCTTAATCGAGTCCCTTTAACCATAAGTCTAAACCCTAGGACAAGCCCTAGTTAAACCCTAGGACCTAACCCTAGTCAAATCCTAGGACCTAACCCTAGTCAAACTTTAGGACAAACCCTAGTTAAACCTCAAACCCTAGCCTAGCCCTTAGGGCTTAAACCCAAGTTCAAGGCCCCTAGTTCCTAAACCCTCGGTTTGGACCCAGGGGGCCCAAGAAATTCCAACCCAAACCCCCCGTACCGCCTGCACTGCCTGGGCCAGGCCCCTGCAAGTTAAAACCTGGTTTTTGCGGTAGATAATCTACTGCCATTACCATTTTTCATTGTTTTGGTAATAATGGTAGTTATTCTCCCGCTAATACCTGATTTCGTGTTCAGCAGCACAACCAACCTCTCAGGGGTCAGGCATGCTTCTAGCAGCCCTTCTCCGCCCTCCTGCACCTCCGTCTACCCTGGTAATAATACCAGGGGTGTCCCCAACCTCCATTTTATAAATGGAGCCCCCCACAGCCTTCAAACCCATCTGAAAATCCCCTACCCGAACCCTTGTTTGAATCCAGGCCTAAGACCTCTCCTAGAACTTCTATAAGCACTCCTGATAGCTCGAAGCAACCTCCAGGGATCACCCAGCTCACCCCCTACCCCTGTGTAGCATCACCACCATAAGCCACCACCACTGTCCACCACCACTTCGGCGAAGGCAGCGGTAACAGCTGGGTAGGGCCCTGCCCCTCCCCTCCTTTTTCTAATTTTGCATCAGTGTGAGCCCCTGGTCATTTCCAGGGGACTTTTGTTAAGTAGCTTTGCTAGACACCCAGAACAGGGGTCTCCTCCACCTTCTTCATGGGTGTGGAGAACTCCTCACAGGTATAGACTCCATCCCATCAGCCTCACACTCATCTCAGGGCTTCTAGGGGTCCCTTAGTCAATAAGGGAACCCCTAGAGCCATCAGAGCACAGCTCCATAGGGCATAAACACCATTCTAGAGAAATCCAGGAATGGCGGTAAACTCAGTACCGCCATTCTTAGTACTCTCTCTTTCAGCCTCTGTGGCCCCCACTTGGTGCAACCCTGGTCCATTCCAGGGTATGGATTAACTCCCTGAGCTCACCCTGGTCCTTACAGGTTCACCTCATCACCCTAACCATGGTAAAAAATGAAAAAACTAAAAACTGTGTAGAATTGTGGTAGAGCATCTACCGTCATTCTTTTGTCTTCTATTACAGGTGAAACAGGCCATTGTGGGCCCACTTTGGAGCCCAACCCAGGGCTCATCATGGGCCCAAGACAGGTGGCAATCTCTCATGATCTACCTTGAGGCTCAGTAACCCCTGGGGTTAAGCCTTAACCATCCCCTTGACCAAACAAAACTATCTTAGTATAACTGAGAATGGCGGTAGAATATCTACCACAATTTCCAACCTGTAAAGAATTGGAAATTACGGTAATGCATTTACCGTCATTCCCAGTTGCACTATGATGGGCCTTTTACCAAGGCCCAGGCCTGATAGGAGGCCACTCTAGGCCCTGCCTACCGGGCCTGACCTCACCTCTCTTGGCTATGGTTAGAAACCCTAATCACGGTTTGTTTGACCTAACCCCAGTTAGCAACCTAACCTTGGTCAAACTTGGCCTTAGCCTACCGAACTTCACTCTTGGCCTACCGGGCCCAAACCTTAGTCTACTGGACTTACCACAGGCCTATTGGGCCCATACCACGTACTTTGACCAACTTCGGTCAACCAAACCCTAGTCTACCAGACTAGGCCTTTAGCCACCCTTGGTGCACACACACACACACCCTAGCCTTTGCACGGGCTCATGTGCCAGAACTACGCTCGGTCTGATCTCACCCCAATGTGAGTACGTAGGCAACCCAACCCGGGTTCGACCCTAGTTAGCTTTTTCCTTCTTGGATTAGCATAAACTAAAATTAAGGCATTTCGATAATAATTGACATTAACTTGGCTTAAACCTAGCAAGTAGGGAACCATTGTAAAATGGAAGTCTCGGGGTGCCTAACACCTTCCCCGGACTTAACCAAACCTCTTACCTAGAACTCTAAAGCAGATCAAGACCTTATCTAAAAACCTTGAGACTTATCTCTTCTGAATGAATAGGTGGCGACTCCAAATCACCAGTGAGTAAAATCCGTGCTCACAACTCTGGCGACTCCACTAGAGAGGTATTTTTAACCTCAGGGTTCAACCCGAAACGTAGGTTTAAGCCAAATAAACCTCAAAATTATTCAAATGCTTAGAATTTAATTCAATACTAATTCGGTATATCTTTTGGGTGTATTTTGTACTATGCATAGCATTCATAGCATAGTAGTGTAACAACTCTTAAAACCTATTAGACAGACTTATTATGCTTACAGCTGCTGGATGATTATCCTCAATGATAGAGGCTTAAGACTCAAATCTTACCCAGCCAGACACGACACAACGTTCCTCAGTATCGATTCCTCAGCCTACAAACCACGAATATAGCACGTTCGATCTTTGCAACAGCAGCTCCGATTCCTCACCGGCCAATCTTACTCAAAGTGATCAACCATGGTCTCTGAAGACCAAACTCCATCCTTGACGGCTTTAGCTCAAGCTAACCAATGCTCACAGTAGAGCATACAGTGGGTTTTAGGGTTTGTGGAAGCCCTAGGGTGATCTTTTAATGATTAAGGATCATCTAATGCAAGTTTGAAAAAATATGCATTTAAACTTTGCACAACCTAGAGGCCAACTACTGGAGATGAAGATGAATGAATCCAAGAGTTTTCATAAACTCAAGATAAGCACAAAGTGCTCTAAAAAGTCTCCAATCAATGTCTCTCATGGATTGGGAGAGGTCCCCTATATATAGGAAATGTTCAAAGGTTTAGAAGTTGCTAAAAAACAAAGTTAGAAAGGTTTTTCATATCAGGGTCGACCCTGGAGGATCCCTGGGTCGACCCACTCTAGAACCAAACATTACAACCGAAATCCCATATCAGGGTCGACCCTGGGGATGGTTCGGTCGACCAAAGTGTACACTTCGGTCGACCCAACCATCCTTCAGGGTCGACCTCCAATTTTTCACTTCTCTGCCAAAAATCACCATACAAAACTTGGGCAATCCAGGGTCGACCCCCAATGGTCAAGGTCGACCCTGGGGTGCACTTTTTACATATTTTTATTCTTTTAGCCTTAGATGCAATCTTCTATACCCCTATTCCTTTTGGACTTATTTTTCATGCGAATGGGTCATTTCCATGAGGTAACCTAAGGTCTAGGTCTCTCTTTCAATCCTTACTTTTTTCGCCAATGTGAGTGATGTAGCTTCAAGATTCTTAACGGCTTCTTCTTCACTTTGTCTTCAAACCGGATGTAGACCAACTATGACCTATATACAACATTTTGGGCTCGGAATTTTGGCAACAAAACTTTGACTTTACAATCTCCCCCTTTGGCAATTCCGAGACAAAACAAACAATATAACTGATGGACATGACATTACAGACTCTCTTAAACCCATAAAAAAATAATGAAAAATACATAACACTGGACAGTTGGACTTCTTCCATGGAGTAGTATGCCTTACGAGATCGTTGAGGCATCAATCAACCCTGAAACACTGAAACAACCAATACCTTTTTAAAGCAAGAGGAAATTTCATAAAATATAAAACAGTTGAAATAATGAAGATCATGCAAGATAGTTTGAGATCTCCCCCTCAATCTAAGATCCCGTCTGACAAAGGTTTCAGAATCATGAACATGTGAATCCATGAGTGAAGCAATGTGAATATAATATGTAACATGTGATAATGTGACATAAATGAGCACTTTGCACATAAGATGTCACATAATTGCACATATGATGATGAGAACACAATGTATATAGGGTGCACATATGGTGATCTATCTAGCCAACATCTCCCCCTTTTTGGCTTGAATTGCCAAGGGGAAAAAAATCCTGCAGAAATAGCAACCCTAGCATGAAGTAGAATTAGCATCAAAGATCAACAACATAGGGAAACACAAAGAAGCAGAGCATCAACTAAGCAGCAGAAACAAAAAAGTAGCATCCCATATACAATAACCAAGGGTGCACAGCACAAAGACCAACCACAGAATCATAACAAACAAAACGGACTAACTAAATCCAACAAAAATGAAGAACAAAACAAGGCTGAAACCATCATTGCAAGAAACTCTAATCATCCCGATGTGGAGGAAAGTGACGAGCAACATCATCCTAATATTGAGAACGAAAATCGCGAAGCTCCTGGCGAGACGCCTGCACCATATCTGAAAGTGCATCAATCCGGCGATTAGTCGTCGAAAAACTGTCCTGAGTAGCTGCTGCGTGAGAATCCAGGCGAGCATGAAGATCAGTAGCGAAGTGTGACTAAGCAGCCGACATATCGGCAAGCATGGCAGCCATTGTCTTAAAGGACAAGGGACCCGGAGGGGCTCTAACATGGCTGGGAGAGGGACCGGCACCCGGGGCCGAAGGAGCGATATCATCATCAATGTCCTCCTCATGCTCCGGCATCGCAACATAGGACATACTACTAGTCAGGGTGCGAGCACAGATGGGTCCTAAAGAAGGCTTGGTAGCCTCAGAGGAATGAGCCCTAATACCCTCAGCAAACAGGAGATTAGTGATGAGGACACCAAAAGGAAGAGCAGAGCGCTTTTGGTGCACAGCGATAGCTTGAAGGATTAGGTCTATAATGTGGGCACCAGTATCGATAGTTTCTCCAGTCATGACACTATACAGGAACCGCGTCCGATCAACACTCAGAGTAGTAGAATGCACCTTGGGATGAATGTTGGAACACATAATAAGATGAAACAGACGGCCCAAGTATGAAAGACTGGAGTGAAGTAAATGAGGTTGAGACCATTTTTGTGAGGGATCATCACAGAGATTGTTGGCCACCTTGTCCAGATCATGCTTATCCTCATCAGTGGGATAGAGATAAGGGTAATAGGCTCCCGAAACCCGAGGGGCACTAATGAAAAAGGTAATGACGTCCGGATTAATGAGAATTTTCTTACCCCTAATCTGAGTTTTGAAGGAAAAATTGCGAGGGTTGACAAAATAAATGTTCACATAAAATTCTCGAACGAGGTCTAGACTGGCATAACCATACAATTTTAAAAGACTAGACCATTGGCGAGAGTCAATGATTTCCTCGAAACTAGGATGGGTGAAATCCAAAATGATAGTGGCCCTTTTAATTGTAACAGCCCTATTTTTAAGCCAAGTATTATAAAGCTGTTCATTCCCTGTGGTGCGAAATCACACAATTTCAGGCTCATTAGGAGTGGGGACATGAGATTTGCCCCTGGATTTGGTCGAAGGCTTTGAACTGGAAGCACCCATGGCTTTCTTATGGGAAGCTGAGGGTGGAGGAACCCTAGAATGGACTGCACGACCCACATGGATGCCATGGCCAGCATCATATGATGCATCCTCAGACTGGGAGACATCATCTTCATCCCGAGAAATGATGAGGCGGCGCTTAGGGCGACCCGCTATGAGAATGGAGGCAATGAGAAGAAGATACTCAAGAGCCATAGACCCAAATGTGCAAGAACTGAAGAAAAGGTAGGGTTTTACCATGATGAGGACTTGGAGGAGATGAAAGAGGGCTGTGAGTGCTGAGAACAGTCTCTGGAACCAACCGAATAGTTGTAGAGGACCTTAAGTCACTGTGGAAGAAGGAATACGGTTGGGCAACAGGGAACTCCTAGTTGAGTGAGTAGCACACTTAGAGCATGGAGGAGCCGAGTACTGGAGAGAAAACCTTGGAGCATGAATGCGCTAAAAATCCAGGCAGCATTGAGGCTTTGAATCACTCGTGAAGCTAGTGTGGAGGACCGAAGAGAATGGCTGTAAATTGCAAACAAAATTCCAACAGAGCCGTGAAACTTGAAGCCAAGAGGGAAGCTGGATAGCACGCATGTGAGGGCTGAAAAAGGTAACCCTAGCTGGATTTTGTAGAGGGAAAACCCCAAAGTGGAACGAATATCCGAATAACATCAAAGAGGGTTTCGAAAAACCCCATTTCACTGAGTTCGGTCGACCGAATGACCACTCAAGGTCGACCCTCAAACCGAAACCTGTACACCTACGAAATTTGGAGAGAGAGGGACTCCTTTTGCTCTTTTTCCTCTTGTGAAACATTATTGTGGGAAGATATGCTTCAAAGATAAAGCTGAAAAATCTGCATAAAGACACCAAATGCCAAAATACTCATACAGCCTAGAGACTCTAGGTTCTGCACCTTGTGATGAGCAAAGACCAATTCGTGTGGCCATAGTTTCAACCTAAGAGTCACTTGTAAACCAACTTAGAAGGGGAACCATTTTTGCAATTCTTTCAAACACTTAAAAAAAAATGAGCAATTCAAAATCAGTCAAAAAGCTTGGAAGTGATTTTCAAAGATCCTCCATTTTACTCAGAAATATCAAACAGCTCAAAAACCTTTATCTTGCAAAAATTTAAACATTATGTTTCCAAGAAGCAAGGCCAGTTTGTGCAAAAAATTTTCAAGAGACAAATAATACAGTGTCCAAGAATGTTTAGCATAAAATGATGAGTATATGAGGATATTTCCATCGATACTATGCGCAAGGGATGGCAAGACATAGTCACACAACCTAATGTACAATGAGTAATAGGCTATACCATCAATGTGAAGTGTGTGAGGTGAAATTCTGACCGAACTTCTTTAGAGGTAGGCACCCTTAGATAGATAAGGACATTAATGCATTTCAGGAACACCAAGCTTCAAAAAATACTGAGAGATGCATATAGGGTAATCCAAAAAGATAAAGAGTTTTATGTGCTATTTTTACCCTTTTTCATATGTTGCTCTCACAGTGTTTGTGGAATTTTTGTTTGGTGAAGCTATTCTTGATTAGTCTTTTTCTTTTCAATTTTGGGATGCAATGGTGGCTTTCACACTTACTGGGTAGGTAGCCCTAGCTATTGGCAGCAGGGTCTTTCACTCTAGGGACCCAGATAGATACCTACTGTCCACCTAGGTAGCCATTTCATACTGGTTGCATCTAATAGTGACTTTCACACTATCCCGGAGGTAGCCCTTTCCAATGCATAAGACCAATAAACTGGGGCACATTTTGAGGGATGGTACCTTCATGATCAAATCAGATTTTATCACCTTGAAGAACCATCATGACTAATATCATTACCTGTTCATAGGGATATGTACCATCTTCAGAAGATAGACAGAGTGCAAGTGCAGATGATAGTACAACAGTATTTGCCATATTTCTAACTGTATTTAGCAAGTTAGTCTATGTGCACTTCCCAAAAGACTTTTGGCAGGTATGATATCCTCATGAACTCAATACGATCAAATATGTATCTTGGACAAGCATTATGAGCACAAGAAAAAATTCAGCAATGCACACCAAAGTATCACAACCTATTCCAACAAAAAACCCTTTTTTTTATTGCCTAACTAAAAGAAAACAAAAATCTTTTTGAAGTTTTTCTGAATTTTTTAATGTTTTTGGATTTTTGAAATAAGATAAACAAACAAAAGGAACAATAAGCAAAAAACTGATAATATACACCGGAGGAATAGATCTAGGAAGAGATATAGATATGAGATTACCTAGTCTATCAAAAAGCACTCAATCACTCAATACCGCCCACACCGATAGATTTCCTAAGAAACTCATACCTAAGGGAGTCTAGAGGTTTGGTTAGGAGATCTGCAAGTTGAGTATCAGTTTGCACATATTCCAATGTGATGACACTTTGCTCAACAAGCTCTCGAATGAAGTGGTGTCTAATGTCTATGTGTTTGGTGTGAGAGTGTTGCACGAGATTTTTGGAGATATTGATGGCACTTGTGTTATCACAATACACAGTCATGGTGCCCTGTTTTATCCCGTAGTCTTGCAATATCTGTTTCATCCACAGAAGTTGAGTGCAACAACTGCCGGCTGCAATGTACTCAGCCTCGGCAGTAGACAAAGAGATGGAATTCTGTTTTTTGCTAAGCCAAGCAACCAAACAGTTTCCAACATAAAAGCATCCTCCAAAGGTCCTTTTCCTATCATCAGCATTTCCAACCCAGTCGGCATCGAAATATCCAACAACCACGACATTAGTATCAAAAGGATACCAAAGGCCAAAAGAGAGAGTTCCACTTACATATCGAATAATTCGTTTTACAGCAAGTAAGTGTGACTCTTTGGGGCTTGCTTGATAGCGAGCACAAGCTCCAACACTAAAGGCAATGTTAGGATGACTGGCAGTGAGGTAAAGTAGACTACCAATCATACTTCAGTATGTGGTTTGGTCGACACTTTTGCCTGAAGCATCTTTGCTAAGTTTGGTGGTGGTGCTCATAGGAGTGCGAGCATGTTTAGCTGATCTAATGCCAAATTTCTTTACAAGGTCTTTGGCATATTTGGTTTGGGTCACAGAAATCCCATTGCTCATTTGTTTTACCTGCTGACCAAGAAAGAAATTCAGCTCACCAACCATGCTCATCTCAAATTCATTCTTCATTTGTTCAGCAAAGGAGTGTGCATGTGAGTCTGATGTGGAACCAAAGACAATATCATCAACATATATTTGAGCAATAACCATATCATCCTTCATGTTTTTAATGAATAGGGTCCTGTCTACTCCCCCTCTCGAAAATCCCTTTTCTAAGAGGTATGTAGTCAGTCTCTAAGGCCAAGTTTTGGGAGCTTGTTTCAAACCATAGAGAGCCCGTTTTAATCTCTAAATCTGATCAAGATGATTAGGGTCCTCAAATCCTTTTAGTTGTTCCACATAAACTTCCTCCTGAAGAATGTCATTCAGAAAGGCACTCTTGACATCCATCTGAAAAAGTTTGAATTTGAGATGACATGCAACAGCAACCAAGATCCTGATAGACTCTAGTCGGGCAACAGGAGCAAATGTTTCATTGAAATCAATGCCCTCAATCTGAGAGTATCCCTGTGCAACTAACCTACCCTTGTTTCTTACAATGGTAACATGTTCATCTGATTTGTTCTTGAAAATCCATTTAGTACCAATAACATTTGTATTTTTAGGCCTAGGAACTAAAAACCATACATCATTCCTTGTAAATTGATTGGGCTCTTCTTGTATGGTATTTATCCAGTTTTCATTAGTGAGAGCTTCAGTTACATTTTTGGGTTCAAATGTAGAAGTGTAGCAAAAGTGACTAACTTCATTTTCAACTTGTTTTCGAGTTCTCACTCCACTTTTAAGGTTTCCAATAATTTCAGTTGAGGAGTGAGGTCTCATAACCCTAGGATGTGTAGGTTTTTTAGGAGGTGACTTTGAAGGTGATTCATCTTCTGATTTAGATATTAGAATTTTCACACCTTCATTAGCATTGTCATCCTCTAGTTGCAAAGACTCAGATCCTGAGTCATCAACCACCACATTTATGGACTCCATAACAGTAGAGGTTCTCAAGTTGTACACTCGATAAGCACTACTATTTGTGGAATATCCAAGAAAAATCCCTTCATCACTCTGGGAATCAAACTTACC
This sequence comes from Tetracentron sinense, assembly GCA_015143295.1. Classification (NCBI taxonomy): domain Eukaryota; kingdom Viridiplantae; phylum Streptophyta; class Magnoliopsida; order Trochodendrales; family Trochodendraceae; genus Tetracentron; species Tetracentron sinense. The sequence goes on from CM026574.1 coordinate 20,042,780, forward strand.
CAATTGCTCTCTATCCTTAAGGATATAGCACTTACTTCCGAATACTCGAAAGTACTTGACATTGGGTTTCTTGTTGTATCACAGCTCATTGGGTGTCTTCCTAGTTCCGAGCCTAGTGTAGACTCTGTCAACAGTATAACATGCAGTGTTAACTGCTTCAGCCCAGAAATGAGCAGCTAGGTGGTTGCTGTGAAGCATCACCCTAGCCATCTCTTGAAGCACCCTGTTCTTTCTTTCCACCACACCATTTTGTTGAGGTGTTATTGGTGCTGAAAATTCATGTTTGATGCCCGCTTCATCACAAAACTCATTGTACTTGGAGTTTTCAAACTCCTTTCCATGATCACTTTGAATTCGAGTGATAGGACATCCTTTTTTATTTTGCACTCTCAAGCAGATGTTCTTGAAATTCTCAAAGGCATTTTGCACTCTCAAGCAGATGTTCTTGAAATTCTCAAAGGCATCCGACTTCTCTCTAATGAATGCAACCCATGAAATCCGTGAGAAATTGTCAACCATCACTAGGATATATCGCTTACCTCCTAGACTTTCAGTTCGAGTTGGACCCATGAGATCCATGTGTATTAGTTCTAGTGGGTGTGAGGTAGCGATATTTGAAGCCTTCTTGTGTGGGCTTTTAATTTCTTTGCCAATTTGACATGGCCCACACACAGCAGTAGAGGGCTTCCCAAGTTTAGGCACACCTCTCATACGCTCGTGTTTTGAGAGTTTGCTTAGGTCTTTGAAATTCATGTGACCTAGCCTCCTGTGCCACAGTTCAACTTCTTCAACTTTAGCCCTGTTGCAAATTTTAGAAGAACCATTACTTGGAATTAAACCATAACAATTTTCAGTGGTTCTTGACCCTTCCAAAACACACACACCTTTGTCATCCATAGTAGAATACTTGTTGTTGGTAAAGTGGATAGCATGGTGATCATCGCACAATTGACTTATGATAATTAGATTAACTTTGAGTCCTTCTACAAACAAGACATCCTTCAGCTTAGGAATGCCTAGTGCTTGGATGACCCCTTTTCTTTTCACAAAGGATTTGCTTCCATCACCAAATGTAACAGTCTCGTCTGAGCATTCCTCAAGGTGAGTAAATAGGGACTTATTACCTGTCATGTTTTTGGAGCATCCACTATAGAAAAACCATATGTCATAATTTTGGGCTTTCAAAGCGGTGTGGATGATAAGCCATTTTAGATCATCCTTTCTCAAATAAATGAACTTAAACTTTTGGGGAACCCTATTGTCTTTGTTCACTTCATTTGTAGGCATGACCTTCTTTTTGTTAGATCTCCTACTCTTCCTTCTTTTCTGGGTGAACCTAGCATTTTAGTCCATCCTGTTACCTTCCTCATGATGAGCATAAGAAGTGTCATGACCATATTGTGTACTAGAGAGTTGAGCAATTTTCATCACTTCTTCACTCAAACTCCTAGAATTTTCTGCTAAGGCTTGAATTTGCCTTTGGAGATTCCCTTGATGTTGTGTTTGATTTCAAGAACCATTTCGGGGATTTCTCCTAAAGGCATTGCAGCTAGGTCGGATGTGACCCTTCACTCCACAATGGTGACAAGTGGGAATGAACCTGGAAGGAGGAGATCTGTTAGCCTGGAACTGAACATTTATTCTCTCAGTTTCAGTTAAATTTTCACCTTGTCCAAAAGTGATAAAAGTTTGGTACAACTGAGAGTTTGGCACCCTGGATGTTGATCCTGAGGAGTTAGAACTCACAAATCTTGGATTTTCATGTATCGGCTCAAATGTTGCAATAGACATTGTTCCGACATTCAAGGGACCGGATGGTCTGTCTGGATGTCCTATACCGGACATGTTTACTGTTGAGCGCTGCATACTAGCCAGTTTATCCAAGATTTGAGTGTTGCTAAAGAGTCTAGCTTCCTTTTTTAGTTCAGTTACTTTCTTAGCTAGCCCATCCTTAACTTTCAGAATATCAAGAAATTCCTTTTCTAGAAATCTAACTTTTTCAATAAGGTTATTTCTTTCAGATTCCAATTCTGAAATTCGAGTCTTTGACTCTTCAGATACACTCATAGAGTTATCTTCCTCAATTTCTAGAACCTTGATCCATTGGATAAAGAGGCATTTTCTTCCTCAAGGTTTTCTAGTTTGGACACCAGTTCAGCCTTTTCACTTTCAAGCTGAGATACTAGAGCATTCTTCTCTTCTGCTTCTAGTTTGCAAGAGTCTCTTTCTTGTTGGGTAAATTTAAATTGTTTGTCAAAGAGATCTTAGCTTTCTTCAGCTTAAGGCTTTCAAAAAACAACCCTTCATAGGCTTTATCCATATCTTCATCAGACTCAAAGACAGTGTGACTCTGATCATGATCTTCATTGGACTCACTCACTTGATCTTCATCACTCTTCTCTTCATGAGTAGTAGGAGGATGGTCTATCTCTGATAGGGTGACAGTGAAAGCCATGTGATTTTCAAATTCCTCACTTGAGGTAGGGCTTTCAGATTGTTCTTCATTAGAATCATTGTCATCCCATGTGGCATTCATCACCTTTCCCTTAGTCTTCCTCTTGTTAGGGCAATCAGGTGAAATGTAGTCGTAGCCTTTGCATTCATAGCATTGAATACCACGAGATTTCTTATCAGTTCCTTTGGGGACTTTCTTGTTATCCCAAGGTTTTGACTTTGGCTTTTCAAGAGGTTTTCCTCTTGGTTTAGGCTTGAACCTTCTATTTGTTTTCAGATATTTTTGAAATTTTTCAACAAATAGAGCCAATTCCTTCTCTCCCAAGTCAGCATCACTGTCATCCTCATCTAAGGTCTCCTTGACAGTTTTCAAGGCTACAGATTTGTTTTTCTTGGATGATCGAAGATTGAGTTCGTAGGTTTGGAGTGATCCGACCAATTCCTCAATCTTGAGAGCATCAACATTCTTGCTCTCCTCTATGGCAGTGACCTTAGATTGAAACCTTTCCGGTAGAGATCTAAGGATTTTCTTGACAATTTTGGACTCACTGAATTTCTCACCCAGGTTGAAATTAGAGTTGACAATGTCACTTAGTTTAGCATAGAATTCATCAAATGTGTCATTGTCCTCCATTTTCAGATTTTCAAATTTTGTGGTGAGAATTTAAAGCTTAGAGATCTTGATAGTGGTTGTACCTTCATGAGTCATTTCCAGAATATCTCATGCCTCCTTTGCTATTTCACATGAAGAGATTTGTCTGAATTCTTCAACAGTGACTGCAGTAAAGATAGCATTAAGACCTTTTGTGTTCCAACCACTTGTCTCGAGCTCTTCTTTGCTTCAATCCTTGGTGCTTTTAGTGAGAATTACATCACCTAGAATATTCACCAGTGGAGTCCATCCATCCTGAATGGACATCCAGATTCTCTCGTCTACGGTTTGAGAAATACTCTCATTCGAGCTTTCCAATACGCATAATTGTTCCCATCAAACAATAGGGGACGAGAGATGGAACCACCCTCTTTTAAAGTAGTCATTGACTTAAGGATAGACACAAGATCACACTTAAGGGATTTAACCTTATGAGTATACCTGCTCTGATACCAATTGAAATTCCTTATTTCAATGCACTTTTAGACCTAGAGGGGGGCTGAATAGGTCTACTTCAATTTTCTCTACCAATTTTAATTTTAGTCAATCACACACAAACAATCTCACTTGAACACACAAGATTTTTACGTGGAAAACCCTTCCGAGAAAAACCACGGGACCTAGTCCAACACATAATTTACTATGAGAAGAGTTTAATAATACAAGACTCGAATCTTACCCAACCAGACACGACACAACATTCCTCGGTATCGATTCCTCAGATTACAAACCACGAACACAGCATGTTCGATCTCCGCAACAGCAGCTCCGGTTCCTCACCGGCCAATCTTACTCAAAGTGATCAACCATGGTCTCCGAAGACCGATCTCCGTCCTGATGGCTTTAGCTCAAGCTAACCAACGCTCACAGTAGAGCCTACAGTGGGTTTTAGGATTTGTGGAAGCCCTAGGGTGATCTCTTAATGATTAAGGATCATCTAATGCAAGTTTGAGAAAATATGCATGTAAACTTTGCACAACCTAGAGGCCAACTAATGGAGATGAAGATGAATGAATCCAAGAGTTTTCTTAAACTCAAGATAGGTACAAAGTGCTCTAAAAAGTCTCCAATCAATATCCTCCACTGATTAGGAGAAGTCCCCTATATATAGGAAAGGTTCAAAGGTTTAAAAGTTGCTAAAAAACAAATTTAGAAAGGTTTTTCATATCAGGGTCGACCCTGGAGGATCCCTGGGTCGACCCACTCTAGAACCATACATTACAACTGAAATCCCATATCAAGGTCGACCCTGGGGATGGTTCGGTCGACCCAACCATCCTACAGGGTCGACCTCCAGTTTTTCACTTCTTTGCCAAAAAATACTATACAAAACTTGGGCAATTCAGGGTCGACCCCCAATGGTCAGGGTCGACCCTGGGGTGCATTTTTTTACATATTTTTATTCTTTTAGCCTTAGATGCAATCCCCTATACCCCTATTCCTTTTGGACTTATTTTTCATGATGAATGGGTCATTTCCATGAGGTAACCTAAGATCATCTAGGTCTCTCTTTCAATCCTTACTTTTTAAGCCACTATGAGTGATGTAGCTTCAAGATTCTTCACGGCTTCTTCTTCACTTTGTCTTCAAACCAGATGTAGACCAACTACGACCTATATACAACATTTTGGGCTCAGAATTTTGCCAACAAAACTTTGAATTTACACATTACACCAGCATTCTGCATATAGAATAGGTTATGATATAGTCTACAAATAGCATACCTGGAGGGATACACTAAACCCTAACCTGCTTGCACCCTATACCTGTCTCCAATCATGGTTACTTTTTAGGGACCTTACCCTGATAAATGTAGAGCCCCGGACTTTTTCACATTTAATGCATGACACTTTCGTTGCCATTTTGCCTTTAAAGAGGTATAATTAATAAATAAGGAAGAAATTGGAAATTCCAAAATGTCAGAAATGTTCATTTTCGAAATACGAACCCAACGCAAGTTGAATCGTCAAAATCGGACGAACGAGTCAAAAGTTATGGCCAAAATGGTTTGGACCTGCAGACCACCGATCGCTCGGTCCATGGAGCGATCGATCGGTCCAAAACCGATCGCTCGGAGGCTATTGACTGGTCAAGATTTTTGTATGGGAAAATTTTCCAGAGAGTGAGATTTTAACTGATCGCTCGGTTATGAAACCGATCGATCGGTAGGCAACCGATCGATCGGTCATTAACACCGATCGCTCGGTACTCGCGTTTTTGCAGAAATTTTAGTAAGGGTATTATGGTCTTTTGGTCGGTTTACTCTTACCTTAAGAGTCTTGCCCGAGCCTTTAGGGCATCATTCGACACTTAGAGAGTTTGAGAGAATAGGAGAAAGGGGAGAAGGCGATTCCAACCTAGTGCTTGTCTTTGGAAGAGAAATCAAAGGGTTTTGAGACCTTAGATTACTTCAAGCTCGGCTCTTCTCCAAGATCACGGCTCAAACACTCGTGGAGAGCGTTCTCCAAGCTAGGGCAGCAGCTACACGGTCGTTTTGGAATGGGGTTTCTCCCCTCATTGTTCAAGGTCGGTACTTCTTGCTACCCTCCTAGTTATAGTTCCTATTTTCCCTTTATTTCCCTTTGTTTTCCTTTATTTACACATGTGCTATGAGATGGATGGTTGTGAATGGTGAATCGAAATGGAATGGGCGATTGGATGCCAATGGTTGTGTTGTGATGATTAAAATAGGAAGGGCATTGTTCCAATAATGAACATACATGCATGATTTGAGTAAAATCCATCTAGAAAAGCATGTTGTAGGATAAATCAATAATGAACACACCATGTTTGATGAAATGCCAAGATGAATGAAAAGAATAATAAATAAAGAAAATGCATGCTTAAACATTTATGGAAATTGCTAAGGTTACGATAGTGTGTTTTCGCGCTTTCCCTAAATTGTTTAATTTATTACTTGTATATATGGTAATGTGCAATGTATTGTGAATTCCCCAAAATGTCATATTTAATTTCCATCGCAAGTGTGTACATGATTACACGAGCACGGCATGAGACGACGTGATTTACCGATGTTTTCAAGGATGAGATGTAGAGGTGGGGCATATCCTACGATATGTTTCACTTCGCTTTTGGCAAGGACAAGATGATCATGCATTGCATAAGGAAGGGTCTCTCATCCCATCGCATTACACGCATGGCATGGCATCGCATTACACTCAAGGCATGGCATGACACGCATGGATGCTAGTTGCGACAGGCTATGAACGGCAACTAAGCATACACATTTCGCATGGATGCTAGTTGCGATGGGCTATGAACGGCAACTAGGCATACACATTTCGCATGGATGCTAGTTGCGACAGACTATGAACGGCAACTAGGCATATCATTCAGCATACAGGATACTAGTTGCGACGGACTATGAACGGCAACTAGGCATATCATTCATCATATAGGATACTAGTTGCGATGGGCTATGAACGGCAACTAGGCATGTGAACATGTTTAAATTCCGAATAAGCAAGCATGATACAAGTATGACAAGCATGACACGGTAAATAAGTTCCCAATTACGCAAAGGGTATTTTAAGTCAAGTCAAGTACATGGTGTTTTTCAAGGATTTTATCGGCTTTTCATGAACTGCAAGCATGATTATGAATTTCCTTATTTCTTTGTGTGATATTAACTGTTCCTGATTCATATATATCTATATTGTTTCCTGGGTATGCATTGCTATCTCTTGCTATAACTGTTGGTTAGTATTTAGTACCCGCTGAGTATTCCATGCTCAGCCGTACTTCTTATGTTGGCAGGTTCTAAGGGAGCTGCTGCTCCATTTGATGTTTGTGCTCCTGGTCCATGGGTGGAGGAGGAGTACGTCGAGGAGCCTTTGGAGGAACCTCCCGTAGAGGGTTATCAGTAGGTGGTGTTAGATTCTGAGTGGATTAGCTATGGGTGAGCATGAGTGATTATATCCATGTATTTTGGCGGGCATGTCCGCACTTTCTTTGTTTTGATTTCTTTGTATTAAAACTTGGACCATGTGTATATACTTAGAGGTTTGTTAGACTTCCGCTGTGTCTTATAGTTATGCTTCCGCTGTTATCCTCTATTGTATATGCTCTGTGGGTCTTTTGCAGGTGGTTTGTCAAGCAAGTCATGTAAGTCATGATTTAGTCGTCCACGATTCACTCTAACTCCTAGGGTGGGTTTTGGGTCGAGACAATAAATGTCAATCCAAGGGCATGTAATGTGTCAAACTTGTGCTTATAATAAAACACATCCAACCCTGCATCCTGACATAGCATATGAGGTTCAAATCTCAGGCAAGTAGATTCTCACCAAGGCCTATCCCATGCCTTGACCTGATAGACCCCCGGTTCCCAACAACTCGGGTAAAGCATACCTGACCTCTGTCCAACTGTCCTATATGATCACATGTGCCTTGTCACACCCAATCAAAAAAAAATACAAGCATCATCATCACGTGCATCATCTTTACATCTTGCATACACAATACACATACACAGAGTCTATATTTGTCCAGGAAGATAGTAGGTCCTTCAGGGATTGTAAGGTCAATTGGTCAACCGTCGAGACTCGTACATTTGACTTCTCAGGGGGCATGTGATAAAACCCTCTAGGATACAATTGAGGTCCTCACTCCGAGTCAACGTCTTGCTTGGGCTCAGTACTACCGAATGGGTAACACCCTAGACCTGTCTATAGTTAAACCCAACCGGTGCCTCTTAAATGCAGCAATCTAGTGTTGGAACCCATCATACATGGTTTTTCGTTTCAGTAAGAATGAACTATGTTCAACATTGGAAGAAATACAGTGCATTCTAGGCTTAAACATGGAAGGCGAAGCCATAGTACCGCGCTACAAGACAATATGCTAGACAGACCTCTCAAGGTTTTTGCATATCAAGTCTGTCTACTTGCAATATGATCCTAATGACACTTATGGTCGGGTGCCCATAAAATTCTTGGAAGAACGGTACCGGCCCAAGTGGAACCCTGACTCCCTAACAGCTGAACTTCCCAGTCTCAACTCCTTTACACTGATAATCATGTCTTAGCTGGTCTTTCTGAAGTGCCGCACTCTCGCCGACTCTGTATTGATGGAAATTATTAAAGACATGCATGACTCCCAGACAGTCGTCCCAGTCATCCTTGCGGAGCTTCTCAGGGCTCTCAACCAAGTAGTAGGACACAGAAATGACATCTTCCATGCCAGTGCACCACTCTTACACTTGTGCCTAGTATCACATCTACCCACCATCATACCAGTGCCCGACATCCCTCAAGATACATATAGCCTGCCCAGGAAGATTTCTTAGAATTAGGGTTAGATAGTGACTAACGATGTCAGAACTCTCTACCAGCTTCTCCAGAACCTGACAGAGGAGCAGATTACATGGTAATGCGTGTGGCTGGTCCGGAGACAGCTACCACATGTTATCATAGCAGGAGACAATGCAAGGTCCTAGCAGGTCTAACTGGTTCAACAGCCTACGTACCACTCTGATTCCTTCGTCAGTTTGGACTCCCTCAGCGTATACCGGTGATAGACAACCTGGAAAATGACTTTACCGACTTCACAGTGCAATCTGAATGCCTCACTCGCCGCTTCCAGATAGATTAGCGAAGCTCTAGAAGAGAGCAATGGCCAGACTTCATGGTTACAACAGGACCACCAACTGATTCAACATACTGACTGTGGGTGAATGACCCTAACATTTCATCCAGCATACCAGCACCCAAGGAACTACCCACACCAGTTTTAGCTCCATCACGAGGAACCATACCCATCACTGAAATGGTGGTTCCCTGGAGAGCCTGGAAAGGCAGTTACAGATCTAGGAAAGGGAAAAGAGGCTACGGAAGGCCCAATGAGCAGTCAAGCAGCAGGAAGCGGAGCAGAACCGCGAACTCCATGCTATACAGGAACAGGTTGAGCAGCTCGAGCAGACAGTCTAGTCTCTCCAGAAGAGACGCAGGGGTGATGCCAAAGAGTCAGCCGTCATCAGGGCCTAGTTTCACTTCCACCAAGAGCAGCTTAATAGTGCAAAGGTTGAAATGACCGATCGGATCCGACAGTTCGGATTCCACATGTTCAACGCTATAGAAACAATTGAAAACATGGAGGTTGAGATCACATCCCTCCAATAACAGATCATGGACCTCAACGGTGTACCCCAGCCTCTTGACTTTGCAATCCCTGAAGGACCTGCCTAGGATCGAGTCTTTTTCTTTTCTTAGAGTCACACTATCCTGTACTCACTCAACATGCATTCAATGAAAAAATCTTTTCCTGCACTCTGTCTTATAAATCATGCATAATCGTGATTAGCCGTTGTATCCTTTTCAGTTGCATAAGCTGACCCATGACTCGCTCTATGACTGCAATTCTCACAAAAGCAGCAGCACTTGATGCAGTTCTAACAGAAGTACAGGCCATAGAACAAGTACCCAACAGTGCCACATCAGAAAGCAGCACAGACTCAATAGTAGAACCTACAGATCAGCAGTAGAGAACCAGTGAAATCCTACAGGCGCATGATAGAGACATCACGACCATGTAAGCAAAACTTGAAAGTGTTCTAGAATCCCTAAAGATTCTAATTAGAACTCAAGCCGATGAACCCTCTTCCTAAATCCCGACCGGCGAATCATCCGAACAACCTATTCATGAGCCTCACCCTATCCCAATTATCATCTCTAACCCTGGACCCACTACAGGTGGAGGTGATATGGAATATGGACATTTTGACGGGGCGAAGCAACCCGAGGCCTCTCACATAAACCAAGACAGACCATCTTCTTCAGATCCTACCCCGTCTCTCCTTGACTAACATGAAGAAATCAAGCAGATGAAAGAAGAGATAAGATGAATGAAGGGTGCATCTGCTAGCACCAGTCTGTGTTTAGATGACTTGACTTTCTCATCAGGGAAGGTTATTCCTGTAGGCTTCAAAGTACCAGACTTTGATAAGTATAATGGCACAGGCTGCCCGAAAGCAACATCTATAGTTATACTTAGGGGACATGCTCCAGCATAACAAGAACCAGCCTCTACTCATACAGTACTTTCAGAAGAGCTTGAAGGGGGTAGCCCTCACGTGGTGGATGTCCGTAGATAAGCAGAAGATCAAGACTTGGCAGGACGCCATAGACAGCTTCATAGAACAGTATTCCTTTAACTAAGAGCTCCAACCACAGAGGAGCCAGCTCGAACAAATGAGTCAGCGCAACAACAAATCATTCTTGGAATATCCCACCCGCAGGAGGGAGATGGCAGCAAAAATCCCAAATCCTATCCCTAAGGAGGAACTAGTGAGCATGTTCATGGGCACCTTGAAGCAACCCTACTCCACTCTCATGGTAACACTACAAGTGGTAGATTTCAGCGCCATTGTCAAGACAGGTTTCCGCATAGAGACTGCCATCAAGAGTGGGGCCATCCACTCCAGTCTAAGACTTGCTCCCCCTAACACAGCTACCTTAACCAGCAGGAACAACGGTCCCCTTGACCAGAAAAAGAAAGAAAATGTACTCATGGTGGCTTCTATAGCACCCATCCGACTTCCAGCTACAGTAGCTTAGTCACAGCCAGTCGTCAAAAATACCCGGCCGGCCCGGTCCAATCAGGGGCAAACAGTCAACAGGACAAGCCCCCCAGGAACTTCACTCCTTTCCCTTACACTCTCAGCCAGCTTCTGGACTTTCTAACCAAACATGGTCTTCTCGCCTTGAGAGGCCCCACTCCCCTCTTATCCCCAGACAAGAGAAAAAAAAATTACAACACCGATCATCACTGTGCCTTTCATCAAGGCCCAGGCCATACAACCGACTATTGCATTGGCCTAAAATGCACCATCCAGAATCTCCTGAATGAGGGAAAAGTTGAGCTGGCACCCAGCAACACTAGCATCAACCAGGCACCACTGGCCCCACATAACAATCAAGTAAACTTCATTCAGTGGGAAGAGCCCGAGGTGGGGCAGCCTAGACCCCACGTACCAACAGTAGATGACGGCATTATCAGACCCTCCGACCTCCAGTTATAATTCCTCTTCCTCAGTTAAATATCCAGGCCATCCAAGCCCCAGTACAAATCCCCACTCTTGAATCAGACGAAGAGCAAATTGTTTACACAATCTCCTATCCTGCCAATTGGCCCACGGCTCCAGCTCAAGCCTCCACATTCACTGGCCCTGTCAGGATCCTTGACATCCCCTCTCAACCTTTCACCCTCAACCATGTACCAGCTCCTCGCTCTCTCATCATTGAGAGTGAGAGCATAGCCAACATCACTCGATCCGATCAAGTGTACCAACCTCCAGCGGCTAAACTGGCAAAAGGGAAAGAGAGAGAAAAAGCAGGGGTGTCAGACCCAGAAAAAGAAGCGGCGGACTCTGTAGTTCTGCTAAAAATCTTGGAAAAAGTGAAATAATTTAACATAACACAACAACTGAGCAAGGTCCCGACACAGATTTCCATCTTGGGTCTTCTTTTAACTTTCGAACACCACCGAAAGCAGCTCCTCTGAGTATTCAACAATGCCCACGTAACACCAAGCATTACGCCCGAAAATCTAGAGCATATGGTGGGGCAAGTGCTATAACCAAGAGTTATCTCCTTTACAGAAGAAGAGATACCGGACAGTGACAGGGACCACACCCGAGCTCTTTATATCACAGTGCAGTGCATGGATAGAATATTGTCCTCAGTGCTAATTGACAACGGCTCTGGCCTCAATGTTTGTACTTTGTCCACATTGTAAAGCTTAAGCATGGACCTCAGTCAAGTGAAGAAGAGGCCTATGAAGTTATACTCGGCAAGCTATACCTAAACTGCGACGTTGGCTCCATACCCCTAATAAAAAGCTGCCGAAGGTCAGGTTTTGTTGCTTTTATTTTGAGATTTAGAGGTGGAATACAGAGAGGATCGCAGGGGAAAAGAAAGCAAGGGAAGGAAGGGCCTTTATCTTTTTGGGGAGGCCCTTACTCCATTCCTTGTAGGAATGGCAGCACTCAGCTTCACCAGCTCTTATGAGTGAGCAAGGGCAGGTTTTTTCATTTTTTTTGGAAGGGAGCTAAGTAGAAAGACTTTTTTTATTAATCCAAACTTTCCATGACCTACTTTCCTTACTGAACTTACAGCTGGAACTCTTTTCCTTAAACTGCAGCCCTCTTTAAGCTCTCTTCTAGGGCAGATAACCATATATAGGAGAATCAGCTACAGATGCTCTTCCTTACTAGGTATCAGACTCAGGGATGCTTTCAAAAAGAAGAGATTAGATCCTAAGGAGGACTAGAGAGCTTCTCTTAGAAACTCAGAATTTGGTAACTTCAACTCCATTAACAACCACTTATGAATCCTTTTTCGGTAAAAATAGATTATTCCTTTGATCTCCGCAGAAGGCCGGATTGATGCTTATTATCAATCCTTGTGGGAGCCTATACGGGAGCCCCTATGCGATGGCTGTCGGCGTCTGGTTTCAAGGATAAACATAGATTAGACCGCCCCTCTTTTTACTGATAGGTGAGATAAGTTGCCCCCACTCCACGGGTTCTAGGAGTCAAGTCTATGGGTAGGAAAGAACAGAATGGAAAGACTGCATTCTATACTCAAAGTGGAACATTTTGTTACAATGTTATGCCGTTTGGTCTTAAGAATGCTGGGGCCACTCGTCTTTGTCCCTAAATAAGACCTACGTGCCTGATCAGTGCAAAAAGATTCTAGGCGGTAGTAACCACTTTAAAGATAGGCCCGCTCTGCGATCTCAGGTGATAATTCCTGAGGGTTCATTTCCATTCATACTTCCGTTGGGCGGGTTGGGGAAAATCCCCATGAGAAGTTCAATCTCGTTCTAGAATAGCCCTCGGAGATCCTTCTATTTGAACTCCCAGGAATTCCGGCGACTAGTTGCTTATTGGCATCCGCATATGAACAAGATTGGTTGACTTCCGAGTAATCGACCCTCATTCAGAATGGTTTCCCTTAGTGGGAAGGTTACAGGCCGGGGCCAGCTTGTGTTAAGATTTTTCGAGACACTTATGGTGTCTGCGTCTGAGAAAACAAGAGTGGGGAGTCGATAAACTACTCGTTGGAAGGTTTTTTTTGGCTGGATACGTCTACCGGAACTAGAATTGTTCATCTCTCCCCTATGGACCTGGACCCGAACTACTTGACTTTCACCACTCAACTTTCCTCGCTCCCGAAACAAGACTGATTCTTCGACCCCCTGAACTTCACTAGCTACTGCGCTACCGGCAAGAGATACATACTATGGCAATAAACTGCCTGCTCATGCGGTTCCGAAGTGCCCAGAGGCCAGAGGCGAATCCGTTCACGATCCGTAGGACCAACACCATTCGAAGGTGGGTGGCCCGCCCCGCCTAGAATAGTCATGTTTGACTCCACCGCCTAGAATAGTCATGTTTGACTGGGCTCTTTTTTTTTCACAAATAGGAAGTTACGGCGCTTTGTCAGTTCAAAAGATAACTGAACAAAGAATGGCTGCAAGGGTCGAAGCGCAGGAAAAAGAGAGAGAAATGACCACTCGACTAGAAAGAGAGGGGTTCTTTCTCTCCCTTATTAGAATGAAATATCTATCTCTAGAGGCGTATACCCTCACTGCCGATCGCCATTGCTCTGGCAGAACGAGGCAAGCCCAAGACCTAACGCAGCGGGCGGATAGAATTAAGCGAATCTAATTACCGTGGATATCCAAGGTACCTGTAGAGCCAGGGATCACAATCAGGGCTTTTGATAACTCAACAAGACAGAATCTGTGCGACATCAACCTGACAATCAAATCAGACCTGCTCAGTTCACAACAAACTTCCAAGTCGTAAATGCGCCTGCCTCATTTACTTTGCTCCTCGGAAGGCCGTAGATCCATGCGGTTGGATCCATTCCCTCTTCTCTCCACCAGCGAATCAAGTTTATCCAGGATGACCACATGGTCGTGATCCCATAAGAGGAGTTGGTGAGTTCCCTCGGGGACATCCAGGAATTAGCGCAAAGCACTACCTTTATGACTTATCAATTCGAGCAGGTCAGTTCTATCGCCCAGATAAAAGAACAGAACGAACAGCAGGTTTCGCCATTTGTCATGATGATGGCCAACATGAACTATCAGCCAAGGTTAGGCCTGGGAGCCAAGAATCAGGGAATGAGAAAGAGATACATACCACCTCGCTACACTCCACCTTTTGGACTGGGTTACAGGCCCAAATTTGAGGACTATCTCTCATAGTTGTTAAAAAAGAACAGCCGGTCGATGAAACCAGAACCTCGACCACATATATCGGTGACCTTCCCAATTGGAACCTTCCAATCCTACTCCGATACCCCTACTACACCTGCTGCCTTAACCACTCAGCCAATGCCGAATCTTTAGGGATTCCAGATCTAGAAATTTTCACCATAGCCCAAATGTTCGCCGAGCTGACTGTTGAAGATGCTACCGAAGCAGAAAATCCAACAGGTCTGCACCCTCTCCAACAGCATCGAAGAGTTATCCAGTCGCCAGCCACTAATCCGTTGGTGGACTGAGGCTCTCACCATCGAGGCCGTTCAAGTCTAGGGCAAGCACAATGTAGGACATGTTGGTCCGAACAAGCAGTGACGAAGCATCACCCTTCTCCTCCTTCTATTTCTCTTTGCTCCTGTTGTAAAATCCAAAATATCGACTACTATCGGACACTTTTTGTTAAAGTCAACTTTTGTAAACAATAACCATATTGTTTTATAAATGAAAATCTGATATTTTGACTCAAAAATCATGTTTTGTATAAACATTTTGGCTGATGAAGAAATCACACAGACTCTTCCCCTGGAAAGCTTAGTGTCGTGAAGTCAACCAAAACATAAAAACATAAGCATGCTAAACTAAGCTTGATGATTTGTCAGGAAATCACCTCTGAATAGGCTACCCCTGAAAACCTCCTTGAGCTTTCAGAAGTTGAGTATGACACAGAGCAGGAAGAGGAACCGCCTCAAGAAATACTGGATCTCCTAGAATGCAGTGAAGGCATTCTACAGTCTAACATTAAGGACACAGAGACCATCAACCTTGGATCCGAAGACAACTCTCAACTTGTCAGAATTGGCACAACCATGAGATCGTAGCAGAGAACAAACACAATCAGCTTCTTGAAAAGCTGCAGTGACAGCTTCGCCTGGTCATATGCAGACATGCCCGGCCTAAACCCAGCATTGCTAGTACACAGACTGCCCCTGAATCCTGAAGTCAAACCAGTTAAGCAGAAACTCTGAGGATGAGGCCTGAATGGTCACAGAAGGTCAAGGAAGAGATAAAGAAGCAGATCAAATCAGGCTTCCTAGCAGTAGCAACCTATCTTGAGTGGTTAGCCAACATCGTACCGGTACCCAAGAAAAATGGCAAGGTCTGAATGTGCATTGATTACCGAAATCTAAACAAGGCAAGCCCCAAGGACAACTTCCCGCTCCCGTACATCGACATTCTAGTCGACAACACAGTAGGGCACGAGACAATCTCATTCATAGATGGTTTCTCCGGATACAACCAGATCAGAATGGCAGAAGAAGACATGGAGAAAACTTCCTTTACTACACCTTGGGGCACATTCTGCTACAAGTAATTCCCTTCAAACTCAAAAATGTAGGGGTAACCCATCAGAAGGCCATGACAGCATTGTTTCATGACATGATGTACAAGACAATTGAAGTTTATGTGGATGACATGATAGTCAAATCATCAACTGCCTGGCAGCACCCTGAAGACCTGAAAAGACTCTGTGACAAACTCAGAGAATTTGGCCTAAGACTGAATCCGGCCAAATGTGTCTTTGGAGCCTCATGAGGAAAGCTTCTTGGCTTCATAGTCAGTAAGAGAGGCATCGAGATCGACCCAGCCAAAGCCAAGGCCATCATCAAAATGCCAACTCCCCAGACTGAAAAGAAAATCTGCAGGTTCCTGGGCAGAATTCAGTACATCAGCCGATTCATCTCTTAATTCACTCTGATATGCGAGCTAATCTTTAAGCTTCTCCAGAAGAATGTACCTACAGTCTGGACAGGTGAGTGTTAGGAAGCCTTTGACAGATTAAAGCAGTATCTCCTACATCCTCCAATACTTGTGCCTCCTACACCAGGATGACCGCTGCTACTCTACATCTCAGTACAAGAAACCTCTATGGGGTGTTTCCTAGCACAGCATGATGAGATAAGCAAAACGGAGCAAGCCATCTACTACATCAGCAAGCGCCTGCTAGAATACAAAGAAAGGTACAGCCAGCTCGAGAAAACTTGTCTGGCACTGCTCTAGGCTACCCAGCTTCTGCGGCACTATCTGCTCTCATATCCGACAATCCTGATCTCCCGGATGGATCCGCTCAAGTACCTCCTAGAAAAGCCAACCACTATCAGAAGAACAGGCCGATGGCTCATGATGTCTGAATTCGACATCACGTACATGACCAAGAAGTCAATCAAGGGGTAGGCTATTGCAGATCACCTGGCCCACAGTCCAGCACATGATTACGTCATAGTACATGATCAATTTCCAGATGAGGCCATTATGTATAGAGAGTCTGAAGAACAAGAATACCTCAGCTAGGAGTTGTATTTTGATGGTGCTGCCAATAATCACGGGCATGGGGCAGGAGCAGTCCCAATCTCTCCTGAGGTAGAACACCTCCCTATCTTAGTTAAGCTGAAATTCAAATGTTCAAACAACGAAAAAGAATATGAGGCATGCATAGCCGAACTGAAAGAAGCCCTGGGCATCGGGATCAAAGAGATAGACGTCTATGATGACTCGTCTTTGGTAATCTGCCAGGCAAACGAATCTTGGGCCATCCGAGAAGCCAGGCTGGTCCCGTACCTAACTTGCCTCAATATGCTGATCATTCAGTTCAAAAGAATCACCTTCAAACACAGGTCCAGGAACCACAACTGATTTTCCGACGCATTGGCTACCCTTGCCTCCATGGTTCAGATTCCCAAGGGCATTATACTCTGGCCAATCTAAATTCAGCAATAGGATCAACCGGCTTATTGTCTCGAGCTAGACGTAGTGAACGACAACAAGCCTTGGTATACGGACATCAAGCAATATCTCGAGAACTGAACCTTTCCACTCGATGCTACTAAAACAGACAGCCATGCAATCCGAAGACTGGCCATTCAATTTATCCTCGTAGGAGGGATCTTGTACAAAAGATCACCCAACTTGATCTAGCTCAGATGTCTCGATACTCATGAAGCTGCACAGGTAGTCGAAGAATTCCACGGAGGAACTTGCGACCCACACATGAATGGGCTGATGCTATTCAAGAAGAGACTCAGACAGGGCTACTACTGGTCTACAATGAAATCTGACTGTTGCCGGTATGTACAGAAGTCCCACCAGTGCCAAATCTATGCTGACAAGATCAATGCACCGCCAACCAGATTGCACAATCTCATTGCTCCATGACCATTCTCAACTTGGGGCATTGACATCATCGGTCCCATAACACCGAAGGTATCCAACGGACATCAATTCATCCTGGTAGCAATTGATTACTTCACAAATTGGGTCGAGGCAACCTCATATGCCAACGTCACAGCTTCTGTGGTCTAGCATTTTTTGAATAATGACATCATCCACCAACACGGTGTCCCATATGAGAATATAACAGACAATGCTCTCAACTTCTGCAACAAGGGGACGACTGATCTCTGCTAGAAATTCAAGATTTAGCATCACAATTCTAAGCCATATAGGCCTCAGACCAATGGTGCAGTTGAAGCCGCCAACAAGAACATAAAGAAAATCATAGAGAAGATGGCAACTAATTACTCTGCTTGGCATTAAACGCTCCCATACGCACTCATGGCCTACAGAACGTCCATCCGAACTTCAACTGGGGTAACACCATTCTCTTTGGCATATGGTATGGAAGCAGTCCTCCCCATTGAAGTACATATTTCATCACTTCGGGTGCTAATGGAAGTAGACATCTCAGAAGCAGAATGGGCACAGACCCGGTATGAGCAACTGAATCTGATTGAAGAGCGACAACTGAAAGTCATAGATCATTCTCAGGTACATCAGAGGCGCGCGACTAGGGGTTAAGGGTACCTTGACTCGTGACTAAAAGTCAACCTCAGAATGGGCATAGACTAATCATATTTCATCACTTCGCGACCCAAAATACCCCCTAGGAGTTAAGGGTACCTTGACTCGTGACCGCCGTATCATACCTCCAGTATGATACATAAGGCACACGTGGAAACCTGTCAGAGTACCTGAATATACATAGCAGAAATGAAATACAATGCACAGCGGAAAAAAAAATACTAAACATAGCGGAAGCAAAATGAATACTCCTATAACTTGGCTCAAGTAAGAACCAACAAGTGTACATGCGTGAGAAACACAAAAGTGGAGTGGACAAACCCCACACTCACATAACAAAAGACACAAGTTCTAAGCCGGTCGATCAACAGAAATCGAAGTCACGACTCCTATCTAAAGCACCATCGTCATGATAGTGATCCATGGAAGGCTCCGGGTCACGGTACTCTTCCTCGACCCAAGGTTCGTCGCCACACAAATCGAATGGAACCCGAGCACCTGCCGATCATAACAATATCGACTGAGCATGGAATACTCAGTGTATACAAACTAATAACAATAAAGCGGTTAGGCATGGAGCATACAAGACATGGAGAATGAAATCCGTAAATTCCTTAAAGCATGGAAACCGTGAAAACGTATGTGAGATAATAAAACTGTAACCGTGTGAGTCAATCGATAATCATAACCTTATGAGTTCTTGTGAGTTCATGGAGTTACTTAGAGTCATTATGATCCGTAGAGACATAGAGCATAGAGCAATAACCTTAGAGCATTTCCATAGAGCATAACCATAGAGATCTTAGAGCATTTCATTGTGATCCGTGGAGCTTGTGAGACGATCTTAGAGCATTATCATAGAGTTTCCTTGTGAGCATGGTATGATCCTTAGAGCTTGTGAAACGATCTTAGAGAAATCATAGAGTTACTTAGAATCATTCATTATTCGTCTTTTCGTGAAAAACCTTTGTTTGTACTTGGAGAAATCCATGGAAACCATCGGTTCATGCGAGACATGCGAGCATATGCACTTAATAAGAGAAATCATCACATTTAAGCATAGAATCCCTTAGAGGTATTTTATCAAACACTTAGAGTGCATCATAATAGTAACCTTCATCCAAGTATATAATCACACATTTTCATACATAAAATCAATACATAAAGATAGGGCATAGATAAGAAGAATCATAATTAGTAACTAGTAGGATTGCAAGATTGTAGTAGAGTGTATCTACCTTGGTGAAATCAAAGACTTTGATTCCCAAAGGCTCGAACCAGCAATAACCTTGTGTTCTTGGTTGAGAATCACCAAGGAAAGTGGAAGAACCTTGATCTTCCACAAGCTTGATCAACAAGTAGTTCCTCTCCTTCTTCTCTCTCTCAAAATCTCCTAAGATAGGGCACAGAGGGTTTCTAAAACCCTAAGGCACGAACTCAGCCTATTTATAGGCAAAGGGTGATGGCCAAAGTCTTAAACACCCTTAATGAAGAAAATCTGCGTCTGACCGATCGATCGGTGGTATGGACCGAGCGATCGGTGGCTTCCGGTCGATCGGTGTTATGACCGAGAGATCGGTCAAAAACACGCTCTCTGGAAATTTTTCCCATACAAAAAAGTTAACCGTGCGACAGCTATCGAGCGATCGGTGGTTGACCGATCGATCGCAGGTAATGACCGAGCGATCGGTGCTCTGTTATGTCTGGACTGTTTTGACCATATCTTTTGACTCGCTCGTCGGATTTCGACGATTCAACTTGCGTTGGATCCGTCTTTCGAAAACGAACATTTCTGACGTTTCGGAATTCCGATTTCTCCCTTATTTATTAATTAGACTACAAAAACGGCCAATTAGCTACGAAGGTGCTATTTATTAAGGATGAAAAAGTCCGGGATGCTACAATAGTATTCCAAGTTAACATATATACAAAACATGTCTAAGTCTAAGGTGGACAAACCCACCTATCAAAATGTCAAACCACATATAACCCTTTCGTACTCTCCCCTCAACAATAGTCGAGGTACGGCCACACGTCGAGGTCTCGGTCCGCCTGAGACCGCAGTGGGATAGACGGCTCTCTCTCCTCTATATACTCTTCCTCGACCCAAGGCTCCGGGTCGAGGGCTCCCTCGGTACCTGCCGACATGAAAGTATGGCTGAGCATGGAATACTCAGCGAGTACAAGCTGCTAGCTAACCATAACAATAATAAACATGCAAAGAGTAGTACAATACCAATCATCAATTCCAGGCAATAGTAAAATCATAGAATTAAACGATATTAATCATGGAGAAATATTATCATCTTGATGAGCATGAATGCAAAAACGCCGACAAAACTCATGCTTGAAAACCCGTTTCCATGTCTCGGTATGCATTGTAAAAATCATGTATGCGTGCATGCATGAATGTCTTGTCATCATCTTTTAACCTTGCATCTTGTAACGTGTGAGCCAGAGGCTAGCACCCGAATCTCCCTGGGCTGCCAACCTCCTTGATATGTATGGTTTTCTTGTGAGCCAGAGGCTAGTACCCGAATGTCCCTGGGCTACCAACCTCCTTGACATGCAATATTTTCTTGTTGGTTATTATATGCATATGTTCTTGAAATCTCGGTTCATGCTATCATGCGTGCTCGTGTACGTGTCAATCGTGACAACCATGGAATAAGGATAATAGGAGAGGTATGACATCACCATTCAATTCATAATATATGCATATGAGAATTTGAGTAATCAACATGGTATTTAAATCCATTCATCATTCACGAGAATATATGCATAAGGCCTATTTCCCTTTTTCTTCCTTCAAATCATTATTTCATAGTTTAGGCATTTTGTCAAACACATTACATGCAATGTTCCTCCATAGTTCATCTTCTTATTTTTAGTGCATATTTTCCATCCAATAATCAAAGTGAGTTCATTATTGGTAAAATGCTCATCCTCCATTTTTCCATTACACATACCACACATCATACATTCGGCATCCCATCGCCTCAATCAATCTCTCATCCACACATCCATATCATTTTTCCTTTTCTTGTTTATAATTATTAGAATGATACATTTTACAAGGAAGGAAACCTACTAACATGAATCACATTTCACATAAAAAGCCTAGATTATCGCTAGGGAAAGTTAGTAGGGTGTACTAACCTTAGATCAAGGCTTGATCTTGGTAGGAACCTTGATTGAAGCTCCAAAAAGGGTAGGGAACAACCCTTGCTCGAGGAAGACTTGAGTTGGGGAAGGAACCCCTTTCAAAAAAACGTGTGTGGGTGCTGCCCTAGCTTGGAGGAGGAGTCCCACAAGAGCTTGAGCCTGAAATCGAAGCCAAACGAGCTGGGGGATCTAGGGTTCTTAAACCCCCTTTGATTCCTCCTCAAAAATGAAACCCTAGGTTAGAGTCTCCTTCTCCTCTCTCCCTAACTCTCAAAGTCCTCTAAGTATGTGAATGAAGCCCTAAAGGCTCGGGCAAGCCTTAAGAAGAAAGGGTTTAACGCCCAAAAGATGAAAATGCCCTTATAAAATTTTCTGCAAAACACGGGGACCGAGCGATCGGTGGTTATGACCGATCGATCGGTTGCCTACCGAGCGATCGGTACTCTGGCCAAGCGACTTAAGGCTTTAGACCGATCGATCGCTGGAAAAAACTACTCTCTGGAAAATTTCCCCATACAAAATCTTTGACCGTGCGATAGATACCGATCGATCGGTTTTGGACCGATCGATCGCTGACTGGACCGAGCGATCGATGCTCTGCATGTCTGGACTGTTTTGACCATATCTTTTGACTCGCTCGTCCGATTTCGACGATTCAACTTGCGTTGGGTTCGTCTTTCGAAAATGAACATTTCTAATGTTTCATAATTTCTGATTTCTCTCTTATTTATTAATTAGACTATGAGGAAGGCCAATTAGCTACAAAAAAGGTATTCATTAAGTATAGAAAAGTCTGGGGTGCTACACTAGGCCTGGTAGGAGGCCACTTTAGGTCCTGCCTAGCCCCCTAGGCCCATCTCAGAATATCCCTGACCTTAACCACGGGTTAACCCAATCTTAGTTAAAATTTAACCATGGCTCACTGATCTAACCATGAGGGAAAAATCTCGAAAATTTTCTAAAAATCCCAAATAAACTGAAAATGCAGGAAATAACATAAACCATGCTCTAATTCCTGCCTAATCACGGTTAAACAGACTAATCATGGTTAGGCTCATTTAACCTTGATAAAAATCTAGAAAAATTCTGGAATCATTCAAAAAATATAAAAAGACCAAAAATGCTGTTATTGGACCTTTTTACCATGGTTAGCACCCCTAACCATGGTCAACCATCATCTCAACCCCGATTAGCAACCCTAACCCTTAGTCAACACCCTTTTGGCCTACCGCACCTAATCCCTTAGTCTACCCGGCCTAACTTTGGCCTACCAAGCCTGGCCTCATCTCTCTTAACTATGGTTAGCAACCTCAACCATGGTTAGTTTGACCTATCCCCGGTTAGTAACCCTAACCTTGGTCAAATTTTGTCTTAGCCTACCGGGCTTCACTCTTCACCTATTGGGCCCAAACCTTAGCCTACCGAACTTATCCCAAGCCTATCAAGCACATACCACGTACTTTGACCAACCCCAATCAACCAAACCCTAATCTACCGGACCAGGCCTTCAGCCACCCTTGGTGCACACAAACACACACACACCCTAGCCTTGGCACGAGTTCATGTGCCAGAACTACGCTCGGTCTGATCTCACCTCAAGGTGAGTACGTAGGAACCCAACCCGGGTTTGACCCTAATTAACTTTTCCCTTCTTGGATTAGCATAAACAAAAATTAAGGCATTTAGATATTAATTTGGTTTAAACCTAGTAAGTAGGGAACCATTGTAAAATAGAAGTCTCGGGGTGCCTAACACCTTCCCCAAACTGAACCGAACTTCTTACCTAGAACTCTAAAGCAGATCAAGACCTTGTCCATAAATCCAATGACTTATCCCTTTCGAATGAATAGGTGGCGACTCCAAATCACCAGTGAGTAAAATCCGTGCTCACAGTTACAAAATAACTAGTTTTGAGTGTACTTTTGCACACTCATCACACCCCTAACCTGAAGATTACTAGTCCCTAGCAATAAATCAACTTTTAAGCAAAGTACTTAACCAATCGATCTTCATAAATATAGGTTAAAGCATTCAAAACTTTCAACTAAAGGTTTGCAAGAAATTCACCATGACTTCCAAGTTTCTCCATTAATAAGCAAGCTCAGAATTTGTGTGTATGTGCTAAGCTCATAACCATTCTTGCTAACAACTCCAAAACAAATACAAATAAGAGAGACATCTGGATAAAAGCTTTGATTTCAAATCTCAAAAAGATTTTGAATCACTCAGAATAAAGCACTCAGAGATTTTAAGGGTCTTCTCTCAATCATATGAAAAATAGAATGCAAGAGCTGGAACAAATAATAATAAGATCTCAAGGAAAGAAAGTCATCCACTGGGAACTCCTCCATTCACACCATAAACCCACCTAAGATTAAAATGTCAGCCATAAGAAAGTAAAGGGGCTAAAGGGGTAAGGTTTATCAAAAAGAAGGGATAAGGATAATCAACAAAAAACCAGGTATATGCTAGGAATATCGATACATCTTCATTGTGAAAAAATTATTCCAAACATCCATAAATTAGTTTTTCTCTTGATTTTTCTTTCTTTTTCAATTCAGAACTTCTTTCTTTATTTTTCTCTTTTTCTGATTTTTCCCACTGTAGAATAAAACTTGTACTTCTGCTTTTTCAACACATTTTTTTCAAAAAAACATTTGGTAGCATTATCCCAACTAAATTTTTTATAACCTGAACTTGCAGTCCCTTTTGAATTTCCAATACCACAAAACTATCATCCCTAGCATAAACTCCGGTTTAAAATGTAATGGGATGTATTAAATAGGCTTAACTCCAATGTTGAGTGGGTAAGGAAAATGTAGTTTTCTCAAGAAACTCTTCTTTTAGGCTCAAAGTGGCTCCTATTGTTAATGATAAAGGATGACTTGAAAGACTCAAACTTTCTATGATGAGATTTATCATTTCTTAAGCAATTCAACCAACAAATTACAAACCGTGTAATGACATTCCCAATGGAGAACCAAGTCAAGAAAATAATGAGATCAACAAAGGAACAATGTCGTATGAATAAAACATCAAATAATAATTATAAATCGCTCCCAAAAACAAGAAGGGCTCAAAAAATCATAGGTGTTATAATCTTAGCTAAAATCTTAGATGTCCTCTAAAAGTATGCATTTTAACAACCAACATTCAGTATGGCTTATGTGCACAAGAAAAACTTGAGTTTTGCTCATAACAGATGAAAACAATAGTTTAGATGACTTAATTAAACACCTTATTTTCATGCTCAACTGCAAAGCCACAATTCATGTAAAAAGATATGGCAAAGGTATTTGACTATCTCCATCAACCTAAATCTGACATTGTCCTCAACGTTCCAGAAAGAAATAAAAGATGAGTAAAATGAACACATAGAAGGGGTAGATAGTACTTGAGAATTTGAGTGAACTTCCAATAGTGGGAACCTGCAAGGTTAGCTCAAACAAAAACAAAACTAATATACAATGATGCGGAGACTCAAAAAGGTAAGTCAATCCCAGTGAACGGGATCCGCAAGAGTGGTAGTTTCTTTTTCGGGTAGAAGCCTCTTGAGAGCGAGCTTAAGTCTTTGGTCATTAACTTTAAAGATTCTACTATCTCGAGGGTCTTCTACCCCAACATTCCCATGATCAAATACTCTTTTAACCATGACGAGGCCATACCATTTAGACCTTAACTTGCCCGGATGTTTATAGAGTCTAGAAATATACAAGTACACATTTTGATCTAGTTCAAAATATTTTCTCAAAATTCTTTTATCATGAAAAACCTTCATCTTGTGTTTGTAGATTCTAGAGATCTCATAAGAGTCATTTCTGAGCTCTTCTAATTTAGGTAATTGGAATTTCGTAACTTCTCAGCCTCACCTAATTCAAATTGAAGGCTTTAGTAGCCCAAGTGGCAAGGATTTCCATAAACAAGCCTATAAGGGGACATACCAAGGGGGGATTTATAAGCAGTGAGGTAGGCCCAAAGCACGTCGGTTAGTCTAAAGATCAATCCTTACGATCGGGATTAACCGTCTTTTCCAGAATTTGTTTTATCTCCCTATTAGCAAGTTCCACTTGGCTACTTGTTTGGGGGTGGTAGGAGGTGGAAACTTTATGAACAATTTCGTACTTTTTCATTAAAGCCTCAAAAGGTCTATTACAAAAGTGGGTGCCTTGATCACTAATGATGACACATGGCATTCCAAATCTAAAAAAATATGTTCTTTTAAGAATTTAATAGCAGTCCTATCATTAGATTTGCAAGCCACGGCCTCAACCCACTTAAAAACATAGTCCACAACAACCAAAATATATAGATAACTAGAAGATGGGGGAAAAGGGCCCATGAAGTCAATACCCCAACAATCAAAATTTTCAATTACTAAAATGGGGTTTAAGGGCATCATATTCCTGTGAGAAATCGCCCCCAACTTTTGGCATCTATCACAAGAACGATAGAATTTATCAGTGTCTTTAAAGAAGGTGGGCCAATAAAATCCATGCTACAGAATTTTTACAGCAGTCTTTTTCATTGAAAAGTACCACCACATGCCTCAGAATGACAAAAGTTTAAAACACTCATAATTCGTCATTAGGAACACACCTCCTCATAATTTGATCGGGGTAGTATTTAAACAAATTGGGATCATCCCAATAAAAATTGCATACTTTAACCATGAATTTTCGTTTATCCTAGGTGTTTCAATTCAATGGTATCTCTCCTGTAACAAGATAATTAACAATATCAGCATACCATGGCAGGTCAGAGATAGAAAATAAATGTTCATCTGGAAAATTATCATTAATAGGCATTGTTTCCAGATTATTTTCTCAAACAAGTCTTGATAGGCGATCAATCACCACATTCTCCACACCCTTTTTATCCTTAATTATGATATCAAGCTCCTGTAATAATAAAATCCACCTAATGAGTCATGCTTTAGCATCCTTCTTTGTGAGAAGGTACTTAAGCGCCGCATGGTCTGTAAAGATACAAATAGGCAAACCAATCAAATAGGCATGAAATTTATCTAAAGCAAATACTACAACTAGCAACTTCTTTTCAGTTGCTGTATAATTCATTTGAGCGTTGTTAAAGGATCTACTAACATGGTAGATCACTCATGGTTTCTTATCTATCCGCTGTCCTAAAACTGCTCCCACGGCATAATCATTAACATCACACATAATTTCAAAGGAAAGGTTCCAATTTAGTGGTTGCATGATGGGAGTGGACGTAAGTTTACCAATTAGCTTTATAAAGACTTCTTGACATGCTTTAGTCCAGTCAAATGGAGCATCCTTGAGAATGAGACTACATACAGGTCTATAAATAAGATTGAACTCTTGTATAAATCTCCTGTAAAAACCAGTATGACCAAGAAAATATCTCACATCTTTCACGGTCTTAGGGATGGGCAAATTTTGTATTAATTCAATTTTTGATTTGTCTATTTCTATCCCCTTCGAAGAGACAATGTGGCTTTGAACAATTCCAGAAGATATTAAAAAATGAAATTTCTCCCAATTAAGTACAAGATTCTTTTCTTCACACCTAATCAATACCTTTTTTAAATTAAGCAGACAAGCATCAAAAAAATCTCCAAAGACTGTCAGGTCATCCATAAAGACTTCTATACAATTTTCTACCATATCACTAAACATGCTCATCATACATCTTTGAAAAGTGGCTGGAGCATTGCATAGTCCAAATGGCATCCTTCAAAAGGCATAAGTGCCCAAAGGACAAGTAAAAGTGGTCTTCTCTTGGTCCTCTAAGGCAATTCCAATTTGATAATAACTAGAATAACCATCTAAAAAACAAAAAATGGAATGCCCAGCCACCATTTCTAATATTTGGTCAATGAAGGGTAAAGGAAAGTGATCTTTTCAGGAGGCAGCATTTAATTTTCTATAGTCAATTAATGCACATGCGCTACCCGGTCACTAATTTAGTGAAGACTAGCTCTCCAAGCTCATTCTGCACAACAATGACTCCTAACTTCTTAGGGCCCACCTAAGTAGGACTAACCCATTTACTATCGCCAATTGGGTAAATAATACCCGCATCCAATAGTTTTAAAACTTCAGATTTTATAACTTCTTTCATAGTGGGGTTTAGTCTACGCTAGGGGTCTCTAGAAGCCTTAACCTTTTCTTCAAGATTTATCTTGTGGGTGCACACTAAAGGGTTTATTCCCTTAATATCTGCTATAGTCCACCCAATAGCAAATTTCTGATCATTTAAAATTTTCAACAATTTACCTTCTGGGAGTTGAGATAATACAAAAGAAATTACAACTAGAAAGGTATCACTTAGGCCTAGAAAGACATGTTTCAAACCATTTGGAAGTTTCTTAAGCTCTAGATTTGGCACTTCAACACTGGAGGGTAGGGACTTTGGCTTTTCCTTAGGTAGCTCATCAAATTGTGGTTGTCAACCTTTTGTCCCTGGAACCTATACATTAAATAAAACACAAATTTTCAGCAAGCTCATTTTCATCAAAAGAATTAATATAATTTAAAAATTAGCAAGAAGAATTTTAGGAGAGTAAGAAGAATTTTAGGAGAGTTAGAAGAATTTGGTGATTCGAATTCTTGTTGCACAACTGCTTCAATCCAGTTTGTAGTTTTGCACTCATCATGTCCCGACAATTATTTGCCTATATTGAAAATATTAACCTCTAGGATCATATTTCCAAAAGATAATTTCATTAGCTCATTCTTGTAATTAATTAAAGCTTTAGATGTAGCAAGGAAAGGTCTATCAAGAATAATTGAGATTTTAGAATCAGCATTCACCATAGATTATGTGTCCAAGATAAGAAAATCAACAGGATAATAAAATTTATCTATCTGGACCAACACATCCTTTACTAACCCCTCAGTTTCCTTACAGATCAGTCAGCCAATTGTAACACCATAGTAGTGGGATTAATTTCTCCTAGGTCAAGTTGTAAATAAATTGAGTAGGGCACTAAGTTAACACTTGCCCCAAGATCAAGTAAAGCTTATTCAAAATCATGGTCCCCGATAATATAAGAAATTGTAGGGCAACCAGGGTCTTTATATTTGAGAGGAATTCTATGTTGAATTAGAGCACTTACCTGTTCCATAAGAAAATCAGTTTTCTTCACATTGTGCTTTCTTTTGAAGGTACATAAATCTTTTAAAACCTTGGCATAAGTGGGAACTTATTTGATAATATGTAGAAGTAAGAGATTTATTTTCACTTGCCTAAGATTTTCTAAGATTTCAGTATTACAATCGGATTTCCTTGATGATTTTAAGGCATGAGGAAATGGCACAGAGATAGGACTAATAGAGTATATGTATGGTTATGATATGCTCATGCATATCATAACCATACATGTACTCCATTAATCACTTCAAACTACCTCACTAGTTTCAGGCACATCAACATCATTATTACTAGTGTCATTGGTTTAATTCTCCGACTCTTGGGTAGAGTTAAAGATATCTTTTTCTTTTCCACTACGAGTAGTAATAACATTAATCTGCTCAATTTTTTTCTTTTCGATGGTAGAGCCTTGTACCATGTGTTGACCTTGAGGCTTTTGTTGAGTTTGGGAAGGAAATCTCCCTTTCTCATTAAAACTCAAAGAATTTGTCAACTTAGATACATGAATTTTAACTTCCTTAAATTCTTCAGCCATTTTGAGTGAACAATGCCTTAAATTTTTGACTTGTTTTATCTTGAACATTTAAGAAAGCATGCAATGTCTCCTCAAGAGAACTCCTAGATGTTGATGATGCATTAGGTGTAAAAAATTGAGGTGTGGTGAAATTTCTAGGAGGCATCTGTTGTTGAGGGGGTTGAGAATTATTACTCAACTAAAGTTAGGGTGATTTTTCCAAGCTGGGTTATAAGTCTTAGAGTAAGGTGAATAAGGCTTCTTGTAATTGCCCATAGCATCATTACAATGTTCCTCATACATCCCTTTATCTGCTGGAGTGTTGGACACTCTTTGGTAGAATGCTCTGCCTCATGGCAAACCTCACAAATCTGTCTGGCCTCTCCCTGATAAACAGTGGTGGTTGCCAATTTTTCTTTCATGCGTAGAGCCTCAACTTCCTTAGTTAAGCTCTTCAATGTAGCCTTTAGATTATCTTCTCTCAGGTGAAAAATCTCTCGCTAGAAGGAGTGGAAGTAGGTCTCGACCTATTAGTGCTCTCAGTAGCATTAGGTCCTATCCAAGTATGGGCTTTTTCAACCAAATCACTCGAGTAATCCATTGCCTCACCGGGTTTTTTTTTGAAAAATTTCTCATTGCACATCATCACAATAAATTGGTGCTCTCTAGGAATAAGCCCTTCATAGAAGTAACTTACTAGGCACCAGCTTTCATACCCATGATGTGGGCACAAACTCAAAAGATCCTTGTATCTTTCCCAGACCTAATACAAAGTTTCATTCTCTTTTTGAGTGAAGGTGGAAACATGTCTCTTCAAAGCATTTGTTTTATGATTAGAAAAATATTTATAAGAAAATGCTTGAATCATCTCAGCGCATGACCTAATCGACCCAAGCCTCAAATAATACAGATAGCTCTTTGCTCTATCCTTCAGGGAGAATGTAAAAAATTTGAGTCTGGTAGCATCTATGGTGCCTAGTTGATTGTGAAACGTGGGTACCACATCTTCAAATTCTCTAATGTGCACATATGGATTTTCATTATCTAAACCATAAAAAATACGGAGGAGTTGAATCATCCCAATTCAAAATCAAAGTTTTGAACATTATGAGGAAATGTGATGCAAGAAGGCGAGGCAGCCCGTTTGGGGTGTAAGTGCTCATGAAGAGTTTTAACTTGATGGTCCTCGTGCTCACTCATTATGCTTAAAGTGTGTGTAGAATTAGATGAAATAGACTCAGATTCCGGAGGCGTATCAAAATAAATTTGTAAAGAGAGTTTCAGATTCTTCCGGTCTCTTTGCAAATCTACCTAATTCGTTCAAGTATTGATACATGCGCAAATTAGAATAAGAGAATTAACTAAACTAATAAAACAAGTAAAAGAGAAGGGAACGAGTTTACCAATTTGACGAATCAATGTAGCAAACCTCTTGCAAAATAATAAAAAGAATATATGCTCCTTAGCTTTCACCTTGCTCCTCGGCAACGGCGCCAAAATTTGATGTCGCTCAAAGATATGCGGTATTTTGTAGTACAGTAAAGGGGTTGTCGATCCACAGAGAGGAGTGAAGAGAAGGAACAATAGTAGAGAAAGAGGTTTGTAGAATTTTTGGTAGATAAAGTTCAATTAATTTAGGGAAAATATCAGTGAGAGAAAGTGTCAAGGCATCTGGTTTCCTCCCCTTAATGGTGCAATGTCAATTTGATTATCCAAGGTATAACTCAATTGAGAGTTTCATATCCCAAACCCTCAATCGGAAGATTTAGAATCTTAGATTATAATAAATACTAAAAAGTTTAAATCCAAGAGATTCAATTGAAAGAGATATCAAACAAGAAGAATAATTAATATAGAAATCATAAACGTTAAAAATACTAATTGGATTAAATCAAACTAACATTATCTCATTAAGAGAATTACACCCTAGCCAAGGCTAAGCATTTAGCAATTCATATAAAGGAAAAACAAAAATAATATTAAGAAAAGAGAGGAGAAGATTTGATTAGATACTCTAATAACACCCCTTTCTAGGTTTATATAGACTAAAGGAAAGAAGAAAAAAGAAACTAAGCAAAAGGGAAACTTCTAATTACAAAATTCAACCAGCATAATATTTTCCCTCAACTTGACAAAGTGTTTTGACCCCATAAATGTCCAAATTAGGAGATCTTCCTGAAATACAATTTTGTTCCCCTTTAAATTTGTTTTCGAAAACATCTGACCTTGCCTTAGTTCGATTTTTGAGTCAAACGTTATGAAAATTAGTAAGTACTGTCCAGATTAGGCAGGAATCTGGGAAATCCTCCTTCTTCTTTGAGAATTGGTTGCTAAATAATAGCACTCCTCTAGCCATTCACAAAATTTCTTGCTTTTGTTGTAGATTTAATTGACTTCCTTTAAGCTCCTTACTTGAATTCCAAAATCCGCCCAAAATAGAGAGTTCCCGTGACCAAAATAAGCATTCTCCTTTTTCTAAAATATAAATATCAATATAACACATTTCTTCTTTCTAATTCAAAGAGTTTCATCATTTTTATGCCAAAATCACATTCATCCATATCTTGCTAAGATTCTCCACCCATGTGTGAGAGAATCATTCTATACTTGGTCTTAGGCTTTGGCCTTGCGTTTTGACTCTTTGACTTGAGACTTGGCTTCTTGGACTTGGGCTTTATTTCTTGATTTCCATGAAATTAACTTCTTTACTTAAATCCCCTGCATGAAATAACATAAAATACTTAAAATTCATAATCTATAAATGAGGAAACAAGTTTAGAATATAGACTTTTAATCCTAGATTTAGACTAGAAAGGGTGTTAAAGGGTTACAAAATAACTAGTTTTGAGTGTATTTTTGCACACTCATCAAAGCCTGATTATGTGAATAAGTTTAAACATTCATCAAGTCATTGTTGTCTGCAAAATGCTTTCCTTCTAATTGATTACGATTTTAAATTTCTCCATATATAGCTGCTTTTTTGAAGAGATATTCTTGTATGTTCAGAAGGGGATGATTTTTATTTCTGATAAATATGAACATGATTGAAAATGTGAACCATAACTGTAGGATTATAGTACCATTGATGATATCATGAAGCTATTTTATGAATTACTAGAGGAATGCATGTGCGATGCACGTGAGAGAAAGGGGAAATGGAGAGAGATTGGGAAGAGGGACCCTAGTGAGGGCATTTTGAAAAAAAAAATTAACGAATATTTTGCATATAGAAACTTGAGGGACATTTTGGATTAAAAAAATTGTGAGAGACACGTTGCTTATTGAAATATGAGGTTGGGACATTTTAAGAATAAAAAGTTTTAGAGAAATTTTGGGTATAGCAAAGAAAGGGGGCGGGGGGCTTGGCGAGACGTTCTTATTTCAGAGCATTTTGCCAAGAAAGCGAGGAGTCTGGTAACGCCATTGAGGTCGTCATGTGTCCCTTTTAACACTACTTAGCTATGATTAAGATTCCCACCCCTAGGGTTCACCCACTTATCCTTGATTTTTTTAAAAATATGTGGAAAAAAAATCAACCTTAAGAGTTAGTAAATTTTAACCGAGGTTTAAAAGAAATTAATATGTTTTCCTAAAACTAAGAATAAGTGGGTGAACCCTAGGGATCAGTGAATCTTAACCACAGTTGGAGTCCCGTTATGCCCTTGAATTTCCCATGTGTTTCTTTTGACACCCTTAACTGTAATTAAGATTCATCTACCCCTAGAGTTTACCCACCTATCATTGGTTTTAGAAAAAAATATTCTTTTTTAATGCCCTAGTTAAAATTCACTAATTCCTAGGGTTCATTTTTTTTTCATAACTTTTTTCTAAAATCTAAGAATAAGTGGGTGAACCTTAGGAGTGAATGAATCTTAACCACAATTAAAGAGTGTTAAAAGGGACACATGGTGACTTTAGTGGCGTAACCGGACTCCAGGGAGTCCAGTTATAACCATAGAGAATTTCAAGCCTAATAGATAGATGAGTGAGGGGTAGTATGGGAATGAATCAAACATTCAATTAAGTATTTGTCCTACGTAATGATTATGATAAGGATAGTTTGGGAATTTTGCAAAATTTCATATAATTTTCAAGGGTGAAGGAGAAGAAGGTGGAGAAAAGAGCAAAGGGTAGTTTTGTAATTATAAAAGATTCCATCAACGTTTTGAACATGGGAATCCCCTTTATATAAAGTAAAGATAAAGATGTAGGCCTTGATATGAAATTAACGGGATTTTGAAGTTACACTTGCCAGTTAATATATCTATATTCTATACAAGTTAACAAATGCTGTATAAACTCCTGCTAGAGGCGATCGACTCCTAGACAAAGCGAGCACTATTTGTTAAAATTTGTGTAACTGCATTTTCAGGATATATATCGGTGGTCAGATAGATAACACCATCCACCCACATGCTCAAAAATCCCTTTTTCGGCCATACCGTTTCAGTTAACGAACATAAGCCATAAGGTATGAACTACGAATAGACATATATAAGCCATAAGGTGGATCTGCTCAGATTAAAATGACGAACACATGAAAATTATGTAAATCAAAAAAATACCCATCCAGATGCTTTAAAGTGGTTTAACTGGTTGAATGTCCTTGTGCTTTAGTTATTGGAGATAGTATTTGAGATACAATAAAGTGGTGTAATAGGGTGATATGAGATACACTGTATGGTGGGAGACTAAGGGTGTCTAACACCTTCCCTTAGCTCAACCGAATCTCTTATCCAAATTTTTGTTCTTGGCCATAATTGCTTTATCCATTTCCTGATTAGGGTTCTTATTCTCCCCTCAAATTAGAATTGGTGATGACTCTATAATTGGTAATATTTCATCCTTCCGTATTGGGATTTTCCCTATTTAGAATGGTACAAAATTCTATGCTCAAAGCTTTGAGATACACCGTATCTCATCTCAAGGTAGATTTATATTTGAAATTTGTAAGAGAGTAGGATCAATTACTTTGATATGATTAGAATTAGATATAATAGAGTTTATATATTGAATGATTACATATAGACCCCAATAGTGTTTATATGAGATCGAATCACAACCAATCGTGATTGAACTCAGGGAGGGTTCAATCGCACCCACAGATCAACATGTGTCCTTTTTAACCCTTATTAACCATGGTTAACATTCCCTAACCCTGAGGATTCAACAATATAACCTTTGTTTTTAGAAATTCTTTTCTGAAAATAATTAACCCTGGTATTAAAATTTATTGACCTTAAGGTTAAAATTTTTAAAATATTTTTTCTAAAAACCAAGGTTAGTTTGTTGAACCATAAGAGTTAGATAATGTTAACCATAGTTAATATGGGTTAAACAAGACACGTGTTGACATGTGAGTGCGACGGAACTCGGGGAGAGTTCACTCGCTATTGGATGTGATTCGATCTCGGTTTATATGGATGTTACATTATCTCAAGATTTGTAATTTAAATATAATGGTCTAGTGTAGTGAGAGCTTGTTTGTGGCCCTATTAGGACGCACCATGTGTCTCTTAATATGTAATGGTCTACCACAAGACCATGCTTATGATTTAGAAATTACTCCAGTTGCGATCTATCACACACGTGTTGTTCACACGTGCAACAATAGACCATATTAATAGTCTAAAATCAAGAAATAAGAGGTTTGTGAGTTTTAAACCCACAATTTCCTTTCTACTACTTATACGGGGATAGACTTAACCACTAAGCCAGTTTGACTAGTTGTGCTAACAAACAGCCTGCACATCATGATTATACCCCCATAATGAATCCTATGAAGAACCATATTCATTGGAGAAATATTCAGAGCACAAGATTGAGCCAAAGTATATTGCAAATAAGTAAATTCTCATTATGACAAAAACAAAAAACATAAACTCTTCCATACATGGCTACTATGATAGAAACAAAGACTCTTCCATACAAGAGATTTAAATTAAAGACTCTTCCATACATGGCCAATAATAGATTTGTTTTAGAATTATACTAGGATTCTAGTTGGTTGAATGGAAGAGGTTTCTGTAATTGAAAAGGATTCTGTAGATTACATAATCCTCATTGTAATCTCTGTATTCTCTCTTATAGTTGAGAGAGAAACAAATCAGTAGCCTTCTTGAGTCTAGGGTATCAGAGAAAACACACGTCTGATTGTGATTACCTTATTTCTTCATCGACTCCCATCCCCTGTTCTACCCAGCTACTAATCATCTCATCAATGACGTCACTCGCAATATCCACTGTTGCACAGATAACTTTCATTGTGACAACAAAGCACATCAAGAGGAACTATCTTGCCTGGAAGGATAAGATCCTTCCCATTATCGAGAATTTTAATTTGTTCGATCATATCTATACTGAAGTGAAGGAACAAAAGCAGATGATTACTTTAGATGGCATGGAAGAAACCAACCCTGCCTACCTAACTTGGAGGAAAGATGATCGACTTTTGAAAAGCCTACTCTCTGGAACCTTAACAAAAGGGGTTCACGCATTTGTAATTGGTCTCAAAACTGTAAGGGAAATCTGGTTGTGCCTTACAGAGACATTTGCAGGGGCATCTCAAGAACGAGAGCTCGGATTGATTTGTCACCTCCAAACTATTCAAAATAACTTGTGATGAACACTATGCTATGCAGAAGCCTATCTCTGACAAAGACAAAGTCTTTTGGACTATCAAGGGATAGGGTTCGCGATTTGATAGCTTTGTCGATGCTATCATGGCACGACCTCCTCTCCCAATGTTGTCTCAACTTTTTACATCTCTCCTTGCTATGGAACAATAATGGGTTGTTGTTAACAACACTACACATAATTCTAATTCTGAACCTCAGGCCTATGTAGGCCAGAGACAAAACCGATCCAGCAAAGTAAGCATAAACTGGAATGATCAGCAAAGAGGAAAACCCTTTGATACCAATGGGTGTGGATTTACCCAAGCTAGCCAAATACAAGGTTCCAATACCCATCCTGAACTCAAAAAGAATGCTCCACATGGTCCAGTCCAACCAAGCTAAATCTGTAAAATAAGCTTGTTCACGATGCTCTTCGATATTGGCATCGCTTCTTCAACCATGCCTACCAAGCAGTGGGGATACCTCAAGCTCTTGCTGCTATGTCCATAACAGATCCGCACGATCTTGAGTGGAACCCAGATATAGGGGCTACATCTCATATGACAAACAACCCAGGTATACTCAACTTTATATCCCCTTACACTGGATCTAATAAAATCATTGTTGAAAACAACAGTGCACCATATCTATCTCACATTGGCAGTATTAATCTTCCTACCTCAAGTGGGAAATTGAAAATCAAACATGTTCTGGTTGTGCCCAGCATTACTAAAAATCTTCTCTCTGTAGGTCAACTCACCAATGAGTATTCATGTTCTTTTGAATTCACTACTAATAATTATTGATCAAGGATGGACAGTTGGAATGGATACTCGCGAAGAGAACCAGAGATGGGGGACTGTACACACTGAAAGGAACCAGAACCAATTAACTCTTTTATTCATCAAGACTAAAAAGAACCTCATAAGATATCTGGCATATGCGGCTGGGTCACCCGCAGTCAAAACTTGTTTCCTTTTTAATTTCTAAACAATTTATCTTTGTTACTCGGTGGAATGAAAATGGCTCAATTTGCTCTAGCTGCCAACTTAGAAAAAGTAGCAAACTCCCTTTTGTTACTACACCTACTCATATTGCTAATTTATTTGATAAAATTCATTGTGATCTCTGGGGAATGAACTTTCTATTCAAGGCTTCTGCCACTATGTCTCCTTTGTCGATGACTGCTCTCGATAAACCTAGATGTTTCCACTCAAATCCAAGTCTAAATTTTTTGAGTGAATTGTTCATTTTAAGGGAATGATTGAAACTCAATTTAATGCCAAAAAAGATTTTCCAATGTGATGGTGGAGGGTAATTTGAGAAAACAGAATTTCT
This sequence comes from Tetracentron sinense, assembly GCA_015143295.1. NCBI lineage: Eukaryota > Viridiplantae > Streptophyta > Magnoliopsida > Trochodendrales > Trochodendraceae > Tetracentron > Tetracentron sinense. The sequence goes on from CM026574.1 coordinate 20,079,740, forward strand.
TCAAATACTTCGTGATAACAGCATGGTGCGACAACTTTTATGTCCTAAGACTTCGGAAAAAAATGGAGTTGCTGAACGGAAGCACAGAAACATTATCGAGTTTGGCCTATCAATGCTTTTCAATAGTGTTCTCCCTTCCAAATATTGGGTAGAAGCATTTCGAACAACTGTTTTCCTCATCAACCATCTACCATCTCACAAACTGAACAAGGTCTCACCTTTCAAGCTCCTATTCAGAAAGAACCTAGACTACACATCTCTTTGAGATTTTGGATGTCGTTGCTATCCATATTTGCGAGACTATGGGAATAAGTTTTCTCCTAAATCTCCCCCTGCATTGTTGGTGTTGTGTGGTGCGGTGTGATATAGTTTGTGTGTGAGTATTGTGTGTTATAAAAAAAATCTACTACACAAAGGATACAAATGTTTATTTCCTGATACAGGACAAGTCTATATCTTACTCCCATTTAATTTTCTAACTCACATTCAGGCTCAAATGATGTTTCCTTACAAGGAAGCATGTTACTCTCTCCACTTTTCTCGAATATGGAGCTAATGTGCCTCACTTTGAAGAACCACCACCCATTGGACCTGTAGCCACTTCAGTTAGAGACCCAAGGGAGAAAACCACAACTGTTGGACCTATCGCCAAAGCCATTAGCGATTCCATGGAGGATCTTCCCATCGCTGCCCCAATAAGTGACAATTATCCTCAAGTTCACTTTGAATTTGTCCCCCGATCTCTTCGCGATGCAACAGAGAATCACCCCATTGCTAGACCAATCAGCAACCATACCAATGTGGTCACTCCTACATATGTCACTCCCTCAAACAACAGCAACCTCACATCTAAACCTGCCTTTGCCTCAATAGAGATTGATCTTAGTGCTGGTTCCATCACCAAAACATCCACTACAATTGATACTGAATATGTCACCACACCATGCAGAGACAAGCTCCATTTAGTTGCTTCCTGTGTTGCAACCAATACTCAGGTACAAAAGGTCCCTCGAACCGTGTATTCTCTTATTGGCTCTCTTGAGGAGGTAGCCTAATCATTGATCTTGGGCCTCTGATCAATAATAACCCCATTTCTACTAATAGGACCAGCAAACCTCAGTCCCTCGTTAACATTGAAAACCATGGTCGTCACTTGTTAGTAATATCCACAGTATGTGGACTAGAGGCAAATCAGACTACTACACTTATTCATTTATCATCGGTATAATCTATTCCTAATGAACCAACCACTATTCTGTTTACAATGACACATCCGGGATGGTTGTTGCCATGCACTAAGAAATTCAAGTCTTGCATGCTAACTTCACTTGGGTTTTGGTACCCTGTCAACCCGAGATGAATGTTGTCGGTAGTCGATGGGTCTTCAAGACAAAACTAAAATCTAATGGTAGCTTGAAATGACTAAAGGCTCGTCTTGTTGCGAAAGGGTTTGACCAAGTTTCAGGTGTGGATTTTGACAAAACTTTTAGCCCAATTGTCAAACTCCAAAACTATTCGATTGGTTCTCACCATTGCCCTTACCAAGCAATGGCCTCTCAAGCAACTGGATGTCAATAATGCATTTCTTAACGACTTTCTCAAAGAATTCGTGTTCATGGAACAACCACCTGGACTCATTGACCCTGTCATGCCTTGTCATACTTTCCAACTCAAATGCGCCCTATATGAACTCAAACAAGCCCCCAAGGCATGATTCGATCGGTTCAATTAATACCTTCTCCAACTTGGGTTTCACTGTAGCATTCATGATCCTTCCCTCTTTACACTACATAACCACCAAGGTGCGATCCTATTACTTCTTTATGTTGATGATATAATTCTTACTGGTAGCAATCCATCTTCTCTTGCCTAGTTTATACAATGTCTTGGGAAGGAATTTGCTATGAAGGACTTGGGCGATCTGCCCTATTTTTTGGGAATTGAGGTTTCTCCTACGTCCACTAGTTTTAATTCTATCTCAACGGAGATACACTCGTGATACTCTCTCTTACCCTTAGATGATAGGTTGCAAAGTGATCTCCACTCCACTTTCCACTAAATTTGATCATGCCGGATAGTCTCCTCCAATTTTGATCCAAAACTATATCAGAGTTTAGTGGGTGCTCTACAATTCCTTACAATTACTTGGCCAGATCTTTCCTAAGCCATGAATCTAATCATCCAATATATGCATGACCCCACAGTCGCTCACATGCAGCTTCTAAAACGCATTTTATGATATGTATGTGGTACACTTGATCATGGTATTCATATTCATCTTCACAGTGCATTCGATCTTTATGCATTCTCGAATGCAGATTGGGCCGGGTGCCCTATTACTCGACAATCTAGTTCTGGATATTGTGTGTTCCTTGGGTCCACTTTGATCTCATGGGCTGCGAAGAAACAGTCTACCATGGCTTGGTCTATTGTCGAGGCTGAATTTCGCTCTATGGCTCTTGTTACAGTGGAGTTGACATGGTTGTCCTTCTTACTTAAAGACATCAACATTCCTCTCCTTCAGCCTCCTACACTCTTTTGTAGTAGTAATATCTATGCTCTATACATGTCAATAAACCCATGCGTTTCATGCCCGGACGAAACACATTGAAATTGATTATCATTTGTCTATGAGGAAGTGGCTCTTGACTCCCGTATTACTCGCTTTGTCAGGTCTCATCATCAACTTGCTGACATTTTGACTAAACCGCTTTCGCGACATATTTAGCACTCTTTATTTCAAACTCATTCTTCATCCTTCTCACCTTCATTTGAGGGGGAGTGAAGAACCAAATTCATTGGAGAAAGATTCAGAGCCATTGGAGAAATATTCGGAGCCAAAGATTGAGCCAAAAAATATTGCAAGTAAGAAAATTCTCACTGTGACAGAAACAAGAAACAAAAACTCTTCCATACATGGCTACTGTGACAGAAACAGAGACTCTTCCATACAAGATATTTGAATGAAACACTCTTCCCTACACGACCAATAAGAGATTTGTTTTAGAATCATACTAGATAGGATTCTAGTTGCTTGAATGGAAGACGATTTTGTAATTAAAAAGGATTCTGTAGATTACAGAATCCTCATTGTAATCTCTATATTGTCATTTTTTATTCTCATTCTAATCCATAAATATCAATGCAATTCACATTCTGTCTTACAATTGAGAGAGAAACAAATCAGTAGCCTTCCTTGAGTCTTTATGGTATTAGAGCAAACACATGCCTGAGTGTGTTTTAAAATTAAAATCACAACCAACATTAAAAAGTGAGAAAGTTTGTTGAATTAAAGGAAACCATTTCAGTGAATTATTTTCTCCAACATGTCTTGTGATTTGTGACCGGTCCTTTCTTTATGGTGGGTTTGAGTTTTTGCTTTATGGAGTTGGTGTTGTTAGGGTCGATAGGGATATATAGGTATGCTGGCATGGTTTACATTGAGAAACAGTTGTATATGCGTATCTCAAATGAGTATTAAGTTGTTGAGTTCTTTACTCAGTATTTGTTTGAAATGGGGTATTGCATATGGACGAAATCGACTACTATGGAGAGTCAACCTCACTTAGTCTCACTCAGGTAACTATTTCTATGGTTACAATGTCGTTTGTTAGAGAAATACACATATTCTTGGTATTCTCTGACTTTCTATTTTACTCTTTCGGTTTATAGCTTTGGAGGCGATTTAGAGGTGATGATAAGCTTCCAAACAATTGGGCTCAAGTAAGGAGTAAAATGTTGAAATGATCCCTAAGGTAATCACAATTCCTCTTTTAAATTTTTATGTTTTTTTGGCCTGTACAATAGGTAGATACGATAATCCATTGGGCTCTTTGATTCTCTAATGCTTTTAAAGCACATAGTTTAGTTCATATTCCTTATATGTTGGTTAATGTTGTTCACCTATATATATATATATATATATTCAAAATTCTAACATTAGACTTATCCCTGGATTCTTGTTGACATTTGGATTTTCATTTCTTCTATTTGTTGCTTAAACAACTTAAAATTGATATGCACTACAAATAGATGTTCTAATTTATCCTTTAGAAAGGTACAACACTGCACCATTCATTTATGCCCTTATTCACAAGTATAGGATATATATCATAAGACACCCTTATTAACAATTCCCTAAAACTTGAGATATCCAGGTAGTCCTCAAATCCTATTTGTTGGGGGTTGCCAAATCCAACAGAAACCACATCTGTTAAAATTTAAAGTGTATTTTCTAGAAAATCTTTAGTTAGTCCTTTTAATTCCTTATTTTTATTTTGAGTAATGTAGTGAGACTAATTATGTAATTTTGTGTTGGAGGGTATTTTTGTATTTTTTGTATATAGGACCCACTTGCACATGTTTGACACATTTTACCATATCTCTCTTCCACTCACCACCTTTCCATCTTCGCATGAGATTGAAAAGCCGAATGTCAATCCCGATGGGATTGACACGTATTCAAGGTTTGTCCTTGCAATAGACTTGGTTAACAAGACTCTGTGGATTGGCCAAAGACTAGCCCCAGGAAGACATAGTTCGTGGCCCAACTTAAATGTGGACTTGGTGAACCTATGGGTGAAGGTTCTAAGACCACCTTGGTTGCCAAGATGATCCACAGACTGGCTAAGTCAATCCCTAAATAACCTGGTTCGCAACCAAAATTAGTTGTGGACCTAGCCAACTTATGGGCAAGGGCCCATTTAACCACCCTAGTTGGCAGTTAATATCTAACTGCCACGTGGTAGAGGATCCCAACAAAAAGATCCTTTGTTACTTCTGGGAGATCCCGAAATAAGGATCACTCACTTGACCCCCAATAATGGAGTGCCACATGGCATCCCACATTTAAGAAGAGTGAGGACTCTATTGAGTCCCCTGTAATAGGATGCCATCCGACACCTCTTTTCCTGTGATAAGAGTATTTCCCCCTCAAAGTGGGGAAAACAGTTGATAGAGTTCTCAGAGATAAGGACTCTCCCTCCAGAGGTTCCCTAGATAAGGGAGCCAACTGTCTATGGACAGATGACCCTCTTCAAGGAGAGTTGGCCCCAATTTGGTCTCATCAAATAGGAGAAATCGGGATAGAGATTCGGATGGGTGAGTACAAAAATGGGAGTCTACCAACAGAGACTCTCAAGAAAAGAAATCCCACAGAAGATCTCTCTAAAAACAGAGAGTGCCCCCTCCCAATTGCAAGCCAAGACAAATTACTGAAATATAAGAAGAAAAAGAATCTCCCGGCAATGGATAACACTAGGTGAGCCCTCAAATGCCACCCATTTCCTTTCCTTTTCTCTCTTTTCTTCTCTATAAAGACCTCAATGAGGCTTCTGTAATGCTTACATGGGGGCTTGGGCAACCCCTTTTAATGAAAATATATTTTTTATTGTCAAATTCCTCATCTTACTTTTCTTCTTAATTAGAGGTTCCTCCCAAACCAGAGAAGATAATTAACAATCTAGATTTTCCCAGAGTGGAAGGATAGTGTTGGACAAAAAATATGAACTCCACACAAAAACGGAGGAAATTTGACAACAAGGTTCAGAAGGCCTCATCTATCGAGACAACTCAAAATTTGCACGTACACCACTTCACCAAACAACAGGTATCTATTATCTCAAATATAGACTTCGAAAATATTGTCAATGTTTAAAGCAACATGTCCAACCACCCAGGGTTAACTACTTGCCAATTGCGATTAAACTCGGGGAGAGTTCCTGAATTCAATCGCACCCATAAGCCAACACATGTCCCTTTTAACCCTTATTAATTGTGGTTAAGAGTCACTGACCCTTGGCGTTCAACAATATAACTCTAGTTTTTAAATAGAAATATAAAAATTATTAACCTTAAGGGTTAAAATTCTTAACTAGAATTAAATATTTTCTTGCTACCAAAGTGATATTATTGAAATTTAAGGATTAGTAAATCTTAACCACATTTAACAGGAGTTAAAATGGACACATGTTGACCAACAATGGGTGGGATTGAAGTCTCTCCTAAGCCCTAACTCAATCCTCTCCTAATTCAATAGGCATCAAAAACAATTATATTCATTAATTATTCTATTAACATGAATCCATCATTTCCTCAAGGGCAAATAAACATATTTCGAGGTTGGCTCAGGATCCTCTCGAGTAGAACTCGAGAGAATCTCTCGAGTTCAAATCCCTAGAGGTCGCCACGTGTCTCCTTTGACACCTCTTAACCATGGGTAAGGTCCACCCACCCCTAGGGTTCACTCATCCATCCTAGGTTTTTTTTTAAAAAATATTAATTCTTTTTTTTAAATTAAAAACTTTTTTTAATATTAAAAAAACTCTAAAAACAGTTTTTTTAATTTAAAAAATAATAATTAATATATTAAAAAAAACCAAGGATGGGTGGGTTAACCCTATGGGTGGGTGAACCTTACCCATGGTTAAGGGGGGTCAAAGGAGACACTTGGTGACATCTAGGGGTTCGAACTCGAGAGATTCTCCCGAGTTCAACTCGAGTGAATCCTGCGCGTACTCGAGAGAATGTCGCGAGAAATTGACGGATAGGAGTAATATTAGGTCGAGGGGACAAGTACGTTATTAATGCTCTACAAGCTTATGGTGGCATAGCTACCTGTACGGATATACGGAAGCAACCTTCCAAATTTAAAAGAAATTCAAAATAGTTTTTTAAAAACATATATTTTCTACTCATTCAGGTCCGATGATGCTACTCGCTACTACTGTTACAGGAAGTGACAATATTTTTTCCTTTTAAGCTATAAAAAATAATTTTCCTTTTTCATCCCTTCAGTCATTTGCAGCAGCGGCTTCAAATGGTCCCTCACTGGCATAATTATTGTCAGTTTTTTTTTATAAATTTTAAATCCTAACTTTTGAGGGGGCCATTTGCAGCCACTGATTATTGTTCAGCTGATTATGATGCATTATTACCAACAACCCTAACAGAGTAACAGGTGCAAAGGAAAAGCCAATCCCCAGCTCTCCCTCTTGTCCAGTTTCCACGTTTCAGTTATTTGGATTCTAGGATTGGTGGGTTTTTCTGGGATTTCTTCACTTTGATCTGAAAATAGTTTTTTTTTTTGCCTTTTTCTAACTAGGGTTTGGCTTAGATTCTTGGCGTAATTTGGAACAAAGCTGCTTTTTATACTCTAATTGGCCAATACCCATCATTGCTTTTTTTCCTTATATGTACATATATGTAAAGATGCATCTTTCCTTTCATGGTGGTTTTTGTTTGATTTTCTGGGGTTTTTTTTTTCTTCCAGTGTAAAGGGGTTTTGGATTGGTCTAGGAAGAATGGCGAGAACGAAAATTCAGATAAAGAAGATAGACAACACGACGGCGAGGCAGGTGACCTTCTCAAAGAGGAGAAGAGGGATTCTTAAGAAGGCTGAGGAGCTCTCCATTCTCTGTGATGCTGAGGTCGCTCTCATCATCTTCTCTGCTACTGGAAAGCTCTTCCAGTATTCCAGCTCAAGGTACCTTTCCCTCTTTTTTCATCTGCTTTTCAGATGATATATAGTCACTACCATGATTGATGTATGCTTTTTATATCACTGTACGTCTTCTTAGTGAGAGAGAGAGAGGTTAAGTTTGACCTTTACCAGCAACAAAAGCTAGCTAATTTTCTCTGATGGTTTAATGAGGTTTCTAACTATCAGTTGTAAAATAATCTATAGAGCAAAAGAACCTCGTAGTGCACTGAAATCTACGCCGTAATTCCCTGGTTTGCAGTGTAAATTTACACATAAACAAAAAAAGCTAGCTTTTCTCTTATGGATTAGTGAAAAGTTCAGACTATTGATTGTAAAGATCTCTCAGATCAAGAAGAAAACAAAAGAACCTCAGTCCTGATCCACCAAAATCTCAGATTTCAGGTTTCTCGAATTTATCAACCTTTAGATTTATATACATATAGAATGACGAGATACTAGAAACCCTAGTACGATTCTTCATTTTCCTTTGGTTGGTCTCTCCAATCTGTGAATTAGGTTCTATAATTTACAAGGATGTTCTTCAGCTTTAGTTGCAGGCAGAAGCATAGGCTCGGGTAGACGTTATTCCTCACTCAAAAACATCTTCTAGGAGTGAAAAGCTTAGTATATATGATGCACTTGTGGCCTTTCTAGCTGTGATCCTCCAATCCTTCAAGCATCAATCATAGATAAAAGAGCTATAAGGGACAAGGAAGTTGGAGAGAAAACCAGTGCTTTACTTAGGGTATAAATTAGAGTATATTGAAAGGAAAAGGCAACTATATCTAAAGAGAATTACAAAGAAGATCAGAAAATTAGAATTACAGAAAGATGCCCCCCACCCCCACCCCGTCTGATGAGGAGGAGTCACCCATCAGTTTGTAATGCAAAATGCGGGGATTCTTCTAAATAGGTGCGTGTGTCCGATCCGACACTATTGGATTCTGATTGGATACTTCTGGATTGTTTTCCTACTTGAGGCATACACCTTTTTCCAGGGCGTTAACCATATATGGTTAGTTTGCCATCAAATTATAGCATTAACTGACCCTTCTTTGTTCCCTCAATTAGTGGTCTCATGGTGCTTACTCTAAGTGTTTTTTTTTTCTGGGGAAGAAATGGACCTATATAGCTATTTACAGACTCAATAGAGTTTGCAAAATAATAGTCGCACCATTTTATTATCCATCATGTAGTGGGAAATCAGTCGCTACATTTTATGAACATTTCCTCCATAAATTAATCTTTGCAGTTATCAATAACCACACACATATCTTTCCCATAAAGAAAGTGTGGCTAGCATTGCCCTATATAACAACTAATTCCTATTTCTAAATTAAGTAAAGTCTTAGTTAAGTATAAATTGTGTTTTTTGTCAAAAAATAGTAGATTATTTTATCCCTGAAATAATTAACATCAATTGCAACAAAACTTTATAAATCGTGTTATAAGTTTTCTCACAAAAAAATAAAATAAGAAATTGCTATAAACATCTGATCTAATCAATTTGTTATATTGTTGAGATCTCAAAACACATATTAACCTAGTTTTGTCGGTTAATCATTTATCCATATTCTACATGATATTAATCCACACTTCCCAATAATACCCAATATGGACAACCTCACCATAAAATCTAGTACTGCATGTTCGACATCATAGTACTTCTCGTTATGCAAAATACAAACCTATTTTGCTGCAGTACGATTAACATAAAATAGTGTACATCTGAACTAGTGTTTTCGGGAAAATGTCACAGTCCACAATGCTAGTTGATTTGGATTCACACATTCAGTCCCATGGACATTTGAGTTAGTCACATGCCCTGAATGAGTACCCAAAGGTTTGCGACTCACTCGCTTGTAACTTCCATCTGTTTCCTTATTAATTAAAATTAAACTTCCTTGTTTTCATGACAATCCTTTTACCGTCTCCTAGCATCAAATCCTGGTCAAACATTAGCAGGCCTCCTAATCCCGTGGCTTGATGTATTTGTTATAAAAGAAGAAGAGACATTGTAAGAAACGAAAAAAGAGGTACCAAAATTATTGTATCAGTTGAAGGCTTAAGACAGAAATCAAATTCAGTCTGTAATAATATCAATTGTAATCATTGTTCATGGTGATTTGTAAGAGCCATCCAACTGTTAATGCAACTTAGGTTGGCCTTAACCCCGAACTATGGTAGTTGCTACTTATTATGGAAATGAAGTATTTATGCAATAATGTGTATGAGATACACCCCATTACTTGTATATATGCATCATCACAATCTTTTATTTGCATCATAAAAGATTTGGTTGGTATTAGATTATGTTGAAATAAATTATATTAGATTGTGTTCCGTCTTTATAGCATTATCATTTTATATAAACTCTGATAATGGTCATTGTAATTAACATATTTAAGAATATCAATAAACTTTGATTTCTATCATGGTACTAGAGCAAAAAAACCACCTGTTCTGATTGCTAACTAGCGGGCAGAAACATTACCGGTCGTTTGGCCTTAACTTTTTTATTGCTCCATTTTTGCCTCAGTTTTGAATCAACACACAAATCAGGAAAAGAGTTTATTTTAGGGTTTCATGGCAAACCCCATGGTTGTCGGCAACCTAAGGGAGGCTCTCCGAATCCTCCTCCAACCACGCCCATATTCTTGGTAACAGATCTGGGATCCCAGTGGTTTCTTCTCCATCTATCCCTCTCAAAAAACCGAGCAGCCATCATGGAGAACCAGCACTTTTCTTCATAGTAGAGGAAACCTCCTCCTTAGCAAGTCCACACAGGCTTTCCTTGGTTGCCAAGTGCTCTTATGGGCGCCTTGCAATCAACGTTATCAAGACTTATATGAAAAAACTATCCATGTGCGTCTAGATTTTTATGTGGGGATTTTAGATGCACGTCATCTCTTTTTCTGATTCTCTTCCGAAGATGATTTCCTTCTAGTTTGGCTTAAGGAAATCATATACATCAATGGTTTCTTGTTCAGATTCCTGATGTGGATTCCAAACTTCATTTTAGGATCTGAACAATCTTTAGTTCCAGTTTGGGTGAGGTTTCCTAATCTCCCAATACACCTCTTCAATGACTCGACAATGACTTCTATTGGCAGCATCATTGGTAAAGTATTGAAGTTTGACGGTCATACAAAAGCGTGCTCCAGCCCAAGTGTGGCTAGAGTATGCATCGAAGTCAATCTTCTTAAAAATTATCCGGAGCGGTTTTGGTTGGGTATCGGGGATCAAGGTAGATGACAAAGTATCGAATATGAAAAGAGCACCCTATATTGTGTCTACTGTCGGAAGCAAAGGTCACTCCCTAGAGTCTTGCAAAGTTGGTAAAAATCAAAGATCTTTCAAGAAGGTTCCTTTGAAGAATGATATTGAAGTAGAAGATCGTATGGTGCAGAAGAGGAAATAGGTTCCAAAAAAGAATCAGAAATTGCAACCCCCCTTATTGATGCAAACGTTCCCAATCCTATGGAAAATTCTAGTGCCGAAGGCTTAATTCTTGAAAACAATAGAGAAACTTACCTAAAAGAGGGTGGAACAATTCCTAGAGTAGATGATCAAGCCACCCAAGTAAGTCCTACCGACTCAGGTAAGCTTCCCTCAAATTCAATCTTGAATTTCAACTCTTATTGTAACTGAGAATGAGGATAAAATATGCGTTTCTGAAACTGAATCTGAAGAAGGAAGGGAAAACGACTTCACAAAAACTAGTACTCAGCGTGCTGAATCCTCATTCCCGTCTCTAGAAACTAGGTTACTGCCATTTCCAAATTCGAATGACACTAACTTGTGTGACTCTCATAACATCGAAGCTCACCAATCAGATAAGGGATTGTTCTCTAATGTCAGCGTTAGATCTGACTCAGTTATGATCCCTGGTTCTTCCCCAATCAGAAACTGATCATGGTGACGATTGTGATAATAGTTTAACCCCCCCATCCCCATATCAGAATTCTTATGAGGATCCTTTTCTATTAGACAAAGTGGGGGACACTTTAGGCTTTGAAGGAGAGATGATCATGGACAAGGTTCTAAATGTCGATATCGCTCGACATGTCGAGCCGCGGAAAAAAGATATATCGGAGATATATCGTTTATCAGTGATTTTTAGAAAAATGACAAAAAAAAAGGGAAAAAGATAGAATTTTGTAGGGAAACTTCAGGAAATGTTAAAATAGATGTTAATACACCTTTTAGAATAAAAACATTTTAAAAAATAATAATATACATAAGAGATGCAATGAAAATAAAGTAAAGATGTGCGCTGACGAATGACGATAATATATGATTGAATCATGTTTCATTCATATCTCAATCAATCATAATTTAATAATTTATTTGATTCAGAATAATACAAACATACATTAAATTGGGTGTATAATAAATCAATATTAGTTTTTAACATATTAATTTTTGTCATATAATATAATTTCTTATAATGCACATTATTTTTAGAAATATATATATATATATATATATATATATATATATATATATTTAAATTATGTACTAAAAATAGTATGTTAACTTAAAAAATTTTGTACTAAAAATAGTATGTTAATTTATAAATTATAACTAAGTGATTACTGATTAGTTAAAGTGGTAGTATATTTTGTTTACTTTTAAAAAGCCCTTATGGACATAATCTTATTACCTATAAATAATTTTGAATTTATAAAATATTAATAAGAAATTATTAATTTTTTAATATTACTAAAAAGCCCTTATGGGCATAATCTTATTACCTATAAATAATTTTGAATTTATAAAATATTATTAAGAAATTATTAATTTTTTAATATTACTAAAAAGCCCTTATGGGCATAATCTTATTACCTATAAATAATTTTGAATTTATAAAATATTATTAAGAAATTATTAATATTTTAATATTACTATAAAGAGCTTATGGGCATAATCTTATTACCTATAAATAATTTTTAATTTACAAAATATTATAAAGAATTTTTTTTAATATTACTAAAAAACCCTTATGGCATAATCTTATTACCTATAAATAATTTTTAATTTATAAAATATTATTAAGAAATTATTTATTTTGTAATAATACTAAAAATAATTAAAAGAGAACATTAGTAACAAAGAGTAAAGTTATCATGATCCTTGACCTTGTTTTGGTTTAAAACACTTAAAGGTTTTAACAGAGAGTGAAGTTAGCAATACCTTGACCTTGTTAGGTTAGCATAACCCTTATAAGGGTTTAGGTTTAAAAACAGAGTGATGTTAGCATAACCCTTATAAGGGTTCTTTAGGTTTAAAAACAGAGTGATGTTAGCATAACCCTTATAAGGGTTCTTTAGGTTTAAAACAAAGTGATGTTAGCATAATCTTTATAAGGGTTCTTAAGTCTTCGTATACTTCAGAAGAACTACAGAACCCAAACAAAAAAAAACAAAAACCAACATGCAAAGCTCGAAGAAGGGAAAAGGGGAGAGGGATAAGCTCGACCTTGGCATCTAGGGATCTAGGGCTTTTGCAATCAGTGAAGGCAGCAGCTCAATCCTCACGGCAATGGCGATGAAGCTTCACAGGTATGTACCCTCAACTTCGGTTCTTCCTTCTTCTTTCTTCTCCTCTCTAAGTCTCAACCATTTTTCCTTTTTTTTCTTCTTCTAAATCATGATTGAGGACTGATTTTAGTCCGTGAACTTTTATTTTTTGGATGGCTAATACTGCACCTTTGAAAATTTTGGGAAAAAATTTGGGTGTCAAGTATTTTGGTCAATATCGGTGAGATATCGACGACATATCATCGATATCACCGATATTTCGGCGATAACTCACGAAATCATGTAAAAAATACCTTACACCACATAGATATGTCGGCAAGTGCCGATACCGATAACTATCGGCGATATATCGCCGATATTTTCGATATTTAGAACCTTGATCATGGATCATTTTCTGGCTAAACACCAAAGCTTGCTCAATGCCTTACTAATAACAAAACCTAGATGGGTATTCAAACAGAAGAAGCTTGCCTAACCTAAAGAGATTATTCAAGGAGAGTCAAATTGCCTCTCTGAATCCAGATCGACCAAAGTATTAGAGGTGGAAATTGGGGCAGAAGCTCGTGTTGCTGTCTCTAGGAGTGAAATTTCTGAAGGTCGAGGGAAGGTTGAGCTTCCTAGTGGACTTGGAATTCAAGAGGAAGTTCGTGACGATATCTTATTGGATGATTTTCAACCAGTGACATCAAGGAGAAGTAAGAAGAAGAAGAAGAAGAAGAAGAAAAAAGCATCAACAATTGATTCTTCTCAATGAAGACCTAAGAGGGAGGTTAGGAAACCAACTCGATTTAAGGAGTAGTTTTATTGTGCCTCATATCTTTTTGTTTTAGGGATAAATTTTGTTCCTCTTTTCTCAGATCTCTAATTTTCTTAGATAGAACATGTATTGGTAATGTAAGAACTGTTTTTAGTAAAGTCTTATGTATTTGTGTTCTTGTGTTTTTGTAGGGGTAAGTCTTTATACCCCCCCCCCCCCCCCCCCCCCCAATTGCTTTTTCTTAATGAATAGGTAGGGGGTCTGCCAAACCCCCCACTCCCACCGAGTGGCATAAAAAAAACACATCTAGGTAATACATACACATCTACTGACAAACGCGTGAATTCAATTCCCATGTGTTTGTGGGGTGGGGTGGGGGGGGGTGGGGTGGGGGGGGGGTGGGGGGGGGGTGTGGGTTGGGGTGTTGGGGGGAGGGATTTAAAGTATTATCGAAATAATGCGCTGGGGATGCATGATACCATTATCTGTATATTTCAACACAATCTTAAATGAGCATCATATCACGTTTGTTTAGTACTAGATTTTGTTTTCATCTTTAAATCATTGTCATCTTTATGGAAGTCTTGATAAGGGTGGTCATTGTAGCTGATTCATCTGCGAGTACCATTGAACTCTGATTTCTATCAATATTAACCTACTTGACATTTTTGTGTGTCTCCCTGTTATATGATGTGGCGTTTATAGGTCTATCCTCTTCTCAAACCAGTTTCTGGTGGAAGCTGATACCTTTTGTTACCGCGAAACTAGTTATTTTTTATTCATTAGATTAATAATAGTTCACACAATGTTGCATTTGATTAAAAAAGAAGTTTAAGTGGGGGGCTTGAAAGATGTTCTAATTCTTGTACGCATGGTTTAAAATATCGGAATCAAGGTGCGTAGCGTTTACTCAGAATTAAGAAACACATTTTGGGTTTTCATTAAAACAATGTAGAAATTTAAGAAACGCCAGGAAATTCATGGAAAATTAAAACCAAACTTGTTTTAATGTAAAGATAAATTAAGAATATGATAAATAGAGTTAAAAAGTGATAAATATAATCTAACTACTGCCATTTTAACTATTGATACGAGGTACTACAATGCATTTCCTTCTAAAAGCGTGGATGTGTTGCCCTTAGATGAATAAATATACCAAATAACATTATAAAATTAAAAGGATAATTCGTTAATAAAGATTTCAATGTTAGGTAATACACCTGTTTAAAGCTAACATGTGTGCCTAAAAAACTAGAAGGCACGATACAGACATTAATTTAGGAAATAGACAATATATACGATTAATAGTACCTAACACAAGCATAAATAATTGGAAGTGCAACAAAAATATTAGATTTTACAAAATGCACTAAGAAATAGTAATTGCTTACCTAGATGGCTTATTAATTCCATATTGAGCTACTACCAAGCTCAAGATCACTATCTTCATTCCATACACATCATTTCCATTTAAGTTAAGAATAAATATTTAATAATTTTAGTGTAGATAATTTTATTAAGGAAATATTATTTTTGGAAAATAATAATGTAATATCAATGAGATACACAAGATCTCATAGATAGTTTTAGATTATTATCTTAGATTTAGATTGGTATGAATTAGGTTGATTGAGATTAAGATTAGATTATGTAGGTTATCTTCTATATAAACCCTTCTTAGGCTACTGTGTAATTCATCCAAGATAATCAATAAATCTCTTTTCCATTATGGTATCAAAACCGTCGACCATTTGGTGACCTCTTAGCTATTTTCTTTCCGGTGGGTGGTGCCACCACCGCCCGCCAGGTGTGAAACTTTTAATTTTTTGTAACATAAATACCCTATCATCATCCTCTACACCTTTACAACCCCCAATTCTTATACTCATACTCGTGCCTAACGATCTCCCAATTTTTTTTCATTTATTGAAAACATTTCCAACTAGAGTTTTTCTTTAAATCACGGGTCATAAGTCATATGCTTTGGGATGATAGTGATAGCCTAATCTAGTGGGCCATCAGCTTCGTCAGACTCATAAAAATGAGCGGGATACGACAGAGATGGACTTCACAGACTGGTGGTGACGACCAA
This sequence comes from Tetracentron sinense, assembly GCA_015143295.1. Classification (NCBI taxonomy): domain Eukaryota; kingdom Viridiplantae; phylum Streptophyta; class Magnoliopsida; order Trochodendrales; family Trochodendraceae; genus Tetracentron; species Tetracentron sinense. Next base: position 20,095,612 of record CM026574.1, read on the forward strand.
GCACAGTTGGATGTTTTAACTATTCGTCAACAAATCAAGGAAGATCAAGGGTGGGGAGTACTTGACTCGTGGCAAACCAATGAAGATCTCGATCCTCATGTATTTGAGGGGGAGTATTAGGGAAATATTATGTTAGGAAAATAATAATGTAATATCTATGAGATACATAGGATCTCATAGATAATTTTAGATTAGTATCTTTGATTTAGATTGGTATAAATTAGGTTGATTGAGATTATGGTTAGATTATGTAGGGTATCCTTCATTCTCAGTATCTATCATTCCCTATATGAACCCTTCTTAGGGTAATATGTAATTAATTAAAGATTATCAATAAATCTCTTTTCTAAGAAAATCTTGGGTGAATTACACATTACTCTACGAAGGGTTTAAATAGAGAATGATAGATACAAAGAAGGAAGGATATCCTACATAATCTAATCATAATCTCAATGAACCTAATTCATACCTATCTAAATCTAAGATACTAATCTAAAGTTATCTAGGAGATCCTGAGTATCTCATAGATATTACATTATTATTTTTCAAACATAATATTTCCCTGATATACTTTTAGATAATTGGGATAGTTTATGATCTGGTAGATCATCCATAGACTAATTACATATAATTTGCAATCTTCAAATAGTAGTACTTACGCTAATAACTAACAATTTTTTTTTTCCTTTTTTAAAAATTAAAGAAAAGTTACTTAAATCTTTTTATTAATTATTGTAGATCCATGGATTTGAGCACATATGTATAATCCATTGAGCCAATTCATAAGTTTTTCACATTTATGAGGGTTAAGAAGGAAAAAGAAAAGACGAATTGGGAACATGCCTTGCAAAACTTGGTTTTCTGGCTTTGATTTGTTCTCCACGAAAATGAATTTGTTTCTTTAATAGTAAAAAGTGTGTGTTTTGATTGCATAGAAAATGGATTTTAAAGGCAAGAGCAGAAAAGCTTTTTAATTGTGTTTTTGAAGCTTCAAAATAGAATTTTAAGCCTTAGGCCAATACGTTTCATGACATATTGACCTTATCATAACATACCATCACTGAAACGTGTGGCGCCAAGTCACCTAGAAAGTGGGAACTATTTGCAAATATACATGAAATCCTATCAAAATATTGTAAAATTTTTGGAAACATTGTAACTGCACTGATAGTTTAAGAAGTTATAAAATGTGACAATATACTCTCAAATCTCATGGTGTAATAAATGAAAAACATGTTACATTAGTTTTTATGCATGTCCATAGCTTTAAAAGTCAAAGTTTCACATTATATGGTCTATAATCAACAAAGTATTGCATTCGAAACTATGTAGTATGGACAAATCTCATGAATCACAGACTCATATCTACATAGAGTTGAGATGTGACTTAAATTACTTTTCAAATTTGAAATGATTTTTTTAATGAATAAACCTAATTGCATTTATACGTAGGAACATTTACAAGTAGAAGGGAAAATGAGGAATTTCTTTGAAAAATAAGAACCACAATTATGAGTCAATAGGTACAAGTAAAGGATTATGAAGTTTGATGAAATTCAGATTGCGTATATTTGGGTTTTATTCTCAAATATATGGAGTTTGTGCACTGTTGCGCCCCAAAATCCCACCTAACTTAATGTGAGACTTTGGCACGTGACTTAATCATTAATTCCATAACTTCTTGTCATAAAGCATTTAAGGCAATTCTAAAAACATGGACCTAAAAATTTTTCTCTTCAAATAAATGCTAATCAAGTCCAATATCTGAAATAAATACTAAGACATCATAATCAATTTAAAATCATCCTCTATGAATCCCCAATCATAAATTCAAACTAACTGTAAATCCATAATTAGTCTATTACAAAGTCTAAAATTCAAAATCCAAAATACTAGTGATCTAATGTCCAGTGTATGGCCAGCAATCCAAATTCCATTCCCTATCAGGGTAATCACCTGCTGGCTCTTCCTGCTCCTCGTATTCGTCCTCCTCTCAATGTCCTGGAGCACCGGTATCAAAACTATAACTTGCCGACAACAACAGTCATCGGCTGAGTAACAAATTACCTAGCGTATATATAAAATCCTATCTAACAATATAACGAGATTTAATACAATCATTGTTTAAGATTCACATATCATGTAAACATGTAATAATTCAGAGTGCGGAGGCATAATTCAATTTCGATTCTTACACATGATCACTTGTGCTTATTTCTCTTGTTTATCATTCTTATTTTTCTGTTTGTGAATTTATCCAACAACATGCAAATGTAATAACTTAATATAACTCTACCCCATATATCGGGTAGAGACTAACATATACCCTACTTTTCGAGGTACCACACAATATACACATTATCCGGTGTATACGGCTTGTCTACATATTATCCGATGTATACGGCTTGTCTACACATTATCTGGTGTATACGGCTTGTCTACACATTCGCCGGTGTATACGGCTGGTCTTGCCTTGATCATAGGTCTGTGGGTACTCGGTCAGTGCAAAACTCATTCATGCATAATGCTTGTGTCCTTGTATACTTGCATAATACTTGTCATCGTGTTTATTCTCATGCTTGTTCATGTTTAGATTTCGTGAATCCGTGAGTGAAATAAAAATGCTTGGAAATCATGCATACATTTAAACATGTAGGAGTTCTCATAAATGATCAATATAAAACATAGATTTGTCTAATAAAATAAGGGACAATTTTATTCATCATGTCTAAATTTTCAATACACAATTATAATCAAATAAATCTCATGGAACTCTAATTTTTATAACACATCATGATCTCAAGCAAACTTATAATAGTTTCATCAATTATGAACATCATCTCCTTCCTCCATTCTCATCATCCATACACCACAAAATCAATCCCTTTCCCCTTGTTGATATAAAATTACAAATCATGAAGAACATCTTTCACAAATAATTTTCACAAGGAAATCACCATCTAGAACATTTTATGTTCATCATATATACTGTCCATAAGAAATCATGATTTTAAAACTCTCTAACATCCTATATAAATTTTTCAAGGGGAAATCGTGATTTAAAACACCACAAAATCATCATATATATTTTTCCATAGGAAAATCCAAGTATAAACATCATAAGATCATCATATTTATTTTCGTTAATAGATTGAAGCATCACAAACATATTTACTCTTGTTGTTCTTGCTTTAAATCTATTACTTCATCATATTTATATAAAAAAAATCCCTATATTGACTGGAAGGAAGTCATATTTACCTCTTACGATCGCTTCTCTACGATCACGCGCTTGCGAATGGGATGGACCTAAGCTTTTTCACCATTTCTCATTGAAAAACCTTTAATCTCCCCTCTTGGATCTCTCAAAAATCTCTTCTCTTACTCTCTTTTAGGTCTAAAAAGTTTTGGAAATCCACGAGTATAAGGGGTATTTATAGTGTTAGGAGCCCTACGGACTCCACAAGGGGGAAAAACGAGCAAAAATAAGCCAAAATGGTGTTTTTGGCGATCTGTTGCCGCCAAGGGCGATCGATTGCCGCCGGTGGGCGATCGATCGGCCACGGCGCCGATTTTTTTTTTTTTTCTCTTTTGCTACTTTTTGATTTTCTTTCTTTTCATGCAATTAAACCTCAAAAATGACTTGAATTTAGCGTTTTATTTGGGTTTTAAAATCACTACTTTTCGCATTAATTTATAGGCTTAAATACATTAAAATAATTAAACACATGTTTCTATAGCATTTAATAAAGTTCGCAGACATTAAGAATAATAAATTCGGGGTTCTACATGCACTTGGTTACAGTCTTGAAGATTCAGTTACAATGTACAGATACAACAATTAGAAAAGCACCATCAGTTTGGATGGTGTTGAGATTGGTGGATCCAAGAGTCCTTTTCCTACTCTCATACGACTTTAAAACGCCCCCTCAAACCTTGGTGGATGAAATATAAGTTTGATCTTTAAAAAATGAAACTATCTTAGGAAGTCCTTTGGTGAAAAAATCTGTAATTTGATGATGAGTAGAGACAAACAGAACACAAACATCCCCCATGATGACTCTTTCACGTGTGCAATGGTAATCTATACTTGCTACGAGCATGAAGAATAGGTTGGTGGCCATTACATTGCACTGATCTTATCATAGTTGAGGTTGGACGAAGTGGAGAAAAATATTTTGAGATCATGGAGTATCTATTGCACCTATAAAATATTAGTTGTGGTAGAAGCTAGAGTTCGGTATTCAGCATTTGTAGTAGACCTGGAGACCTTAGGTCATTTCTTGGGACCCCATGAGATTAAGTAGAACGAAGAAAAACACTGTACATAGCCAGTAGTGGAGTGCCTATCATCTGGATTACTTGCACAATCAGCATAAAAAAAATGCTGACATTGTAAACCAGGATGTTGGAAAAAATTTGAGTCCCTCTGTCACGTCCCGAAACCCTTATACACAATATACCTTATATTTGTATAGATTTTTGAAGCGTGAACCTGGGACATACCCTAATAATGAATGCATGTTATTATCATAAAACCATTCCAGATGTATAACATAATGAGCATAACTATAAAGTTTAAACAAGATGTAAAGTGCAACTAAGTTCTTCCATAAGGTTTCTCTCCGTAAAGTTACTCTCAAAAGTGGATAACAAAATGTTCTTCTCATTTCACATCTCCACAAGAGCTCATAATGACCTTCAGGTCTCTCCTGAAACAAGTCAACATAGCAAGGGTGAGCACAGATCTTAGCAAGATGAACACACATAACACATGTAATCATAAGTCATTATTACATTTGTACTCAATATGTAATTAATGACAACTCAAGTCAATTCTTTTTCTTCATTCTGAATTACATGGTACACAACTGGTGGCCCTCGGCAACACCTTTGAAATAACATATCTAATCCCCTACGGCGGCCCTAGGCAATGCCTCACGACACGATTTTGGATTGCTCACCCGTACCCCTTTTGGTAACCCTTCACAATGCCTCAAAGCCAAGGATGATATCACACACCTGTACCCCTGTTGGTGGCCCTTGGAAACACCTCAAGGCCAAGGGTGAAATCGTAAATGTCAAGTTCCCTATCAGTCTAACAAGTATAATGGTGTAACAGAAATAAATGTGTTATATCTTCCCCGCTATGTCGCACATACTACATATAGCAAGACCGATCTAACTTGATTGATTAACCAAGGTAAGCTAGCTATATCCTCTCCGCCATAGCTCTATAGCGTCCTATATTACTATATCAAGGCAGATTTAACAAAGCTGGGTAAGTTCTACACATTTTAAGTAATTTCTGTGATGCCCCAAACCCGCGCCTAAGGAAGTCGTGTTCTGAGACGCGAGCCCGATCATCAATGACACACAGCGGAAGACTTCACCAGCGAAAATGCAGGAATTTTCAACTTTTCTTATGAGCTTACATAAGCAATAACAACTGGTCATCACAATAACCCATCATAAGCAAATGTGTTACCTCACTAGTTACAATAGTATTTACTTTTTGCGACACACATGCACCAACATATCTCCAGACTCTAAAGTGTAACTCCTTGTCAATCAGTAACTGCTTCAGAATCTGAAGACATAAAATGAGATGTGAGCCATAGAGCCCAGCAAAATCCACAGCCCATCTAAACTATTTTCCACATAATAACATTCATCAATAATGATATAGTAGTACAATACAATTCTCATATTATAATAATATGCAGAATAATAATATCGAAATTCGTGACCCAAGGTCACTCAGGGCTATCTCACCCTATTCGAGGTTCCCAACCTCCAAGTTGTCAAATTCGTCCGGTCATTGTCCACGACACCAGGTTACCGTTTCAGATAACCGCTCACGCTTTATCCTTGAGTCCACAGATTCGATCAACTGGGCCTTCGCCCGTGTACAACCTCTATCCATGAGTCCACAGACTCACTTATCAACCAATCGGGACTTCTCCCAATTATAACCAATCATTGGGTATGTCAACCCAATTAATCCTCGGGTCTTCACCCGATAACTGCCAGGAACAATACTTCTGACACATCACACTCTGTCAAGAACAACACCTCTGACATATCACACTCTGTCAGGAACCACACCTCTGACACTTTATATTTTTCCTCTATGGGAACCGACACACACACAACCACATTTGTCAGGAAACACATCTGATTGCCAGGATACACATCTGATTGCCAGGATACGCATCTGATCAGCCAGGATACACATCTGATAGCCAGGAAACCCATCCAACCTGTCAGGAAAATGAAACTCATCTGACAAGCCAGGGACGCACATCTGACTAACAGGAAACACCTGACCACCAGGAAACACCTGACCATCAAGAAACACCTGTCTATCAGGTACACATCTGACATATCACTCTGTCAGGCATAATACCTCTGACATGACACTCTTGTCAGGAAACATATCTGATTACCAGGAACGCATCTGACCTGTCAAGAATAATACATCTGACATGCCAGAAACACCCATCTAATAACCAGGAAACACCTCTGACATCAAATCCTGTCAGGCACAACACCTCTGACAGCTACCATCATATATCATCACAACCTCTGTTGGGTGCATACCTGCCGACACAGGCCAATGCCCCCTCAAGGAAACATCATTGAGTTCGTAAACTCAATACATCACTGGGTCTATAGATCCCAATCCAACCTTGAGCTCATAGCCCAATGCCGTCCTAACTCTCCTGACTATCAATCACAGAGGAACCCAGGCTCATAATTGATACCGCCTCTCTAAACTAGCCAAAGAGGGATCACAGACAACATTTCACGTAGGTTAAGTTCTTTAACCATAGGAAATCCCCAATTATTCAAGCCCTGCTTGAATAATTGAACCAGATGGACCTCACGCCCGTGTACCAAGTCCGATGGTATACCGTTCCGATGTGGAACATTACCTGGCCGATGGACCATTCCATCGCCTTACCATGTCCCAACAATATCACATCATGCACAAAGGTTGTCTCGAGGTGGGACTTTTACCAGGCCAATGGACCTATCATTGCCTTTAAAACATCACATCATATCAGATTCGTTCCGATAGGGAACTTAACCAGGCCAATGGACCTACCATTGCCTTAAAACAAACATCACATGATACAAGAGTAGTTCCGATAGGGAACTTAACCAGGCCAATGGACCCTACCATTGCCCTACAATGTTAAAATCACATCACATAACACATATAGAAACACAGTCAGACTCTCCTAACTTCCTGCGATTTATCGCAAAATCACACTGAGCCGAAATTTCGAGCTATAAACAGCCTGAAACCGAGGGCTCCGTCCCTCTGCTCCATTTTCACTCCCATCCATACATCATTCATAAGGTTTCCGACCTTTTTCCATCCACACATAATATCACCAAACCATTCCACATAAATAAAGTAGGTTAAATAAGGGAAAAGAGAAGAGATGGAGAGAGATTTTACCTACTACACAACTTTCGAGGCTCCGGGTGTTAAAATGGTCATCACCAATGCGATCAGAACGCTGAAAAACCTCTAGGTGAACTGCCTCTCTCTCAAACCTTCACTTTCTCTCTCTAGAATTCTCTTTCTCTCTACATGCCAATCGAGATACCGGAGAGAAAATCGGATGTCGCCAACGCGTCGGAAATGTCGAAAAACCCCAAGGGGACCTCCCTTTCCCTTTCTCTCTCTTCCTTTCTCTCTCCTCACTCTCTCTCTAAAATACTTGGTGGTAGAATCTCCCCACTGTTTACAGAACATGAGGAATGGTGGAGGCTGGCCTCCATTTTATAGATAAGGTTATGTGCATAGCACATGACCATAATAAATGGTCTCGTTGACCAAGTCAAACGGTTTGACTATTTGACTATTTTTCCGCCTTTTCTCGTGTATACAACCTCTGTAGTCCTACTTAATGACATCCGATTTTGACGAAATTTTAGGTGACCGAACTAAGGACAGTCCGACATCTGCTATAAAAGTTTCGGGGAAAAATACTGAGTTTTGAGAGCTGCACTTTAGTCTGGAAGAAAACTGCAAAACCCACTAATTTCCTAATTTCGGACACTAAACAGGCCGCCGTTTCTTTGTTTGAGATAACTAATTGCCGAAACGATAGATGTTAGTTCCCACGGTCGACCGGCACGCACTGGTATCAGCCGCACGGATTTCTATTAGGATCCTCAAGAAATATTGAGTCCCACTCAATTTCTAGAAATCTGAAAATTTCCTGTTTTCTTGATTTTCTTACATGATATGACCCTGTGGTCCTGTGAAACGATACCTAACGGAACCAATACGACAGGTGAAGGTCCCGGTAGTCGACCAACATACTGTGTACGGTTTTCGAGAAGAAATACTGAGATTTTATCGGTACAACTCAATCCCGAGTAAAACTCACTTTTCACAATTTAATTAAATACTTAACTTATTAACCTCAATTCAGGACCAATAAACCCATAATTTTATTATATTAAAATCCTGGGGCACTACAATTTCGATCAAACATGCACAACAATTGATCATCATGAAGAATAATACAAATATGAGATGGTAACAAAATAATTTGAATAGAGATAAAGCATGAATATTAATTTAAGAAAAATAAGGAAGAGTATAAGTATGATAGAAGGGATCTAACATGTATAGTTTTTAAGTTAAATGAGGATCTTAAACTTGCAGTCTCTAAGTTTCAGTTTAAAAGAGTCGCTTAAAATCTAGGCCTCACGATCAATCACAGAATTTTCTGTGCCGGCGATCGATCGCCTAAGCTCCAGTAGCTTGCCCTCTTCTCTGCACTCCGGCGATCGATCGTCCTAACGCTGGGATCAATCCCCCATCGTGAATTCCAGGTTTTCCTACCCCCAAAATCTCCAACTTCCATTCCCTTTCTCCATGATTCATTCCCAAGCATCCATACACATATTATTAACATTAAAACATTCCTAGAACATGTATTTAAGGATTTATGATGTATTTCACATGATTAAATCCGAGAAATTTAGGATTTCAAGAAAAGGAAGAACCCTAAAATCTCCCAATTCATTCTAACTCAACATAGATCATAAATGAACATTTATTACAACAACTACATTACTAAATACTACACTATAGTGGATTTCATGAATAAAGAGGGGGTTCACTTGCCTCAACCCTAAAGTTTTAGGGTTTTAAGAAGATAGAAAACCCCAAATGGGTTTGCTTCAAGATCTTGAGTTCCCTTAAGCAAAAACTTCAAATCTTGAGCCTTGAATCACCTTCTTCAAGCTTCAAAACCCTAGCCTCCTCTTCTTTCTCCTTCCTTCCCAAAGCGCTCTCTCTCTCTCTCTCTCTCTCTTATATTAGGTTTTCAAGAAGAATAAGGGATTAGGTTATCTCTAGCTATTTATACTAAAACCCATTATTGTGCTTTTACCCAAATACCTTTACTTAAAGTGTTTGGTTCCACCCAAAGCTAAACTTCAATGTGTTATGTTCATCTTTAATTATTCCACCTAAGGTTATTAATTTCTCATGGCCATATAACACATTTGAATATTAGTAAAAAATCCCTAGTCTAGGAAATTATGAAAATACCCTTAACATTCAAATTGGGAATTTCAGAATCGCTACACCCTCACTCAAGGAGCCATTTATGTACCAGAGGATTCTTTTGGCTGCAGTGTAGTGAATTATTGTGGGCTTGTGTATGAAGAGAGATACTTCAATTACTACATAAGTGATGTTTGGACCAGTGAACTTGAGATATTGTAAAGCACCAACTAGTTGTCTGTAAATGGAGGGATCTTCTAACAAGGCACCTTGATGGAGTGAGAGTTTTGGTCCTGAACCAATAGGAGTTATAGTGGGCTTTGCACCATTCATGGCCTATTTTTGAAGGAAAAAAAGAGAGAGGGAGTAGTTGTTTTGAGTCAATAAAAGACTTCCATCAGCTTTCTTGGAGGCTTCCGTGCCGAGAAAAAAATGAGTATCACCTAGTTCTTTTATCAAAAAATGCGGCTAATTTATGGGACAAAATCAAGGATTAAGTCCTTATTGCTTTCCCATCAAAATGATGTTATTGACATAGAGAAGGAGGATTGGCGAGTGAAAAATAAATATTGAGGTGTCTATTTTGCTGTAACTAAAACCAGATTCCATAAGATATGTGTTGAATGTTTAAAACCAAGCATGGGGCCCTTGTTTGAGGCCTTAGAGTGCTTTGGGAAACCGACAAACGAAGTGTGGGTGATCCTTAACCATGAAACCTGGAGGTTGTGTCATAAATACATTCTCTTGAAGATCACCATTGAGGAAAGTGTTCTTATTGTCGAGTTGCCGAATCATCCAACGGCGACTAATGGCGATGGAGAGAACAATGTGAATAGTAGAGGGTTTAACTATGGGGCTAAATATTTCCTCATAATTGATGCCTAGTTGTTGGTTAATCCCCTTTGCGACTAACCGTGCTTTGTACCTTTCAATTTTTCCTTCCACACTGTTTGCTGCAAAAAAACCACTTACAGGTAACGACATTCATTGCGAGATGAATTGGAACTAAGGACCAATTCTTGTTACAAAGAAGGGCATTGAGCTCGTCTACCATGGCTGCACGCCATATAGCATTTTTGTTGGCCTCTGTGAAGCAAGTCGGTATATCCAAAATAGGAGTGCAGGCCGTGAATAGTGTTAAACTTTTAAAGTGTTATTTCTAGAAAATATTAGTCTCGTTCTCTAGTTTTGTTTTGAGGGATGTAGTGAGGCTAAATATGTAATTTGTTCTGAGGGTACTTTTGTCTTTTTGTACATTGGCTCCACTTGCACATGTTTGACACATGTCACCATCTCTCTCTTTCTTTCTCTCCCTTCCATCTCACCACTTGACCATATACCCATGAGAAAATCCACCTTCATTTAAACTCCCAACTACACCCATTTAACCACCTCATTTATTTTCCTTCAACCATCACCATACAACCACCTTATTAGTTCCCTCAACTCCCTATCCTAGAACCTTCAACCTTCATCTATAAATAGTGTAGTGGTTTCTCTCCACAAGCATCCAAGCCTCAAAGCTCCATAGTCTTAAGTCCCAAGTCACAAGTCAAGTCCCATCTTCGTAAGTCCTTCAAGAGAGAGTAGCTCTTCAACAATATTGAAGTTCCATATCTTGTGCAAGTGGTGGTTCAAACCTAAGCTTGTAAGTTTTATTTTCTGAATGAAATTATAGTTTCCCCCCCTTGTTCTTCTTCTTCTTTTGGTGGTGAGTCTTGGGCTAGTGTAATTCAACATTATTTTGAGAAGCGAAATTCCAGTAATTGGATTTTGTCTTTTTCACATGGTATCAGAGCCACAAGAGTGGTTGTGATATAGTCTTGACTCTCTTGGTGAAGAAGTTCGATTGGTTCCTTGGAGATGGATTCGGGTGGAAGGTTCAATGGTTTTGGTATTGAGTTGTTTACTCAATCCAATTATAAGATATGGAGGTCATGTGTAGAATCTTACCTTGTTGGTGAAGACTTATGGGATGTTGTTGGTGGAAATGATGTGGAGGCTCCTCCAAATAATCCGGAGAATGCTGAAATTTTGAAGAAATGGCGGATAACTAATGCAAAGGCAGAGTCTATCTTGAAGCGATCTATCTCTCATGGTTTATTTGATCACATCATGAGTTGTAAATCGGCAAGTGATATATGGACTACTCTTGATGGGTCATTTAATAGAAAGGACGTGGCTCGGTTGCAATTGTTGGAGAATGAATTGGCTAACACAAGTCAAGGTGAGCTTTCTATTTCACAATTTTTCTTAAAGATTAAAAATCTATGTTCGGAAATTTCTATTCTTGATCCGGAAGAACCTATCTCTCAAGCACGAATTAAACGACACATCATTCGTGGATTAAAGAGGGAGTATATCCCTTATGTTACATCTATTCAAGGGTGGGCTACACAACCATCCTTGGTGGAGCTTGAGAACCTTCTTACTTCTCAAGAATCCTTGGCTCGACAAATGGCCGGATGCTCACTTTCTAATGGAGATGGAGATGCTTTATTTTCAGGTAATAAAAGAATTTTAACAAAGAGAAATATAAGGGTAGAGGCTTCAAAAATCCTTCAAGCAAGTGCGGTGAAGGTGAATCTTCTGGCACGGGTGATGAAAATCGAAAAGGTCTCAAGCGTTGCCGGTGTGGTAAACTTGGGCACATTAAAAAGAATTATCGTGTAAAGTTAAAAGGTGGAAATGTAGCCGAAAAGGAAGAATCTAAAGTAGATGAGGAGTAGGGAAGGTGCTTCGTGGCGGGTACCACTTTGGTTGATGCATTAAATGCAATCAATTTTAAGACTGATTGGATTATTGATTCTGGTCGTGGGCATCATCTCACCGGTGATGATTCCAGGTTCTCAAGGTTTCGGGACTACAATGGCAATGATGCTATTGTCACGGGGACAACTCCATTCATCCCGTGGAAAAGGAAGGAGTCATTACATTCAAAGGTGATGGAGATGATCATATCACAGTTAATAATGTGTTTCAAGTACCGGGCATGAAAAAGAATCTTTTTTCTAAGTTGCAAATGTTGTGGATTCGGGACACTATGTCTTGTTCGGGCCTCAAGATGTGAAGTTTCTTCGGAACATTTCAGATTTAAAGGCGGACATCGTCCATACCGGTAAGAGAATTAAAGATTTATTTGTTTTATCATCTACTACCTCATATGTTGATAAAATGAGTACAAATGATGGAGCTTCAATTTGGCATGCTAGATTGGGGCATCTTAGCATGGATAAATTGAAAGTTATGGTATTAAAAGATTTGGTGAATGGATTAGCTAAGTTGACTACTTTTGACAATGGTGAAGTGTGTGAGGGTTGTCAATATGGCAAGGCACATCGCCTTTCATTTGATAAATTATATTCTAAGTGCAAGGCCCCATTGGAGCTTATCCATAGTTGTTTAATGGGACCTTGTGCTACACCTTCACATACGGGCTTCCGCTATATGTTGTTGTTTGTGGATGATTTTACGCGATATATATGAGTTTATTTTATAAAAGAGAAGCTAGATGCATTCTCAAAGTTCAAAGAATTCAAAGTGACGGTTGAAAGTGTCCTTGACAAGAAAATTAAGAGGTTAAGGATGGATAATGGGGGAGAGTTCACTTCTAAGGACTTCTTCTCATTTTGCCAAGAACATGGAATTAAAAGAGAGCTTTCTTGTGCCTATACACCACAACAAAATGGTGTAGCCGAAAAAAAGATTAGGCACATTGTAGAGACATGTAAAAGTTGGTTACATGCAAAGAATTTACCTAAGGCCTTATCGGCGGAGGGTATGGCATATGCAACTTATGTGATTAATCGGGTGCCCCTTAGCCTGGTTAATATGAGATCATCCTATGAGCTAATGTTTAGGGAAAGCCTAATGTCAACAATTTTAAAGTCTTTGGTTCAATTTGCTATGTTCATGTGCCGGATGAAAAGAGATCAAAATTGGATGCTAAGGCAAAGAAATGTATCTTTATCGGTTATGATGAAAGAAAGAAAGGGTGGCAGTGTATGGATCCCGAAACCCATAACTTTATTGTTTCTCGGGATGTTGTATTTGATGAAGTTTCATCATATTATGGATTAGATGGTGCTATCATAGGGAGTGTTGGTAATGACACTCATGTTCATATTGAGCCACAAAAAGAATCAAGCTTACCAATGACTCCGAGTGGCCCTATGGTACCTAGTGGTTCCTCTTCTTCATCAATGGGGGAGCAATGTGATAGGGGGATTAGAGTTGGTTTCCATGAGTTGAATGGGTAGCAACCTATTATTGAAGAAGTGCAAAGTGCACCACCTCTTAGAAGGTCTAAGAGGCAAATTGTTTTGCCCGCTCGGTATAGAGATGAAAATTTTGTTAGTGTATACTCTTGTTTTCTTGTTAGCCCTATAGATGATGAACCTTCTTGTTTTGTTGAAGCAAAGGATGTTAAAGAATGAGATTGTGCCATGGATGAGGAGATTCATGTTCTCGTTAAAAATTAAACTTGGGATCTTGTGCCAAAGCCCAAGGATGTAAAACCTATCACATGTAAGTGGGTCTACAAAATAAAACATAAGGCAGATGAGAGTGTGGATAGATATAAGGCAAGACTTGTTCCACAGGGATTCTCTCAAAAGTATGGAGAGGATTATAAAGAAACTTTTAGTCCCGTAGCAAAGATGTGACGCCCCGAACCCGCGCCTAGGGAATCAAGTTCCGAGATGCGGGTTCGGAGCGTCACAATTGGTATTAGAGCCAATAGCAATAACCATCACACAAATCATACTTGAGCATAATACACCTAAGAACCGTTGGATAGGCGATCCCTTAGAGATTTATTCGATATTCCTAGTTGAGTGATTGTTGTACATGTCATGTTTCGAAATCAGACATTGATTTAGAATATGTGCATGTGCAGGAATGGCAAGGACGCACCGAATTCCCACAAAGAGGGAGATAGCTCTGTTTGAGTAGGCGGTGACCATGCAAAGAAGACGTCATGCTGGATGGTTTCTTACCGCAATATACACCTAAAGGCGGTACGACCACTTCGTAAGGGATTGACCGCACAAGCAATGCACGAATCCCTGAGAAAAAGTGAGATTGACTAGTTGTTGAGAGAGGCAAGACCTGAGACAGAGGACCAGGCACCGCAGGAGGATAGTGTAGCAGTCTTACCAATAGAGGTTGAGACTTACGGAGTATAGGATCATGGTGGAAGAGCATGGTGCATCTATATCGTTTTGGCGTTTTGGAATATAATAGATGCCCTACTCGGTCTTCCCATCATTAGATCACTTTTTGTATGTGTACAGCTACATGATGTTTTGTATACGCTAGTGTATTATATACTGTACAGTGTTGCTTTGTATATATTAAAGATGAAATGAATGAAATGTCTCTTTTTGGATATCGAATTCTCAGTGCATGTCAGTTTCAGTTTATTATTAAAATTTCGTTACTTTATAATTATAGGTGAATCATGCCACCTCGACGAGCACCCGAGAATACCTTGGCTGAGGCATTCGAGGTTATTACAGCCCTAGCCAACCTAATCTAGCAGCAATAGGCCCAGTATATGAATGGAAATGGGAATGGTAGTCGTATCCCCATCGCTACCATGCCAAAGCATGGGAATGTGACCCGATTGGAAAGGTTTAAAAGGCTTGGACCGTCAGCCTTTTCGGGCATGATTGATCCGGTGAAGGCAAAAAATTGGATCAGAAGTCTGGAAAAAGTTTTTAGGGCTATGTCCTTGCCAGAAAATGACAAGCCCGAGTTCGCTATCTTTCTACTTGAAGGAGAAGCAGAACATTGGTGAACCACAGTGGAAAGGACAGTTCCACCGCATTAGAGGCCCGTGACTTAGGTAAAATTTACAGAATTGTTTTATGAGCACTATTTTTCAGCATCGATGAAAAAGAGGAAGGAGATGGAGTTTCTTCAGCTGTCCCAAGGAAATATGTCGGTCAGCGAGTATGAACAGAAGTTTAATCAGCTCTCGAGGTTCGCTATGAGATTTATCAAGGATGAGCAGTGGAGGGTTGAGAAATTTGAAGAAGGATTGAAGCCGTCTATCAAAGGGAAGTTGACAGCTCAACGATTTACCTCTTTCTCAGAGATATTAGACAGAGCGTTCAGAGTAGAGCGAGTGTATGAAGAACTAGCACAGTCTGGTGTTGGTAAAGGCAAAAGGACAGTTGGGAAGCCCTGGATAAAGGAGAATAACCAGCAGTTTATTGGGAAAAGAAAGTTCGAGGATATGAAAAGCCAAGGGTCTACAGGAAGATTGGGGCTTAAGTGTGAGAAATGTGGTCAGGGCCATTTGACCAAGGACTGAAGAGCGAAGGTTTGCTTCTAGTGCGGAAAGCCTGGACACTTCAAGAAGGATTGTCCTAAGGCTCAACCACTAGTGTTGGAAAGCGGAAAAGGAAGAGTGTTTGCAATTACCTAGGAAGAGGCACAGCAGGCCGAAGGTGTCATCGAAGGTAAACTTTTAGTATTTTAAGTACCTGTTTATGCTTTGATTGACATTGGTGCTACACATTCGTTTGTTTCTACTCGTTTTGCTAAACACATAAGTTACAAACCTGATACACTCAAAAGCATGATGTCTATATCTACGCCATCAGGGAAAGTTTTGTGCACAAAACCAATGTATGATAGTTGTCCCATACTTATCAATAGTGTACGGATGTTAGTAGATCTGATCGTGTTAGACATAAAGGATTATGATGTTATCCTTGGGATGGATTGGTTGGCCAATTACCATGCAGTGGTAGATTGTAATGCCAAGAAGGTGGTATTTCGAATTCCTGACATCCCAGAGTTCGAAATGCCGGGGATTATCCGAGGTCAAGCACCCAAGCTAATATAAGCAATTAAAGCATGTCACCTTCTAGATAGGGGTGTACTGGGTATTTAGCAGTAGTGGTGGTCGATAAAGATGAAGATGACACTTTAGGAAATACCCCGGTGGTCAAAGAATTTTGAGATGTGTTTCCTGATGAATTACTAGGACTCCCTCCTACTAGAGAAATCGATTTGACAATCGATGTTACTCCGGGTGTAGA
Organism: Tetracentron sinense; assembly: GCA_015143295.1. Lineage (NCBI taxonomy): Eukaryota > Viridiplantae > Streptophyta > Magnoliopsida > Trochodendrales > Trochodendraceae > Tetracentron > Tetracentron sinense. The sequence continues at coordinate 20,112,205 of CM026574.1, forward strand.
CTCGATATCTAAAACACCGTATCGGATAGCTCCGGCTGAGTTGCAAGAACTGAAGATTCAGTTGCAAGACCTATTAGATAAGGGTTTGATCCGCCCTAGTGTTTCACCATGGGGAGCACCGGTGTTATTTGTCCGAAATAAAGACGGGAGTCTGCGTTTGTGTATAGACTATCGTCTGCTGAATCAAGCGACGATCAAGAATAAGTATCCTCTCCCCAGGATCGATGATCTATTTGATCAGTTGCAAGGCGCCTAAGTGTTTTCAAAGATTGATTTACGGTCTAGCTATCACCAATTGAGGGTCAAAGAAGAAGATATTCAGAAGACAGCATTCTGAACTCGGTATGGTCACTACGAGTTCTTGGTGATGCCTTTTGGACTGACAAATGCGCTTGCGGCCTTTATGGAGTTGATGAATCGTCTTTTCAGGCCTTACTTGGATCAGTTTATTGTGGTATTGAACAACTTATCATTTGTAAACCGATGGACAGTCTGAGCGCACAATACTAACTCTAGAAGATATGATGCGCACTTGCAGTCTGGACTTTCAGGGAAACTGGGATGATCACTTGCCATTGATTGAGTTTGCATATAATTACAATTTTCAGGCAAGTATTCAAATGGCTCCTTACGAGGCTTTGTACGGCAGGAGTTGTCGGTCACCAGTATGTTGGACTGGAGTAGGGGAACATAAACTACTGGGACCCGAGTTGGTGCAAGAAACAACAAAGAAGATCGAGTTGATTCGATCGAGGTTATTATCCACACAAAGTCGACAAAAAAGCTATGCAGATGGAAAGCGCCAAGATTTAGAGTTTCAAATCGGCAATCATGTCTTCTTGAAAATCTCTCCATCAAAAGGTATTGTACGATTCGGAAAGCGGGAAAAGTTAAGTCCACGATTCATTGGACCTTTTGAGATTTTGGCTAAAACAAGAGGTGTAGCCTACTGTTTGGCGTTACCACCAGAGCTGGAAAGGGTTCACAATGTATTCCACATATCCATGTTGAGAAAATATGTACCTGATCCCTCGCACGTGATACGATATGAACCAATTCAAGTCAGAGAGGACTTAACTTTTGAAGAAAAGCCAGTGATAATTTTGTACCGCAAGGAACAGGTGTTACGAAACAAAATGATCAAACTAGTTAAAGTTTTACGGGAACACCATGGCATAGAGGAAGCCACATGGGAACTTGAAGATGTCATTAGGAGCAATCATCCTCAGTTATTTGAGGACTAGTGTATATGTAAATTTTGAGGAAATTTTTGTAAGGAGGGGAGATTGTAACGACCCGGAATTTTAATATAATAAAATTATGTGTTTATGGGTCCTTAATGGAGGTTAAGTAGTAAATTATTTGTTAAATTGATAAAAAGTGGGTTTTGTTCGGGATTTGATTATACTGGTAAAACTTCACTATTTTTCCTCAAAAATCGTACACAATATGTGGGTCGACTATCTGGACGATCATCTATCGTTCTAGTTCCGTCGCGTATCGATTCGCGAGACCTCGGGAGTCTTAAATGTAAGAAAATCGAGAAAACTAGGAAATTCCAGATTTTTCCGGATTTAGTGGAACTCCATAATTGTTGGGGATTCTAATAGAAATCCATGCGGTTGGTACCATAGCATGCCGGTCGGTCGTGAGGATGATCGTCTATCGTTTCAACAGTTAATTGTCTCATATGAAGAAACGACAACGTGTTTTGTGCCCGAAATCAGAAAATTAGTGAGAACCAAAGTACTCTCAAGCTTGAAATAAATCCAGTTTGTCATGCAAGAACCAAACACATCAAAATTGAACATCACTTTATTCGAGAATAAGTGATTGATAGATCAATTGAAGTTTTGGAGGTGCGAAGCAACGACAACATTGCCGACATTTTCACCAAGTCGCTTTCTAAAGGCCCATTTGAATTTCTTAGAGCTAAACTTGGTCTCTTTTCTAGAAAATCACTTTAAGGGGGAGTGTTAAATTTTTAAAGTGTTATTTCTTGAAAATATTAGTCGAGTTCTTTATTTTTATTTTGAGGGATGTAGTGAGGCTAAATATGTAATTTGTTCTGAGGGTAGTTTTGTCTTTTTGTATATTGGCCCCACTTGCACATGTTTGACACATGTCACCATCTCTTTCTCTTTCTCTCCCTTCCACCCCATCACTTGACCATATTCCTATGAGAAAATCCACCTTCATTTAAACTACTGACTACTCCCATTCAACCACCTCATTTATTTTCCTTCAACCACCACCTTATTAATTCCCTCAACTCCCCTATCCTAGAACCTTCGAGCTTCATCTATAAATAGTATAGTGGTTTCTCTCTATAAGCATCCAAGCCTCAAAGCTCCATAGTCCCAAGTCACAAGTCAAGTTCCATCTTCATAAGTCCTTCAAAAGAGAGTAGCTCTTCAATAATATCGAGGTTCCATATCTTGAGCAAGTGGTGGCTCAAACCTAAGCTTGTAAGTTTTATGTTTTGAATGAAATTATAGTTTCTCCCTCTCTTATTTCCTCAATTGTTCTTCTTCTTTTGGTGGTGAGTCTTGGGGTAGTGTAATTCTACACTATTTTGAGAAGCGAAATTCCGGTAATTGGATTTTGTCTTTCTTCATAAGTAGGGCATGAGGAATTGCATGTCAAGAGGCAGTAAAGCTCTTTGGTGGACCAGGTAGTATCCCATCTCTTGAACATGTTGTCATTGGATGATGACTGGTTGGCTGTTGATTTGGAGGATGATCAATGCGTTGGTGAAGATTGGTTGATTGATGATTGAGATCAACAACGGGCTTAATAGGTCGAGCGTTAATTGTTGATTGTATGGCGGAGATTTGATGACATGAGTTGCAACTAGTGTCTAAAGAAGATTATTGTTTGTAGAGGACGGTGAAGAACATGGACTGGAGCCGTTGTAGACAGTATGTCAACTGGTGGTAAATCATAGCTTGGTGCGATGCCATGTAGTGCTTGAAAAGGCAACTGGTATTGTAAGTTAGTTGTTGGCATTTCGTTAATTAAAAGCACAACAGTGGAAGATATTCGAATCATAGGCTTTTGGGCATGCTTGCTTGAACTAATAAGGTATTAGTCGTTCAAATAAAATATTGATGCTTACTTTATGCCAATCCATTTTGCTATAGGATTTGTTGGAAAGAGAATTTGTGAGTGATATCATGATCGCGAGTGTCTTCTGCAAAGGTGGAACTATTGTATTCGTGTCACACCCGAAAATCTCCTTAGGAAAATGTGGAACTTTGGCACGTAACTTACTTGACTTAATCTATTTAATGAGCTTTAAAGGCATACCAAAATCTGAACTTAAAAATTTCTTTAATGAAATAACATTTAATATCTCAACTGAACATCAATTAAAATATTTAATTAAATTGAACATAAATAATTTAAATCATCCATCATTATTCTCAACCACCCAATAAATCTGAACATAAATCCGTAATAAGTCAATTACATTCTCTCTGGGATTTAAACAATTTCTAATAAACTAAAACAATAGTAAGACCATCCATCGAGATCTCATTCCTCTTCGGGATGATCACTTGCAAGATCTTCCTTTACGTACTCTTCTTCAACTCAAGGCTCCGAGGCACAAATATCAAATCCCGAACCTGCCGATAATAAAATAATCAGCTGAGTAACAAAGTCACTCCGCGTATATAACAACCCATAGTAAACAATATCATAACATTAACATGCATACATGTAACAGTTCATATACATAAATCAGAGTACAGGAACATCATTTCTTTTTAATTCTTACATGTGTCCACTTGTGCTTGTTTTTCTTACTTTTCTGATTTGTGTTTCTTGTTTTACCTTCCTGACTTGTCTTTCTTGTTCCATGAGTGAATTCAATAAACATGCATTGTGCAATAACTTAAAATAACTCTACTCCATATATGGGTAGAGACTAACATGTACTCTACTTACCAAGGTACCACATGTTTAGCACATTATCCGGTGTATATGCCTTATCACATTATCTGGTATGCACGGCTTAGCACATTATCCGGTATGCATGACTTGCTTATGATTAACTTTCTTGGCTTCTTTTGCCTTGATCTTAGACTTATTGGTACTCGGGTAGTGCAAAACTCAAGAATGCATTCATGCTTATGTACTCATATATTTGTGTAATTACTTGTAGTCGTGCTTGTCATCATGCTTGTGCATATCATATTATCATGGGTGAGTGAGTGAACAATGATATACTTTCAGTTAAATTGCACCTTAAATTATCAGTCAAGGGCTCTCGAAGATCCATCATAATGACTCATGCTGTCATGATAACACTCCTAGTAATTTAACCATAATTCAAAGCTTATTTTAACCGAACATATATCACACATGCAACTTGTACATCGTATATAAAATCCAGACATATCATAAATCTCATGGTTGGTAAATTAAAGCATGCACAATAGGGTCTTTACAATAAAATTATAAAATCAAATCAAACTCCATATATCAATTTGACGCATATATTTTTATACATTCAATTTGACTAAAAATCACTTACAAATCGTCATAATCTTGTAATAATGATCATAAATCTCATATGTTGGATTGATGAAATGTTTTTTTTTCCTTCGTTTATCGATAAAAAAAAAAACATTCCATCAATTCAACATATTTCCCTTCCTCAATTCTCCATCATACATACACCAAAATATATTCCATCTCCCCTTGTTAGATCATACATAACGGAATTATAATAAACCTTTCTAGAGATCATGAAAATCTTACATGACAGATATACATAATATAAACATGCTATGTTCAATTTCTTACCTTGAATCTGAATATTTTCTTCTTATTTACATCAATGATTATTCTATTGATAGAAAGGAATCCATATTTAGTTTATTTAGGAAAATATTGCATGAGGGGTGATCAAAATCCTTTGATCTTCCTTTTAATCATTTTCTTTACATTGATCTTGTCATTAAATCCATACTTTAAGTTAATAGTTATACAATTGAGAACTAGGAAAAATTATTTACCTCTCTTGATCGCTTCCCTACGATCTTACGCTTAATCCTTCTTTTCTGGTTGAATCCTTTAAATCTCTAGGTTTTTCTCTTTGAATCTCTTAGAAAATTCTATTCTCTCTCCCTTTTAGGTTTAGGAGGCTCTGAGAACTCTAGAGTCATGAATTAGAGATTATATATAGGGTTGGGAACTCTAAGGAGTTAAAAAAAATTGGAAATTCGCGTTTTCCCAAAAAAAATCTCATTCTGGGCGATCAATCAGCGTTGGTGGGTGATCAATCGTATCCCCCCTTTTTTATCCGGAACCTGCTCTGGTAATTGACTCGATTATCAGAATTTGACGATTCAAGATGCGTTGGAAACGTTATTCGAAGGGAACTAATTTCTTGGCAAATAAAGATGTCCTAATTTCATGTCCTTGTAGGTCAAAATATCCCATGAAGTTAGATGAATGTGAGAGAGAACCCCGAAACATTTGGGTTAGTACTAAGAACTCATGGTTTGAACCTTAGACTCCTCGAAGTTAGAAAATAAATACATTAACCTAGTTTTAGGCAATACGATGACCCTGTAAACCCGAAAATTTTAATTTTATAATAATAATAATAAGTTAATAACTATTATTATTATATAAGGAGGAATTCATAGTCTCACATTTTTTTGATATCTTCAATTTCATGCAATTGCATTATAAAAATGACTAATAACAAATGAAATAATTGAGTTTCTACATTTAAGCATTCCACATTAATTCTAAATTTTTGAATGTCGATTTCGCTTGACATGTCAAGCCGTGAAAAAAAGATATATCCCTGATATATCACAAGATATATCGTTTATCGGTAATTTTTAGAAAAATGACAAAACAAATGGGGTAAAACATAGAATTTTACAGTGAAACTTCAGGAAATGTTAAAATAGGTGTTAATACACCTTTTAGAATAAAAACATTAAAAAAAATAATGCATACAATGAGAAGAGAGCAAAGATGTGCATTGACGAGTGATGATAATGTATGATTGATTCATGATTCATTCATTTCTCAATCAATCATAAATTCTTAATTTATAAGATTCATAATAATACAAACATACATAATATTTAGTAATATTTAATAATTTTATATATCAATTTTAGTAAAATAAGTTATATTATTTGATCGATGTTACTGTGTATATTATTTAGACTTATTAGCTAATAATAATAATAATGTAACATTATTAAAATTCATAACTAAATAAAATACCATGAATTTCAAGTATAATCCATAAAATAGAAAAATGGCTTATATTAAAATTTTAATATTTTTTTTTGAATTGGGTGTATAATATAAATTAATATTATTTTTTAACATATTAATTTTTGTTATATAATATACTTTTTTACATTGCACATCATTTTTAGAAATTTTTTGTACTAAAAATAGTATGTTAAGTTATAAATTATAGTTAAGTGATTAGCCAAAGTGTTAGTATATTTTTAAAAAATCCCTTATGAGCATAATCTTATTACCTATAAATAATTTTTAATTTATAAAATATTAATAAGAAATGATTAATTTTTTAATATTCCTAATAAGCCCTTATGGGCTTAATTTGCTAGAGACAAGAAATTATGTTTCAAGATAGTTAAATTTTTTTTAATTAAAGCCTCTAATAGCATTATCCTTTTTTATAATTTATAAAGAGAGTGAAAATAGCTTTATTTTTTAATTCCAGGTTAAAATCCTAAGCCCCCAATTTTTAAGGAGAGTGAAACTAGCAAATTAGCATTATCCTTATTATGTTAAAATACTTAAAATGGAAGTATGTTTAATGAGAGTGAAATTAGCATTACCCTTCTTAGGTTAAAGCAATTAAAATGGAAGTATGTTTAATGAGACTTGGAGTGATATTAGCATTACCTTTTAAGGGTTTAAAACATGAATGACATTAGCATTACCCTTTAAGAGTGACATTAGCATTACCTTTTAATGGTTTAAAATAGGGTGACAATAGCATTACCCTTTTAAGGGTTTAAAACACTTAGATCATTTCTATGAGCAAACCCAACCAAAAAAAAAAAATGGAGTAGAGCTTCAAAAAGTAAGAGGGGAGGGGGTAGCTCGACCTTAGAGCTTAGCTTGGCATTGGCTTTGCAATTGGCGACGGTGAAGGCTAGGACGATGGCACAGGTATGTACCCACGACCACCTCTTCTTCCTTTTTTCTTCTCTACACTTCTGAACCTTTTTTTATTTTTCAAAATCAAACTTGATTCCCAAGATTTTTCTTGATATCGAAGAGTTATCGGAGATATATCGGCGATATATCGTCGATATCTACCAACACCATATAAGTTTTGTTTTACAGTGTGTAGATGCATCGGTCACTGGCGATTCCGACCAATATCGGCAATATATCGCTGATATTGCGAACCTTGATTAATTCCCATAGGAACACACATTAAAATCAGGTACATTTTTCTAGGAAATTCATTTATGACACGAATGCCGATGAATTAAATTTGGGTCACTACATCCTCTCCCCTTTAAAAAATTGCGTCCTCCAAATTACATGCCTTAAACAAACAAATGTGATATTTTTCTCGAAATATTCTAATTATGTCAATCAAGTGTACTACAAGTCACTCATATAGTACACACATCTATCGCACACAATCATATTAAACATAATATAATAACCCTAAAATAGCATAAAATTTACTCATTCTACTAAGACATCTCATTTAAGGTCATCTTAGGGTAGGAAATATCTTGCATCACATCATTAGATGTTTGAGCATTTTATTTTGAGATAACAAAGACTTTGCCTTGTGTGGTCGGACGAGGCGGTTGTAAAGGCGATTGAGGTGACCTCCTTGGATGGATAGAGGTCATGATCACTTAGTTATAAAAGGGGAGAAGTTCTTACCTATTATACTTAAAAGAATCTCATGTAATCAATATTATTATTTCTCTTTCTTTTCATCTTTGACTATAATAAAATTTTTAATCATTTCTTTTTCTTTCTTTTAATCTTTAAATCTAATAAAACTTATAATATTTAAAAAAATCCATGTAATCATACAAGCTATTTTATTTATTTGTTTTCACTCATATAATAATACTTATTTATATTTATTTAAAAAGAAACCTATGCAATCATTAAAGTCATTTTTTATTTTCCCAAATAAGTGTCAATCTTACCTTGCATATGTGGAACTCATGGCCAAGAGATTTCTCTCCCTTATCATCTTAAGGCCACCATGTTTGCAATGGGAGTCAATTGGTAAGAGAGATAGGAGAATGGTAACTTACCTATAAAAGACTCCTTTTATGCTTTTTTTTTTTTTATAATTGCAATGATTGGAATTTAATAGGATACTTAATTTCTCTCTAATGATGGGAACTTCATTATCCCTCATTAATTTTCAAAGAGACCGCACAGCTATAACTTTCTTTTTTGCAATGAGTGCTTCATTTATAAATTTTAATCACTTTCTGATCCTCCCTACTTGTTTCTCAAGCAACAAAACATAAAGATAAATTTAGATTAGAAATTAATTTGTTTTAAGTTTAAAAATTAAATCTTAATTAATTTGAAAGCTAAATTAGATAGAGATGGTAAATGTCAAACTTTTCAATCTCTATCTCTCAAATTTTAGATCTTTAGTGTTTAGGAGACATAAACTTATGAATTTGGGGTTTTAACTGAATATTTATAGGTTTAAACCCGAGCCTTCACGTTTTCCCGCAAGGAATCATGTGTCTTCCCTTGCTGTGTAAAAGTTGATCCGATTCTCATGTTTTCTTTGTTTTATTATATTTTTCTTATTTTTGCATACAAGTAACATATTAAATTAACCTAGAAGGTTTTTTTTTTGCATACATCACTTGAATGACACAATTATCGATAAATAAAAATTTGGTCTCCTAGCAACTAATGTGTTCTAATTTGAGCAACACATGTACAATGTACCATAACCGTGATAATTGCACTACCAATTGGAGTGACAATAGACAATTTTTTTTGTTACGAAGGAATGTGTCGAACCCCATGTCGGTTAGCACATGCTCTAGGTACTTATTAATCAGTAAGGTGAATAAGATATATACCTAACTAAGTGTCGCAATTTGGTGCACAATCATATATCATATAACATATCATGTTTCACATATAGTAACATAATAACATATTTACAATTATCATAGAAATTTCATACTTAAAATAAAATATTAGAATAATAGCAACTTTGGTTATTGTGCCTCATTAAAAAAGTCTTAAGAGCAAATAACAAACCATAAGTACAACTTGAGAAGAATCTTAACCTAGACTTATAACGAATTTTAAGCGTAAGCCTTAAAGAATTTAAATCTTATTTGTTCAAGGTTTTCCTTCTAATATAAGTAACCCTAAAGAACCCACTGCATTAGCTTTGTCGTTATCTGACCCGAATTTAAGAATAACTCATAAGTCTCACTTGGACACCAGTCATCCTAACATATAATTATCACTTTACCATACAAAACTCATAATAGCCTATAATAACACATAATACCATACAATAACTTTTATTGGCATACAATTGCATAACATGCCTAAGTCCTAGCGAACCTAATGACACCACATCCGTCATGGTATCAATCCGGATTTTAGACTAATCCATTTGTCAATCTTGAAAGACAACTAAGCCCTATACGGAGCTAATTCCTTTGCTCTGATACCACCTCTATCACGCCCCAAAATCCCTCCTAAGAGAGTACGGAACTTTGGCACTTGACTTACTTGACTTAATCCATTTAATGAGCTTTAAAGACATACCCAAATTTGAACTTAAAAATTTCTTCAATAGAATAACATTTAATACATCACCTTAACATCAATTAAAATATGTAATTAAATTGAAATAAATAATCTGAATCATCCAACATGATTATCAACCACCCAATAAATCGAAACATAAATTCATAATAACTCAATTACATTCTCTGAAATTTAAACAATTTCTAATGAACTAAAAAAATAGTAAGACCATCCATTGAGATTCCGTTCCTCTTCGAGATAATTACCTACAAGATCTTCCTTTACGTACTCCTCTTCAACTCAAGGCTCTGGGACACAAATATCAAATCCTGAAACTACTGACAATAAAATTATTGACTGAGTAACAAAATGACTCCGTGTATATACCATAGAAAACAATATGCATACATGTAACAGTTTAATTGCAGTTCACATACATAAATTAGAGTGCAGAAACATCTTTTCTTTTCAATTCATACATGTGTCCACTTGTGCTTGTTTTTCTTATTTTTTTGACTTGTCTTTCTTGTCTTACTTTCTTGACTTGTCTTTCTTATTCTATTAATGAATTCAACAAGCATGTATTGTGCAATAACTTAAAATAACTCTACTATATATATGGGTAGAAACAAACATATACTCTACTTATTGAGGTACCACGTGTTTAGCACATTATCCGGTGCATACGACTTATCACTCTATCTGATGCGCACGACTCAAGAATGCACTCATACTTGTGTACTCATATACTTATGTAATTACTTGTAGTTGTGCTTTTCATCATGCTTGTGCATATCATATTATCATGGGTGAGTGAGTGAACAATGATACACTCTCGGTTAAATCGCACTTTAGATTTTCGTTCAAGGGCTCTCGAAGATCCATCATAACGACTCATGCCGCCATGATAACACTCCTAACAATGCAATTATAATTCAAAGCTTATTTTAACCGAACATATATCACACATGCAATTTGTACATCATATATAAAATCCAGACATATCATAAATCTCATGGTTGGTAAATTAAAGCATGCTCAATAGGGTCTTTACAACAAAATTATGAAATCAAATCAAACTCCATATATCAATTTCACGCTTATATTTTCATACATTCAATTTGACTAAAAACCACTCTCATAAATCATCACAATCTTGTAATAATGATCATAAACATTCCATCAATTCAACATATATCCCTTTCTCCATTCTCCATCATACATGCACCACAAAATATTTTCTTTCTCCTTGTTAGATCATACATAACGGAATTAAAATAAACCTCTCTCTAGAGATCATTGAAATCTTACATGAGAGATATAAATAATATAAATATGTTTTGATCAATTTCTTACCTTCAATCAAAATCTTTCTTCTTATTTACATTGATGATTATTCGATTAATAGAAGGGAATCCATATTTAGGTTATTCAGGAATATATTGCATGAGGGGTGATCAAAATCCTTTGATATTCCTTTTAATCATGTTATTTATATAGATCTTGTCATTAAATCCATACATTAGATTAATAGTTATAAAATTGAGAACTAGGGAAAATTATTTACCTCTTTTGATCATTTCCCTACGATCTTACGCTTGCGAATGGGCTTCGATCTAAATCCTCAAGTCCCTTTCCTTCTTTTCTGGTTGAATCCTTGAAATCTCTAGGTTTCTCTCTTTGAATCTCTAAGAAAATCCTATTATCTCTCCCTTTTAGGTTTAGGAAGCTCTGAAAACTCTAGACTCATGAATTAGAGATTGTATATAGGGTTGGGAACCCTAGGGAGTTAAAAACATCAGAAATTCATGTTTTCTTGAAAAAATCCCGTTCTGGGTAATCAATCAGCACTGGTGGGCGATCGATCACATCCCCCCTTTTTTTATCTGGAACCTGCTTCGGTAATTGACCTGTAACTTTTGACTCGGTTATCGGAATTGAATAATTCAAGATATATTGGAAACGTAATTCGAAGGAAAATAATTTCTTGTATAATAGAGATGTCCCAATTTCAAGTCCTTGGAGGTCAAAATGTCTCATCAAATTGGATGAATGTGAGAGAGTACCCTGAAACATTTGGGTTAGTACTGAGAACTCAAGGTTTGAACCCTAGACTCTTAGAAGTTAGAAAATAAATACATTAACCTGGTTTTAGGCAATGAGATGATCCCGTAAACCCGAAACATTTAATTTGATATCTTCAATTTATGTCTTCAGTTAACTATTATTATTATATAAGGAGGAACTCACAGTCGCAAATTTTTTTGATATCTTCAATTTCATGCAATTGCATCATAAAAATGGCTAATAACGAATGAGATATTTGGGTTTCTACATCTAGTCATTCTACATTAATTCCCTTAGGAACACATATATTAAAATCAGGTATATTTTTCTAGGAAATTCATATAAATGACACGAATGCCGAAGAATTAAATTCGGGTCACTACAATTCGCCCCCTCATTCACTTTGCACGAATCTTATTTTGGTAGAGAAAAGATTTTTAACTAATTGTCAAAATCACATTAAAGAAGTGAAGCTTTCTATTTTTTTTCTTGTCATAGGAAAAATGCAAGTGTACCTACTAAGTTATCAATAAAACTAATATACTATTGAAACCAGAAGGACTGGCAATAAGGATGTACCCCAAATACCACTATGAACTAGAAATAAGGAATGTGGTGAGTCATATATGACTGTTCCAAAGAGAAGTTTGAGATTCTTAGCAAATAGCAACTCGACAATCAAAACATATAAAATGCTTGTTTTATAGAATTAGCATCTAATGGGAGACAATTATCAGAAATCAGCTTGACAATCATTGGAGCAAAGAGGTGACCAAGTTGCCAGTGCCAGGTTGAAGATAGAAGCATTATCATATTATAATTAAATCAATTCTTAATCAAATCTAAGCCTAATCAAATCTAATATTTGATACTAATCTATTTACAATGAGATATAACACCAATAATGATGTAGTGTATCTCATTGGCTTTATTACAATAAAACATTCTCTATTAAGAACCACAATACGAGGAACGACCTCCACCGTATAAGGATGTTGGTTGCATCGCTAAGCTAGCAACAGTAGTGATGTAAGATTCATAGTCTATAGTGATACTATAAGGAATCTACCAATTAGAGACATATTATAAAACCGTCTCTAATACATGATAAAGATGGATTTATTTTCATCACAAATGTTCCATCTCTAATGCATATTTTGAATTTTACCTATAGAGCGAGCAAAATGAGATCTTCATTTGTAATTGGAAGTTGGATTGCTGCTAGGGAGTAGGAGATGGTTTTGATCTTAAGCATAAAATCAAAAATTAAATTACTCCCTTTGTTGATCGAGTGTAATTCACCACGAAGGAGCATCGACTGTGTCACGACCCAAAATACCCCCTAGGAGTTAGGGATACTTTAGCTCGTGACTTATCATATCAAACCACACCATCCTGTGAGAGTGCACAAAGTATAACATAGAGCCGAAAAAAACGGAAGAATTTATAATAAAACACTCCTATCATTAGGTTCAAGTTTGAACCAACAGAACATAGCAAAATATGAAGTATGAAGTGGACAAGTCCCACTCTCAACATACACAAAATCTCCTCTCCTATCTCTCTCAGCAATATTCTAGATAGGGCCACCTATCTAATGCTCCATCATCCTTGTGATGGTCTATAGTGGGCTCCGGCTCATAGTATTCCTCATCTACCCAAGGCTCAGGAGCATACACGTCATAAGAACCTGCCGAAGACAATAATTCAGCTGAGTATGAAATACTCAGTCACATACAAACTACTAGCTAGCAATGAATAATATCACGAACATGAAAAAGCATAGAGCGTAGAATCCTTGAAAGTAGTTTCCTAAAACCATTTCCATGATAGTGTTCATGTGAAATCAAAATCATGTAAATCTTGTGAAGTCATGTGATAATCAAGGTCTTGTGAGTTCTTGTGAACTCTTGCGATAGTTGGGATTCCTTGTGAGCATGCGAGATCTCAATAAGCATGAATTTCTTGTGAACATGTGAGCTTGTGAGCTTCTGAGACATGATTTCTTGTGAGTTCATGTATAGTGGGATTCCTTGTAAGCTTTGAAACGATCTTAGAATACCAACCCAAAGTTTGGCCTTGCCAAATGCCAACCCACTGTTTGGCCTTATCCTTGTGAATTTGTGAGATTTCTTTTAGTAAAGACCTTGCTTTTAAACTTTATAAAACACGTTTCTTGTGGAAATTATCGAATCATGCAAGACTTGTGAACCTAGAGTGCATAGAGTACTTGTGAACATCATGGTAGACTTAGAAAGCTCGTAAACATGGAATCATATTCATAGAAATTCAATAGTTGTGATAGTTTACATCCCATGTAGAAATCATCATCCAATTCATCCAAGAAAAATATTGTGCAACATAGTTTTCTTAAAAAGAATCGCATAAGGGTAGATAGTAGAGTGCATCTACCTTTTTAAATCAATCCTTTGATCTAAAACGCTTGAGAAAGGTTGAGAAGCGAGAAGGAACGCCTTCGTTGTTGAGAAATCAACTCAAGAACACCCAAGAACCAAAAACCCAAACTCCTTTTCCTTCTTCCTTTTTCTTCTCTTCTCTCTCTCTTTTTCTCTTTTCTTAGAGCTCTAGGGTTTTTAAAACCCTAAGACACGACCCAATTGGGTCTTTATAGACCCAATTGGGTTGCTAGGAAACACCCAAAAGGCCCCCAATGGAATAGTAGGTCGGTCAAAGGCAAAATAGCCCAGACTGGTCGACCAGTAGGGACTATCGGTCGACCGGTCAAAAAGACACTCTCTGTCTAAAAACCCCATACAAATTTTTACCCATTCGGTCGACCGATAAGGACTATCGGTCGACCGGTTGCTATTCGATCGACCGGTAGTAAAATCGGTTGACCGGTTTTGCCTGTTTTTCCTTTCTTTTCTATTTTCCACACTTGGAGTATCCTACATACTCTTAGCTTGAACTTATAGCTCACCTAGGGTCCTCATACCTTTGCTCTAATCACCTACACTCGCGCATCACAAACCATACTTAGGATCTTACCAAAAATCCTCATTCTATAAATAGAATACCAAGGTCACATGGAAGACCTTGGCTTGAAGTATCTAGTGCAAAAGCACTATTCACAGCACTATTCACCTACTGTGAATAGGAGATCCGGGGTTCTACATCCTCTCCCCTTATAAGAATTTCATCCCCGTAATTAGGACGATACTTCATACACAAAAAACCATAAAAACAAGCCAAAAACATTGCTCAAACAGGTGAGGGTATTTCTCCCTCACTTCAGCCTCGTGCTCCCAGGTAGCTTCCTCCGTAGAATGGTGTTGCTACTTCACGAGGACTAGTGGAAATGTCTTGGTGCGCAAGACTTGATCTCTACGATCCAAAATCTGAGCCGGTTGCTCCACTAGCATAAGATCCTCTCGAATCTCCACATGATCAAGATCAATGACATGCGTAGGGTCCGACACATATTTCCGAAGCTTGGAAATATGAAAAACATTGTGGACTGCCTCCATGTGAGGAGGTAGTGTCACCCTGTAAGCAACTTCACCCACAGGTGTGATTACCTCAAAAGGTCCCACATACCTCAGACTAAGTTCCCCCTCTTGCCAAACCTCGTGATTCCTTCACTCGGAGAAATCTTCATAAAGACTCGATCCCCAATCTGGAATTCCAAGTTTCTGCGACGAGTATCGGCATAACTCTTCTGCCAATCCGGAGCAGTCTTCAACCTCACCCTAATGGTCTTAACTCGATCGGCAGTCTGTTCGATCAACTCAGGACCCAAAACCTTCTGTTCACCCACTTCGTCCCAATACAGAGGAGCTCGACAACTTCTCTTATACAAGGCCTCAAAAGGTGCCTTCTGGATGCTCCCCTGATAACTATTGTTATAGGCGAACTCAACCAACTGCAAGTGATCCTCTCAACTACCTCGGAAGTCCAACATGCAAGCTCGGAGCATGTCCTCTATAATCTGGTTTACCCTCTCGGTCTGCCCATCAGTCTGAGGATGAAAAGCGGTACTGAAATCTAACCGAAAACCCATAGCACTCTGAAAGCCCTTCTAGAACTTAGAAGTAAATGCACCCCGTGCAGTCGAACCACCTCCTTGGTGCACAAGGTTACAAGCTGACTCATACTGTAGGTAGTCCGATAAGGAAGGAAAGGAGCAGACTTCGTCAACCGATCAACTACAACCTAGATAGCATCAGAGCCCCTTGTCGTCCGTGGCAAGCCAACTACGAAGTCCATGGAGATGTTCTCCCAGAGGGACTGTAAAAGGCCTACTGGTCTTTGATGCTCGGCCTTCACCTGTTAGCATTCCAAGCATCGCGACACATACTCTGCAACTTCCTTCTTCATGTTCCGCCACTAATAGCACCCTTTGAGGTTCCGATACATCTTTGTACCCCCAGGATGTACTGTATACTTGGACCGGTGAGCCTCGTCCAAGATCTCACGTTTAAGCTCCTCATCGGCGGGAACACACAACCTACCTTTGAATGTGATGACCCTATCATCATTCAAAGCAAATTCCTGACTGCCACTGCTAACCGACTTGTCTCGGTGAGCAAGCAACTCAGCATCCGAACCCTGCAGCTCTCAGATCCGATCGAGAATATAAGGCCGAACCGTAATGTTAGCCATGACTGGCCCAAAAGTAGGGATGCTGAAACTAGTATCGAGGTTCACCATTACCTCCAACATCTTCTACTCGTGAACCATTATGTTAGCCAAGTGTTTAGGAGGCTTCCTACTCAAAGCGTCTGCCACCACGTTGGCTTTACCTGGGTGGTATTGGATAGAGCACTCGTAGTCCTTTATAAACTCTAACCATTGACGCTGCCTCAGATTTAGCTCATTTTGGGAAAACAGATACTTCAAGCTCTTGTGATCCGTGAACACATCGAACTGTTCCCCATAAAGGTAGTGCCGCCAAATCTTCAGTGCAAATACAACCGCTGCAAGCTCGAACTCGTGCGTAGGATAGCTCTTCTCATGCTCTTTCAACTGCTAGAAAGCATAGGCTATGACCTTCCCATGTTGCATCGGAATATATCCCAACCCGATAAGCGACGAAGCATTGTAGACTACAAAACCACCGCTCCCAGATGAGACTGTGAGAATAGGGGCTGTAGTAAGCCTCTTCTTCAACTCCATGAAGCTTGCCTCACACTTCTCGCTCAAAATAAACTTAGCGTTCTTCCTCGTAAGATAAGTAAGTGGAGTCGCTAAACTGGAGAACCCCTCCACAAACCTCATGTAGTACCCTGCCAAGTTGAGAAAACTACGAATCTCGGTAATACTCTTCGACCTCTCCCAATTCATCACTGCATCTATCTTCGCAGAGTCAATTGAGATATCCTCGGTAGATACCACGTGGCCAAGGAGCACCACCTTCTCTAACCAAAACTCGCACTTGCTCAACTTAGCATATAGGCTATACTCTCGAAGAGTCTGTAGCATGAGGTGAAGATCTCTTTCATGATCATCCCGTGTCTTGGAGTACACTAGGATATCATCCACGAAGACGATCACGCACCGATCAAGAGATGGTCTGAACACCCGGTTCATCAAATCCATGAAAGCAGCCGGGACGTTCGTCAGACCGAAAGGCATGACCAGGAACTCGTAGTGCCCATACCGAGTCCTGAAGGCAGTCTTGGAAATGTCTTCAGCTTTGATCTTTAACTGATGGTACCCAGATCGAAGATCAATCTTTGAAAAGAACTTCGCTCCCTTTAACTGGTCAAATAGATCGTCTATTCGAGGCAATGGATAACAATTCTTGATCGTGACCTTGTTCCGCTGCCTGTAGTCAATGCACATCCACATCAACTCATCCTTCTTCTTCATGAAGAGCATAGGAGCTCCCCATGGTGAAAAACTCAGTCGGATGAAACCAAACTTCTGCGACTCTTCTAACTGCTCTTTCAACTCTTTAAGCTCAATATGGGTCATCCTGTATGGAGCCCTAGTAATCGGAGTAGTTCCCGTAGTAAGCTCGATCGCGAACTCTATCACCCGGTCAGGAGGCAAACTCGGTAGAACCTTGGGAAATATATCCAAGTACTCTCTCACTACTGGAATGGTTGAGGAGTCTCGCACCTCCAAACTCGAGAGACTAAGGGCTGCAAAGTGAGCGATGTCTCTCCTCCATATTCTTCAAAAACGAAACGGTTTCACACCCTCTGGCTTGAAGTCCACCCTCTTCTCAAACACGCTACCTGCCCATGGTGAGTTTGTTAGCCTCAGGGATACAACCATGGGTACCCCTATTAATTTTGATAATAACACAATAATGAAATGAATATCATGTTACTAATAATCCTGGTTAAGTGCTTGAATATTTCAGAATGCAAGATTCCTAGTACTCATGTCATGGCAAAAAGATGGAAATTATCCAAGATAAGACCATGGTCCAAGTCGGGTCCATTGAAGACAAAGACAAATTACAAGACCCAAGACAAGTCAAAGTAAACTCTCAAAAAGCTTCAAATGTAATTTTATTTTATTGAGAGTACCTAGGACTTATGTAAGAAGTCCTCAAAAGTTTGGTATGTTGAAAGCTCAAAGATCATAGATTGACCATAGGAGCCTAGTACACTTTGATAATTACTCTAAGGCCCTAAGGATTAATAAAATCATGTTAAAACATAGCTAATTGACCTAGGAAATCAATCTAATCTCTTTGGTTTGATCCAAGACAGAATTCAGAAAATCTGTTCTGAATTCGTCAACGAATTCGCAAAGCCTTCTAAATTCGGCGATAAATTGATGACAGGAAATATGAAATTGCTTATTGTCTTTAGAATTCGGTGAAGAATTCAAGTGAGATCTCCACTTCGTCGACGAATTAAAGCCTGAAGCAAAAAATCGTTATAACGGCTAGTTTTCAACGGCCTAAAACGCATTTAATGCTCATTAACGGCTATATTGGATCAAGTGCTATAAAAGGAGTTCATTTATGAACGAATACTAACTCTTGATCATTGTAATAACTTCTATTGATCATTCATTCATTGTCTTTGATTTCTCAACTCACTCACATACATATAAATCCCCAAATCTCTCTTGAGCTCATTCAACTCCAATTTCTTTTAAGAGACTTTATTAGAAATTATACCCCACTCTTATCCAGCTCATTCAATGAGCTTTTATTTCAGATTTCTAAATCCAAATTCATTTATTGAAGTTAGTCAAGAATCCAGGATTCTTTCACTGAAACTGTTGCTTCAGTTTTGGCAAGAGAGTGAGGTGCTCTTGCAAGGTTCCAACTTGGTTTGTAAAGGTTGCATCTCGACCTATAACAGAGATTGTAAAGGTTTAGGCTCCACCAGTGAAGGAGTCTGTGCGATTAAGGAATCGTGGTGAATCCTCTAGCTGGAAGCTTGAGGCAGGGAGTAGGCTGGATTGTTGAATCTCGTGAACAAATTTCTATGTTTGACTCTTCTAACTCTTCTCTTTTACTTTAAGTATTTTCTTTAATCTTCTGTTGCAAATATTTTTTAATTCTGCATCTTGGACCTAGAGTCCATAAATCTTTAAATTTGCCATAGACCCTATTCACCCCCTTTTAGGGTCATTACCTGGCCAACAATTGGTATTAGAGCCTAATACTCTAAATAGATCTAAAACATCTTAGAGTAATTGATTTAATGGCAAACAACATTTTTGCAACAGGCCTAGGAGAAGGACAGTCAACCACCAGACCTCCATTGTTCAATGGAGAAAATTATAATTACTAGAAAACTAGAATGATGTATTACTTCCAAGCTCTAGATTACGAGTGTTGGAGGGTAATAGTCAATGCCCCCCATCTTCCTACAAAACTTGTGGATGATGTTAGAATTTCCAAGGTAGAGGAAGAATGGAATGATGCTGACATTAATCTCATTCAAATCAATGCTATAGCTATTAGCAATCTCTATTGTGCCCTAAGCCCTCAAGAATTTAATAGAGTTTCTGGATGTGACTCTGCTAAAGAAATTTGAGATAAGTTTAAAGTCACCTATGAAGGAATAAACCAAGTTAAAGAAGAAGAGATTAGGATGCTTGTTCACAAGTATGAATTATTTAAAATGGAAAAAGTGGAGTCTATTGGTGATATGTTCACCAGATTTACTAACATTCTCAATGGTCTAAAATCTTTAGGAAAAGTGTATTCTAATGCAGAGAATGTAAGGAAGGTCCTTAGATCATTGCCCAAGGAGTAGGCACCAAAAGTTACAGTAATTCAAGAAGCAAAGGACCTCACAAGGCTGCCTATGGATGAGCTGATGGGTTCTCTCATGACCCATGAAGTAATAATAAAGGACCAACTTCATGATGAACCATGAGCCAAGAAAAGGCTGGCCCTCAAGACTACTCAAGTGGAAGAAAGTGATGAGGAATCTAGCTCTGATGATAAAGACATTGCCTTGATGGCTAGAAAGTTCAAGAGGTTTTTCAAGCACAAGAAGAACTTCAAAAAGAAACCTTATAAGGAGTTCTCCAAGGAGGTATCTAAGGCTGAGATAAGCAAGTAGGAGCCTCTTACATGTTATGAGTGCAAGAAGCCTGGTCACATAAGGACCAACTGTCCTCAACTCAAGAAGAGCCACAAATTCAAGAAGAAAACAATGATGGCCACTTAGGATGATTCGGAAGGAAGGAAGTCAGAGGAATCCAGTGATGAGGAAGTGGCAAATCTGTGCCTCATGGCAAATGAGGAAGAGGTAACCTCTACTCCAAATGAATCTCTTTCTTATGATGAAATAAGAGATGCATTTGATGAGCTTTATATTGAATTTGGTAGAATAGCCAAATTAAATAAATCTTTTAAAAAGAAAATTCATACTCTCACACATTCATGTAAAATTTTACAAAAAGAAAAGAGTATGTTAGTAGATGAGGATGAGGAATTAAATAAGAAATTGAATGAAATTCAATATCCTCCTCATGACTCATCTAGTGAATGTGATGAGCTAAAAGCAAAAGTCAAAGACTTGACTAATATCATCCTCACATTCACTAATGGCCAAAAGAACTTAAAAAGACTTTTAGGCCAACAAAGATGTGTTTTCAACAAAGCATGACTTGGCTATAACACTTTTTCAAAACAAAAAGATTATCAAAATTTCTTTACAAAATTAAGTAATAATCAAACTCCACCTTCTACTTTATTTTATAATGGTAAAATAGTTAAAAATATTTGAGTTCCTAAAGGAACATCTTCTTCCTTCAAAACTGATCATAAAGGACCAAGAATGAGATGGGTTCCCAAAGGAACTAATTCTCCCAAAACCAACCCTAAATCAATTTGGGTTCCATCCAAAACTGCTTGGGTATCAGGGGGAAAGTATCTTGGAGTTATTTGAATTAGTTGTGTATGTGTGCTTCAAGTCAAAGACATCCAAGGCAACATGATTCTTAGATAGTGGATGCTCAAGACATATGACTGGGAATAAGAAGTTGTTTGCATCAATTACTCCCAAGGATGGTGGACATATTACTTGTGGAGACAATGCTAAAGGGAAGATCATTGTGATAGCAACATTGGTAAGATCAACTCTACTCTTATTGAAAATGTATTGTTAGTAGATGGTTTTAAGCATAATCTTATTAGCATTAGTCAACTTTGTGATAATGGCTTAAATGTTTCATTCAAATCCAATATTTGCATGATTAAGGACAAAAGATAATCTCAACACTTTGTTTGTAGTACATATAAATAAAAATGTTTACTCCTTCGAATTTGATGAACTTAAATATCAAAATATGATATGTTTTGCTACTATAGATGAAGCAATTTGATTATGACATAGAAGACTAAGACATGCTAGTATAGATCTTTTGTCTAAGCTTTCTAAAAATGAATTAGTTAAAGGCTTACCTAGAACTAAATTTGTAAAAGACAAAATTTGTGATGCTTGCCAATTTGGAAAACAAATCAAATTATCTTTCAAAACTAAGGAAATTATTTGTACTTCTAGACCTCTAGAGCTCTTGCATATGGACCTTTTTAGCCCAAATGAAGTAGTTAGCCTAGGAGGCAAAACTTATGCTTTTGTAATTGTGGATGATTATTCAAGGTACTCTTGGGTACTATTCCTTTCCCACAAAAATGAAGCACCTTTATTATTTTAAAAGTTTTGCAAAAGAGTTCAAATGAAAAAGGTTATTCCATTAACAATATAAGAAGTGATAGAAGAGAAGAGTTCAAAAATAAAGAGCTTCAGTCATTTTGTGATGAGAAGGGTTTTAATCATAATTTTTCAGCTCCAAGAACTCCCCAACAAAATGGTGTAGTAGAAAAGAAAAATAAATCGCTTCAAGAAATGGTTAGAACCATGCTTAATGAAAACAAACTACTTAATTACTTTTGGGCTGAGGTCATTAACATTTCATGCTATGTAATCAACAAAGTAGTTTTAAGAAATAAATTGAATAAAATTCTTTATGAGCTTTAGAATGGAAGAATCCCCAATATAAGTTATTTTAAGGTGTTTGGATGTAAATGCTTCATACTAAATGATAAAAAAACATCTTAAGAAATTTGATGCAAAATCTGTAGAAAGGATCTTCCTAGGATACTCAATTAATAGCAAAGCTTATAGAGTGTTTAATAAAAAGACCTTAACTGTTGAATAATCAATTCATGTTGTGTTTGATGAATCAAATCCATTTATCAAGGCCAATAATGAACTTGATGATGAAATTGAAAACCTTCTTAAAGAAATATCTAATTTAGAAATCAATGAAATGAATAAAGATAATCAAGTAGATGAAGAAACACATGATAAATCCACTGAAATAAACAATGAGGAAGAAAATAGAGATGAAGAATCATATCAACTCCCTAAAGCTTGGAAATTAATAAAAGATCCTCCTAAAGACTTAATACTTGGTAATATGGAACAAGAGGTTAGAATAAGAAGAAATCTAATGAATCTTGCTTTCCTAAGTCAAATTGAACCTAAAAATGCCTTAGAAGCTATTGAAGATGAATCTTGGGGCATTGCTATTTAAAAAGAGTTAAATCAAAATTGATAGAAACCAAGTGTGGGATCCAGTACCTAAACCAAATGATAAATCTATAATTGGTACAAAATGGGTCTTCAGAAATAAAAATGATGAAAATTAAAATGTAATTAAAAACAAAGCAAGACTAGTAGCTCAAGGTTATAACCAAGAGGAGGGCATAGACTATGAAGAAACCTTTGCCCTGCTTGCAAGACTAGAAGCTATAAGAATGTTACTTGCATTTGCTAGTCATAAAGAATTTAAACTATTCCAAATGGATGTAAAAAGTGCATTTCTTAATGGTTATATTAATAAAGAAGTATATGTAAATCAAACCTCCTTGCTTTGAAAATCATAAATTTTCAAATCATGTATTTAAGCTAACAAAAGCCTTATATGAATTAAAGCAAGCTCCAAGAGCTTGATATGATAGGCTAAGTAGCTTCCTAATTAAAAATGGATTCACAAGAGGTAAAATTGATACAACCCTTTCCATAATGACCAAAAATGATGATATGCTAATAATTCAAATCTATGTAGATGATATCATATTTGGATCAACTAATGAATCTCTTTGTAAAATATTTGCTAAAACTATGCAAGATGAATTTGAAATGAGCATGATGGGAGAACTAACATTCTTCATAGGACTCCAAATTAAGCAAACTAAACAAGAAATATTTGTAAATCAAGCTAAATACACTAAAAAATTGCTTTAAAAGTTTGGAATGGAAAATTCTAAAGTAATGGATACTCCTTTGAGTTCATCAACAAAACTTGACAAAGATGAAAAAGACAAAAATATAGATGAAAAACTATATGGAGGCATGATTGGAAGTCTTTTGTATCTTACTGCAAGTAGACCTGATATTATGTTCAGTGTTTGCATTTGTGCAAGATTCCAATCATGTCCAAAAGAATCTCATATGATAGCTGTAAAAGAATCTTTAGATATTTGCTTGACACAATTGATTTAGGTCTATGGTATCCTAAAGACACAAATGTAGACCTAATTAGCTATTCAGATGCAGACTTTGCTGGATGCAAAGTGGATAGAAAGAGCACTAGTGGAACTTGTCACTTTCTAGGACATTCTCTTGTTTCATGGTTTAGTAAGAAACAAAATTCAGTGGCCTTATCCATAGCTGAGACTGAGTATATGACAGCTGGACATTGTTGTGCTCAAACTCTTTACATGAAACAATAGTTAGAAGGCTTCAAACTTTTTTATACTAAAATTCCTATTAACTGTGATAATACAAATGTTATCTGTATGACAAAATCTCATTCAACACACAAGAACTAAACATATAGAAATCAGATATCATTTTATAAGAGATTATGTACAAAATGGGTATGTTATTTTAGAGTTTGTAGATACAAACAATCAGCTTGCTGACATCTTCACAAAACCCCTTCAATATGATCGATCTAGTACATTGAGAAGAGAATTGAGAATGACAAGTCTAAATGAGCTTATCTAATCATATTTATGCCAAAATTTGTTCATAAATGAAAATCTATGAATTGATGTGTTTCATTGTTTGATCATGTTATGAGCTTAATTTGAATGATATATGATGTTATTGGATGCTTAAAAGAATCATTGGTTTCAAGAAAAATGTCTGCAAAAATAAAAAATCAATCAATTTTCAAATTCAGTACTGAATTCGGCGACGAATTCAGTCAAGGGTTTGATTTCGGCAACGAATCGTTGGGTAATTTGGAAACAGAATGTTTTCTGTACCCAATTCGGTGACAAATTTGGATGGATCATTCACTTCGTCAACGAAGTCAATCCGAAATTCAAAATAGTGAGTTTCCTGTCTTTAATTCGGCGACGAATTCAGGGCTAAAACCCCATTTCGGCGACGTATTGAGTCGTGGGTATAAATAAAAACCCCCAAATCCGTGTTTCTTTTCAAACCTAGATTTCCCTCCAGTTCCTATTCCATTGATCCAGCACCCAAATCCTTTTCAAAACTATCTCAAATCATTTCCCATCTTCTGAGAATGCCTCCCAAAACGAAGAATGCATCATTGGAACCTCCAAGGAAGAAGTCACGCACGGATAAAGGCAAGGAAGCAACCTCGGGTTCAGTTTCAGCTCCAGCAAAATTCAAAGACTCCAAGTATGAGAAGTTGTTCAAGGAGAAGTTTCTACCCCGTACCTCTCTATACAGTAAAGTAGTTAACTTCATAAACCTTGGAGCCCATGGGTTAGAACACATTAAAACCCCTTTTGTTGCCATTAAATGAGATTCCTTTCTAGAGTCCAATGAAATAATGTTTCCAGAATTGGTTAGGTCTTTCTATACCCATTTTCATTTTGACCAATCCAAATCACTAATCACATCCTTTGTTTTAGGCAAAAACATTTCTTTCCACCTCAATAATTTGCACACTATCTTAAGAATTCCTGAGTGCTCACTTCAAACCTTTGTGAATGGTCAATGGATCAAACATGAAGGCTTTGATGTGCATAAAACAAGACTTCACCACTCCTTTTCAACCCAATGTCAAAGACCTCACTTTGACTTCAAGACTGATCCATCATATTATAACCTATAATCTTGTCCCTAGGGCTGGTGGTAGAGAGTATCTCACCTTTTTTTGATGTCTTCCTGATGTGGTGCATCCTAACCTCCACACCTATTGATTTGTCGTACATCATTGTCCATTATATGGATGATGCATTTAAGAGAAAATCAGGGTGTCTCCCTTTTGGTCAAGCCTTGACCAAAATCTTTAGATACTTCCATGTCCCTCTATCCAGTTAGTCAGACTTTGTTATAGCTGATGATTCTTCCATTTATAGCAAAGCCACCATCCAAAGGATGGGCTATATTTGGAATGATGCTAAGAAGGAATGGACTCCCAAACCTTCTACCTCTCAGTCTTCCAGTTTTCCTCCCATTGACCTTTCAACTCCTACTCACTCCACTCCACCTCCAGCTTCAGACCCCATTCCATCATCTACTCCATCTATCCCTCCTACCTCCTTTACTCCTTTTGTCCTTCTTCATTAGCAGCAGCAGAGACAGTCACAGGAGATGATGTTCAGGCTGAGCAACAGCCAGCACCAGATTCAGTAGAGGTGCTAAAAGCAGTAGATCCAGGAGTTGAGTGGCCTGAGATCCATGTGGATATTGGTGAGTTTCCCGAGAGCTCTTATAGATAGGGGTCTCCTCACATTGAGGACCCTGGTCTTTTCTATGAGGCTCCTAGCAGGCTAGCTGCATCTGAAGAGTATGAGTGTCATGGCAGGCCAGATAGCCTCCATGGCTTCCAGTTTGGAGCAATTCCAGCTGGAGATGAGGATGAGCTAACTGAGATTTCAGGAAGAGATGAGAGCTTCCATGTTTTCTTTTATGGATGAGACTAGAGCTAGCATGGCTGCTATCCAGTCACAGACCAGGGAGTGCTTTCAGAGCCTCCAATCAGCTTCTTTAGAGAGATTTTCAGCTATAGAGTCTGGGATGATCAGCATCCCCAAGGAAGTGAAGAGCTTGTCCAAATCTATAGAACCAAGGTTGGCAGTGATTGAAGACTCCTTGGATGTAACCAAGAATAGGGTAGACTCAGCTCTATCCCTAATAGATAGAAAGTCTATAGATGCCTCTGAACAAAGTATTCAACTCAATGGTTTGATATCAGTCATGAAGAACAAGATTGAAGTGACAGAGAAGCATCTTAAGCATCAAAATCCAATCATTGATAAGATGTCCTCTCACCTTGGCCAACAGGCAAATATGATGATCCAAATGGCCAAGGAGGTGACTCAACTCAATCTTGAGATATCTAAAGTCAAGCAGCAATCCTTCCAAGTCTTTAAGTCCAAACCTCCCAAATCCTCCAAACTTCATTCCATTTCTCCTTCCAATGAAATTTCCAGTAGCAGCAGCTCTGGTGGAGATGGTGATGAAGTTGTAGAAGAAGAAGATGAGGTACAAGAAGTTCATGGAGATGAAGATGCAGGCTCATTAGAGACATCTTCAAGAAGGTTGTAGACCTCTTGAAGAAGCAGAAGAAAGATGGATAGTAGTCCATTTTGTTTTGTTTTTTTTTTGTCTTTTTGATGTTGCCATAGGGGGAGAAAAATGAATGTAATGAATTCATTATTTAAATCAAAACTCTTTATCTTTTAAGTGAAAATCAATTGAATGAATCATTTTTTTTGTATCTTTGGTAGTTTATCATACTATCTTACTTAGAATTTTCTTTATGGAACTTCTCTTGACTTACAAATTGATTAACTTATTATCATGAATGAATCTTCTTTAAGTAGCTTGAATTGTTCACTTGTGTTGCAAATTGAAAATCTTATAATTACCTTTGTGGAACTTCTCTTGGTATTAAAACATGGTGATATGTCTATTAAATCATCTAAAATATGCATCTAAGTGAAAATTTGTTACCTTCTTTATAAATGCATATGTTTAGGGGGAGCTAACCTCAAAGTTTTTATGAAAAATATAATCTGAGGGGGAGCTTTATCCCAATTCATTACATTATTATGTCATCTTCAAAAAGGGGGAGATTGTTAGCCTCAGGGTTACAACCATGGGTACCCCTATTAATTTTGATAATAACACAATAATGAAATGAATATCATGGTACTAATAATCCTAGTTAAGTGCTTGAATATTTCAGAATGCAAGATTCCTAGTACTCATGTCATGGCAAAAAGATGGAAATTATCCAAGAGGAAGTTCAAATCAAGTATAAACAATTGAAGATCCAAGATAAGACCATGGTCCAAGTCGGGTCCATTGAAGACAAAGACAAATATCAAGACCCAAGACAAGTCAAAGTAAACTCTCAAAAAGCTTCAAATGTAATTTTATTTTATTGAGAGTACCTAGGACTTATGTAAGAAGTCCTCAAAAGTTTGGTATGTTGAAAGCTCAAAGATCATAGATTGACCATAGGAGCCTAGGACACTTTTTGATAATTACTCTAAGGCCCTAAGGATTAATAAAATCATTTTAAAACATAGCTAATTGACCTAGGAAATCAATCCCATCTCTTTTTTGCCAGATCTAAGACAGAATTCAGAAAATCTATTATGAATTCGTCGACGAATTCAGAGAGCCTTCTAAATTCGGCGACGAATTAATGATAGGAAATATGAAATTGCTTACTGTCTTTAAAATTCGGTGACGAATTCAAGTGGGATCTCCACTTCGTCGACGAATTGAAGCCTGAAGCAAAACATTGTTATAACGGCTAGTTTTCAACGGCCTAAACCGCATTTAATGCTCATCAACGGCTATATTAGATCAAGTGCTATAAAAGGAGTTCATTTATGAACGAATACTAACTCTTGATCACTGTAATAACTCCTATTGATCACTCATTCATTGTCTTTGATTTCTCAACTCACTCACATACATAAAAGTCCCCAAATCTATCTTGAGCTCATTCAACTCCAATTTCTTTTGAGAGAATTTATTAGAAATTGTACTCCACTCTTATCCAGCTCATTCAAGGAGCTTTTATTTCGGATTTCCAAAGTCCGAGTTTTGGAACTCTAGGATGATCAGATTGTCTGACAACTCATGCTGCCCAACTTGCACGACACAGCCTCGATACACTTTGTCTGCATTAACCGACTTGCCGAGCGGAGTCGAAATGGAAAACTTCAGCTCCAGCTGGCTAGGTATAGAAGGAAACCCCTTCACAAAGCCAGGTGAAATGAAGGAATGTGTCGATTCAGTGTCAATCAACACCTGAGCTAAGCACTTGCTGACTAAGAGGGCGCCTGAACATTACACTTAACTACGTTAAGCAGAGCATAGAGACACGCATAACTTATAAGTAACATGTTCATACAAGCATGTATATACATCACATACAGTCCACATCTCATAAATTAAACAACTCGACTTAAGCGTACCTTGCACCACATCATCTGATGCATGTGCGTCCTGCTCGGTCATGGCGAAAACCTGACCCTGATTTGCCTGGCGAGGTGGTTGGGTGGGCCGTGGAGGCCTAGAAGCCTGTGAAGACCCCTGCTGTTCAGTCTGCCCAATTGGTATCGGATGCCCGGAGGCATGGCCAACAACTGCCTCTTCGGGTAATCCCTGATCACGTGGCCTTGCTCACCACAAAGGACGCACCCACCCAAGAGTTTACGACACTCTCTTGTCCTGTGCCTCTTGCCACATGTGGCACACTCATCAATGGAAAACGACGCTGAGGAAGCTAGCGGCGTATACCTAGGGGCCTGTGAAGTGGTAGAGTGAGGTGCTTGTGGGGCAAAAGGAGGCCTCTGAGCCTGCATAGGCTGAGAAGTCTGAAATGGAGCAATCTTGGCCCTCTTCTCAGGCGGTGCTGAGCCACTGGACTGTCCAATTGATAGGCCTCTTCCAAAGCCACTGTCCCTCCTCTTTAGAAACTCCGCAGAATTCTTCTCGGTGATCTTAGCCTTCCCCACAATATCCTTCCAGGTCTCTACTTGGAACATAGAAACCCGATCCCGGATAAAAGATCGCAACCCATCCTCAAACTTCCTGACTCGCATACTCTCAGTAGCGATCAAATGTGGAGCAAAGCTCAAAACTCGATGAACTTAGCCTCATACTCTGCTATGCTCGTCTCTCCCTGCTCGAGGAGCACAAACTCTCTCACCTTCTGCTCCTTGATAAATCTGGGGAAGTACTGCTCATAGAATACATCTAAGAACTCTCCCCATGTCCAGGGTACCCTTGCCTTAGTGACATCCCTCTGTCTCTGGGTAGCTCTCCACCAATGTTCGGCTTCACCTTCCATCATGAAGGAAGCCCACTCGATGCGCTGCTCATCAGTACAGTGAAGTGCCTTGAAGATCTTCTCCAGCTGCATGATCCATGTCTCTGCAACCAGGGGATCCAGAGTCCCATTAAAAGTAGGGGGCCGCGGTCTCCAGAAAGCCTTTAGTCCTGAGGTGAGATGCATCGGAAGAGGTGCAGGGATAGCAGCAGCAACAGCAGGCCTAGCTACAGTATGGCTAAGGTCTCTGCGATTGAACTTAAGGCCTAAGCAAAGTCGGACTGCTCATAGTCAACCGAAATCTCTCCCTCAGACCTTCTGGTCTGGTAGCCTCTACTTCATGCGCCACGTCTCATGATCGAATCCTGAGAGTAATGGCACAACAATTGTTAGATTTCGAATCAAGCTTATCAAATAGTGAAATTCAATGAGCATTTAGTGCCTATACAGTGCATCGTATACATAAGGGTATACACATAAAAGCATATGCATACTATTGTGTCCTAGCAAAGCTACGTTCTCACAGTCTCATATTTCAACATTCATCTGAGTTCTAAGTTCAACTTAAAGAACACCTTAGCCCTACAACCTAACTTCCGCATAGAGGACAACCGAGCCTGAGGGAACTAATCCCTAGGCTCTGATACCAAGTCTGTTGTTACCTAAAATATCCCCTAGGAGTTGGGGATACTTTAGCTCGTGACTTATCATATCAAATCACACCATCCTATGAAAGTACACAAGGTATATAACATATAGCGGGAAAAAAATGGAAGCAATTTATAATAAAACACTCCTATCATTAGGTTCAAGTTTGAACCAACAGAACATAGCAAAATATGAAGTGGACAAGTCCCACTCTCAACATATACAAAATCTCCTCTCCTATCTCTCAGTAATAGTCTAGATATGGCCACCTATCTAATGCTCCATCATCTTGATGATGGTCCATAGTGGGCTCCGGCTCAGAGTATTCCTCCTCTACCTAAGGCTTAGGAGCATACGCGTCATAAGAACCTGCCGAAGTCAATAATTTGGCTGAGCATGAAATACTCAGTCATATACAAACTACTAGCTAGCAATGAATAATATCATGTGAATAATATCATGAACATGCAAAAGCATAGAGCATAGGATCCTTGAAAGTAGTTTCCTAAAACCATTTCCTTGATAGTGTTCATGTGAAATCAAACCATGTAAATCTTGTGAAGTCGTGATAATCAAGGTCTTGTGAGTTCTTGTGAATTCTTGCAATAGTTGAAATTCTTTGCGAGCATGCGAGATCTGAATAAGCATGAATTTCTTGTGAACATGTGAGCTTGTGAGACATGACTTCTTATGAGTTCATGTATACTGGGATTCCTTGTGAGCTTTGAAACGATCTTAGAATACCAACCCAAAGTTTAACCTTGTCAAATACCAACCCACTGTTTGGCTTCATCCTTATGAATTTGTGAGATTTCTTTAAGTAAAAACCTTGCTTATGAACTTTATAAAACACCTTTCTTGTGAGAAATCATCGAATCATGCTAGACTTGTGAACCTAGAGTGCATAGAGTACTTATGAACATCATGGTAGACTTTGAAAACTTATAAACATGGAATTATATTCATAGAAATTCAATAGTAGTGATAGTTTACATCCCATGTAGAAATCATCATCCAATTCATCCAAGAAACATATTGTGCAACATAGTTTTCTTAAAAAGAATCGCACAAGGGTAGATAGTAGAGTGTATCTACCTCTCTAGATCAACTCTTTGATCTAAAACCCAAACTCCTTTTCCTTCTTCCTCTTTCTTCTCTTCTCTTTCTCTTTCTCTTTCTCTCTTTTTCTCTTTTCTTAGAGCTTTAGGGTTTTTAAAACCCTAATGCACGAATTTGGGTCTTTATAGACCCAATTGGATTGTGAGGAAACACCCAAAAGGCTCCCAATGGAATAATAGGTCGGCCAAAGGCAAAACAGCCCAGACTGGCCGACCGGTAGGGACTATCGGTCGACCGGTCAAAAAGACCCTCTCTGTCTAAAAACCCCATTCAAATTTTTACCCATTTAGTCGATTGGGAAGGACTATCGGTCGATCGATTGCTGTTCGGTTGACCTGTAGCAAAATCGGTCGACTGGTTTTGCCTGTTTTTCCTTTCTTTTCCATTTTCCATACTTAGAGTATCCTGCATACTCTTAGCTTGAACTCGTAGCTCACCTAGGGTCCTCATACCTTTGCTCTAATCACCTACAACTCTCATCACAAACCATACTTAGGATTTTACCAAAAATCCTCATTCCATAAATAGAATACCAAGGTCACATGGAAGACCTTGGCTCGATGTATCTAGTGCAAAAGCACTATTCAGAACACTATTCACCTGCTATGAATAGGAGATCCGGGGTTCTACAGACTGAGCACAAGATTGTTGAGAGATGGTATTCTCTAAGGCCTTCCAAATGGCTTGAGAAGATGACAAACCCACTTTGTGGGTGAACACGCTTTTGGTTAAAGTCGCATTTAACCAATTGAGAATAAATTGATCAGTTCTCCTCCAAAAATGGTAAGAGGGATTCGGTTGATCATCCAGAAAGGGCGATGAGGTTTGACATATACTTCTAACAACATATCCAAAGAGATCTTGAGAGATCAAAATTGGCGTGAGCTAACTGTGCCATAAGAGATAGTGCGATCCATCGAGTTTGATGGATATGAAATGATTTATGTTGGTAATGTTTAATGACAATGGGTAATTTCCTTCTTTGAAAATTTTCTATATTGGATGTGGGAGACGCCATTGATGAGGTTGAAGAGGAATAGCTTGAGCTAGAAGAGCTCTGATATCATTAAGTATTATGAAGTTTGATGAAATCCAGATCTTTTGTATTCTCAAATATGTAGAGTTTGTGTTACACTTGGTTACAATCGTGAGTCTTGAATCTTGAGGGCTCAATTACAATAGATACATCCAAAATTTGATAAGCACCATCAGTTTGGATGGTGATGAGATTGGAATGCCAAGAATCCTACTCCTACTCTCATGGGATTCTAATAACAAGTTGATTGAAAATCAGAGCATATATAACTAGAGAATTGATAATAAAAAATCAAAGATCTTAAGTGATTATTGCTTATATGTTATATTTATATTCTACATGAGTTGTGATGCACTAATAGTATGTTTGGTAATAGATAAAAGAAAGTACGTATTTGAGGTGCATTTGCATCATGTTAAAAAAATGACACAACTTACATGAAATCCAAGCTAGAAATATGGATATATTAAGAAATGACGATTTTTTAATATAAAATTTTCAAAAGCTGACCAAAATGGCAATAAACTGTCTAGTCGCTTTAGCAAAATAAGTTCTATTTCGAAAAGTAAAGTTCGCTTTTTGAATAGAGAAAATGTCTAATGTCTAAAACTATAGCTTCCAAACAGACATTTATCAAATGGTTTTGTTTCGATCTTAGCTCTAATTTTTAAACATTGAAGAGGTCCACAATTGAGTTACATTAGTCATTTTTCTTCTGCCTTTTCTTTTACCGTCACCCCTTACCATAGCGTCATCTGTAATCTCCCCTCATTCCTCATCTCATCAATTGAACATCACCGAATTCCTCTCTGTTAAACTCGATGGCCTTAAGTACCTCTTGTGGAAAAGCGAGCTCTACCCTATCCTAATCTCTCAAGACCTCTTCAGTTATATAGATGGTACAGTCTCAACACCTCCTACACTCCTTGATGATGGGCATGCCGAATCCAACATATCTGCATTGGCATCACTCTAATAATTATGTCATCGATCAGTTGCCTTAATGCCACTTTAACTAAAGGCGTACTATCTAAACAGCCTTCCTCAATAATTCTCAAGAGATATGGAACATTCTCTGCATCATCCTTCACTCACCAATCCCAAGTTCACATGATGCACTGGCGGCTTCAGCTATGGCCCTCATGGCCCATATTTTTTAAGGTTTTTATAATCTGTCTGAAAGCATCATGGAAATTCATTTTGGAAGGAAGGCATCATCAAGGCGCCGATCGCCTTGAGACCTCAGCGACAACATAGTAGAAACGAAGAAACCCGCGAAGCTCACTCCCCCTCCAACGACATGTCAGTTAGGTGATGGGAAGAAACCGGTTACAGTTGAAGCGGATAAATCTTAAAAGGACACTCCAAAAAAAGTGTTTCAATTTAGGAAAGTTGCAAAGCACCTGCTCTTTCTCTAACGACATCATTGAAGATTTGTTTAAAGATCTCCTCAAGAAAAGCCTGATCACAGTCGCTAAGTATCAAAGCCAAATGAGGTTGAAAGGATCGAGGAACATAAATATTATCGATACCATCGCATATCTTTCACATACTAAATGTGTAACGACCCAGAATTTTAATAGAATAAAATTGAACGTTTATGGATCCTTAACTGAGGTTGATTAGTTAAGTATTTGTTAAATTTGTGGAAAATCAGGTTTGAAGGCGAGGAGCTTCACCTTGGGCGTTGATCTTTTTCCCGAAAGTGTTGGCAGTGTCCGTTTTGCCCCTAGATGTCTCGAAAAGCGCAAAAGAAGTAAAATCCTTCTCCATCTCTTCTCTTTTCCCTTATTTAAGCTACTTTATTTATGTGGAATAGTTTGGTGATATTATGTGTGGATGGAAAAAGGTCGGAGACCTTATGAATGATGTATGAATGGGATGGATGAGAGTAAAAATGGAGCAGAGGGACAGAGCCCTCGGTTTCGGGCTGTTTCTAGCTCGGAATTTAGGCTCAGTGTGATTTGCGATAAAACGCAGGGGAAGTGCAATCGATCGCAGGAAGTTATGAGCGCCTGACTGGGCTTCTATATGTGATGTGATTTTGACATTGTAAGGCAATGGTAGGGTCCATTGGCCTGGTTAAGTTCCCTATCGGAACTACTCTTGTATGATGTGATGTTTGTTTTAAGGCAATGGTAGGTCAATTGGCCTGGTTAAGTTTCCTATCGGAACGAATCTGATATGATGTGATGTTTTAAAGGCAATGGTAGGGTCCATTGGCCTAGTAAAAGTCCTACCTCGGGACAACCTTTGTGTATGATGTGATGTTGTTGGGACATGGTAAGTTGATGGAATGGTCCATCGGCCGGGTAACGTTCCACACCGGAACGGTATACCCTAGGACTTGGTCCACGCAGTGTAGTCAAGGCGGCTAGGCGATGCCTAGGCGATTTGGCCTATCCAGGCGAAGCGTGGCCTAGGCGACAAAAATTAATTAAAGTTATATATATATATATATATATACCTATTACATAAAGATAGATATATAATTAACTTGAAGTTACAAACCTAATTTATAACACTTTAGGTAGTGTCTTAAACTTGATAAATATAGATATTAAGAGAGAACACCATACACAAAAGATCACCACCAACCAAAAGTTCATATATCAATCATCATTCATCTTGACGAACAAATAGTTCGCATATCAATCACTATTCGTGAACAACCAATGCCACTAATAAAAAATAACTGTGTCCACTCTCCACAATTCCACATCTCACAAAAAACTATACATAAAAATATATTGTAATCACTCGTCATCCTCATCAAGCAACGAATGTAATAGAGCTTCGTCCTCTATCTCATCGTCACCCACATCTGAATCATTATCTGCTTCCTCGATATATTGTTCTTCTCTATCCATTTCATCTTACTCAAACAGTGGCTCATCATCAACATCTCTTTGTGATCTTGACCTAGTAGGCCTCTCACAACGTTCATTTGCACCAGAAGCCTCTGCAACTTGGTTCTATGTCAAATCATCATTCTCATGCACTAGTTGCTCTTGCATACTTCCCATGAACCACTTATTATAGTCATCAATGTCACGTAATGTGATAGGGTCTAAGGAATTCCTTGATTTGAACCGCTCTACCAATTTTTGATTATAACGAACATATACCAAATCATTCAACTTCTGTTGCTCTAATCTGTTTCTCTTTTTTGTATATATCTGTAAAACATAAATTTATACCATAAATTAGAAT
This sequence comes from Tetracentron sinense, assembly GCA_015143295.1. NCBI lineage: Eukaryota > Viridiplantae > Streptophyta > Magnoliopsida > Trochodendrales > Trochodendraceae > Tetracentron > Tetracentron sinense. The sequence continues at coordinate 20,147,819 of CM026574.1, forward strand.
CTAAAAATTAAGTAAATTATAAACAGTGAAAAATGAAACACTTAATACAAATAAAAACAACTTACATGTTCAAATACACTCCAATTTCGCTCACAACCACTTGCACTGCAAGTCAAGCTAAGGATTCGACAAGCTAGTGCTTGTAAGTAAGGAGTTGAAGCCCCATAGTTACTCCACCATTCAGCTATATGATAAAAAAAAAAAATATTAAAACATCATATCATACTATTAAAATTTTCATAAATAAAAAATTTGAATTTTTAATTGAGTAATAACCTGGTGGTAGTGTATCCCTCTGCCGGATTGCCATGGTTCACCCAAATATGCCTTCAGCATTCTTATACTGTATCAATTCTCTACTTATCTTTTCTTGTATCTCCAATTCCGGAACTAGCCTCTCAATGACATCGTATAAGCCTCACATAACCTCTTCACAAGATCCAATCTGTCTATTTTTATAAAAGAACTCCGGATTGAGGTAATATCCGGCTGCATGAAGAGGTTGATGGAGTTGTGCATTCCATCTTTTATCAACAATATCCCATACCAGCTTGTACCTATATTAATTAAATTGATCATATCAATAGAACACTTTGAAGAATCAACTATCAAAGTAACATAACTTATTACTTATATAATGAAATTAATTACTTACCTCCGCACATTCCTTTGGCCACCAAGTGCTTCTTTGATTGCTTCCTTAGCTTTGTCCATAGCCTCATAAATATACCCCATAGGGGGTATTTTCTCTCCGTCAACCAATCTTAGGACACAAACAAGTGGAGCTGTGATCTTCATTGCATATATTACGCCCTTCCAAAAAGAAGTAGATAAAACAGTCTCCATTGCCTTTTTCCCCTTCCCGTCATGAGGCCATTTGGATTTATTCTATTCATCACAAGTGAATACTTTCCTTAAAGCATCTTTTTTCTTGTAAATGCTTTGTAAAGTAAGAAAAGATGTTGCAAATCTTGTGACTGCCGGGCGAATAAGATCACTATTTTTAGTGTGAGTTCTCATCAAATTCAACACGAACCTGTGATTATATATGAAACCACTCAGACTAATTGCTTTCTCCAATAACCCTTTTACTCTAGGAAGTTCGCCAATGTCCTCCAACATTAAGTCAACACAATGAGTCACACAAGGTGTCCAATAAAGATGACGCCGCTTTTCCATCAATAATCTCCCAGCAAATACATATGTAGAAGCATTATCAGTAATAACTTGTACCACATTTCGCTCGCCAACTTTCTCTACATATGAATCCAGTAGCTCAAAAAGTTTTTGTCCAGTCTTCGCATACGAGGAAACATCTACAGACTCCAAGAAAACAGTACCAGAAGGACTATTCACTAAAAAATTTATCAAAGTTCTATTCCTCCTATCTGTCCAACCGTCAGACATAATACTGCAACCAGAGATACCCCATGACTCTCTAATAGGTTGCAATAATTCATTGGTGTATGCAACCTCTTTCTTAAGCAATGGCACCCTCGCCTCATGATAACTTGGCGCCTTCATTCCAGGTCCAAATTGGCCCATTGCTTCAACCGTTATCTTGAAGCTCTTTAACCGCAGAGTATTGAATGGAATCCCTGCTTGATAGAGCCAACGTACAATATATTGGCATACTTTCTCTCGCTCGGTCTTCTTAGTTACACTCTCAAGTGTGGTTTGCTTTACTTTCTTCTTCTTGTAATCCTTAGGATTTGACATTAAAAAACTATCCATTGGACCATTCCTCTTAGGAGGCCTTGCCCCTCTACCTTCTCTTAGATTTTCGGCTTCGGGTTCTTCCTTATCTTCTTCCAAATAAATTTCATTTTTCTCTACAATTTTGGAGGAAGCCACTTCACTTGCACTCTTCTTATTTTTAGCTAGATAAGCTCGAATCTCATCCTTTACGGCTTCTGGACATTTATCACATTTGATTACAATCCCTCCAAATTGAGCAAGATGTATCTTTATCCGGTAGATGCCACCTTTGTAAGTGGTGTGACAAAAATTACAGGTAACTGCATTTTTTTCCTTTGGGTCTTTCAAGTAAACATACTTCCACCCTATGTCTTTTGATTTCACTTGAAAAGCTATAGATTTAGACGTCATCTTTCGGGAATGATCTAATAACAAAGTCAATATTAGATAAACATTTGAATAATTGAAATATATGAACTAATAAATAATAAATAATTTTAATTTTAAATATTGTTCTATTGTTATACTGTCTTAAATAATTTCAATAATAAATAATAAATAATTAATTTCAATAATAAAATAATTGAAAAATTATGTAACAACCAATGCAAAGAATGCAACAACCAAAGCAGTGAAAGCACTAGTCACTAGAAAGCAATCCCATAAGAGGATGAAAAAGTGAGAAATTATTTTATTAGCATAAAATAATACTAAAATAATGGATGCAGTGGGACCAGGGGCGATCTCTATGACTCTAACAGAGATGAGTTCACATTTCTAATAGAGATCAATTCACAATCAATTGTGATTGAATTCAGAGAGTTCAATCACAATTGAGTTCAATCGCAATTGATTGTGAACTGATCTCTCTTAACAGTATTCAATTGATTGTGAGCCAGCTCTACACAAGGGATAGAGTGGGTCTGTCAAAAGAAAAGGGGCACGGGTCCATCTAAAACAACGGAACACAGTTGGCTGTGAAATTGACAGAATCTGGGAAAAAAAATTAGAAAGGGGACACAGTGTGGGTCCATGTGGAGATGTTATCTCAAAAGGTTAAAAGGAGAGTGCTATCTCCAGTCGCATTCACTCCAAAGGTTTCCAGAGACGCAAGGAAAGCCGTAACACGTGGACATGTTTGATTTTTTAATATATAAAAAAAAAAAAAAAACCAGTGACATTTAAGCCACCAAGTTGCGCCTGTGGAAGACGTGCAACTAGGGCTAACAAAACCCCAAAAGCAGAGTTTATATTATATAGGGAAAACAAAATAAAGTGAGAAGTGAGAGAGAGAGAGAGAGAGCGAAGCAAGAATGCTACACTGAACACGAAGGAGAGCATACCGAAAGAGTGCGGAAGAGGGTGGGATGGTAGATCTTTTGGCAAACTGCAAGAGGGAGCAGACTGCAAGAGGGACAAATCGGTACCCCTTTTCTTCCCTTTCTTCTTCTTCTTTTTTCTTCTTCTTCTTCTTCTTCTGGTTCTTCTTCTTCGGTTCTGCCGTTTGGGTTTTTATTTTTCTTCCCTTTCTTCCCTTTTTTCTTCTTCTTCTTCTTTCTTCTTCTTCTGGTTCTTCTTCAGTTCTGCCGTTTGGGTTTTTATTTTTCCTTAAACAAAAAAAAGCCCTAAAAAGAAAATAGAAAGAGTAATTTATATCTAAAACCTAATTAGTGATTAAGTAAATTAATTAAGTATATTAATTTTTAATTTTTTTAGTTTGTTTTGATAATTCATTAGTTTGGGTTGTATACGGTATATAAGCCTCAAACAAAACACTTGTTTTGGTTTGACGAGCCAGGTGACGCCCAAACCGAAACGACTAGGCGTATAGGTCGTCGCCCAGTCGACCGCACTAAGTACCCACGACCGACTAAGCTCCCGCCCAGGCGGTTACCCTTCCAAAACGACTAGGCGGTCGCCTATGTGAAGGGCTTTGACTTCACTGGGTCCACGGGCGTGAGGCCTTATTCAAGCAGGGCCTGAATAATTGGGGATTTCCTATAATTAGAAAACCTAACCTACGTGAAATGTTGTCTGTGGTCCCTCTTTGGCTAGGTTCGGAGAGGCGGTATCTATTATGAGCCCGGGTTCCTCTGTGATTGATAGTCGGGAGAGTTAGGACGGCATTGGACTATGAGCTCAAGGTTAGATTGGGCTCTATGGACCCAGGGATGTATTGAGTTTACGAACTCAATGATGTTACCTTGAGGGGGCATTGGCCTGTGTCGGCAGGTATGAACCCAACAGAGGTTGTGATGATATATGATGGTAGCTGTCAGAGGTGTTGTGCCTGACAGGATTTGATGTCAGGTGTTGTGCCTGACAGAGGTTAATGTCAGATGTGTTTTGCCTGACAGGATTTGATGTCAGAGGTGTTGTGCCTGACAGGATTTGATGTCAGAGGTGTTATGCCTGACAGAGGTTAATGTCAGATGTATTTTGCCTGACAGAATTTGATGTCAGAGGTGTTGTGCCTGACAGGATTTGATGTCAAAGGTGTTTCCTGGTTATTAGATGAGTGTTCCTGGCATGTCAGATGTGTTATTCCCGGCAGGTCAGATGTGTTCCTGGTAATCAGAAGTGTTTCCTGACAAGGGTGTTATGTTAGAGGTGTTATGCCTGACAGAGTGATATGTCAGATGTGTACCTGATAGACAGGTGTTTCCTAATGGTCAGGTGTTTCCTGTTAGTCAGAGGTGCATTCCTGACTTGTCAGATGAGTTTCATTTTCTTGACAGGTTGGATGGGTTTTCTGGCTATCAGATGTGTATCCTGGCTGATCAAATGTGTATCCTGACAATCAGATGTGTTTCCTGACAAATGTGGTTGTGTGTGTTGGTGTTCCCACGAAGGAAAAAATAGAAAGTAATATGTCAGAGGTGTTGTGCCTGACAGGATTTGATGTCAGAGGTGTATCCTGGTTATTAGATGAGTGTTCCTGGCATGTTAGATGTGTATCCTGGCTGATCAGATGTGTATCCTGGCAATCAGATGTGTTTCCTGACAAATGTGGTTGTGTGTGTGTCGGTGTTCCCATAGAGGGAAAATATAAAGTAGGTGTCAGAGGTGTGGTTCTTGACAGAGTGTGATATGTCAGAGGTGTTGTTCCTAACAGAGTATAATGTGTTAGAAGTATTGTTCCTGGCAGTTATCGGGTGAAGACTCGGGTTATGTGTAGAATATGATGATTTAAGGATCAATTGGGTCGACATACCCAATGATTGGTTATAATCGGGAAAAGTCCCGATTGGTTGATAATTGAGTTTGTGGACTCATGGATAGAGGTTGTACACAGGCGAAGGCCCAGTTGATCGAGTCTATGGACTCAAGGATAAAGCGTGAGCGGTTATTTGAAACGGTAACTTGGTGTCGTGGACAATCACTGGATGAATTTGACAACTTGGAGGTTGAGAACCTCGAATAGAGTGAATTAGCCCTGAGTGACCTCGGGTCACGAATTACGATATTATTATTCTACATATTAGTATAATATGAGAATTGTATTGTACTACAATATCATTATTGATGAATGTTATTATGTGGAAAATAGTTTAGATGGGCTGTGGATTTTGCTGGGCTCTATGGCTCACATCTCATTTTATGTCTTCAGATTTTGAAGCGGTTACCGATTGACAAGGAGTTACACTTTAGAGTCTGGAGGTATATCGGTACAGGTTTGGCTCCAAAAGTAAAGACTACTGTAGCTAGTGAGGTAAAACATTTGCTTATGATGGGTTATTGTGATGACCAATTGTTATTGCTTATATAAGCTCATAAGAAAAGTTCAAAATTCCCGTATTTTTGCGGGTAAAGTCTTCCGCATGCGGGGTTATGACGAACGGTCATGCGTCTCGGAACTTGATTCTTTAGGCGCGGGTTCGGGGCGTCATAAAATGACTTCTTTGTGTTTAAAGATCAAATTCAGTGACTCTTAAACAGCATGATCATCGTCACTGCCATAAATGAAGCTGAAGCTACATCAGTTAAACAGTCTTTACTTCAAAATCTGTAATTTAGGGCAAAACTATCACTCCAAATCCCAAACTCTATAACCCGAACCATGATCCATGACTCATGGCCTGACTTGAGCTTCAGGACAATAGGGCATTAGAAAAAGATAAGGTCATCTTAACACAAAACTAAATTAGTCTGAAAGTCATTCAATATATGATTTCTTTGACTTTAATGAGGATAAGAATATTTGACACCTCGATATTCAAAAATATTATATGTCACTGAGCTCAACTCCGGTTTCAATGAATAATAACTTTCTAGGAAGCTAACTCGACTACCTCTTACATAAAAATATGAGTTGATCAAAAACTAGAAATTTTCTACATAAAATAATAGGCTTAATAAGGTTATACCATCAAAACTGAATTCAGATAACAGGGACCTTTCTGATTTCTGGAATTTATCTAAGATTCAATTCTTATCATGAATTTATGAAGTATATATTTGTTAAATGTGGATTCGAAGCAGAGAATGATAAAAAATTATATATACTCAAATTAAAAAAATTTACAACTGAAATAATGATAAATATGTTGATATATGTAATATCAAGGTATATTTGTAAAAGGGTATTTATGTAGTAGGGCTTTCTTTCCCTTACTAAACAATTTTACCTAATCTCTCTTCTTCCTGTCTTCTCTCTTTTCTCTTCTCTAAACCCTAAATTCTATAAACCTAATCTCTAACTTGGTATCAGAGTTTAGTTGAAGGAAGACAGAGGTTGATTAAAGAAGAAACAATCACCGCAAGAAATAGAGAGTTTAGAGTCGCTACCTATTCATTCAGAAGGGATAAGTCCCCGGAGTTTGGATAAGGTCTTGGTCTATGATTTGAGATTAGGGTAAAAAGTTCGGTTAAGTCCAGGGAAGGTGTTAGGCACCCCGAGGCTTTCATTTTACAACAGTTCCCTACTCCCTAGGTTTAAGCTAATTAATGTCAGATTTTGTTAAAATGCCTAAGTGTGTAAGATAAGCCTAATTTAAAAAAGAAAAGATAACTAGGGTCGAACCCGGGTTGGGTTGCCTACGTACTCACATTGGGGTGAGATCAGATTGAGCGTAGTTCTGACACATAAACCCGTGCCAAGGCTAGAGGGGTGTGTGTGTGTGCACCAAGGGTGGCTAATGGGCTAGGCCGGTAGATTAGGGTTAAGTTGACCGGGGTTGGTCAAGTGCAAGATATTGGACCCGGTAGGCTAAGGGATAAGTTTGGTAGACTAGGGAAGAGGCCCGGTAAGTCAAGAGAGAAGCCCGGTAGGCTAAGGCAAAGTTTGACCGAGGTTAGGGTTGCTAACCGGGGTTAGGTCAAACTAACCATGGTTAGGATTGTTAACCATAGTTAAAGGAGGTATGGTCAAGTCCGGTAGGCTGAGATTGGGCCCGGTAGGCCAAGGGTGAGCCCGGTAGGCCAAAGAGTGTTAACCAAGGGTTAGGGTTGCTAACTGGGGTTAAAAAGAAAGGCTAACCATAGTTAGGGCTACTAACTATGGTAAAAAGGTCCAGTAACAGTATTTGTGGTCTTTTTGTATTTTTTGAATGTTTTTTAGGATTTTTTCAGATTTTTTATGGGTTAAGGGAGTGCTTAGCCATAGTTTAAATGGTAGGTCACCATAGTTAAATGGTCAAAGCAGGACATTTTTGGACATCTCAAAATATTTATGAAATTTTGAGCATTTTTCCAAAATTTTCATGGTCAAGGATTATTTAACCATGGTTAAAGGTTAACCAAAGGTGAGTTTAACCATAGTTAATGGTCCAGAAAGGTCAAGGTGGGCCCAGGAGCATGACAAGGCCTAGATTGGCCTCCTACCTAGTCTGGGCCCTGTGCAAAGCCTAGAAAAACTGAAGACCAGAAATGGAGGTAAATGGATTACCTTCATTTTCAGTTTCCAACTAACCCTGTTTTGCTGGTCTGTAACTGGGGTTAGGGTTGATCACTCAAGGTTCTGAGACTTGAAGTCCAGGGAAGACCTTGGGACTTTGGTGGGCCCAGGAGGAGGTCAGGCATAGGCCCCATAGTGGGTCAAAGGTGCACTGTTTGACAATCTGAAATGGCAGTAGATGGACTACCGCCATTAAGTTGACCTGGGTTTAAGGTCACGGTAACCAGGGTTAAGGGGGTGGTTAAGAACTTAAAGGACCAGGGAAGGTAGCTAGGGGTCTGAAGGTTTTGATCATGGCCCTGGACTGGACCAGGGCCCAACCTGACCATGGTTAAGAGACTGTAAAGAGAAAGGTCTGAAGATGGTTGTAGTTTTTCTACCGCCATTATCTAGTTTCTCCAAAAATCGATGTTTCTCCCCTCTGGACAGGACTAGGGTAGTTCCAAGGGTCCCTAATGGTCTAAGGGACCCCTATAACATACAGGGAGACTGCCATGCCAATGGGGGTGTTGCACTCAAGTTGATCACCTCAAGGGAGTTCCCCCATGCCTATAGTTAAGGCAGGGGGACCCCTATCCTTGGCTAAACAGTATGTAAATGTAAATGACAGAAGCAAAGGACCCCCTGGAGTAGGACCAAGAGGTCTTACAACGTTTCATAGCAAAATAAATAAAAGGGTAGGGGAGCTACCCTCTTAGCTTGACTGGCAAGGTGGCGCTGCTGTGGTGGTGCGGCTATAATGATGGAGCCTGAGAAGGGCCTGGGTCGACTTGGGGTTGCACCAAGAGGGGTGGAATAAGGCTGGCCGAAGTGAGGCAAAGGTTCTTTGTGGAGTTTTTAAAAATGGTTTGAACACTAAGGATGTTGGGGTATTTATATGGTAAGGGGTAGGCCTTGGGAGTGTTTAGGGTATTACTAGGGTGGCCAAGAAGGTGCTGATATGCGATCTGCAAGTTTCAGGTAATGGCGGTAATCGAATTAGTGTCATCCCCCAGCTAGGTGAAATGCGTAATGGCGGTAATTGGATTACCGCCATTTAGGGATTTTACCAGTTTAGGCCCAACCCCCACACACTTGGGCTGTAAGTCACTATAGCTTTGCCGTATTAGGGAATGACGGTAAAGTTATTACCGCCATTCCTGGATTTCAAATTTTAGGGCATGTGGGCCCCACACCAACGGTCCCTAGGGTACGTGGGCCCCTGTTTGGACCCACAAGATTGTTCCAGTTGGTTTTGGGGCTTTTTGGGCCTAAGGTGGGCTTGGGTGGACCCTAGGGTTTAACCACGGTTTACCTAGGGTTAGTCTAGGGTTTAGGGTATTACCTAAGGCTTTACTAGGTTTTAGGGTTTTACCTAGGGTTTTGCTGGGGGTAACCATGGTTAAAAATGTTAACCATGGTTAAAGTTAAGGTGTAAAAATTTGGTACTTACAGCTGTCCCTCTTTGTCGGAAAGTGCCAAGTTGGCAATTGAACGGCAGAGACTGAAATCATCCTATTTTTACATCAAGATTGAGTTTTATGGAATGATAATATGCATACATGTTGTGCAAGTGGTGCAAAGAAGTGGTGTGGCCACTGCTGGGGAATAGCGAGTAGCTGGGGAAGAAAAAGGATGCAGGGACGGCACAGCTTGGAGGCGCTAGCCAGAAGAAGGTGTCGCTCGGAAGCGGTAACCGGATTGATTGAAGCAGTGTTTCCGGGCAGGGATTAACCAAATCGATTGGGGGACACACACGGGATGTCGGAGGGAGACACACGAGGTATTGGACATGCGGGTGTCGGCATGTTGACTTGGTGTCAATGGAGACCTGGGATATCGAGGACACACGGAGTGTCGAAAGGAGATATGCGGTGAGTGTCGGCGTGTCGACAAGATATGTTTTTGTCGATGGAGACTCAATGATGTCGAGATCACACGGGGGTGTTGGACATGTGAGGTGTCGGCATGTTGACTTGGTGTCAATGGAGACTTGGGATGTTGAGGACACACGGGGAGTCGAAAGGGGACATGTGGTGAGTGTTGGCGTGTCGACAAGATATCTTTTTGTCGATAGAGACTTGATGTCGAGATCACATAGGGGTGTCTCTAGGGAGATATGCGGTGAGTGTCGGCAGGTTGACAAGGTATGTTTTTGTTAATGGGGACTCGATGATGTCAGGGACAGGCGATGTGTCGGTATGTTTACTTAGCGTCAATGGAGACCTGGGCTATCAAGGACACACGGGGGTGTCGGGTGATGTACACTATTAAGGCACGCTAGATGTTAAGAGAGTTGAGGCATGTCCAGGAGACACTAGCCGGATTGCTGTTGGTATGGCCGAGAGGCGCTGAAGTTTGATCATGTTGGATGATGCTGAAATGCTCGGTCATGGAGGGTGTGACACTATGCAGATTGATGTCATGTAGGAGATTTCTTTCCCTCACTAAGCAATTTACCCAAATCTCTCTAAACCCCAAATCTTTTAAATCCAATCTCCAACTAAATGTAGACCCTTTTGCATAAAGAAAATCCTAATAGTTTTAACTCTCTTCATTGATAAGCCCGTCTTAATTAAAATACAATAGAAGACAACATCAGATTAAAGGGGTTTGAAAGCTAGTTGTTTCTGCATATTGCAAATGTTAAAAATTACACTTATATATAAAATATTTGAAAACATTAGACTACAATTTGAGTCTTCTCAATTTTAAATTATTGACAGGAAAAACAAGTCTCAAAATAATTATATAAAAACTATCAAATCAAACTTTTTATATCGTAATTTTGTAGAGGCTTTCTCACCAGTTAAAGAAGTACGTGCAAATTTACGTATTTTTATGAGCACAGGAGAATGCATTTTGAATATTCTCTCATCGCTATTCCCAAAATTTCAAAACATTGACAGTATTGAATTAATTTGAATGAAACTATCTAAACATTAGATCTTATCCTAATACTTCTCATATTTCATTAAGAACATCAAATCAACTATTCATGTTCAAAAAATAAATTTGCTTTAAAGATTCATATATATGTCATTTACCAATCCTGATGAAAATAAAAACAAATTACTAAAACATATCTCATTAACTCCATCATTTCATTAATTAAAAGTACCAAATAAATCTTTTGGTATTTTCTTCCCTTCTTATTGCCAAGTACTCCAAACCTGAAAGCATTGACATAAAAACTCAGATGAGCTATGAAACTCAATAGTAAATCTCATTCTACTTTATTATTATTATTATTATTATTAATGTATAATATAGAGCACATTCATACATGCGGTTAACACAAGATAGGTGTAAAGCATGAAAGAATCATATTCTAAAATTATGAACTGTTCGGCTGATTTCTCCCAACTCTTGGGCATCCCAACTAAGATATCTTCTCTAATGGCTTTAAGGCCTTTTACCCAAAGATTCATGATCCTAACTTGCCCTTTAGGATCTCTCATCCAAGGACTCAATGCCCTTTTTTAAGGCATAATATAATCTTTCGATCTAATATATTTTACTCACAAGCAAAAGAATTCTACAATGATGCTTCTAATTTATCGTAAGCACATTTACCTCTATTTTTTTAACACAATTTCTTAAAAATATTATGCATACACCTACCAAGAAAAATAAAATCAAACAAAATCATATTTCTTATTCCATGCGTTGATTTAAATAGAAGAAGGTGAACCTACCTTGATTTTTGAGAATTCCTACTATATATCTAATCTTCTCCGGTCTACGAACTTGGGCTCCTTCTTAATCTTCTCTCGGAGTTTGATTTTCTCCTAATGGTGTTCTTGTTTTGGTTGTATTAATGTGTAGAGAGAAGAGGAAAAAATATATAAAGAAGAAGATATGGGTGAAGGAAGCGTGAAGAGAGGCTAGCAGGCAAAGAAGAGATAGAATAAACCTAGAAAAAAGCTTCTCCATTTTTTTTATCCCACGCCTCTTCCTATTTTTTCCCACTAGGACTCTCTCTCTCTCTCTCGAATTGGTCTTCCCTTTTATATCTCTTTCTAAAATTTTGAAATTAAAAATATAAATATTTTAAAAGAAAAATTCCCCACACTAGAGCCATGCTCCCCCATAACCTTGGTGTAGATATATATTCCTAGGGATAACATGCCCCATATGGACTTACCCTAATTAGATACAAAGAAAAAATGGTTCGGGTATTACAACCTAGGTACCTTTAATGTTGAATAGGTCTACATATTTGTCGTGAATCTCGGATTCTTAACTCTCATGTTGCCTCCTTCGCATCACGATGCTGCCACAACACCTTAACCATAGGAATGGTCTTGATGCATAACACCTGCTGCTTGGTGTCTAAGACCTATTCAAGTGTCACTTCATAGGTTGCATCCTCCCGAATATGTACTTCTTGCCACTCGATGACGTGCGTTGGATCTAATACATGCTCACGTAGCATCGATACATGGAATATGTTGTGTACTCCTAATAGTTGTGATGGTAGTGCCAATCGATTAGCCATTGCTCATATTCTCTAAAGAATCTCGAAAGATTCAATAAACTTTAGAGCCAGCTTCCCCTTCTTTGTAGACCGAACCACACCATTACGCCCTCACTTGTAAGAACACAATAATCGCCAACTTAGAATTCCAAGGGTCTTCTCCATCATTCAGGATCTCCTGACGACTTTGTGCTATGACTAAACGATTACGAATGATTGGTTGCCAGCTAATCCATGCATAGGATCACATAATACTCAGAAATTCCCGGAAGAACCAGATCTACCACAAAATCCTGGTCTGGTATGTCAATGAGACAAGACCAACATACCTTATCGGTCTTAACACTTCTTTTCTCCTTTTTCTTATTAAAAGAAGACACCCAGTGAGGGTGTACAGCCAAACCCCTACCAGTTTATTAAAATGAGGAAATGCTTACAAAATGAGGGGCATACAAGGCCTTACCCCAAACCAATAAGGCCAAAAATCATCTTTAATACCTAATATTAAACAGAGAAGATTTATCAATGCAAATCGTTCTTTTTACAGTTAGCATAAAATCATTCAGCTCCTTAAAAATTTTACTATCTAACCTTTTGCAAGCTGCTTTGGATAGGAAGTCAATAGCCTGATTATTTTCTCTGAACACATGATGAAATTAGATATTGCATTTATCTTTCAATCTACATATTTACTTCCACTAAAACCAAGTCTTCCATAGAGGACCTACCATTCCATTTATCATGGCGATTATAATCTTAAAATCACTTTCAACAATAATATTCATGAGTCCATTCCAATCATAAAATGTACATCCGTCATAAACAAGACTAATATCAGTTAGAGTACTTGAAGCAATACCGTAATATTCATAGAAATCTAGAACCAACCCACCATGAGCGTCCTGGATTATCCCATCGCCGCCACTCTCTCCCGGATCCCCAATAGCGGCACCATTGGTATTTAATTTAAACCATCTTAGGGACGGAAAACTCCACTTAGTAATAATAAGCTTTTTAACTCTAGGAAATATCAAGTGGTGATAAAAAAACACACGAATCTCCTAATCCCTGTTTGATAAGACATGTGACTTCCAAAATGCAGAAAAGCTCCTAACCTAACCAAAGAGCTTATTAAGAGTAGAATTGAAAGGCCTCGTTTGGTTAATAAAATAACCAAATCTCCCAACACCCAAAGGCCAGTAAAACAGAGGAATGAGAGCTAAACACCAAACCATATTTTTTGATTTGAAAAAGTCTCATAATCCTAGTTTGAATAGAGTCTTCTTTAGGAAATTGAATGTTCAGGACATAACCCACCATTTCCCATAAATATTTAGCAAGCTCTCCACAGCAGAAAAGATAATTCTGGGATTCCATCTCAAGAGCTCTACAACATTCACATGTACTAGCTACAACAATGCTTTTTATTAGAATATTCAAATCAACAAGCACAACAATGAAACAAAAAAAAATTCACATGAATACAAAAATCTTGGAAGGAAACACTTTACCCCAAACGTGCTTTTAGTCCATATAACAGAAGTCGAATGAGATCTCAAAGGAATTAAGGTCAAAATGTTCCAAATACCGAGAACCCTCAATAAGAATGTCCTTAATCGAAGGAAAATCATTAGGACAATCAATATAAGACCCAATAATTGGAGAAGTAGATAGCCAATTGTCAAATAAAAAATTTAGACTCTCCAAATTTTTTAACTTCTCATAAAATTATCAATCATCCAAGGATGATTATAATGAAGGTATTTGCTTCTAAAGAAGTTGCTTCAAAGCCCATTCTTCAATGTAAGTTTCCAAGTCATCTTCATCTGAAAAGCATTGGAAACATCTGTGAGCTTACGGACCTCCCTCTTACCAAGGTCTAGCCATCTTCTTCTAGGAAACCCAATGAGCTCTATTATTAGGGGTGTATTTGAGCTAAGCTTGGCCAAGTTTGAGCTTGGTATGAAATATTCGAGCTCGGCTTGAACTTGATTCGTGAACACATCAAACTATTCCCCATAATGGTAGTGTCGCCAAATCTTCAATGCAAACACCACTGCGGTAAGCTCCAAGTTGTGCGTAGGATAGTTCTTTTCGTGATCCTTCAACTACTAGGAAGCATAGGCGATGACTTTCCCGCGCTGCATAAGAACACATCCTAGCCCAATATTCGAGGCATCACTGTAAACCACGAAACCACCACTCCTAGATGGCACTGTGAGAACGGGGGCCATAGTAAGCCACTTCTTCAACTCCATGAAGCTATTTTCACACTTATCACTTCACACAAATTTGGAATTTTTCCTCGATAGGTACGTAAGTGGTGCCGCTAAGATGGAGAACCCCTCTACAAATCTTCTGTAGTAGCCTATTAAATCGAGGAAGGTACGTATTTCAGTAACACTTCTGGGTCTCTCCCATCTCATCACTAGCTCTATCTTCGCTGGGTCCACTGAAATACCCTCGACAGATACCACGTGGCTAAGGAACGTCACTTTTGCTAACCAAAATTCGCACTTACTCAACTTGGCATACAGTCTCAAGTGTAAGGCGAAGGTCTCGATCATGATCCTCCTGTGTCTAGGAATACACCAAAGATGTCATCAATGAAGACAATGACGCATCGATCGAGGGAAGATCTGAACACCCGGTTCATCAAATCCATGAACATCGTCGGTGCATTCGTCAAACCGAAAGGCATGACAAGGAACTCGTAATGCCCATATCGAGTCCTGAAGGCAGTCTTGGGAACGTCTTCAGCCTTAATCTTCATGTGATGATATCCCGACCGAAGATCAATCTTGGAGAGGAACCTTTCCCGTTTTAGTTGGTCAAACAAATTGCCTATCCGTAGCAATGTATAACGGTTCTTAATCGTGACCTTGTTTAGTTGCCTGGAGTCAATGGTCATTCTCATCAACCCATCCTTTTTTACGAAGAACATTGGAGCTCCCCATGATGACACACTCGGTCGGATGAAACCAAGTTGCTGCAGCTCTTCTATCTGCTCCTTCAACTAGGGTCATCTTGTATGGAGCCCTATAAATCGGAGCAATACCTGGAGTAAGCTCTATTGCAAACTCGATCTCCCGATCTGGAGGCAATCCACGCAAATCCTTGGGAAACACGTCCACATACTCACTCACAATCGGGATGGCTGAGGAGTTTCGTGCCTCTGGATTCGAAAGACTTAGAGCTGCTAGACGGGTTATATCTCTCCTCCGTAGTCCACAGAAGTGGAATGGCTTGCCCTCTGGCTTAAAATTTACCACCTTTTTAAAGCAAGCTACTTGCCCGTGGTGTACGGCAAGCAAATCCATCCTGAGAATAACATCAAAGTCTAAGTCTTGGAACTCTAGAATGATCAGATCGATCAGCAACTCATGCTATCCAACTTGAACTATACAATCCCAGTATCCTTGGTCTGTATCAACCGACTTGCCAAGCGGAGTTGATATGGTCTACTCCTGACGTAGATGACTCGGTTCAGAAGAAAAACCTTTGCCGAAGCTAACTGACACAAAAGAATGTGTCGATCCTGTGTCGATCAACTCATGAGCTAACCACTCGTTCACTAGCAAAATGCCTGTGCATTATAATTAACTCACATCAATAAATTTCAGGAATGATATACATCGAGTATAGGTATAACGTTATACACATAAGCAAATATAACATCCAAAAGAATCACTCATAGCTTGGAGAATTTTCAACTTTAGCGTACCTTGCACAACATCGTCAGATGCTTGTGCGTCCCTTTCAGTTAAGGCAAAGACCCGGCCCTGGTTCGTCTTGCGAGACGGATGGGTGGGCTGTGAGGGCCGTGTGGATCTAGAGGCAGAAGCTTGTGAAGACCCTTGTTGAGCAGTCTGACGAATTGGGGGACTACTCTCCTGAGGTTGGACCCACAACTGTTGGCATGGGCAATCTCTAATCATGTGGCCTTGCTCGCCATAATTGGAACACCCACCCGATTTTCTCTGACACTCTCCAACTAGGTGCCTCCGGGCATAATAATCGCACTCCTCAAAGGATATGAGGATGTAAGCGACACATATCTGGTGCCTTGAGGAAAAATGGGGCGAGGTGCTTGTGAATTAGCTGGACGAGTCACTGGTGGTGCAAAGGAGGCCTCTGTGTCTGCATAGGCCTAGGAGCTGGATACGGGGAAGTCATGGCCCTCTTCTCTGGTGATGCTGAGCCACTGGACTGACCCCTATGCATGACTCTCCCGAAGCTTCTCTCTCTCCTCCTAAGAAACTCCTCCGAGTTTCTCTCGGCGATCTTCGCATTCCCCACAATCTCCCTCCAAGACTCCACCTGGAGTTTAAAGACTCGATACTTGATAAAGGCTTTCAACTCGTTCTCAAACTTCCTGACTCGCATCTCCTCTATCATGATCAGGTGGTGCAAATCATGATAACTCAACGAATTTGGGCTCATACTCGGCCACACTCATCTCTCCTTGTACCAGAGACATGAACTTCATCTCTTTATACTGTCTGAAAATCTTGGGGAAATACTACTAATAGAAAGCATCAAGAAACTCTCCCCAAGACCATGGCTCTCCCATCTTAGTAGTGTCTCTTTGCCTTAGTGCAGCTCTCCACCAATGATCGGCTTCACCTTTCATCATGAAGGTACCCTAGTCTACTCTCTGCTCATCTGTGCAGCGAAGAGCACGGAAGATCTTCTCGAGTTGCATTATCAATGCCTCTGCAACCATGGGGTCTGAAGTCCCATAGAAGGTAGGAGGATGAAGCCTTTGGAATGCCTTGAGTCCCGAAGTATGATGTGTAGGAGGTGGATGCACCAGTGCAGTAGCAGCAGCAAGCTGTCTGGCTACTAGCATGGTTATGGTCTTGACCATAGTATTTAGTAGTCGCGATATGTCGGGCTCTACATCACCCAATGGAGGGTCTCCTCCATTACCGTTACTCCTAGTCTGATAACCACGACCCCAACTGCCACGTCTCATAATAAATCCTGAGAACAGTAACAGAACATGAGTCTAACTTGGAAACCAAACTTTACTGAACATAATAATACATTGAGCATAAAATGTTTATAAAACATAAAGCTTAGTCTATACTTGAAATACGACTAAGACTAAATAATTAGTTCCAACTAGTTATGGACTAAGACTAAATAATCAGTCTATACTTGAAATACAACTCTTTTCTTAAACCTAATACCTTGTTTCAATAATGGTATCAAATACTAAGTGACCCTAAGGAAATTTAATGCTTAGGCTCTGATATGATACCCACTCTGGTATCATACATAAACTTTGGAATTCATCTGAGTTCTCAGTTCAACTCAGAGAACAACCTATCCCTAGTGAACCTAATGCCTTAGCTCTGATACCACCTCTGTCGCAACCCAAAATACCTCCTAAGAGTTAGGGATACTTTGACTCGTGATGTGCCGTATCTGATACCATACCATCCTGCAAAAATACCTAAGGTATAACATAGCGGAAACATAGAATAGTGCGGAAGCGTAAAATTAAAATTTTCTTTTATACATATGACTGTATTCCAAGTGAAAAAAAATTCAGTGAACCTCAAATCCGATGTTTGAGTTGAGAACTCACAAGTTCGAGGGGATGGTTAGGTTTCCCTATAAGTCTATCTATCCTTTTTTTAATAATTAAGTTATTAAGTTAAGGGATGATGAATTTTAAGTGCGGAAATAGAGAAAAACATGCAAACCATAACACAAGGAATTTTACGTGAAAACCCTTCTGAGAAAACCACGGGACCTAGTTCAGCCATGAGAATCCAGTAAGACAAAGTAAACAAGAACTTATAAGACTCGAACTTTACTCCTTCAGACTCGACACTTCGATCCTTCAGTTCTTAGTCCACGCCTTGAAAAGTCATCACGTACTCACAAGTCCCGTGATCAACCGCAACCGCTTGTACTTCTCTTTGTGTCTTGAAAACAGTCCATGATCTTCCGATCGATCTCCGTCAATGACGGTTTCGGATTCCACCGACCAAATCACACATCCACGATCCGTCTCAAATCGATCTCCTTCACAAAGGCTCCGGAACACTCCGGCCAAGTTGTTCTATCCAGAACAGGTTGATGGTTTAATTAAAATCAACTCCGAGATGGACTCCATCAATGGGAAGGTCCAAGCCAGCTAGAATGAAGCATTGGCTTGCAAAATTAGGATGGGAGAAGGATTCTCAAAGGGGAGTAGAGACAATGAAAAATAGAGTTTTTATTAACTCTAGAGATGGTGAAAAACACTCTCTATACTCTCCCAAAGATGTTCTCCACGAGTTGGAAGGGTTGCATTAAATAGAAGAACAACCCCCAAGAGTTAGAAGTTGCTAAAAATCAAATTAGAAACTTTTCCTATATCAGGGTCAACCCTGGAAGTCATTTGGGTCGACCTTGAGGTGCTAAACACGGATTCAATGCAAAACCCATATCAGGGTCGACCCTGGAAAATGTTTGGGTCAACCCAACATGGTACTTTGATTGACCCAAATGTCCTCTAGGGTCGACCTCCACTTTTTCAACCTTCTGGAATTTTTCACCATTCAAAAATCTCCCATATCAGGGTCGACCCTTAATGGTCAGGGTCGACCTTGAGGTGTATACCTGATTTTAAAACTCCATTTTTAGCTCTTGCACCCATCATGAAAGTTGTATCTCTCTTCCACGCGGTCGATTTGATATATTATGGAGCAAAATCCGAGCTATGGTTTGGGAGATATGCCACCTACAGGCAACCTTGGTTTTTTGAAAAATTTCAGAATTTTTAGCTTATTTTGCATTGTATATCTAATCTCCTAGGGTCCGTATGATTAGTCTAGGTCAGTTACCACCTAAGGTATCTTGTTAGATTTATTCTAAGTCAATTCTCACCTATGGTAGCATGGTATCTAGGTCATTTACCATCCTATGAAGGAAATGATCAACCGAGTCTTCAACTTCACTTGTTTGCGGATGCTTGACGGTAATGACACAAGATACACACCTAAACATATAGATTCACTTGTTTTGACACCGGAATATGCAAACACAAAAAACATGGACTTTATAATCTCTCCCTTTGGCAATTCCGTGACAAAACCAAACTGAAGTACATGAGTTGACACAAACTCACTCAAACACATCAAAACGGTGAATTAGGATATTACATGACTCCAACACTCTTACATGACATCAATTGAAAAATCAACTTAAATGACTTGACACAAACTTACCCAAACACATCAAAACGGTGAATTAGGACATTACATGACTCCAACCTTCTTACATGACATCAATTGAAAAATCAACTTAAATGAAGATTTTGAAGCTCTTATCAAGTAAAACCTGTCTGCTGCAACTCTGCACCTGCACATGCTCATAAACAAAATACCCAGTGAAGTATGTGTGGAATATGAAAATAAGTAACCACAGGTAAAGCAAGGAATGTACTGAACTTGAGAAATAATACTTAACATTCTCCCCCTTTTTGGCACAATTGCTAAAGGTATTCATGAAGCCAATATCACAAAGTATATACCAATTCAACACATATGCAATATCAAAGCAATCATAGTACAACCAATCAAATGCAGACAATGAGGGGACTAAAGAGCGGGGAACAAGATAGAAGTATAAAGCACAAACTCCCTCTCAACAGCTCAAGCACAAACTCCCCCTCAATAACTCAACTTGATCTTCTCCCCCTAAGATCAAGAACACCACAAAAAACAGGGCGCTTATGTTAGAAAGGCCCATGCCAACCAATTAGGAAACACATAATAATAATACAAAAAAATATCATGTGCTACACAAACATGCATTAAAAGCATTCCAAGCAGTAGTAATTTAAAATTACAAATCCAATGAAGAACATGATTAGTTAGTCCAACTGAGGATACACATCTAACTAAAACTCACGGAATGCTAAAGCATAGCCAATTCACTTGGACACATTTAGTGAACAGTTCAAAAGTGAAGCAATATGTGTGTAGTGGTGGTTTGACAAGATACTAGATCAAGGTTTCTTTCCCTTTCCAAGGATATGACATTAACTACTAAGGGGACTCCCAGAGATATACATCATAGAAGTCAAACCTAGTTAGATCCAGATATGCTGATTTTTTGCATTTTAGTGCTCCTGTATCCATATTATTTGACTCATTATTTTTCTTTTACTTTTTGGTCAAATACCACCGAACTTGATAAGATTTCTTTTGATGTTCTTTATCTGAACATATCTTTTCATGCAATGATAGCTTTCACATTATCTAGGTAGGTAGTCCTGGCTATTAGCAGCAGGGGCTTTCACTCTAGTGACTTAGATAGATACCTACTGTCCGCCTAGGTAGCCATTTCATATTATTTGCATCCAATAGTAACTTTCACACTATCCCAGTAGATAGTCCTTTTCATTGCAATAATTTTTGCTCATGGAGGATATACAAAATGGGGATGACTAACAAATATGGTCATTCTAGATTGGTCATCCAAGGTCACACTTTTGGGATAAGTTAAACACCTACAGATTGGAAAATAGGCCTTTCAATAGAATCAGTCAGAGTGCATGTGAAATTTGTAAAGCATACACAGATGAATAAGTATCTAACTGTTCAAGATAAAACTAGTCTAATTTTTAGCCTAACCAAGAGACTATGAAGGTGATATATCCTCAATTAGCAATAACCTCATGTTCAACCCTAGACAAGTATAGAAATAAAGATCACACAAGGAATGCAGATCAAGCAAGTCAAACAAGGGCAACAGGAAGAAAATCTTTTTGGATTTTATGGGTTTTCAATATTTTTGGATTTTTCAAAATAAAGAAAACAAAAAAACATACCAAAGCAAATAAACACTAGTAAAAAGAAAAAAATACTAGTATACACAAATAGCATAGCACTAGGACAAGATAGAACGCTAATAGCACACCCTAGAATATGACAAGCACGGGCTAAGTGAAGCCCTTTAGGTCTTCCTTTCTCAGCCAAACGGTTTTAGAAGTGATTGACCATTTGGTCTCTAACCGTTTCAGTTGAGATAGGTATGACCTTTTGCCTATTCCTCTTTTTCCAAGATTGAGTCCTAGAATCATGGCGGGCATTATGGTTCTTCCCGTTACTTCCTTTATATCTAGCATAAGGAGTGTCATGACCATGAACTGTCTAGAATTGTGAGCAATTTTCATCACATCTTCACACAAACTCCTAGACTTCTCCACTAGGACCTTAACTCTCCTTTGAAGATTCTCATTAAAATTCTATTGGTTCCTTGAACCATGATTGGGCATTCTTCAAAGTTTAGGACATCGAGGCTTAATATGACCCTTCACTCCACATTTATGACATAAAGGAAGAAATTTCTAAGTTGAAGGGTACTAATTTTCAGGAGGGTGCCTTTTAGCACCAGACTCGGTGTTTGAGGTGGATAGAGTTTCCCTTTTCATCTCCATACCTCTGATCTTGCTCAAGATCAGCCAACTTGATTTGAAGACTTATCTTTTCATCAAGGCAAACATGCAAATTAAATTTAAAAAGCTGAGTCTTGGCAAGGAGGGAAGCCTTCTCTTCCTCAAGCTGTGACACAAGAGCTCTCAACCTTGAAGCCACTTGGTCTAAGGCATCTTTTTTCATTTCAATAGATTTGATCTTTTTGGACATGGAAAACAAAACCTTTTTGAGCTTTAGGCATTCCTGAAATAGTTCATTATAGGCTGTCTCAAGGTCTCCCTTAGAATTTGAGTCATTCTGACTCTCATCATCCTCACCATCACTATGGTGTTGGTCACTCACAACCTTTGAAGAAGATTCTTCAACCCCAGACAAAGATGCAGTGAAGGCCACATAACCCCTAGTCTCCTCACAAGAACTATCTGATTCCTCAGATTCAGATTCATTGTCATCTCTTGTCTTGCCCTTAAATTTTTTCTTATTAGAGCACTCAGCAACAATCTGGCCATAGCCTTGGCATTCATAGCATTGAACACCATGGGGTTTCTTGTCCACACTTTTAAGATGTTTCTTATTTTCAAAGTACTTGGACTTGGGCTTTTCAAGAAATTTTTGTCCTTTCGGATTAAATCTCTTATTAAGTTTCAAAAATTTTCTAAATTTCGTAGCAAATAAAGTCAACTCTTCTTCTTCATCCTTAGAGTCACTATCTGAACCATCTATGGATTCCTTGATGGATTTCAAAGCAATAGATTTTGGTTTCTTAGATGGGTTCAGATTTAACTCATAAGTTTGGAGTGAACCAACCAACTCTTTAATTTTGAGAGTATCAACATTTTCACTCTCTTCGATGGCGGTAACCTTAGATCGAAATCTCTCAGGTAGAGATCTCAAAATTTTTCTCATAATTTTGGACTCAGGAATTCTTTCCCCTAGATTGAAACTAGAATTGACAATGTCACTCAGATTATCATAAAAACTGTCAAAAGTTTCATTATCATTCATCATCAAATTTTCAAACTTAGAAGTAAGCATTTGAAGTTTTGAGATCTTGACAGTTGTAGTCCCTTTATGGGTGATTTGAAGAATGTCTCATCCCTCATTCGATGTGTCACATTTAGAAATACGTCAAAATTCTTCGAGTGTGACAGCGGCGAAGATTGCATTTAGACCCTTACTATTCTATCTACAACTTATAAGGTCTACATTGGTCCATTCAACAGAAGGTTTAGGGATGGTCTGGTCATCTATGGTTTTTGTTGGATGGGTCCAACCTTTGTTTAATGGAGAACTATACTCTCTCATCTAATGATTTTGGAAACGCTCTCATTCGAGCTTTCTAATAGGCATAATTATTCCCATCAAATAATGGGGGACAAGAGATGGATCCTCCCTCTCTTTGGAGATTCATATTCACCGAAAATGTGAGACAAGATCACACTAAAAAGTTAGTGAACCCAATCTGATACCAATTGAAAAAAATTCGGTGAACCTCAAATCCGATGTTTGAGTTGAGAACTCACAAGTTCGAGGGGATAGTTAGGTTTCCCTATAGGTACATCTACCCTTTTCGAAATTTTAACAATTAAGTTATTAAGTTAAGGGATGATTAACTTTAAGTGCGGAAATAAATAAAAACATGCAAACCATAACACAAGGATTTTTACGAGGAAACCAGTCCGGGAAAACCACGGGACCTAGTCCAGCCATTAGAATTCACTAAGACAAAGTAAACAAGAACTTACAAGACTCGAACT
This sequence comes from Tetracentron sinense, assembly GCA_015143295.1. Classification (NCBI taxonomy): domain Eukaryota; kingdom Viridiplantae; phylum Streptophyta; class Magnoliopsida; order Trochodendrales; family Trochodendraceae; genus Tetracentron; species Tetracentron sinense. The sequence continues at coordinate 20,171,069 of CM026574.1, forward strand.
TGACTCCTTCAGACTTGACACTTTGATCCTTCAGTTCTTAGTCTTCCAAGCCTCGAAAAGTCATCACGTACTCACAAGTCCCGTGATCAACCGCAGTCGCTCGTACTTCTCTTTGTGTCTCGAAAACAGTCCACGATCTTCTGATCGATCTCCGTCAATGATGGCTTCGGATTCCACCGACCAAATCATACATCCAAGATCCGTCTCAAATCGATCTCCTTCGCAAAGGCTCCGGAACACTCCAGCCAAGTTGTTCTATCCAGAACGGGTTGATGGTTTGATTAAAATCAACTCCTAGATGGACTCCATCAATGGGAAGGTCCAAGCAAGCTAGAATGAAGCATTGGCTTGCAAAACTAGGATGGGAGAAGGATTCTCAAAGGGGAGGAGAGACAATGAAAAATAGAGTTTTTATTAACCCTAGAGATAGTGAAAAACACTCTCTATACTCCCCCAAAGATGTTCTCCACGAGTTAGAAGGGTTGCATTAAATAGAGGAACAACCCCCAAGAGTTAAAAGTTGCTAAAAATCAAATTAGAAACTTTTCCCATATCAAGGACGACCCTGGAAGTCATTTAGGTCGACCTTGAGGTGCTAAACACGGATTCAATGCAAAACCCATATCAGGGTCGACCCTGGAAGACGTTTGGGTCGACCCAACATGGTAATTTAGTCGACCCAAATGTCCTCCAAGGTCGACCTCCACTTTTTCAACCTTCTGGAATTTTTCACCATACAAAAATCTCCTATATCAGGGTCGACCCTCAATGGTCAGGGTCGACCTTGAGGTGTATACCTGATTTTAAAACTCCATTTTTAGCTCTTGCACCCATCATGAAAGTTGTAGCTCTCTTCGACGTGGTCGATTTGACATATTATGGAGTAAAATCCGAGCTATGGTTTGGGAGATATGTCACCTACAAGCAACCTTGGTTTTTTGAAAAATTTCAAAATTTTTAGCTTATTTTGCATTGCATATCTAATCACCTAGGGTCCGTATGATTTGTCTAAGTCACCTACCACCTAAGGTATCATGTTAGGTTTATTCTAAGTCAATTCCCACCTATGGTAGCATGGTATCTAGGTCACTTACCTTTCTATGAAGGAAATGATCAACCAAGTCTTCACTTCAACTTCACTTGTTTGCGGATGTTTGACGGTAATGACACAAGATACACACCTAGACACCTAGATTCACTTGTTTTGACATCGGAATATGCCAACACAAAAAACATGGACGTTACACCAAGTTTATACAATAAATAAACCAAAACAAGAGTGGAGATGCCCACTCATCAACATACAATTGTAATCTCTCCCTCACTCACCCTTAATAATATCCAGGATAAGGCCACCTCTCAAGGTTCTTATCCTCTTCGGGATGAGTCTTTGTTACTCAGCGTGTATAAATTGCTAGATAACAATGCTATAATAACAATAAAATCACATGTCAGTACTTAAAATAATACAATTCATAAATTCATGCTTAAAACCCCTCATTGAAAATCATTCGTTAAATCTTATCTTTCGTGGAAAACAAAACACATCGTATAAGCCTTATGAGTTCTTATGAGTCTTATGAGTTCCTTAGGAGTTTTTATGAGCCTTATGAGTTCTTGTGAATTCCTTATAAGCCTTGGAGACTTGTGTACCAATCTTAAACATGATCGATGGAGCTTGTGAGTACTTATAAGCCTTGTAACCGATCTTAGACTTATGCATTTCTTATAAGTTCTTAGAAGCCTTGCGAGACTTATGATCCTTGGAGCTTATGCAAGATCTTAGACATGATCCTTGTGAGCATGAGGTAACTGATCTTAAAAATTCCAACCCAAAGTTTGGCCTTATCAATGCTTATGAACTTATGCTTCTTCTTATGATTCTTGAAATACTATGCTTATGAGAAAACCTCGGTTATGTAAAACATAGAGTGCGTGAAGTGCTTGTGAGCATCACAATATACTTAGGAAACTTTAAATATTTCTTACGAGACATATTAACATCATAGTATACTTGGACAAATCCTAAAAACATAGGACATCTTCATTCATGGCCTTACAGCACAATAATTTTGGCCATTAAGCCAATTTTATCAACATCATACTTAGAATCATAGTTTGTTGGAAGAAAATCACAACCATATACAAGCATAAAACATATTTATCCTTTTATTGAAAACCCTATCTTAAAAACCCTTATTTACCCATTAAATTATAATAAAGTCATTTAGTAGAGTGTATTTACAATTTCTATTCAACACCATACATTTGATCATCTTTTTCAATATTTGTATCATAACAAAGCTAGGTAGTGGAAGGTACTTACAATATCTATTCAAAATCACCCCTGGAATCTTACTTTTGAATATTTGTATCATAGTAAAGCTAGGTAGTAGAGGGTACCTACCTTTAGAACTGGAGAAAAAGGCTTGAGAAGACTTAAGAATGTGAGATCCAAGCTTGAAGAAGGAATCCAAGCTTCACCTTGATCACCCAATAGAAATCCTAGCTTTCCCCCTTCTTCTCTCTCAATTTCTCTCAAATTATGCCTTGAGGGTTTATGAAACCCTAACCCACGAATTTGGGTTAAATAGGCGAAGGGGTGGTCAAAAGACCAACATACCCTTCATGAAATGGTTTACAAGACCCAACTGGGCAAAATTTCGAGGGCTCGGTCGATCGGTTAGGAGGGGTGGTCGACCGGCCAGGTCAAACACCCTACTGTTTAGTCCATTTTGAGCTTTTTCTTGACAGTCGGTCGACCGGCCCTGCACAACAAACTCACTGTTAACCCTTTTTGGGCCTTTTCGAGATAGTCGGTCGACCGGCCTTTGCAGAACTTGGTCATTTCTCCAATTGTTTTCCCATTTTTCACACTTAGAGTGATTCCACTATTCCCTTAACTTACCTAGAGTATTTCCACTCTTTTTCCTTGGCTTAACACCCATATACATATATATTTTTGGTTCCAACTCCTTTTATTCATAATTCATACACCATAACACATAGAAGACCCTTTTTGACCAAAAATCACTATTCACAGACACTATTCACCAACTAGGTTATTGAGTTTCGGGGCTCTACAAGATTCATCTTAACCGAGCTCCAATTTAGAATCAGGTAATCATAATTCTTATTTGGTGTTTATTCCTATAAATGATGATAATGCTCTCATTACAGTATGAAAATGGAAGCGTCAGTGTAGTACTATGAATCTTATCTCTAACTATGTCTCCTATGTATTTTTGTATTCTTATTTTGCTTTCTTGTCTTCTGATCCATATGTGTCTTTTCCTTCTAGATTTTAGGAGACAATCTCAGATCCTAAGTGGTGTGAGGCTAAGATGGAAGAGATGCCGGCATTAATCAAGAGTGGTACTGAAAAATGGTGGATTTATCTAAAGGAAATGATTTTGTTGGTTTTAAATGGGTGTTCACTATGGAAACACAAGGCTGATGGGCCAATTGAAAGATATAATGCAATGGTAGTTACTAAGGGATATAGTCGATAGGAAAGCCTTAGGCACAGTTCTTCTCCTACTTACTACATCTGTAGGTTTCAACATTTCAAAAGATAAGACAATGATAGATGTTATGGTCGCTCTATCCAGGTTATACAAAAAAATATGCTTCAAAAAGGTTTTCCCGTTGAAGAGATTGTTTCACATAAAGATGGCTGATGGTGGAAGCATGTGGCTGAACATCTCACCGAGTTCAACATAGTCACGAGTCAGTTAGGCTTTTCAAATGATCTTTCCGTGAATAGAGATTCCCTCCCAATCTATAAACAAAATAAGGCACAAGTTTTCAGAACAAAGCATAAAGTTTTCACAACAGAAAAAAGAACATAAAAAAATAGTAACTTGGTCGCTGAATTAGTCGAGTCAACTTGTCTGACTCGATCAAGCTACTCACCTTTGCTGAGAGAAACCGAGTTTATTGGCAAATCGGTTCAAAAATCAATTGAGTCGACTCAGCCAAGTTTTGAGTCGACTCACGGAGTTTTAAAACACTAATCTAGAGGCATTCTCTTAGATCTTTAGTGTTACAGAATATTCACTTTTGCATATCATATAGCCCTACAGGTAATGTCAAAATATTGATTCTTTTGAGATTCTACATACATAAGTTCATGCTGAAAACGTTTTAAGCAGTTTCGAGAAACAATTCTACACCAACCTAATTCAGACCCAAAGACATTGTTGTCCGCAAAAACTAAGAAGTAGGGATTGAAATTTCTGAAATAAACTTGGGGAACTCTATATTATCCATTTATGCTTGCTTAACTGGCTTAGCCAATTCATTTGATTATTTTTCCCATTAATAAATGCTGTTAAGTTTGACAGATGAATCAAAGTACTAATGAATAATTACAATTGCTTGCCCATGTGACTTTGGATCAATTCTATAAATGGAACATTATTTATAATATTGAACTTCAAATCATTCAAACAAGTAAGTTTTATCATCCTTTTGTCTTTTGTAAAGTATGCAGGAGCTGCTTGAAAGGCATAATCTGCACTCGGATAACATCGGAAAACTGGTCCATTCATCTCTTGAGCTGCAGGTAAGATGTATTGTCTTCTCTAGCTTCTTCTCACTATGGGTTCAGTCCTCAGCAGAAGCATGCGTGGGCTTTTCACAGCCACAGTCACATAGAAATGGATTTAACAGTCTCCAAACCTGTTTGCACTAAACATGTTTGCTGTATCACGATAGTCATACTTTTTTGTGAATTGATTTGGTTGGTAAGATGTCTGAAGCACTAGTCATATCCTGGTTTTTGTAAGGGTAACGGTCTCCTGAGCATGTTGATGGATATAAGTCCGACTGTCCACTTAGTCGAATCATGGGATTATGGTGTAGGATCATGTGGCTACAAGCCCTTGATCGGAATAACCACGATTGATGGATAAATCCGGATTAATAGAAAGCCTCACTCCGTTGGGTAAAACTTAGTTGCATACATACATTCATACACTTCATATGCACTATATCATCACTCATGTTTTAAAACAAAATAAATATCTATTATATATTAGCATTTTTTCTCATGTTGCATATGCATGATCATGATATGCATGTTGACATTGTGGGACGTCTGATGATGGGGCACATCTGATCAGATTGGGTACCTTGATCAGAGTGTACCATTAAATGGTGTAAAACCAAGTCAACAGCCACAACGGCTAGTTTGACCGGAGTAAAACACATTTATAAGCTGGGTAACCATTTTGACCAAGGGGTGTGGTGAGACAATAATGTGGTTTAATCTAGACCGTAGATCTGGTAACATTTTCCTTTTATCAAGCTATGAGAATTAATGATCCAACGGATCTATTATTCTCTATATAAAGGGTCTTCCTTTCTTTGGGAAAAACACACAAGGAAAGGAGAATATAACCACTACTTTGTGAAAGAAGCGTGTGAAAATCGTACAAGGAGAAATCCTCATACAACCTTGGGCATCGTCACAAAGGTTATAGCTTAGATCGGACGATCCTTATTTTGTCAAATGCTATCATAGCATTCCATATGCGCATCGTAGCCCTTCATGGGTATCAGAGCGGATGGTTACTTTGTGACGTGCTACACCGGATCATTTCTCCAAGAATCTTGTGTTTACTTTTTGACTCATCTCTATCAAATTCGTAAGGAAAAGCAAAAAGAGCTTTTGATTTTCTCTCTCCAAAAGTGCTTACACAAATAAGGAAAGACAAAAGGTCTTTCTTCCTTTAGAAGTCACACACATAGAAGGAAAGACAAGTTTCTTACTTTAGTGGGTATACACAGTTAAGGAAAGAGAGGAAAGAAGGAAAGAGACGAAAGAGGGTTTTCACTTTGTTTTCCATCCTCCACATCTCTACCGTCCCCAAATCTCCCGGCCGATCAAACGGCAACGAATTTTTGCCTGCCAAACTATGACGGTTCTACCATTCCAAAAATCAAGAAGAATGATCGGAAGAGAAGGGGTAAAAACCCCAACTACTGTGCACACTTCGTCGACCCAGACCATTTTTTCCGGGGATTAATTTTTCCCGACTGATTTAAGTCGACGGCGAGAAAAGCGGCAACTATTTTTTTTCTCTTGAAAAGCTCCAGATCAACGAAGCAGATCCCAAAAATTTTGAAGATGCAAATCAAAGAGAGGCAGAGGCATCCTGTGATTTTTTCTATTCCTGAAAAGCTTCAGATTTGGGCATTTCAAAAACCAGGTGCACTCGTTCTAATCCGGAATTTTTTTGTCTACTGATTTATTATTAATACCCCAAAAATTTGGATTACTAATATTGCATGCTTGATTAAAGAAAATACTGAAATCTGAAATTAAAAAAAAATATATATATATATATATATGAAAATTTTTTGGGGTGATTTTTTCAGAATCTGAAATTGCATGCTTGATTAAAGAAACTATTGTAATCTGAAATTGAAAAATATATTTACAGTAAACGAAAATTTTCTGGGATGATTTTTAGGAAATAACATAACCTAAAATTGCATGCTCAACTGTTTTTTTCTATATCTGAAATTCTGAAATTTGTTGATAATTTATTTCTGAAATTTTTGTTTAGCACATTTAATTTTTTGTAATTATAATGGGATCTAAAACAGTGAGTGTTGAATTAAGTAAAACATAAAGATCAAATGGAACCAATTATTCAACATGGAAAAGAAGAATTAAACATATTTTGTTTCAAGATAAAGTAGAATATGTTATTGATACTCCTTACCCTACTGAACCACCTCTAAGGGCTGGTGAAGCAGCTAGGAATATTTATGATAAATATGTTGAAGATGATAAATTGGCTAGATCTATAATGCTTACTTTTATGGAGCCAGATTTAGAAATTATATTTGAAGAAAATACGACAGCAAAAACTATGTTTGAAGCAATACAAGAATCATATGGAACTGCTTCTGAAACATATATCCAACTCCTCATTGAGAAATATAACACTAGTAGTATGAAAGAAGGAGAATCTGTTACTGAACATGTTAACAAAATGACTGTCATTGCTAAAGAATTAGCAGCTGTAGGAAATCTCATTCCTGATAAAATGCAAGTGTCAACTGTATTACACAGCTTGCCAAACTCATGAGAATCAGTCGCAATAGCTATTAACTTGTCAGGACAAAATGTAACCATGAAAACTCTTCCTATGTTATTGGGTGTAGAAGCTCAAAGGAGAGCCAAAAAGAAGAATAGTGAGTCCCATTCTGTGGAAAATTCAACACCTTCGTCTTCTAAGGAAAAACCATATAAACTTTATAAGAAGAATTTCAAATGTAAGGGAAACAAATTTCCAAAGAGAAATGAAAAATTTAGAGGAAAACATAATGCTGGAAATTGTTTTAAATGTGGAAAACCAGGCCACCACAAAGCAAACTGTCCTCAAAATGATAATGACAAATATAAAGGACCTAAAGATATTGTTTGTGTGGTGTCAGAATCGCTCTTAGCTGACTGCGACTCTCAAGCCTGCTGGGTGGATTCTGCATCATCTCGACATGTGGCAAAGACAAAAGAGGATTTTGTAGAAATGAAGGATATCAAAGCCGGCGACCATAAGCTCTATATGGGCAATAACACTTACTGTGAAGTTCTTGGAATTACAACACTAAAGATTCAGTTGCCTGGAGAAATGAACCTTCTTCTTACTGATGTACTCTATGCTCCTACGATGAGGAGAAATCTTTTATCTGTTCCACGTCTAGATGAAAAGGGATTTGAAGTTCGTTTCCGTTCTTCTAAAGTATCAATTGGGAAACATGGTCGAATTTTTGTATGGGGAACTAAGATAGATGGCTTGTACCGTTTGAACACTTCTAATAAAATGGCATCTACTTCTTCTGATTATATTGATGAGTGTTTTGTAAATGTAGATTCAGTTTTATGGCATAAGAGATTAGGCCACATAAACTATAAGAAAATGAAAAAGATGGCTGATATTGGTTTAATCCCTAACCTAGACATAAACCTTAAACCATGCGAGTCATGTATAAGTGGAAAGATGACTAGGAAACCTTTTGGTAAAGGTGAGAGATCCAAAGAACTTTTGGACATAATACATTCAGATATTTGTGGACCTATAAATGTTAAAACTCATAGAAATATGCAATATTTTGTAACATTTACAGATGACTTCTCTAGATATGGTTATATATATCTTATGAAGAATAAGTCGGATGTCTTAGATATATTCAAAGAATATAAGTTAGAAATTGAAAACCAATTAGGTAGAAAAATTAAAGTGTTTAGATCTGATAGGGGAGGTGAATATATATCTGAAGCCTTTAATAATTTTTCTAAAGAAAATGGAATAATTCATCACATTTCAACTCTTTACACACCTCAACAAAATGGAGTAGCTGAAAGACGTAATAGAACTTTACTAGATATGGTAAGATCTATGTTAAGTCAAACTAATTTAAGTACAATTTTTTGGGTGAAGCACTCTCTACTGCTATATACACATATTAAATAGAGTGCCAACCAAAATAACTGGTTTGACCCCTTATGAACTTTGGACAGGTAGAAAACCTGACCTAACTCATTTAAGAGTTTGGGGAAGTTCAGCTCATGTGAAAATATTAGGGCCAAACAGAAGCAAATTAGACCCAAAAACTATTAAATGTACTTTTATTGGATATTGTGAAAATTCTAAAGGTTACAGATTTGTTGTACATCATTCTGATGGATCTGTAGGAGTAATAGAAAGTAGAGATGCTTACTTTCTTGAAGATAATCTGGAATCAAATAAACCAGACAAAATGGTAGAATTATTTGAAATAACAAAAGAAAAAGAAACAATGCATGATAAAGAACAAGTTATAGAAGAACCTCAAGTGCAAGACACTTTAACTAGAATTCAAAGGGAAAGAAAACCTCCTAGTTACTTAAAGGATTATTACGCATTATCAAATGAGGAAATTCCAGATGATCCTATAAATTATAATGAAGCAATGAAATCTAATGATTCTTCAAAATGGAATGAAGCCATTTTAGAAGAATTAGAATCCATAGAAAAGAATAAGGTATGGGAGCTTGTAAACCTACCTGAAACCAGAAAAACTATAGGATGTAAATGGATTTTGAAAAAGAAACTAAAATCAGATGGTATTATAGATAAATACAAAGCGAGATTAGTAGCTAAAGGCTATACTCAAAAAGAGGGAATTGACTATGAGGAAACGTATTCTCCCGTAGCAAAATTTACATCAGTTAGAATATTGATGTTTATAGTAGCTTATTTAAACTTGGAATTACATCAAATGGATGTAAAAACAACTTTCTTAAATGGGGAATTAAAAGAAGAAATCTACATGAAACAACCCGAGGGATATGAAATAAAAGGAGAAGACGATAAAGTTTATAAATTAAAAAGGTCCTTATATGGACTAAAACAATCCTCTAGGCAATGGTATTATACATTTCATAATGCAGTATTAAATTATGGTTTTGAACCAAACAACTTTGATCACTGCATATACACTTGGGTTAGTGGGAGTTATTTTATAATTATTTTCCTTTATGTTGATGATATTTTACTAGCTGGAAATGATTTAGAGAAAATCATGGAAATGAAAGAATGGTTAAAAACCCAATTTGAAATGAAGGATATGGGTGAAGCTAACTATGTGTTAGGAATTAAAATTTCTAGAGATAGAAAAATTAGAGAGTAAGTCTTTCACAGAAACTGTACTTAGAAAGAATTTTGAAGAAATTCAAAATGGAGTCATGCAAATCTCTAGAATCACCCATATATAAAGGGACAAAATTATCAAAGAAGATGTCACCTACAAATGAAAGTGAGATAAATGAAATGAAAAATAAACCATATGCACAAGTAGTAGGTAGCTTGATGTATGCGATGTTGTGCACAAGACCAGATTTGAGTTTTGCTGTAAGTATCATTAGCAGATTCCAGAGTAATCCTGGAATAGCACATTGGATAGCTATAAAGCGTATACTGAGATACTGAGATGCATTCAAGGAACACTGGATCTTGAATTAACCTACGATTGATGGATAAATCCGGATTAATAGAAAGCCTCAATTCATTGGGTAAAACTTAGTTGCATACATACATTCATACACTTCATATGCACTATATCATCACCCATGTTTTAAAACAAAATAAATATCTATTATATATTAGTATTTTTTCTCCTATTGCATATGCATGATCATGATATGCATGTTGACATTGTGGGACGTCTGATGATGGGGCACATCTGATCAGATTGGGTACCTTGATCAGAGTATACCATTAAATGGTGTAAAACCAAGTTAACAGCCACAACGGCTAGTTTGACCGGAGTAAAACACATTTATAAGCTGAGTAACCATTTTGACCAAGGGGTGTGGTGAGACAATAATGTGGTTTAATCCAGACAGTAGATCTGGTAACATTTTCCTTTGATCAAGCTATGAGAATTAATGATCCAACGGATCTATTATTCTCTATATAAAGGGTCTTCCTTTCTTTGGGAAAGACACACAAGGAAAGGAGAATAAACCACTACTTACCTATTTTGCTTTGTGAAAGAAGCGTGTGAAAATCATACAAGGAGAAATCCTCATACAACCTTGGGCATCGTCACAAAGGTTATAGCTTAGATCGGACGATCCTTATTTTGTCAAATGCTATCATAGCATTCCATATGCGCATCGTAGCCCTTCATATGGACCTTTCGGAATGACTGTTGGTTAATACAGTTAACAATCCTAATCACCATGGTGCATCATCATTTTACCAATAACCATTATTTAAATAATTGTGTTGAATAATATATGGTGCATTTGAATGATGCACATCACCAAGAACCATTATATTACTTGATTTTGTTGAAAATGTTATTCACAATTGGGTGATTCAGTAGTTATTCTTTATTTTTAAGTACAATTTTGCTCTCCGCAACTCATATTTTCATTAAAATGGAGTTTTTATGACCCAGATTATGTATTCATGGCTCGAGATCAAGCTTTGTCAGTCTACTTTATACTTTAACATTATTTCTGCACGTAAAATATTTCAAGTAATTTAACTGTATTGAAATTTTGATAATGAATTAAATAAATAATAAAAGAGATAATTATTTTTATTATTGACTAAGCATTAGAAAGAAAAAATAATGTTAAGTTGTAGGATTACAATTATGTCTATGAAGAAAAATATTTGAAGCTAGGACTTTTAAGCCATATCCAACCATAAGAGGTGACGCACAAAAGCAAGGCACATAGATAGTTGGGACCCTCCCCAATTCCCCTTCCTTTTGTTACACAAACATGTAATGAATTTTTATTATTGTTGTTAATATGGTTTAGTAAATAAATATTTATGATAATTTGGTAGTATATTATAGGAACTTTAGTTATAGTCAATATAACAACAATACTAAATTTACCATACGACACCTGCGCATTGGTCTAATGGTATTGTGTGTATTCCAATGAGTTGGTGTGGTGGTTTAAAATCTCACCATTTGACCAGCTAATAACATACACTAACTTCTAACCTATTAAACTAGATAAATTATGCCTACACCCAAAAAATAATATAAAATAGAATAAATGATGACTAAGTGTACCAAATGTTAGTAATTCATGTATAAATAAGAAACAAACTTGGACTGGTCATTCAGGAAACAAGCCTAAGAAATAAATTGCAAAGGCAATATTAACCCAAAGCATGCAATAGTTAGCCATATATAAACTTCACATGCCAGAGAAAAAAGCACAACTGAACAATTAACAACATAGAAGTTAGGGTAAATGGAATAGGCTTCCAATTACATATAAAGGAACTTTACCTAGATGAAGAAGAAACTTAAGAGAAGAAGTCCTATAGGAGATCTCTAGATAGAGCTGCAATTTTCCTGTAAACACAAAACCTCAATTATTTCACTCTCAAAAAATATGATCTGTATCAACTAATTGATAAGGTGGAAATGGAAGTAGACATAAAAGATAATTTATCAGTTTCACTCAAGATTTAAGCTGGTGTTGATGAGTAAAAACGAAGCCACCCATTTGATAATAACATTGCTTAGTGCAGCAATAAATTCTTTTGGTGATAATAGCATTCGCGACATGGTTAGAAAAACTTGCAACATTATATGGTGAAGCAAGCCAATTCTTTTAATGAGAATAAAATTTGTGCCATGGATAGAAAGTTTTGATAAACTGAGCTTACTACATTATAATATTTAGTGCTATGGAGTTTCATAAAAAATCAAGTGTTGTACTTTCAGGCACGATCGAAGAAATAACCATAGTAACAAAATTCTTCAAAATTTTAAAAAATTCATGAATTATTCACGAATTTTAGGTGTGCCAAATTATTCTACGAAATATTCACGAATTTTAGGTTTTCTGAATTATTCACAGATTTTGCTAATTATTCCCGAATTTTATGAATTATTCCTTATTTATTCATGAATTTTTCAATAATTTGTTTAGTTCGACAAAGTAAACTGCTTATTTTGTATATTATCAAATCAAATTATTGGATATCTTTTCATAATTATTATTTTATTCCCCAATATTTCTTTGTTTTTTCAAAAAAAATTTGAACTTGACCCTTCCCGAATCCCGACTTTGTCACTATGGAAATAACTTGGCCTGTCCAAACACACCACGTTTTGGTTGGCTGTGTATCCTCCATAGGGATGACCCGAGTTCATGTCTTGGAGGCAGCAATTGGAAGCCCCCCCCCCACTTTACTAACCATACTGAGATCAACAAGTAATGGACAAAATATTTTCAACTGAAATGAGTAAAGTTGAAGAGATGGGAATTTGAACATCTCTCTCTCACATAAGGATGAGACCACAGTGAAAACTGCGAAAAACATGTCAATAATCACACCATGAGAGAGAGAGAGAGGATGTGAGAAAAGTAGGTCAGGGGAAAGCTGGATTTGTTGTGTTGGTCCATTGGGGGAGGCTAAAGAGGCAAGTTACATCAAGGGCTTGTCAAAGAACTCCAATCTTCAAGATCATATCAATGGTGCTTCCCATTAATGAGTGGCTAACTGAATGAATAACAATGATATTCAGGGATAAGTGGCTGCGTAAATAACTATGAGGATACAACAAAAGAGAGAGAGAGAACTAAACTCATGAACTAAAAGCCTAGATGGCTAACATGTGAATGCTACAGCCATTAAGCCCACCATCCAACTGCTTTAGCTAGGTTCCATTTCAAGTGGTGCACCATGCATCAATCTATCTTTCTTTCAGTACATTTAATTCTGTTATGTCAAGTCATTCCCTCAACAACTAATAAATATCATGAAGAAACTACTCTCATCAAATAAAAGAAACATAAACCAGGATTTCTAATAGAGTCCTTCCTAACAAAGAACAATACTAATGATTGCCTAAGATAGAGTTCTAATATAAAAAGAAAGTTACTAATAGCTAGATTAATCATGAGCCCCATGGCCCCCACCTATCTTAACTATTCTAAATTAAATCTCATAATAATTTTTTTTATAAAGAGTCCTTCTAATAAATTCTTTGCTAATAGAGAATATATACTAATGATTGCCTAAGATTGAGTTCTAATATAAGAAGAAAGTTGCTAATGATAGTATGTCCATATATAAAAGCATTTAAAGTCAAATTATTAAAATAAACTCATATGAAACAAAGAGATATATTCAGATCGATCAATCCGTAACTCAATGACTCGACCAATATTCCAGACTTGAACTGGAAAGTAGCCCTCTTGGATGGAAGAGGAGGAATATCCATGGGCAGACTTTGAGAGGGAAGGGTGAATTTCCATTGCCAAGGTTTCGTGCCAGTTCCATTAGTGTTGTGTTGTTTCAGTGGTAGCGATCCCTATATTTGAAGAGTTGCCTTAAAATTTTCAATAGTTGTGTCCCTAAGAAAAGAGAATCCATTTCAGAAGAGGAATCTTTATGCAATGATTAAGCATTTCTTCTCCCTTCTTTCGAAGAGTTGCAACCATTTGAAAAGCTATGAAATAATACAAAGATTTGCAACCTTTTCAACTGTTACGTGCCTCACACACACACACACCCTCTCTCTCTCTCTTTCTCACACACACACACATCTCATCAGTCATTATTCAGAAGGACACATTGGAATTAAACAACTACGTCTTTTTCTTAAACGGTTTCAAAAGAGTCGTGAGCCGAAGGGTGTGTCGATTCGTGTTTATATGAATAGTCTCAACAAATAGAACGTGATTCTAACATGGATTATATAAATAGTTTGAGAATTATTTGATCTTCACTCTATTTATCCTAGAGTTAAAAGGCCTATTATTACTCAGTGAATTTGCCCGTCTCTAAGCTGATTTAAAATGAACACTGACGGCGCGACTGTTGGGAATCCAGGGGTAAGTGGAGGTGGTGGGATAATTTGAGACGCCAATGGCTGGTTGGTTTTGGCTTTCTATAAATATTATGGTCTTGCTTCAAACACTTTAGTAGAGATTAAAGCTATTTATGATGGGTGTACATTCTGTGATAGGTATGGTCTTTCTTTTATTATTATTGAAAGTGATAGGAAATGTGGTATAGGGCCTCCTAGGTGTTGAGTGTTGTTTATTGCCTCCGCTCGAGGGTGCCGCGTATCGCGCCCCATTTGTCCCGTGACCCTCTTATATTCATTGTTACTACTCTCTCCATCAGATCGGTCTTTTGGAGTAGTTGGTTGTTAACGGGTTCGATTCTTTCCACCCTTTGGGTGAGGGGAAGTGTTGAGTGTTGTTTATTGCCTCCGCTCCAGGGTGCCGCGTATCGTGCCCCATTTGTCCCGTGACCCTCTTATATTCATTGTTACTACTCTCTCCATCAAATCGGTCTTTTGGAGTAGTTGGTTGTTAACACTAGGAAGCTTTGCTATTGGTGATAGGAAATTTGTAGATCAAAAAACAGAATGCAACATATTATTTCAGCATGTGTTTAGAGAAAATAACCAGGTAGCTGATTGCCATTCCAAATAAGCTTGCAAGAACAAATATAGCAAACTATTCAAGGACCTGAGAGAGTTGCCAACATCTATTAAGTGCATGATTCGTATTGATAATCCTACTATGTTTAATATTCGGGTTTAAGATTTTTTCTTTCTATCATTTTTGTTTAGGGGTAAGGTATTACATACCCCCCGGAATTTTGTAACCATTTAATTATTCTAACAAACCAGTAGGGTCTGGCCAAACCCCCCTCGCACACTGGGTGGCTTTTACTATTTTAAAAAAAATAGATAGAATATCCCCAGTCTCTTTCTCTCACACTCTTATCCCAACCTGCTAAAACCCCACCCAAGCCTGCCGTGTGTCCTCCTTCCCTAGCTTTAAGTTAGTATAATATACTAAAATTCAATGAAAATTTAATAAGGTTATGAAAAGTTAATAGAGTTCTTGTACTTTTATTAGTAGAAGGATTGTATTTTTAGCACTTGTCTGTTGTGTTTCAACATTATAACCTTCTATTTTTTCTTCTCTTTTAGTGGGATAGGAGAATCCCTTTTTAAAAGGGTACTTCATAAATTCTTGTTTCTTAGTTCTTACATAGAAAAAAGAATGTGATGCCTCCTCTTCCTCTTTTCTCATTTTGGAATTTGAGTTGCATTTTCTTTTGAGCTGGGTGCCTTATCAGACAGTTAATCTTGTGAGTCTAGTTTCAGACAGTTAATCTTGTGAGTCTAGTTTGCAAGTCCAAGATACTAGAATGTGACTATTGAATTATTGAGGTAGGCCTATATGACCCGTTTGCAACGAAAATGATTCCTAGGGGTAGCGCAACAGGTCTTACAAAGTATCGTAAAGTGCTTACAGATCGATAAGTTATTTTCTACATGTCTGTTATTTTCTACATCTTATTTTAGACTCTATTGTATTGTGATTGAAAGGGTTCCATAGTCTTATAAGTTGCTTGACTATGTTCAGGAATTTTTTATTTTTCCAACACAGGTTCATATCAGAGCTGTGTTGAGACCTAACTTTCCAACTCCTTATCTTGGTAAAATGCCTGAAATCATATAATTCAACCGTAAAATCTAGATCTTGGACCGTTGAACCTGATACTTCAATGTTTTGACCGATTAGAACCGGGACCCTGTATAGCTATCCTGCAATCTGGATACTCTTATCTTGATCATAAGTACCTTCGGTTTTTGAAACTCTTTTAAGTTCTCATCTCAGTTAGATGAGACCTCCAATAGTCTATTTGTCTTCTATGCATCCTGTTGGAAAAGAAGTACTGTAAAATTTTGTCACTCCACTAATCTAGGTTAAGCTCACAAACATTACTGACCAGCTTAGAATTTACATAAGGACAAGTGCCTGAAATATGGAATTACAAACTTGTTTAGGGTCCATTCTTTTGCTGAGAGACGTATAAATCTTGCCACTTTGGACTTTGTCATGGTAGTTAGGAAATTTACGTGACATTTTTAAGTTTTCTATCGAAATTAATTCTTACCATCATGATATTTTAAATCTTATCATTTTATGAGATTTGAAATCATTCATTTCGCGGCGTTTGAAGTCTTAATGAAATTGCAACCCAAGAGATGAAAAGCACGATACATCTAGTTCTCAAAAGAAAATGCTTATTGTCAAATGAAAAAACTTGCAAAATGCCAACTTTACAAGTCTCAACAAAAGAACGGAGCCTTACTGTTAATTCCCATTCTCGGAAGGGGTACCATGCAATACTCCTCAATATAGCAGTCAAAATTTAAGTTTTCACCAGCATACTACTATTATGTGGTTCTTTTGCTTGTGTGACATTTTTATTACCAATATACCTCATCTGTTTCATGTTCATACACGATTAGCAGCTCTATTCAGTGGTTCTGCTTTTATGAGTCACATTACGAGGTGTGCATTTACATTGGTAGCTAAAACATATAATAAGAAAATACTTCTTGTAATTTATGACCATTGAAGTTTGGTGTCCTTTTAGATAGAGAATAGCAACTATGTCAGATTGAGCGAGAAATTTGCAGAGAAAAGCCAACAACTGAGGTATAAGTTTGTATAACTATATATAAATATATATATATATATTTGCACATTCGTATATCTATTAATTGATTGCTGTGATATATGCACATATTACATTATAATATGAAGACATTGCCCATCAATAACAGGAATATGAAGGGTGAAGAGCTCCAAGGATTAGATATAGAAGAGTTGCATAAATTGGAGAAATCTCTGGAAGCAGGATTGAGCCGTGTGGTAGAAGCAAAGGTTATTATCCATTTCCTTCTAATTCTAGTCTTGAACTTGGATTCATGCTGCAAGTGTAACCTATGGAAATTTCTACTGATTTCAGGGAGAAAGAATTGTGGAAGAGATCACTAGCCTTCAAAGAAAGGTAAGTAACCAACTTTGTAAAACTGTGGTCCATTTCATATATTCGGTATAAATATAATATAAAACAGATCTATACCAAGCGATGTCATTGACTCATTGTTTGGACCTTCAGGTTGCAATGCTAATTGATGGGCTAGAGATGATTGAAAATTTCAAAACTAGTTTTGAGTTTACTACATAATAAGAGGGAAACTTAAAATTATTGCTAAGATGGGCTAGAGATGTTCCTTTTTTTCTTCTCTTCTCTTACTTTTCTTTATTTCTTATAAACATGCAGGGAGACCAATTGGCAAAAGAGAATGAGCAAATGAGACAGCAGGTTAGAATTTTCATTTACCTTTCTTTTTCCTTCTTGGTTTACCACTTCCTTATTGGTAGGTGAAATATTTGAATTACAGATGATGGAGATGTCTAAAAGTCAAAAACATGTCATCGCTGACTCCGAGAACATGGTCTATGAAGAAGGCCAGTCATCAGATTCTGTCACCAATCTCTGCAGCTTCGTCAGTCCTCCTCATGATGATGACAGCTCTGATACCTCTCTAAGATTGGGGTAAGTTTAACATATATGCATACATAATCTATATTTTCTAATTCCAAGTTAGATTAATTTTTATTGCCAAATTAAGTCAAAGTAGCAAATTTATACAAAGGTATAACTTGGATATTTTCAAATTTCAACCAACAACTAGTTTTTTACTAAAGAAAATAACATAAGAAGTTTCCCCTTTCTGTTTTTAGTTTCTGAATAATCCAAACATCTGATTTGGGAACGGGACAACGCCCCTGAAGCTCCGACGGAGTGGAAAGGTCAGATTCTTTGGAAGTGGTAAACCAATTGAGATGGGTCTTCAAGGTTGCTACACTGCTCTTGCTGGAGCTTATTGACTTGATGCATTTAGAGAAATTAGCATCCCAACTAATGGCTTCCATTTAAATCCTTACCATCCTACGCTACATGAAGTGGAAGGGCTTTGGGGCATCATCAAAATCATACTCCCACCTCAACCAATCGATGAGAACATGAAACATATAGAAAATAAAGAAACACCACAAAAACAAGATATGCGAGGTTTGTCACGTGTGTGACCATGTCCACATGTAAAGACAATTCAAGAATTTATACTATACAGAGATTGCAATATACAAATGTTTTCCCTCTCAACTTTGAGAGCAACTAAGATTACTTGTGAGTCCACCCTTATCAAGAGTTATTGGTTTTTTCCTGAGATCCAGCCGCTCTCTCCCCGAAAGCGTTGTTCACTTCACATATTCTCAGCACTATAGTAATCATGTACCCTAGTCCCTAAGCCTATATATATAATCTCAAACCCAAATCATAAACTAACTAGAGATTTTTCAAAATATATTCCCACAAGGAGTACCTCATAAATCGAAGTTTACACTGAATAGAAATCAAGATGGATTCCTACGATCTCCACCTTGACTTGAATGCTATTAAATCCTAAATGTATTCTTGGGCACAATATCAATATTGATCTTCTAAATTATGATACAAATCAATGTGTAACAAGGTGGAATGCTAAATGGTAATTATTTTTAGTAAAACTCTATGCTATCCTATACAATGCTCAGCTATCATTGTGTTCCACCCTAGGAGTCATCTTAACCCAACAAGGAACCCCAATCTGAAATTTGTTCCTTATTACACCTTTTGTCTATGACTGGAACAAGATATTGAATCACTTTGATTATTAGGATCATCATAACATGGTTACCTTCAAATTCAACTGGCCTCTTGTTTGCAACAGAACGGTAAACCAGCTTGTGAAGCAATATTGACACCCCCAAAAATCTGAGTCCATTGCATATTCAAGTAGTAGTAGAAGACATTAAGCATAAACTCAGGCTTATACCACGTTATTCCATAGTGTATGCTCCCTGACATGTTAATGCCTTTACTCATAAGCTGGCTCAACAAAGTCTACATTTTTGTGCAAACTCTGATTTTGCTTCTCATATGAAGTGTCCAGGTAAATGTAAATCATGTCCATTTTGGTTCAGAGGAGGGCCCATTCTGTTTTTGGCCATCTCGTCTGTTTGTAAAGAATTTCTTGTCACAACTGAATTGTTTGCTCAACTGCTTTTCTTTAAATCTCTTGCAGGCTGTCTTTGTTTAGATGAATGTTGAGGTACAAAGGAGGAGATTATCAGTAAGGAAGAGAAGGCCATGGTGTTATCATGTTGGAATAAAGAATTGTATACATATAATGTAAAACTAATCCACATTGCGTGTATGTATGTAATAATAAGTCCAGTTGCAGAGTCAAATATTAATTTCTCCCAGACAAACAAAAAACTGTGTTAGCAGTCATTTTTCATGTATAATATGATAGAAAAGGGATTTGATTGAATAGATTTGAATGATTTACAATGACCTTAGAGAGATTTATATTGACATAATAAGATAGACTTTTTGGAAAGTAAATCAACCTAATCTAATCACATCTAATTGAATATATTCTATACGTAATTGTTGCTAATCTAATTTTGTGATGAGATATACCTGAATGATTCAGTGTATCTCATTCACTTTATTACAAGGCTCTTCTTTACACTCCCCCTCAAACATATGAGGATTGAAAAATATCCATGTGTTTGCCATTTGTAGAAATCTGCCTTTGCACCTCTTTATTTTCATGTGAAACCATTGATCTTCATTGCATGCTTGTTTGAGTCTGCTAGCTTGTTGAAGGATGTGGTCGAACCAAAGGGACATCTAAGGGGCCAAAAAGGTCTCAGTAGACCTAAATGAAATGCCACAAATGGGCTTAAAAACCTGTGCAACTAATGGGCCTGAAAAGGGGATTCTTTGGGCCTAAAAAAGGCCTCTGTGGACCTGAAAAAGTCTCTATCGACTTGATGACAAGCTTTCTATGTACTTGTTTTTTTGAACTTTATGTATCAAAAATGAGGGGCCTCTATGGGCCAAAAGAAGATGCCTCTGATGGGCATAAGCTGCAAACTAGATTGAAAATGGCCTCAATTGGGCTAGTGAGTTGATGCCCACATTTTTTTTTTGGTAGATACCAAGCAACAGGATGAATGAAAGGGGACTGCAGTGGAGGTGCAAATGATGCAACGGTGAGGTTGGAAGCGGGCAAAATCCCAAACACTCGGGATGCCACGAATTCTCGCAAATATCATTGTAATTTTTTTTAAATCTGTTCTTCGATGTTAAATCTCCCAAAGATGGTGACGGGCATTGGTTCAACGGATCTTGCAATAATGGTGCACATGTCGGGATACAGGTAACAACATCAGTAAGGTGGTGTTTGGTAACACTAATCTAAAAAGAAGAGCTTTTTTTTTTTTTTAACCACTCAAAAGGAGTGGGGGGTTTGTCGGACCCCTACCAGTTTATTAATAAGAAAGAAATGGGTGGGGGGGTGCACATAAACCTCAAAGAGTACCAATATAGAAAATCAATCTATCTCTATGATAACCAATCTAACATTACCAAAACCTGATTTATCAAGGAAAATAAGAGCTCTAATCCGAGGAGGGTTATTCTGATTAGGAAAAATTCACCTGATGTCTGAGTACTACAACCATGATTAGGAAGGAAGTCAGCAACCATATTGGCTTCCCTAAATATGTGATTAATAGATGAGCAAATATTCATCACTTGATATATCTTCTTGTTCCATTATCATGCATTCCAATGATGACTCAAAGAACCCTTCCAAGCTTCTACAAGAGTTTTAGCATCAGATTCAACATCCACTTGAAGAAAACCAAGCCTTTGACAAAGGGATAGACTATTCAGAAGAGCTTTAGATTCTGCAACATAGATAGAAAAATTCACATAAAAAGCATAGAAACATGCAATCATAACTCCAGAGTGATCTCAAATAATACCATTTCTTCCTTCTAAGCCCGGATTACTTTTAGAAGCATCATCCACATTCAGTTTAATTCTACCCTAAGGAGGTTTAATCCATTTGACAACAAAAATAATGAATCTTCGATGAACAGAAGGGGACAAAATATTTATAATAAAAAGATCCAAGGACTTTAGATTCTTAAGTTTGTTGCCCAAGGATTGGGTCCTAGAGTTGGGTGAATAGGGTCTATGACAATTTAAAAATTCTTCATATATTCCCTTAAGCAGAATTTCAATTATACTTATTAAAAGGGAATGAAAATTAGCAATACCACATAAACAATGCAAAGCAATAAAGTAAAGTAAAGGGAAGAATTAGAGAAAACAAAATCAAGATATTGTTCACGAGGTTCGGTAATACCGCCTACGTCCCCGCTTGAAGCTCTACGCGCTAGAGGATTCACCATGATTTTACTTGCACAGTCTTCTTACGGGTAAAGACCAAACTTTTTACAATCTTCTTCTAGACGAAGATTATACCTTTACAATCCCCTTACAGGTGAGAATCAGACCTTTACAATCCCCTTACGGGTGAGAATCAGACTTTTACAATCTTCTTACAGGCGAAGATCAATCCTATTTGCAAGAGAACAATTCTCTATTGACTTTACAAAGCTCCTCGCTTCAAGGACAAAAATCTATCGATTCTTTATTTCAATACAGTTGATGAGAAGTTTTTACAATCATAATTTGTTCCTAAAACGAGCTGAATGATCTTTCTAAAGCTCACTGAAAATCTCTTATCAAATATTGGAGTTTAATTGCTCAATAAAACTGATTTGGGGATTTTAAGTTTAACTCAATAAATTTGGAGATCTAAGCATTGGAGTAGATGATTAAATGATTGGATTGATAGATCATCACGTTCTAGATCATAAATCATCCTTATTTATAGCCCTAATTGCAAATATATAGCCGTTGGATGCACATTGAATGCAAAAGAACCATTTAAAAATAGCCATTACAGGGCTTTTAGTACATGTCTCGAGGCATCTAGTCGACTGGATGAACCCAATGGCTAGATCAAAATCCTGACCTTCATCTAGTCGACTGGATGGTTCATTTACTCGGCTGGGTGAATATTTTCAATAGAAAATCCATTTTTCTTGACCTTAATGATGAGAATAAATTCATAGGTCTTCTACCTTATCTTTATCATGATTTTTATCATTTCTTATGATGTTCTAGGTCCTTAAAAAGATATTCAAACATAGTTTAAAGGAACCTAAAGTCAATCTAGGCGTTGAGCTTTCAAACAACTAAATTTTGAGGACTTTTTACAAAAGTCATAAAGACACTCTCACAAAAATATAAAGCAATTAAATCTTTCTAAGAGAGTCTTCATTTTTCATCTTGATTTTGATTGGATTTGTCTTCTTTGACTTCATGATCAATCTTCTTCTTCACAACTTGGATTTGTATGATCTTTAATTTGATCCAACTTGATCCAATAACTTGTTTTTGACTTGATGTTGAATTCTTCTCATAGATGGTGTCATTTTCATACTTTTTCATCTTGAATGGTTTGCTAATGGTCTCCATAAACTGAATATCACATTAACTCAATGGAAACATTAATAACAAAATTCTTATTTCATTATTGTGTTATCATCAAAATCACTAAGGAGACCTATGATGGACACCTATTGATTAACAAAGTTGATGGTTAATTGCATGTCTATATTTTAGAGATTGTAGAGGTAAAAGCCTCTACTTTAAAAAGTAGCTCCAATTAACCTTCAACTTAACAATCTAAAGTCCAATTAAGCATAATTTTTAAATAAGCTCTTCTTTTTAGATTTGTGTTACCAAACGGCACCTAAGTCTCAAAAAGGACGAGTGGCCAGCAAGCGAAACATGGTCAATTTGGGATTTGTAGCGACAAGGGCAGCAACAAAGAGATCGACAATGGATCAAGGTTAATCAAAACCAATCCGTGGAGAAGCACCCCTTCACCTTTCCCGTCCAATAGATTATGAAAGTCCGTGTGAATGGAGATTCAATCCTTACTTGAGGAGCTACTAGAGTTAATGATGTCATGAGTAGGTTTGCTTCATGTGTTGGATTGAATGGAGAAAATGAGGGCACTAGCCGTCGATATATAAAGCTCAACTTTGAGTTGAAACAGAAAACTCTACATGGCATCATGATGACAAAAGAGACAAAGGTGGATTGAAACAAGAATGAGTACTCCATGTGGAAACTATCACTCGAGGGGAATGCTTTTTTATATCAAGTTGGGTTTTAACAAAGACCTGTATGCAAGAAATGAAGGAATCAATGTGCAAGAAAATAAGAGAAAAAAGAGGTTTAGGCCGGACGTACGGGTGGCATCGCCTCCTACCAAATAACAAAGATTAAAAGAAAGAAACTTCAAAATAAGGTTCCATGATAGAAAAGGGATTGATTGAATAGATTTGAATGATTTACAATGCCCTAAATAGGGTTTATATAGAGATAGCAAGATGGACTTTATGGAAAGTAAATAAACCTAATTTAATCACATCTAATCGAATATATTCTATCCTTAATTGTTGTTAATCTAATATTATGATGAGATACACTTGAATGATTCAGTGTCTCTCATTCATTTTATTACAACACTCTTCTTAATTCTCTAATATAATCTGCATTTCAGATTACTAGATGCCTGATTATGTGAAAAAGCTTGACCTTTCATTAGGTCACTGTTGTCTGCTAAATGTTTTCCTTCTATAAGCATAAGGATGAAAAGGGTGGTAGTGAGCATATAATTTTGTAATATAAGTTTGTTAATTGATTAGGATTTTAAATTTCTCCACGTATAACTTTTTTTTTAAGAGGTATTCTTGTATGTTCAGAAGGGGATGATTTTGTTTTGATGAACATAATTGAAAATGTGAACCATAGCTGTAGAATTATAGTACCATTGATGATATCATGAAGCTATTTTAGGAATTACTAGTGGGCTGCACGTGCGATTCATGTCAGAGAAAGGGGAAATGGAGAGAGATTAGGAAGAGGGACCCTAGTGAGGGCATTTCGAAAAAAAAATTAAGGAATATTTTGCATATAGAAACTTGAGGGACTATTTTGGATAAACAAAAATTGTGAGAGACATGTTTCTTATTGAAATATGAGGTTGGGAAATTTTAAGAATGAAAAGCTTTAGAGACATTTTGGGTATAGCAAAGAAAAGGGGGGGGGGGGGGGGGGTTGGCGAGACGTTCTTCTTTTGAAGCATTTTGCCAAGAGAGCGAGGAGTCCTCTTATGCCATTGAGGTCGTCATGTGTCCCTTTTAACACTACTTAACTATGATTAAGATTCACCCACTTGTCCTTGATTTTTTGAAAAAAAAAATCAATCCAAAGAGTTTGTAAATTTTAACCGAGGTTTAAAAGAAATTAATATTTTTTCCTAAAACTAAGAATAAGTGGGTGAACCCTAGGGATCGGTGAATCTTAACCCACAGTTGGAGTCCCGTTATGCCCTTGAAGTTCCCATGTATTTCTTTTGACACCCTTAAGTGTAATTAAGATTCATCTACCCCTGGAGTTCACCGACGTATCCTTGGCTTTAGAAAAAATATTAATTTTTCAATACCCTAGATAAAATTCACTAATTCTTAGGGTTAATTTTTTTTCATATTTGTTTTTCTAAAATCTAAGAATAAGTAAGTGAACCTTAGGACTGGATGAATCTTAACCATAATTAAAGAATGTTAAAAGGGACACATGACGACTTTAGTGGTGTAATCGGACTCCAGGGAGTCCAGTTATGTAACGACCCCAAAACCCCACCTTGGTCATAATGGGACTTTGGGTCTGCTACATTACTTATCCCTGCTTGACTTCAATAGCAAAAATGCAAAACTAAAAGATACAGTTCTCCCAAAATAGCAACTATAAAATTCTTTAAACATATATAATCCAAACCATCTTGAACAACTGAAATAAACCCAACATAACCCACAATGATCGGATAGAATAAAGTCATCAAATAAAAATAAACAATCTAAGCAACATCATGAAATAACATAAGTCTAACACAATACTATTCAGGAAGTAAATTATAATATGCTAATAGGGAAAACTATCAAAATCTCTGGCTCCCTCCTCTGGAGGCTCACCTACTTCTCCTTCTTCAAAGTACTGCTCCCCAATCCACAGCTTCACCGTATGCTCCTGCACTGAACCTGATGACAATAATAGGTCGACTGAGTATTGAAAACACTTAGCGGATATCCAAACTAACCAACAATAACAATAACACATATTCATACTCAATATTCAGTTCATGCGATAGTTACATAATCGATAACAGATTCATATAACATGTAGTTAATCAGAATGCAGAAACATGTGAACACATTATGACATTATCTTGACTCGTGTACTTGTATAACTCTTGGACTTGTAGTATGAGTTTCATACATGCTTGTTTTCCTATAAAAATATTCATTGAGGTCTTTGTATTAAATTCATGGAGGTGCATCGACAGAAGCGTAAGCCCCTAGAGCTCTTAGATATCAAATGTCCATGATAAATATCTAGGACTTGAAATCTTATCCATGGAGAGCATCAATGAATACCGGAGCTACTTGAAATTTAGGGTCCTTGTAAAATCATGCAGTGTTCTTATTCTTATACTTGTACTTATCTTTGTACTTGTTCTTGTTACTCGTGTATGGTATTCTTGTTCTTGTATTTCAATGTCCAATGTTCAGTGTCCATGCAATGTCAGTGTCATGTTTGTGTACACGTGAGACTTGTAATCTACCATATATGTGAACTTGTGCTTGAATGTCGTGATTAATATCTGAACTTGGTCATTGGCTAGATTTCCATCTTACGCCAAGAAACTCCGCTATGTTACATCTGTCGCGCCCCAAAATACCCCCTAGGAGTTAAGGGATACTTTAGGGGGGACTATACGTACCTGTCAAACCATCCTGAAGTAAACATGGCTAACACAATACAATAAGGATAATAATTAGAGCACGGAAGCTAAACATATATGCGGAAGTGTAAACTAACTTTTTCTTTTCTTCTAAAGTTCCAAAATAGTATTTCAAGTGAAACATATACACAATACATATCAAATTCTAAGGTGGATAGACCCACCTATCAAAATGTCAAAATACACCAAAGGACCCTCTCGTACTCTCCCCTCAATAGTAGTCGAGGTACGGCCACACATCGAGGTCTCTATCTGCCTGAGACTGTAACAGGATAGAAGGGTCCCTCTCCTCTACGTACTCTTCCTCGACCCAAGGCTCAGGGTCGAGGGCTTCCTCAGTACCTGCCGACATGAAAGTACGGCTGAGCATGAAATACTCAACGAGTACAAACTACTAGCAAACCATAGCAATAATAAAAGCATAACAAGAATGAACGAAATACAAGGTATCGATTTAAAACAATAGTAGCATCATAAGATAAATGGTATTGAACAAGAACAATATCATTATCATGACATGCATGCATGAATGCGAAAACGCAGATAAAACTCATGCTTGAAAACTCGTTCATGTCTCGGTCTTGCTTGTGAAAATCATGCATGCATGTCCTTTCATCATCTTGTATACTTGTGAGCCAGAGGCTAGCACTCGAACCTCCCTGGGCTGTCAACCTCCTTGACATATGGTTTTCTTGTGAGCCAGAGGCTAGTACCCGAATATCCCTGGGCTACCAACCTCCTTGACATATAGTAGCTTTTAGTTTTCTTGTGAGCCAGAGGCTAGTACCCGAATACCCCTGGGCTATCGACCTTCTTGACATGTAGTGTTTTAGGTTTTCTTGTGAGCTAGAGACTGGTACCCAAATACCCCCGGGCTACCAACCTCCTTGACATGCAATGTTTTCTTGTTGATTTATTAATGCATATGCTCTTGAAAACTCGGTTCATGCGTACATGCGTGCTCGTGTGCGTGCCATAGTGACAATTATGGGAATGCGGGTAACAAGAGAGATATTGCATCACAATTCAATTCATAGTATAAGCATATGAGAATTTGGGTAATCTACATGGCATTTGGTCAATTCATCATTCATAAGAACACATGCATAAGGCCTACTTCCATTTTCTTCATTTAAGTCATTTACTCATAGTTTAGACATTTTGTCAAACACATAACATGCAACGGTTCCTTAGTAGTTCATCTTATTCTTTTTAGTGCATATTTTCCATCCAATCATCAAGGTAAGTTCGTTGTTTGTAAAATGCCCATCCTCCATTTTCCATTTCACACACCACACACATCCATACGGCATCCAATCGCCACAACCAATATCCCATACACATCCATACCCTTTTTCTTATCTTGTTTATATTTAGTGAAGATGATACATTTCATAAGGAATAAAACATACTATCAAGAGCCACATTTCACAATAGAAAACTAGGTTATTGCTAGGGGAAGTTAGTAGGGTGTACTAACCTTGAATCAAGGTTTGACCTTGAAGAAACCTTGAAATAAAACCCCAAAAGGGTAGGGAAGAACCCTTGCTTGAGGAAGGCTTGATTTGGGGAGGAAAACCTCTTGTAAAATGCCGTAGGATTGCTGCCCTAGCTTGAAAAGGGGACACCACACGAGCTTGAGGCTTGGCTTGGAGAAATCCAAGCAAAAGGGATGATTGTGGGTCTTGAAACCCTTGATTCCTTCTCTCCCAATAATGCCCTAGGAAAACCCTCTTCTCTTCTCTCCTTTTCTCTCTAATTTCTCTAAGTGTAGTGAAATGGGGACCCAAATGGTCGAGCAAACCCTTATAGGCAAGGGTTTAATGCCCAAAAGACGTAACAGCCCTTCATGAAATTTCTGCAAAACGCGATAGACCGAGTGATCGGTGGTTATGACCGATCGATCGGTTGCCTACCGAGTGATCGGTGTTTTTGACCGAACGACCGGTCAAAAACAAGCTATCTGAAAAATTTCCCCATACAAAAAAGTTAACCAGTCGATAGCCTTCGATCGATCGGTTTTGGACCGATCGATCGCTAATAATGACCGAGCGATCTGTTATGAACCGATCGATCTCTACATTGAACCGAGCGATCGGTGCTTTGCAGGTCCCCACTGTTTTGGCCATATCTTTTGACTCGTTCGTCGGTTTTCGACGATTCAACTTGCGTTGGATTCATCTTTCGAAAACGAACATTTTTAACGTTTCAAAATTTCTGATTTCTCCCTTATTTATTAATTAGACTACGAGAAAGACCAATTAACTACGAAAGTACTATTCATTAAGTATAGAAAAGTCCGGGGTACTACAACATCTCCCTAGTTAGAGAATTCCCGACGTGGAGGACTTCTTCTAGGATTTGGCCTATCCGCATGTCGACCACCATGCAATATAAATAGGACATAATTTATCATAACAAACCACAATATGATAATAAGTTTAGTTTAACAATTTCAATAGCCTCATTTAAACATTTAGCATTTCCAAGCATTTAAATTAACACATTCAACCATTTATTATTTTACAATGCCCTTCCTCTATTTTTCAACATTCCATCATCCATTTCAATCCATCCATTAGCCATAATATTGTACCATCAAACCCATTGATCACCACCATTTCCATTCATCCATAATCCATAACCATTTCATTTAAACTCATCCTCCATCATTTCTAAGCATCCATAGTCAAAATATTTTTTTGGTCACTGCATCCATAATCAATATAATCATATAAAATCTCAAATTATATTATCTATTCTATTTATCATGTTAGTCAAAACCTCTAAACACTTACAATCCTCCATTTTCATTTTTTTTATATGCAATACTCTTTCCAAAAACATGATAGATTCAATAATCTTATTTTAATCATGTAAAACTACAATAATCTTATCTTGATCATAATAAAATAATTTAATAATACAAAATAGAGTTGGATTAGAGAGGATATTGACCTTAGGGATCTTTCCCTTAGACCCAAATCGCTAGATGAAGCTTCTTGGAGCTTTGAGGTTGATCTCCAAACTAATCTTCTACTTGTCTAAGTAAATTTCTTCTCCTCCCAGCCAAATCCTCTTGAAACCTAGGTTTTTCCCAAAATCTCTCATAAATTAGGTTAGAAACCCTTTAGAATCTAAAACTCTTAAATTAGAAGTGCTATTTATAGACTAAGGTTTAAAACCCTGATTTTCATAACTTTTTAAAAACCTGAATCCATTAGCCATAATTGGTACCATCAATACCCATTGGGCGACCGATCATTCGCATTCATCGCATAATCCATAACCGATTTCGTTTAAGATCATCCATCGATCTAAGCTTCCTAGTCAAAATATTTTTGGTTCACTGCGATCCATAATCAATCAATCATATAAAATCTCATTATATACTATTTATTTATCATGTTAGTACAAAACTCTAAACAGCTTACAATCCTCATTTCAGGTTCTGGGCGATCGATCGTCGGTTCTCCTATGATTGATTGCAAACTCTGATTTTTCACCCTCTTAAAACTTAAATATTTGAACTACTTTACACCGCTTAGATATAATTAAACATGCATAAAAATATAACAAAAGACTAATCTACCCTTATTAATTGTATTAAAAGCAAAAAAGAAAATTTGGGTCTCTACAAGTTATAACCATAGAGAATTTCAAGCCTAATAGATAGATGAATGAGGGGCAATATGAGAATGAAACAAACATTCAATTAAGCATTTGTCCTATGTAATTATTATGATAAGGATAATTTGGAAATTTTACAAAACTTTCATATAATTTTCATATAACAAAATTTCATATAATCCCCCCCCCCCCCCCCAAAGTGGGGAAAATAGTTGACAGAGTTCTTAGAGATGAGGACTCTCCCTCCAGAGGTTCCCTAGATAAGGGAACCAACTGTCTATGGATAAATGATTCACCCTCTTAAAACTTAAATATTTGAACTACTCTACACCACTTACATATAATTAAACATGCATAAAAATATAACAAAAGACTAATCTACCCTTATTAATTGTATTAAAAGCAAGAAATAAAATTTGGGTCTCTACAAGTTATAACCGTAGCCCCCCCCCCCCCCCCCCCCCCCCCCCCCCAAAGTGGGGAAAATAGTTGACAGAGTTCTTAGAGATGAGGACTCTCCCTCCAGAGGTTCCCTAGATAAGGGAACCAACTGTCTATGGATAAATGACCATCTTTAAGGAGAGTTGACCCATATTTGGTCTCCTCAAAATTGAGAAATCAGGATAGAGACTCGGATGGGTGAGTACAAAAAGGGGAGTCTACTAATAGAGACTTTGAAGAAAAGAAATTCCACAGAAGATCTCTCTAAAAACAAAAAGCTCCCCCTGCCAATTGCAAGCCAAGACAAACTACCGAAGAAGAAGAAGAAAATACTCTCCCAACAATGGATAACACAAGTTGAGCCCTCAAATGCCACCCCTTTCCTTTCTTTTTCTCTATTTTCTTTTATATAAAAGACCGCAATGAGGCACATGTAATGCTTACATGGGGGCTTGGGCAACCCTTTTTAATGAAAAAATAATTTTTATTGTCAATTTCCTACTCTTACTTTTCTTCTTAATTAGAGGTTTCTCCCAAACCAGGGAAGGTAATTAACAATCTGGATTTTCCCAGATTGGAAGGATAGTCTCACACAAAAAATATAAACTCCACACAAGAACTGAGATAATTTAACAAGAAGGTTCGGAAGGTCTCACCCTATTGAGACAACTCAAAATTTGCACGTACACCACTCCACCAAACAACATGTACCTATTATCTAAAATTTAGATTTCAAAAGTATTGTCAATGTTTCAAGCAGCGAAAAAGTTAACCACTTGCAAACATGTCCAACCATCCAGGGTTAACCACTTGCCAATTTTGATTAAACTCGGGGAGAATCCTTGAGTTCGATCGCACCCCACAGGCCAACACGTGTCCCTTTTAACCCTTATTAATTGTGGTTAAAAGTCACCGACCCTTGTCATTCAACAATATCACTCTAGTTTTTAAATAGAAATATAAAAAATATTAATCTTAAGGGTTAAAATTCTTAATTAGAATTAAATATTTTTTTAAAACCAAAGTTATATCACTGATCTTTCAGAGTTAGTAAATCTTAACCACATTAAATAGAGGTTAAAATGGACACATGTTGACCAATGAATGCGATTGAAGTCTCTCCTAAGTCCAAACTCAATTCTCTCCTAATTCAATCGGCATTAAAAACACTTAATTATTTTATTAACATGAATCCATCATTTCCTCAACGGCAAATAAACATATTTCGAGGTTTGCTTGTCGCGAGAAATCAAGGGAGAGGGGGCAATATTCGGTCGAGGGGACAAGTACGTTATTAATGCTCTTCCAGCTTATGGTGGCATGGCTACCTGTACGGGTGTACGGAAGCAACCGTCCAACATTAAAAAGATATTCAAAATGGTTTTTCAAAAACATTTATTTTCTATCAATTTAGAAAGTAGAATGCTACTCCCTACTACTGTTACAGGAAACAATAAACCTGTGATGGGTATAAAAAATAATTTTTGTAGCTTAGTATTTTTTCCTTTTCAGCTATAAAAAATAATTTTTGTAGCTTAGTATTTTTTCCTTTTCAGCTATAAAAAATAATTTTTCCTTTTTCCATCTCTTCAGTCATTTGCAGCAGCGGCTTCAAATGGTCTCTCACTGGCATAATTATTGTCAGTTTTTTTTTAAAAGAATTTAATCCTAACTTTTGGGTTGGCCATTTGCAGCCACTGATTATCGTCAGCCAAAGTTTGTCAGTGGCTGATTATGATGCATTATTACCAACAACCCTAACAGAGTAACAGGTGCAAAGGAAAAGCCATTCCCCAGCTCTCCCTCTTGTCCAGTTTCCACGTTTCAGTTATTTGGATTCTAGGATTGGTGGGTTTTTCTGGGATTTCTTCACTTCGATCTGAAAATAGTTTTTTTTTTTTTTTCCTTTTTCTAACTAGGGTTTGGCTTAGATTCTTGGCGTAATTTGGAAAAAAGCTGCTTTTTATACTCTAATTGGCCAATACCCATCATTGCTTTTTTTCCTTATATGTACATATATGTAAAGATGCATCTTTCCTTTCATGGTGGTTTTTGTTTGAATTTCTGGGGTTTTTTTGTTCTTCCAGTGTAAAGGGGTTTTGGATTGGTCTAGGAAGAATGGCGAGAACGAAAATTCAGATAAAGAAGATAGACAACACGACGGCGAGGCAGGTGACCTTCTCAAAGAGGAGAAGAGGGATTCTTAAGAAGGCTGAGGAGCTCTCCATTCTCTGTGATGCTGAGGTCGCTCTCATCATCTTCTCTGCTACTGGAAAGCTCTTCCAGTATTCCAGCTCAAGGTACCTTTCCCTCTTTTTTCTTCTCCTTTTCAGATGATATATAGTCACTACCATGATTGATGTATGCTTTTTATATCACTGTACGTCTTCTTAGTGAGAGAGAGAGATCTAGAGAGAGGTTCAGTTTGACCTTTACCAGCAACAAAAGCTAGCTACTTTTCTCTGATGGTTTAATGAGGTTTCTAACTATCAGTTGTAAAATAATCTATAGAGCAAAAGAACCTCGCAGTGCACTGTAATCTACGCTGTAATTCCCTGGTTTGCAGTGTAAATTTACACATAATAAACAAAAAAAGCTAGATTTCTCTCATGGATTAGTGAAAAGTTCAGACTATTGATTGTAAAGATCTCTCAGATCAAGAAGAAAACAAAAGAACCTCAGTCCTGATCCACCAAAATCTCAGATCTCAGGTTTCTCGAATTTATCAACCTTCAGATTTATTTACATATAGAATGACGAGATATTAGAAACCCTAGTACAATTCTTCTTTTTTCTTTGGTTGGTCTCTCCAATCGATGAATTGGGTTCTATAATTTGGAAGGTTGTTCTTCAGCTCCAGTTGCAGACAGAAGCTTAGGCTCGGGTCAGTCAAAAACATCTTCTAGGAGTGAAAAGCTTAGTATATATGATGCATTTGTGGCCTTTCTAGCTGTGATCCTCCCATCCTTCAAGCATCAATCATAGATGAAAGAGCTATAAGGGACAAGGAAGTTGGAGAGAAAACCAGTGTAATTAGAGTATATAGAAAGGAAAGAGCAACTATATCTAAAGGGAATTACAAAGAAGATCAGAAAATTAGAATTACAGAAAGGTGCCCCCCACCCCCACCCCGTCTGATGGGGAGGAGTCGCCATCAGTTTGTAATGCGAAATGCGGGGATTCTTCTAAATAGGTGCGTGTGTCCGATCCCGACACTGTTGGATTCTGATTGGATACTTCTGGATTGTTTTCCTACTTGAGGCATACACCTTTTTCCAGGGCGTTAACCATATATGGTTAGTTTGCCATCAAATTATAGCATTAGGGTACTGCCCCAGGATCTTTAAATGGTTGGGTGTGCCACTAACTGACCTCTCTTTGTTCCCTCAATTAGTGGTCTCATGGTTCTTACGCAGTGTTTTTTTCTGGGGAAGGAATGGACCTATATGGCTATTTACAGACTCAATAGAATTTGTAAAATAATAGTCGCGCCATTTTATTATCCATCATGTAGTGGGGAATTAGTCGCTCCATTTTGTGAACATTTCCTCCATAAAATAATCTTCGCAGTTATTAAAAACCTCACACATATCTTTCCCATAAAGAAAGTGTGGCTAGCATTGCCCTATATAACAACTAATTCATATTTCTAAATTAAGTAAAGTCTTAGGTAAGTATAAATTGTGTTTTTCTCATAAAATAATAGATTATTTTATCCCTGAAATAATTAACATCAATTGCCACAAAACTTTACAAATCATGTTATCAGTATTCTCACAAAAAAATAAAATAACAAATTGCTATAAACATCTGATCTATTCAATTTGTTATACTGTTGAGATCTCAAAACACATATTAACCAAATTTTGTTGGCGAATCATTTATCCATATTCTACATGATATTAATCCACACTTCCCAATAATACCCAACATGGACAACCTCACCATATAATCTCGTACTGCATGTTCGACATCATAGTACTTCTCGTTATGCAAAATACAAACCTATTCTGCTGCCGTATGATTAACATAAAATAGTGTACATCTGAACTAGTCTTTTTGGGAAAATGTCACAGTCCACAATGCTAGTTGATTTGGATTCACACATTCAGTCCCATGGACATTTGAGTTAGTCACATGCCCTGAATGAGTACCCAAAGGTTTGCGACTCACTCGCTTGTAACTTCCATCTGTTTCTTTATTAATTAAAATTAAACTTCCTTGTTTTCATGACAATCCTTTTACCATCTCCTAGCATCAAATCCTGGTCAAACATTAGCAGGCCTCCTAATCCTGTGGCTTGATGTAGTTGTTATAAAAGAAGAAGAGACATTGTAAGAATCGAAAAAAGAGGAACCAGAATTAGTGTATCAGTTGAAGGCTAAAGACAAAAAATCAAATTCAGTCTGTGATAATATCAATTGTAATCATTGTTCATGGTGATTTGTATGAACCATTCAACTGATAATTCATCTTAGGTTGGCCTTAACCCCAAACTACGGTAGTTGCTACTTATTATGGAAATGAAGTATTTATGTAATAATGTGTATGAGATAAACCTCATTACTAGCACATGTGCATCGAACTATATTATATTACATTGTGTTCCGTTTTTATATCATTATCATTTTATATAAACTCTGATAACGGTCATTGTAATTAACATATTTAATAATATCAATAAACTTTGATTTCTATATGGTATTAGAGCAGAATATCCACTGGTTTTGATTGCCAACTAGCTGGCAGAAACATTACCGATCGTTTGGTTTTAACTTTTTTTTGCCTCATTTTGCCTCAGTTTTGAATCAACACACATCTAGGTAACACATACACATTGACAAACTCGTGAATTCAATTCCCAAGTATTATGGAAATAATGCGTTTGGGATGCATCATACCATTAGCTGTGTATTTCAACACAATCTTAAATGAGCATCATATCAAGTTTGATTAGTAGTAGATTATGTTTTAATCTTTAAACATTGTCATTTTTATGGAAGCCCTGATAAGGGACATTGTAGCTGATTCATGTACGAGTACCAATGAACTCTGATTTCTATCACTATTAAGTATTAACCTACTTGACATTTGTGTGTGTCTCCCTGTTATATGATGTGGGGGTTTCTAGGCCTATCCTCCTCTCTAACCAGTTTGTGGTGGAAGCTGATACCTTTTGTTACCGCAAAACTAGTCATTTTTTATTCATTATATTAACAATAGTTCACACAATGTTGCATTTGATAAAAAAGAAGTTTAAGTGGGGGGCTTATAAGGATGTTCTAATTCTTGTATGCATGGTTTAAAATATCGGAATCAAGGCGTGTAGCGTTTAGTCAGAATTAAGAAACACATTTTGGGTTTGCAATAAAACATTGTAGAAATTTAAGAAACACATGGAAACTTAAAACCAAACTTGTTCTAATGTAAAGATAAATTAAGAATATGATAAATAGAGTTAAAAAATGATAAATAGAATCTAACTACTGTTATTTTAACTATTTTATGAGGTACTTCAATGCATATCCTTCTAATAGCGTGGATGTGTTGCGCTTATATACCAAATAACATTATACAATTAAAAGGATATTCAATTTTAGGTAATACACGGGTTTAAAACTAACATGTGTGAATGACTAAAAGCACAACACCTAAAAAACTAGGAGGCATGATAAAGACATTAATTTAGGAAATAGACAATATATACGATTAATAGTGCCTAACAAAGCATATACAATTGGAAGTACAATAAAAATATTTAATTTTACAAGTTACATAGGATCTCATAGGTAATTTTAGATTAATATTTTGATTTAGATTGGTATGAATTAGGCTGATTGAGATTATGGTTAGATTATGTAGGGTATCCTTCCTTCTCAGTATCTTTCATTCTCTATATAAACCCTTCTCAGGGTAATGTGTAATTCATATCAAGATAATCAATAAATCTATTTTCTACCATAATAAAAAAACTGATTTGTTGAGAAAATATTGGATGAATTACACATTACCCTATGAAGGGTTTATATAGAGAATGATAGATAATTAGATACTAAGAAGGAAGGATATACTATATAATATAATCATATTCTCATTGAACTTAATTCATACCAATCCAAATCTAAGATACTAATCTAAAATTATTTGTGATCCTGTGTATATCATAGATATTACATTATTATTTTCCTAACATAATATTTCCCTAATAAATTTTACTTTTAGATAATTAGGATAGTTTATGATCTGGTAGATCATCCATAGACTAATTACATATAATTATAGCAATCTTCAAATAGTAGTACTAATGCTAATAACTAACAATATTTTTGCTTTTTGACTTCTTTAAAAATTAAAAAAAAAGTTACTTAAATCTTGTTAATTATTGTAGATCGATGAATTTGACCACTCATTCACATATTTATAATCCATTGTGACAATTCATAAGTTTTTCACATTTATGAGGGTTAGGAAGGAAAAAAGAAAAGATGAATTGGGACATGCCTTACAAAACTTGGTTTTCTGGCTTTGATTCTTTCTCCACGAAGATGAATTTTTTTCTTTAATAGTAAAAAATGAGTGTGTTTTGATTGCATAGAAAATGGGTTTTAAAGGCTAGAGCAGAAAAGACTTGGTAATTGTGTTTTTTAAGCTTCAAAATAGAATTTTAAGCCTTAGGTCAATAAAATTTTAATGACATATTGACCCTATCATAACATACCATCACTGATACGTGCAGCGCCAAGGTTTTAAAGATTAACCTAAGTACAAACTTCAGTCACCTAGAAAGTGGGAACAATTTGCAAAAATACATGAAATCCTATCAAAATATTGTAAAAATTTTGGAAACATTGTAACTGCACTGATAATTTTAAGAAGTTATAAATAGTGACAATATACTCTCAAATCTCATTGTGTAATAAATGACAAACATGTTACATAAGTTTTATGCATGTCCATAGCTTTAAAAGTCAAAGTTTCACATTATATGGTCTATAATCAACAAAGTATTGCATTCAAAACTATGTAGTATGGACACATCACATGAATCATAGACTCATATCTACATAGAGTTGAGATGTGACTTAAAATATTACTTTTCAACCTTGAAATGATTTTTTCTAATGAATAAACCTAATTGCATTTATACGTAGGAACACTTACAAGTAGAAGGGAAAATGAGGATTTTCTTTAAGAAAATAAGAACCAAAATTATGAGTCAGTATGTACAAGTAAAGGATTATGAAGTTTGATGAAAATCAGATTGTGTAGTTGTATTCTCAAATATATAGAGTTTGTGCTACGCTTGGTTGCAATCTTGAGGATTCAGTTACAATGTATAGATACAACAATTAGATAAGCACCATTAGTTTGGATAGTGTTGGGATTGGAGGATCCGAGAGTCCTATTCCTACTTTCATACGACTTTGACAGACCCCCTCAAACCTTGGTGGATGAACCATCAGTTTGGTCTTTAAAAAATGAAACTGTCTTAGGGAGTCCTTTGGTGAAAAAATCTGCAATTTGATGATGAGTAGAGACAAACAGAACACGAACATCCCCCATGATGACCCTTTCACATATGAAATGCAATCCATTTCGTTGTACTTGCTACGAACATGAAGAATAGGTTGGTGGCCATGTACGTTGCACTGATGTTATCGCAGTTGAGGTTGGATGAAGTGGAGAAAAATATTTTGAGATCATGGAGTATCTATTGCACCTATAAAATATTAGTTGTGGTAGAAGCTAGAGTTCGGTATTCAGCATTTGTAGTAGACCTGGAGACCTTAGGTCATTTCTTGGGACCCCATGAGATTAAGTAGAATGAAGAAAAACATTGTACATAGCCAGTAGTGAAGTGCCTATCATCTGGATTACTTGCACAATCAACATAAAAAAATGCTGATATTGTAAACAAGGATGTTGGAAAAAATTTGAGTCCCTCTGTCACGCCCCGAAACTTTGAGTCCCTCTTATCATCCATTTGTCTAGAGCTCTTGAAGCTTTTTCTCTTGAAGGATTAGTACTTGGACTTTGACCTTGATGACCTTGAATGGTTGAACTCTTTAATTCTTCATACTGTTCTTTTTCTTTGAAATTTCACATTATAAATTATAAATTGAAGTATAAGTATCATAAAGTTCATTCCATTATTTTGTTATCATTGAAACTATTAAGGGTACTTAGAGTTGTAACCTTGAGACTAACAATCTCCCAATTTTTTATGATGACATAATAATGTAAATGACTTGGGTTGAGCTCCCCCTCAATATATATAATCTAATAATTTTTGAGGAAAACTCCCCCTCAACATATACATTATATAGACAAAATTTCAGATCATAATGAAGTTTAGAGCATTTGCTAAGATCATTCAAGAATCAGTCAAAAACATTTAGTTTTATACTATGGAATCAAGAGAAGTTCCATGAACATGATTTTCAGTTATAATTGTTAAAACACATAAGTTTGAACCAAGAGAAGTTCCACAAAGATGGTATGAGTTTCAATATTTTTAATTAATGTATAATAACATTTCTTAACTGAGATTGGAAACAAAAGAAGTTCCACAAAGAATATGTTTAATCATATCATTCACACTCATAGGCTTCACATTTTCTCCCCCTTGGCATCATCAAAAAACATATAAAAGAGAAAAGAAAGTAGATAACTCATGATTGGAAAGGAAAATGAGATGTCATATATATCAAAAAGATTACATGAAGATTCAGTCATTACATCCAACAAAAATAAACACAAAAGGTCACTTAGGCAGTCCAAAAAGAATGAAAGAACACAGAGGAGGTCTTCATCAAATCTTCTGCCTCTTGATTGGCCTGTCAGGCTTTGAAGTTGGGTTCTTTGGCTTGAAAGCTTTGGATATGTCTTCAGAGGAGTCAGAAGAATCAGAAGAAGAAATCATAGTTGGTAGCTCTTGAGGAGCCTTTTTAGCCTTGGGTTGAGGTTGCTCTTGAGGTTGCCGACTTTGAAACCTCTATAGCCTTCCTCTCAATCATAGAAATGATGGAATCCACTCTATTCTTCACAATCTGACTGGAGATCTCTATCTCTGCTAGCCTGGGCTTAAGCAAATCATCTCTTTGTTTCATCTCAGTCTAAAGTAACTCCACTCTTGTCTCTAGAGAAGATAGCCTCTCTCTGGTCTCTGCCTGAAACTGCAACTGGCTCTGCCTCATCTCAACTTGAAATTATTCCATGCTAGAAGCCATGGAAGCAATCTGGGCAACCATCACACTCATCTGCTCATCTGATACTGGAGCAGGCCTGACAAGAGATAGAAAGTGCTGTTGGCCTGGGTCATCATCATGACCCAAGTCCAGTCTATGTGAGTACTCAGGCAAATCAGCATCAATCATAATGTTTGCCCAATCAGGGTCAGGGTCAGGGTCAGGGTCAGGGTCAGGGTCAGGCTCAGGCTCAGGCTCAAGCTCAGCCTCTACTGCTGTCTCAACAACTGTCTCTGCAATCTCTAGTTGATTTGCTGGCTCAACTAAAGGAGAAGAGTTAAGGATAGGGGAGTGGGCAGGAGAAGAAGAGTGAGTAGGAAATGGAATAGAGGGGAGTGGATCAGAGGAATCATGAAGGGTGGAAGGAGTGGGAGTAGGAATAGAAGTGTCTGGAATGACAGAGGGAGTAGAAGAAGGGATGGTTTGGGATTTAGGGACCCAAACATTACTAGTCTCTATGAGAGTGTATCCCATTTGCATAATGGTAGCTAAAGAAAATTAAAATAAATATTTTGGTTTTTTTTATTTTTAAAAACCAAGCATAGATTGCTTAACTATAGGAGTGAGTGAATCTTTAACTACAGTTGATGTGTGGTAAAAAAGGGGCATTGACCAATAAAGACTGTACATTAGAATAGGTAGTCTACTGGGGCGGTAAGTTATGTATTTCCCATTAAGGGCAGTGATTAGCACACCCTGCATTAGAATAGGTAATCTAATGCAATGGCCATGTGTCCCTTTTAATACTCCTTAAACTATGGTTAAGCTTAAGAAAATTAAAATAAATATTTCCGTTTTTTTTTTTTTGAAAACCAAGCTTAGATTGCTTAACTATAGGAGTGAGTGAATCTTTAACTACAGTTGATGTGTGGTAAAAAAGGGGCATTGACCAATAAAGATTGTACATTAGAATAGGTAGTCTACTGGGGCGGTAAGTTATGTATTTCCCATTAAGATCAGTGATTAGCACACCCCTCATTAGAATAGGTAATCTAATGCAATGGCCATGTGTCCCTTTAAACACTCCTTAAACTATGGTTAAGCTTAAGAAAATTAAAATAAATATTTATGTTTTTTTGATTTTTAAAAACCAAGCTAATTAGATTGCTTAACTATAGGAGTGAGTGAATCTTTATCTACAGTTGATGTGTGGTAAAAAAGTGGCATTGACTAATAAAGATTGTACATTTGAATTGGTAGTCTATTGGGGCGGTAAGTTATGTATTTCCCATTAAGGGCAGTGATTAGCACACCCCGTATTAGTGAATAATCCACGACGGTTATCTAACCGCTGTTATATCCAGGAATTATTGATGTTATTGCCCTTGATGGACCGTCGTTAAAAGTGTAAATTACCGCTGTTAATAATTTCATATATAATGACGGTTAATTAAACCACAGTTACATAACCGCCGTCAATTGCATCCGTGACAAACTATATAACGACAGGTTGGTTAACCCCCAATTGTATTATTTAACGACGGTTAGTTGATTATTGATAGACTTGAATGGATTACAAGGACCCAAAGAGGGTTTAAACAGATAATTTAATGTTCCTACTATAGAAGGAAACTCCAATCAAATCAAATCTAATGTTACCTAATCTAACTAATTCAAATTTCAACCACCTTGTGATACAATGTATCTCATCACACTTTATTATCTTACTTCATTCTCTATCATATACCATGAAAGAAAACTAATTTATTGAATAGCTTGAATGATTAATGGCTCCACATGAAGGATTATATAGAGAGATCACATGAGTCTCAAGATAGAAGCTTTATCAATTATCACATTATAATCAAATCTAATCCTAATAAAATCTAATATTTGATATTAATTTATTTGTGACGAGATACACCAATAATGATATGCAGCGTATCTCTTTCACTTTGTTACAATAAAACATTCTCTAATACTCCCCCTCAAACACATGAGGATCGAGATTTTCATGGGTTTGCCACAAGTCGAGTACTCCTCACCCTTGATCTTCTTTGATTTGTTGATGAATAGTAAAAACATCCAACCATGCTTGGTGGCCCACTAGATAAGGCTATCATTATCTTGTCGCAAAGCACATGAAATATGACCGCGATTTAAAGAAAAACCTTCGTTAGAAAGGTCTTCAATAAATAAAAAGAAAATGGGAGATTGTGAGGCATTAGTATGAGTATAAGAACTAGGGGTTGTAAATTTATAGAGGATGATAATAGGTTTTTTACTCAAACAAAAAAAAAATCAAACGTTTCACACTTTGGCAGGTGGTGGCGGCACCACCCACCGAAAAGAGAAAAACAAGCACTAAGAGGTGACCAAAGGATAGTTGGCTCTGATACCATAAAAAAAAACTAATTTATTGAATAGCTTGGATGATTACAATGACATCTCATTAAGGATTATGGAGATCAC
This sequence comes from Tetracentron sinense, assembly GCA_015143295.1. Taxonomy (NCBI): domain Eukaryota; kingdom Viridiplantae; phylum Streptophyta; class Magnoliopsida; order Trochodendrales; family Trochodendraceae; genus Tetracentron; species Tetracentron sinense. The sequence continues at coordinate 20,213,014 of CM026574.1, forward strand.
ATGAGTCTCAAGATAAAAGCAATATCACATTATAATCAAATAAATTCTTAATCGAATCTAATCCTAATCAAATTAATCTAATATTTGATACTAATCTATTTGTGATGAGATATAACACTAATAATGATGTAGTGCATCTAATTGGCTTTATTACAATAAAACATTCTCTAATAAGGACCACGATATGATGAACGACCTCCGCCGTATAAGGCTATTTATTAACGTTGAGCTAGCATTGGGAAGATGCAAGTGAGCTAAGTGTTGCTCATGTTGGATTAGGCATACACAAAGCTCCTCGAAGGATATAGTTTGTAGTGATACTACAAGAAATCTACCGATTTGAGACAAAAATTTAGAGACGGATTATAAAACCGTCTATAATACATACCTATAGAGACAAATTTATTTTCATCACTAATGTTCTGTGTAATGCATATTTCGACATTTAATATATATATATATATATATTACCTAAAGCGTGAGAAGAATGAGATCTACATTTGTAACTGGAAGTTGGATTGGTGCTAGCTCGAAAGTAGGAGATGATTTTGATCATAAGCATTGAATTAGAAATTAAATTACTCCCTTTCTTGCTCGACTATATTTCACCACGAAGGTGCATGGACTGAGCACGAGATTTGTGACGCTCCGAACCCGCGTCTTAGGGAATCATGTTCCGAGATGCACGCTCGATCGTTCATACCAATGCAGTGGAAGACTTTGCCCGTGAAAATTACGGGAATTTTCAAACTTTGCCCCCAATGAGGCAAATCATCACTGGTCATCACAATAGCCATCACCATAAAACAAATACCTGTATTAAACATTTATGTTTGTTTGCAAAAAGTAGGCGCCACTAATGCACCGGGTAGTCTCTATCCAAATCCAAAAAGGTCTAAGGTGCAGGATCCTCACCTACTGCTCAGCAGTTCCTGTATCTGTTGACATAAAACGTCAGTGAGCTATGAAGCCCAATAAAAACCACAATCTTTTCATGCTATTTTCTATGAATTAACATGCATCAATAACAACATAATAGTACAGATCCAGTGTTATGATACAAATTAATAATATATCCAAGTTATAATGTGACATATGGTCACACAGGGCTATTTTACCCAACACGAGATTCCTCATCTTGAAGATATCCAGTTATGACTCATTTTAACATTTCCACACAACAATCATGTTATTCTTCGAGTCCTTCGATTTTATGAACTGGCCGTACGCCCATGCACAATTTTATTTGCACTATACATACTTGGACCCTTGTCCAATCATCAATCATCACTTGAGTCCTTTAGACTCACTTTCATAATCTCGGATAACCCTAAATACCAACTTAGAATCCAAAGATTCACTACAATTTTGAGCACACCTGCTCATACAACCCTGAATCCGAAGATTTAATACCAACCTGAGCACTCCGGCTCGATCGACTGTTTCGACTCATGAGCACTCCGGTTCAATAAACTGCGAAGCCAAAGATTTCATACCACAGGCACCTGCCTAACAAGAAGAAACTCCTCAAATCCATTGGCTGACCACATCTCATGTATTCGCCGCCATCTCAGCAAGATATCAGTCCAGAAGGAAACCGCGGCCAACCTGCCAACCGGCCTCTTCTGGCTAGTCTTACGAAAGAACCATGTCATCCAATTCGACCACTCCTAGACATCCCACCACGAAAGTAACCTCGATAGACCCGGCTGCCACCCTCTTCTGACCCATCTAGAGAGGAACCCCCAAACTATACACCATCGGATGCTCAGCCACTGACTCCCTAGGACTCCGACATCTCTTCACTACTAGTCCCGGAGGAACCACGACATCTAATGCCGTCACTCCTAACCTAGTCCAAGAGGAATCACGGATGACCTAGACAAACAGATCGACATCTCTCGTCTATCAGTCCCAGGGAACCCACGACATCCAATACCGCCATCCTGAACCTAGACAAGGAGGAACCACGGCCCCACGTAACCACGGGTTAGGTTTCCTAACCATGAACAACCCTGATTATCCTAAGCCCTGCTTGGATAACCGACACACTTGGCCATCACGCCCGTATACCAATCCACAAGTATACCACTCCGATAGGGAGTGCACCTAGGCTAATGGACACTTCAATTGCCTAAAAAAAATACAACACATCATTTTTCATCCAAGGATGACCACTAAGCACATAGGGAAGCCCACCATAGCCTCAGAAATTTTTTTCTGTTAGGGACGATCGATCGCCACGACGATCGGTCGCTCATCACAGGCAGGGTCTTGGACCCTTTTAATTTTTAATTTTTTTTTCCTTGAAATTTCAAACCATCCCAAAAAATTATACAGTCTAAATTTTGGACTGCGGACAGTGTAAATTTTGGACTGCAGACAGTCCAAAACTGAGGCTACATCCCTCTACTCTGATCAAATCCCTTTCGATATTCATCCACACATCATTTTTCAGGCTCTCGAACCATTTAATCCCTTCCCACAACAATCCAGACACATCCATAGATCATTTTAGGGTCTTGGACTCTTTCATCCATCCACACATTCAAACCATGCTAAAATATAGTGATAAAAGGGGAAAATGAGAAGAAAATATAGGGTTCTTACCTTTGTCTAGCGTTTTAAGGGTCTACACGGATGATCCATCGCCGCCAATGCGGTCACCACATCGAATAATCTTAGGGTAGCATGCATGTAACGTGCGGCCACTTTTCTCTCATCCTTTTTCTCTTTCTCTCTCTAGAAACTCTCTCTAAAAATTCGGGAACACACTGTCCGAATGAGAAATTTGGGTGAAGGCAAAGCTTTATATAGGGAAAGGGTTTGGATCATGCACAACGTGCACATAAGAAAATAGTGTGAACTTTGACTTTTCAACCATTTGACTTAGTTGACCAAGTTTGACCGGATTCCAATTTTTCACCGAAACGGCCCGCGTAACCATACTAAACTACATCCGATTCCAACGAAACTTCAGATCACCGACCATGGGGTAGTTCGACACCTGCTGTAAAAATTTCAGGGAAAAATACTGAGTTTTGGTAACTGCACTTTAGTCCGGAAGAAACTGCAAAACCCACTAATTTCCTGATTTTAGACACAACATGCTGTTGTTTCTTCGTTTGAGATGATTAACTGCCGAAACGACAGACGGTCATCCTCATGGCCGACCGGCATGCTATGGTACCAGCCGCACGAATTTCTATTAGAATCCCCAACAATTATGGAGTCCCAACTGAATTCCAAAAAATCTGGAATTTCCTGGTTTTCTTGATTTTCTTACATTTAAGACTCCTACGGTCTCGCGAATAGATATGCAACGGAATCGAAACTTCCGGTGACCAAACTTGGGGTAGTCCGACACCTATTGTATAAATTTCGGGGAAAAATACTGAGTTTTGACAATTGCACTTTAATCCGGAAGAAAACTGCAAGCCCACTAATTTTCTGGTTTTTCTCAATTTTATCACACATAATGGCCCTACGGTCCTGCAAAATGATACCTGACGGAACCGATACGGTAGGGGTGTGTCCCGGTAGTCAACCGACACACTCTGTGCAATTTTTGAGAAAAGATACTAAGATTTTCTTGGTGCACTTCAATCCCGAGCAAAACCCACTTTTTATTAATTTAACAAACACTCAAGTATTTAACCCCAGTTAAGGACCAATAAACGCATAATTTTATTATTTAAAATTCTGGGGCGTTACAATCTCCCCTCCTTACAAAAAATTTCATCCCTGAAATTTGCTACACCAGTTCTCAAGATTTACAACTCAGATGAATCCTCAAACAACTGAGGATGGCTATCTTGCGTCATGTTCTCAAGCTCCCAGGTGGATTCTTCTACGCCATGATGTTGCCACAAAACCTTGACCAACTTGATTGTTTTAGTCCGCAACACTTGTTCCTTGCGGTCCAAGATTTGCACTGACTTTTCCTTAAAAGTTAAGTCTTCTCGAACTTGAATTGGTTCATGATGAATCACATGCGAAGGATCAGGGACATATTTCCTCAACATGGATATATGAAATATATTGTGAAACCTGTCCAACTCTGTTGGTAGCGCCAGATGGTAGGTTACACTGCCTATTTTGGCCAAAATTTCAAAAGGCCAGATAAATCGCAGACTTTATTTACTCCGCTTCCCAAAACATACAACACCTTTTGATGGAGAGACCTTCAAGAAGACGTGATCGCCGACCTGAAATTCTAGGTCCCGACGCTTTCCATCGGCATAACTCTTCTGCCAACTCTGAGCAGCTAATAGCCTGGATCGAATTAACTCGATCTTCTTAGTAGTTTCTTGCACCAGTTCTGGTCCCAGTAGCTTATGTTCTCCAACTTTAGTCTAACATACTGGCGATCGACAGCTCCGGCCATACAAGGCTTCATAAGGAGCCATTTGAATACTTACCTGATAATTGTTATATGAAAATTCAATCAAAGGCAAGTGATCATCCTAGTTTCCTCGAAAGTCCAGGCGGCAAGTGCGCAACATATCTTCCAGTGTTTGAATCGTGCGCTCGGACTGTCCGTCGGTCTGAGGATGATAAGCTGTACTCATGTTGAGCTACGTACCCAAGGCTTCTTGCAAACTCTACCAGAACCGAGAAGTGAATCGCGGATCGCGATCTGATACAATTGTCACCGGTACACCATGCAGCTTCATAATCTCTTTGATATACAGTTTTGACAGATTTTCCAATGTGATGGTGTCTTTAATCGCGAGGAAGTGGGCCGACTTAGTCTATCGACTATCACCTAGATAGTATCGTGTCCACTCCTTGTTCTTGGTAGACCTACCACAAAATCCATCGTGATATGTTCTCACTTTCACTCGAGAATCGGTAGCGAATTCAACAAACCAGATGGTTTTTGATGCTCTGCTTTAACCTGCTGGTAGACTAGACATCGAGAGACATACTCTGCAATCTCTCTTTTCATGCCATTCCGCCAGTAGTTTCTTTTCACATCATGGTGCATCTTCGTGCTGCTAGGGTGCACTATGAAACGCGATCGGTGTGCCTCGTTGAGTAGTTCATTTTTTAGCTCGAGGTTTGCAGGTACACACACGACCTTGAAATTGGAGGAGTCCATGTTCTGATTCTTCGAAATCACTCCATTTTCCCTGAAGCATTTTGTCCTTAATGGCCTTGATCTCTGAATCTTCTAACTGCACTTCTTGAATCTTCTGTAATAATACCGGTTTAGCTTGAATACTAGCCAATCGAACGCTATGTCCTTAGAATCCCAGACTCAGATTCCAATTCTTAAACTCTTCTATCATCTTCCAACGATCCGCCCTCATGTATGCAATGGATCCGACCGTCTTTCTGCTCAAGGCGTCTGCCACCACATTACCCTTACCAGGGTGATACTGGATCACATAATCGTAATCCTTTAGAAACTCCATCCATTTTCTCTGACGCATGTTGAGCTCTTTCTGAGAGAAGAGATACTTCAAACTCTTGTGATCATTGTAGATCACCAGTTTCTCTCCGTATAAGTAATACCTCCAGATCTTCAATGCGAACACCACGACTGCCAATTCCAGATCATGTGTGGGATAGTTCAGCTCATAAATCTTGAGCTGCTGAGAACCGTAAGCAATGACCTTTTTATTCTCCATCAACACACCGTCGTGGCCTTTGCCAGAAGCATCACAGTATACCTCAAAATCTCCCGATCCTAAGGGAGTGGTCAACACTGAAAGCAGTTGTTAATCTCTTTTTTAATTATTGAAAACTTCGCTCCCATGCTGCAGTCCATTCAAACTTCATATCTTTCTTCGTCAACTCTATTAATGGGGCAGCGATCTTAGAAAACCCTTCCACAAACCTGTGATGGTAATTGGCCAATCCCAGAAAACTTCGAACTTCCGTGATAGTGGATGCCCTTCCCCACTCACTTACCGCTTGAATCTTGGAGGGATCCACAGATATTCCATTCCTTGACACAATATGCCCAAGGAAGGCTATCTCCTTCATCCAAAACTTGCACTTGGAGAACTTAGCATACAACTAATTGTCTCGTAGCGTTTGCAGCGTAATTCTCAAATGCCGATCATTCTCCTCGTGGCTAGGAGAGTATACCAGGATGTCTACGATGAATACCACGATGAACTGATCCAAATATGGTCGGAAAAGACGATTCATCAATTCCATAAAGGCTGCAGGTGCATTTGTTAGTCCGAACGGCATCACCAAGAACTCGTAGTGTCCGTAGTGAGTTCAAAACGCTCTCTTCCGAATATCTTCTTCCTTGACCCGCAGCTGGTGATAACCAGACCGAAGATCTATCTTCGAAAATACCTGAGCGCCTTGCAACTGATCGAATAGATCATCAATCCGAGGGAGAGGATACTTGTTCTTAATTTTCGCTTGATTCAGCAGACAATAATCAATGCACAGATAAAGACTTCCGTCTTTCTTTCTGACGAACAACACCAGTGCTCCCCATGGCGACACACTAGGGCGAATCAAACCCTTGTCTCATAAATCTTGTAATTGAATCTTCAATTCTTACAATTCGGAGCCATCCGATACGGAGTCTTTGATATCGGGGCTACGCCTGGAGTTATATTGATTGAAAAATTGATCTCTCGAGTGGGAGGAAGTCCTGGCAACTCCTCAGGGAATACATCTTGAAATTCCTATACCATTGGTATATTTCTCAGCACAATGTCTTCATCTTTATCAATTACAACGGTTGCCAAGTAACCCGCACAACCTTTATCCAAAAGGTGACATGCTTTAATAGCATAGATCAGCTTGGGTGCCTGACCTCGCACCACTCCTTGCATCTCGAACTCTGGAATGTCCGAAATTTGAAATATCACCTTCTTGGCTTTATAGTCTATCACTGCATGGTAGTTGACCAACCAATCCATCCCAAGGATGATATCATAATCTTTCATGTCCAGAACAATTAAACTTCGATCATTTGCACACTATTAATAAGGATAGGACACCTATCGTAGACTGTTTTTGTGCAAATGACCCTCCCTGACGAAGTAGATATAGATATCATGTTTTCCTATAATTATACAATAGCAAACGCTTTATAAATATAATGAAATGAAAAGAAATGCACTCAAGATTTTGATAGTCAAAAAGAAACATTTCATTCATTTCATTGTTAATATATACAAAGTAACACTGTAGTATATAGTACACCAGCGTATACAAAATATCATGTAGCTGTACACATACAAAAAGTGATCTAATGATGGAAAGACCGAGTAGGGCATTTATTATATTCCAAAACGATATAGATGCACCACGCTCTTCCCCCATGATCCTATACTCCGTAAGTCTCAACCTCTATCGGTGAGACCACTACACTATCTTCCTGCGGTGCCTGGTCCTCTGCCTCAAGTCTAGCCTCTCTCAACAACTAGTCAATCTCTCTCTGTCTCGGGGATTCGCGCATTGCTTGCGCGGTCAATCTCTTGCGAAGTGGTCGTATCGCCTTTAAGTGTATCGTGCGGTAAGATGACCATCCAGTATGACGTCTTCTTTACATAGTCACCGCCCACTCAAAAAGAGCTATCTCCCGCTTGGTGGGAAGTCGGTGCGTCCTTGCCATTCCTGCATATGCACATATTCTAAATCAATGTCAGATTTCGAAACATGACATCTACAACAATCACTCAACTAGGAATATCGAATAAATCTCTAAAGGATCACCTATCCAATATTTCCTAGGTGTATTATGCTCAAGTATGATTTGTGTGATGGTTATTACTATTGGCTCTGATACCAATTGTGATGCCCTGAACCTGTCTTAGGGAATCGTGTTCCAAGACGCATACCCGGTCATTCATACCAACGCAGAGGAAGACTTTGCCCGCGAAAATTACGTGAATTTTCAAACTTTGCCCCCAATTAGGCAAATCATCACTGGTCATCACAATAGCCATCACCACAAAACAAATACCTGTATTAAACATTTATGTCTGTTTTGCAAAACGTAGGTTCCACTAACAAGCCGAGTAGTCTCTATCCAAATAAAAAAAGGTCCAAGGTACAGGATCCACACCTACTGCTCAGTAGTTCCTGTATCTGTTAACATAAAACGTCAGTGAGTTATGAAGCCCAATAAAAACCAGTCTTTCCATACTATTTTCCATGAATTAACATGCATCAATAATAACATAATAGTACAGATCCAGTGTTATGATACAGTATAATAATATATCCAAGTTATAATATGACACACGGTCACACAGGGCTATTTTACCCAACACGAGATTCCCAATCTTGAAGATATCCAGTTATGACTTCTTTTTAACATTTTCACACAACAATCATGTTATTTTTCGAGTCCTTCGACTCTATAAATTGGCCGTAGGGCCATGCACAATTTTATTTGCACTATACATACTTGGACCCTTGTCCAATCATCAATCATCACTTGAGTCCTTTAGACTCACTTACACAATCTCAGGTAATATATACCTGATCAAGACCAAACTTTAGGTACTCTGCCCCAAATACCAACTTAGAATCTGAAGATTCACTGCGACTTTGAGCACACCTGCTCGTACAACCCTGAATCCGAAGATTCAATACTAACCTGAGCACTCGGGCTCGACCGACTGTTTCGACACATGAGTACTCCAGTTCAACAAACTATGAAGCCGAAGATTTCATACCACACTGGCACCTGCCCAATAAGAACAAACTCCTCAAATCCACTGGCCGACCACATCTCGTGTATTCGCTGCCATCTCAGCTGGATATCAGTCCAATAGGAACCCGCGGCCAACCTGCTTACCGGCCTCTTCTGGCTACTCTTATGGAAGAACCATGACATCCAATGCCACCACTCCCCTAGACGTCCCACCACGAAGGTAACCCCGATAGACTCGGCTGCCGCCCTCTTCTGACCCATCTAGAGAGGAACCCCCGGATTATACACCATCGGATGCTAAGCCACTGACTACAAGACTCTGACATCTTTTGACTACCAGTCCTGGAGGAACCACGACATCCAATGCCGCCACTCTTTACCTAGTCCAAGAGAAACCACGAACGACCTAGACAAACAGACCGATATCTCCGGTATATCAGTCACAAGGAACCCTCGACATCCAATGCCGCCATCCTGAACCTAGACAAGGAGGAACCACGGTCCCATGTAACCACGGGTTAGGTTTCCTAACCACGAACAACCCTGATTATCCCAAGCCCTGCTTGGATAACCAACACACTTGGGCATCACGCCTGTATACCAAATCCACAAGTATACCACTTCGATAGGGAGTGCACCCAGGCTAATGGACACTTCCATTGCCTAAAAAAAATACAACACATATCATTTGTCATCCAAGGATGACCACCAAGCACATAGGGAAGCCCACTATGACCTCAGAATTTTTTTTCTGTCAGGGACGATCGATCGTCCCATCGATCACCACGACGATCGGTTGCTCATCACATGCAGGGTCTTGGACCCTTTTAATTTATTTTATTTATTTATTTACTTTTCTATGACATTTCAAAACACGCCAAAAAATTATACAGTCTTAATTTTGGACCGTGGACAGTCCAAAACCGAGGCTACATCCCTCTAATCTGATCAAATCCCTTCCCACATTCATCCATACATCATTTTTCAGGGTCTCAGACCCATTTAATCCCTTCCCACAACAATCCAGACACATCTATAGATCATTTCAGGGTCTCGGACCCTTTCATCCATCTACACATTCAAACCCCGCCAAAATATAGCGATAAAAGGGAAAAATGAGAAGAAAAGAGGGGGGTTTTACATTTTCTAGCATTTCGGGGGTCCGCACGGACGATCCGTCACTGCCAATGCGATCACCACGTCGAATAACCTTGGGGTAGCACGCATGCAACACGCGGCCAGTTTTCTCTCTCATCCTTTTTCTCTTTCTCTCTTTAGAAACTCTCTCTCTCTCTAAAAATTCGGGAACCCACTCTCCGAATGAAAATTTTGGGTTAAGGCAAAGCCTTATATAGGTAGGGTTGTCAAAGGGCAGGGTAGGGCTAGGGCAGGGCCGGGGTCAACCCTAGCCCTACCCTTCCCTATAAGAGTAGGGCCCTAGCCCAGCCCTAGCCCTTCAAGGGCTAGGATTGATTGGGCCTTAGCCCTGCCCTCAAGGGTCAGGGTAGGGCCAAAGGGCCGGAAAAAAGAGCGGGATTTTTTTTGTGATTTGAGATGAAGAGATTTTATTTCTACACCGACTGTCAACCTGACATGGAAATGGATACCCTCCTCTTTTATTCGGGCTTGGGACCGACATTGCAACAAAAAAGCAATGAAAAAGTTAATTTCTTTTCTTTGTCAGTGACAAGCATACATGATAGAATAAAACAAAGTAAAACTGTATAGAACAAAATTTATATATCAAAATCCTCTAAGCAGGAGGAGGCGATTTCGCATACAAGATTAGGATTAGGGTTCGTAACGAGTGTGAGGCCTCGAGAGGTTTTATAACGATTGTCATGTGAAATTACTCATTTAACCCTACTATTAAACCCTTTCAAAGGGTAAAATGAGTAATTTCATAAATATATATATATATATATATACTTTTATGGTTTATAAACCTTAGCTACCTTGTAGCAACTAAGGAGAAGGGAAGGGCTTTAAAGGGTAGGGCCAGGGTGAGCCCTGGCCCAACCCTGTAGAAGCAGGGCTTCCGAATTTGGAACCTTGCCCGGCCCAAAGGCTGGGAAGGGCAGCTGCACTTTAGTCTGAAATAAAACTGCAAAACCCACTAATTTCCTGATTTTAGACACAAAACATGCTGCCGTTTCTTCGTTTGAGATGATTAACCACCGAAACGATAGATGGTCGTCCTCACGGCCGATCGGGATGTTGTGGTACTAGCTGCACGGATTTCTATTAGAATCCCCAACAATTATGGAGTCCCAACTGAATTCCAGAAAATCTGGAATTTCTTGGTTTTCTTAATTTTCTTACATTTAAGACTCCTGTGGTCTCGCGAATAGATACGCAACGGAACCGAAACTTCAGGTGACCGAATTTGGGGTAGTTCGACATCTACTGTAAAAATTTTGGGAAAAAATACTGAGTTTTGACAGTTGAACTTTAGTCTGGAAGAAAATTGCAAAACCCACTAATTTCCTGATTTTTCTCAATTTTATCACACATAATGGCTCCGCGGTCCCACGAAATGATACCTGACGGAACCGATACGATAGAGGTGTGTCCCGGCAATCGATCGGCACACTGTGCGATTTTCGAGAAAAGATACTGAGATTTCCTCGGTGCACTTCAATCCCGAGCAAAACCCACTTTTTATTAATTTAACAAACACTCAAGTATTTAACCCTAGTTAAGGACCAATAAACGCATAATTTTATTATTTAAAATTCTGGGGCGTTACAAGATTGTTGAGAGAAGGTATTTCCTAAGGCCTTCCAAATTGCTTGAGAAGATGACAAACCCACTCTGTGGATGAATACGCTTTGGGTTAATGTCTCATTTAACCAGTTGAGAATAAATTAATTAGTTCTCCTCCAAAAATGGTAAGAGGGATTCAGTTGTGATCATCCAAGAAGGGCGATGAGGTTTGATATATACTTCCATCAACATAGCCAAAGAGATCTTGAAAGATCAGAATAAGCGTGAGCTAACTGTGCCAGAAGAGATAGTGTGATCCATCGAGTTTGATGGATACGAACTGATTTATGTTGGTAATGTTCAATGACTATGGGTAATTTTCTTCGTTGAAAATTTTTCTATATTGGAAGAGGGAGACGCCATTGATGAGGTTGAAGAGGAATAACATGAGCTAGAAAAGCTCTGATATCATAAATTATTATGAAGTGATGAAATCCAGATTGCGTAGATTTGGGTTGTATTCTCAAATATATAGAGTTTGTGTTACACTTGGTTAAAATTGTGAGTCTTTACAATAGATAAATCAACAATTTGATAAGCACCATCAATTTGGATGGTGAGGAGATTGGATTGCCGAGAATCCTATTCCTACCCTCATTGGATTCTAATACAAGTTGATTGAAAATCATGGCATATATAACTAGAGAATTGATAATAAATAAAATCAAAGATCTTAAATGATTATTATTACTTATATGTTCTATTTATATTCTACATGAGTTGTGATATACTAATAGTCTGTTTGGTAATACATAAAAAAAGTACTTATTTGAGGGTCATTTGCGTCTTGTTAAAAAAATGACACAACTAACATGAAATCCAAGCTAGATGATATAATAAAAAATGACGATTTTTTAATATAAAATTTTCAAAAATTGACCAAAATGGCAATAAATTGTCTAGTCGCTTTAGCAAAATAAGTTCTATTTCGAAAAGTAAAGTTCACTTTTTGAACAGAGACAAAATGTGTAATGTCTGAAAACTATAGCTTCCAAACAAACATTTATCAAACGGTTTTGTTTCGATCTTAGCTCTTATTTTTTAGAATAAGTCAAATAGGGTCTAGTTTTCAGATTTGCCGAACGCTAGCTAAGAAACTGTTCAAGTTTGTAAACAAATGTATACCTTCAAGGACTTTCACTATTAGGAACTTCCAATTATGTAAACATTGAAGAGGTCCACAATAGAGTTACATTAGTCATTTTTTTTCTGCATTTTCTTTTACCTTCACCCCTTACCATAGTGTCGTTGTCTGTAACCTCCCCTCATTCCTCATCTCTTTTATCTCATCAATTGAACATCACAAACATCACGCAATTCGTCTCTGTTAAACTCGATGGCCTTAAGATCTCTTGTGGAAAAGCGAGCTCTACCCTATATGTTGGTTAATTAGTTCAAATAGTTTACACACGATGACCACAAATCAATTTCGGCTAAGAGACGTGACAAACGCTTCTTGAAGATAGTTGGAGCCTCCCATTTGTGCAAGGGATTAAGGCAACTCTATCCCCGGGATTCAACTTAGCCAGGAATCGATCCGTTCCTCTACAGATCTGCACTATCTGGTAGGAACTGTACTTAAACCTCCTTTTAGGATGCCCACAGATTATTATTCCAATTAAGGTCTTAGTTATCCCTTTACAATGATATCAATTGGTTACACAAATTGTATAAACCAAATTAGGCTATCACAAGTGATTGCCAAACAGAATTATTCTCTAGGAGCGATTCTGAAATAGTTCTAGAATTAGATCTGTATGGATTCTGTAAACTAGATTATAAGAATTCTGGAATCAGTTCTGAAGAGAGATACTGTTTGGAAACAGATTGTCTACGGGTTTTCTTTTGAAAACATGGTTTTTGCTACCCAAAACCACTAGTGTAAAAACACCATTTTAAATCCAACCAAATGGTTTTCTTCCAAATCATTAAAACCCAACTTTTATTTTATTAAAACCAATTAAAAAATATGTTTTAATAAATCAAAATCAACATCCTACATGCCTTGATGATGGGCATGCTGAATCCAACATATCTGCATTGGCATCGCTCAAATAATTATGTCATCAGTTGCCTTACTGCCACTTTAACTAAAGGCATACTATCTATAAATCCATCCTCAATAATTCTCAAGAAATATGGAACTTTCTTTGCATCAACCTTCACTCAGCAATCCCAAGTTGACAGGATACACTTGCGGCTTCAGCTATGGCCCTCATGGCCCATATTTTTTAAGGTTTTTATAATCTATGTATGAAAGCATCATGGAACTTCATTTGGGAAGGAAGGCATCATCGAGGTGCTGATTGCCTTGAGACTTCAGCAACAACATAGTAGAAACGAAGAAACCTGTGAAGCTCACTCGCTCTCCAAAGCCGACATGTCAGTTAGGCGATGAGAAGAAACCAGTTACGGTTGGATCAGATAAATCTCAAAAGGAGACTCCAAAAAAGGGTTTCAATTTAGAAAAGTTGGAAAGCACCTACTCTTTCTCTAACGACATCGTTGAAGGTTTGTTCAAGGATCTCCTCGGGAAAAACCTGATCACACTCCCCGAGTATCAGGACCAAATGAGGTTGAAAGGACCAAGAAACATAAATATTATCAATACCATCACATATCTATCTCATACTAAATGACTGCTTTGTGTTGAAAGATCAAATCCAGCGACTCTTAGACAACATGATCATCGTCATTACCATAAATGAAATTGATGCTACACCAGTTAAGAAGGTCTTTACTTCAAAATCTGTTGTTAAGGGAAAAACTATCACTCTAAATCCCAAAATCTGTAACCTGAACCCTGATCCATGACTCATGGCCTGACTTGAGCTTCCGGACAATAGGGCATGAGAAAAAGGTAAAATTATCTTAACACAAAACTAAATTAGTCTGCAAGTCATTCAATATAAAATATCTTTGACTTTACCAAGGATAAGAATATCTGACAAATTGACACCTAGATACTCAAAAATATCATGTCACTGAGCTCAACTCTGGTTTCAATAAAGAATAATAACTTTCTAGGAAGCTAACTCGACTACCTCTTACATAAAAATATAAGTTGATCAAAAACTAGAAATTTTATACATAAATAATAGGCTTAATACGGTTATACCATCAAAAAACAAAACAGATAGCAGGGACCTTTTTGAATTCTGGAATATCTTTGAGATTCAATTCCTATCATGAATTTATGAAGTATGCATTTTTTAAATGTGGATTCCAAGCAGAGAATGATAAATTTTTTTATAAAAACATTTTAAAAATGAAATAATGATAAATATAGACCCTTTTGCATAAAGAAAATTCCTGACAGTTTTAACACTCTCCATTGATAAGTCCATCTTAATTAAAATACAATGGAAGACAACACGAGATCAAAGGGGTTTGAAAGCTAGTTGTTTCTGCTTATTGCAAAAGTTTAAAAAATTTCACTTATATATAAAATATTTGAAAACATTAGGCTACAATTTGAGTCTTTCTCAATTTTAACCTATTGACAGGAAAACACGTCTCAAAATAATTATATAAAAAATATAAAATCAACCTTTTTATATCAGAATTTTACAGAGAGGCTTTCTCACCAGTTGGAGAACTACGTGCAAATTTTCATATTTTTTGAGCACGAGAAAATGTATTATGAATATTCTCTCGTTGCTATTCCCAAAATTTCAAAAAATTGACCGTATTGAATTAATTGAATGAAACTATCTAAACGTAAGATTTGATCCTAATATTATTTCATTACGAACATCAAATCAACTAATCATGTTCAAAAAAATAAGTCTACTTTAAAGTTTCATATATATATATATATATGTATATATATATATGTCATTTACAGACCCTGATGAAAAAAAAAACAAATTACTAAAACGTATCTCACTAACGACACGATTAATTAAAAGTATCGAAACAAATCTTTTGGTATCTTCTTCCCTTTCTATCACCAAATACTCTAAACCTGAAAGGATTGACAAGAAAAGTCAGATGAGCTATGAAACTCAATAATAAATCTCATTCTACTTTTTTTAAAATTATAATTAGCGTATAATATAGAGCACATTCATACATGCGGTTAACAAGAGTAGATCATTAAAAAATCATATTATAAAATTATGAACTCTTTGGCCGATTTTGCCCAACTCCTGGGCATCCCAAATAAGAGATCTTCCCTAAAGTCTTTAAGGACTTTCACCCAAAGATTCACAATCCTGACTTGCTCTTTAGGAGCTCTCATCAAAGGACTCAATGCCCTTCATTAAGGCATAATATAATCTTTTGATCAAATATATTATACTCACTTGCAAAAGAATTCTACAATGATGCTTCTAATTTATCGTAAGCACATATTACCTCTATATTTTTTTAACACAATGTTATTTTAATAATACGTGTACACCCACCAAGGAAAAATAAAATCAAACAAAATCATGTTTCTTATTCCATGCGTTGATTTAAATAGAAGAAGGTGAACCTACCTTGATTTTTGAGAATTCCTACTGATCTACTCTTCTCCAGTCTTCGAACTTGGGCTCCTTCTTAATCTTCTCTTGGAGTTTGATCTTCTCTTACTGGTGTTTTTGTGTTGGTTGTGTTAATGTGTAGAGAGAAGAGGAAAAAATATAGAAAGAAGAAGATATAGGTGAAGGAAGGGTGAAGAGAGACTAGTAGGCAAAGAAGAGATAGAATAACCTTGAAAAAAGCTTCTCCATTTTTTATCCCACACCCCTTCCTATTTTTTCCCATCAGTACTCTCTTTTTCTCTCGACTTGGTCTTCCCTTATATATCTCTTTCTAAAATTTTGAAATTAAAAAAAATATTTTTAAATGAAAAAATCCCCACACTAGAGCCATGCTCCCCTATAACCTTGTTTTAGATATATAGTCCTAGTGCTAACATGCACCAAATGGTCTTGGTGCACCTCTAGGTATTACAACCTATGGACCTCTAATGTTGAATAGGTCCAGATATTTGTCGTGAATCTCGGATTCTTAACTCTCAAGTTGCCTCCTTTGCATCATGATCCTGCCACAACACCTTAACCATAGCAATGGTCTTGGTGCACAACACCTGCTGCTTGGTGTCCAAGACCTATTCAAGTCTCACTTCATAGGTCGCATCCTCCCGAATCTGCACTTCTTGCCACTCGATGACTTGTGTTGGATCTAATACATGCTTGCATAACATCAATACATGGAATATGTTTATGTACTCCTGATAGGTTCTATGGTAGTGACGATCAATTAGCCATTGTTCATATTCTCTAAAGGATCTCGAAAGGTTCAATAAACTTTAGAGCCAGCTTCCCCTTCTTTCTAAACAGAACCACACGCACTCACTCGTAAGAACACATGATCACCAACTTAGAATTCTAAGGGTCTTCTCCGTTATTCAGGATCTTCTGACGACTTTGTGCTGTGACTAAACGATTACGAATGATAGGCTGCCAGCTAATCAATGCATAGAATCGCATTATACTTATAAATTCTCGGGACAACCATATCTACCACAAAATCCTGGTGTACACGCAAATTTCAAGCGTCTTTTTATGATTGACCTCTTGAACCTTGTGGTCAGATTACTTCCATTGTTGTATGAAGTTTATTGTTTTGTGTGGGGGACTATCCTTCCAATCTGAGTCAACTCAGATTGTTAATTACCTTTCCGATTTGGGGAAGAACCTCTGATTAAAAAGAAGAATAAAGAACAAATATTGAATAAAGTATTTGTATTTATTCAATGGGATTGCCCAGATCTCATGTAGGCGTTACAAGATACCTCATTGAGGTTTTAGCATCAAAAGAAAGAAAAGAAACAGAGGTGACCATATTGGGGGTTCACCTGGTATTCTCTATTTCGTGGGAGATCCTTCTTCCTCGGGTTGTTGTTCCTGCAAAAAGAAAAGAAAACTCTTTTTCTCTCTTCTTTGTGAGTTCTTGTGTTCTTTTCACATCTTTCTCTATATGAAGGTTTCATGTGAGAAATCCTCTTTGATACCTTTTGGAGAGTCCTTTTTGGACTCCCCTTTGACTTCCTTTTTTTAAGAAATCAAAAGAGGCCAACTCTCCTTAGAGAGGGCCATTTGTCCAGGACAGCTGGTTTCTCTTATCCTAGAGAAACCATATGGATGAGAGTCTTTTTTGAAGGACTCCAAATTGGTTTCCATTTCTGGGAAACCTGGGAGGATCAGATTTTCCCCCCAAAAGAAAGAAGAGTCTTATCTTCTCAGAAAAAGGGAAGAGATTACTTCCCCTTTCGGATAGGGTGCCATATGACACTCTTATTAGAGAAAGAAAGTGGATCTCTATCTTAGGATCCCTCAAAGCTAGCAGAGAGTCCTTTTTGTTAAGGATTCCTTGCCACATAGCGGTCAGATACTGGCTGTCATCTAGGAAAGGGCTGACCTTGGTTAGTCCATAAATTAAAGAGGGTCTCACCTACGGTCTAGGTCAGGTCCAAGCATATTTGGACTACAGACTAGGGTATGACCCTAGTCAGTCCACGGACCAATGCAGAGTGGGACCGTGGGTCTAACCCTTGGTTTGGGTTAGGTCCATGGCCTTTTATGGTCACAGACTTGGCTAGTCATTGAGTGGCCCGCGGATGGACTCATAGAGTCTATCTACAAAGCTTAAATAGGGGTCTGCCAACAAGGGTTGGCCTTTGGCCAGCCCGCATGACTGACTTATAAAGTCTGTCCGCGGGGACTATTTATAGGTGTGTCCGTAGACTACCTCATGGAGACAGTCCGCGAGGGTCTGCTTAACCAGGTCTGTCTACAAAGATAGACCAAAGCCATTTGAGAGCTTAGGCTTGATATGATGTACACACTCACCCTTTGATTTGGTGTGAAGCGAAGCATTGAAGTTGATGAACCCCGGCTCAATCTGCCCACAAATGCCCCTTCGAGATTCGTGCAATGAGATTTAGTTGAGTTGCTTGAAACTTGATCCTGGCAGCGTTGGAGCACATGTCGCTTTAGCTTCCGGATTGATCTTCCCTTGGGTTTTCGATGTATCGAGCATTTTTTTTCTTTTCCTTCTTTATCAGCTGCAGTTGAAGGAAGGTGTGGATAGTTTCCGTTCATATCCAGGAAAGTTCATTTTGGTGAACGACTTTGACCTATGTCAAGGAGCCCTCAGGGGCATGCTAAACATTTTTAGCTCGTGTTTAGGAGCCTGTCAATTTTGCTCTAACTTTTGCTTGGACCTTGATCCGTCGACCATCTTTTTTTTTTTTCAAGTCACCCAATATTGGAGGGTGACAATGGTAATTTCATATCCCAGGGGGATGGCGTTCTTTTAGAAGAACTGGTTGAACCCAAGTTGATTTTTTTTTCAGGTTGCTTACGTACCCATAATAGGATCAAGCCAAACGTAGCTCCAAATAGAGGCGATTTCAGACTCGTAATTTACGGGTAGATAGTTTTCGTTCATATCTAGGAAGGTTTAGACTTGTAATTTGAGAACAAGTAGGTAGTTTCCATTTATACCTAGGAAGGTTTAGCCTTGTAATTTGAGAACAAGTAGGTAGTTTCTATTTATACCTTGGAAGGTTTAGACTTGTAATTTAGGGGCAAGTCTTTGAGAAATGATAAATCTTTTTAGCTTGTATCCAGGAGCCTGTCAAATTGCTCTAATTTTTGCTTAAACTGACTCTTGGAATGTTAGTTTAGCGAACTTTTTGTTGCCCTAATTTTTGCCTAGATCGTCTCTTAAGATTTTAGTCTAGCAGGCTTTGAGAATCTTACATTGGTTGGGGGAGATACTCTGTTGTCCGTCCATTGCAATCAGCAGATATGCTTCATTTAATCGCGTTCCCTTGATGGCGAGAAGTCCTTCCTTGGATTTTTGGTTTCTTCTTGGTGCATCAGGTAGCATTTTTCCTCGTTTTATCCTTATTGAGGGACAATAACGATGATTTTGTATCCCAGGAGGATAGTGTTCTTTTAGAAGAACTAGTTGAACTCAAGTTAATTTTCTCAACTTGCCTACGTACCCATGATAGGATCAAGCCAAACGTAGTTCAGAAGGGGGGCATTTAGATTCGCATTTTGAAAACGAATAGGTAGTGTCCGTTCATACCTAGGAAGGTTTTGACTTCAATCTTGTATCTTGAAGACTTTTGAAGCTTTGGTTCGTATTTTGATAGCGTATAGGCAGTTTCTGTTCATACCTAGGAGGGTTTTGACTTGGGTCTTGTATCTTAAAGACTTTTGAAGCTTTGATTCATATTTTGAGAGCGAATATGTAGTTTCCGTTTATACCTAGGAGGGTTTGGACTTCAGTCTTGTATCTTAAAAACTTTTGAAGCTTTGGATTCGCATTTTGAGAGCGAATAGGCAGTTTCCGTTCATACCTAGGAGGGTTTGGACTTTGGTCTTGTATTCTAGAGACTTTTGAAGCACCGTGAACAGTTTTAGCTCGTATTCAGGAGTCTGTCAAATTGTTCTAATTTTTGCCTAGACTGAATCTTGGAGTGTTAGTTTAGCTAGCTATTTGTTGCCCTAATTTTTATCTAGACCATCTTTTAAAGTTCGGGCCTTTTATTTTGACTCAATTTTTTTGTCTAAGTCGCCCCTTAGGGTTTTCAACTTAGTGAGTCATTGTCGCTCTAATTTTTGCCAGAGCCACCCCTTAGGGTTTTCAACTTAGCGAGCATGAATTTGTGCTCTAAATTTTGCCTAGACAATCTTTTAAAGTTTTGGTTTAGCGAGCGTTTAGATTCCTAGGAATAATATCGCTTGAGGAATCTTGCATTGGTTGGACGGATAATTCGCTCTCCATCCATTGAAGTCAACAGGTACACTCCATTGGAATATACTTTCTCAATGACGTAGGGCCCTTCCCACTTTGGTTCGAGCTTTCCCTTGGTTCGACGAGTGACAATGATTGGAGTCTTGACCTTTAAGACCAAACCTCCTGTTTTGAAAAACCTTAGTCTTATTCTTTTATTGAAGACATTAGTTAGCCTTTGTCTATACATCTCTAAACTCAGTTGGGTTTGGAGACGATGTTCATCAAGAGTTTCGAGCTCTGCAAGACGAACCTTAGCCGAGTCTTCTATTTGATAGACTTTTGAATTGCCATCCATAAGGAGGGAATTTGAATTTCTAGGGAGAGAACTGTTTCACCGCCGAAGACCAGGGAATATGGTGTGGCCTGTGTCGGAGTTTGGTAAGTAGTTCTATATGTCTAGAGGGCTTCGGGTAGGCATTCGTGCCAGTCCCGTTTGTTTTTGTCCACAACTTTCTTGAGGATATTGCACAAAGTCTTGTTGAGGGTTTCGGCGAGACCATTCGCGACTGCATAGTACCGGGTGGAATGGTTCTCTCAAATGGCAAATTTGGCATACAGCTTGTGTATAGGGGCGCTATGAAAAGGTTGCCCATTATCCGTGATAATGCTTTTTAGAATCCCGAAACGATATATGATATTGGTCTGGATAAAGTCTGCCACTGAATGGTGTTTGTGTGACGACCCGAATATTTTTAAAATAAAAATATTATATATATTCAATATATAATTGAATATTAAGTAATCTCTATTACCATTTAGGCATATAAATTATATTGCTTATAGTATAAGGGTATATACTATGTATTAAACTCAAATTAATACATGTATATAAGTCAAGGGTTAAGATTATGACACGTGGCAAGTGCCATGTGACAATATCCTAGAGGAATCGATCAAGAGATTAAGGAGAATCTATAATCAATTTAAAGTTATGATGATCATAAGCTAAGATGAGGACATGTGTCAAGTGCCACATGTCAACACTATATAAAGTAGCGTCTAAGATTAACTATGGTTTGTCAATTAACTATGATAAGTTAATTATAAAGTCAATAATGGATTAAAAGAATATCATGTTGACAAATGGAATGATCTCCACCATCCAAAGCATGGACGGTCAAGATTGGAGTATAGAGGACAAATGCCACATGGCATCTCCATTAAGATATGCATGGAGTTAAGATGATAAAGGAGGGATGAACCATCCCATACCATAAATATTGCACGCCCATTTTGGTTAGGGTATGAACCCAAGTTAAGAGAAGTTAAACATGAGGTATAGGTTAGGGCATTAACCCTTGGGTCTTATACATTGCACACACCCACTTTTGGTTAAGCTTAAGAGTTAACTTAACCAAAAAGTTAACTCTTGGTGTAATTAAGGTTAAGAATATGAACCATATTATTGGTTATGCATGTATGGTAATCCAAAGAATGAATCTAAATTCTAGATTTTGATTAAAGTAAGACACATTCTTTGGATGAGGAGATGTACACGTGCAACCATGCTTACCATGGGTTAATTAACTAGCTTAGTTAAGTTAACCATGAACTATATTAATATACATAAAGAAATATACATGTATATAGTTAGGATAAATAATGATATATGAATCCAAATTAAATAGGTACATGTACTATAGTTAAAAGAATTAGGTAACAATGGGTTAAGGAAAGTAACTATGGTTAGTGCTTGTACCTTGGATTCATTGAACAAAGTACAAAGGGGCTAAGTGATGGTAACCAAAATTAATGGGTTCATGAACACTTTGGTTCATGAACTAAGGTTAATTAAGAGGATGATTCATGAGTTAAGAGTGAGGCAAGACCCTTGCCTATATAAGGAGACCCCACACGCCCACTAGGTGCTTATCCCATTGTGTCAACTTTGGTAGAGACTAGTAGACCACACAGCCATTCTTAGTGTACACACCATGGTGTTAAGCTAGTGGGAAGGATAAAGAAACATGCCCATCTCTTATGCTTAATCCTAGTTGGTGAGAAAGAGAAAGAGAAAGATAGAAATTAAGAAGGAAAAAGAAGAAGAAAGAAAGAAAGAAAAGAAGAGAGGGATTTTGCCAAGCCCTACTTCGGTTTCGGTAAAAAGTGTAAGTTATATTCGAGGATCTCATTTTAAATAGCATTTTAGAATGAATGTTAGTAAAAGCAAGTATTTTTATATAAGGTGAAATAAGTAGGTGATATTCTATGATATCATTCTAAATAGTAATTTAGAATGAAAGTTATGATTAGATGATAATTATTCTACTATATCTATGGAAATAAATAGTATGATATTATTATATTAAAATGCTGTAAAAATAGTATAATAATACTCTGATAGTATTACCTTATTATGTTTAATTGTTTGAAAATAGTGTTACCTTACTATGTTTAATTGTTGGAAAATAGTATAAGAAATACTAGAAACTAGTATAATGATAATATGAATGATTTGATAAGGATATATTGAAATTTTGGAAGAAGATAGTATAATAATACTAAGGTCAAATCGTAAGATGTTATGTAACATGTTAACGATATAGAGTCATGATACTAATACGTTACATGTTATTCATATATTACATTCTATGATATGGAAATAGATGTAATTGAAAATGAGGATTCTAAATTATGAAGTTATAGTTATGAGAAAACTATAATAAAAATAATTAAAATGGAAATTATAATGTTATGATGTATAATGTCTTAATGAGAAGGTAAGGAAAACACTTATCTTATAAAGGGTTTCAAGACAAATGGGTGAGCCCCAAAAGGGAAGACCGTTCGACAATCATTTTGAGGGGTTAAGGAAAATCCCAAGACAGATGGGTGAGCCCCAAAAGGGAATACCGTTCAGCGATCATCTTGAGAGACAAGATTAAGATAAGTCGGAAATAAAGGAAAAAGATAAAAGAAAATGAATATTTGTCTTAGGTCTCAAGACAGATGGTGAGCCCCAAAAGGGAATACCGTTCGGCAATCATCTTGAGGGGTTAAGGAAAATCCCAAGACAGATGGGTGAGCCCCAAAAGGGAATACCGTTCGACGATCATCTTGAGAGACAGGAGTAAGATAAGTCTGAAAAATAAATGAAAAGATAAAGGAAAAGATAAAAAATATTTATTTTAAAAATGTCTCAAGATAGTGGCGAGATAAAAGAAGGCCGTTCGACAATACTTCAAGAGGAGTAATGATGGCTCCGAGACGGAATGAAATACTTCATGAGGGGTCAAACTCCAAGATGGAATGAGTCTAAAGAGGTGTACCTTTTAGGGATCATCTTGAGAGGCAAAGTTAAGATAGACTAGATCCGAGTAAAAGATATTTAAAAGAAATATTGAAAATAATATTAAAAATGTTAATATTATATATATGCTTATGCTTGTTCTATCTTGTTATTTAGCATGATATCCTGAAATATTCTTACTGGGCTTCATAGTTCATTGACCTTTTATGTCTCCAGATGAACAGTAAAAGAACAACTTAAAAGCGACATTCGAAGAAGGGCGGAGTTGCTTTTGATCTTGATGTTATATTTTGTTATATGTTCATTTGGATGTAATTAAACTGGTTATGTAAACCTTTACTTTAATTATGGACATGCTTATGATGGCTATTGCATATGGAAAGAGAAGAAGGGTTTAAAAATTTTAATTCCCTTGGTATTTTACGCTTCCGCATTATAAGAGAAAAAGGATCTCACGGACGGATTACTCTTACATTTCATTAGTGAAATGTTAAGTTTAAGTCGGGTCGTGACAGTTGGTATCAGAGCGAGGCAATTCCCATCATAACATGTCTCTAGGTATAAAACTTAGTTTTATACATAGATATACACAAATAAAAAACCTAGTTATATACATAGATACATGATATAGATTAGGGTAAATGTGCACTGATTAGATGATATGACTAGTCGAGATGATTATGAAAACTAGATCATAGAATGACTGGTCGAGATGATTATGCAAACTAGATCATAGAATGATTGAATTATATTAATGGTTATTTTGATGATAGATGCAAACTATAAGGAAAAAATTATGAGTAATCCTAATAATGGTGAAGATGAATTTGAGGAAATTTTTGTGGATAATTTTGATATGATCGTTTAGAGTTGGACATAAATAGTTATATCTTTAAGATATGATTGAGAATGACAATATCCTAAAATATGTTGATGATTTCAAAATGTTGTAAATGGAAGAGATTAAAGTATACATCATTTATAGGATTTATTGATCATTTAGTGATTGAAAAGTGGATTTAAATGATTACTTCTCGGAAGATGATGTAACAAGTAAGCCTCTAGGAGATGAAGATTCATGAGAAGAGAGTTTGAGAGATAACTCTGAGGAGTTTAGTTTGGGATCTAAGAAAACCATTTAGAGCCTTATATATATAGGTTATAAATGAATGACATAAGTTTGAGGTTTATCTGATGCAATGTTCATTAATTATGTATTATGATTTTTGGCTGAATTGTTTGCTTGATTGTTTGTATTTTCAAGTTATTATACTATTGTTTTAAATAGGAAAACATGCCGCCTAGGAGAGCCCCCAACGACACCTTAGCCGGAGCCTTTGAAGCCATAACAGCCCTAGCAAACCTAATACAACAACAACGGAACCTAAATATCGCTCATGTTGTACCACCCTTGAACCAAAGAAATAGAAACCGGTTAGAGCAATTCAAGAAATTGAGGCCGCCAACATTTTCTAGTGCTTCCGATCCCTTAATAGCAGAAAAATGGATTTGAGGTATTGAGAAGATCTTTAGGGCAATGGCCTGTGTTGAGGAAAACAAGACCGAGTTAGCTGTGTTTATGTTAGAAGGAGAGGCTGAATACTGATGGATAACAGTTGAGAGAACTATCCCAGAGAACCTTAGGCCTATTCCTTGGGTAAGATTTACTGAATTATTTTATGAAAAATATTTTTCATCTGCTATGAAAAAAAGAAAAGAGATCGAATTTCTTCAACTCACACAAAGGAGTTTGACAATTAGTGAGTATGAACAAAAGTTAAATGAATTATCGAGGTTTGCACCACGAATGGTGGAAGATGAACAATGGAGAATAGATAAATTTGAGGAAGGATTGAAGACTGCAATCCGAGGGAAGTTAGCAGTTCAACGATTTACATCGTTTACAGATATTCTAGATCGGGCTTTGAAAATTGAAAGAGTCCATGAGGAATTCCAAAAGCCTAGTGATGGCAAAGGGAAGAAAATAGTCGAGAGGACTTGGGATAAGAAACCAGTCTGGAAGACTTGGGATAGTAAATCATCGGGAGATTGGAACAAGAAAAGAAAGTTTGAAGTAAACAAGCAAGGAAATGATACTGAGAAGACGGTACCAACTTGTGGTCATTGTGGTAAAAAAGGCCACAATTCTGAAAGATGTCGAGCGATTTCTGGAGCATGTTATCAGTGTGGCAAGATGGGACATGTCAAGAGGGATTGTCTAGAGTTACTAAAGAAATTGACGGATGGAGGCAAAGGTCGTGTCTTCGCTATTACTCAGGAAGAAGCCAAGGAATATGAGGACGTTATTGAAGGTAAGATGCTTCTTTTTTTTGAAATTCCTGCTACAACATTAACAGACACTGGTTCTACACATTCTTTTGTGTCTTCCCATTTTGCTAAAAATATTAGAATTAAGCCTAACACATTAGAGCACATGATGTCAATTACCACACCATCTGGAATGATTTTGTGCACCAAAACCTTCTACGATTAGTGTCCTACACAAATCGACAGTGTGGAAATGACTATTTATCTCATAGTGGTAGATATAAAAGATTTTAATCTCGTACTAGGGATGGATTGGATTTCAAAATACTATGTTGTAAGTTGATTGTAAGGCTAGGACATTAACCTTTAGGATTCCAGGCATCTTTGAGTATGTTATGCGAGGAATTGAAAAGGAAAGAGATTTATGATCTATAACACCTCGGTAGTCAAGGAATTTTTGAGATATATTTCCTGAGGAATTGCCAAGACTTGCTCTAGTTCGGGAGATTGATTTTTTGATAGACATTATTCTTGGAACAAGCCCAATATAGAAAACATCTTAAGATTATACTCTAGACCTTAAGGAAATATCAATTATTCACTAAATTCTTGAAGTGCGAATTTTGGTTGGAAAATGTATCTTTCTTAAGTCACATAGTATCCAGTGATGGAATTTCAGTGGATCCATCCAAGATTAAGACAATATCGGAGTGAGAAAGGCCAACTAATGATCCAAAGTTTCTAGGACTAGCCGATTATTACAGAAGATTTGCAAATGGATTCTCTAGGTTAGCTGCCCCATTAACTGAATTGACAAAGAAAAATATCAAATTCGAGTGATCATCATTAAGGGACAACTTTGGCCCATTTTGAGAAGTAGTCCATTGCAGTCAGGATGTATTGATGCCCGAAAGATGATGGTGGAGTGAACGGTCCTATGACGTCCATTCCCCATGCCGCGAAGGGCCATGAACATGTTATCTGGTGAAGAGGCTCGGGAGCCCGATGTATGAAATTAGCATAAAGTTGACAAAGTTTGCGTTTTCTTACATAGTTGAGACAATCAGTGATCATCTTAGGCCAGTTGTAGCCCAATATTTTTAGCTGCATTTGAAGCTTGTACCAGCTCCGTGGGCACCACAGATCCCAGCATGAGTTTCTTTCATGACCTGATCTATTTCATTTATTGAGAGGCACCTCATTAAGATATCATCCAGGGACCTTTTATATAGTTTCTTCCAACATCACAAATTTTGTGACCCGTCGACGGACTTCAGCACGTTTAGCACGGTATCCTGACAATCGACTATGTTGGAGATAATCAATGAAGGGCTGTCACCAGTCTTCGTCTTTTTCTTTGATTGTCACATAACAAACCGTTTCAAGAAGATCTATCTCTGGAAGGGGTTTCTGAGTTCTTTTTTTCCTTACTGTGATAGTTAGCACCCTGTCTGTTGGTAGAGTTAGAGATGCTACAAGACCGGCCAAAGCATCAGCTTGAATATTAAGCCCTCTACGAACATAGAACAAGTTGCTTCTTGAAATTTAAGTAAGTAGCTAGTCCACTCTCTTCTGATAGGGAAGGAGGCTAACTCTTCATATGACATATTCACCTCAGACTTGTTTGATGATGAGTTCCGAATCCCCATAGATGGTTAATTCATCCACTGGGATTTCAAGAGCCAATTCAAGACCTTCTATCAGGGCTTCATATTCAGCTTCATTATTTGAGCATCTTTATGTAAATGCGAAGGAATAGGTAAGGATTGGGTTATCTGGTGTGATAAAAACAATACCAACACCTGACTTGTTCTTCAGGTTGATGCGTTTGATTCCATCAGGGCTTCTTGAAGCTCCATCAAAGTACATCTTCTAGCCTGGTTTGACCTCTACCTGCATAACTTTTTCGTCATGGAGGTCGGTGACCAAAGGCTAATCTGCGGGAACCGGATGTGCTGCAAGGAAGTCAACAAGGGCTTGCCCTTTCATTGCCTTTTGGGGCACGAATTCAATTTCGAATTCAGACAGGAGTACCACCCATTTTGCCATTTTGTTCGAGAGAGTGGCGGGACATTATGCATTTGAGAGGATCGGCTCTGGATATCAGTTTCACCGAATGCTCAAGCATATAATGCCTTAATTTCTTTAGAGCGAAGATGAGGGTCAGACAGGCTTTCTTTATTAGCGTATATCTGCATTCTGCTCCAACCAGAGTCTTGTTTAGGTAGTACAGGACATTTTCTTTTCTTGAGTTGTTATGCTGAGCAAGGAGAGCTCTGAGAGATCCTTCGAGCGTTGCTATATAGAGAATAAGTGGCTTTCCTCTAATAAGACCCATAATGACTGATGGATTAGTGAGATAAGTCTTAATGCTATTTAGGGCATCTTGACAAGCCTGATCCAATTGGAATAATATTCCTTTCTTCATAAGCTGGGAAAATGGTTGACATCTTCCGGCCAAGTTGGAGATGAATCTCTGGATGTAAGCGTGTCGACCCTGAAGTCCTTTCAACTCGCACAAATTTCTTGGAGGGGGCATTTTGTGAATGACCTTTATTTTAGTAGGGTCAATCTTAATTCCTCTGTGGCGTACCACAAAGCTTAGGAATTTCTCAGATGCAACTTTGAATGCGCATTTGAGCGGGTTCATTTTGAGCTAATGCTGCCGTAATCTGTTGAAGATCTCTTGAAGGTCTTCCAGATGATTGTTTCATTGTCTTGTTTTGACAACTAAGTCATCGACATAGCACTCGACTTTGTCATGAAGAATATCCCCGAATATAACAGTCATGGCCCTTTGATAGGTTGCTCCGACATTTTTGAGGCCAAATGACATGACTCTATAGGAAAACACTCTCTTAGGGGTGCAGAAGGCTGTCAGTTCTTCATCTTCTAGAGCCATCTTGATTTGGTTGTAACCGGAATATCCATCTATGAAGGATAGGACTTCAAAGCCTGTTGTGGCATCAACCATCATTTCTGTGATGGGCAAAGGGAAATCGTCATTGGGACATGCTTTATTCAAATCCTGGAAGTCTATGCAAACCCGGATCTATCCGTTTTTCTTCTTTACGGGAGCAATGTTGGCAAGCCAAGTAGGGTATTGAACCTCTCTTATGAATCCGCCTTTGAGGAGTTTGTTTACTTTGGCTTCAATTTGAGCGACCAGTTTTGGGCAAGCTCTTCTTTGTGCCTACTTGATTGGTTTGACATCCTCTTGGGTTGTGAGATGATGGACTGCAATTTTTAGATCTAAGCCAGACATTTTTGTGTAATTCCAGGCAAAGACATCCTTGTACTCTTTTAGGAGATGGATATTCCTCTTTTTCTGTTTGAGAGGGAAGCATTAACGAATGTTGGCCTTTGATCTTGTTCAGAGCTGATGTTAACTTCAAGAAGATCATCAACTGTTGCTT
Source organism: Tetracentron sinense (assembly GCA_015143295.1). Lineage (NCBI taxonomy): Eukaryota > Viridiplantae > Streptophyta > Magnoliopsida > Trochodendrales > Trochodendraceae > Tetracentron > Tetracentron sinense. Next base: position 20,242,160 of record CM026574.1, read on the forward strand.
GACCTCCTGTTTTAAGATCTGGAGGAGCTGAACGGACTTCCGTTTCTTCCGGTGGTTCTTCTATGATCATTTTTTCTCCTGAAGAAAAGTCTTCATCTACCGTAATAGTATTTACGGTCTATGCTAGATCTTTATTTGGTGAAGGATCAGAATTTCCTAACTCAGATCTTCTTAAGTTAGAGCCAATCCTCTTATTGGTAGTTGAAGTCCTGAGTGCTGACATAATTTCGTGCTCAGTCTGCTCTTTTTCTTCAGTATTAAACCCGTGTTTCTCAAGCATTTTCTTAATTGCTGGATTATACATAGGCTTCTTCTGGTAAGGGTTCATTTATCTGTCCCTTTTGTTGTTCAGGGAAGTGGCTTTGCCTGTTTGCCATGTGGAATGGAAAACAATTGGATTTTCTCATGCTCCTTTGGATGAGATAATGATACTGGGAATGACTTCTGTTGCTGGCCATTTTTGTCGTGCACTGAGAATGACCTTAGTCAGGCTATCAATCATATCTTGATGTGCCGCTTAAACCCATGGGGATGCCTATCAGGACTCCGCTTCTTTTGGAAGTCATTCCATGGAGACTTCTTCTGATATGGGTTCCTCCCTGACCATGACCATAATTACGGTCTGGTTGTGATTTCTCTCAAATACAAAGACTGGGGGATTATACCCAATTCCTGGTGTATCTGTATCTACATAATTACCAGTATCTAGGGCCTTATGTTGCTCCATTTTGAGCAAGGCTTCGTAAGCCGGTAGGAGAGTTCCTTTGACTTGCTCTCCTTCAAGATCGAACCTTTTGCTATTGAGGAGCTTGGTAGTTGTTTTACCAAAGCTTATTTTTTTCCTGTAAGAATTGGTGACCTTGCTCTTTTTATCGGTTCATGAGGAGTTTATCCTGTCATATGCACCTAGAGAATTGAAGAGCATCAGATTCTGTCCTCTTTTTATAGCTGGAACAATGCAACTGGAGGTAGTTTCTACCATTGCACAGTCCATCTTCCTTAAAGGAACTTGATGATCACCTTTCAGAGCTTGAAGAGGGTCAACTTGTTTAACCTCACAAATTTGGAAGGGGTCGATCGATTTGCCTTTTTCAAGATTCTAGGGTGATTCGACCAAAGTCAGGGTTGGTTGTCATTTTCTTTGAGACTTTGGGGTATATTTGAACACCCTTTTCGGAACTGCAATTTGGGCAGGTCCATGATTACTTTTTGGACCGCTCTCAATTTTTTGCCCTTTAGGCTTTTGTTAAATGTTTTTTTTGGCACTTTTGACATAGAAACGCTCATCTGCGTAGTATGCCTCTGCATCATTAAACAGATCATCATCAGCATCGATCCTTGCTTGCTTGTTTCCCTGTAGGTATTTGAGACATTGGTTATAGGTGGATGACATAACTAAATGATTATACATCCATTGACGCCCTAACAAGGCGTTGTACGATGTATCAACATCGATCACCAGAAATGTTGTAGTTTCAGCAATATCCGCAAAACTGGTTTTGAGATTAATCATGCCTATGGGATTTTGCTCATTTTGATTGAAACCTTGGATGATCAGGTTATTTCATATAGCCGGCCTATTTGTACGTCAAGCTTGGACAACATCCTTTTTGGGAGGATATTGACGGTCGAACCTCCATCAATCATTACTCTGGAGATACTAGTTTCATTAACTAGACCTATGATAAACAGTGACCGATTATGTTGGAGAGTCTTAACTCGCATGTCTTTGTCATCAAAAGTGATTGTGAAGAGGCAGCAAGTCCCTATTTCAGGATGCTATGATTACTGACTTGTAATTTCTTCAGAAAAGTCCTCCGGATTAGAAATGACATATATAAGGGACCTTAATTCCCGAAACATCTTGAGAGCATCATATTTGCTTAGCAAGGAAAAAATTTTCTTCAGATGGGCCAGAATATCATATCTGACCCTCTCATTACTGGGAGTTGTTTGGGCTTGGGCCGGTTGAGCTCTAGTCTGATTTTCATGCTGGATTGGCACAAACCTCTGTTGTAACTTTCTAACTGACCGGAGGTTCAGTTGATAAACGTTGGCAATCCTCTGATCTATTGGTTCAGACGATTCTCCCTCCAAGAGTTGGACCATGTTTACAGAACTGAAGTCCAGCTTGCTTTTATTGCTTTGAAAGGGCGACTAACTACTTTCACATTGTCCTGTTGGACTTCCAGGCTGAGCTGAAATTTGTTCAAATGTCAGTGAATTGTCAACTGGCCCTGAGTTTAGGACTACTTTTGTTGGCGGTCCTTGTTCAAACCGACTACAACAGGTGAATCTTGATTCTCGGGCTGAGTTAAGATTTGCACCGACCGTCGCATCTGACGATGGTTTTGATGTGGGGCCTAAGGTGTACCTGGTCTCTCTTGAGGGGAACTAGATTGTACTTGTTCATCATCTGTCTCTCGTTTTCCTACAGATGAAAATCCTTTAGAAAGATCTGAAAGTCCTGTAGGTGTCCGTCCTGGTGTAAATGGTCTCCTTTCTGAGAGTTCAATATCTTTAGATTGATCTAGCCAATCTTGAAATACCCTGTGTCTTTCTTGACTGCAGGCTACTACTTGTCTCGGTATATTCAACCATGGAGGGTGTTCATTCGGGACTGCATCGATGACATAGCAAGAAAATATATTGGATTCATCTTTCGAGTCCGTTGACTAGAGGCTATCATTGTCGCAGTCAGAGCAGTAGTTCGGAGGGATGAAGTCCATCAAGGTTATTGCCATTAATGGCTTTTGTTCTAAAAGAGTATCTTGGGTAAGGCTATTTTTCTTGGCTTTCTTTACTCTTTTCCTTTTTTTCTTCTTTAGAGCCTTGGCTATGCGCTTCCTTTCTTTTCTCTGGGCTTGGGCCTACCTTATAGCCTGAGCTTGCCTATTAACATCGACATTTTGAACCAATTGCTTTTTCTTCTTGGCTCCTTTGCTCAAAGAGAGTCCAATCTTCTTTATTTGACGATTTGTCGCTAGAAAGGTTACCACTTGAAGATGCTTTATGTTTTACAAATGGTTCTGAAGCCACCACCATATTGGATGTAGCTGCCTGTTGGAGATTTTGACCAATGACAATCTCTTTATTGTCCAAAAGTCGTTGAATGATGTCCTTCAGTACAAAGCAGTCATTTATTTGTGACTGATTATACGATGATAAAGACAATATTTAGGATCATCTTTCATCCCAATTTCTTGAGGTCTCCTACTTTCCGGGAAAGGGATGAGTTCATTGGCGAAAAGATCTTCAAACAGATCTTCGACAATGTCTTCAAAGAATGAATATATTTTATTTATTCTTTCTTCAATGGTGATTTTCTTTGGTGGGTTGCGCTTATCATGCCATTGTGGCCTTCTAACTCCACCTTGAGCTGGTTTAATACCAATTTTGATTGGTGTTTTACAATTGTTTGATCGACTGGTTGGTCTACTTGTATTTGGTGCTGGTTGCACAGTCTTTTTCATTTCAACTACTGCGGCTGTTGAGGATTCAAGACGATTAGTGGCTCTACCTTGCCTTCTCTTTCCTATATGGCTCTTCATGTTGTGTGCTTTTGTGCACAAATCAATTAGGGCAGTTGATAGATATGCTTGAAGTTGTTGAGGCACATCTGGATAAGTTCCAATTAAGTGAACTTTTGAGGACAAGAGAAGGTCAAAGCTCTCCATCGGGTAATGAACTCTGTTACAGACTCATTGTCTCTCTATCTGGTTTCAATCAATTCTAGAACACCCACTCTTCTTTGGGTGTTGTAGAATTGTTTGTTGAATTCATTCACCATCGTACCCCAATCTGGTATTGAAGCTTCAGGGAGGTTGGCATACTATGTGAAAGCAGCACCTTCTAGGGATTGTACAAAGAGTTGGAGGCAAAGAGCTCCGGTCTTCGATGACAATCCGCATCTTGAGAGGAAATGAGACAAATGTTAATTCAGATCTCCGGTACCATCAAACATTTTGAATGTTGGTTGAACGAAGCCTGACGGGAATGGAACCGCATCCATGATAGCTGGATAGGGCTTCACGATCATCCGAACATTTTCTTCTTTTTCTTTGGCCTGCCGCATTTGATTGCGAATGGTATCTTCGATTGTGGCGAGAAGAGATGGCGAAACTACTCCTATAAGAGTGACCTGATTTGGAATGAGACCTATTCCGGATACCATTGGATGATTTGGAGGTGCAGGGGCTGTGCCTTGATTGCTGCTATCTCCTTGGTACGGGAAATGGGGTCCTGGTGCCAATGCAGAGTTGAGAGCTAACAATTGAGTAGCCAACTCACGCATTTGAGACATCATAGCCGTGATTTTGTCATCTTTGTACTAGAGTTGAGCCTGTAAGGCAGCTGTTTGATCATCTGATGGTGGAGGAGCCGAAGTTGAAGCGTTATTTTCTTGTCTTCCGTTTTTGTCCAAGTTTGTCACCATAACCGATACTGGTCGTTCTGACGCTGATCCTTGTGGTAGGAACAGATTCAGAAATTCTTCTTCCGTGAAGTAAGTGTCAGGCATCCTGTATAAAGGGTTAGGTGCGTTAAAAACCATTTGAGGTATCTCTGATGCTACTTTCGGCATTAATGACTGAACAACTGGTTCGTCAGAGTCATAATCCTCGATTGGAGAGATTCTTCCTAATTCTCTTGGAGAGGTTGTTGGGGTTGCTTTTCTCTCTAATCTATCTTAGGATTCACTGATGTCAGGTTCTGGAACTAACTGTTGGGTCTTGGGCTATTTCTTTGCCTTTGGCCCTATTTATGCGACTTCTTCTTCTTGGAATTGTTTGACCAGGAGCTATTGTTTCAACAGCTCTAGTAGATTCTGCTTCGTCCAAAGCAGTCAAAATGACAACAGCTGAGTTCTGTGATCATTGCCTTTCCGTGAGATTTTGCTCGAGCGGTGTTCCAATTCCTTTGAACAATGAAGTTGTAAACTGCTCTGAATCGGGGTTGCTCCTTGTACCAATCGTATTTACGGACACCCTTTCATAATGGGGGCATGATGTTCTGGTTCTTGGTTCCTCCCAAACATGATGAGTAGGAGTTGGTCTTTGCTTTCTAGACCTTCTTGGCTTTGATCGGTAATTTTGTGCCTTCTTTGGCGGAGCCGAGGGGTATTTCCGGTTTCTGACCTGAAGGATCTCCTCAGGAGTTTTCTTCCTTGACATTTCAAAGGGGGAAAAACTTATATTCAACACCTTAACCCGAGGGTTATATGGTGCTCTAGTTCTTCTTTCTAGTTCCGTATTTTATCTGCCCCAGAATGGGTTAACATCTTTGGACGAAGGCCGTTGATGTTGATGATGAACAATTGCCATCATTGTTGTGAAGGTCGTCGGATTAACGCCTCTGAATGCATTTGGACTTAGCCTGAACAATAAGTTCCTGTCTGTTTAGGCTGAGTCCATGCTAGCTCTTGCATTAATAGCCGGGTGAATTTGATCACGGCTGTTAATGCCCCTTACATAGTTTGAAGAAACTAAAAAGTTTGCACTTTCACTTCTTGATCTGATAACATTGTTGATGATGTCATCGGGTGTCGAGTTCTATCCCAGGGGGACCCTGTTCCTGTTCACCTTCAATTGTCAACTTTTCTCTTTCTTGGAAAAGGAACTGTCTGTGGATGATGTTGAATCTATCCACATGTTCCTCCTTTTCTTAGGAGGGACTTGTCCGTAGATGCTTCTGTTCGCTGACTCAGGTCTACTTCTAGACCCGTCCGCAGAGTTGCTTGCAACTCTACCCACGGGATAAACTTGGGCTGGACCCTTGGGTCTGGTTGGGCTCTAGGTCCATGGACCTTGATTGGTGTTCGCGGATGGGTATTGCCCCTTGCCTACGGAGTGGCCTTGCCACTTCTCTTTCTGTTTGTAAGATTAGCTTGTGGACTAGTCTTCTGATCTAGGACTTTGGTCCACGGATTGGATCCCTGAAGTTGGTTGTTTTAAACCAATTTTGCTAGGGAAGTTTTTGTGAAGTCCTTTATGTCAGTAGCCTTATTCCTTCACCCTGAGATAATTTGGGAGCATCTCCCCTTTGTTGATAAACTCTGGAGGGGTGAGTTCCAACAACCAACTTGGGCTGAGGGCTCTCAACAGTCTGTCTTAGGATCGACCCATAGGGTTTCTCCTGTTTAGACCTTGACTGTATCATGGTTTGGGCTCGAAATAAGTTTACTCCATTAGTTGACCCCAAATGGTTAATAATTTTAAAATCCCCTTTTAGGGTTTCCGGTGACATAAGTTTGCCTTTTGGGCTGACCTGTCGCAAAGTGGTTGAGCCACTTTGCCTTGTGTGTACTCGATTGGGTGCACCCTCCTTGGTATCCGTGGGCAGAGATGTCTACAAATGGGCACTTATTTTCTGAACCGCCCGCGTGCTGGCTGACATCTTCTGGGATACCCGTGGGCTGGTGACCTGCTATTGGCGGGCAGCCTGACGTGGGCGGGCTGCCTGCTTTTGATTTAGGCTGGCGGACTGCCTTTCCACCCCTGAGTTGATGGGATGGGTCCTGCTTCTACTGCGGGTTGGAGCATCCTCAACGGAGACTTGGTCTGGTGACCGCAATCTCGTTGCAGAGGTTTGACGAGTTGGCCGGACTTGCCTGACTGGTGCTATTGCTATCTTGGCCTAGGTGAGTGGATGAGTCACCGGGATCCAGATTTGGGGTACATGCACCCGCCGATTGATGATCCGGACGTAGGTCTGCCGAACATAGACGGTTTCGAGTATCCTACAAAAGACGATAAGAAAATAGAGGAAAATATCACTCATATTTTCTTTTTGTTCTTGTTTATTTTTTTATTCTTCTTCAAAGATGAGAGGAGAATAGATGTCCCACCAGGCGTGCCATTAATTTGTACACGTAACTTTCAAGCGTCTTTTTATGATTGACCTCTTGAACCTTGTGGCCAGATTACCTCCATTGTTGTATGGAGTTTATTGTTTTGTGTGCGGGACTATCCTTTCAATTTGAGTAAACTCACACTATTAATTACCTTCCCGATTTGGGGAAGAACCTTTGATTAAGAAGAACAAATATTGAATAAAGTATTTGTATTTATTTAATGGGATTGCCTAGATCCCATGTAGGCGTTACACGATACCTCATAGAGGTTTTAGCGTCAAAAGAAAGAAAAGAAAGAGAGGTGACCATATTGGGGGTTCACCTGGTATTCTCCATTTAATGGGAGATCATTCTTCTTCTTCGTTGGGTTGCTGTTGTTCCTGCAAAAAGAAAAAAAAGCTCTTTTTCTCTCTCTTCATTGTGAGTTCTCGTGTTCTTTTCACGTCTCTCTCTATATGAGGGTTTCTTGTGAGAAATCCTCTTTCATACTTTGGAGAGTCCTTTTTGGACTCCCCTTTGACTTCCTTATTTTTAGGAAATCAAAATAGGCCAACTCTCCTTAGAGAGGGCCATCTGTCTAAGCCAGCTGATTTCTGTTATCCTAGAGAAACCATACGGATGAGAGTACTTTTTGAAAGACTCTAAATTGATTTCCTTTTCTGGGAAACCTGGGAGGATCAGATTTCCCCCCCAAAAGAGAAAATAGTCTTATCTTCTCAGAAAAGGGAAGAGATTACTTCCCCTTTCGGATAGGGTGCCATATGACACTCTCTTATTAGAGAAAGAGGGGATATCTATCTTGGGATCCCCCAAAGCTGGCAGAGAGTCTTTTTTGTTAAGGATTCTCTGCCACATAGCGGTTAGATACTGGCTCCCATCTAGGAAAGGACTAACCTTGGTCAGTCTGCAAATTAAAGAGGTGAGGCCATGGGTCTCACTCATGGTCTAGGTCAGGTCCAACCATATTTGTACTGTGCACTAGGGTTTGACCCTAGTCAGTCCGCGAACCAATGCAGGGTGGGACCGTGGATCCAACCCTTGGTTTTGGTTAGGTCCATGGCCTTTTATGGTCATAGATTGGGCTAGTCATTGATTGGCCCGTGGATGGACTCACAGAGTCTATCCGCAAAGCTTAAATAGGGGTCTGCCCGCAAGGGTTGGCCTTTGGTCAGCCCGCATGACTGACTTATAAAGTCTGTCCGAGGGGACTATTTATAGATCTACCCACGACTACCTCATGGAGACAGTCCACGAGGGTCTGCTTAACCGAGTCTGTCTACAGAGACAGACCAAAGCCATTTGAGAGCTTGGGCTTGATATGGTGTACACACTCCTCATTTGATTTGGTGTGAAGCGAAGCACTGAAGTTGGTGAACCCCGGCTCAATCTGGGATCGCAATTTCGCTGCCCACACCTGGTCTCGTATATGAATGAGACAAGACCAACATACCTTATAGGTCTTAACACTTCTTTTTCCCGTTTTCTTATTTTAAAAGACACCCAGTGGGGGTGTTCGGCCAGACCCCTAACTGTTTATTAAAATTGGGAAATGCTTACAAAATGAGGGGAGATACAAGGCCTTACCTCAAACCAATAAGACCAAAAATGATCTTTAATACCTAATTTTAAACATAGAATATTTATCATCGTGAATCATGATTTTTAAAGTTAGCAATAAATCATTTAGCTCCGTATAAATTTTACTATCTAACTTTATGCAAGCTTCTTTAGATAGGAAGTCAACAGCCTGATTATTTTCTCAACACATACTGAAATTAGATGTTGCATTTAGCTTTCAATCTACATATTTCCTTCCACTAGAGGACATACAATTCCATTTATCATGTCGATTATAATCTTAGAATTACTTTCAACAATAATATTCATGAGCCCATTCCAATCGTAAAATGTACATCCATCATAAACTGCTCTAATATCAGCTAGAGTATTTGCAGTAATACCGTAATATTGATAGAAAGCTAGAATTAACCCACCATGAGTGTCCTGTATTATCCCATTGCCGCCACTCTCTCCCAAATCCGCAATGGCTGCACCATTGGTATTTAATTTAAACCATCCCAGGGATGGACAACTCCACTTAGAAATAATAAGCTTTTTAACTCCAAGAAATATCAAGTGATGATAAAAAAAAAACACACACACGAATCTCCTAATCCCTGTTCGATAAGACATGTGAACTTCCAAAGTGAAAAAAAAGTTCCTAACCTAACCAAAGAGCCTATTCCGAGTAGAATTGAAAGGCCTCTTCTGGTTAATAAAGCAAGCTGAGTTTCTAAATAACCAAATCTCCCAACACCCAAAGGCCAGTAAAACAGAGCAATCAGAGCTAAACACCAGACCATATTTTTTGATTTGAAAAAGTCTCAAAATCCTAGTTTGAATAGTCTTCTTTAGGAACTGGAATTTTGAGGACATAACCCACCATTTTCCATAAATATTTAGCAAGTTCTCCACCATAGAAAAGATGATTCAGGGATTCCATCTCAAGATCTCTACAACATTCGCATGTACTAGCTACAACAATGATTTTAGTTAGAATATTCAAATCAACAAGCACAACAATGAAACAAAAAAAAATTCACAGGAATACAGAAATCTTGGAAGGAAACACTTTACCCAAACGTTCTTAGTCCATATAACAGAAGTGCAATGAGATCTCAAACAATCCTAGCAAGATCTAGTTGAGAACCTTCCTAGCCTTTCTTTCTTCAAATAGTCTTGTCTTCAGGGGGTGAAATAGTAACCTTATATACTCTATAATATAACATTCTTAACACCCAAAGGAATTAAATGGCCAAAACGTTCCAAATGCCAAGAAACCTCAATAAGACTGTCCTTAATCGATGGAAAAATCATTAGGACAATCAATATAAGACTCAATAATTGGAAAATTAGATAGCCAATTGTGAAATAAAAAATTTAGACTCTCCAAACTTTTGAACCTCTCATAAAATTATCAATCATCCAAGGATAGTTATAATGAAGGTATGTCTTCTAAAGAAGTTGCTCCAAAGCCCATTCTTTGATATAAGTTTCCAAGTCATCTTCTTCGGAAAAGCATTAGAACATTTGTGAGCTTATGGATCCCTAGACCTCCCTCTTACCAAGGTCTAGTCATCTTCTTCTAGGAAACCCAATGAGCTCTAATATTAGGGGTGTATTTGAGCTGAGCTTGGTCAAGTTTGAGCTTGGTTTGAAATGTTTGAGCTCGGCTTGAACTTGATTCGTGCTAATTGTTGAGGCTTGAGCTTGGATTAAACAAACTTGGTCAAGCTCGAGCTCCATTTGAGCTTGAACTTTATTCAAGCCAAGCCAAGCCAAGCTCAGGTTGGCTCAAGCTTGATTCACAAAATTTTTTTATTTAATTTTACATAATTTTAATAAAAAATAAGATTTGGGGTAGTCCTTCATTTCAAAGTGTAGAGAGTTAGATCCGAGTTCTTGCTTTAACTTAACTTTTTTTGTTAATACGATCACTTGAACTTGTTTATTATACATCAAAATTTATTACAATCTATGATAAAGGAAGTTAAAAATATTATATTTTATTAATATAAATTATATTACCAAGATATAGTATGCTCAAGCCGAGCTAATCAAATAGCATCTTGCTTGAGCTTGGCTTGTTTAAACATTAAAGCTCAAATAAAAGCTTGGCTTGATTCGTTCGAGCTTAAAATGTGAGCTTGAGGTTGGCTCAAACGAGCCAAGTTGAATCGAGCTAACGAGCTAGCCCGTTTTGAGTGCAACCCTATATATTATTTCCTTCACAGTCATTCTAGAAAAATGATGAGAAAATGCTCTCAACCCTAATTATAACACCTTTTGGAATATTGGATCCTATCAAAGTATGGATAGGCATGGACGATTAAACATGCATCAACATAATAACTAATAAGTTTGCCCCTACTAGATAACATCTTACCTTTCCACCATTCTAACTTTCTCCTAATTTTGTCTATCATATAGTCGAAGTAAATTATCTTCATATGGTCATTATAAATAGGGATTCCTAGATATTTAAAAGGAAAGCTGCCAGTGACAATCCCAAATGTAGCAGTAACCACAGTATGAGCTAAGGCCGACCTCTTATCCCCAACATGAACAACACTTTTTTGTTTGTTAATTCTCTGCTAGAAGCCATTTCATAATCATAGCGGTCCTTAAAGAACTTCAAAATAGATCTCTTCTGACCATTACAAAATATTAGGGTATCATCAGTAGAAAGTAAATGCGAAATAGGAACAACATACCTAGAGGGGGATAAATGACTAATGACTCTTGTATTAAAAAGCCTCTTAAATACCCTACTCAAAATTTCTTTAGCCAAAATAAATAAAGCCATGGATAAAGCATCTCCTGGGCGAAGTCCCCTAGACAATTGGAAAAAACCATGCAGCTTCTCATTCAGAATAACCGAGAAGAAAGGAGATATGATGTACCCCTTAATGAGCTTCAAAAATGCCTCACCAAATCCAAAATTTTCCAAAATTGAAAGAAGGAAACCCCATTCTAATCTGTCATAAGCTTTTGCCATATCGAGTTTGAAAATCAAATTTAACCCTCGTACTTTCTTAGATATTATAAGCCAAATCTTGAGCCAGCAAAATTTTTTCAACAATATTTCTACCTTTCATAAAAGCCGCTTGTTCCCCCAAGATTAACTTAGGCAGAATAGTTCACAATCTAGAAGCTAGGACTTAGATATAATCTTATATAAGATATTGCAAAGACTGATCATACGAAGAATCTCCAAAAGTATTTGCGGATTCCAATTCCAATTTCGGCATCAAGTATATCGTGGTCGTATTAATGGATCTTGGAACAAAACATTTCTCAGAGAGAAACTGAATAGCTCTCATAATTAAGGTCCTCCTTAATCACCTCCTAACAATGCTGATAAAATAATCCAAAGAACCTGTCTGGATCAGAGCCCCCCGAAGCAAACATGTTGAACACCACAGAGTGTACTTCACAGATGTTAGGTAGTTTACAAAGAAATTCATTATCGACCTCAAAGACTAGGAATACATTCCAAAATAGTAGATCCAAGGACCTAGGTTCTTCAAGTAAGATTACTTGAAAAAAAATTAACTGCTTAATTACCCATGTCCTCAGCCCACTTAACTTGTTCCCATTCCCATCCATGATTTCATGCATCGTGTTGCTCTTAATATTATGCTTAGTGACTGTAAAAAATTAGTGTTACTGTCCCCTTCCTTGAGCCAATGTACTTTCGACTTTTACTTCCAAAATATTTCTTCATAGTGAAGATATTTTTCAGCATGCCTTTAGCCTCATCTAGATCACAATTAACGTCATTTGACCAATCTAATTGCAAGTGGTTTCCAAAATGTTGTTTATTCCAATGAGACAAAGCTCTCTTGAGGAACTTGAGCATATGAAAAAGAGAACAAAGAGGGTCACCAGGCCTAGCAATACTCCACTCATTTACAATATCAAGAAAACCTTCATCTTTAATCCACATGTTTTGAAATTTGAAGAAGCCAAAGAAGGCCTATCCATATCAGTCATAAAATTTGAAAAATCAATCTGGTGAACCTCAAATCAATGTTTGAGTTGAGAACTCACAAATTCAAGGGGATGGTTAGGTCTCCCTATAATTCTATCTACCATTTTTTTTGTATTTAACAATTAAGTTATTAATTAAGGGATGATGAAGTTAAAGTGCGAAATAAGGAAAACAAGCAAACCACAACACAAGGATGTTTACGTGCAAACCCTTCCAGGAAAAACCACAGGACCTAGTCCAGCCAAGTGATATCACTAAGATAAAGAAACAAATACTTACAAGACTCAAACTATAATCAACTGGACTCGACTTCCTCGATCCTTAGTACTCAGTCCTCCACGCCTCCGAAAGCAATCACGATCTTGCAAGCCTTGCAATCTACCGCAGTAGAATGTTCTTCTCTTGTGTCTCGATAACCATGATCTACACGATTGATCTCCGTTAATGACGGCTTCGGATTCCACCGACCAAATATCACATCCATGATCCTCCTCGGATCGATCTCCTTCACAAAGGGCTCCGGAACACTCCGGCCAATTTTTTCTTTCTAGAACGGGCTGATGGTTTGATTAAAATCGAATCCTAGATGGACTCCATCAATGAGAATGTCCAAGCAAGCAATAATGGAATATTAGCTTACAAACTCTAGGATTGAAGAAGGACTAATCAAGAGAGGGAGTGAAAATAATTCATGAGTTTCTATCAACTCTAGAGATAGCCTAATACTCTCTCTAAACTCTCCCAAAGTCTCCCTTCAGGGACTAAACCATGAAGTTAGAAGTTGCCAAAAACCAAAAAGGCAAGAAAATCCATATCAGGGTCGACCCTGGGAACTTTCGATCGACCCAAATGTGCCCTTCGGTCAACCCAAGTGTCTCTTAGGGTCGACTCTCAATTTTTCATCTTCTGGATTTTTTCTTCATACAAAACCTTTCCATATCAAGGTCGACCGAAAATGGTTAGGGTCAACCCTGAGATATAAAAACTCATTTTTAGCTCTTTCTTCCTTCACAAAAGTTGTAGATCTTTTCGACACGGTCGATTTAATATATTTTGAATAAAATCTGAACTACGGTTTGGGAGATATGCCTCTTGCAAGCAACCTTGGTTTTTTAAGAACTTTAAGAACCTTTAACTTGTTTTGGGCTACATATCTAGTCACCTAGGGTACATATGGTTACTCTAAGTCAATTTCCACCTAAGGTATCATATTATGATTATTCTAAGTCAATTCTCACCTAAGGTAACATGGTATTTAGGTCACTTACTATCCTATGAGTGAAACGAAGGATATATGATCCAAATATCTTCAACCGATCTTCTTCGGTCTTCATCTTCACTTGTCGTGGATGCTTGAAGGTAATGACACAAGATAGACTAAACTCACTTGTTTTGACACCAGAATAAGCCAACACTAAAACATGGACTTTATAATCTCTTCCTTTGGCAATTTCGTAGTAAAACTAGACTGAAGTATATGACTTGACACAAACTCGCTCAAACACATCAAACGGTGAATTAGGATATTATATGACTCCAACACAATTACATGACACCAATTGACAAATATTATTAAAGTGAAGACACTGAAGCTCTTGTCATGTAAGATCCTTCTACTGCAAACTTGCACCTGCACATGCTCATAAACAAAACACCCGGTGAAGCATGTGTGGAATATGAAAATAAATAACCACAGGTAATGCAAGGAATGTACTGAACTTGGGAACTTATACCTAACATTCTCCCCCTTTTTGGCACAATTGCCAAAGGTAGTCATGAAGCCAATATCACAAAGAATATACAAATTTAACACATGTGTAATATCAAGGCAATCATAATACAACTAGGTAAATGCAGACAATGCGGGGACTAAAGAGCGAGAAACAAAATAGCAATATAAAACACAAACTCTTCCTCAATAACTCAACTTGATCTTCTCCTCCTAAGATCAAGGACACCACCAAAATCACGGCACCTAAGCTAGAAAGGCCCATGCTAAACAAAAAGGAAACACATAATAATATTAAAAAATATCATGTGCCAAACAAACATACATCAAAAGCATTCCAAACAGTAGTAATTTAAAATTACAAATCCAATGAAGAACATGATTAGTTAGTGCAACTGAGGATACACATCTAACTAAATCTCATGAAATGCTAAAGTATAGTCAATTCACTTAGTCACATTTAGTGAACAGTTCAAAAGTGAAGCATTGTGTGTAGTGGTGGTTTGACAAGATACTAGATCAAAGTTTCTTTCCCTTTTCAAGGATATGACATTAACCACTAAGGGGACTCCCGAAGACATAAATCTTAGAAGTCAAACCTAGTTAGATCCAGATATGCTGATTTTTTACATTTTGATGCTCCTTTATCCATTTTATTTTACTCAATATTTTTTTTTACTTTTGGTTAAATACCTCCAAACTTTGTAAGATTTCTTTTGAGGTTCTTTATCTGAACAATCTTTTCATGCAATGATGGTTTTCACACTATCCAAGTAGGTAGTCCTGGTTATTGGCAGCAGGGGCTTTCACTCTAGCAACCCAGATAGATAACTACTGCCCGCATAGGTAGCCATTACATACTGTTTGTATCTAATAGTAACTTTCACACTAGCCCAGTAGGTAGCCTTTTTCATTGCAACAATTTTTGCTCATGGAGGATACACAAAATGGGGATGACTAACAATATGGTCATTCTACATTGGTCATCCAAGGTCACACTTTTGGGATAAGATAAACACCTACCGATAGGAAAATAGACCTCTCAACAGAATCAATCATAGTGCATGTGATAGTGCAAAGCATACATACATGAATAAGTCTCTAACTGTGCAAGATAAAACTAGTCTGATTTTCAACCTAACCAAGAGACTAGGAAGGTGATATATTCTCAATCAGCAACAAACTCATGTTCAATCCTAACAAGTATAGAAATAAAGATCACACAAGGAATGCAGATTATGCAAGTATAAAAAGGGCAACATGACAAAAATAATTTTGGATTTTATAGTTTTTCAATGTTTTTGGATTTTTCAAAATAAAGAAAATAGAAAAAAAAACCAAAAAAAAAACAAAAAAAAAATAAAACTATTAGAATACACAAGCATAACACTAGGATAAGATATAGCAAACAAAGCACACCCTATGCTATGACAGGAAAGGGCTAAGTCAAGCCCTTCAGGTCTTCTTTTCTCACCCAAACGGTTTTAGCAGTTTAATTGACCATTTGGTCTTTAACCGTTTCAGTTGAGGTAGGTATGACCTTTTGCTTCTTCCTCCTGTTCCTCCTTTTCTAGGAGTGAATACTAGAATTATGACGGACATTATAGTTGTCCCCATTACCTCCTTTATATCTAGCATAAAGAGTGTCATGACCATGCCACTATCTAGAGTTGTGAGCAATTTTCATCACATCTTCACACAAACTCCTAGACTTCTCCACTAGGACCTCAACTTTCCTTTGAAGATTCACATCAAGATTATTTTGGTTCTTAAAACCATGATTAGACATTCTTCGAAGTTTAGGACATCGAGGCTTAGTATGACCCTTCACTCCACATTTATGACATGTAGGAAGGAATTTCTAAGTTGAAGGGTACTTATTTTCAAGAGTGTGCCTTTTAGCACCAGACTCGGTGTTTGAGGTGGATAGAGTTCCCTTCTCATCTCCATACCTCTGATCTCGCTCAAGATCAGCCAACTTGATTTGAATACTTATCTTTTCATCAAGGCAAACATGCAAATCAGATTCAAGAAGCTGAGTCTTGATATGGAGGGAAGCCTTCTCTTCCTCAAGCTGTGACACAAGAGCTTTCAACCCTGAAGCCAGTTGGTCTAAGGCATCTCTTTCCATTTCAATAAATTTGACCTTTTTGTTCATGGAAAACTGAACCTTTTTTAGCTTTAGGCATTTCTGAAATAGCTCATCATAGGCTGCCTCGAGGTCTCCCTCAGAATCTAAGTCATTCTGACTCTCATCATCCTCACCATTACTATGGTGTTGGTCACTCAAAACATTTGAATAAGATTCTTCAATCCCAGATAAAGATGCAGTGAAGGCCATATAACCCCTAGTCTTCTCACAAGAAGAACTATCTGATTCCTCAGATTCAGATTCACTGTCATCCTTTGTCTTGCCCTTAAATCTTTTCTTATTAGAGCACTCAGCAATAATATAGTCATAGCCTTGACATTTATAGCATTAAACACCTTGGGATTTACTGTCAGCACTTTTAAAATGTTTCTTATTTTCAACGTGTTTGGACTTAGGCTTCTTAAAAGATTTTTGTCCTTTCAGATTAAATCTCTTATTAAATTTCAAAAATTTAATGAATTTTTTTGCAAATAAAGCCAACTCTTCTTCATCTTCCTCAAAGTCATTTTCTGAACCATCTATGGATTCCTTGACAGATTTCAAAGCAATAGATTTTGCTTTCTTAGATGAGTTCAGATTTAACTCATAGGTTTGGAGAAAACCAACCAACTCTTCAATTTTGAGAGCATAAACATTTTTGCTCTCTTCAATGGCGGTAATCTTCGATCGAAATCTATCAGGTAGAGATCTCAAAATTTTTCTGACAATTTTGGACTCATGAATTCTTTCCCCTAGATTAAAACTAGAATTTATAATGTCACTCAGATTAGAATAAAAACCATCAAAAGTTTCATTATCATTCATCATTAACTTTTCAAACTTAGAGGTCAGTATTTGAAGTTTGGAGATCTTGACAGCTGTAGTCCTTTAATGGGTAAGTTTAAGAATGTCTCATGCCTCCTTCGAAGTGTCACATTTATATATACGCCGAAATTCTTCAGGTGTGACAACAATGAAGATTGTATTTAGACCCTTATCTTTCCATCCACAACTTTCAAGATCTACATTGGTCCATTCAAAAGAAGGTTTAGGGATGGTCTGGTCATCTATGGTCTTTGTTGGATGTGTCCAACCTTGTTCAATGGAGATCCATACTCTCTCATCTAATGATTTTAGAAATGCTCTCATTCGAGCTTTCCAATAGGCATAATTATTCTCATTAAATAATGGGGGACAAGAGATGGATCATCCATCTCTTTGGAGATTCATCTTCACCGAATATAAGAATGGGATCGCACTAAAAAATTAGTGAACCCACTCTGATACCAATTGAAAAATAATCCTGTGAACCTCAAATCAATGTTTGATTTGAGAACTCACAAATTCAAGGAGATGGTTAGGTCTCCCTATAAGTCTATCTACTATTTTTCTGTATTTAACAATTAAGTTATTAATTAAGGGATGATGAACTTAAAGTGCGGAGTAAGAAAAACAAGCAAACTACAACAAAAGGATTTTTACGTGAAAACCCTTCTAGGAAAAATCACGGGACCTAGTCCAACCAAGAGATATCACTTAGACAAAGAAACAAATACTTACAAGACTCGAACTGGACTCGACTTCCTCGATCCTCAGTACTCAGTCCTCCACGCCTCCGAAAGCAATCACGATCTTGCAAGCCTCGCAATCTACCTCAGTAGAATGTTCTTCTCTTGTGTCTCGATAACCACGATCTACACGATTGATCTCCGTTAATGACGGCTTCGGATTCCACCGACCAAATATCACATCCATGATCCTCCTCGGATCGATCTCCTTCACAAAGGGCTCCGGAACACTCCAGCCAATTTGTTCTTTCCAGAACGGGCTGATGGTTTGATTAAAATCAAATCCTAGATGGACTCCATCAATGAGAATGTCCAAGCAAGCAATAATGGAATATTGGTTTGCAAACTCTAGGATTGAAGAAGGACTAATCAAGAGAGGGAGTGAAAATAATTCATGAGTTTCTATCAACTCTAGAGATAGCCTAATACTCTCTCTAAACTCTCCCAAAGTCTCCCTTCACGGACTAGAGGGGTCTAAATAAATAGAGAAGCCAAACCATGAAGTTAGAAGTTGCTAAAAACCAAAAAGGCAAGAAAATCCATATCAGGGTCGATCCTGGGCACTTTGGGTTGACCCAAATGTGTACTTCGGTCGACTTAAGTGCCTCTCAGGGTCGGCCCTCAAATTTTTCATCTTCCGGATTTTTTCTTCATACAAAACCTTTCCATATCGAGGTCGTCTGAAAATGGTTAGGGTCGACCCTGAGGTATAAAAACGCATTTTTAGCTCTCGCTTCCCTCACAAAAGTTGTAGATCTTTTCGACGTGGTCGATTTGATATATTATAGAGCAAAATCTGAGCTACGCTTTGGGAGATATGCCTCTTACAAGTAACCTTGGTTTCTTAAGAACCTTTAACTTGTTTTGGGCTACATATCTAGTCACCTAGGGTCCATATGGTTACTCTAAATCAATTTCCACCTAAAGTATCATATTATGATTATTCTAAGTCAATTTCCACTTAAGGTAACATGGTATCTAGGTCACTTATCATCCTATGGGTGAAACGAAGAATATGATCGAAATGTCTTCAACCGATCTTCTTCGGTCTTCGTCTTCACTTGTCATGGATGCTTGAAGGCAATGACACAAGATACACTAGACTCACTTGTTTTGACACTGGAATAAGCCAACACTAAAACATGGATTTTACAAAATTGAGCAAAGGAACATGGTCGGAAGGACTCTTCGTAAGATGAGTGATACTGGTATGCAAGAGAAATTATATAATACCCTATCAAGTTCAGCCCAAATACAATGGGTTCTCCTTTGGTCATTACACCAAGTAAATCAGTTTCCTATAAAGCCAACATCCATTAGCACACACTGAGAAATCTTCGTATTGAGCTCATCAATAGCATTTAAAGCCGAATACCTCCCCCATTTTCTCCTCAATATGACATATAACATTAAAATCACAATCTAATATCCAAGGAGTATACATGTTTGCATTAATCAGAGTTAGGCCATCCCAAAGTAATCTTTAATCAAATTTGTCATATTTAGCATAAATGAAAGAATATCTAATCGGATCGTACCTTCTAAATGATTATAATATTGATTACTGGGAATATCTCTAAATCAAAAGGACATGAATATCATCTTTCCATAAGACCCCGATTCGACTATCATCCTCGTCATTAGCTGCAAATTATTTAAGCTAAATGACCCATTGCACCGCTCCAATAAATTCAAATTCTGCTTAGGATCCAGAGTATCTACAATATAATAAACTTTAAGTCTTCTTCGGGAATTAGAGTTCCCCACTCCTCTTATATTCCATATAATGAGTTAGGCATAAGAAACCTTATTGAGGTCGTTTTGAAAGTTAACACGAGCCTTCGATCTAGTGGCTCTTATAGAAGAGTTAATGGATTTTGTAGGGTCTTAAATATCAACATCAGAAATCAAATTATTTATCAGCCTCATCGAACCATTAATCCCGGAAGAGAACTCTTTGTAGTTTTTGATAAAATCTTCTACAATAAAAGAGGAGGTAGCACTATCAATTGTAGAAGTAGACTTGCACCCAAATTCCAAATTAAGGCCAGACTTTATCAGTGCTTCTTCCTTCAGGAGATGCAAATCTAGGTTTATGAAATTGAAGATCTTCCAACAGGTCATGATGTTCTTCAAAAATTGAATGAGTAGACCCATCATGGTTAACTCTATTGATTTGCACAGGGTTGACACCATCAAGAACAAAATTGAAACATCCCTCCTAGCCTCACCCAATCCCAAAGCTTTAGGAAAAAAAGATTAGGAGAATCTTCAAATGCTATACTCTCCATCTCAATAGAACCATCGATAACATCACCCATATGACTTGGATCAAGAGGATTAGACGTTTCACTAACCATAGTTTAAAATTAATATTGGTATCGGGTGTTGTATTGGTAAGTCCAAAATAGGATACGTATCGACGTGTAAGATTATATCAGATGGATACGATGGAAAAAATCAGGATACACTTGGATATGTAAGGAAAAACTTGAATATCTTGCATAAAACTTCTTTTAATGCAAACATAAACTAAAGACAAAAAAATGAAGGCCTCGAACTATGTTTATAACGGTACATATAAGAGTTAAAAATTTTATAAATTTCAAAATGTGTGCGTACTGATAAACAAATATGGAAATACAAACCATAGTCACTTAACCAAGTATATGAAATATAAACTAGATATTGAAACTTACATTCAATAAGTTAAATAAGAATGTATTGAATTACAACCATAAATTATAAACTTGAATGTAAGTCTTATGTTGAACTATTACAGTGTTAGTCGACTTTTTGATCCTGTAAATGAACATATTTTTGGAAATTAAAATATGAGACTTTTTTGCCAGACTTTTGGGTTTTGGTAATGTTTTGATATAGTAGAATTTAAGAAATTTTAATATTTGAGAAAAACCTTACCATTGGAAAGTTGGAATTTTGACATAATCCTTAAAAGGTGCTAAAAGAAGGATTTTGTTCTTGAATTGGAAAACTGGATTTTTATTCTTCAAGAATTTTTATTGAGTTCAAATGGGAACCTTCTTTCCATACAATATCTCAAGTAAAATTAATTTTAAATCATTTACTTAAATAATATTTTATGTAAATAAGTTGTGCATATCGAGTCTGTTCTGTAGATCTTAGTGTAAATAGGAGAGAAACAAAATTTAATTGAAAATCACCTTATCGATATGGGTGTATTTATTTCCAGCATACCAGTGTACCAAGTAGCTCCAAACAGGATAAGTATTGGTCGATACATATCGAAATTTTAAACCATGGTTCGAAGACTCTGTATCCATAGGCAACTTATCATTGATTAATTTGACGGCACCCAAGAAGTGTTGAATACTGTATGGCATTCTACACATTTGGTTTAGTTGTTACTAGAAATGAGGGTATACTTGTAATTTATACTTAGTTTGTGAGTATATAAGATAATGGGTTAGAGAGAGTCATTAAGCTCTCTCTCTTTTCTATTTCTCCTCTTCTTCTTTCTCCTTCTCCTTTCATCCAACCCCTAGTTTTTGGATTCCAACTTGGTATCAAAGCACAACAAAAGATCAAAGTAAGTTTTTTTAAGCCAAACCAGTAAACCAAAGGAGCAAGACGTCACTATCAGTACGGTTGACGTCAGCCGTATAGACTAGAGGGCTTGAGACCTTGTTTTGAAGGATGGTTGGGTAGGGTTTCTTTTTCTGACTTCTTTGAGCTCTAGTTAATCAAATTTGGAGAAGTATTAAAGCTTCTATGATGATTTTTCTGTAAATATGAAAAAAAACCCATAAAATATTATAGTTTGGTCATGTCCCCTTGGTGCTATGAAAATTCTGTTTTCTTTTTAACGAAGGATTCCCCCTCCCAGGAACTATGGCTATTTTAAATAGGGCATATTTCTTCAGTTTTTTGGGGTTTTTTGGTTTTTTTGGCTGTTTTTCATTGGAACAGCGTAGAGGTATCCTCAATATTTGCATTGATGATTTGAAGTGTGTTGGAGTATGATTGAAGTGTTTGGTGTGTGCATTGATGAGTTGAACTGGTTGGGAAGTGATTGGTGCTTGGTTTGTGCCTAGAAAGTGTTTGTTTATTTTTGTAGGAGTGTGTACTCCTTGTGATATTGAGTTGTTGGCTTTTCTTCTTGAGGATTCTTACAAAGTGAAGCATAATGGAAGATTCAAAGGTGAGTCAAACCCTTAGCGCTCCTGTGAGCAATGTTGGACCCTTGAACCTAGGGCATAGTGATGCCCCAAACCTTCAAATTATTATAGTAAAGCTGAGGCTAAGCTTTACATGAAGGGAAAAGGAAAGATGGGCTACTTTATTGGTACTACCCCTATGCCTGGATCTTCTGATTCATCCTTTGTGAAGTGGGATGCAAAGAATGCCACCATCATGTATTGGCTCCTCCATTCAATGCAGTTGGACATTACCAGTAACTACTTGTTCCTCTCTTCTGCTAAAGAGATTTGGGATCCCATCACTCAGACCTACGTAGAGGTGGGTAACACAGCTAAAGCTTACGAGCTACACTAGAACATTTCTCAGTTACAACAGGGTAATGCACCGTTGTCCACGTAATATTCTACTATTCGGCAGTTGAGGGAAAATTTAGACCATTATCACTCCTTTAAGGAAAAGTGCGGTATAGATACCATAGCTCACGGGAAGTTCATTGAGGAAGGACGAGTGTTTGAACTATTGGCAGGACTAAACCCTTAGTATGAGCAAGTTCAAGTTCAGATTTTGGGTAAGGAGCCTCTACCTGCCCTTATAGAGGTGTATGCATAGTTACATAGGGAGGAGCGCCGCCTTAGTTCTATGCATAAGAATCCTCCCTAGGAGAGGTCTTCCCTCTTATCTATGTCCTAGGGGGCAGAGGCTATGGTACTAACGGAGGTGGTCATTTTGGTTATCGTGGAGATGATCGTGACAGATTGAGGTATGAGCATTGTGGCCGCACACATGACACCACAAAAACATGTTGGGTCTTCAAGGTCGTCCACAATAGAGGGGTTCATCAGGAAGTGGCCATGGGGGAGGGGGGGGGGGTCAAGTGATAAAGGGAGCTCTAGTGCTCATTCAGTTGTTTCTACTCCTGCTACATGTACTCCTACCCCAACACTACCTTCAGACGATATGGGTTTTTCACGTGTAGAGATGGAGAATCTCAGGCATCTCATTGCTCAGTTAGAGCCATCCTCATTTGCTCACACATGTACTTCAGCCTCAACCCTCGGTGCATCCATCTCCACACCTAGTATCTGTTGGACCATTGATTCAGAAGCTTCAGATCATATGACTGATATATCTTCTCTTTTTCGTCTTACCTTATCTACACTGGTAGAGACAAGGTTAAAATTGCCGATGACACATTTTCTTCCATTGCTGGCAGAGGTCATAATCCTGTTAGTTATTCTATGCCCTTGTCCTCTGTTCTTCATATTCCTAATTTTACTCAAAATCTCCTTTCGATTAGTCACATTACTAGATCTTTGAATTGTAGCGTTACCGATTCTCATTGTGTTTACTGGCCATGAGGAGGGAGGATTGTATTTATTGGACCCTTTACCACGTGTTGTATCACCTGTCTACTATATTTCATCTGGAGTTCAGAGTATCAGTACTCAAGAGGAGTTGTTACAGTGGCAACGTCGACTTGGTCACCCTTCTTTTTTGCTCATTAGACGCTTATTCCCTCGGTTGTTTCTTTCTAGTTGTGTTAGCTCCTTTCAGTGCAAAACTTGTGAATTGGTAAGGCATTGTATAATCTCTTACTCTTCTCATGGTAATAGATGCAATTTATCGTTTTAGTTGTTCACTTTGATGTCTGGGGTTCTTCCCAGTTGCTTATGTATTTGGTTTTCGTTGCTTTATTAGTTTTGTGGATGATTTTTCTCGTTCCACTTGGGTTTACCTTCTTACGTCTAAAAGTGAGGTATGCTATGTTTTTAAGCCATTTCATTTTATGATTACTACTCAGTTTGATGCTAAACTTAAAGTTCTTATATTTGATGACGGGAGCGGATATATGTCTGGAGACTTCATCTCGTACTTTGATAATCAGGGTATCATTCATCAGACCACTTGTCTCGGCACCCCTCAACAAATTGAGTAGTTGAGAGAAAAAACTGCCACCTGTTGGAACTGACTAGATCTCTGTTATTTGCTAGGGATGTTCCTAAAGTTTTCTAGTCCCATGCTCTTTTAACTGCTATTTTTTTAATCAATTACATGTCTTCTCGCATCTTAAATTTTCAGATACCTGTGTAAGTACTATCTCCTTCTGCTTGCTTGTTCCCTATTCCTCCTAAGGTCTTTGGTTGTGTCTACTTTCTTCACATAGCTCATCTTGCCCATACAAAGCTTGAACCTAAGGCGCTCAAGTATGTGTTCCTTGGGTATGCTTCGAGTCAGAAGGGGTACAGATGTTGCCACCCTCTTCCCGTCTAGTGTTTGTCTCCATGGATGTCATCTTCTTTGAGTATATGCCATTTTTCTCTGATAGGAAGACTTCTCTTCAAGGGGCGAGTGGTTGTGAAGAGTTTTCTTCTGAATTCCTGGTTCTTCCCATTACTATTTCATCTTTTACTGGTGGTAGTAATGCAGAACAGGGGGAGATTAGTGTTAATGGTGCTTGTGGTAGTGATAAATAAGGAGAGGAGACTGTCCCTGTTTTGAAGGTGCATGAAATAAGGGAGATAGGCAGAAAAGAAGCCCCTCATGTGCTCCTCCAAGAAGATTCCTTGTGATCCACCGGTCTAAGCTAATATTCCTCTGTCTATCCTTGAAATTGTTGATAATCTTGACCTTCTTATTGCATTTAGGAAGGGTATGCATTCTTGTACTCACCTTTCTATCTCTAACTTTGTTTTGTATTCTGCTTTATCTTCTTTTTATCGCTCATTTTCCTTGACTCTGTCTTTCATGTTTGTTCCTCCTAATGTGGCAAATGCACTATCTAAACCAGAGTGGTAAGAGGTAATGGAAGAGGAGATGTTGGCCCTTGAGAAGAATGGTACTTGAGATGTTGTTGACCTCCCTAGAGGAAAGAGACCAGTGGGGTATAAGTGGGTGTTCACAATGAAGTACCATTCAGATAGCTCTATTGATAGATATAAAGCAAGACTTGTGTCTAAGGGATACACCTAGAAGAAAACTTTTGCCCTAGTAGCCAAGATGAACTCTGTAAGGTTGTTTTCAGTTGCAGCCAATCGAGATTGGCCCTTGTTTCAGTTCGATGTAAAGAACGCCTTCCTGCATGGTGACTTGGAGAAAGTGGTGTATCTGACACCTTCCCCTGACTTTATGTGTCCCTTAGTTAAGGGAAGGGTATGCAGACTGAAGAAGGCGTTGATTGGTCTGAAATAATCCCCCAGAGCTTAGTTTGAGAAGTTTTGTACTACAATGTTGAAGAATAGCTATAAAGAGATACAAGAAGATCACACGTTATTTGTCAAGCTGTCCCGCCAGAAAGTCAATGCCCTTATTGTGTATGTGGATGACATTGTGGTGACTGAGAATGACTATGATGAAATCGGGAAGCTTAAGAGTAAGTTGGCGGTAAAATTTGAAATTAAGGATTTAGGTCGGTTAGAGTGTTTTCTAGAAATTGAGGTTGGTAGATCTAAGGGAGGTATTTTTGTTTGCCAGAGGAAGTCCTTGACTTAATTGAGGATACTGGGATGATGGGCTGTAAACCTTATGACTCTCCAATTGATGTGAACAATAAGCTTAGTGAAATTGATGAGCGCCTAATGGATGCAGGCAGATATCAGAGACTTGTAGGTAGACTAATCTATTTCTCATTAACCAGGTCTGACATTGCATCTGCCGTGAGTGTAGTAAGTCAATTTATGCATGCCCCGACCTCGGGACATCTAGAGGAAGTGTACAAAATTCTCAGGTACCTCAAGTCAAGTCCACTCTTTGGAAAGGGCTGATGTATGCTAAGCATGGTAGCTTGCGGGTTGAGGCTTATACAAATGCAGACTGGGTAGGCTCAGTTACAAATATGTGCTCTACTTTTGGTTAATGTACTTTTGTGGGTGACAACCTAGTGACTTGGTGAATCAAGAAACAATTTGTGGTAGCAAGATCGAGCGTAGAGGCAGAGTTTAGAGCGATGACACATGGAGTTTGTGAACTTCTGTGGATTAGATTGCTCATTTCAGAGGTTGGTCTTCCAGTTCAAGGACCTATTAGCCTATATTGTGATAACAAGGCGGCAATCAGTATAGCTCACAACCTTGTGCAACATGATCACACAAAACATATTGAGGTTGATTAGCATTTTATCAAGGATAGATTGAGATCGGGTGACATTTGCACTTATTTTGTGAAAACTGAAGATCAGCTGGCTGATGTCTTGACCAAAGGTTTGGGGGGGCCTCAGTTTAGCAATATTGTTAGCAAGTTGGGCATGCGTGATATCTTTGGACCAACTTGAGGGGGAGTGTTGAATACTATATGACATTCTACACATGGTTTAGGTGTTGTATAAGTGTTACTTATGAGGGTATACTTGTAATTTTATACTTAGTGAGTATATAAGATAATGGGTTAGAGGGAGTCATTAAGCTCTCTCTCTATTCCATTTCTCTTCCTCCTCTTCTTCTTTCTCCTTCTCCTTTCATCCAAACCCTTGTTTTTGGATTCGAACTAGATGCAGCCTCCATGTTAGACTCCATATTAACTTCGATCTCATGGGTTTATTTGCCAATCTCTTTAGTCTCAGGCGGGTTCGATTGCTTCTCAGGGATGCTAGGTATTAGGCTGGTTGTTTGCCAAATCTCCAGACCCACTTGATATTGGAAAATCCAAGCAACCCAATTGACAGTCTATAAATTATTAGAAGGTGAAACAGATGGAATAAGAGGGATGGAAACCTTACCAATATCAGGTGTAATGGTATTTATCAAAGGGGATTCTGATCAGCAGCGTCCATGCTTGGATTCTCAGTTATTCTTCTTCCAGCTTTGCAATTCGAAGCCATATGTTCTAGCTTATTACAGACTGAGCAATAGGTTGTTTCCTTCTCGTATGTGATATTTTCCAACCATTCATTAGAGCCTAGTCCCAAATGAAATCGAGAAGTTTTCTCTTTGCTAAGATCTATTTTCACACAAATACGAGAAAGATGAGAGGTTTTTAGTGGGTCTGCCAACAAGCAATACCTTGCAATAATGCTTCCTATAGCAGTAAGGTCTCTTAAGTTGTATAGACTAATTGGAAATCCTGAAAAATTAATCCAGATTGAAACCATTGAAGGTTTCATCCTAGATTTAGAAAACGGACTCCAATTGATGAATCGAACAAGTTTCCCACTAACACAGCAATTTTCATTTAGCCCTATAGCGAAAAAATCAGATTCCGCTTCGAAACGAATAAGGAGGTGATGGCAAACCGCTTCGAAACGAATAATGCCTACCAAAAAGGCCATTCTGGTGTGCAATACCTTCTGAAGAAGGTTAACTGATGGCAAACCCTAAGCACACTTTGGTATCAAAGCAAGACGAAAGGGGGCAGCAGAAAGATCAACTTCTTCAGAAGAGAAGAATAAGGCTGGTTACCCATGAAATACTACTTGTTTTTTTTTTTTTAATATTTGCTTCATTATCTCACTTGCAATCTGTGAGTGCTTAAATTTACCGCATTTCTTTATGGCCTGAGCCCTATGGAGGAATGGCACTAAACACCTAAATGAGAGTTGCCACCTATTTAATTTAGGGGAAAATAGGATCCCAAATTTACAATGGATAAAGCCTAAGGTCCAGCTTCAGATTCTAATTAAGTTATTCAGTTAACAACCAGGGAAGATGTTAGGCACCCCAGGCCCCCTATCCAGAGATGGTAACCTACTCTATGCGTCTAAGCCAATTGGAGATGAAATTTTAAAAGAAATTGAGAATGCTATTTAAATATGCTAATTAAAAGATAAATCGAGCTAAATCAGAAAGATAAACTAATCCTAGGGGGCTGGACCCATTAGGGCTGCCTAATTACCTGATTTTTCGGGATCAAGCTACAATACTTCTTATTAGTAAGCATGCTAAGTTGATTTTAGGTTTTGGAGTATTTGACAGTTTATGGTATTATGATTATATTGAATGTTTTGGTCTAACTTGGATAGTTTAGGCTCATTCCGGAGCAAAAAGGGATTGGAAAGCTTAACTTGGGTTAAAACTTTACCAAGGGAGGGTTGAGAAGTCTATAGGCTCAGTAGATGATTTAAGAACACTATCGCTCAAGCCATCCTATTCTGGCTTGAGCCAACATACTGGCTCGAGCAATATGAGCTTGTGTCAAACGAAGTATGTTCTGTGATTGATATACTAGAACTCTAGAAGACGAGGGTGAACTTGCTTACTAGTTTCTATGCTTGCTCTAGTAGATTTGTAGTTTAGTAGCTAGGGTTTGCGAGGAAGGAAGAAGAAGAGAAGGAAGAAGAGAGAGAGGGGAGAATAGAGAATGAGATTTTAGGGCTTCCTCATCTCTAGGTATTTATATTAACTAAGAAACGTAACATAACAAGTTTGGGCCTAAGGCCCATACAAGATAAGAAAAAAAAGGAAAGCCCATTATGAAATACAACACTCCCGCTCAAGCTGGTATGTAGATGTCACACATGCCCAACTTGCTCAGTATAATTAGTAAGCGATAACTAGGAACTCCCTTGATTAGGACATCTGCAAGTTGGTCACCAGTCTTCACATAAGGAAATGCAGATCTCTCCAGAGCTGAGTTTTTCTTTTATAAAAGGTCCATCAATCTCAATATGCTTGAATCTGTCATGTTGTACTGAATTGTGGGCAGTGCCTAATTGTAGCTCCTGTTGTCATAGTAGAGATTCATGGGTTTGTCCACTGGAAACCTAAACTCCTTCAAGAGAATATTTACCTATTGCAATTCACATATTCCATGCCATGACTCGGAACTCGGCCTCTGCACTAGACCTTGCCATGACTTCCTGCTTCTTGCTCCTCCAAGTAATAAGATTACCCCTAATAACCATGCAGTAGCTAGATTTAGATCTTCTGTCGAAAACAGATCTTGCCCAATCTGCATCTGTATAGGCTTCTACTCTTAAGTGTCCATGACAACCAAAAAGATTCCTTTTCTTGGGAGAGGATTTCAAGTATATGAGAATCTTGTAAACTGTCTCTTGATGAAACGTTTTTAGAGCATGCATAAACTGGCTCATCATGCTCATTGCATATGCTATGTCAGGGTGAGTGAGAGAAAGGTAATTAAGACGACCAACAAGCCTCTGAGAGGTTCACCACCATCATCTTCTAACTTGTTATTCTACTCTATTGGCACATTCAAGTGCTTCATACCAACATCCTTGTTTCTCTAAGATGGTCTAGAATTTACTTCCTTTTTTAGATGAAAATTCCTCATTTCCTTGATCTGACAACTTCTATGCTAAGGTAGTATCTTAACTGCCCTAAGTCCTTGATCTCAAACTCTGTAGCTAGTTGAGATTTTAACCACTTCATTTCTTTTTCATCAGATCCTATCAAAACTATGTCATCCATATTACTATAAGGGCAATTATCTTTTCATGATAGTGTTTGATAAACAGAGTATGATCAGCTTGGCTTTGAGTGTACCTTTTTTCTTCATGGCTCTACTGAACCTTTTAAACCATACACGGGGGACTGCTTTAATCTATATAGGGCCTTTTTAGTTTACAAACCTTCCCTTTTACTATGGGAAAGCTAAAACTAGGAGGGACAATCATGTAAGCTTCTTCTTCTAAGTCTCCATAAAGGAAAGCATTCTCCACATCAAACTGATGAAGAGGCCAGTCTTGATTAGCAGCAAGGGAGAGAATCACACGAATGAAGTTCATTTTTACCACATGAGCAAAAGTCTTATGATAATCAATTCCATGAGTTTGTGCGAAACCTTTTGCTACCAATCTCACCTTGTATCTTTCCACAGATCCATCTAACTTGTGTTTCACTGTGAAGACCCATTTGTTTCCAACTGTCTACTTTCCCTTTGGAAGATATACAAGTTCCCATGTGCATTTTTTCTCAAGAGCCTTCATTTCTTCACACATCGCATCCTCGCACTTAGAATGGGTAAGAGCCTCAGAGACACTACAAGGCATAGACACTGAAGACAAAGAGGCAAAGGTACGGTGTTGAGTGCACGGTCTATCACCCTTTTCAATGGCAATAGGGAGATCAAAATCATTACCAGGCAAGGGGTCTGAGACATTACCCAAGTTAGAAGAATCTGAATTAGAGGGAGAATCCCGGCAGAGGGCGTGAGGAATAGTTCTTGGGCGCCTGGAGTAAACCTATAAGTCTTTCCCTTTCTCATTTCCAATGTCAACTATAGGAGAATCATGAAGATCATTAGAAATAGGAAGAGGAAGAGGAAATGGAGAAGACAACTCATCAACACTGACTTTCTCCTCCTAAAGAGGAGTCTTCAGATTAAGAAAGTAAGGGACATCCTCGAAGAAGGAGACATCTATAAACACAAAATTTCTCTTGGAAGGAGGATGGTAGCACTTATAACCTTTCTGACTAGGGGAATACCCAAAGAAAACATACTTGACTGCACGAGGGTCAAGTTTAGTGTAATTAGGTTTAGGCACATGCATAAAGCAGACAGACCCAAACACTTTGGGTGATAGAGGAAAATGAGGAGATGTAGGTGAAAGGATGTCCAATGGAACTTTGAATTCCAAGATTCGTGAGGGTATCCGATTCATAAGAAAGGCAGCGGAAAGTAAGGCCTCAAACTAAAAGTAGGAGGGAACATGCATGGCAAGGAGAAGGGATGCCATTTTGTTGGGGGTGTGAACACAAGTGATTTGGTGAACACTACCATGACCTATAAGGTAGGTGCACATGTGCCCACTTAGGTATTCCTCACCATTGTCAGATCGAAGAATTTTAAGCTTAACATCAAATTGAGTGCATACCATCATGTGAAAGGCTTTAAAAGAAGCATAAACATCAGATTTGGACATAAGCAGATATACCCAAATGGTACGAGAAAAATCATCAATAAAAGTCACAAAATATTTATAACCAAACAAAGAAGTAGTGGGTGTAAGACCCCAACATCATAATGAACTTGTTGAAAAGGTGAATTGCATTTAGAAGTGTAAGGAGGGTATGAAACCTTACAATATTTAGACAATTCACAGGTTTCGCATTGAAAAGAAACATCAGGTAAAGAGACAAACAACTTAGGAAACATCCGTTTAAGAAGCAAAAACGATGGATGACCTAAACGAAAGTGCCATCGCATCAGTAGGTCCAAATCACTCCTGCCTTGTTGATGTTCCTAAAGAGGACTGATAAACACGCATTACAGGAGATGAATCTAGGTGATATAGGCCATCCTTCTCATGACCACTGCTAATCATCCACCTCATCCAGGTCTTGAAAAAAAATGAGTAGAAAAGAATGTGACACTACAATTAAGGGACTTGATAATACTACTAACTGACAAGATGTTAGTATCAATGTTAGGAACACGAGAGACACGAATGGTACCCTTGCCTGCAATTTGGGACATCGTACCATCAGCAATACGGACTTTGTCTCTCCCAAAATAAAGATGATATGAGGAATATATTGGAGACATACCAGTCATATGCTCGGATGCTCCAGAATCAATGATCCAAAAGAGATGAGCAGATAGGACAGAGACATGTAGGGCAATGGTAGATGTACCTGACTGTGCAAAGGAAGAAGTAGATGCAGTGGAAAGAGTCGCTAACTAGGACATGGCTCTACACAAGGTGTCAACCTCACGGCAAAGAAACTCCACATACTCTAGGAGTGATGTTAAGTTCATGATGAACCCCCTCTTGTATTGGTTTTTTTTTTATGATTAATAAACAGATAGGGGTCCATGCCAAACCCTCCTCCCTCTCTGGGTGGCTTTAATTTTAGAAAAAAAACTCTAGGAGTGACAAAGGAAGGTGCATTAACTGTGGCAACATGGATTGAGGAGACCAACAGTTCTTGTGCGACGAGAATCACCCCCAAATCCTCCAGTGCGACCCCCTCGCTTGGGGTACTGCCCAAAGAATTTCCAGCACTGATCACCTTGGTTCAAAATACCGGTATCGGTCGCCGTATCGGTATGTCAAAAATAGCATATGTATATGCGTATTGGTACCGTATCGGTTGGATATGGCGGAAAAATTCAGGATACGTTAAAAAAAGCTTGGATACGTAAGGAAAAACTTGGATACCTTGCATAAAACCTCTTTTAATGCAAATATAAGATAAAACAAACTAAATGAAGACCTTCAACTACATTTATAATCATACATATGAGAGTTAATAAATTTATAAGTTAAAAAAGGCAGCACGCCGATAAATATGTATGAAAATACAAACCATAGTTATTTAACCAAGTGATAGAAGCTCACTTGCATTCATAAATCAAAATATGAAAATACATAGACCCTTGTATTCACAAATCTAATTACATACATGATAAAAGCTTAATACCACATTGAGCTTCGTGCCGGGTCATACTCTATCATTGTGGAATCAGGAATTGAGTAGAATGATACATTATAAGTGATCCAGACATAATGACACCATTGTGTCTAAGTCATTATCGTGCAGTACATGCTCAGATACATTTGTACATATGTCTGCTATTGAGTCGTGATCTGTCCATAACTGTCAGTTGAAGACTGGGACTAAGCATCATAACCAGTGGCTCCTGATAAGTAGGGTTTGGGCCGGGGCATTATAACCAGTGGCTCCTGATAAATAGGGCTGGGCTATGCTGGGGCATCATAACCAGAGGGATAACCTTATTTATATATTAATATCTAAAATAAATGAAAGTAAAATCAAGTTAAAGTCATTTACTTAAATAATATATTATGTAAATAAGTTGTGTATATCGGTTCTGTATTGTGGATCCTAGTGTAAATGGAAGGAGAAAAAAATTTAACTGAAAAATCCTCGTATTGGGCCTGTATCGGCTCGATTCAGTGGAGTTTTTTTTTCCAGCGTACTAGTGTATCGGGTAGCTCCAAATAGGATACGTATCGGCCCATATTGGTCGATACATATCAATATTTTAAATCATGCTGATCACGGGTGTGATGAGTCCGCCCACAATAATCACACTTCAACTTGTCTTTGTTACCATGATATGTGCCATCAAACCGGGTCCCTCGGCCTCGAGGATTACCTCTCACACCCCCTCTGTCTTCACGTTGGAAAGTGAAGGAAATAGCAAACCTCTCAAGATGAGTGGTTACCATGCTATGCTTCATCACATCTCGCTTACTCGCTTCACTCTGGACGTAGGCATAAGCATGAGGAAGGAAGAAGAGAAAGAGAGGAGAGAAGAGAGAATGAGAGCTTACGGCTTCCTCATCTTTAGGTATTTATATTATCTAAGAAACATAACATAACAATTTTGGACCCAAGTCCCATACAAGATAAGAAAAGAAAGGAGAGCCCATAGTGATATACGATAGCTCTGGCTCGACTCACGACCCAAAATCCCATCCTAGGTCAAAATGGAACTTTGCATCACAACACTACGTTATCATAACTTACAAGGAATACTTAAGAATGACAACTAAAAAATTCTTGAATCATATCCTCAATCTCATAATGAAAATAGAAACCATAAGCAGTCTTAATATAAACATCCACCTAGAATATCTTATTACAACCCATAAAATAAAAGTCAAATATCATAGAAAATCATTAGTAAGGAATTTTTTCCACAGGATCCTCTGGCTCCAAATCACTTTCGGTTTATATTCTTCATCTTCTAAACGTTCAAATACGATCTTGGAATCTAAACCTGTTGACATAATATATTTGCTGAGCAACATGTGGCTCAGTAGATATAAAGTCGTAGCTAATAATATCATAAATAGTAACATAATCATGCTTATCTTAACATAACATACATACATCAGAGTGCGGAAATCATGTGAGTACCATCTTATTCAACTTTGTGTCTCTTATATTACTTTACTTGTGAGCTTATTTAATTTGCATACACTTGTAAGATAACTGAAAATAACTCAACACTATATAGGTGAAGAGGCTACGATATATTATCCACACCAAGTAACCAAAGATTTCCACCTGTCAATGCCCTTATGATTCTTGTGAGCCTGTAACTAGTACTTGTGAAAATCTACTTGTGAGACAGGTACTATGTACCTTTGAGTTCCTAACTTGTTAGCCAGGTATTAGCGTTATTGAGTAATAGGTATGAATGCTCTTGAGATCTTAGACAGTGCTGGTACTCTTAACTTGTGCTACATTCATAATTATAATCGTACATAATTTTGAAAACTTGTAAGCTTATAACTTGTGAGGCTTGTGAGACTTATGAGCTTGTGAGAATTCTTATGAGCTTATAATACTTATGAGACTTATCATACTAGTGAAGTGAAAGTGGTAAACCTTTGGTTAAACTACACCCTAGATTTCAAATCTAGTGCCATCAGAAATACATCATAGCGTCCCATAACACCATGATAAATAACCTTAGCTACAAGATTGTATTTCAAGGCTTATTTACTCGAAAGTAAATTATGACATACATACATCATACATTATGTTATACAAATCATGGAATTCATAGAGTACAACCCATTTAATCATGTAGCAATAATTCATAGATACCTTAATCTTACCATTGTATTGATTTATTGTAGATCATTCCATCACAAATCACCCAATTTACATAAATTACACATACAATTATTTAACCTATTGGTTTACATAGAATCAAACAACAAACATACATGAGATTCTTAATTTAAATTGACATAAATCCCTACTTGTACAATAAATTCATGTTCTTACTTCATACCCTTAACCATGCTATTATAAATTCTTGAAAATCATGTCTAATTGTGTATTCAAATATTATCCTTAATCATATTTATATTTTACATCAATGATCATGTTACTATTAGCAAAATAAATTATATCTATCTTAACCGAAGTTTTTCTTTTTTCTACATGGAATCCACCGAGAAACAATGATCACGGTCAACGATCTCTCTTTCTGAAGCTTTTCTTTTTTCTTCCTCGTTTAGCCATGTGTTCTCTTTCAAAATCCTAGGTTTTCCTCTCTTTGAAGTTTTAAAGCTTTTAGATTAGATAAGAAACAATAATCCCTCGCAATAGTAACTATTTATAGGGTTTAACATAAAAGTTTTTAAGTTTCTCATGATTTTGCATGTTTTAGTAGTTTCTGTGTGACGCCGTTCAAATGCCCTTAGTGCCCCGTTCGTATGCATTGCATTCTGCCTTTGCCATTCGAACACCTTGCTCTCGGGATGTTGAGCAATTGCTTAGATTGAGCTAGCCGAGAGATGGCCGTTCAAACGCCCAAGGAATAAATGAAATATAAAAAGGACCAAAATGGAATAAAAGAAAGCATGTCGCTAGACTTGTGAGCAATTTCTTAGACCAAGCTAACTTTGGCTTGCTCGAGTGAGGGTCGAAACTAGGCTACTGAAATTCTGCTCTGAGGGACGGGTCTAGGGGTTCAACCGTGGGCCAACCCACATCCACAGTTGTGAGAGAATGGAAAGAAATATAGTGTATAAGAAAGGAAGAGATTGTTCATCTCTTTCCTTTAAATGGGTCTACTTGCACCATGGGACCCATAATTTTGGAAGAAGATGAGACCTCTAAATGGTTCTAGAAAAGGACTAAAACCCAACTAAAAAGAAAATAATTGAAAAAGTAGGAACATAATAGAGGGAGGAGAGCCTACGCCTCCAAGCCTTATTCTCCAATGCTCTAAGGGGTGAGGGTGTCTAAAGTCCAACGAGAGCTATAGCCCTGTTGGGGTCTAGCTCGGAGCTTCCATCCAAAATAGACTCAACTCTCAATGGTTCAGGGGGTTTGGGTTTGTGAAAATGGAGGGGATGTTCACTCTTCTCAGATTTTTCAATGGGTATTTTAGAGGCAAAGTTGAATCCAAATAGACTAAAGGGTGGGGTATTGGTAGGATTTTGTTGGGTTAGGATTGTTTGATGAATAGGTGAGGGGTTGCTGGGAAGAAAGGGGGTGGTTGGGTGGTCAAAAGTCATCTTAGACCAATGAGAATGAGAAGTAATGTGATACTCGCTCAAGATAGATCAGGCTTGCTTCAAGCGAGGACCTTTCAGGTAACCAGACGAATGGCACAGATGAAACAGTGGCCAACTCCCTCGAGCAACATACAATATAAATCTTGCTCAACTGAGTTTAATTGGCTCGAGCGAGTACCTGAAATTTAGCAAAATTGGACTATTGGGAATTTACACGAACCCTGGCTTGCTCAAGTCACCAAACCTGGCTTGCTCGAGGTCAAATTTAGCAAAATTATACTATTGTGGGAATATACAAGAACCCTGGCTTGCTCAAGTCACCCAAACCTGGCTTGCTCCAGATCTTGAAATTTGCGATATAACTCGACCCGCGACTACATGCTATTGTGCAAACTTGTTGGGTCTGGTGTATGGAATGTGATATGGCATTGGGCTATAATAAAGGGTATTCAGGTGGATTCTTTTAAGTTTTAAGGGAAATAGTAGAACAATAGAGGGTGCAAACTGGAGTGTTTACATGATGTTGGACTATAGATAAAAGATGGTTGTCCCACTAAAGATGTGATTTCTCTCAACTAAGGGATTAAACACCCATCCTATCCAACCAAAGAAAACATGGGGGTTTTAGTCTTTGATCTAGATCGAAAACTCAGCTTTAGAGAGACAATTTTTTTATATTATTTCAACAATTTAAATCACACTAACACATTAGCATTTTAGGGACTATTATCTTGTTGTTTGATGGCTTCTTTGGCACTCTAACCTGGCGTGAAAAAATGAACAAATAGTAAGTAATTTCTCATGCTTTCTTTTGGAGGCCAATATGCATGAACTCTTATGTTGTCAATTACAGTTGCTTGTTGATTCCTATAATATCATTCTCATCAGATTTTGTTCGAGATGACAAAGATCAAGCATGGTAATCCTTTCTAAGTATAGACTTAATGCAGTTTCCCCTTTGATTACTTATGTTTAACAACTGCATTATCAGTTTGATTTCAGTCAACGGCATCACTTGGAGCATATCTTTATCACTTTCCCTTCATGGCTTTAATGAAATCGTTTAAATTCTTCATGGAAGAACTCCCTTCACTAACACTTTTTTGCCATTTCCTTGAGCACCAAACCTGCGAGGTTTGTGAGAATTCAGGTGAACCCCTAAATTTAGGTTGAGAACTCACAAACCAATGGGGATGGCTATGAATTCTTGATGTCGCTGAAAGATATGTGGTACTCTTGTAGTATAGTAAAAGTTGTTTATCTAGAGGGAGAAGTGAAGTTAGGGAACACTTGTAGAAAAGGAGATTATAGAATTTTGATAGAGAAGGTTGCAATTAATTTGGAGGAAATATCAACGAGTGAAAGGGCCAAGGCATCAGGTTTCCTCCTCTTAACGGTGTAATATCAATTTGATTAATCCAGAATATAACTTAATTGGGGGTTTCACATCCCAAACCCTCAATCAGAAGATTTATAATAAAAACCTAACATTAATTTCTACTCAACTATCCAAACCAAGTTTTAACCCAAACAATAACTTCACCAGAAATATCCGAGGTGATATACCCGGAGGCAATATCGATGATATACTGAACATCCTACCTTTGTGGGCCCTAATACTATTAAGAATAGGTATGGATGGCTATTGTTAGTTTAGATCGCAACTCCGTAATTCTCTTTTGCTCTAGAACATAGTGAAATCTCAGCGACTCCGTGGACGTACCTCAACTTGAGGAAACCACGTAAATCTGGTGTTCTTGTGTGTTTGTTCTTGTTTCTATCTAAATTTCGTGTCTCACAGATCCTGTTTTAGGGTTCATTCCCTAACAAGTGGTATCGGAGCTCTAGGTTCGGGTGGGAGCGATGACTAATGATGGAAGGGTTAAGATCGACAAGTTCAATGACACGGATTTTGGTTTCTAGAAGATGCAGATCGAAGATTATCTATACCAGAAGAAGCTATATCAGCCTCTTTCAGGAAAGAAACCAAATGCGATGGAAGATGATGTATGGGCTCTTCTTGATAGACAGGTGGTTAGAGTTATTCGATTGACGTTGTCTCGTAATGTCGCCTTCAACATAACGAAGGAGAAGACCACGGTAGATCTTATGACCGCGCTTTCAAATATGTACGAAAAAACTTCTGCCTCCAACAAGGTATATTTGATGCGGCGGTTATTCAACCTAAAAATGTTAGAAGGTGTGTACGTGGCTGAGTACTTGAACGAGTTCAACATGGTCTCTACTCAGTCGAGCTCTGTAGAAATTGAATTTGCTGATGAGGTTAGGGCTTTGATTCTTCTGTCCTTTTTGCCAGAAAGCCGGCACGGCACTATAACGGCAGTGAGTGGTTCTTCAAGAAATTCAAAATTAAAGTTTGATGATGTTCGAAATTTGATTCTAAGTGGAGATTCGCAGGAGGGAATCAAGTGAAACATCGAGTTCTGTTTTAAATACCGAGTCCAGGGGAAGAATGTATGGGAAGAAAAACTCTGATCACGGTAGATCTAAACCCAGAAAAAGAAGCAAATCGAGATCTGAAAAGTTACCCGAGTACTGGAATTGTAGGGAGAAGGGACATCTAAAGAGAGATTATCGAGCAC
Organism: Tetracentron sinense; assembly: GCA_015143295.1. NCBI lineage: Eukaryota > Viridiplantae > Streptophyta > Magnoliopsida > Trochodendrales > Trochodendraceae > Tetracentron > Tetracentron sinense. The sequence continues at coordinate 20,280,677 of CM026574.1, forward strand.
CAAGGAAGAATGACAGAGGTGAGCTGAACTCTGCAAATGTCACATAAAAGATTCATGATGCTCTGATTTCGAGTGTCGACAGTCCTATTTAATATTGGGTTTTAGACTCAGGGGCATCCTTTCACTCTAGCCCACTTCGGGAAATCATGGAGAACTATATCAGTGGTGATTTCGGAAAGGTTTATTTGGCTGATGATGAACCTTCGAATATTGTGGGCAAGGGAGATGTTCAAATCAGATTACCTAATGGAGGTACAATGGAAGATGCAGAATGTTTGGCATATTTTTGGCTTGATGAGAAGCTTAATTTCTATGGGTCACCTTAATGACGAAGGGTATGTAGTAATTTTCGTGGGTGGTTTGTGGAAAATCACCAAAGAAGCTTTGGTTGTAGCTCGTGGAAAGAAGACGAGTACTCTTTATATGACGACAAATACTAGAATTACCAGTGTAGTTGTTGAAGCAAGTGTAGATTCAAATATGTGGCACCGTAGGCTTGGTCATATGAGTGAAAATGGGATGAAGGTACTTTTGTCAAAAGGAAAATTGTCGAGTATCAAATCAGTGGATATTGATTTGTGTGAGGATTGCATCTTCGGGAAACAGAAGAGGGTTAGTTTTTCAAAGGCTGGCAGATCACCTAAGATAGAAAAATTGGAGTTGGTTCATACTGATGTGTGGGGGCCTGTTCCAGTTTCATCTCTAGGAGGCGCATTATATTATGTTACTTTAATTGATGATTCGATAAGAAAGGTATGAGTTTATTTTTTGAAAAATAAATATGATGATTAAGATACTTTTAAAAGGTGGAAGGACATGGTAGAAAATGAGACAGGGTTAAAAGTAAAGTGTTTGAGATCTGATAATGGAGGGGAGTATAGAGACAACAAGTTCAAACGATTCTGTGCAATTAATGGCATCAGAATGGAGAAGACTGTTCCTAGGACACCGAAACAGAATGGTGTCACAGAACGCATGAATAGAACTCTTAATGAGCGTGCCAGAAGCATGAGGATATATTCTGAATTGCCCAAGATGTTTTGGACTGATGCAATTAACACTGCAACATACTTGATCAACCGTGGACCCTCTGTTCCTTTGGATAACTGCTTACTAGAGGAGGCTTGGAGCGAAAAAGAGAAATCTTTCACATTTAAAAGTGTTTGGTTGTGTTTCATTTATGCTAGGAGTAAACTTGACCCCGAAGTCCAAGAAATGTACTTTTATTGGGTATGGCACTGAAGAATTTGGTTATCGGTTTTGGGATTACCAAAGTTGAAAAATTATTAAAAGTAGAGATGTCATATTTAATGAAAAAGTAATGTATAAAGAAAGGTCAGTTGTAGAATCTAAAAATGCAGGTACTCATGCTGAGAATGCTGAGTACATTGAATTAGAAGAGATCTCTGAGAGAGATGTGCAGAGTAGAGTTTAGAATAATCCTGAAACAGTGGTTCCAAGGGTGGAACAAGCTACTCCATAGGTGGAACAAGTCGAACCTATGATTGAGGTGAGATGGTCCGCCAGAGGTTCCAAACCTACACAACGTTATTCTCCTTCCTTAGATTATATATTATTGTCTGATGGTGGTGAACCAGAGAATTATGATGAAGCATTGTAGGTTAAAAATTCGACCAAGTGAGAGTTAGCTATACAGGATGAGATGGACTCCCTCATGTCAAATCAGACATGGGAATTAACTGAACTTCCAAAGGGAAAGAAGGCTTTGCATAACAAATGGGTTTACAGGGTCAAGGAAGAACATTGTGGTAGCAAGCGCAATAAAGCTAGATTGGTTGTAAAGGGATTTCAACAGAAAGAAGGTGTCGTTTATACTGAGATTTTCTCTCCGGTTGTGAAGTTGACTACAATCAGATTGGTGTTGGGAATTGTGGTTGCAGAAGATTTGTTTCTTAAGCAGTTAGATATGAAGACAGCTTTCCTCCATTGTGATTTGGAGGAGTTCATCTCCATGAAGCAACCACAAGGATTTATAGCATCGGGAAAAGATGGATTGGTATCTAAGCTACAGAAGAGCTTGTATGATTTGAAATAGGCTCCGAGACGGTGGTATAAGAAATTCGATGGATTCATGTGTAACAATGGTTTTACGAGATGTCAGGTAGATCATTGTTGCTATATTAAGAGGTTTGACAACAATTATATTATTTTGCTCTTGTATGTGGATGACATGCTTATTGTAGGGTCAAGTATACAATAGATCAATAACTTAAAGAATCAGTTGTCCAAACAGTTTGCAATGAAAGATCTAAGTGCTATAAAATAGATTTTGGGGATGAGGATTAGTAGAGATAGAGTGGCTGGTACTCTAAACTTGTCACAAGTTCGGCATGCAAGATGCAAAACTAGTGAGCACACCAATAGCTAGTCACTTCAAATTATCTAAAGAGTAATCACCGAAGACTGAGCAAGAGTATGCATACATGGAAGGGGTTCCATATGCTTCAACTATTGGCAGCCTAATGTATGCTATGGTCTGCACCAGGGTAAACCATATTGGGAAGTAGTAAAATGGATCCTTAGATACTTAAAGGATACCACAAACACAACACTTTGTTTTAAAGGAGCAGGTATGTCATTGCGGGGTTATGTTGATTCAGAATTTGCTGGTGATGTTGACAACAGGAGGAGTAATACTGGTTTTGTGTATACTATGGGTGGTACAGCAGTAAGTTGGGTTTCTCAGTTACAGAAGATTGTGGCTCTCTCCACTACATAAGCTGAATATGTTGCAATTACTAAAGCTAGCAAGGAGATGACTTGGTTGCAAAGTTTTTTGGGAGAGTTGGGTAAGAAGCAGGAGAACAATATTTTGTACAGCAATAGCCAGAGTGTTATTCATCTTGCAAAGAATCCGGCATTTCATTCCAGAACGAAGCACATACAGCTGAGATACCATTTCATATGTTCTCTTTTGGATGATAGAGTACTGTTACTTGAGAAAATCCGTGGAAATGAGAATCCAACAGACATGTTAACGAAGGCAGTCACAATTGAGAAACTGAAGCTATGTTTAGCTTCAGTATTTCTACAAGCCTAATGATGGAGGAGTGAGTCGCTGGGATGTTCATTTGTGTTTGGAAGCATGTGGAGTTAGAGCTTTTGTTGGAGTCAGTCTCCAAGTGGGAGATTGATAAGAAGTGTGGAGCTTGCCCCCGAGGTGAATTTTTCGAGGGGTACTTTGGTATTTTCACATTTGTTATGTAGCCCTAATACTATTAAGAATAGGTGTGAGCGGCTATTGTTAGTTTAGATCGCAACTCTATAATTCTCTTTTTCTCTAGAACATAGTGAAATCTCGGCGACTCCGTGGACGTACCTCAACTTGAGGGAAACACGTAAATCTAGTATTCTTGTTCTATTTTCTGTCTAAATTTCGTGTCTCACGGATCCTGTTTTAGGGTTCATTACCTAACAATCGCATCAAAAGATAATATTCGTTGAGATTAGAATTCTTCGATAATACCCGAGTAGGGCATTAAATTAACACTTGCCTCAAGATCAAGCAAAGCTATCATGATTCCCAATAATACAAGCAATTGTAGGGCACCCGGGGTCTTTATATTTGAGAGGAGTTCTATGTTGAATTAGATCACTTGCCTGTTCTGTGAGGAAAGCTATTTTTTTTCACATTGTGCTTTCTTTTGACAGTGCATTAATCCTTTAAAACATTGGCATAAGTGGGCACTTGTTTGATAACATGCAAGAGTGAGAGATTTATTTTCACTTGCCTAAGTTTTTCTAAGATTTCAGTATTACAATCTAGTTTTCTTGATGACTTTAAGGCCCGAGGAAAGGGCACAGAGATTGGAGATTTGATTACCTCACTTGTTTAGGGCAAATCAACCTCATTACTATTCGTATCATTGTTTCCATACTCCGGCTCTTGGATCGTGTTCCTCCGCTAGGAGTGGAGGTGGGTCTAGACCTATTAGTGCTTTCAATAACACTGGGTCCAGTCCAAGTGTGGGCCTTTTCAACCAAATCATTCAAATAGTGCATAGCCTCATCGGGGTCTTTTTAGAAAAATTCCCCATCAGACATCATCTCAATAAATTAGCACTCTCTAAGGATAAGCCCTTCATAGAAGTAACTCCCTTGGTGCCAACTTTCATAACTGTGATGTGGGCACAAACTTAAGAAATATTTGTACCTTTCCCAATGTCGCGACCCAAAATACCCCCTAGGAGTTAGGGATACATTGACTCGTGACCGCCGTATCATACCTCCAGTATAATACATAAGGCACACATGGAGACCTGTCAGAAACATAACATATCTAGCGGAAACGATAAAGATTGCATAGTGGAATAAAATACTAAACATAGCGGAAGCAAAACAATAACTCCTATAACTCGGTTCAAGTATGAACCAACAAAAGTATTTACCTGCGAGAAACCCAAAAAGTGGAGTGGACAAACCCCACACTCACATAACAAATAACATCCTAAAGTTCCAAGTCTGATCAACAAAAGTCGAAGTCTCGACACCTATCTATAAGACCCTCGTCCTGATAATGATCCATGCAAGGCTTCGGGTCGAAGTACTCTTCCTCCAACCATGGTTCCGTGCCACATAGATCAAATGGAGTTCGAGAACTTGCCGATGAAAACAAATATCGGCTGAACGTGGAATACTCAGCGTATACAAACCAATAACAATAAAGCAATATAGCATGAAGCATACGAAACATGGAGACTGAAATCCTTAAAGCAGGTAAGAGCGTGAAAACCATATAAAGCATGTGAGATGAGATCCAAAATCCGAAAACCAAAACTATAACCGTGTGAGTACATCGATAATCATAGCCTTGTGAGTTCTTGTGAGTTTGTGGAGTTACTTAGAGTCATTTATGATCCGTAGAGACATAGAGATACCTTAGAGCACAACATAGAGCCAATACTATAGAGATCTTAGATCATTTTCTTTATGATCCGTAGAGCTTGTGAGACGATCTTAGAGCTTATCATAGAGTTCCTTGTGAGCATAGTATGATCCGTAGAGCTTGTGAAACGATCTTAGAGAAATCATAGAGTTACTTAGAATCGTTCCTTATTAGTCTTTTTGTGAAAAACACCCTTTTCGTACGTTGAGAAATCCATGGAAAACATCGATTCATGCGAAACATGCGAGCATATGAGAGAAATCATCATATTTAGCATAAGAATCCCTTAAAGGTATTTCATCAAACACTTAGAGTGCATCATAATAGTATCCTTCACCCAAGTATATAAACTACATACTTTCACACTATAAACATCCAAGATATAAATACATAAGTAGTATAGATTTAGAAGAACATCATTTAGTAACTTAGTAGGATTGCAAGATTGCTAGTAGAGTGTATCTACCTTGGTGAAATCAAAGACTTTGATTCTCAAAAGCTTGAACAAGCAAGAACCTTGAGTTCTTGGTTGAGAATCGCCAAAGGAAGTGGAAGAACCTTGATCTTCCACAAGCTTGATCAACAAGTAGTTCCTCTCCTTCTTCTCCTCTTCAAAATCCTCCAAAATAGGGCATAGAGGGTTTGTGAAACCCTAAGGCACGAACCTAAGCTTTATATAGGCAAAGGGTGGTGGCTAAAGTCTTAAACACCCTTAATAAAGAAAATCTGCGTATAACCGATCGATCGGTGGTACAGACCGAGCGATCAGTGGCTTACCGGTCGATCGGTGGTTTCAACCGAGAGATCGGTTAAAAACACCCTCTGGAAAATTTTCCCATACAAAAAAGTTAACCAGTCGATAGATACCGATCGATCGGTAGTTGACCGGTCGATCGGAGGATGGCACCAAGCGATCGGTGATCCCCTGTTTTGCTGTAAAACCTTGTTTACACTACTTGAACCTTCTCCAATCCAATTCTAACACTCTTTTATGCCTAAAACATATTTCTTAGTGATATATAGACCCGTGACGTGTGCTCCATACTTCCAACCTCGTATATTCAATTAAAGCTTGCTAGTGCACAAGTTTACACTAGAACACTATTCACTACTTAGTGAAATGAAATTTTGGGGCTCTACACCCAGGCTTGATACAATGTCTCTCTCCTTTTGGGTAAAGTTAGAAATTTGTCTCTTCAAAACATTCATTTTATGATTAGGAAAATATTTGTGAAAGAATGCCTTAGTCATCTCAGCCCACCTAATCGATACAGGCCTTAAAGAATACATCCAGCTCTTTGTTCTATTTTTTAAATAGAATGTAAAAAATTTGAGTCTGGCGGCATCTATAGTGCCTAGTTAATTGTGGAATGTGGCAACCACCTCTTCAAATTCTCTAATGTGCACATATGAATTTTTATTATCTAAACCATGAAAAGTGGGGAGCAGTTGAACATCCCTGTTTAAAATCAAAGTGTTGCACATTAGGGTGAAATATTATGCAAGAAGGTGTGGCATCCTCTGTGGGATGTAAATGCTCATGAAGAGTTTTTACTTGATGATCCTCGTGCTCATATATGATGCTTAAAGTGTGTGGAATTAGTTGAAATAGACTCAGATTCCGGGGGCATATCAGATAAATTTATAAAGAGAGTTTTAGAATCTTCCGGTCTCTTTGCAAATCTACCTAATTCATTCTGGTATCTATGCATGCAAAAAAATAAAAAGAAATAACTAAATTAATAAAGAAATTAAAAGAGAATGAATGAGTTTACCGCTTTGATGAGTCAATTCAGTAAAACCTATCCGGATTGTCTCCTAATTCGTTCTGGTATCTATGCATTCAAAAAAATTAAAAGAATTTACTAAATTAATAAAGAAATTAAAAGAGAAGGAATGATTTTACCGCTTTGACGAGTCAATTCAGTCAAACCTATCTAGATTGTGCTCCTTAGCTTTCGCTTTTCTCCCCAGCAATGGCGCCAAAATTTGATGTCGCTCAAAGATATGCGGGACGTTTGTAGTACAGTAAAGGTTGTTGGTCCACAGGGAGAAATGAAGTTAGAACACTTATAGAAAATGAGATTATAAAATTTTGGTAGAGAATGTTACAATTAATTTGGAGGAAATATCAATGAGAGAAAGTGTCAAGACATTGGGTTTCCTCCTTTTAATTGTGTAATATCAATTCAATTAGTCCGAAATATAACTCAATTTGGGTTTCACATCCCAAACCCTCAATTGCAAGATCTAGAAAACCAATTTATAATATAAACCTAACATCAATTTCTACTCAACTAACCAAACCAAGTTTTAACCCAAACAATAACTTCACCGAATATATCTAAGGTCGATGATATACCCGAAGGCAATATCGCAGCAAAAGATAATATCCTTTGAGATTATAGTTCTTCATTTGAGAAATCAAGAATTATTACCTAACTACGAGAAAAGCAAGAATGAACTCATGAAGAGATTTAAACCCAAGAGATTCAAACTAGAAGAACAAGAGAAATAGATTTCATAAATTAAAAACATTTAATGGTTTAAATCAAACTAACATCACCTCATTAAGAGAATTTCACCCTAGCCAAGGTTATGGATTTAGCAATTCATACAAAGGAAAAACTAAAATCATAATAAGAGAAAAGAGGAGACTAGGATACATTCAAGAGTTGGGACTAGCACCAGCGTGTGCAGAATGATGGTGGGACTTCCGTATGACATAGGGTATATATAGTTGCTGATCTTCCCTTTAATTTATTATTTGATTTAGATTTTCTCCTTTTTCTAAAATTGAAACATCAATATAACGCACTTCTTTCTAATTTGAGAGAGTTAATATTTTTATGCCAAAATCACATTCATCCATATCTTGCTAAGATTCTCCACCAATGTGTGACCGAATCTTTTCATATTTGGTCTTGGCCTTTGACTTGGGTCTTGGGCTTTATTTTGTCCAATCCCGAGAATACTCCAAGTTTGGATTCTTTTTTCTTCTTTTTGACTTTCCTTTACTCAAATTCCCTGCAGAAAATAATATAAAAATAATTAGAATTCATAATTTATAGATGGGGAAACAAGTTCAGAATATTGACTTTAAATCTTGAATTTAGATTAGAAAGGGTGATGAAAGGTTACATAATAACTAGTTTGGAGTGTACTTTTGCACACTCATCACTTCCTAAGGTAAATATAACCAGTTTTAATTTTAACGAATTAATGCGGAATTAAAAAAGATAACATAAAACTACAACGTAAGAGATTTACATGGAAACCCTTCTGGAAAAAATCACCCGACCTCGTCTAACAAAGGAGAAATCATTAAAGTAAAAACAAACAAATACTTACAGAATGCGAATTATACTCAATCAAACTCGACACAATGATCCTCAGTACCCAATCCTCCACGCCTCGGTAAGCAATCACGAACCTACAAGTCCTGCAATCTACGACAGCAACATGTGATCTCTCAATCGATCCCCGTCATTGACAACTCTGGATTCCTCCAACCATAGAACCACGATCCTCCTCAAAGGAGTTGCTCCATCATCAAATGCTTTGGATTACTCCGACTAAGGTGTTATTTAATAAGAAAGAGTTGATGATTGTTCAAATAAAAAATCCTAGATGGATTCCTAACAGTTGGAATTAACCAAGCAAGCAACGAAGAAACAATGGCGTACAAAATCTAGGGTAGAAGGGGAGAGGAGATTAATTTGGAGACATCTTAGGTTCGTTTTGTGGAACAAACCATTAAATAGGAAAGTAAAAATAGAATTATAAAGCAAGTATACTTTTGTTTTCGTGCAAACCGTTCAAACGAATAAGGGACCGTTCGAACGGACTCTAGATCGTTCGAACGGCTCATTAATTGCTCGAACGGATTTGGTTTCGGGTTGAATTTAACAATTGCTAAATTTCTTTTCTTGGCACCGTTCGAATGGTTCTTGGTTCATTCGAACCGTTTTTAGAAAAACTCAGTTCTTTACATTGAACTTACCCGCAACTACATATCTAGTCACTTAGGTATATAGAACATTTTCAATGTCAATTCCACCTAGGGTAAAAGGTATCTAGGTCACTTACCATCCTAAAGGCGTAAGCAAAGCTTTAGAAATGTCTTTAGTTGATCTTCATCATTTTCATCATCCCTGGTATGACTCTTGTTGTAACGAACCGGAATTTTAATAGAATAAAATTATACGTTTATGGATCCTTATCTGAGGTTGATTAGTTAAGTATTTGTTAAATTTGTGGAAAATCAGGTTTAAAGGCGAGGAGCTTCACCTTGGGCGTTGATCTTTTTCCCGAACGTGTTGGCAGTGTCCATTTTGCCCCTAGACGTCTCGAAAAGCGCGAAAGAAGTAAAATCCCTCTCCATCTCTTCTCTTTTCCCTTATTTAAGCTACTTTAATTACATGGAATGGTTTGGTGAAATTATGTGTGGATGGAAAAAGGTCGGAAACCTTATGGATGATGTATGGATGAGATGGATGGAAGTGAAAATGGAGCAGAGGGATGGAGCCCTCGGTTTCGGGCTGTGCCTAGCTCGGAATTTAGGCTCGTGTGATTTGCGATAGATCGCAGGGGAAGTGTGATCGACTGCAGGAAGTTATGAGAGCCCGATTGGGCTTCTATATGTGTGATATGATGTGATTTTGACATTGTAAGGCAATGGTAGGGTCCATTGGCCTGCTTAAGTTCCTTATCGGAACTACTCTTGTATGATGTGATGTTTGTTTTAAGGCAATGGTAGGTCCATTGGCCTGGTTAAGTTCCCTATCGGAACGAATTTGATATGATGTGATGTTTTAAAGGCAATGGTAGGTCCATTGGCCTGGTTAAGTTCCCTATCGGAACGAATTTGATATGATGTGAGGTTTTAAAGGCAATGGTAGGTCCATTGGCCTGGTTAAGTTCCCTATCGGAACGAATCTGATATGATGTGATGTTGCTACGTGAACTGCTGTCTGTGGTCCCTCTTTGGCTAGGTTCGGAGAGGCGGTATCTATTATGAGCCCGGGTTCCTCCGTGACTGATAGTCGGGAGAGTTAGGACGGCATTGGGCCATGGGCTCAATGTTGGATTGGGGTCTATGGACCCAGGGATGTATTGAGTTTACGAACTCAATGATGTTACCTTGAGGGGGCATTGACCTGTGTCGGTAGGTATGCACCCAACAGAGGCTGTGATGATATATGATGGTAGCTGTCAGAGGTGTTGTGCCTGACAGGATTTGATGTCAGATGTGTTTCCTGGTTATTAGATGGGTGTTCCTGCCATGTCAGATGTGTTATTCCTGGCAGGTCAGATGTGTTCCTGGTAATCAGATGTGTTTCCTGACAAGGGTATCATGTCAGATGTGTTTTGCCTGACAGGATTTGATGTCAGAGGTGTTGTGCCTGATAGGATTTGATGTCAGATGTGTTTCCTGGTTATTAGATGGGTGTTCCTGCCATGTCAGATGTGTTATTCCTGGCAGGTCAGATGTGTTCCTGGTAATCAGATGTGTTTCCTGACAAGGGTATCATGTCAGATGTGTTTTGCCTGACAGGATTTGATGTCAGAGGTGTTGTGCCTGACAGGATTTGATGTCAGATGTGTTTCCTGGTTATTAGATGGGTGTTCCTGGCATGTCAGATGTGTTATTCCTGGCAGGTCAGATGTGTTCCTGGTAATCAGATGTGTTTCCTGACAAGGGTATCATGTCAGAGGTGTTATGCCTGACAGAGTGATATGTCAGATGTGTACCTGATAGACAGGTGTTTCCTGATGGTCAGGTGTTTCCTGTTAGTCAGAGGTGCGTCCCTGGCTTGTCAGATGAGTTTCATTTTCCTGACAGGTTGGATGGGTTTCCTGGCGATCAGATGTGTTTCCTGACAAATGTGGTTGTGTGTGTGTCGGTGTTCCCATAGAGGGAAAATATAAAGTAAGTGTCAGAGGTGTGGTTCCTGACAGAGTGTGATATGTCAGAGGTGTTGTTCCTGACAGAGTGTGATGTGTCAGAAGTATTGTTCCTGGCAGTTATCGGGTGAAGACCCGGGTTATGTGTAGAATATGATGATTTAAGGATTAATTGGGTTGACATACCCAATGATTGGTTATAATCGGGAGAAGTCCCGATTGGTTGATAATTGAGTCTGTGGACTCATGGATAGAGGTTGTACACGGGCGAAGGCCCAGTCGATCGAGTCTGTGGACTCAAGGATAAAGCGTGAGCGGTTATCTGAAACGATAACCTGGTGTCGTGGACAATGACTTGATGAATTTGACAACTTGGAGGTTGGGAACCTCGAATAGGGTGAGATAGCTCTGAGTGACCTCGGGTCACGAATTACGATATTATTATAAATATGAGAATTGTACTGTACTAATATATCATTATTGATGAATGTTAATATGTGGAAAATAGTTTAGATGAGCTGTGGATTTTGCTGGGCTTTATAGCTCACTCCTTCATCTTATGTCTTCAGATTCTGGAGCGATTGTAGTTTGGCAAGAAGCTACGCTTGATAGAGTCTGGAGAGTTTTCCGGCGCAGTTGCGGTGCCAAAGTAAGGACTACTATAGCCAGTGAGGTAACGCATTTGCTTATGATGGGTTATTGTGATGACCAGTTGTTATTGCTTATGTAAGCTCATAAGAAAAGTTCAAAATTCCCGCATTTTCGCGGGTAAAGTCTTCCGCATGCGTGGTTATGACGAACAGGCACGCGTCTCGGAACTTGATTCCTTAGGCGTGGGTTTGGGGCGTCACACTTGTAGGCAAGGACTCAAGAAATGACTAAACATAGTTTTGTCAACGGAACACGCCAATACCAAATATGGACTTTACAGTTGGTGTATGGGATGGTATATCTTGTTGGGCTATAATAAAGTGTATTCAGATGGATTCGTTGGAGCTTTGAAGAAAATAGGAGAGGAGTAGAGGTGCAAAATAAGGGTATTTACACCATCTGCAAACACCGAAGCAATAGATCTGTAAGGAATAACAAAAGCATGAACATAAGAACGAGATAGGTCAGGCGGCCTAGAAGTGGATTCCCCATCACTAGATCATCAATTGAAGGGTTCTCCATAGAACCCTGGCAAATAATCACAAATAGGAAGCAATATCTTAGGATAAAAACACCGGAGAAATCACTGGCCTTTAACGCCGAAGATCGTCGGAAAAGGGACTTTAAACTCGAAACCCTAGGAGGGTAAGCGATGGAACCAACCTCTCTTAGTGAATTCATCATCTTAACACTATCCCCTTATGGATTCGTCACACATAAAACTAATTTAAGGGGATCAAACTCTAAATCCGATACGGATGCAAAATATGTAGATATAAATGAATGCAAAGAACCCGGATCAAACAAGACTTTAGCCTTAGAATTGTGTACTAGAAAGGTACCTTAAAAAATCCTGTTTTGAGCATCCATGTCCGGTTGCACCAAAGTAAAAAGTCAACAATGATTCTTGGGTCGTTGATTATCACCATATTGCAGTTGAGGCCTCTGTTGCGTCTGTTGCTGAGGTCAGTCCTGACATTGTTGTGACCTCTGCTGAATCGACTGACGAGGTGGTGGTGGATATAATAGGCTCTGTTGTTGTTGTTGCTAAGGATACTGTGGACACATACATCTATTGTTGTTGGGGCCTTGGGGGTATGGAGGACGTATCTTCTACTGATGCTGCTGAAATCTCTGATACTAATGTCTGTAGCATGTTACTCTGTGGATTGAACCTCCTCAGAAGCCTAGGCTGGCCACATGAAAGTACATCTGGCCCAAGCATCCACTGCATTAGTTGCTTATACTTTTTCCCCCTGCCCAAACAATGACTGATGTTTGTTGGGATCATTACTTTGTTAACCCTCTCTTGGGTTTCTACCCTGATTCCTCCAATTGTTTTCTCGGGTCTTCTTGATGTCCTCCAATTCTCCCTCCACCAATAGTGCTCTCTACCATTTCATAATACTTGTAGATCTTGACCATAATGAGCTTCTCCCAGATGAAAGGTCTTAAACACTGCCAAAACTTCTTTGTCTTCAATTCCTTTGTCGCAACTAATTGTGGTTCAAAATGAGACGTTTCTATGAACTTAGCCTCGTACTGGTCGATAGTTAGACCATTCTGCCCTAGGTCTAAACATTATTGCATCCTCTAGTCTTTGGTTGTGTTAGGGAAGTACTTCTAGTAGAAGACTTCCTCAAATTGATGTTGCCCGGTATATGGACCCTAGAGGGGGGGGAGGTGATTAGGGTCAATGGCAAAATAAAATTTCTGCCTTAGTCTATTTTGCAGAATTAAAGAAATTAAGGCAAATGCAATAAGCAATAAACAACAAGAAAAATAGAGTTAGAGATAAGGAGTGCAAACACAAAGGATTTGTTCACGGGGTTCGACAACTTATCTACGTCCCTGCCTTTCAGCTTCCCGCTTCAAGGATTCCCACGATTTTACTCGCACAAGCTTTTTCACCGAGTGAAGCTCAAGTCAGTACAATCCTTACAGGCTAGGATACCACCTTTACAATCCTTTCCAGGCTAGGATACCACCTTTACAATCCTTTTCAGGCTAGGATACCACCTTTACAATCCCTTCCAAGCTATGATACCACCTTTAATGCAAGAGAGCATCCTCTCTTGACTTCACAAAGCTATCCGGCTTCACGGACAAGAATCCATGATTCTTGATTTCTTTCAGTACAAAGTGTGATTGTATTTGAATCCAAATATAAAGGCTCCTTAATGAGCTGGATAAGATTGAAATAACACTCTAATGAAATCTCTCAAAGAATGAAGTTGAATAGCTCAAAAGAGATTTTTAGGGATTTCTAAAGTGTGATCGATGTGGAAATCAATGTCACTGATTTTGTGGATGATAAGAGTTATTGCATTGATCAAGCTTCTTGATTTGTTCATTTATGAACTCCTTTTATAGCTGTTCATCTGATATAGCCATTGATGAATCATTAAATAAGAAAAATGCTAGTGAAAAATAGCCGTTACAGCATTTTCAGAGTATCGCATGATTTTGTCAACTGAATTGGGTTCCCCAATTCATTTCGCTACTGAGATAAAAAAACAGTGAAGACAGTGAGTTTACTCATTTACTGTCTTCATTTCGTCACCGAATTCAAGACTGCCTTGTGAATTCGTTGATGAAATCAGAGTAAAAACTCTGATTTCACTCTGGATCAAGACCTTAATGATGAGAATGAATTCCTAGGTCTTTTGGCATTCTTTTAACATGATTTTTATGATGTCCTAGGGCTTTATAATGATATCTAATAAAGTCTAAGGCTCCTATGGCCAATCTAAGTATTTGAGCATTCAACTAACCATACTTTTGATGACTTCTTACATTAGTCCTAGACACTCTCATAAAGTAAAAGTTAAACTATTATTTCTTCTTGAGAGTTGGTCTTCAACTTGATATTGAGTCTTTAGATATGGCTTTGACTCTTAGATCTTCTTTCTTGAAATCGATCTTCATGGTTTGACTTTGAGGCTTTTGAGATCTTCTTGGACTTTGATCTTGATTATGATCTTTAATCATCAAGACTTTAACTACTTCATAGCTTGATTTTGATCTTCAATATGATCCATTTCATTGCTTGACTTGATTGATGAATATGATCTTCAATCTTCATTTTTTACTTCAGTTCAATGGCTTGAGTTGAATATTCTTTTTGATGAATTGAACTTGGTTGAATGATTTGCTCAAATCAATCCATTTGATCTTTCTTGAATGATTTTCATTTCTATCTTGAAAGATGTGCTAATGTTCTCATGATCTTTATTTATCAAACACTTACAAGAATCATTGTACCACAATTGTCATTTCATTATTATGTTATTATCAAAATTATTAAGGGTACTTAAGGTTGTAACCTTGAGGCTAACAATTGATCCCCAAGTCATAAACCTGACATCGTGAGTCCTCTTAATCGAGTCCTACAAATAATTATGTTTCCTTTAAGCATATATGTTGCCAAAGACACTCTTTGTTGATCTATTGCCCCCAAGATGTCTAGCGCTTTGCAAAACTGCTTAACCAATTATATGCCTCCACAATGTTGGGATCTCTCCTGAATACGGGTGTGCTTAGCTTCCTGAACTCACTCACTATTGTTATTATATCGTGCTCCCCCACCTGAGCTTGTTGCCTCGTAAAAACTTGTTGCTGCTTAAGCACCTCAATCTGTTCCTTCTTAGCTTTTATCATACATCAAATTGCCTAGAGCACTTCAGCCAAGCCCCCCTTGTCTTTGAGGTGTAGATGATCCAGTTGCACCTCTAGCCATATTTCACACATAGACTACATCTAGTTAACATTCTCCCACAAAGAAAATGTATCTAAGGATTTTGCATACTACTTTCATTAGTGTAATTTTCACGTGTCACTCATATATTATTCAGTGTCATTACAAGTTAAATGAATGTTTATTCTTGGTCCCTAAGATTTACTAACCATTGCTTTGATATCAAGTTGTCACGCCCCAAATTTCAAAATCTGTAACCCGAACCATGACTCATGGTCTGACCTAAGCTTCAAGACAATAGGACGTGACAAAAAGGATAAGATTATCTTAATGGAAAACTAAATTAGTCTGATGGTCATTCAATATAAGATTTCCATGAATTTCCAAACCACAATAATTTCAAGCAGATTGAATCTTGATACTCAAAAAATTATATCTCACTGATCTCAACTCTGGTTTCAACAAACAATAACATTCTAGAAAGCTAACTCACCTACCTTTGATATGAAAATATGAGTTGTTCAAAAACTGGAAACTTTGTACATAATATAATAGGCTTAATACGGTTATACCACTTTAAAAATAGAACAGATAGCAAGGACCTTTCGGAGTTTCAAAATTTCTTCCAGATTCAATTCTTTATCGACAATTTATGAAGTCTATATTTTTGAGAGTAGAGAGAATGATAAAAATATTCAAAAACCCCAAATGAAAACGTTTTTAATATGAAATAATGACTGATATACAGAACCTTTTACCGGAAGAAAATTTCTGGTAGTTTCAGTCTCTCCATTGATAAGTCCACCTTAATTGAAATACAATAGGAGACGACATCGGATCAAACAGGTTTGAAAGTTAGTTATTTCTACTTGTCTAATTATTTTTTAAAGCAGTACACTTATATATAATATATTGGAAGTCATTATACTACAATTTGTGTCTTCCCAATTTTAAAACTACTCACACGAAAAAACACATCCCAAAATAATTATTGGAAAAATAGCAATCCAAATTAGTTTTGTCCAAAAATTTTCGTAAAGGTTTTCGCACCAGATGGAAAACAACGTACAAAACTTCTAATTTTTCTGAGCAAGGGAGAATACTATTATATTCTCTCACGACCGGTCCTGAAAATTCCAAAAAATCAACAATATTTCATTAATTTGAATTAAACTAACAAAAAGTAAGATCTGATTCTTATACTTTTCATACTTAATTAAGAACTTTAAATCAACTAATCATATTCAGGAAAATAATTCTACTTCAAAGGTTCATATGTCATGTACCAACCCTATTGAAAAAAATTCTCTAAAAGGTATCTCATTTACTACATGATTAATTAAAAGTATTAAAATTTAAATCTCCATGTATCTTCTTCCCTCGTAGTTGCCAATTACTCCAAACCTGAAAACATTGACATGAAAATTCGGATAAGCTATGAAGCCCAATAGGAAATCTCACCATAATTTTTTTAAATTTATTTTATAACACAAGAGTCAGTCTGTGGGAACTCCCAAATATACTCCTGAATCCTATTCATATATGGCTAACTACTAAGGGTCAGGATTAATGCTGATGTGGCGCACTTTTGAAAGAAAGGAAGCCAAGTCACACTCATAGTGACAAACTAGTTTACTTTGTCAAACTAAATGAATTTTTGTGAAATTCGGGAATAATTTGCAAAATCCACAAATAATTCTGCAAACCTACAATTCACAAATAAAAAGGAGAATAATTCAGCACACCTAAAAGTCACAAATACTTCGCAAATTGTTCAAAAATTCAGAGAATTTAGTTACTATAGCCACACTTGAGCCTGTTGATACGTAATATCCGGGGTGTTGCCCAAGTATTGAGCCTAGAGGGGGGGTGAATACGGTATTGACAAATTTAAAGTTCTAACTTAGTCCATTTTGCAGAATTTAAATTAATCAAGAGAATGCAACTAACAATTCTAAATTGAAAGCAATAGAGAGAAATAAGGAAAGAGTTAAAGGAATTCAAACTCAAAAACTTTGTTCACGAGGTTCGGCAACCCCGCCTCATGCTATACCCGCTAAAGGATTTACCATGATTTATTCCCAATCGCAAGTCATCTTATGGATGAAGACCAAACCGTTACACTTGCAAGAGAATCCCCTCTCTTGACTTCCACGATCTTTTTCTGGGTGAAGATCCAACCTTACAATGAAGCTCTTCACTTCAAGTACAAGAATCGACCGATTCTTGATTTCATACACTCTTTGTGTAGAAGTGTTTTTACAATCATAAAATGCTCCTTAATATGAGCTAGATGATCACTTTAAAGCTCTTTAAAACTCTCCCAAAGATTGGAGTTGAATAGCTCAAGAAATGGGATTTTGGGATTTCTAGGGTATACTTAATAGATTTAGAAATCTAAGTTTGTGAGTGATTGATTGAATGATCTAAAATGATTGGAGTTCTTATTTTGTTCATAAATCATCACATTTTGTAGCCCAAGAAGTTTCATGGCTGTTAGAATAGTATTTAATGCAAAAAGATCCGTTGAAAAAGAGCTGTTACAGAGTCAAAATGCTCTATCCCGAGTCATCCAGTTGTCTGGATGAGTCCATCCAGTCGATGGATGGTGCTCCGTTTTTGCCTCTGGGTGTTTCGACCATAACTTTTGATTGACTTATTGGAATTAGATGATTTAACTTCTAAACTCAAAATTCAAAGGAGAACAATTTTGTGTCTAATGTAAAAATCCTAATTCTGCTTTATTTCTAGTCTAAGTGGGTCCCAACATTGACTGGTCCATCCAGTCGTCTAGATGGTGCACTATTTTGTCTCCTTCGGTATTTTGACCATAACTTTTTATTGGTTTAATGAAATTAGGTTATTCAACTTCTTATTCCACTTAAAATTCAAATGGGGATAATTTTGTGTCTAATGATAAAATCCTACTTCTGCTTTATTCATGGTCAAAATGGGTCCAGAATATTTCTGATTTTTGGAACAAATGGCTAGGAAAAAATTGGATCATCCAAACGACTGGATGACCCTATCCAGACGTCTGGATGGTGCAATTTTTTCATAAAATCCATTTTTTTACTCTTTAATGATGAGATTTGATTCCAAGGACTTCTCCCTCATCTTAATCAAGATGATTACCAACTTTTTAGGTTACCAACTTTTTAGGTTCTTTAAGTGATTTTCAATTTGATCCTAAGGTCAATCTAAGTTTATGAGTTTTTCAACAACCTAACTTTGAGGACTTTTTACACAAGTCCTAAACTCTCTTAAAAGATAAAAAATGATACTCTGAACATTCTTGAGAGTTGGTCTTCAACTTGATCTTTGATCTTCTTATTTGACTTCTTTAGCTTCAAGATCATCCTTCTTCTTCTTTAATCTTCATTGATCTTCAATTTGATCCAAATGACTTGCCTTGAAGGATCTTTTCATAGATCTTGTCACTTTCATGCTTTTTCCTTGAATGACTTTGCTAATGCTCTTTGTATTCTGATTTTCACATAAACTCAATAGAAGCATTGGTAACACATATCCTATTCCATTATTGTGTTATCATCAAAATCAATGATGTTACCTTAGGTGGAAAACCTATAGGCTAACAGGGGGTATACTTGTAAAATGGCATATATGTAATATTCTCTCTTTATATAATACGCTAGTAGGGTTCTTTAATCCATAACTAAGTAATTTAACCTAACCTCTCTTTTTCTTCTCTTCTTTCTTTCTCTTCTCTAAACCCTAAATCCTCCAAATCCTTTCTCCAACTTGGTATCAGAGTTACATCAAAGGAAGAATATCATCGTTGAAAGTCGTAACAACAAAAGGAAGAAGGAGCTAGCTGCCATGTTTTTAGCCATACAACTGTCTCTAGCCATATGGCCTAGGCCTTATTTAGTTATTTTTGGGTTTTAGGTTCTTCAAAGGTATATTTTTCAAAAATATTGATTTTAGAGGATTTTTTAATCTGATTTCATGAGATTTAGTTAAATATTGATGAAGTTATGATGATTTGAAGAAAAAATACATAAAAATTCAAAGAAAAATACTGTTTTGGTTCAAATTTTTAACCGTTTGAATGAGTTGTTGCTTTCGCTGTTTATTGGTCATGGTTTGACCTTTTTTTTATAGGAACATCTTGAACCTGCTTTTTCTTCGTTTGGATGAGATTTGGAGAAGTTGTGATGATTTCACTACCGTTTTTTTTTCTGAAAAATGATTTTTTACACCCTATTTGCTTATAACAGCAACTTAAGTCATCTCTTTGGTAATCTTAATAGCATTAGATCTTTTGTTATTGGTATTTTTGATTGATTGGTTGTTTGCTTCTTGAGTTTCTTGTATGGATGCTAAAGTTTTTTCTCTGCTGACTCTTTTTGACTCCGTTGTCCACTCTATCACTAGTATTAAATTCAGTGGTGATAATTTTCTTGTGTGACGATGCTCGGTTGAGCTTTATATTGGGGGTCGCTCTAAGATAGGGTATCTTGATGGTAAGACCCCACAGCCGGAGACAGGTATTGCCGAAATTGCTAAGTAGAAGGTAAAGAATTGTATTATTTTAGGCTGATTGTTCAATTCATGGAGCCTCAGATTACTGTGAATTATATTTTTTTTATAAAGATTGTTATGAACTTTGGGAGGCTCTTATTCAGAATTATGCCTTGATAAAGAATGATGCTCAGATTAATCAACTTACTCGTGAGATTACTCACTTTCAACAAGGGGATATGTCCATTTCAGAATATTTTGGGGCTCTTCAGTGTTGTTGGGAAGAATTGAGCCATTATGAGCCTCTTTTTGAATTATCTGCTATTTCTGTCAAGATTATGTCGAAGCGAATTAAACGTCACCGCATTTATGATTTCTTGGGAGGTCTTCGGACCGAATTCAAGCAGTTGCGCACTCAGATTCTTGCCACATATCCTTTCCCATCTCTTCGATCTTTGTACAACACTGTGTTTGGTGAGGAACGCCGCCAGGCTATTATGTCTTCGAGCACCACTCTTATGCCCCTTCCTGATCGTACCACCTTTGCTACTAATTTTCTTCCTGCTGCTAGCCGTGGTAGGGGGAATGATAGGGTTTGTCGTGGTCGTGGCGATCGTGGCCTTGGCAGACCTACTGCTCCTTATAGTCACTGTGGTATAGTGGGACACGATCGTGATCATTGTCACCGTTTGCATGACTATCTCAAGGGTTACCAGCCTTGTCCTTCTAATCACTTTACTATGACTCCTACTGTCATCCTCAGTCCTCAGTTGTTGCCAGTGATCCTCTGGAGTCCATGAGAGCCCAAATTGTTGAGATGATCCGAGCTGAGTTCCATCTGTAGAGTGATTTTTCTTATACTGCTGCTTCATCTTCCATAGATATCCATGCTCCCTTGGCCTAAGCTGCCACTGCATTGTCTTCTTCTCCTAGCTGGGTTATTCATACTGGAGCTACTAATGATATAATTGGTGAGTCACAGGGTTATTCCATTTATTCACCTTTATTGCCTACTGCCAAGGTTCGCTTGACGGATGGTTCTTTTACTCCGGTCTCAGGAGTAGGACACATTCTTGTGTATCCATCTCTTTCTTTATCTCATGTGTTACATGTTCTTCATTTATCTTCTAACCTTCTTTCAATGAGTAATCTTATAACCAAACTTAACTGCTGTGCTATGATTTTAGCCATACAACTGTCTCTTTTAGGACCTGACTAAGAGGAAGATTGTTGGTAGAGGAGTGGAAAGAGGCGGATTTTACTACCTTGACACTAATTATGCCCTCTACTACTGCTACTGTTTCTGTTTTTTTCTTTTTCTGTTGATGCTACTCTTGATGCTTATCGTTTATGGAATGCCAAGCTTAGGCATATTGGATCTAAGACTTTATGTTCTTTGAATCCTACTTTTAGCAAAATTTGATCTTCATCTACTTTTTAATGTAATACTTGTGAGCTTAGTAAACATGTTCGTACTGTTTATCCTTCTCGGATGCATAGATGTCGTTCTATTTTTCAGTTAGTTCATTCGGATGTTTGGGGACCATCTCTTGTTCCCTCAAGTGATGACTTTCGTTATTATGATACTTTTATTGATGATTACACTCGAGCTACATTGGTGTATCTTCTTAAGTCTAAGGATGAAGGGTTCTCTAAATTTCAGGAATTTCATGTTATGATTGTTACTCAGTTTGGTGGTCTTATTAAGACCCTTTGTTCTGATAATGGCAGTGAGTATCTCTCTGCACCTTTAGTCTAATTTTTCAAACTCATGAGATTGTCCATCAGTTTACCTGTCCTTACACACCTCAACAAAATGGCATTGCTGAGCACATGAATCGTCATTTAGTTGGTGTCACTCGTTCTTAATTACGAGGCATGCAGGTGCCTAAGCCTTATTGGTTCATGGCTCTTCTCAATGCATGTTTTTTCATCAATCGAGCTCCTTCTCGCATTCTTGATGACTAATCACCATATCAGTTTCTTTGCCCTTAGGTTCTTATTTTTCCTATTGAGCCACGGGCGTTTGGTTGTACTTGCCCTGTCCAAGATCTTCGCCCCAGTCGTCAAAAATTGGATGATAAGGTCATTCAATGTGTCTTTGTTGGTTACTCTAGCACCTCTAAAGGTTATCGGTGTTATGACCCTCAATATCGTCGTTTCTTTCTCTCTGGATGTTACTTTTTTCGAGACTGTCCCTTATTTCTCTCCTGCTCTTACAGTGGCACCTGTCGTTGTGCCTTCACCTACTGTTTCTCCTATCTATATGCCTTTACCAATTGCAGGAGACCTCCCACAACAGAAGGAGTTTCTCACATATCGTCAACCACATGATTCCTCCTCTGATGCGCATCTACCACAGTCTTCCCCGTAGGCCACTCCTCGAGGTAATTCTTTACCCTCTGTATTCTTGTTCGTTATCCTGCTATTGTTACTCCTGCTGCTTCTGATCTTGAGATACCTATTGCTTATCGCAAGGGTATTCGCTCTTGTGTTACTCCTTACCCCATTGTCAAGTATGTTTGTTATCAGACTGTATCTCTCTCATACCTGGCCTTTCTTTCGGTAATTGACTGTGACAACACCTCGGTCCGTTCTTGATGCTCTTCTTCATCCTGAGTAGAAGACTGCTATAGTTGATGAAATGATTGCTCTTCAGTCTAATCAGACTTGGGATATTGTTCCCCTTCTAGCTGGGAAGGAACCTGTGGGCTATCGTTGAGTCTTTACCGTCAAACATAACTCTAATGGCAGTGTTGCTTGGTATAAGGCTCGACTTGTTGCCTACAGCTTTATTCGGATTTTTGGGCTTGACTATGATGCTACTTGTGCGCCTATGGCCAAACTGACCTATGTTCGGGTTTTCCTTTCACTTACGGCAAATCAGAGTTGGCCTCTCTATTAGTTAGACATCAAGAATGTTTTTCTTAATAGGCATCTTATCGAGGAGGTGTATATAGATCCTCCTCATGGTTTACTGCTTCAGGGGGAGTCTGGAAAGGTTTGTAGACTTCGGAAGTCTATATATGGTTTGAAGCAGTCACCCCGTGCTTGGTTCTTTCACTTCAGTCAACTGCTCCTTAGCATGGGCTTCCAGCATTGTCACTTTGATCATACTGTTTTCATCAATTCTGGCACCTTAGGCCGCACTATTCTCCTGGTATATGTTGATGATATCATTTTAACTCATGATGACTTCTCATTCATCTCTCATGCTAAGCATGAGTTGGGGCGTACCTTTGATGTCAAAGATCTAGTCAATCTAAAGTACTTTATTGGTCGAAAGATTACTCTATCTAAGAAGGGAATTTTTCTGTCACTACGAAAGTATGCTCTTGACCTACTCAGCGATACTAGTATGAGTGGATGTAAACCTGTTACTTCTCCCATGGATACGAAACTCTCTCTGCATGATAGTGAGGGTGATCTTCTTTCTAATCCTCACGCCTATCAGCGTCTTGTAGATCGTTTGATATATCTCACACTCACACGACCTGATATTACATTTGATGTCAGCATGGTTATCCAGTTCATGTATACTCCCAGTGCTTCACACCTTGCTGTTGTTTATCGTATTCTATGATATATCAAGGCTAGACTCAGTTGTAGACTTGTATATCGCTCACATGGTCACCTCAATATCTCCGGCTATACAGATGCTAATTGGGCCAGATCTGCTACTGATCGTCGTTCCACCTCAGTCTATTGTGCATTTCTTGGAGGCAACTTGGTTGTGTGGAAGAACAAAAGGCAACCCATGGTTTCTCAGTCTAGGGCTAAAGCAGAATATCGTGCACTTGCTCATGACACTTGTAAACTCTTATGGTTTCGTTTTCTCCTCTCTGAGTTAGAATTTCATATTAAAGGTCCTATGTCCTTATATTGTGCCTAAGGAGACTGCTACAAAGATTGCCTCAGATTCTGTAATTCATGAGCGGACAAAGCACATTGAGGTTGATATTCACTTTCTCTGTAAGAAAGCCCGGGATTGTTCTTTATCTCTTCAACATGTTTTGTCTTCTCAACAACTTGCTGATATCTTCACCAAGCCGGTTGGCCCTGCTATTCTTCAAGATATTATTATTAAGCTGGGCATGCTTAATGTTTATGCTCCAGCTTGAGGGGGAGTGTTCATAAATATAATATGAGGGGTATACTTGTAAAAGGGCATATATGTAATGTTCTCTCTTTATATAATATGCTAGTAGGGTTCTCTAAACCCTAACTAAGCAATTCACCCTAACCTCTCTTTTTCCTCTCTTCTATCTTTTCTCTTCTCTAAACCCTAAATCCTCCAAACCCTTTCTCCAACTGAGCCAGGCCACACATTTTATTCTAATATTGATCCTTCATTATTTGAATTAAAGGGTTAATATTCAGGAGTACAGTAGGTTGTATATTTTGGAATAATCCTATACTGTCTCATAACAAGGATCATATCCATACATGCCATTAACACCATATAGTTGTAGAACATAAAACAATAATATTCTAAAATTATAAAACAACCCGATTGATTTCTCCCAACTCCTGCCATTCCCAAGCAAGGGAGCTTCTCTGGAGGCTTTTGGGCCTTTAACTCAAGGATCCACGATCCTGACTTGCTCTTTATGGGCTCTCATCCAATAACTCAATGCCCTTTGTTAAAGCATAACATAATCTTCCGATCTACTAAACTTATAAGCAAAAGAAATCCTCCAATCCTGCTTCTAATTTATCATAAGCATTTCTTACTTCTATATTTCTTTTTAGCACAATATATTTTTAATTTTAATTTTTATAATATGCATACATACATCAAAGAAAAATAAAACCAATTGAAATGATGGTTCGTATGCCATGTGCCAATTTAAAGAGAAGGTGAACCCACCTTGATTTTTTGAGAATTCCTACCAATCTAATTTTCTCTGGTGTTCAAACTTTGGCTCCATTTTGATCTTCTCTTTGAGTTTGATCTTATCTTTATAGTATTTCTAATTTCATTGTGTTGGTGTGTAGGAAGAAGAGGAAAAAAAAAATAGTGGTAAAGGAGGTATGAAGAGAGGCTTGTAGAAAAAGAAGACATAGAATAATGTTGTAATTGTTATTGTTGAGATATGGTCTATTATGTAGGTGTATTACACTGAATCACCCCTCAAGGGTATACTTGTTTATTTTTTACTAGGGTTATTATAAATACAAAGAGATTAGAGAGAAACTCTCTCTAATCTATTTTTTCCCCTAATCTTCTCTCTCTCTCTCTCTCCATCATCTCTCCTAAGGTTTGTTCTTCAAGTGTTATTATGAATTCTCCCATTCTTCTTATTATTTTCTTGTTGGGCCTTGGGCCCATTTATGCAAATTGTAAGCCTTTTAAGTTGTTTTGAATAAAAGGTCTAGAAGAAAAGGGAGAATGTAACTTTCTCACATTCTTTCTTTCCCTCCTTCCTCCTTCCATCTACTTCTCTCAATCCCTAACTAGCACAACAACCAAGCACTAATCCACTTGGTATCAGAGTAGTCTTAACAAGAGTTCAAGTAAAGCAGCAAGCTAGAAGAAGGGGAGGAGCTTCCTATCGCCTTGTCTTGTATAAAATGTTGGTCAACCTCAATATGTGTCATATTGCACCGAGTTATGTGCAATACTAATAGAGGCTCTATAATCAAAAGAGAGTCATCTCAGATAGATTAGGAAAAATCGGTCTGTCATCAAGGTCTAAGTCCATAATAACTCACAGGGTGCATGCACCAATGTCACTTTACTCCTATTCGGTACTAAATCGGACAACTCCCACTTGTTTCTTGCTCATCCAAGTAACTAAAATTTCACCTACCATAGTGCAATAGCCTAGTATAAATCGAGTATCCTCTATCGGTAAGTGTCAATTCCGTCTAAAGAATAATCCTTTACCAAGTGAGGATTTCAAGGATCTCAATACTCTTTCTACATCCTCATGGTTCACAATCCTAGGTTTGTGCATGAACTAGCTGAGTATACTCACGGCATAGGCAATATCCGGATGAGTCATGGATAAAAAAATTAGTCGGCTAACAAGTCTATGGAACACCTCATTCCCATCGAACAACTCTCCACTCTCATGGTCAAGCTTAACATTAGTTTCCATGGTGTGGCTACTAGTTTTGAACCAAGCTTCCTAGTATCTTCTAACAAACAATGATATATTTCCTCAGAGATATGAAGATGTTAATTTTTGAGAGGGCAACTAAAATCCCAAGGAAAAACCTAGTAGCCCTAGATCATTTATTTAAAATTCCTTGGCTATTAGGACCTTGAACTCCTTATCTCCCTAGGGATTTCTGCAGTTACAATAATATTATCTACATACACTAGTAGTACAATAGTTATACTTCCCACTTTAAAAATAGTGTGTAATCTGAATGATATTGCATATACCCAAACTTCTTAACAGCTCTACTGAGCCTTTCAAATCAGGATCTAGGGGATTGTTTAAAATCATAGATTACCTTCTTCAAGTGACACACTTTACCCTTCTGATCCTAAACATCTAACTCCAGGCGTAAAGCCATATACACTTCTTCTTGTAGATCTATATGAAAGAATGTGTTCTTGATATCCAATTAAAATAATAGTGGAGAATAATTTGCTACTACTGAAAGAAGAATCCTGAGTATATTCATCTTTGCCATGAGAGCAAATATTCCCTAGTAGTTAATCCCAAAAGTGTGTGAATCACTTAGCCACCAAAATTTCTTTGTATTTGTCCATAATACCATCTACCTTGTATTTCACTGTATATATCCACTTGCATCTAACTAACTCCCTCCACTTAGGGTGTTGTAATGCATATGTTACACTATATGGAATATATATTAAAGAAATAGATGAGACAAATTAATGAAATGATGGATAACAAGAATCATATGAAATAAAGTTTGAGCTGGGATGAGGAGTACAAACACGCTTACCTTTGTGTAAGGGAATTGGAACAACAGGATCATGAGTAATGAGTGAAGGTGAAGAATTACCTGGACAAAGAACAACCAGAGAAGTAGAATCCGAGTCCACAAAAATATAAATAGAGGATTGTTCAGTTTATGGAGGCTTCATTTTGATCATTTAGAATATGTTCAACTCATTTTCCTCTCTCTTATATCATCAAGAGAGGACACCAATGGTAAAAAAAGTACTATTACAATCAGCCAAAACTAGAAGGGGTATCTCTTCATTAACATTATTCCCCTAAATAGGAACCCCCCAAAAAATAGAACCGAGTCAAAAAGGAAAACACCATTGGAAATAAACCTCTTACCCCAAAGACTTTACACCCTTTTAGGTAGAAGAGTACCCCAAGAACAAACATTGCTGGACTGAGACCATCTTAGAATGATTTGGACCTAGATAAGAAGAAATTATATACTACCAAAGACATAAAGCGGACGTGTAAAGAGAGGACTTTTAGAATAAAATAACTGATGAGAGGAGGACTGGAAGCTGAAAACACAAGAGGGTATCCGGTTAATTAAGTATGTCACAGTAAGCACATCATCTGACCAGTGTTTTAAAAAGCGTTCGAGGCTTACGCCTTGAGGCTTGCCTCAGGGTGAGGCTTAAGGAAAATACCTTGAGGCTTGACCAATAAGGCTTAAGATAAGACATTGAAACTGATGATGGTGATATTGGTTTCAATTAATACTGAAGTTATTGTGTTTAATGTATTAAGGCTTTTAAAACTCTTTGAGTCTAATCCACATTAATTTCCCTACTGGACATTGCAAAATTTTGAGTCAATGGTCTACAATGTAGTTCATGACTTCTTTGTAAAATTTTACTAAAATTCCAAATCCAGAATATGAATTGATGATTGAACATCATCTTAAATATGTAAATGAACAAAAAAGTAAATTAAAATTTAAACTATATATATATATATACTATAATCTTTCATTAAATTCTTAAATACTTTTTGTAATTTATCTTATATTTTATTTATTTGTTATAATGAGAGGGAATGAGGTTTTCTTAAGAGGCTTAAGCCTCATGCCTTGAGAGTTACACCTCATCCATCTTGAGGTCCTCAGGCCTTGCCTCACGTCTTCGCATTTTAAAACATTGCATTTGACAAAACATTTTTTATCCATTCCCCTTTGTAGAAGGAAACTGTGAAAAACCTTGAGCAAATGTCTATTCTTTTGTTCTGCTACTCTCCATTATGTTAGGGCGTGTAAGCATACTTGTTACTGAATAATGCCATGGTCATCAAAGTAAGTTCTACGTTTGCCCTTAATTTTTTTTCGTCTATGATCAGAACAAAATATCTTAACATTTTTATCAAATTGAGTCGGGACCATTTTGTGAAAATGATGTTGGGCACCTCATTTCAAGTTTTCAACAAATTCAATCAAATGATGCGATAGTAATCATTGAAAAATAAAATAAAATACCATTATCTAAACAAAGATGAAGCGGGAGAAGGTTCCCATACATCAAAATTTAAAATTTTAAACAAAAAAGAACTTTTATTGTTGGGAAACTAAGATGTCTAGTATATCTAGTTCATAAGTTTCACACTACAACCTTTGTAAACAGGCAAGAAAACATGATTTTGAAAGACTGAAATGACAGATGACCTAACCAACGATGCTATAGAAAAATTTGGTCCTTAAGATACTTCACTGGGTAGAATATTAACGACGACAAATGGTTCCTCATCAATTGGATTTGTTGGAAGAGTGAGGCTCTATAAGAGTTGAGGAGATCCAATTGTGGTTGCTGAAGTAAAGATAGGAGAAAAAGGAAACAATTGGCCGAGAGTGTTGCAGTTAAAGAGCAAACTCATGATTCTAAACAAAAGTAGAAGTTCAAAATTGAAAAAGAGAAGAAAAATAGGAGTAAGGGGGGAGAAAATCAAGAGTGCCAATCTCACGTCAAGCGAAGCCCTTGAATGGGTTCCGAGGTTGGCTATAATCCTATTAGAGTTCATATCCTCAAATTATTCTCCGAACAACACAGTGAAAGCGCTATTGATGAGGAAGATGAACCTTAGATAGTACTTTATTTTATAATAAACATCTACGCATATAAGGATTCTTCTGATCATGAGGTAACCTATTTGAGCAATTAGGCATTTGTGGATGCTAACTTTGAAGAACTCGACTAGAAGGCCCATCTGTTGTCCGAGACTGTAAGGGCGTAGCTCCAAGAGGTTTGTTATTTTACTCTTTTCTTCTAAGGAAAAGCCACTGGAAATATTTGAATATTTTTTGAGTGCTAAAATTTGTCCTGATATGGAAGAATCACCAGACGGATGAGACTAACCCTTAAGGGATGCAAAGATTTCTAGAGAGACATAATACATGAAGACGATGCCCTTAGTTCATTGGAATAAGAACTTTGAGAGGTGGGGTTCTTTTTTTTTAAAACTTTTCAAAATTCAAACTCACAAGTATTTGGAATCTTCTAACCCATGCACTCTCTCCTTGCTTGTACCCCTCTGATTCCCTCATGTACTCACCTGAGTCTCCAAATCCCTACTCTTGCTTGTACTCAGTTTGTCATCAAATAAGGTTAGATATAGGACTCCGAGACTAGACTCCACTTCACACCCGTCAAATAAAGCCCCTATTGAAAGTCATAGGACAAGGTGATCATCGCTTTAAAATGAAAGAAGGAAAGTGAATGATGGTGACTGTGTTTATCCTGTTATAGTGAACATGTTCTGAATCCTAGAAAGGGAACCCAAAGAGGCTTCTGCATGTAATCATGGAGCTATTGTCAAGGTTTGTAAAATAAACCTCTGATCCAGAAAAAAGATATCTTCCAAGGTCCATATCAGACCATACTAGAAATGAGAGAACTCCCCAGCCAACACTTTAATAGGTATCATCAGGCGATGAAAGGGTCAAATACAATATTCTTTGAAAATATCAAGATCCCATCCATGATGGGTGTTTATGCTTCTCAAGATGTGACCAGAATTGAAAAAGTCTCAAATTGATGCCCTCTCAATCCGCAAGACTCCTCTGAAGAATTTTGTAGTTAAATATCAGCTCAAGGCCCTCGGAGAGCAGCTCTGTGCCGTCTTCACAACCACTTTCAATGATAAGAACATGCAAGCTGAGGTGCCTAATCACAACCTCTTGCTATTCATTATGGGTCGGGACTCGGGTCAACGGAAATGTCTTATGAGCAATAGTGGATGGAGGTTCAGTAATTTACATCCTCCCAAAAAGGATGCTCTGTGAAATTAGCATTTGTCTGCATGGGTTGCAGGCAAGTAACCTAATCATCCAAGGATTTAACTAGGACATACAAAGGCCCTTGGGTACAGTGAAATTGAAAATCAAGTTCAGAGAAATTTAAGAAGTTGCTTGTATCTTGGTAATCGACATCAATACATCCTACAACACTTTATTAGGACATCATTGGATGCTTAATCACTTCATTATGCTATCTACTTACCACCAATGAATCAAATATTTGCTAGGTGGAACGTTAAAAGGATGTTTCTAATGATGATCCATTTATTGTAGAATCTTACTAAGTTGATGCTTAATTTTACATCAAAAGTACTTCTCAAAAGAGTATTGGGTAGGCATCCGAAACCTCAAAAGCTCAGGAAAACATAAGAGTATTCCAAAACCAACTTAAGGAATAGATACCAAAATCTCGACTGAAAGGAGCCTCAACCTTGGTTGATCCTATACAATCGCTCACAATTGAACATTTGGTCCCATTAAGAAAAATAAAATGAAACATGGTTGAGACATACAATAATTTTACCATCATAACCAAGTAAAAGGGAGATAAACCCACCAAAATGTTAAAGGCTTCACAGCCATAAGGTGAACTTCAGCCAGAAAACCTGCCTGATGCTCGAAAAGGCTGGGTTCAATCCTTAAGAAATAGAGCAAAATAAAAGCGACAATGTGCCTATTTTGAAGCAATTTCAGCTCCTTATTGGAAAACCTTGGTAGTCGGTGAATAAGCTGGTAAGGGCCCATGAGGCTTGGGATACCATAGCTCATCTTCCACCTTGTATGTTGGACGAAGAATCTTCCTCAAGAGAGGAAATTAAAATGGAAGGACCACCGTAGGAAACAAAATTTCAATCAATCCCTCCAAAAGTTGAAGCAGGGGAGAAGCGATGAACAAAGATCCACAAGAGATCAACCTTAGCAACGATCAAGATCCAAGGCCCACATTTGTCAATGCTTCTCTTTCCAAAATAATAAGTGAGGAGTATCTCCAATTTTTCAAGGAATATCAGGACATCTTTGGATGGAATTACACTGAGATGCTCGGCTTTGACCCCAACATTATTGTCCATTGCTTAGCACTCCAGAGCAATATTAAGCTTGTTAAATAGGCACCTAGGTGTGCCCACCTAGAGCTGAAATCTCAGATTAAGGTGGATGTTAAGAAACTCCTCAAAGTCAGATTCATAGAAAAAAGGTTCAAAAGCCCCCACTTGGCATGCTTATAATGTCCCCATATAGAAGAATATGGGTAAATTTGAGTGTGCGTCAAATTTTGGGATCTAAATGATTCCTTTCTAACGGATGATTTTCCCTTTCCCATCACTAAAATATGGTTGATGCTTTACAGCCTTTTCCTAGATGGACGAGTACTCATGGTACTACCAAACTAAGATGGCTTATCAAAATGATGAACTCACAGAATGTTGTACTCCAAAAGGAATATTGTGCTACAAAGTCATGTCATTCGGCATTAAGAACGTTGGTGCGGCTTACCAAACGACTATGACTATCATCTTTGGAGATACACCGCACGACTTGGTTGAATACTATATTGATGAACGGGTTGTCACGTCAAAATGTTGGAGGGACCATCAAACCAACCTCCAAAGAATATTTGATAAGTTGTGAAAATATCAATTGAATATGAACCCTCTCAAATGTGCATTTGGAGTTGTGTCAAGAAAATTTTAGTCCTTGTGGTTCAATATTGAGGAATCAAAATTGCTCCCACCAAAATAAATTCATTCTCATAGTTTAAAATTTTGGTACGTATCGACTGATATGGGCCAATACGTACCGTATTTGGAGCTACTCGATACACTAGTAAGCTGGAAAAAAACACCCTCGTATTGGGTGAATTAGGCTTATACAAACTAATATAGGTCCAATACATCTGATACGGGCCCGATAAAGAGGATTTTTCAGATAATTTTTTTTCTCCTTCCATTTACATTAAGATCCACAACACAGACTCGATACACAAAACTTATTTACTAAAAATGTTATTTAAATAAATGATTATAACCCCATTTTAATTCAATCAAAATTATATTGGGTCCAAATTTCTAAAGAATAAAAAGTTAACTTTCCAATTCAAGAACAAAATTCTCTTTTTAGCGCCTTTTAGGGATTATGTCAAATTTTCAACTTTCAAATGATAAGGTATTTCTCAAATATTAAAATTTCATATACAAACATTAACAAAACTCAAAAATTCAGCAAAAAAAGTGTCGTATTTTAGTCTTTAAAATATTTTCATCTATGGGGTCAAAAAGTCAACTAGCAATGTAAAATTCAACGTCAAACGACTTACATCCAAGCTTAGAATTCACTACAGTCTTATTTAACTTATTGAATGTAAAGTTTTAATATGTAGATTGTATTTCCTATACTTGGCTAAGTGACTATAGTTTGTATTTTCATACATGTCGCGACCTAAAATACCCCATAGGAGTTAGGGGACCTTTTGGCCCGTGACTTAACATATCAAACCATCATGTGAGAATACACAAGGAATACAAATAGCGGAAGCGGAAAATTTCGTAACTTTACAACTGTATTCCAAGTATTACACCACAAACAAAATAAAGAGCGAACATCCTCGCGCAACATATATACATTTCTTTCCCTTACATCACTTGTTCTAAAACCCAAACGTAGGGCCACGTGTTAAGACTTTCTCATCATCCTGGAAGACCCTAAGCAGAGATCCTCCTCAACCCTTGGTTCCAGAGTGCACATATCCAATTGTGTACCTGCTGACAATAACAAGTCGGCTGAGCATTGAAAAGCTCCGCGTATACCAACCACTAGATAACAATGTTATAACATTTCACATGATACACATATCGCGGTTCATCAAAAACACATGCATACTGTAATCAGAGTGCGAAATCCATAATCTATTTTCTTCCAAAACCTATGCATACTTTTCACAAACCATACTTTATCTTTGAGCTTACTTTAAAAACCATACTTTTAAACATCTTTTATTCATTGGAGACAGATGACTAGTACTTGTACCTGGTCTAAGTATACTAGTATCCTCTCATTGCTTTTCTACGTACTTTTATCTTACTTTGAAACAGATGACTCGTACCCGTGCCTGGTCTAAGTATATGAGCATCATTTCTTTTCTTACTTTTTTTTACATTGAAACAGATGCTAATACTCGTACTTGGTCTACATATACCAACATCATTTTATTCTTACATTTTCTTATTTACTTTGCGTATTGTTGAGATATGATTTGTTATGTAGGTGTGATACACTGGATCTCTCATTAAGGGTATATTTGTAATAGGCCTTCATGGTAGATATTTTTCGTCGCTTAAAAAATCACCTTACTATCAACACTTTAATTAATCTGAATCCTGCAAACACATGATAATGGTATAGGGATTGTGTCGGATATCGAATCCTCACTCGTGAACTATAGGGTTAGCACAATAAAGAAATCAAAAAGGAAGAAAAATTGCAAAAGATGATGGAAGGATGAGAATGATGAAATAGAATTTTTAAAACATTTTTTTTTTGTGTTTGAAAAATTATCTAGATCTAAATAAATTAAATAACATGAACTAGAATAATTAAAGGCATCGAAGCATGAAATAATAAACACAAAAAAAAGATTTATTAATTAAAACTAAAAGGTCACTTACAAACTTTAAACTAAAAATAATTATGAGTACATCCAGAATCAAAGAAAGCTTGACCTAAGCATAGTTACAAACCTCCAAGAAGAGAGAAAGAGATATTCGAGAGTCAGGGCTGCACCAGCGTGTGCAGAGATAAGGTGGGACGTCTAGATGGCATGGGATTGGGTGAGAAAAATCGTGGTTGATAGAGATGGGGTGAGAAGTGAAGTTATTTCCCTATGCGTAGGGATGAGAACGTGAGCCCTAGGCGTAGGATGTGAGAGAGAGAGGTGAGAAGAAAAGTTAGGGGGGAAGAAACCATCTATAAGGGAGAGAGAGGGGTGAGTATTTATAGAGGATGACTAAGGTTTTATAAAAATTAAGGTTAGAAAAGTGGGCTAGGGTTTTTAGAAAGAGATGGGTGGCTAGGATTATGGTTTGGTGATAGAGAAGAGATGGATAGTTAGGATTTTGTAGAAAAAAAGATTAGGGTTTAAGACGATGGGGAATTTAGGAAGAGCTATAGCTGGGAAAATATGGAAAGATATTGTAGGATTAGAGTTACTATGTGAGAGAGGGATAGTAGGGATTTAAAATGGATGGTTAGCATAGAAGAAGAATGGGTGACTAAGATTAATTAAAGAGGAATTTGGTTAGAGTTTTAAAATTACAAAATAAAAACAAACAAAAAGAAGCAAAAGGTCTTGAACCCTGGTCTCTAACATGATCTCCCCTGACCTTTGCTAATTAAGCTTGTTTCTTTCTTTGTCTTGTAGGGAATATTTATTAATTGAGTTCCTTTCTCTTGGAAATGTATTCTTTGGTTATTTGGCTTTCTTCAGCCACTAGCTCAGCCTATGCTTGACCCATCTCTACATGATGTAGCCTGTTGGCTCTTTAGCTTTTAATAATGGGACTTCGATGGTTGCTATTGGCTCCCTGGTTCCTGAATTTCTTCTAATTTGGGGTCCTGAAATATTAAAGCACGTAATGAGAGTTTTAAAAATAACCTTGTATCTAGTCTTTCAAAAACATGTCAAATTCATGCAAATATATCATTTTTACCAGAAATATGTGTGTTATGCAATGGAGAGAACCCTTACGCAAAAAAGTTTGTAAGAACGCAAGTTTTGCGTAAAAGAGTGCGTAATACTTCAAAATATGTTAGTGAAAAAGAACACTTTTAAGCAAATATCAGGCCTATTAGGATTATTATAATATCAAAGGATTAGAGATTAGATAGAAATCTCTTTAATCACGTTTTCTCCCCAAACACGTCTTCTTCCTCTCCCTCTCTTTTTCTCCATCTTCTCTTCTAGGTTTCATCTTCAAGTTGGTATCAAAGCAGGAAAAAAGACCTGCATTTCTTCTCCTTTTTATGGAGTATTCATGAACAATGTTTCGTGAATTGTGCGTGAACAGTGCTCGTAAGCTAATTTTTATAGCCATGGAAGATGAGTATGTCGCATGATACCTTGGCATTAATCGAATTTTATGGTGAGTTTTTGGAATTTTTTGGCATCCGTAACTTTGTTCTCTAGAACGTTTTTGAGAAATTCAAAAACAGGACATATTTAGTTTAACTGATTGGTGCGAAGCTTTTGGGTGTTCTTGAAACTCCAAGATAGTTGTATTTGGGTTGAAATTTCTCTCTAATAGAAGTGATCTCAATCATTTTGGAATAAATTTAAAGTTTTTTTGAACACTTTAGTGTCCACGACTTCACGTGGGGATATCCTGAGTGTGGCTGTAGGCCATCTTTTGCTTCTGATTTCAATCCTATTTGCATAGTTTGGGATAAATAATGGTTGACTGCCATAATGAAATGTAACTTTGGTATATTCTAGTGTAACAAAGGTTTTCTCTTTGGAATTTGAGGTGTTTTGTAGTTGTTTACTCTGTGGTTAGGGCTGTTTTATGCAAAAGAATTTTTTTTCCCTCTTTCTAGTAATTTGTTTGGAATATAGAGGTGCTAACAATGGCCAATGATGGTTTTTACATAAGGGGTATTTGATGCGACTTCAAAGGTTCCAAGTAATCCGATCATTACACCCGTCACCAATAGCTATGGTGATAATCCTGGTGCGCTAATCACAACCATTAAGTTAGATGACACCAACTTCCTTGAGTGGTCTCAGTCTGCTAAGATGTACATTGGCGAGAGAGGGAAGTTAGGGTACTTGACCGGCCGTGTGAAAGAACCGGCTACTGAGGCCGAAACATATGACAAGTGGGACCAAGAGAACCTTATGGTTATGTCATGGCTGCTGAATTCCATGCAACCATCGGTTAGTAGAGGTTTCTTGTTTCTTCGGATATCGAAAGAGATCTGGGATAAGGCGACTTGAACCTATTCCCAATGACAAAACATTGTCAGGGTGTACTAGTTGAGGTAAGATATCGCTACTCTTCGTCAGGAGGAGAAGAGTCTATCTATTTACTGTTCCACTCTTCAAGGTCTTTGGGAAGAATTAGACCACTTTCGGGTCATCCAATGGGACACTGATAAAGACAGAGATCGGCACAATAAACAAGTGGAACAAAATAAATTTTTTGACTTCTTGGCGGGTTTGAATCCAGACATTTAAGTCACCCGAGTTTAGATTTTAGGGAAGTATGAGCTTTCTTCCTTGGACAAAGTTTATTCACTAATCCAAGGTGAGGATTGTAGGAAAAAGGTGATGATACCTACTCCGACCAATGATCATCTCGCCCTTGCCACACCTTCTAGTGCTCCACGCGGTAGGAAATACTCTCTTCAGAAGAATAGGTCTCCTGATGACAAAGATAAGTTGAAGTATGAGCATTGTGAGAAGACTAGACACACCTGAAAAACTTATTGGGATCTTATTGGCCTGCCCTCCAAGTTTTCCTATCCCGGATAGCAAATGGGCACCCCTAGAGGCAACATTGCAACCTTCATGCCTCCTAACTTGGGTAACCCAATTGCATCAATATCTCCCGCCGGACCATTTTACTTTGAGAGCTTCTCTAATAAGGATATTGATCGTCTCTGCCGCTTCTTGATTCAAATGGAAGGTTATTCTAGCTCCACTTCCTTTGTTCAGTCAGGTACTCATGCATCTGCTAATTTCGTTTCTCATTCCCAGTCCAGCCCGACCTCGATTATTGATTCAGGTGTGTCAGATCATATGACTAGCTATATACTATGTTTTCTTCATATAGTCTCCTGTCTATGAGAGATAAAGTTAGAGTTGCTGATGGATCCCTTTCCACCATCTCTAGAAAGGAGGACATCAAACTGACTGATGCCCTAGCTCTGTCATCTGTTCTTCATGTTCCTAATTTATCTACAAATTTATTATCAATTAGCAGTTTGACCAAAAGTCTTCACTGTTGTGTGACCTCTTTTCCCACTCATTGTGTGTTTCAGGACTTGGTGACGAGGAAAACAATTGGAAATGATCGTGAGATAGATGACCTCTACCTCCTGGACGTGGCTGACTCTCCTTCAGCATTACAGATTAGTAGTAGTCCTAATAGTAGCAATAACGATGCTCAACTCAGATTTTGGCACAACCGTCTCAGTCATTTGTCTTTTAAATCCTAAAAATTGGTCTTTTTGGACCTGCTTAAATTTGTTCTTGATTATAGTCTACAGTGTGAAGGTGAACTCTCAAAACATTGTAGATCTACTTTCTCTCCAAGTATGAATAAAAGTGTCTCATTTTCAGCTGATTCATTCTGATGTTTGGGGTCCTGCCCCTACTTTGTCTGTGCATGGTTATTGATATTTTATTTTTTTATTAATGACTTCTCTCGTTATACCTGAATTTACTTGATGAAGTCCCGGGCCTCATCAAGAAGTTTCACAAGATGGTTTTGACTCAATTTGAGAAGCAGATTAAACTTTTCTGCTCCGATAATGCTAAGGAATACCTTGAGGGTGATTTAAGGCAATATATGGCAGAGCACGGTATGATCCATCAAAGCACATGCCCTTATACCCCTCAACAAAATGGGGATAGCCGAGCTTAAGAACCGTCATATTTTAGAAGTGATTAGAAGCTTACTGACCGGAATGAATGTTCTGAAGAAGTTTTGGGCCGAAGCAGTGCACACCTCCGCATATTTGATTAATTGCTTGGCATCTCGGGTTCCACAGTTGAAGTCCTCTTATCAATTACTCTATCCAGACCAGCCTCTATATATTGTTCCCCCTCGTGTCTTTGGTTATGTCTGCTTCATTCATATTTTGGGTCCTAATCGAACCAAATGAGATCCAAAATCCATTCGCGGTGTCCTCTTGGGGTATTCCTTTGCACAAAAGGGATATCGGTGTTTTGATCCCGTGTCTGGGAAATGGTTCGTTACCATGGACGTCACCTTTTTTGAGAGTATCCTATTTTTTCCTCGTTCTTCTACTTCTCTTCATGGGGAGCATAGTGAATTATTGGAAGAGAGTCTGTCTTCAATTCCACTTCCGGCATCGGTCCCTGATGTTATTCATTATGTTCTTATTGAGACTACTACTAAGAAAGACCTACAAGTTTAAACCAGATGGAAAAGGAGGGGACCAATGTGTTACGACCATCTCTCAACTCTGACTCCTCCGAACCAGGTAACATTGCTCCACTGTCCTTTATGATTCATGTTTCTGTTCCTGATATTGATAATGATACCTCTCCCATTACCATATGCAAAGGGAAGCGTCAGTGTACGATTCATCCTATCTCTAATTTTATCTCTTATACATCTCTGTCATCCTCCTATTTGGCTTTCTTGTCCTCTGTTTCTTCTGTGTCTTTACCTTCAAGGTTTTAGGAGGCTGTCTCCGATCCTAAGTGGCGCAATGTGATGATGGAAGAATTGAGAACTCTAGTCAAGAATGGTACCTGGGAAATGGTTGAGTTACCCAAAGGAAAGAGAACTGTAGACTGCCAATGAGTTTTCACCGTGAAACATAAGGCAGATGGATCCATTGAAAAGACTGATAGCTAAGGGGTATACTCAAACATATGGGATAAACTATACGGAAACATTTGCACCGGTTGCTAAAATGAACTCTATACGAGTTCTCTTGTCTTTAGCTGCAAACCACCCATGGCCCCTACATCAATTAGATTTGAAAAATGCATTCCACCCATGGCCCCTCCAAGGTAAGACTGATAGCTAAGGGGTATACTCAAACATACGGGATAGACTATACGGAAACATTTGCACCGGTTGCTAAAATGAACTCTACGAGTTCTCTTGTCTTTAGCTACAAACCACCCATGGCCCCTACATCAATTAGATGTGAAAAATTCATTCCTCCATGGAGATCTATGAGAAGAAGTGTATATATCTCCTCTTCCAGGATTCAAACTTCCTAATAGTGAAGGAAGAGTTTGCAGGTTAAAGAAATCTATCTATGGCCTAAAATAGTCCCCCCAACCTTGGTTTGAAAGGTTTAGTCGAGCCGTAAAGAGGATGGATTACTCACAGGGCCATGCTGATCACACTCTCTTTGTCAGGAGAAAAGGACAGTTAATTACAGTTTTGATTGTCTACGTTGACGATATTGTGGTGACTGGAAATGACTCGTCTGAGATCCAACACCTGAAGAAATTCCTAGCAACGGAATTTGAGATCAAGGGTTTGGGCAACTTGAAGTACTTTCTGGGTATTGAGGTAACCTGATCAAAGAAGGGCATCTTCATATTGCAGCGGAAGTATACCTTAGACTTACTTAAGGATACTGGAAAATTGAGTTCTCGGCCAGCAAACAATCCTATTGAACAAAATCATAAGTTGAGCTCCAGTAAAGGCCCATTACTAGAAGATAAAGAGATCTACCAAAGACTGGTAGGTTATCTTATTTATCTTTCTCTCACTAGACCTGACATCGTATATGCAGTCAGTGTAGTCAGTCAATTCATAAATGAACCTCGGATTGCTCACTATGAGGTAGTGAAGAGAATTTTGAGGTATTTAAAGGCTACTCCAAGGAAGGGCCTTCTATTTGCTAACCATGGTCATATTCAACTAGAAGCCTATACCGATGCTGATTGGGTTGGAAGTATAGATGATAGGAGGTCTACCACAAGGTATTGTACTTTCTTTGGTGGTAATCTCATCACTTGGAGAAGCAAGAAGCAAAGTGTGGTGGCTAAGTCAAGTGCTGAAACCGAATATAGGGCAATGGCTCATGGGGTAGCAGAATTATTATGGCTGAAGATTTTACTACAAGATCTGGGAATGGAGGTGGATGTTACTATGAAGTTGTTCTGTGATAACAAGGTGGCCATCAATATTGTCCAGAATCTCATTCATCATGATCAAACTAAGTATATTGAAATTGACTCAATTTATCAGAGAATAAATTGCTTCAGGAAACCTTTGCTTGTTGTTTGTTACAACTAGCTGATATACTAACAAAATGAGTTACTAAAGCTAGCTT
Source organism: Tetracentron sinense (assembly GCA_015143295.1). NCBI lineage: Eukaryota > Viridiplantae > Streptophyta > Magnoliopsida > Trochodendrales > Trochodendraceae > Tetracentron > Tetracentron sinense. The sequence continues at coordinate 20,320,582 of CM026574.1, forward strand.
AGAAGGTATTTTTAACGAGCTGGGCATGTTGAATATCTATGGTCAGCTTGAGGGGGAGTGTTGAGATATGATTAGTTATGTAGGTGTGATACACTGGATCTCTCATTAAGGGTATATTTGTAATAGGCCTATTAGGGTTATTGTAATATAACTGGATTAGAGATTAGAGAGAACTCTCTAATCACGTTTTCTCTCCAAACATGTCTTCTTCCTCTCTCTCTCTCTTTCTCTTCTACGTTTCATCTTCAAGTCGTATAAAACATCGAGTCTTTTTTTACAAAACATTGCATTCTTTCTTTACAAAACATCAAGTCACATAAACTTTGATCAAAATCATGCTTAGCAATAAAATGTCTTTTTCATTTCACTTAATCATGCAAACGTTGTGTATATAGCATGGTTTCAAAAATCGCCGAAACCATTATGTAACGTCCATTACATAAAGGTTTCGGTGGCCTCCGATACCCGATACCGTACTTTTACCCGTTTATCCTAAAACAAAACCGTAACGCCCGATACATAAAGGTTTCGGTCGTAGGACTGGGTTTCGAAAATCCCTAAACTCATTCTAAAATCTCATCTTTGCTTTCTCTATTCTCTACCTATTCTTAGTATCTTTTTTTTCCTCAAATCCTTTTGTTTTTTGTTGATTAACAACTTGATTTGGTGTTTAATTCATAGATTTGAAGAAATCCAAGACAGGTTCTTTATTTCGGGTATGTTTCAACCCTCGACCCATCTAATTCCCTTATTCTAAATTTTGAGCTTCATATTGGCTTTAAAAGTATCTTGTTACTCATTTATTATATGTTTTTTTATTTTTCCCTATTTATTGGAAGTTTTTGGATTTTTTAAAGCAAAAAATAAAAAAAATAAGTAAATGCCGAAACCATTACGTAACGGGCGTAAATGTTTCGGCCGTGTTCGTTACGGTGTCTGAAACCGTTTTTTTAAACCTTGGTACATAGGCAATTGTGAGTGAACATGGTACAATGGAAACAAGTAACACATGACACATGCTTTTCTATCTTCTTTCAAAATGATAACACATATCACACATGGCACATGTTTTTCTTTTCTTTTAAAAACGATCACATAAGCACATACATAGGATAACATACTTGAGTTCATCAAACCTCATTCTTTTCATCTTATTTTCCAATTACATACACATACTTAGTTTAAAATCCCAATTTCAACAAAATCCATAACCCTCATCCTTTGTCGTAGTTAAAAACCCCACTTTTCCTTCAAAACATATTTATTTCCCATTTGCTCTGCATAGATGAATTACAACAAGGATAGCTAGAAGTATTTATCTTCCAAGACCGAATTCTCTTAGGTCTAGCACTTTAGAAACGCTGAGGAATCGATATCCAAGTTTGAGGAGCAAGATCCTAGCTCCTCCTTTGATCACAAACCCAACCCAAGAAGAACCCAAGCCTTCTCCTCTTCATCCTTTATCTTTCTCTTTTTTCTCTCTCTTTCTCTCCTTAGAGTTTGGTAAACCCATACACACAAAATGTGGGTTTATATAAAGGTTTGGGGTGAGCCAAAACCCCATTACACCCCTCAAAATATCCTAGAAGGTCGGCTAGGCAAAAATGCTCATGACCGGGGCTGAGGAGCGGTCGACCGGTCCAAAACCCTCTCTCTGCCCAAAAACCCCTAGCATTTTAGTGTGAGGAGGGGTCGACCGGTGGTCATGACTAGTCAACCGGTTGCCTAGCGGTCGACCGGTTGGCCCCAATCTTGCCTGTTTTGGCCTTTTTCCCTCATTTTGACACTTGATTGTTTCCCCCTTTTGTTCCTTCACACTTTTACACCCACAATAAGGTCCTTAGACTCTTAAACCCATACCATGACACATGCTATCATAGGCTTTTAGGCCTTTACAAGATCGGTGCCCATGGCACTATTCACAGTGTCATGCACCAGAGTTCTGGGGTTCTACAATACATGTTTATCAGCATGCATGCCTTTTTCAACTTCTGAAATTCTTAACTCTCAAATGTATGGTATCCAAGTTTTATGCAAGGTATCCAAGTTTTTCCTTGCGTATCCAAGCATTTCTTAGCAAATCCTGATTTTTTCCACCGTATCTATCCGATACGATCAAATACGCTAATACATATCTTGTTCTAGACTTACCGATACGGCAGCCTATACCGATATTTTGAACCATGGTCATTCTCGATACACCTCCACCCAAGAATTTACACAAGTTAAAAGGAATCCAGAGTTGTCTCACATACACTCGAAGATTTATCTGCAAGTTTGACCAAAAAGGTGTTATCCATTCTTGTGGCTAATGAAGAAAGGAGTGTTGCTTGAATGGGATCAGGCCTGCCAAAATATGTTTTGAAAGCAATAAGACCTATCTCACAAAACCTTTGGTTATCATGAACCCTATTAAAGGGGTTACTCATCCTCTATCTGCACAATAGGGGATCGTTGGGTGCTCTATTCGCTCACCATAACAAGCAAGAGAAGTAAAATACCCTATATTACTTGAGCCTTTGTTTGTTTGGAGGGAAAATGTTGTGCAAACAAAAATTCATTGGAAATAATTTCTCATTTTTTTAAGGAAAATTTTGCACATACATAAAGTAAAATCGAGAATTATTTGTAGTAGAAAGCTCATTTTACAGCATTCCATACCAAAAAGTAACTTTTCTCCTAAAAATAATTTAGTGCACCAATTTTCTCTCCAAACAAATGCAGTCTGAGCTAAGCACTCGTCGGAGCTGAATGCAAGTATTCTGCGATAGAGAAAGTTTGCTTGAACCTCTTATTCGACTTATAGATTTCAGGCATTAATTGTTTGAGAAATTAGTGCGATTAATCTTTAAAGGCAATTCACTAAATTACATACTACTCTTTTAGGCATGAAAGAAAATTGGGCAGTTCGGTTGTCAGAATTCAAAATCGAATACATGCCTCAAAAAGCCATAAAAGGACTTGCTCATGTCGGCTTCCTTGCGCCACATCCCGTAACTGCTAACTCGTCACTGATCTCCTTGATGAAGAGGGCTAGTAGGTTGCAATCAAATGAGGGTGGAAAATGTACTTAGACGGGGCATCAAAAAGTCCTGATGGAGCAAAACACCTTAACTCGAGGAAGAATAGATCACATATAGGCATTTTATTTGTTACATCAAATATCACCATACTTATTCCTTTGCATTAATTGAAGGATGTTCAAATGAGTTTGAATATGAACCCCTAATAACAGGCCTTGATTTGGCCATCTTACCATCTATGGTGAATTAGAGCTTGTGGATAAATAAATTCGAGGCGAATACATTGCGAGGAGAATCAATCTATTCCCATATCATCAAAGGGAAGATCGGCTCCTCACACAGTTCTCCAGAGTCAGTGTCTTATACATTTGCCGAGGACTCAATGCCCAAAAAGGCTCCTTAGCCTTTGAGCGGTTAGGGTCCGCCCCCTGGTATCTCAGGGTTGGGACCATAGAATCTGGTCTAAAGACAACAAGGGTCAATTCTCAGTGCGATCTCTCACACAGTCACTCGGGTCAGTCCAACCCGATCCATTTCCTCATAGAGTTGTGTGGAATCCAGGCATTCAAACTAAAGTATCATTTTTTCTCTGGACTGCATTTTTGAATAAAATTCTCACCTGTGATCACCTAAAGAATAGAGGGTGGAGGATGACTAATAGATGCTTTATGTGCCTCCAAGAGGAAGAGTCAATAGACCACCTACTCTTGCATTGTTCCTTCGCTCGTGAGATTTGGGGTTTCTCTCTCTCCCGAGTGGGCATAGATTGGGTCTTCCCCTCTTCCTTTCACAACTTCTTATCTGGCTGGTATTTGGTTTGGGGGGATAGCTCAAGGATGACTATTTGGTCCGTCTTACCGGGTGACATAGCTTGGTCGATTTAGAAAGAGAAGAACAAAAGAGTTTTTGAGGACTCCTTATGTGTTCCTAGTCACGTCTGCTCCCAGATCCGATTGTTGGTATTGGATTGGTGCTCATCTGGCCCCGGGGGAGGGGACCTGGGTCCCTTACTAGACTGAGGGTCTGTCTGGGCCTAGATTGGGGCCATTTTATCACAGAGTTCCTCAGGACCTGATTGTTTCCCCTTTGCTCTTTCTCTTTTTCTTTTTTCCTGTTGCGGGTTCATGATCTTGTGAACTCCTTTGTATATATTCTCCTGTATCTCTTTCCTTTTTTCCTTTTATATATATATATATGCTTGTTTACCGATCAAAAAAAAAAGGCTCCTTAGCCATCTTGGCTACATCACTCACTCCCTTCAAACAAAACATTATCCATTAATGTTAGAGAACAAGAGGGTACTCAAGCCTCTCCTGGAAATTGCTCTTTCTAAATCAGGATGCTATATAACATTCAAAGACAAACACTAGCAACAAGTTTTCATAGAGTATCTCCAACACAGTTAGTTGCTTAGTGATCGTGTTAAACATGCCAGAGAACACCAACATGCTATAAAATTTGTGACGTGGAGAGATACGTTGTATAAAGGATTCTAGATGGCATCTTGATGAGAAGCTTTGTTGGGAACATGGTTTAAAATATCGATACGAATCGACCGATACGGGCCGATATGTATCCTATTTGGAGCTACCCAATACACTGGTACGCTGGAAAAAAAAATTCACTGTATTGGACCGATACACTCGATACGATGATTTTTCAGTTAATTTTTTTTCTCTTTCCATTTACACTAGGATCCACAATACAAACCTGATACACACAACTTATTTACATAATATATTATTTAAGTAAATGATTTTAACTTGATTTTACTTTCATTTACTTTAGATATTAATATGTAAATAAGGTTATCTCCCTGGTTATAATGCTCCAGCCCAGCCCTACTTATCAGGAGCCACTGATTATGATGCCCCAACCCAACCCTACTTATCAGGAGTCACTGGTTATGATGCTCAGTCTCAGTCTTCGACTAATAGCTATGGACAGATCACGACTCAGCAACAGGCATATGTACAAATGTACCTGGACATGTACCCGCACGATGATGACTTGGACACAGTGGTGTCATCATGTCTGGACCACTTATAATGTATCACTTTACTCAATTCCTGATCCCAAAATGATAGAGTATGAGTTGGCACAAAGCTCAATGTGGTATTGAGCTTCTATCATATATGTAATTTGATTTATGAATACAAGGGTCTATGTATTTTCATATTTTTGATTTATGAATGCAAGTGAGCTTCTATCACTTGGTTAAGTAATTATGGTTTGTATTTTCATACATATTTATCAGCTCGCACACCTTTTTTAACTTATAAATTTGTTAACTCTCATATGTATGATTATAAATGTAGTTGGATGCTTTCATTTAGTTTATTTTTAGCTTATATTTGCATTAAAAGAAACTTTATGCAAGGTATCCAAGTTTTTCCTTATATATCCAAGCTTTTTTTAGCGTATCCTGAATTTTTCCGCCGTATCCAACCGATACGGTACCAATACGCCGATACGTATCCTATTTTGAACTTACCGATACGGCGACCGATACCGATATTTTGAACCATGGTTGGGAATGAAATTATTAAACTAATAAAAGATAGCCATGCCAAAGTCTGTAGTGCTCATCAACGGGGCCAAAGCTCCAAGTGAAATTGAAGAGACTCGGCTACTATTAGCCTATACAATGATCTCAGATTCCCTCAATTATTAGAAAAGTTATAGTGTGTTAGTCTATGCAGATTTCATACACGAGGCTTTCGAACCTCTTCACATGACAACATGTTTATGGTCGTTTGTTGCATGGGGAATGGACATCATAGGAATCTTCATCTCCGTCGGTATCAATATATTCTAGTAGCGACAATATTTTTTCTAAATATACCGAAGTCGTTCCTCTTAAAGAAATTAAACACGAACCAATATCATATATCGATTTAGAGTCCTTGACAACAACATCTCGGATATAGGTAAACTATTTCCTTAAGTTCTCCGATACAAAAGTTGTATGCCATCTGGTATCAGAGAAAATTATTTCACACGATACTATGTTGCTACAATTACAAATGGACTCGCTGAAGACTTTATTAAGACTATGCAAAGTATTAAAGAAAATGTTGGATAAATGTAAATGGGAAAGGTGCGAACGACTCCCAAAGCAGTTTGAGCATACAAAATTGCATACAAGACTCTAACCTAGAGTACACCATATACTCTGATCTTCGGTAAGGAGGTAGCTCTCTCATTAGAAATCGAAATACCCCTCCACATAGGTGGAAATCCAATAGTCTATCATAAATGAGGATGCAACTAAAGTTTGTCTTGTATAGCTAAAAAATCTTGATGAACAATGGCTTCAAGCTCAAGAAAGTTCGGAAATGTACCAGCAAAGTCTAATCAATGCCTTCAACAAATGAATCAAACTTTGGTCTTTCAAGAATGGGGACTTAATTTTAAATGGTCAGAACCCCGATTGTTATCATTGGACGAATGAAAAGGAAACTGGAACCAAAATGGGAAAGGCCCTATATTTTTTAGAAGGTATATACTCAAATGGGACATACTTGCTATTGCTGATCACAATGGATGGAGAATGGATTATATCTCCAACGGTGACCACGGAAGTCGACTTAATTCAGTCAACTTCAGCGGAATTGAGTTGGTTTTTGACACCATGGTCCAACCAATGCAAGGTTCCTAAAGGAAGGCTATCCATAAGACACCTAAAAAAGAAGAAATTTTACTCCTGAGTATGAGATACAAGCCTAAATTGTCTAATGTTCCTTAATATGAGCTTAAATTGTTCAGACATTCCTAAGCATCAATTAAATTGCACACTAACAAAATCCCATCAATTCTCTCTTAGACATGAGCTTAAACTATATATCATTTTTGGAATATGAACTCAAACTGTCCACATACTTCTAAATATTGAATAAAACTATTCACCCACTCTTTGGCGAGTATAAATCACCTATCATGAATATGTTTGGCTTTATATATCTCGTTCAAGTTGCATAGGCAACCTGAGATATTATCTTGGGTTCGATCATCTCCAAGCAAAAAGATAAATCAAAAGGCTGATGGATATGAACTAAAATTATCCATCAACTTGTGAAAATCTTGAGTATGAGTACAAACTATTCAATGAAGATAAAGACTCCCAAATATCAATTAAATTCCTTTAACAAATACAATGCTCTTGAACACGAGCCCAAACTACTCAAAAACTCCTAAATATGAGTATAATTATTTAATTTCTCCTATACTTAATTTCTCCTAAACATGAGTTTAAACTATCTAAATAGGTGTAAAACATCAACCTCACTAGTAGCCCTGAGATACAGTTTAGAGCATGGATGGAGATGTTAACTTCGTCACATGCCATGTGGAAAGTGTTGCACTCATAACACCAAGGACTTAAGAGTCTATGGAGAACTGTGTCTCTTTTGTGGTCACAACATGCCTAGGCAGCCGCATTAGATTCTGATCACATGAAGTTCATGTATAAAATGAACATAACATTGTGAACCCACTAGGGGCACAATATTTGGTTGATGGTGGAATATCCCATTAACTTCATGGCGTTGTCCCAACATACATGAAGAGATGAAAGGAGTCTTCCCAAAGTATAGTCTGGCTTGTTCCCCTCAACGAATGAACCCTGGACCTACTTTAGAAAATATTTGGGGATGATGGCCAATCCTTTCATCATGCCTATGGCATGGTTACATGATGTAGGACAAAGGAAGAATAATACTGGATTTTAATAAAAGGGAATGACAGAATTAATGGAAGTGAAATAAGGGAAAAGAAAAAAGCAAAGGAGAGTCTCACCACTTATATGGATAACCTAGGATTGTAATCTCACCAACTTAGGTGTCCAAGGATGGTGTCACACCACCAATGTAAGGAGTCACACCTTACTAAAGAAGAACTTTTCATTCACTTCAATTCTGAATTCCTTAAATTTCCATAGGGTTCTCTATTTATAGGCATTTATATAACCTTCTACATAAATGCTAAGACATTAAATGACTTATATTTTGTAGGATTATCTAAGACTCTTTTACTTTCGAGATAAGATTCTTGGGCTTTCTAGATAAGACCCTTGGACTTTTAGATTCTTAGACTTTTTAGAATATCTTTCTTTAAATAAGCAAAAATCATTCTGTTATAGTTCATTAATTCATTAGTGGACTTACTTGTGGGCCTCATGGTCAACCATGGGCTTTTTTGGGCCTACGGTAATATACTCTACAGCTCATGGGCTTAACTTCATCAATTGGGCCCATATTGTATTCATTACCTTTCTTTCTCTTGCTGTAAACTTTAAGGGGCTAATTCCCATCAATTCCCCCCTATCTTGAAAAAATTCAGCTTTGTCGAGGTAGAAGATTGGTACATCTCGTAAAGATCACGGGTTAATCGTTTGGAAGTCCATCGCCATAATCCATGTGCTTTCTGAAAGCGGTATACCTCTCCACTTTATTAGGAAATTTTGGCACCCACTATGTCGAGTCAAGACAATTTGATCCTCAAGAACATATTGAATCTCTTTTTAAGTCTATTTTTGTACGGGAGTTAATTGGATGGCTAACTCTCCACCTTCAACATGATGGTGGCCAAAGTGGATGGTCAAATTTTCCACATTTAAGATAGGGCTGATACGCAAATCTAGAGAAAGATCTAACAAATAAGCATTCTCATCCAACCGCTTCAATACTTGGAATGGTCCTGCCTTCTTAAAATCAAGTTTTTGATAGGTGCTTGAATAAAATATCTTTGGTCGGAGGTGAACCATAACAAAATCGCCCTCTTTGAATTGAGCAAACCTTCTACTCATATTTGCATCCCCTTTATAGCTTTCATTACTAACTGTAATCCTCTTTCTTACCTCTTCATGTATTTCCTGAATATATTGAGCTAAAGAATCTTCATCTTCACTAATTCGAGAAGTAATAGGTAAGGGCACAAGATCTACAGGCTGTCTAGGCTTCTAACCATAGGAAATTTCGAAGGGAGAATGGCCCGTTGTGTGATTGATGCAACTATTAAAGACAAACTCTGCATGTGGTAAGATATTGTTCCAATTTGCTACATGGTCACCTACTAAGGCTTCTAACCATAGGAAATTTCGAAGGGAGAATGGCCCGTTGTGTGATTGATGCAACTATTAAAGACAAACTCTGCATGTGGTAAGATATTGTTCCAATTTGCTACATGGTCACCTACTAAGCATCGCAATAAATCCCCAACGCTACGGCTAACGACTTTTGTTTGACCGTTAGTTTGGGGGTAGAATGCACTTGAATATGCCAGTCGCGTAAGAAGCTTCAGAAGCCTTCTTACAAGGTATAAAGTGAGTCATCTAGATAAACCAATCAACTACCATATAGATAGAATCAAATCCTCTTTGCCTTCTTGGTAGGCTAAGTACAAAAGCCATGCTTATATCTTCCCATTGTCGTGTCGAAATTGGTAGAGGAATATACAAACCTGTATCTTTCTTTGATCATTTTCCTAATTGGCAAGCCTGACATTGTTTGATGACTTTCCACACATCCCTCTTCAAACTAGGCAAAAGAATCGATCCTCAGCCAATGCAATGGTCTTGTCATGGCCAAAGTGCCCACCCAAACCTCTTCCATGTAACTCCCATATCACATGATTTCGTAAGCAAGTTCGTGGTAAACATAGACAAGTCCTGTAGAACAAGTATCCTTCTAAAATCCAAAGATCAACGTGTTAGTTACTTGAACCGTTATGGAGAATAGTGTAGATAGTGCCAAAGTCTGTATCATTAGCATAGCAATACTTCAGCTCCTCAAATCAAATGTTGAAACTCATTGACATCATCACCTTCAGTAATTTGGTTCATAATCCCATGATGCCTTTGTAGAATGGTCATTATTTCATCCAGTCAAGTATTGAGCTTATCTATTGCTTCTTGTTGCGTCTCTTAGATGGCAAACAACTCCCCTAACTGAGTTGGAGTTGCTCTAAGACCTCCTAAATGATTTCTGTAGCTCATGGTAACGTAGTTCTCATGGTAGCGTAGTTCTGAGAAAAATCAAGTTTATTGGCGAGTCAGTTCAAAAATCAATCGAGTCAACTCAGCCAAGTTTGAGTCGACTTGCGGAGTTTTAAAACACTGGTGTAGAGGCATTCTTTTAGATCTTTTGTGTTAAAGAACACTCACTTTTGCATATCATATAGCCATACAGGTAATGTCAGTGTATTGGTTCTTTTGGGATTCTACATACATAAGGTCCTGCTGAATGTGTTTTAAGGAGTTTTGAGAAACATTTCTACACCAACCTAATTCAAACCCAAAAAAATTGTTGTGCGCAAAAATTAAGAAGTAGGGATTGAAATTTCTGAAATAAACTTGGGGAACTCTATATTGTCCATTAATGGTTGCTTAACCTGCTTAGCCAATTCATTTGATTATATGTCCCGATAATAAATGCTGTTAAGTTTGAAAGATGAATCAAAGTACTAATAAATAATAACAACAACTGCTTGCTCACGTGACTTTGGTTTAATTCTATAAATGGAACATCATTTATAATATTGAACTTGAAATCATTCAAACAAGTAACTTTATCATCCTTTTGTCTCTTGTAAAGTATGCAGGAGCTGCTTGAAAGGCATAATTTGCACTCGGATAACATCGGAAAACTGGTCCATTCATCTCTTGAGCTGCAGGTAAGATGTCTTGTCTTTTCCTAGCTTCTTCTAACTATGGGTTCGGCCTCAGTAGAAGCATGCATGGGCTTTTAACGGCTGCATAGTCACATAGAAATGGATTTAACAGTCTCCAAACCTGTTTGAACTAAACACGTTTACAGTATCACGATAGTCATACTTTTTTATGAATTGATTTGGTTGGTATGATGTCCGATGCACTAGTCATATCCTGCTTTTTGTAAGTGTAATGGCCTCCTGAGCATGTTGATGGATATAAGTCCGATTGTGCACTTAGTCAAACCATGGGATTATGGACCTTTCGGAATTTCTGTTGAGTTGTAGGATTATCATTATCATTGACTAAGCAGTAGAAAGAAAAAATAATGTTAAGTTGTAGGATTACAATTATGTCTATGAAGAAAAATATGAGAAGATAGGACTTTTAAGCCATATCCAACCATAAGAGGTGACGCACAAAAGCAAGGCACATAGATAGTTGAGACCCTCCCCAATCCCCCTTCCTTTTGTTATGCAAACAGATAATGAATTTTTATTACTGTTGTTAATATGGTTTAGTAAATAAATATTTATGATAATTTGGTAGTACATTATAGGAACTTTGGTTATAGTCTATATAAAAACAATACTAAATTTACCATCTGACACCTGCCCATTGGCCTAGTGACAGTGTGTGTATTCCCATGAGTTGGTGTGGTGGTTGAAAATCTCACCATTTGACCAGCTAACAGATACTAACTTATAACCTATTAAACTAGATAAATTATGCCTACACCAAAAAAATAAGATAAAATAGAATAATTGAAGACTAAGTGTACCACATGTTAGTAATTCATGTATAAATAAGAAACTGAACTTGGACTGGTCATTGAGGAAACTAGCCTAAGAAATAAATTGCGAAGGCAATATTAACCCAAAGCATGCAATAGTTAGCCATATATAAACTTCACATACCAGCGAAAGAAGCATATTGAACAGTTAACAACATAGAAATTAGGGTAAACGGAACAAGCTTCCAATTGCATATAAAGAAACTTTACCTAGATGAAGAAGGAACTTAAGAGAAGAAGTCCTCTACGAGATCTCTAGATAGAGCTGTAATTTTCCTGTAAACACAAAACCTCAGTTATTTCGCTCTCAAAAAATATGGTCTGTATCAACAACAGGACAATGTGGAAATGGAAGTAGACAAAAGATAATTTATCGATTTCGCACAAAATTTAAGCTGGTGTTGATGAGTAAAAAAGAAGCCACCCCTTTGATAATAACATTACTTGGTGAAGCAAGCTAATTCTTTTGGTGATAATCGCATTTGTGACAAGGTTAGAAAATTTTGCAGCATTATATGGTGAAGCAAGTAAATTCTTTTAATGAGAATATAATTTGCGCCAGCGTTAGAAAATTATGATAAATTGAGCATACTAGGATATAATATTTAGTGCTCTGGAGTTTCATAAAAATTCAACTATTGTACTTTCTGTCAAGATTGAAGAGAAATAACCATAGTAACAAAATTCTTTAAATTTTCAAAAAAATTGTGAATTATTCACGAATACTAGGTGTGCCAAATCATTCTCCGAAATATCCACGAATTTTAGGTTTTTCGAATTATTCACGGATTTTTTGAATTATTCCCCATTTATTCATGAATTTTGTAATAATTTGTATAGTTCGACAAAGTAAACTGCTTATTTTGTATATTATCAAATCTAATTGTTGGATATCTTCGTATAATTATTATTTTATTCACAAATATTTCTTGGATTTTCCGAACTTGACCCTTGTCGAATTATTCCCGAACCCCGACTTGGTCACTATGGAAACTAACTTGGCCCTGTCCACACACACCACATTTTGGTTTGCTGTGTCCTCCATAGGGGCGACCTAAGTTCATGTCTTGGAGGCAGCAGTTGGAAGCCCCCCCCCCCCCCCCCCCCAGCGCACACTTTACTAATTATACTGAGATTACTAAGTAATGGGCAATACTTTCAACTGAAATGAGTAAAGTTGAAGAGATGGGAATTTAAACATCTCTCTCATATGGATGAGACCACAGTGGAAGCTGCGAAAAACATGTCAATAACCACACCATGAGAGAGAGAGGATGTGAAAAAAGTAAGTCAGGGGATAAGCTGGATTTGTTGGGTTGGGCCATTGGGGGAGGGAGGCATGCAACATCAAGGGCTTGTCAAAGAACTGCAATCTTCAAGATCATATCAATGGTGTTTCCCATTAATGAGTGGCTAACTGAATAACAATGATATTCAAAGATGAGTGGCTGACTGAATAACAATGAGGATACAACAATGTCGAGAGAGAGAGAGAGAGAACTAAACTCATGAACTAAAAGCCTAGATGGCTAACATATGAAGGCTACAGTCATGCAGCCCACCATCCAACTGCTTTAGCTAGGTTCCATTTCCAGTGGTGCACCATGCGTCAATCTATCTTTCTTTCTTTCAGTACATGTAATTCTGTTCTGTCAAGTCATTCCCTCAACAACTAATAAATATCATGAAGAAACTACCCTCATTAAATAAAAGAAACACAAACCAGGATTTCTAATAGAAACCTTGCTAACAGAGAACACATACTAATGATTGCCTATGATTGAGTTCTAATATAAAAAGAAAGTTACTAATAGCTAGATGAATAATGCTAACCTTCCAAAAAAAAATAGATGAATAATGCTAGCTGGATTAATCATGAGCCCCAGGCCCCCTCCTATATTATGTATTCTAAATTAAATCTCATAATAATTTGTTTTATAAAGACTCTTTCTAATAAAGTCTTTGCTAATAGAGAATATATACTAATGATTGCCTAAGATCGAGTTCTAATATAAGAAGAAAGCTGCTAATAATAGTAGGTCCATATATAAAAGCATTTAAAGTCAAATTATTAAAATAAACTCATATGAAACAAACAGATATATTCAGATCGATCAATCCGTAACTCAGTGACTCCACCAATATTCCAGACTTGAACTGGAAAGTAGCCGTCTTGGATGGAAGAGGAAGAATATCCATGGGCAGACTATGAGAGGGAAGGGTGAATTTCCATTGCCAAGGTTCCATGCCAGTTCCACATCTCTGGAACTTAAAAAATCCAAAAAATTTTATGGAACTTGAAAGTTCCATATTTGTAGAACTTTTGCACTATGGAATAATATAGTTCTAGACATCAAGTAAAATTAGGCATGAAACAATGAAAGTTCTAGACTTTAAAAGTTCCACCAAAAGAACGGAGCCTTAGTGTTGTGTTGTTTAAGTGGTAGTGATCCCTAGATTTGAAGAGTTGCCTTTTGACATAGAATTTGAAGAGGTGCCTTAAAATTTTCAAGAGTTGTGTCCCTAAGAGAAAGAGAATTCAATTCAGAAGAGGACTCTTTATGCAATGATTAAGCATTTCTTCTCTCTTCTTTCAAAGAGTTGCAACCATTTGAAAAGCTATGAAATAATACAAAGGTTTGCAACCCTTTCAACTATTACGCGCCTCACACACACACACACACTCTCACCACATCTCATCAATCATTATTCAGAAGGACACATTGGAATTAAACAACTACTTCTCTTTCTTAGACGGTTTCAAAAGAGTCATGAGCCCAAGGGTGTGTCGGTTCATGGTTATATGAATAGTCTCAACAAATAGAACGTGATTCTAAAATGGATTATATAAATAGTTTGTGAATTATTTGATCTTCACTCTATTTATCCTAGAGTTAATTAAAAGGCCTATTATTACTAAGTCGATTTACCCATCTCCGAGCTGGTTTAAATTGAACACTAATGGCGTGGCTATTGGGAATCCAAGGGGAAGTGGAGGTGGTGGGATAATTTGAGACGCCAATGGCAGGTTGGTTTTGGCTATCTATAAATAGTATGGTATTGCTTCAAACACTTTAGTAGAGATTAAAGCTCTTTATGATGGGTGTACATTAATCTGTGTAAGGTATGATCTATCTTATATTATTGTTGAAAGTAATTCTAACATTACTATCAAAGTGGTTGATAATGTGGTAGAGCCTCATAGGAAGCTTTGGTATTGGTGGAAGGAAATTTGTAGATTGAAAAAATTATTTCAGCTTGTGTTTAAAGAAAATAACCAGGTAGCTGATTTCCTATCCAAATAAGCTTGGAGGAACAAAAACAGTAAACTGTTCAAGGACCTGAGAGAGTTGCCAACGTCTATTAAAGGCGTGATTCGTAGTGATAAATCTACTATGTTTAATATTTGGGTTTAAGATTTGTTCTTTTGATCATTTTTGTTTAGGGGTAAGGTATTACCCCCACCCCCAGTAGGGTCTGGCCAAACCCCCCTTCGCCCACTGGGTGGCTGTTACTATAAAAAAATATATATATAGAATATCCCCACAGTTTCTCTCTTTCTCTCACACTCTTATCCCAACCTGCTAAAACCCCACCCAAGCTGCCATGTGTCCTCCTTCCCTACCTTTAAGTTAGGATAATATACTAAAATTCAATGAGGTTAATGACTTCCAATGAAAATTTATAATAATGTCAGTAACGTCCAATGAAAATTTAATACAGTTCTTGTACTTTTATTAGTAGAAGGATTGTATTTTTAGTATTTGTCTGTTGTGTTTCAACTTTGTAACCTTCTTTTTCTTCTCTTTTAGTGAAATAGGAGAATCCCTTTTTAAATGGGTACTTCATAAATTCTTGTTTCTTACATAGAAAAAAGAATGTGATGTCTCCTCTTCCTCTTTTCTCATTTTTGAATTTGAGTTGTGTTTTCTTTTGAGCTGAGTGCCTTATCAAACAGTTCATCTGGTGAGTCTAGTTTGCAAGTCCAAGCTTCTAGAATGTGACTGTTGAATTATTGAGATAGGCCTATATGATCCGTATGCAACGAATATAATTCCTAGGGGTGGCGCAACAGGTCTTACAACGATTTAAGTATCGTAAAGTGCTAACAGATCGATAAGTTGTTTTCTACATCTCTGTTATTTTCTACATCTTATTTTAGACTCTACTGAATTGTGATTGAAAGGGTTCCATAGTCTTATAAGTTGCTTGATTATGTTCAGGAATTTTTTTATTATTCCAACACAAGGTCCATATCAGAGCTGTGTTGAAACCTGAGTCCATATCAGAGCTGTGTTGAAACCTAAGTCTCCAACTCCTTATCTTGGTAAAATGCCTGAAACCTAAGTCCAACCCCTTGAACCTGATACTTCAATGTTTTGACCGATAGTTTAGAAATGGGACCCTGTAGGCTGTATCACTATCCTGGAATCTGGATACTCTTATCTTGATCATAAGTACTTTTGGTTTTTGAAACTCTTTTAAGTTCTCATCTCAGTTAGATGAGACCTCAACTAGTCTACTTGTCTTCTATGCATCCTGTTGGAAAAGAAGTACTGTAAAATTTTGTCACTCCACTAATCTAGGTTAAGCTCACACAAACATTACTGACCAGCTTAGAATTTACATGAGGACAAGTGCCTGAAGTATGGAATCACAAACTCATTTAGGGTCCATTCTTTTGCTGAGACATATAAATCTTGGCACTTTGGACTTTGTCATGGTAGTTAGGAAATTTGAGTCACTTCTTCAAGTTTTCTAATGAATTTAATTCTTGCCATGCATCATGAGATTTCAAGTCTTGTCATTTTATGATATTTGAAATCATTCATTTCGCTGCATTTGAAGTCTTACGGGAATTGGAATCCAAGAGATGAAAAGCACGATACATCTAGTTCTCAAAAGAAAATTTTTATTGTCAAATCAAAAAACTTTCAAAATGCCAACTTTACATGTCTCGGCAAAAGAAAGGACCCTTACCGTTAATTCCCATTCTTGGAAGGGTACCATGCAGTACTCCTCAATATAGCAGTCAAAATTGAAGTCTTCACCAGCAGACTACTATTATGTGGTTCTTTTGCTTATGTGCCATTTTTCTTACCAATATACCTCATCTGTTTCATGTTCATACACGATTAGCATCTCTATTGAGTGAGATTTAACAAGTTCCATATTCAATGATTCTGCTTTTGTGAGTCACATTTCCAGGTGTGCATTTCCATTGCTAGCTAAAACATATAATAGGAAAATACTTGTAATTTATGACCTCTGAAGTTTATATACTGAACTATATATTTCAATGGAAACAATTTGGTGTCCTTTTAGCTAGAGAATAGCAATTACAACAGATTGAGCGAGGAATTTGCAGAGAAAAGCCAACAACTGAGGTATAAGTTTGTATGACTATATATATATTTTTGCACAATCGTATATCTATTAATTGATTGCTGTGATATATGCACATATTACATTATAATATTAAGACATTTCCCATCAATAACAGGAATATGAAGGGTGAAGAGCTCCAAGGATTAGATATAGAAGAGTTGCAGAAATTAGAGAAATCGCTGGAAGCAGGATTGAGTCGTGTGGTAGAAACAAAGGTTTTTATTCATTTCCTTTCTTCTAATTCTAGGCATGAACTTGGATTCTTGCTGTAACTATAACATATAGAAATATCTATGGATTTCAGGGAGAAAGAATTGGGGAAGAGATCACTAGCCTTCAAAGAAAGGTAAGAAACTAACTTTGCAAAACTGTGGGGCATTTCATATTTCTGTACCAAGCGATGTCATTGTTTGCACTTTCAGGTTGCAATGCTAATTGATGGGCTAGAGATTATTGACAATTTCAAAACTAGTTTTGAGTTTACTACGTAATAAGAGGGAAACTTAAAATTATTGCTAAGATGTGCTAGAGATGTTCCTTTTTTTCTTTGCTCTCCCCTTACTTTTCTTTATTTCTTATAAACATGTAGGGAGACCAATTGGTAAAAGAGAATGAGCAAATGAGACAGCAAGTGAGCATTTTCATTACCTTTCTTTTTGCTTTTTGTTATTCTTGGTTTACTACTTCCTTATTGGCAGGTGAAATATTTGAATTACAGATGGCGGAGATATCTAAAAGACAAAAACATGTCATCGCTGACTCAGAGAACATGGTCTATGAAGAAGGCCTGTCATCAGATTCTGTCACCAATGTCTGCAGCTTTGTAAGTCCCCCTCGTGATGACGACTGCTCTGATACCTCTCTAAGATTGGGGTAAGTCCAACATATATGCATACATAATCTATATTTTCTAGTTCTGAGTTAGATTGATTTTTCTTTTCCACATTAAGTCAAAGTAGCAAATTCAATACAAAGTTATAACTTGGATATTTTCAAATTTCAACCAACAACTAGTTTTTTACTAAAGAAAATCACTTTAGAAGTTTTCCCTTTCTGTTTTTTTTTCCTCAACCATCCAAACATCTGATTTGGGAACAGGGCAACACCCCTGAACCTCCGACGGAAAGAGAAGGTCGGATTCTTTGGAAAGTGGTAACCAACTGAGATGGGTCTTCAGGTTCGCTACAGTGCTCTTGCTGGAGCCTATTGACTTTAAGCATTTAGAGAAATGAGAATTTAGCATCCCAACTAATGGCTTCCATTTAAATCTTTACCAGCCTACGCTACATGAACTAGAAGGGCTTTGGGGCATCATCAAAATCATACTCCCACCTCAAGCAACCGAAGGCCTCCTTATATTCACGGAACAACAAATAAAAGTATAGAGAAAATAAAGAAAAGCCACATAAACAAGATATGCGACGTGTGTGACTATGTCCACATGTAAAGACAATCCAAGAGTTTTTACTATACAGAGATTACAATGTACACAGGTTTTCCCACTCAACACCGAGAGCAACTGAGATTACTTGTGAGCCCACCCTTATCAAGAGTTATCAATCTGTTTTTTCATGAGATTCCAGCCGCTCTCTTCCTGAAAGCGTTGCTCACTTCACATATTCTTAACAATATAATAATCATGTACCCTAGTCCCTAAGCCTATATATACAATCCCAAACCCAAATCATAAACTAACTAGAGATTTCTCAAATTATATTCCCACAAGAAGTATCTCATAAATAGAAGTTTGCACTGAATAGAATTCAAGATGGATTCATACGATCTCCACCTTGACTTGAATGCTATCAAATCCCAATTCTTGGGCACAATTCCAATATTGATCTTCTAAATTGTGATATAAATCAATGTGTAACAAGGTGAAATGCTAAATAGTAATTATTTTGAGTAAACTCCATGCTATCCTATACAATGCTCAGCTATCATTGTGTTCCACCCTAGGAGTCATCGTAACCCAACAAGGAACCCCAATTTGAAATTTGTTCCTTATTAGACCTTTTGTCTATGAATGGAACAACATATTGAATCACTTTGTTGATTAGGATCATCATAACATGGTTACTTTCAAATTCAACTGGCCTCTTGTTTGCAACAGAAAGGTAAACCAGCTTGTGAAGCAAGCTTATACTGACACCCTTAAAAATCTGAGTCCACTGCATGTTCGACTAGGGGTAGAAGATATTAAGTGTAAACTCAGGCTTATACCGCGTTAACTGCTTTTCTTTTAATCTCTTGCAGGCTGCCTTTGTTTAGATGAATGTGAGGGACAAAGGAGGAGACTATCATTAAGGAAGAGAAGGCCATGGTGTTATCATGTTGGAATAAAGAATTGTATATATAAATGGATTGTAAACTAATCCACATTGCATGTACGTATGTTATTATAAGCCTAATGCGGAGTCAAATATTAATCTCTTCCGAACAAACAAACAAATGTGTTTTCTGGTCATTTTTCATGTGTAATCCGCATTTCAGATTACTAGATGCCGGATTATGTGAATAAGTTTGACCTTGCATCAGGCCACTGTTGTCTGCTAAATGCTTTCCTAAGTATCACGATGTCAAGGGCAGTGAACATATAATTATGTAATATGAGTTTGCTAATTGATTAGGAATTTAAATTTCTTCACTTATGGCTGTTTTTTAAAGAGGAGTTCTAGTATGTTCAGAGGGGGGGTGACTTTGTTTTTGATGAACATGAACATGATTGAGAATGAGAACCATAATTGTAGGATTATAGTAAAATTGATGATATCATGAAGCTGTTTTATGAATTATATGTAGGCCTTTTTATGAAGTTACGGGGAAATTAACGGGATTTTGAAGCTACAATTGCCAATAAATATATCTATACAGGTTAACAAATGCTGCATAAACTCCTGCTTGAGGCGATCAATTCCTAGGCAAAGCTAGCGCTATTTTTTAATATTTCTGTAACTTCATTTGCAGGATATATATTGGTGGTCGGATAGATATCACCATCCACTAACATGCTCAAAAATCCCTTTTTCGGCCATCCATGTTCTCTTACCAGTTCAGTTCATGAACATAAGCCAAAAGGTATGAACTGTGAACAGACAGATATAAGCCATAAGGTGAATCTGCTCAGACAAAATAAAATGGCAAATGCGTGAAAACGTGTTAAATAAAAAAAATATGCCCACCCATATGCTTTAAAGTGGTTTAACTGGTTGAATATCCTTGTGCTTTAATCATTGGACATAGTATTTGAGATACAATAAAATAAAGTGATGTAATGAGGTGAGATGAGATACACCGTATCTCATGTCAAGGTAGATTTAAATTTGAAATTTGCATGTGAGAGAGTAGGATCAATTACTTTGATTAGAATTAGAATTGATAGACCCAAGTAGGGTTTATATAGATGCTACATCATCTCAAGAAATGTAATTTAAATATAATGGTCTAGTGTCTAGTGATAGTGAGAGCTTGTTTGTCTATTGATAGTGAGAGCTTTGCCCTGCTCGGCTCGGCTTGAAAGGATTTGTTCTCGGCCCAAAGCCCGACTGGCCCGAAATCAAGCTTGAAAACTCGGCCCGAATTCAAAAGCCTGGCTCAAAGCGCAGCTCGACCTGAATTGAATCAAGCTCGAGCTCGGCTTGAATACTTTAAAAACAATTTAATAATAATATTTTATATTATTTATATATATAATAATGATATATATAAATCATATTTTTATTTATTTTTTTATTTTTATTTTTTTTTAATAATATTCGAGCTGAGCTGAGCTCGGGGCCAAATCGAGCCGGACCGAATCAAACAGGGGTTGGCTCGAGCTCGGCTTGATTGAATTTTCAAGCTTTTTTTAAGTTCAGCTCGGCCCGATCAAGCCTAAAATTCGAGCCGATCTCGGACCATCAGGCAGAGCCGTACAATCGTCGGGCATTGTGCAGCCCTAATACGCCAATAATGAATCCTATGCATTTACATTTCAAAATGGACAATAATACCCTTTTCAACTTCAATTCCCGACATACGCCAATAATGAATCCTATGCATTTACATTTCAAAATGGACAATAATACCCTTTTCAACTTCAATTCCCGACATCTAGAACCAAAATCTCCGGCAAACACAACTTGATTCTAATGAAAAGAGCCGTTGTGGGACCAACTTAACACTCCCTAGTCCCTCACTTTATCAGCAGAAAATACCGGATTCTCGGCAAAGACTTTCAAACTATTATTCTATACTGCGGCCACTGTAGAAGCTTGGGTGACCCACAATTGATAACCCCTCGCTGCACTTAAAAGACTTGAACACGACAATGGTATTCAAGAGCATCTTCCTTTTCCTCTCTAGTATGCATGGGCCCTTCCAGATTTAGGATTAAATGTTTGGGCCAAAACGGTTTGACGTTATTGATTGCAACATCCAAAGAAGTTGAATTTCAGTAATGACATTGAAGAAGTGAGAGTTTTATCGCATTGCATATGTAAGACGTACAGTCATCAAGTTTTTAGGTGCAGCAAGCAGTGATTGGTTGCAAAACAACCCCCCCTCAATTGGTCGGCGTCCGGATTAGTTGTTTGAGGCCTTTCCTTGGATAAAAATGAGGAGGGGGAATGAGGTATTATGTTGCTACCACAAAAGCTTTACTATCAGTCAGAATCGAGGGTGTTAGATAGAGAGAATGGATGAAGATGAGGGCATTATGGCTACTTTGGCTGTAAAATACGTAAGTTCTAATAATGGGGTTGGGATGTGCCTAACACCACCCTAAATAAATTTTGGGTGCTGCTACAACCACAACAATATTTACTGAATGGACACCAAATATATCACTTACTAACTATACACCATTAAAATAAAAGAAATTTTACGAGTACACCAAAATAAAAAAAATACCTATAAATTTTCTAATTATACGCCCTTCTAAACTAAAAACTATTAAACAGGACAATTCATTACTCTTTCATGAACGCAAACCCAACTGAAGGTCCAATAAATTGGTATCAAAGGAATCAAACACAATTCTTTATACATTGCAACCCTATTTGTGTGGGTTAAAGAGCTTGCAACAAAAGATCATAGGAAACCAAATGTTGAAAATGATGTAGAGGAAAAGCTTACAATAGTAAAGATGAGTATCAAGCTATTGTGTGTGTGTATCTCACGTGAGTATCATGTTGAGCTCTTTACTTAGTATTAATTTGAAATAGGTACTGCATATGGACAGAAATGACTACTATGGAGGAGAGTCAACCTCACGTAACTATTTCTATCGTTACAATGTCGTACGTTTGAAAAATACACATATTCTTGTGATTCTTTGACTATCTATTTTACTCTTTCAGTTAATAACTTTGGAGCGAGGCGATTTAGAGGTGATGATAAGCTTAAAGAGCCTGATGATAAAGAACCTAATGGCGTTCCTTCAGGATCTCTCCAAATAAAGAAACCACCGAATTCTGATGGTGTTATCCCAAGATCTTCACAAATAAAGAAACCACCAAGGATTCTCACAGTTGCTAAAACTGAGCCTACTGCAATTGCTATAACAGTGCAATCAAAAGAGGAAGTCACAGAGGCCACTTCCCATACTCGGCTACCAAATCCAGAAAACAATCTTGATTAAATTGAAAGAGTCCTACTAGGACTCTACTCCTTGAGATTCTCTAAATATCAGTGTGATTACCCTGTTGTAACCGTGATATCTATATGATTCACCTATATTGTAAATCTATGTACACATACCTCTATAAATATCAAAGATATCCAAGAACATCTCTTAGGGTTGTAAGAGAAATAAATTTTGTAGAGTCTTTATGGTATTATATCATTTACACGACTGAGTGTGATTCAATTTCTTGTTCTAGAGATTGTCTTTCTAATCCTCAATGGCGTCACTAACTATATCTACCATTGCGCAGATCAGTTTCATGGTGACTGCAAAGCTTACCGAAAAGAACTATCTCACTTGGAAGGACCAGATCCTTCCCATGATTGAGAATGTTGATCTCCTCAATCATCTAGCTGATGAGGTGAAAGAACCTTTGGAGCTACTGCTTACAGCTGATGGCAAGGATGAGAACAACCCAGCATATGTAAGATGGAAACTTGATGATCAGCTCCTCAAAAGCTTGATCTCCAGAACCTTGACAGAGGAGGTTGACTACAAAAGAGATCTAGCTATGTCGTGCAGAAAACTTTTGCAGGAGCATCTCAGGAAAGAGAGCTCAGTCTAATTCGCCAACTACAGACTATCCACAAAGGAAATCGGGGTGTTACTGACTACCTAAAGTCTATAAAAATCATCTATGACAAACTCTACGTTATGCAAAAACCAATCTTGGATAGAGACAAAGTATTCTGGACCGTGAATGGCTTGGGGCCTAGGTTCGATAGCTTCGCCAATTCTATTATGGCATGCCATCCACCTCCAACATACTCCCAACTCTCGGCCTCTCTTCTTGCCTTGGAACAACATTCTACAATGAATAATACAGCAAAGAGTGATGTATCTGAATCTCATCCGTATCTTGGACAACGACAAAACAAATCAAACAAAGGGAGTAGAAATTGGAATGGCCAATGGAACCAATCATTCGACTCTAAGGGGCGTGGATTCACTCAAACCAGCTAGCAGCAGAATACTCGGAACACACAACCCGAACCAACTAAGGATGGTGTTCCTGATATAACTCTATTTTGCCAAATCTGCAAGAAACCGAGCCATGATGCTCTTCATTGTTGGCATCGGTTCAATCATGCATACCAGGCAGAGGAGATACCCCAAGCTCTGGCTGCCATGACGATCACTGACCCACATGATTCAGAGTGGATCCCAAATACCGATGCTACATCCCATATGACAAACAATCTAGGTATACTCTCCTCTATGTCCCCTTAAATTGGATGAGACAAAATTATTTTCGAGAATGGAGATGAATTATCTATTTCTCACACTGGTAATACAAGCCTTTCAACCTCATATGGGAATCTGAAAGTTGAAAATATTCTCATTGTGCCTAATATTACAAAAAAATCTTTTGTCTGTTAGCCAACTAACTGATGACTATTCATGCATATTTGAATTCACTTCTGAAGGATTTTTTATTAAGGACAATCAGTCGGGAAGGATCCTCGCGAAGGGAACTAGAAATGGTGGATTATATAGTCTGCGAAGTGACACATCCAATAAGGCTCTCTATTCGTCAAGGCAGCAAAGGACTTCAGAAATTTTTTGGCATCAACGTCTCAGGCATCCACATCCCAAAGTTGTTTCTTATTTAAATACTATGAATTTTATCCCTATTACTCAATGGAATAAGAGTGGTTCAGTCTGTTCTAGTTGTCAACTTGGAAAAAGTAGTAAACTTCCTTTTGTTACTACACCTGCTCACTCTGAAATCCTATTTGATAAAATTCATGTGATCTTTGGGGTAATGCACCTGTCACCTCTATTCAAGGCTTCTGCCACTACGCCTCATTTGTGGATGATTGTTCACGCTATACATGGATGTTTCCTTTGAAATCTAAGTCAGATTTCTTTGCATGCTTAGTTCAATTCAAGCTGATGCTTGAAAATCAATTCAATGCAAATATTTTAGTGCGATGGGGGTGAGGAATTTGAGAACAGTGAGTTCCTCCAAACGCTACATGATAATGGCATTTTGAGACAAATTTTGTGTCCCAAGACATCCTAGCAAAATGGGGTTGTCGAACAGAAACATAGAAACATTGTTGAGTTAGGCTTGTCAATATTCTTCCATAGCAAGCTTCCCATAAAGTATTGGGTCGAAGCCTTTCAATCCGCAGTCTTCCTCATCAACTGCCTACCATCTCGCAAATTGACCACGGACACCCCCTTCAAGCTTCTTAACTGAAAGTACCCTTATTATACCTCCCTTCGTGTGTTTGGATGTCGATGCTATCCGTATCTACGAGAGTATGAAAAGAATAAGTTCTCGCCAAAATCTCTTCCATGTGTGTTTATTGGATACAACCTTCTACACAAAGGCTATCGGTGCCTTTTTATGGAAACTGAACGAGTTTATATTTCAAGACATGAAATTATTTTTTATGAAATTCTTCTCCCATTTTCTAACATTTCTCTCAATCCTAGTGGTGTTTGTTTACAGGAGGAGCCGACTGTCCTCTCCACCTTTTCTGAATATATGTTGGACATACCTACTTCGGGTAATGGTATTGTGATATCGGATGGCCCTGTCACTACTCCAATCATTGAATCAAAACATCTAAATAGGCCTCATGTTCCTTGCCCTGCGCATGACCCAGCTGCTGAACCTGTCGTGTCCACACCAGAGTTGCTACCTCTTATATCTTTAGTTCGGCAGTCCACCAATTTCCCTACTTGTACCACCATTAGCTCCTTCAGTTCCAACCCACTGTGGTGCTATCACCAATACTATGGCTCCATCCTTGGCCACACCCGAACCTGCTACTGCCCAAGAATTTGTCCTTGCACCAGCTCTTCCCTCTCGGCCAGATGCAACTTCAAGCCCTCCTACATCCTTGCCTAATGGAGGCCTTCTTGTTATTGATCTCGGGCCTTTCATGGACTCTCCCTCACGGCCACCACTATCTACCGGTGTGCCTCAAACTCGGGCTCACCAATTGGACCCAACCACTGCTACTACTACTAACCCTGAGTGTCATTTAGGGGTCAATACATACCCTATGCAAACCAGGGGCAAGCTTCGAGCTGTTGCCCTCCTGCACTCTTCTCCATCATTTTCCATCCCACTGAACCTACTAGTGTTCAATCAGTGGTTACTCACCCAGGATGGTTTACTGCTATGCAGGAAGAAATTAAGGCATTATGTGACAACTCTACATGGGTTCTTGTACCACGCCAAACCGACATGAATGTTGTCGGGTGCCGATGGGTCTTTAAGACCAAGCTCAAATCTGATGATAGCCTAGAGCGGTTGAAGGCACGCCTTGTTGCAAAAGGATTTGATCAAGTCTCCGATGTTGATTTTGATGTGATGTTTAGCCCAGTTATATATCAAACCACAGACTATTCGCCTTGTGCTCACTATTGCTCTTACCAAAAATTGGCCACTTAAGCAACTAGACGTGAAGAATGCCTTTCTTCACGGGATTTTAAAGGAACCTGTGTTTATGGAACAACCACCTGGTCTCATTAATCCGGTCAAGCCTCACCACATCTGCAAGTTCACTCGTGCTCTCTATGGCCTTAAACAAGCCCCTCGGGCTTGGTTTGACCGTTTCAGCAAATATCTTCTCCAACTTAGATTTATTTGTAGCATCCATGACTCCTCATTTTTCACACTCCATTGCCATCAAGGTGTGGTTCTCTTGATCCTTTATGTCGATGATATTATTCTCACTAGTAGTAACCCCTCTCCACTTGATTCCTTTAATCAATGTCTTGGGAAAGAATTTGCTATGAAAGATCTAGGGAACCTATACTTCTTCTTGGGGATTGAAGTTCAATCTACCTCTAAAGAAATCATCAAAATCCTACTTTTCAGCTCATTGGGAGATCCTTACGCTTATTGATGATATTCTCTCGATGCGACTCCAATGTCATGAAATTCACTTTATGTTTATCAATCGTAAATCCAACACAAGGGCTCACTAGTTGGCACAAATAGCCCTCAATGGAAGCTTTCAAAGACATAGTTCCCTTACTGCTTTGTATTCTCGGTCGGGCCAATCTCAGATGATTAGGCAGGCTTTTGTACTACAAAGTTCTTAGATTAATAAAATACCTCTTTACCAAAAAAAAATTATGAGACACTTTTTTCTTAAAGAGGGGTAATATAGACTTTAGGTTTGAGGAGAAGGCTATAAACACTTTCCTCAGCCTTTTCTAGTCAAAATAAAATCAGGGGGCTTAATGTGTAGAAACCAACCAAGAGAATATATGAGCTAGAAAATAAGAAATAAAAGGACTCCCCCCTTAAAAGTAAGTGAAAAGTATCACCAATGAAAAAGTTTTTTAAACTTTAATTTAAGAAGGCAAGAAAATAAAGGTTAGAAAATAAAGAAAAAATATAGAAAGACAGTTCCCTCTTACTATAGCCAAAAGTATCTCAATGTAAATAAACTTTTTGGACTTTGGATTTGATAACAAGCTTAGAATTCTCCCTTGTCAAAACTCAAACTAAAATGAAGATAAATTAAAGTAAAAAGAAAAACTAGCCAAGAAAAAGTATAGGCTAGAAAATAAAGCAAAAAAAATTCCTAGAAAGATTTTTTCCTCCTGTAGTCAAAGTAAGGTAAAATCAATGTAAATGAACTATTTGGACTTTGAGTTTGAGAAAAAGCTAGAAAAGCTCTCCCCTCTCTCTAGTAAAAGTTAAATGAAGAGAAAGTAAAGTTAGAAGAGAAACTAACTAAGAGAAGTTTAGGCTAGGAAGTGAAGAGAAAAAAGTCTAGATAGACTTTTCCCTCTTTCTATTGCCAAAAGTATCCCAATGTAAATAAACATTTTAGAATTTGAGTTTGGGAAAAAAACTTAACAAATCTCTCCTCTCCCCCTAGTCACAATGAGGACCTTTTGAGAAATTTAGTTTGAGAAAATTACTAGAAAAGCTCTCATCTCCTGTAGTCAAAGTAAGGTAAAATAAAATTAAAAGGGGAAAGAAAATCAATTAGGGAAAAGTATAGACAAGATAATAAAGCAAAAAAAAATCTAGAAATACTTTCTCCTCTTATTATAGCAGAAAGTATTAATTCCAATGTAAATGAACCTTTTTGACTTTCAGTGTGAAAACACGCAAAAATCCTCCTCTCCCTTAGTTAAAAAATAAAAAAGGAATAAATATCAAGATTAAAAAGATAAGCTAAACAAGAGGATATGTGAGATTAAAAAAAAAATATGGAGAAAAGGCCTAGAATGACTTTTTCCTTTTAGTATAGGCAAAAGTCTGCCAAAGAAAAGGAGATAAGCTTATGCAAAAACTATGATATATTTTTTCTTAACAAGTTAAAGAAAACAAAAATTTTGAAGATAATGTATTTTAAAAAAATCTTAAGGTTTCTTCCTCCCCTCTTTTCATAAGAAGCCCTCAAAGTCAATCGGCAAACCCTCTCTATGAGGGTCCAAACTACCTCAACAGATTAGTTGGTTTTCATCCTAACATAAGGCTCATACAAGAAGGGAAAGAAAAGTAGAGAATGATATAATATAGTATATGTTATTTGAGATAAATTAATGACAAAGTTTAATCTCAAACTCACCAAATATAGCTTAAAGTAGATATCTTAGGTTTCTTCCTTCAAAGCTCTTCAAGATGCAGTAGGAATAAGCTAAGAATTCCTAAAGTCCAAAGTTTCAAAAAATTAGAAGTTTTAAAGTTGGAATCTTCAAAGTGTCTTTAAAGAGCCAAATGAGAATATTTAGAGGATAATGAGGTAGAACATGGGTACTTTGGTCATTTTAAAATAATTAAGGGCATTTTGATCATATTAATATAATTAATGTAATTTTATGAGTTAAAATGGTCTGATATGACGACTACCCACCCCACCAATTAAACAACAGGTACCTATTATCTCAAATTTGGACTTCAAAAGTATTGACGATGTTCAAAGGAGCGACAAGGTTAATTAACCACTTGCAAACTTGTCCAACCACCTAGTAGATGACTATCACTTCCACCAATTGAAGGGTAGTTGTCCTGTGAGCATGGATTTTCACCCCACTCTCACGAAGGTTTTGTTTTGACTGAGAGTCGCCACCTATTCATTCTAAGGGATAGGTCCTGGGTAGTTGTTTATTTGGATAATGCAAATGATCTACCAGAGTTAGGGTAAGTGGTTCGATTAAGTCCTGGGAAGGTGTTAGGCACCCCAGGAACCAATTTTACGATGGTTACCAACTCCCTAAACTTAAGCTAATTTTAATCTCAAAATTAATTATAATGTCAAAGTGTTTAAAATAATACTAATCCAAGAAATATAGAAAGCTAGATGACTAGGGTCGAACCCGAGTTGGGTTGCCTACGTACTCACATGGTGAGATCAGACTAAGCGTAGTTCTAGCACATGAGCCCGTGCCAAGGCTAGGGTTATGTGTGTGTGTGCATAGGGTGGTCAAGGGTCTAGCCCAGAGGCAAGGGTTGATTGACGGGGGAGGTCAAGTGCACAAGTGTTAAGTCTAACCGCGGTTAGAGGAGATTTAACTATGGTTAGGTGAGCTAACCAAAGCTAAAGAGCTCCTACAAGTCTCTTTTTGGTATTTTTATATTTTTTGGGATTTTGGGGATATTTGAATGTTTTTGGTATTTTGGTTATATTTGAATGTTTTTGGTATTTTGAGATTTTATCATGTTTTTTTTAGACTTTCATATAGGTAGGGTTTTGGCAAACTTAACTAAAGTCAAATTTAATCCAAGAGAAAGATTAAGGAAAAGTTAGGCTAAAAGATTATATTTAGGACATAAAGAGGGGTGTGCATTATGAATAGTAAATAGTCTATTGCCAACACCTATTTTGTTGGATTGATGTTGATAATAGATCAAATACCATTGTCTTTGGTAGGTGACATTTTGAATAATGTCCTCTTTAAGTCCTTAAACCATCATTTACCCTAAGTCCTTAAACCATCATTTACCCATTCAACATAAAACATGTAGAATAAGAAAAAAAAAAAGACAAGTAGAGAAATTGAAAACTCATCCTCTCCCTTTTAAGGTGATTCATTTACACCATTATAAATGATGTAATATCGTTCTAATGAAGTTAGAGAGGGGATGAACTTTCACAAAAAATTCTAGAAAGAAGACTCGAATAAAAAAAGAAACAAAATGAAAAGAGATGTATAACTTTAGCTTCCACTTTCTATGTGCCTACCCATATCCACACTAGTGGGTACACAAAAAGGAAGAAATATGTACACGAAAAGGAAAAGAAAAAAGGAACATCTTCTTGCTTTTGATATGGGGTCCCTCTACACCATTAGATTGGTGTAGAGAGACTCAACTATACTTGAGAAATGAGAAACCAAGAAGAGATAACTAAATAAAAATAAGATAAAAAAGAAGAGAAGATGATGAAAGAAGGAGTGCCTACTCCTCCAAGGATTCTTCTTCAATGCTCCAAGAGGTAGGGTTTTGTTTAGAGTCCACCAAGGAGGAGAGTTAGTGAAGAACTCTAAGCTTTTAGTCTTAGAATTCTTTCCAAACTCTAAACCTTAGTTTCTTCTCCCTTCTTCAAACTCAAGAGAAACACAAGTGAGTGGGAACCTTCTAGGGGTCTTGAGGGGTGGATCTAAGGGGCTAAGGGATTGATATTTATAGGAAAACTAAGAGGTTGAGTTGTGTCTTTACATGGTAGATAAAAGGAGTTAGTAGGTAAAGATTTGAGTGTTGTAAGGTGAGTTGATAGGTTGAGTGTTGTAAGGAGTATAAGAGAGTTGATGGGTTGAGTGTTGTAAGAGGTGTAAGAGAGTTGTAAGAGGTGTAAGAGAGTTAGTGGGTTGAGTGAACTATGAGTTATATGGGCATGGGTTGTAGGATATAGATTAGGTGGATATGGATATGTGGACTAAATCTTTATGGATCATGGGTTATTAGTAGATGGGTCATGAGTTATGGTTATTGGGCTTTAACTATGACATTTGGGCTTGGGTTATGGTAAATAGGCTTTGGCTTAGGCAATTGGGTAATTGGGCTTGACTACTTGGGTTTGGGGTAATGAAATTTTATAATTGGACTTGATTGGATTTACCTAGGGTTTGGACCTAAGGTTTAGCTGGGGTTGACTTAGGGTTAGAATAAGCTAACCATGGTTAAGTTTATTAACCATAGTTGAGGTGGTGTAAAAATGGGGTGCTTATTGCTTCCCCTCTTTGTCGGAGAGTGTCGAGTTGGCAATTGAACGACAAAGACTGGAATCAACCAATTTTTACACCAGAGCAAGCAGAGCATGATGGATGAGGAGATAAGCATGGATGAACACAGGGAATGAACATACGTTCGTTCCCCAGAGATGAGGTGAAGGCTGGCCACATGACCACCTTACCAGAGATCGATAAGTAAAGCAGTGTTGAGTAAGCATAATGAATAAGGGAAGTGAACGCACGTCCGCTCCCAAAAGGTGGGGTGGAGGTTGATCACACAACCATTTCACCGGAGATGAGGTGAAGGTTGATCACATAACCATTTTACCAAAGATAAGGTGAAAGTTGATCACACAACCATTTCACCGGAGATGAAGTGAAAGTTGATCATACAACCATTTCACCAGAGATGATGAGGTGCAGGTCGATCACACAACCGTTTCACCGAGGATAAATGAGGTGAGGGTCGATCACAACCATTCACCGAAGATGGATGAGGTGAGGGTCGATCACACAACCGTTTCACCGAGGATAGACGAGGTGGGAGTCGATCACACAACCGTTCACCGAAGATGGATGAGGTGAGGGTCGATCACACAACCGTTTTACCGAAGATAGATGAGGTGAGGGTCAATCACACAACCGTTTCACCGAAGATAAAGTGAGGTGAGGGTCAATCACACAACCGTTTCACCAAAGATAGAGTGAGGTGAGGGTCAATCACACGACCGTTTCACCGAAGATAGAGTGAGGTGAGGGTCAATCACACGACCGTTTCATCGAAGATAGATGAGGTGAGGGTCAATCACACAACCGTTTCACCAAAGATGGATGAGGTGAGGGTCGATCACACAACCGCTTCACTGAAGCTAGAGTGAGGTGAGGGTAAAAATGAAGGTGATGGATGCAGGACTAACATCCTCGAGGTCTTAACTGGTATTCGATCTCATGAACGGCAGTACTCCTTTAACAATGAGATAGTCAAGAAAGAATAAAGGTGATGAGTGCAAAATGGAAGATGATGGGTGCAACACTAACACCACCGAGGCCGTAACTGTTGTTCGATCGTACAAACGACAGCACTCCTTTAACAGTGAGATAGTCAAGCAGGGGTAGGATTGTGGGGGTAAAAATAGCCATCCGACTACTTCACCGAGATAATATGCAACACTGTAGACAACCGCCCGATTGCCTACCAGGTAACAAGATGGTAGGGGTAAAGACAGCTGCCTGACTGCTTCACCAGGAAGTGGAGTGCGATGATAGTGTAGACAATCGCCCGATTGCCTTACTGTGGGTGAATTTGATGTGATAGCTGATGGAAGTGAGTATGGATTCAAGAGTTTTGAGAAGCGGAATGAAATCGAATGTGGGAGCAAGAGCCGTAGTCTTGAGCCATTGCACGAATCTTATCATTCTGTATATATAGCCTGATGAATTTGACATGCCTCCTACTTAGACGATTCAACTGTATGTATTTGCCCCTTGGGATATACTGATCTTCAACCATTCGTATCACCGAGGATAGTTTGCCAACTTTGTCCTGCCCTGGTTTCATTGCTCCTCTTGCTCTAGCAGAAATGAATAGCTGACTTTGCACTGACTCTATTGGGGAGTGAAGTTTGACTGACTAATGATGATTTGACAAAAAGACCGATGGATTGACTGACAAGAGATGCGACAGACCTGTTGAGAATATTCTTGGAATGACTAACAAGTAGTCTGGTGGTAGACAGATAATTGATCAGTGGACTGACCGTGTTTGAGATTGCTTACATTGGGATATCTAGCTAGGTTCCTTTACCTTAAGTGATTATGCTGTGTTTGATCATCCATGTAGTAGACCTGCATTTGCTGGGAATAGATGTCTGTAAAGCATGTATTAACTTATTTTTCCCTCTTTTGCCCCTGGGCCTTTTTAGGTTTTCACCAGGACTAGATTTACGTTTTTTTTGCGCAATAGTAGGATTGATGGATCCTTACTATGCCCGTAAAATTGAATTTTGGTTTTATCCCTTTTTTACCCCTTAGCCCTTTCGGGTTTTCACTAGGTCTAGGTATACAAGCTTTGCACTTTTCTTTGTCTGCACTTTTCTTTCGATAATTCTTCAGTCTTCTCTCATTATTGCTTGTCAATAGGTAGAGGTGAGTACTTCTGACCATTAATGCTCAAATCCTCTCAGAGATCAAGGAGGGCTTAATGCTTGGGACAAAACGTGGGTTGCTCAACATCTCAGTTCTAGCAAGGTTAGGGCACCCTATGATGTTTGTTCAGTGTCGGAATAGAACCAGCTTCTTCATTCTTTTGTCCTTTGGTACAACTTTGCTTTCTAACCAAATACCTTTTCTTTTTCTCATTTTCTTTTCATTTTCTCATTTTTTTTAGTACATGGTTGTCTTGTATTGTGGCACATTTGTTGTGTTATGACCGCACCTGATTTCAGGTTACCTACGTACCTAAATAGGGATCAGGTCATGATGTAATTCAGCCAAAAGGTCGCATTTGATGGTTGTTCTTTACTGGTTGTTCTTCTTTTGAATTGTCATTTTGACATTCAAGGGGGGCCCTTGTGTGGGTTTTGAAAGAAAGGCTTTTAGGCTCAAAGGTCTAACTAGTGGATATAGATATCATAGGTAGGCGAGGTATTGTGAGGGTTATCAAAAGATGGCCTCCTATCCTTTCCTTGATTGGTCAAGAGTATATATGATCATTGCATTGTCCTCATTTTGGTTGCTTGACATTTGATGGCTCAAAGAGCTCTTCTACATTATTTTCGTCTTGATTTGCTCAAACTATGAAGGACGCCTACTGATTTGAATGATCACTCTTTATCAATTTGTTCCTTATAAGTTTTAGAAACTAGTTTAGTTCCCAAATTAAGTATCTCAAAACACAAAGGAACTTGACTGAAAAAAAGAAACTTCATTAAAATATCAAAAAGGACAGACTTGATATTAGGACAAACGAAACAAGGACTATTGGCCGCTTGCATGACCTAGACTGATGATAGGGATAGACGAGGCCCACATGGCCAACAACAGTACCAAGAAAAGAGGTACAAGTAGAGACACAACAAAATAGAGTTTGTTTAAAGATCGACTGCAGAACTATTCCGGCTGAAGCGCCTTAGTTTGCAGGAGGAGCATGGTTGGGGAGAGGAGCTTGAGTGATGTCCGCGGTCTCTGGTGCAAAGCAAATTTTGTCGATTTCCAATAAGTCCTGGATTGCATGTTTCAGGTCATAGCACCTGTCAGTAGGATGTCTTGGCGACTGGTGGTACACGCAGTGCTGATCTGCCCGGTAATTCTTTAGAAGATTTACCGGTGGAGGTTGTGGATCCTTCAGGGTGATCAGTTTTTTTGTCCAACAGGAAGGACAGGAGTGATGTCAGAGAGTACGGTAGCGGATTCAATGCCCAGTTCCTCTTCTATTCAAGAGTCATCTGGTGAGAGATTAATTTCCCCTGGGGTTGCTGATTTTGTCCGGGTTGTCGAGCTTGTTGTCAGGGCAGGTTGGGTACCCGGACTGGTATAGCTGCCACCATATGTCCGTCCTCTTCTTTCTTTCTATTATCTCTCTTTGGATGCACCGGAGTACGAGAAGAAGATGTACCCTTTGTTCCCTGGAGAATATCGAATGACCCGCTGTCACCCATCGTCGTCTCATTCCTGGCACCGCACTTGGCCATGGTGCTGAAGTCTGAGATTGGTTGTGCTGTTAGGAGAGTCTTGAGAGGATGCTTGAGAGTATGGAGAAAGGTTGTTACCAATTCTTCCTCCAGTAGAGGAGTAGTCATCTTTCCGGCAATTTCTTTCCACCGAACTGAGTACTCGATGAAGGTTTCATTGTCCCTCTGGGACATCTTCTCAAGATCTGCCCTCTGCGGGACCAGGTCAACATTGTAAGAGTACTGGGCAACAAACGTCTCGCACAAGCCCTCCCAAGTCCAAACCTTATTGGGGTCTACCTTAGTGAACCATTGTAGGGCTGCCCCTTTCAAGCTCTTCTGAAATAATTGTACCAGCAATTTATCCTCATGCTCAAGCTGGAATAACTCTCTCCTGTATGCTCTCAAGTGTGTCTCAGGATAGCCTTTCCCACTGTACTTTACAAAGTCGAGAACCTTGAAATCCTTGGGCATTTGGATTCCAGGGTGTATGCACATATCCCTGAAATTGGTAGACTTGTGGGATCCCTGACTTTGCCTCACCAGCTCCTCCAGCTTTTCTATTCTCTCCCGGTATGCATTCTGGATTTTGGCAGAACTTGAGGACACGTGGGTAGAACCTGTATGAGGTTCACCTCCAGCTCTGGCCTCCTCTTTCTCGTACTGGTCAATGATAGGTGGTGAGATATGGTGGGTAGGTTGTGATTGGATTGGCGGAGGTGGAATGTTGAAAGTGAATGATGGTTGAGTGGATTGAACAAGTTGCGGTGGAATGTTGATGGTTGGGAGTGATGGGATAATGTTGGAAGTGAGTGATGGATTAGGTTGTGTTGACCTTGTTGCCTCGACCAGTTGAGTGTTGGAGGAAGAGAGGGCCTGAGTCACTGCCCGCATAAAATTCTGGACAATATTTGTCAGATTTTCAATACTCCAGGCGTTTTCTGCTAATCTTGTCTCAAAATCTGGAACCTATGGCTGCGATGTTGGGTAATCCGGGTCAGTCTCTTGGCCATCTCGAGGGTTCATGCTTCTGCTGGTTGGTTGGATTTGTTCTTTAGATACGTGCTTCGCTCAGGGTCTGCTCCTGAAAAGAGGGGAGGTATGAAGTAAGGGTCGGAAGAGATAGAAAAGCAGGAAAGATGGAAGACATGCATATGACCTAGCAGAGTCTAGTTGACATAGGTACAATGCCCCTGGTCTGGAGTTGAGATGACATGCAAGAGGGAAGATTTTTGATTTTCTGATTTTATTTTATTTTTTTGTTTTGTATAAGGTATGACATGACAGGTGTGACCTAATAGGGTAGGCGGAGAGAACTCCGTTCTACTAACCTGGGTTGTTGGTAATCAAGGCCTACTGGGCCAAAGTTGAAGCGGGTTAATGGGCTCACCCATTGCAACTTAGGATTTGAACCTCACATGTATGTCTGGAGATAGGGTAGAAGGTATTTTATTACAAGTACAACAAAAAGCTCAGTACATGCCCCTTGGATGAGTGTTTATCTAGACAGAATGCCCTGATTTCAACCATGATTGGGGGATAGGTATAAGGTACAAGCAGGTTAGAGTTTAGAGTATCCATCCAGGTGGGCTGCTTGTAGACTATACCTCAGCTTATTCTATATGTATGCATGCTGGGGTAATGCGTGTTCCTAAAGGATGGGGGGATCACTTAACACCGTATATGCGACTCCCCGGTATAGAACATACCTGGGATGATTGGTGTAAGCGGGAGCGTTCAGAATCCTTTTCTGAAGATAATCACCCAGCAAAAGTAATTCTACGGACCTCCAAGACTTCTAAGCCTTTGTTACTGAGGATAATCATCCAGCAGTCGTAAGCGTAATAAGCCTGACTATGGGTAAAAGGGTTGTTACACTATCATGTCATGCATGAAATGCACTGTACAAGAAACATCCAAAAAGGTATAAAGAATCAGCATTCAATTAAATACTTAGGTATTTCAATTAATTTTGAGATTACTTGGCTTTAGCTTAAGTTCCGGCTTGAACCAAATTCATTTCCCTAGCAGAGTCACCAGAGCTGTGAGCATGGATTTTCACTCCACTCTCATGAAGGTTTTGTTTTGACTGAGAGTCACCACCTATTCATTCTAAGGGACAGGTCCCGGGTAGTTATTTTTTTGGATAAGGCAAATGGTCTATCAGAGTTAGGGTAAGTGGTTCGATTAAGCCCTGGGGAAGGTGTTGGCACATCAGGACCCTCATTTTACGATGGTTACCTACACCCTAAACTTAAGCCAATTTTAATCTCAAAATTATTATAATGTCCAAGTGTTTAAAAAAATACTAATCTAAGAAATATAGAAAGCTAGATAACTAGGGTTGAACCCGAGTTGGGTTGCCTACGTACTCACATGGTGAGATCAGACCGAGCGTAGTTCTGACACATGAGCTCGTGCCAAAGCTAGGGGTATGTGTGTGTGTGCATAGGGTGGTCAAGGTCTGGCCCAGAGGCAAGGATTGATTGAACGGGGAGGTCAAGTGCACAAGTGTTAAGTCTAACCGCGGTTAGAGGAGATTTGACTATGGTTAGGTGAGCTAACCAAAGCTAAAGAGGTCCTATAAGTCTCTTTTTGGTCTTGTTGTATTTTTATATTTTTTGGGATTTTGGGGATATTTGAATGTTTTTGGTATTTTGGTTACATTTGAATGTTTTTGGTATTTTGGTTATATTTGAATGTTTTTAATATTTTGAGATTTTATCATGTTTTTTTTAGATTTTCATATAGGTAGCGTTTTGGCAAACTTAACTAAAGTCAAATTTAATTCAAGAGAAAGATTAAGGAAAAGTTATGATAAAAGATTATATTTAGGACATAAAGAGGGGTGTGCATTATGAATAGTAAATAGTCTATTGCCAATACCTATTTTGTTGGATTGGTGTTGATAATAGATCAAATACCATTGTCTTTGGTAGGTGGCATTTTGAATAATGTCCTCTTTAAGTCCTTAAACCATCATTTACCCTAAGTCCTTAAACCATCATTTACCCATTCAACATAAAAACTGTAGAGTAAGAAAAAAAAAAAAAAGACAAGTAGAGAAATTGAAAACTCATCATCTCTCTTTTAAGGTGATTCATTTACACCATTATAAATTATGTAATATCGTTCTAATGAAGTTAGAGAGGGGATGAACTTTCACAAAGAATTCTAGAAAGAAGACTAGAACAAAAAAAGAAACAAAATGAAAAGAGAGCTATAGCTTTAACTTCCACTTTCTATGGGCCTACCCATATCCACACTAGGGGGTACATAAAAAAAAAGAAATATGTACATGAAAAGGAAGAAAAAAAATGAACATCTTCTTGCTTTTGATATGGGGTCTCTCTACACCATTACATTGGTGTAGAGAGACCCAACTATACTTGAGAAATGAGAGACCAAGAAGAGTGAACTAAATAAAAATAAGATAAAAAAGAAGAGAAGATGAAAGAATGAGTGCCTACTCCTCTAAGGATTCTTCTTCAATGCTCCAAGAGGTAGGGTTTTGTTTAGAGTCCACCAAGGAGGAGAGTTAGTGAAGAACTCTAAGCTTTTAGTCTTAGAATTCTTTCAAAACTCTAAACCTTAGTTTCTTCTCACTTCTTCAAACTCAAGAGAAACACAAGTGAGTGAGAACCTTTTAGGGGTCTTGAGGGGTGAATCTAAGGGGCTATGAGATTGGTATTTATAGGAAAACTAAGAGGTTGGGTTGTGTCTTTTACATGGTAGATAAAAGGAGTTAGTGGGTAAAGATTTGAATGTTGTAAGGTGAGTTGATAGGTTGAGTGTTGTAAGGAGTGTAAGAGAGTTGATGGGTTGAGTGTTGTAAGAGGTGTAAGAGAGTTGATGGGTTAAGTGAACTATGAGTTATATGGGCATGAGTTGTAGGATATAGATTAGGTGGATATGGATATGTGAACTAGATCTTTATGGATCATAGGTTATTAGTAGATGAGTCATGGTTTATGATTATTGGGCTTTGACTATGACATTTGGACTTGGGTTATGGTAAATAGGCTTTAGTTTAGGCAATTGGGCAATTGGGTAATTGGGCTTGACTACTTGGGTTTGGGGTAATGAAATTTTATAATTGGACTTGATTGGATTTACCTAGGATTTGGACTTAAGGTTTAGCCGGGGGTTGACTTAGGATTAGATTGAGCTAACCATGGTTAAGTTTATTAACCATGGTTGAGGGGGGTGTAAAAATGCGGTGCTTACAGTCCTTTCAAGTTTTTGGCACAAAAAATAGTATTATATATCATTGTTTGGAACAACAACGGATCAATTTAGGGCTTAAAATTACTGTGTCATCATTTCAAACGACAAAAACCTCTAGGATGACCAAAATGATAGGGTGTTGCTCTTTTAAACACCGACATAAGCCCTTGGTTTCGGAAATACCCCTCCTTTTTTTTGCTTCGCCATAATTTGTCAACGTTATACTAATTTTCTCTAAGAGTCACCATTTTTGAGCAAATTATCATGACTTCAAAGTGTTGAAAAGTGATTTGTGAAAGTTCTAAAGTGTCCTACGGTTAAATTCTATTTTAAAGAAATTGAAGGATACGCATTGGTTGAGATTCAAAGAGTACCCAAGCGGGAATAATTAGGGTTTCTACACTTATAAACCCTAAAAACTCTACACCTAAACATCATCACTCTCTTCGCCTCTTCCCGTCTTCATCTCTTTAGTTCAGTATAGGTGGCACTGCAGTGGTAAAAATTTTCGATAGTTTATTTGTCTCCAAATCTTCAAAAATCTCTGAGCCTAAGCATCATCGTTTACAATCTTCACCTCTTTAATTTTTTTTAAAAAAAATTTCTCTTCATCATCT
The DNA here is from genome assembly GCA_015143295.1 of Tetracentron sinense. Classification (NCBI taxonomy): domain Eukaryota; kingdom Viridiplantae; phylum Streptophyta; class Magnoliopsida; order Trochodendrales; family Trochodendraceae; genus Tetracentron; species Tetracentron sinense. Next base: position 20,359,828 of record CM026574.1, read on the forward strand.
TCACTATCTTCTTCTTTGAGCACTTCTTGTGACATGGTAATGTAGCAAAAGCATCTAATTCTCAAAGTTGTTCTATAAAAAGGGACACTCATGTTATTGTAATGGAACAAATTTGGATATTATTCGAATTCGAGTATTTAGTCAAGTTTGATAATTTCGTTCTTTTAGTATCTGGCAAGTATTATAGTGAATTTAGATGATCAGATATTGCACTAATATATGCTTGAAATTCACTCCGTTTACAACCTTATATGATGGGATATGATTTCTACAATACTTCTTGAAGCTCATTTTTAACACTCGAAATAAGAGTAATTTCTAAAATATAAAAAATTGTTGGCAAGTTGAATGAGCTTATTGTCATGCCTCTTCAGAGAAATTAATCGAGAAAATTGGAGAGCAAATCGTTTGCGGTATTCCATGTGGCTTGAGTATTGGAAAGCAAGAATCTCTTCTACAACTTTTTTATAGCTGTTAAATCCGTACATAATAAGAGACTTGGCCTTCCAACACTCAAGGTCATAGGAAATGTACCAGTAAAATTGGTATAAGCTTATCATCATGTCTTGCTATTTTACTATTTCAAATCCAACACGATGCCCCTTTCGAGGCAAAGATCGAATCACAGCCAATTGCGACGGAGAGTTCAATCTCACACACAAGTCAACACGTGTCCCTTTTAACCCCTATCAATCAGTAATATAACTCTAGGTTTTAAATAAATTTTTGAAAAATATATTAACCCTAAGGGTTAACAATTTTTAATTAGAATTAAATATTTTTTCTAAAACCAAGATTATATTATTGAACTCCAAGGGTTAGTGAATCTTAACTACAATTATAGAGATCAAATCACAACCAATCCTGATTAAATTGGGGGAGAGTTCAATTGCACCCACAGGTTTTCCTTGTTAGGGGTGAACTGTGTCCTAATTCAATCGTAATTGGCTGTGATTTGATTTTTTATTTATTTTGAAAAAATGTGGTTATCCTCAACCTTAAAAACTTAGATTAAGTCTTAGGTGCTGTATAGAAAATATCCTCACCCATACAACCGATATTGAGGGGATCTCAGAACTAACGTTGAGAGTTTTACGGTTCATCGTTCGGCCACTGAGCTAGACACCGGGGCTGTGATTCGATCTCTTCAAGGAATAAAAAACACTTATATTCATTAATTATTCAATTAACATGAATCCATCAGTTCACCGCAAATAAACATATTTTGAGGTTTACTTGTCACGGGAAATCGACGGAGAGGAACAATATTTGGTCGAGGGAGACAAGTACGTTATTAATGCTCTTCCAGCTACGGCGGCATGGCTACCTGTACGGATGTACGGAAGCAATGTCTAACTTTCAAAATAAATTCAAAGTGGTTTTTTTTAAAAACATTTGTTTTCAACTCATTCGGGTCCGATCATTTCAGAAAGGAGAATGCAATCTCCCAGGCAGACTCGCTGCTTTTATAGGAAAAGATAATAACCGTTTTTTTTTTTGGTAAAGGAAAAGATAATAACCTTCATGGATAGGTTTATAACATTTTCCTTTTGTCTTTTTCAATACAGGGGCGACTATTCATTGAGCGAGTAAGCCTAGTATTCCCTTTTCAAGCTATAAAAGATAAAATTTTCATTTTCCATCTCTTTTCTCACTCCCTGACTTTATCTCTTGTGGGCTGCAAGGTGTCATTTGCAGCTGCGGCTGAAAATGGCCCTCTCGGCCACATAAGAAAAAAAAGTTAGGGTTATACATGCATAATTATTGTCAGATTTTTTGCAAAACCATAACTTTTGAGGGGGACCAATTGTACCTACTAGCTGCAAATGATGCATTGCAGCTGATTATTGTTCAGCTGATCATGATGCACTATTACCAACAACCATAACAGAGTAACAGTTGCCAAGGAAAAACGCCAATCCCCAGCTCTCCCTCTTGTCCAGTTTCCACTTTTCAGTGATTTGGATTCTAGGAATATTGGTGGGTTTGTCTGGGATTTCTTCACTTTGATCTGAAAATAGTTTTTTTTTTTCCCTTTTTCTAACTAGGGTTTGGCTTAGATTCTTGGCGTAATTTGGAAAAAAAGCTGCTTTTTATACTCTAATTGGCCAATACCCATCATTGCTTCTTTTTTCCTGCTATATATATATGTATGTAAAGATACATCTTTCCTTTCATGGTGGTTTTTGTTTGATATTTTGGGTTTTTTCTGTGTAGAGGGGTTTTGGAATGGCGAGAACGAAAATTCAGATAAAGAAGATAGACAACACGACGGCGAGGCAGGTGACCTTCTCAAAGAGGAGAAGAGGGATTCTTAAGAAGGCTGAGGAGCTCTCTATTCTCTGCGATGCGGAGGTCGCTCTCATCATCTTCTCTGCTACTGGAAAGCTCTTCGAGTATTCCAGCTCAAGGTATCTCTTTTTAACCTTTTCAGACCATATATAGTCATTACTATGATTGATGTATGCTTTCTTTCTAATATCACTGTACGTCTTCTTAGAGAGAGAGAGAGGGGGGTGGTTTATTTTGACCTTTACCAGCAACAAAAGCTAGCTTTTCTCTCATGGTTTAATGGAAGGTTTCTGACTATCAGTTGTAAAATAATCTATAGAGCCAAAGAACCTCACAGTGCACTGAAATCTACGCTGGAAGCCCAGTGTAAATGGTCTCACCCTCTAACAGAAACAAAAAGGATTAGTGAAAGGTTCATACTCTTTGTTTTTAAGATCTCTCAGATCAAGAGGAAAACAGTAGAACCTCACCGATCTAACAAAATCTCAGATCTCAGGTTTCTCGAATTTATCAACCCTTGGATTTATATACATATAGAATGACGAGATATCATATCAGAAACCCTAGTACGATTCTTCGTTTTTCTTATTTATCTGATTGGTCTCTCCATTCTATGAATTGGTTTCTATAATTTAGAAGGCTGTTCTTCAGTTCTAGTTGCAGACAGAAGCATAGGCTCGGGTAGACGTTGTTCCTCAGTCAAAAACATCTTTGTGGCCTATCTAGCTGTGATCCTCACATCCTTCAAGCCTCAATCGTAGAAAAAAGAGCTATAAAGAATTAACCAGTGCTTTGCTTAGGGTATAAAGAGTATATCCAAAGGAAAAGGCAACTACATCTAAAGGGAATTACATACAATTAAATAGAAGAAAATTAGAATTACAGAAAGGTGTCCCCCACCCCCGCCCCATCTGATGAGGAGGAGTCATTCATCAGTTTGTAATGCGAAATGCGCGGACTCTTCTAAATGGGGGCGTGTGTCCGATCACGACACTATTGGATTCTCATTGGATACTTCTGATTTTTTTTTCTTCAATTCCTTACTCAACATAAATTGATATGCACTATAGGTAAGTGTTCTAGTTTAACCTTTTGAAGGTTTATAGGTGGTGAATAGTACCTCATTACATTCATTTCTCTCTTGGTTTTTAGGACATTATAAATTATAAGATATCTCAATTATCAATGCACTAAAAAAATTGAATTATCTCTCAAGTCCTCGGATCCTATATCTTGGACTCGCCAGCTCTATCCGTATTGAATTCCGACACTCGTATCCATGTTTGTGAAACTTTAGATAACTAATATTTTGTGGGGGTAGGAGTTGTCGATCAGCTTGTGATTCAACGCTTAGAATCATGGTCGAATGGCCCTTAATAAAGATGTTTGGTATTTGATTGTGAGTAGAAACAAAATATTGCAGCTAGTTGTTCGCGAGTTTCTGCATCTATCAAGCATGCATTCTTATGAATGTGCATGTGCATGTATATATCACAAGTATTACTGTGATGTGATATAGAAGATAATCAACAAATTTAAAAAAAACAAAGAAATTATGTTAAAAGAGAAGAAAAGATTACTTACTCAAAAATAAAAGTATTACATTTTTTTTTTGGTTCCAAAAGTTTTACATTATGAACAATGAAATTTTGAATATCCCAATACTCTTTGAAATGTACAATCGGTGTACTACTACAAGTTGGTTAGTAGAGTAGGGCGTAATCTATATGATCCAAATGGTACATAATCTTTTCCTTCAGGTTAGGACTTAATTAGGAGATCCCCGAGGACAAAATTTTAAAAAAAGCATTTCCTACTTGAGGCATACACCTTTTTCCAGGCCATTCACAGTATGGTTAGTTTGCAATTCAAATTATAGCATTAGAGTAGAAAACTGTTGAGAATAAAAGTACTACTCCAGGATCTTCAAATGGTTGGGTGTGCCACTAACTGACCTCTTTGTTCCCTCAATTAGTGGTCTCATGGTGCTTACTCAGTATTTTTTCCTAGGGAAGGAATGGACCTATATGGCTATTTACAGACTCTAGAGTACCCACCTGAAATCCTACGCTCTTAGAGCATGGTCTCGGTGGTCTCGGCCCTAAGAGCATCTCAGAATCTTTATCCTTGTAAAATAATAGTCGCTCCATTTTACTATCCATCATGTAGTGGGGAATTATAGTCGCTCCATTTTGCAAACTTTTCCTCCATAAAATAATCGTCGCAGTTATGAATAACCACTAATTCGTATTTCTAAATTAAGTAAAGTCTTAGGTAAGTATAAATTGTGTTTTTCTTATAAAATAATAGATCATTTTATGCCTGAAATAATTCACAGAATTGCAACAAAATTTTGCAAATCATGTTATAAGTTTTCTCACAAAAATAAATAAAATAAACAAATTTGCCATAAAAATCTGAATCCATAATGAGTTTCTTATATCTAATCAATTTGTTCTACTATTGAGATCTCAAAACACATGTTAACCAAATATCGGTTAATCCTTTATCCATATTCTACATGAAATTAATCAACATTTCCCCGATAATACCCAAAGTGGACAACCTCCCCATATAATCTAGTACTGCATGTTCCACATTATAGTACTTCTTGTCACAGTCCTCAATGCTAGTGTACACCTTAACATAAAATAGTGTACACCTGAACTAGTGTTTCAGGAAAATGTCACAGTCCACAATGCTAGTTGATTTGGATTCACACATTCAGTATATTAGTATTCGGCCCCATGCACATTTGATCAATTAGTCACATGCCCTGAAAGTTTGCCACTCACTCGCTTGTAATTTCCATCTGTTTCCTTTTTAATGTAAACTTACTGGTTTTCATGACTTAATTCTTTAAACATATCCTAGCATCAAATCCTGGTCAAACATTAGCGTTCCTACTAGTCCTACGGCTTGATGTAGTTATGAAAGAATAAGACACAATGTAAGAAACGGAAAAAGAGGAACCAGAATTAGAGTATCAGTTGAAGGCAAGCATGGAACAATAAGCCAGCTTGTATGTAGATCAGTAGGTTGAACACTATAAATTAGATTTAAATGCATGATTTGGACTAATAGATAGAAAATCAAACTCAGTCTGTAAATAATATCAATTGTATTCATTGTTCGTGGTGATTTGTATGAACCATCCAACTGATAGTTCATCTTAGGTAGGCCTTAACCCAAAACTACAGTAGTTGCTACTTATTATGGAAATGAAGTATTTATGTAATAATGTGTATGAGATGCACCTCTCATTACTAGTATGCATCATCATAATCTTTGATTAGAATCATAAAAGGTTTGACTGTTATTAGATTATGTTTAACTAAATTATATTATATTGTATTTCGTCTCTAGATCATTATCATATGTATATAAACTCTGGTAATGGTCATTGTAATTAACTCATTTAAGAATATCAATAAACCTTGATATCTATCATGGCATTAGAGTAGAATATCCGCTTGCAGTTGCGATTGCCAACTAGCAGGTGGAAACATTACTGGTCATTGGGTCATAACTTTTTTTTTTCTTTCTCCATTTTGCCTCAGTTTTGAATCAACACTAAAAGCTTAGGCAAAGAATTGAATATCAAATGTTGGGTTTTCCTTCTCTTCATTCATGTATATATACAGATTACAAATCCTATTGTTTCCCAAATACATAGAGATGAAATACGAAAGCTTACAACAGACATTAGATTGCTTTCCTAAGAGATATATACGATATCTTATGTAGGATCTTTGTGCTGCGTAGGACTTGTTTTAGAAACTCCAAGAATAGTAGGATTCGGTGATTCATGGATATTGGTTAATATTACCCCCGCAAGTTGATGGCGACTGAGAAAGCAACTTGGACTGTAAAAACCGAAACCGAGGACTAGGGAGTCTCTTAGTGAAAATGTCAGCCCGTTGATGTTCCGTGGATATAAATGAGATCTGTAGATCACCTTGAACTACCCATTCCCGAACAAAATGATAGTCTATCTCGATATGCTTCGTGCGAGCATGGGAGATAGGGTTGGAAGCCATGTAGGTTGCGCTAACATTGTCACAATAGAGGTGAACGGGAGTTGGTAAACTAATGCATAAATCGCAAAGAAGATATCGAAGCCAAACAGTTTCGGCGGTAGTGAAGGCTAAGGCTCGATATTCAGCTTCGTCACTTGAGCGAGAGACGGTCTTTTGTTTCTTGCTCAACCAGGAGAAAAGGTTCGGGCCAAGAAATACACAGAACCTCGTAGTAGATCGCTGATCATCGGGACGACCAGCCCAATCTATATCGGAGTAAGCTGTCATAGTGAAATCAGCAGAGGGATGGGGTGTTAACCCATGATGAAGGTTTCCCTTTAAGTATCGAATGATACGTTTTGCTGCCTGAAGGTGCAGGGTTGTGGGCCGGTGCATGAACTGGCATGCCTGATTAATGACGAAGGTAAGATCAGGATGAGTGATAGTGAGGTATTGTAGGGCTCTCAATAATTGATAGTAGACCGTGGGATCCTTGAGAGGATCGCCCTCAAGAGCAGATAATTTAGACCCAAGGGCAACCGTATTTGTTCATGGCTTGGAGCCTATCATGTCATGTTTGGGAAGGATTTCCAATGCATATTTCTTCTAAGAGACGACCATACCTTCCTTAGAGTGGTGGACCTCCATGCCAAGGAAATAGTGGATGGGAACTAGGTCCTCCATGTGGAAGGAAGATGCCATATCGTGAATAAATGACTGAAGGAGAGAATCGGAAGTGCCAGTAAGGATAGTATCATCAACATACAGGATCAATATCAAGGTACCGAGTGAGGACCGAGAGATGAACATAGAAGTGTCAGCCTTGCTATAGATAAATCGATGGGAGAGAAGATAGGAGCTGAACTTTTGAAACTAGGCTCGAGGGGCTTGTTTTAGGCCATATAGTGCTTTGTGAAGACGACACACGTGATCAGGAAAGTCACGACCAATAAAACCCGAGGGTTGAGCAATAAAAATTCTTCTTGAGGCGCACCATGGAGAAAAGCGTTGCTTACATCAAGTTGACAAATGGACCAATGAGAGGAGACGACAATTGACAATACCAAACGAATAGTGACCGACTTCACCACCGGACTGAAAGTCTCATCAAAGTCGATCTCTTGTTGCTGATTGAAGCCATTGGCTACTAGGCGAGCCTTATATCTTTCTAAGGAAGCATCAGACTTTTGTTTAACCTTGTAAACCCATTTTGAACCAACAATGTTCATGCCTTTTTGAGGAGGAACAAGAGAACATGTGTGGTTTCGAAGCAGGGCATTAAATTCTTCAGTCATACCCATGCGCCAATTGGGATGCTTGGCTGCCTGGGTAAAGCAAGTTGGTTCCTGAAACTGAGAAGAAGATGATGCCAAGGAGGCTGAGATGGGATGTCGAGTTGATAGCCATGCTTTGGGAACAAGAGTCCCATCTTTGTTGCGGAGATTATAGTCATGATGAGGTTGAGTTGCTTTGGTAGGGGCAGGAAGAGAAGTCGGCGTGATAGGTGGAGCTGTGACATCCGTGGGATGATTGAGATCAAAGAAGAGATCAAGAGCCGAAAGAGAAGACATCATAGCGGGGGAGCTCGAGTGAGGCATTGTGAGGAGTGGAGCTGGAGCAATAGGAGAGTCGGGATTGTGCAGCGTTGGGGAAGATGGTGTAGGAGCTATGGACCATGTAGTTGGACTGGGCAGCAACACATGCGAGGGAGAAGTTGGAGGAGTATCCATGGAGCGTGCAGCTGGACTAGGGAGCAACACATGCGAGGGAGAAGATAGAGAGGAGTAGCCATGGAGCGTGCAACTGGACTTGGCAGCAGCATTTGCAAAGGAGAAGAAGCTCGTAGTGGAGGTGAGGGCGGACGAGCACTGTGAGCCACATCTGGAGCAAGTTGCAGATGACCGGGAATAGCGGTAACAGATGGGGAGGTATCCGTTCTCGAGGGCCTGCAAATATCCAAATAAGGAAAAGATGTCTCCACAAATTTGACATTCCTGGAGATAAAAACATGCCCAGTTAGAGGAGCTAAGCATTTGTAACCCTTATGGGAAGGGCTATATCCGATGAATACACAGCGGATTGACTTGGGGCTAAGTTTATCCGGTTGAGTAGAGCCAAGAAAAGGATAACATTTGCAACCAAAAACCCACGACAAATTTTAATTAGGAGTGCGGCCAAATAATTTTTCTGATGGGGAAATTGTGCTAAGAATTGGAGTAGGTATCATGTTAACAAGAAGGCCACTGTGGTGAGTGCCTCGAGCCAAAAAAGGCTAGGGAGTCTACTCTTTGAGAGAAGTGTGTTTCCTGTTTCAACTAGATGGCATTGTTTGCGCTCAACAACGCCATTTTGTTGGGGCATATAAGGATAGGAACGCCGATGAACAATCCCATTCGAGACCAATACTCGAGAAAAAACTGTACTCATGAACTCACCACCCCCGTCACTTTGAATTCTTTTAATCTTGGTATTTAACAGATTTTTAACCATATTTTTAAAGGTAATGAAACAAGAGAGGCTCTCAGATTTCCGATGCATGGGATAAATCCATGTGAAACGACAAAATTCATCCACAAAGAGAATATAGTATAGAAAGCCAAAATTTGAGGCGACAGGAGCCGGACCCCGTACATCACTATGAATTAGTTCTAATGGTGATTGTGCATAATGATCCACATAAGTAAAAGGTAAGCGGTGGCTTTTAAAAAAATGGCATTCCGAACAAGAAAAATCTTTATTATTACGAGAAGGGAACAAACATCATTATTTAAAGAAAGAGAACGCATAATAGAAGTCGAGGGATGTCCAAGCCTCCGGTGCCATGTTGCAAAAGATTGGGAAGCCACCATCACTGAATGTCGTGGAGGGTGGGTGACTACAATGGGGTAGAGGCCCTTGTCAATTGGGCCGTTGAGAATTGTCTTTCCCATGCGAAGATCCTTTATGGAAAAGCCCCATGGAAAAAAGGTTAACGAACAATTGTTATCATGGGTGAGATTAGCAACAGATAATAAATTCTTTTGAATGGAAGGAACATAAAGGACAAATGAGAGATTTAAGGAAGAAGATGGAGTAGAAATAGAGACGTTACCAACACGAGAAATAGGTATCTCTTGTCCATTACCAACCATTATACGATCAGATCCAGTGTAATCAAAGGAATGTTGGAGAAGAGATGGATCATAAGTCATGTGACTGGTGGCCCCGGTGTATGCAAACCAATGATCATCGCCCGGGTAATTAATGCAACAAAGGAGTGTTGAAGGGAGTCCTCCTGGAAGGCATGGTTGAATTGGAAGGCATGGTTGAAGTGATTATGGCATTGTAAAGTTGAGTGCCCGGGAATGTTGCAGATCTGACATGTGGAGGGGACTCGATGCGAAGGGCGGTATGTGTGATCTGGATCAGGGCCTAGAATCCCTTGTTGAGCATCTCGTGGAGCAAAGGGAATACCCCCACGGCCACGACCACGATCACGGCCTTGGCCTCGGCCTCGGAAGAAGCGGCCACCTCTACCTCGTCCCCTATGTTGGTGGGGTGAAAGGCAGTCAATATGGAGGGCCTGATCTGGAGAGGAATGAAGGGGAGAATGGTTGGCATATTGGGCCTATCGCAGTTCGTGGACTAGGAGTCACAAACGTAATTCAGAGAAGGTAATGGGCTCCAATCGATTCGAGATAGCTGTGTTGAAGGATTCAAACTCAATTGGAAGACCACCTAAGGCATACATAACAAGTTCTCTATCAGAGACTTGATCTTGGACAGTAGCAAGGGCATCATTGATACATTTCAACTTATTGAGAAATTCGGTAATGGTTGAAGAACCTTTTCGTAAGGTTTGGAGTTTGAGCCGCAGTTGCATAGTGCGAGCATAGGATTGTTGTGTAAAGGAATGTGCAAGAGAGTCCTATATCGCCTTTGAAGTAGAGAGGCCAACTATTTGGGAGAGAATGGGTTCGATGAGGGTGGAATTGAGGCAACTGGTCACATGTTGATCACCCTTGCACCATTGCAGATAGGCAGGGTTAAACGAACCGTTGTCTAGATGGGAAGGAGGAGGAGGGTACATACCATCAACATACTCAACTAGATCTTGTGAGATCAAGATGTGGAGAATCTGACTGTGCCACAGCAAGTAGTTCAGATCTGTGAGTTTGATGGAGACAAACTGTAGAATATTGGATATGTGGGGAGAGGACGAGGGAATAGATGGAGGGTCATGAGGGATCTCAGAGTGAGTAGCATCAGAAGAGGGAATATCGGTCTGGCCAGAAGCTTCATTGGAGGATGCCATAAGAGCTGGTTAATTGGAAGAGAAGGGAAAAAAATTGTTCATGGATTGAACTTGAGCTCTGATACCATAAAAGCTTAGGCAAAGAATTGAATATTGAACGTTGGGGTTTCCTAAAAGAATTTAGACAAAAATATTTATGGTCTTAAACATTAAAAAAAAAAAAAATTAATGTTCTAGAACAATGAAATATGTTCACGACCTTCTAGCAACACATGTATGCAACATAAAAGTATAAATTTGTAGTATATATAACACTTACAATACCCATATTAGACATTTACGAATACTTGGTAATTAGTATGCATAACTACTACAATCAATCAAAATACATTAAAAATCATATTAATTGAATTTTTGAAAAATAATCTCACTTTCTCACTAAAAATATACATAACAAAAAAGAACTTAGAGATTGAATTTCTTTTTTAAATAATCTTTCTTTTTCAAAATAAAGAAAGAACATAAGAATATACTAAAATCATGATTTATTGAAATTTGGGATTACTATTCAAATGAAAGTAGCAAAAGTACATGAACCCTTGAAATTAACAAAGAAAAATATATGTTTTATCCTCATCTTGATTTGAGCTCTCTTCATCTCTAATCTCTTTGTTTTACTCTCTTCTCCACTTTTTTGTATAGGTTTTTTTTTTTCCTCTAGATTTTTTTTTAAAACTCCTTTTAAAAAAAAAATATTGTATTTATCAATTAGTTTTTTATTGGGATAATGGGCCCCGTAAGTTTTAAAATGATATGGATAATGAAAATTGGCCTTTTTCATATCCTGACCGATTTAAAGAAAACCGTCTGGGTCAATTGGGTCTTTCATGGCCAGGTGGTTTTCATTGGGTCAGTCCGGATTAGACAATCAACCCATTAATGATTTAACCCAACTTGTTGAAGGTCCCGGGTGGCGGGTCAACCAGTCCGACCGGTCGAGTTGGTCCGGGCTTTAAAACATTGAGTAATAGATTATGTTTCTATCTTTAAATCATTAGCATCTTTATGGAAGTTCTAATCATAGTTACTAAGTACGGGTACAGGTATAATACGACAATGATCCGTTCGGGTGTTATACGGCAAAAACACGGCAAAAGTATGGGAGAATTAAAAAATAATTAATAATTATAAATAAATAAAAATCATGATATTAACTAATAACAAACAGTTAATGTGGAATATTTATTTAGCACGGTAAAAAAACGGCAAAAATACGCGTACGCGTTTAATACGTAATTCGCGTATTAAATGGGTATTAAACGACAATACGGGTATAACATGTAACATGGCAAAAGTACGGAGTTTTAAATGGCGACCCCCCTAAAAGTATTATACAATTACTATACGGGTATAATACGGGTGTTTGGTAATTATGGTTCTAATAAGTTGTAGCTGACTCATCTAAGAGTAGCAAGAACTTTGATTTCTATCACTATTAACCAACTTGACATTTTTGTGTGCCTCCCTGATATATGATGTGGGGGTTTGTAGGCCTATCCTCTTCTCTAACCAGGTTATGGTGGAAGCTGCTAACTTTTGTTACCACGAAACTAGTCATTTTTTATTCATTATATTAATATTAGTTTGCACAATGTTGCATTTGATTAAAAGAGAAATTTAAGTAGGGAGCTTGAAAGGATGGTCTAATTCTTGTACGCATGGTTAAAATATCGGAATCAAGGTGCGTAGCGTTTACTCAAAATTAAGAAACACATTTTGGGCATGGAAATTCAAGGAAACTTAAAACCAAACATGTTATAATGCAAAGATAAACTGAGAATATGATAAATAGAATCTAACTACTGCCATTTTAACTATTTATACGAGGTACTACAAGGAATTTTCTTCTAAAAGCACGGGTATGTTGCGCTTTGATGAATAAATATATCAAATAACATTATATAATTGAAAGCATAATTCATTAATAGACTTTTCAATTTTAGGTAATACACGGGTTTAAAATTAACACGTGTGAATGACTAAAGCACAATAAACCTAAAAAACTAGAAGACATGATAAAGACATTCATTTTGGAAATAGACAACATATAAGATTAATTTGTAAAATAACACAAGCATAAACAATTGGAAGTGAATAAAAATATTCAGTTTTACAAAATGCACTAAGACATGGTAATTGCTTACCTAGATGGCTTATTAATTCCATATTGAACTACTACCAAGCTCAAGATCACTATCTCCATTCCATACACATCATTTCTATTTAAGTTTAGAATAAATATCTAATAATTTTTGTTTATATAATTTACTTTTAGATAATTAGGATTAGTCCATGATCTGATAGATCAATCATAGACTAATTATATTTAATTATAGCAATCTTCAAATTGTAGTGCTAATGCTAATAACTAAAAATTTGTTTTTTGTCTTTTAAAAAATTGTAGAGAAAAGTTACTTAAATCTTGTTGTTAATTATTGTAGATCCATGTAATTGACCACGAATCCACATATTTATAATTCATTGAGCCAATTCATAAGTTTGTTTTCGCATTTATGGGAGTTAAATAGAAAAAAGAAAAGAAAAATTGGGTACATGCCTTATAAAACTTGGCCTTTTGGCTTTGGTTTGATCTCCACAGAGACGAATTTATTTCTTTAATAGTAAAAAAAGAGGTATTTTGATTGTATAGAAAATGGGTTTTAAAGGCAAGAGTAGAAAACTTGGTAATTGTGTTTTGAAGCTTCAAAATGGGGTTTTAAGCCTTTGGTCAATACGTTTTAAGACATATTGACCTTATCATAGCATACCATCACCGATACATGGGGCGCCAAGGTTTTAAAGTTTAACGTAAGTACAAACTCCAGTCACCTAGAAAAGGAGAACAATTTACAAAAATACATGAAATCCTATCAAAAAATTGTAAAATTTTGGAAACATTGTAACTGGACTGATAGCCACCCTTCGAAATTGTAACATTGGTCTATAATCATGGTCACAAAGTATTGCATTCGAGACTATGTTGTATGGACACATCACATTAATCATAGACCCATATCTTCATAGAGTTGATATGTAATATCACATTTCAACTTAGAAATTGTAACGATCCCAAACCTCACCTTGGTCATAAAGGGGTCTTGGGCTGTCACATTCTTAAACCTGCTTAAATCCTATGACGTACAAGGCATACCAAACATGAGTCTCCAAAAATGACAATATTAAAAATTTGATATATATAACCAAACCATCCTATGTACAAGTCTGATCAGCATAAACATAACCCAGCATGACTAAAATCCACCAAGATATAAAACACTGAGCAACATCAACCTGAGTAACATAAGTCTATTACAAATCCCTTAAAGCAAATAAGAAATCTAATAATAAGGAGACCGGTCGAGGTCTCTCACTTCCTCGGTGAAGAGATCACCTTTTTCCTCTACTCCGTACGCCTCCTCTATCCAAGGCTCTGCTATCGACTCCGGCTATAAACCTACCGACAATAACAGGTCGACTGACTATTGAAAACATTCAACGGATAGGTAGTCTAACCAACAACATGATATTATTCGAACATAATAAATAACATAATCATTTCATAAACATATAATCAGAGTGCGTAAGAACATATGAGACATGTCATGTTATTATCTTGACTCGTATTGACTTATGAGCATGAGAGACTATTAGACTTGATTTTACATGATGCATGTTCTTGTGAGATGCATGCCCATGCGAGGGCGAATACTTGAAAACTTGCGAGATATTTCTTATAAGATACCATGTCCATGCGCAGACTAATACTTGAGAGCTTGTGAGATATTTTTTGTGAGATATCATGTCCATGCGCAGACTAATACTTCCTCATGCCATGCATGCATGCTTGTGAGACATGTGGACTTATGAGACTCAAAGACTTACCATGCAAGTGAATGTGTGCTTGAGTGTCATAATTGACATTCGAGTAGGTCATCTCTTAGGTTCCGATCTCCCACCATGGAAACTCCACCATACTGTCCCATACCATATGGTTAGAAAATTCCCGGTTTGAAAGACTTTCCTCTAAGTTTTTGCTCACCTGAATATCGATTACCATTCCATATACATAGGACATAATTTAACACAAGAATCATAATTAACATTTTAGTATAATTCATTCATTTCCTTAACACATTTCATGAACATTAAACCCATTGCATTTCCATTCATCCATAAAAACACCCTTCCTCCATTTTTAATAACCCATTCTCCATTCAAAGCATATATTACCATAGACATTCATTCAAATCTCATAACCATTCATTCAAACCCAATCCATCATCATTTCCCTTCCACCATTTCCAACCAATCATCAATTTATAAAACATCAAGCATAAAATACTAGTTCTCAACCTCTTAAACACATGCCAAAATCCTCATTTCATGAATAAAATCCCCCATTTCCACTTATATAACCATTTCCATGAAAATCATACAAGAAAACTCTTAATCAAATATACCTAAGCATAGAGATTACATAATAGAGTTGAGTTAGAAGACATATCGACCTTAGGGATCGTTCCCTTCGATCCAAATCGCTCCAAGGAAGCTTTGGGGTGATCTCCAAGCTTCAAATCTCACTCCTTCATGTAATATCCTTCCTCTCCAAGCAATCTCCCTTGAAAAACACTAGGTTCTCTCTCCCCTTTTTCCAAATTAGATTTAGAAAAGTTAGAACCCTAAAACTCTTGAAATAGAACCTCCATTTATAGCCTAGGGGTTTAAACCCCAAATTTCATAATCCTTTTCTTACAAATCCTGAGCACGACTGCGATCGATCGTAGCTCTCTAGTGCGATCGATCGCACATATGACGATTGGTCGCATATCACCCATAAAATTTTCCCAGATTTTCGACTGAGTACGATCGATCGTAGGGGACCTACGATCGATTGTAAACAGAATAGAGAATTTTTCCAGTTTTCGACTTAGTGTGATCGATCGTAGGTCGTTTGCGATTGATCGCATGCTCTGTTTTTCCACTTTTTATTCGCTTAAGCATTTTAAAGCCTCCACACTGCTTAGCAATAATTAACACATGAATAATAATATAACAAAAGATTATTCTACCCTTATTAATTGTATTAATGGCAAGAAAGAAAGTTTGGGTCTCTACAGAAATGATTTCTTTTTTCATGAATAAACCTAATTGTATTTATTAATAGGAAAATTTACAAGTAGAAGGTAAAATGAAAAAAAAAAAAAAAGGATCAAAATTATGAGTCAACTAGGACAAGTAAAGGACTATCGAGTTTGATGGAATCCAGATTGCATAGATCAGGGTTGTATTCTCAAATATATAGAGTTTGTGTTATGTACATTTGATTATAGTCTTGAGGATTCAGTTTCAATGGATATAGATACAACAATTAGATAAGCACATCAATTAGGATGGTGAGGAGATTGGACGAGCCAAGAGTCCTATTCCTATTCTCATAGGACTCTAACACGCCCCCTCAAACCTACGGTAAATGAACCATAAGTTGGGTCTTTAAAAATGAATCTGTCTTAGGATGTCATTTGGTGAAAAGATCCGCAATTTGATGAGGAGTAGAGAGAAACAGAACACGAAAATCTCGCATGATGACTCTTTCACGTATGAAATGGTAGTCTATTTTGTTTTACTTGCTACGAGAATGAAGATTGAAGAATAGGTTGGTGTCCATGTACGTTGCATTGATGTTGTCGTAGTAGAGGTTGGACGAAGTGAAGAGAAATATTTTAAGATCATGGAGTATTTATTGCAGCCACAAAATATCAATAAAATATCCACTATAGTAGAAGCTAGAGTTCAGTATTCAGCCTTTGTAGTAGACTAGGAGAAATGGTGTCAAAAATCGACTCAATTCTGTGAAGCGAAATGCACTTTATTCTAAAAATAATGGATTTCGTGATAAACTTCAGTGAACTTCGGTAAACTTCAGTGAACTTTGGTAAACTTTGACCGAAACAGAAAATAAAAGTATAGAGAAAATACGGAACTTCGGTAGAAGTTAACCGAAGTGTACCAAAAAAAGTCTATAAATTGAAGAGCTTTAAGTTTTAACTTAAAAGTTAATGTTAGTTCAACTTGCTTTAACCTAACTTTCTTTATAAAGAAAGACTTATGTCCCTAACATTAACCTTATTATAAATATAATTAGCTTTAAAAGAGAGTGTTGGTAGTATTAATCTTATTAAAAACAAATTGGAGTGTGGTTAGCATTTAGTTTATTATCAATTATAATTTTATTATTCTAATAATTTTGGTATTAATATATTATGCTCATAGGGGATTTTTAGTAATATTAAAAAATTAAATAATTTATTAATAGCATTTCATAGATTAAAAATTATTTAACTACTCATCCCTTCCTCTTCACATTCTGATTCTATACTGTAAAAACATTGAGCTCATCAATTGCAGATTGAAATAGGTTTAGAAACTAAATCGAATTTTAATTATTTATCAACGTTAATGTGCAATAATAAGTTTTTCGGGTTTCTAAAGTAATTAACATAGATAATCATTGAAAAATAAAGAGAATACCTATCCCATTCACTTAACAGAGATGATAAAATATAGTTAAAAAAATTTGACAATATAGAGAAATATCAAGAAGAAATTATAGTTTAGACAAGCAGACAACGCATGCCACTTAACATGATCTCATATTTGAGTACTACATTCTTGCATGTGTAATATAATGAATTCTATATGTGTATTTATGCTTAGGTACTATTGAATTTCTATAGTTTCATCTTAGATTTTCAATGTTTCCTTAAAGTTTCCTAAACTTTTTTAATTTTTACATAACTTCCTTAGACTTCCCTAAACTGCCTCGAAATGTGTCAACTTCCTCAACGATCGAAGTTTATACCAAAACCGAAGTTTAATACCTTGCCTTGAGGTTGTAGGTCATTTCTTGGCACCCCATTAGATTAAGTAGAACCAAGAAAAACAGTACATAGCTAATAGTGGAGTGCATGTCATATGGATTGCCTACCCAATCAGTGGAGTGCATGTCATATGGATTGCCTACCCAATCAACATAAAAAAAAATGCTGATATTGTAAATGAGGATGTTGGAAGAAACTCGATTCCCTCACCCAAGGAGTCTTTTACCAGAGGATTCTTTTGGCTGAAGTATTGTGAATTACTGCGGGCTTGTGCATGAAGAAAGATACCTGATTTACTGGCTATTGCATAAGTGATGTTTGGGCGAGTGAACTTGAGATATTGTAAGGCACCAACTAGTTGTCGAAATCGCATAAAACAAGTGAAGCTTTCCGTTTTGTTTTATATGATAGAAAAAATCCAATTGTACCTACTGAAGTCATCAACAAAACTAATGTAATATTGCAAACAAGAAGAACTAGCGATAAGGATGGACCCCAAACATCACTATGAACTAAAAATAAAGAATGTGGTGAGTCTTGAATGACGGTTCCAAAGAGAAGTTTGAAATTCTTAGCAACTTGACAACCAGAACATATCAAATGTTTCAAAGAACTAGCATCTAATGGAAGACAATTATTAGAAATCAGCTTGGCAATCATTGGAGTAGAAGGGTGACCAAATCGCCTCTGCCAAGTTGAAGCAGGAATTTAATTTGTGAAGAACGTCACTTTGGGATGAGAATGTCGTCAATGGATAGTGTAAAGATCACCATCAAATGGTCCATTCAAAAGAAGCTTCCATGTGTGTAGATCCTTCACAGAAAATCCCCAAGGATAAAAGACAAAGATACAATTATTATCCTTTGTGAAATGAGAAACTAGGACAATATTTGTTATAATATGAGGAACTTATAATATATTATTGAGCTTCAAAGTGAAATGACGGGAATGAAGAATTGAGTTACCAATATGCGTAATGGTAGAACCATTACCAACTTCAATAGAATCTGAGCCATTGTATTCAATTGGCTAAAGCAGATTGGAAGGATTGTAAGTCATTTCATTGGTTGAACTGTCATGGCTGCAAAAGTGTCGCACCCCAAAATCCTATGCTAGTCAATGAGACCTTGGACCCATGACATTACATATCCATATTCATATAATCAACATAAAAGGCATACTAAAGTGAGAGTATCAAACTTTCTCCATAATTAATCAATAAAGCTGGAGACCAATTAACAAAATTATTATCCGATCACCCATATGATTTCAAGTATGAAATTAACCTAAGTAACATCTTTAACTGAATCTGTCTTATTACATCTTTCTTAAAACTAAAATAAAATAAACTATCTAAGAATCAATAATAGGGCCATCTATTCAGATCTCTTTCTTCTTCAACATGATCGCCTTCCGGTTCTTCTTGGTACTCCTCCTCAAGCCAAGGTCCTGGAGCACAAATTTCGAACCCTCCTGAAACCACCGACATAAAAATATAGCTGAGCAAACGAAAGCTCAATGCATACAAAGTCTCGTTAACAATATCATAACATGTAATCATTGTCAATGCTTTATCATCAATAAACATATCTTACAGTCCATGTGCGGAAACATGTAAACATAACATCATTCATGACATGTAAGACCTGCGACTTGTGAGGACATGTAAGACTTGTGCATGTTCATGTAAGTTCTAGTAATTATATGTATCAATGCATGTAAGATGATTCGACAACGCCTATAACATGAAAGTTCCCAATGACATGTCACATTAGTGATTCCCCCATGGCATGTAACATGATAATGTTGTGCTTGGACTTGTGTTTGGGCTTGTGAGACATATACTTATAATACCTATCATGCGGTGAGACATGTGCTTGAGTGTCATGACCAACTTTCATCCAGGTTATCCCTTAGGTTCCGATATCAACACATTGAATTCTACCAAAGCCACCCATATAACTTAGGCTAATTAATTCAAGGCTTTGACATCATTCTCTAAGTATTTACCAATCCGAAGTTTAACCAATCGATATACATGCATAATTAGACATAATCTACATAGAAGTCATATAAGAATACTTTATCATATAAGGAATAAAATCATAATTAACATAATAGGAAATCCAGATTTAATCATCATCCAACTATATTCCTTCCTTCATGCTCATACATACACCCATCCCTGGAAACATTCTTTCCATCAAGTTACATCATGCTGCGACCATAAATCCCACCTAGGAGCATGTGAGACTTTGACTCATGACTTACTTATCAAACCAGCGTACAACGCACACTAAAAGGTGAACCTGAAAATTTCCTTAATTATAAATAGTGTTCCAAGTGCAAATGTTAACAAAAGACTAAAATATAATCTGAATATTCACACACATTCCAAAACTCAAGTTACATAACTCAAGTCCGATACAGTCTCTCAGCATGCTTATTTCATAACTCTCTCTCTATCTGACTCAACAGTAAGGCCACCCATCAAGGTCCCTCTCATTCTTCAGATGATCTAGTGCTGGTTCCTCTTCTATATACTCCTCCTCGACCTATGGTCCCAGAGCACATATGGCGAACCTTGAACCTGTCAAAAATAACAATTCAGCAGAGCATTTAAAACGCTCAGCGTATACAAACCACTAGATAATAATGTTATAAACATTAACATACATTCATATCACGGTTTATCGAAACAATCATGCATACTTTAAATCAGAGTGCGGAAACCATACTTTTAATTCTGAAATGTACATACTTTTCATAAATCATATTTCACGAGCTTACTTTGAAACCGTACTTTTACAGTTTACTTGATATCTTTTACTTTAGCCATATTTCTTTGCTTTACAAATGTCTTACTTTGGCAATCTTTCTTACTTTCATTTTCGGATACCTGTATTTATAAGAAAATCTCGATCATGCAATATTGTGTTCATATATCATTTGTGAGTGATATAGTGGCAAGGAAAACCCTCAAGTAATGTAACACATGTATATACAATTCATCCATGGCAATAACATACTTATACATAAGTCATACTTCCCAATTTCCATTATTTTTAATAAAGAACCATGCTTTTCATCTTACTTTTTAGTATTGAATCATAACAATATTAAATAGTATAGTGTATCTACCTTTCGAGATCAAATCCCTGTGATCTAATGCTTGAGAAAGTCTTTGGAAGCGAGATCTGAACTTTACTTCGAATACAAGACAACCCATTTGGAAAACCCTAGCTTTCTCTCTCTTTCTCTCTCTTTCTCTCTCAAAAACTTGCCTTAGAACTTTGGTAGCCCTAACCCCACAAAATGGGGCCTATTTATAGAGTTTGGGGTTTGCCAAAACCCCAAAATTCCCCAAAAATATCTCCCAAAAGCAATAGTAGGTCGGGTAAGGAAAAAAGCACACAAAAGCGGTCGACTGGAGCTTTGGGGGATCGATCGGTAAGCTAGGGGTCGACCGGTGTTTGGGGCGGTTGACTAGTACTTGGCAACCCCACTGGAAAATTGCACCATACATTTTTTTGAGCATAAGCGGTCGACTGGTATTGGGGGCGGTCGACCGGTAGGCGAACGGTCGACTGACCTAGTGAGCAGTTGATCGGTAGTGCATTTGGATGCCTACCTTGTTCTGTTCTTCACATAAACACTTAGAATATTTTTCTTATACACTTAGACCACTTCCCTAACACACAACACATAGATTTGAATACAAAAATCTTCATTATCATTAATTAACACTCATAACAGTACATGAAAGTTTTGGGGTTCTACACATCATATATGCACAAGATTTCTATAAAACAATTTTAATATTAAGTCTAAACATCAATGAAATCCTCAATCCATTATCATAACATCAATAGCATAATAATTCCCATCTCCCTTAATCCATTCATAATCATGAACACAAAATTCTCTTGAAATCATGCAAACCCTAACCTTATCATAATCATCATAGCATAAAACATATAAGCATAACTTTCTAGATCTTAAAATCATAATATCATACGTATTATTAGGTTAGAACAATATATGGTACATTCCTTGATCGTTTCCCTACAATTGAATCGCTTTAGAAAGGACTTGGAGACGATCTCCAATATTTCCCTTCTCTTTGAGATGAAAACCCTCTTGCAAAGCCTTGCAAAACTCTCTCTGCGATTTCTAAGCTCTTAAAGTGATAAAATCCTAAAACTCTTGAGATTAAGGTCTTTATATAGGCAAGAGTTAATTAGAAACTAAAATTGTCGCGACTCAAAATCCCACCTAGGAGCATGTGAGACTTTGGCTTGTGACTTACACATCAAACCATCTTGCAAGAGCATATAAGGCACACTAAAGGGTGAACCTGAAAATTTCTCAACATAAACTGTATTCCAAGGGTTTATATAGACAAAAGGATCCAAAAGAAATCGATATACATTTTTCTCTCTTATCACTCAACAGTAGTCAAGATAGGGCCACCTATCAAGGTCTCTTCCTCCTCTGGATGATCCATAATAGGCTCCTCCTCTATGTATTCCTCCTCGAGCCATGGTCCTGAAGCTCATATGTCGAATGGAACTGCCGAAAATAACAGTTCTGCTGAGCATTGGAAAGCTCAGCGTATACAAACCACTAGCTAGCAATGTTATATCATCAATAATAGTATGCTTATATGTCAGAGCGAAACAAAACGGAACAAGGTACACATGCATACTTTAAATCAGAGTGCGAAAACCATACTTCAAATTTTATCTTCAAAGTGCATACTTTTCTGAAATCTTGCTTTACAAGCTTACTTTGAAATCAAAATTTACAGAGTTCTTGTGAGAATCAAGCTTTACGAGTTTCTTGTCAGAATCAAAACTGTACATGTTTCTTGTGAGAATCAGGGTTACTTGTGAGAATCAAAACTTTACAAGATTCTTGTGAGATCATACTTGGAGCCAGATGACTAGTACCCATAAAAAGACTTAGAGATGGGTATGTAAATACCCTTCATCGAAACATACTTAGTGTGAGCACGGGATTTCACCCCCTAAATCTGTTTGTGGCTCACGGGTTTTTGAGAGTCTCCACCTATTCATTCAGAAGGGATAAGTCCCCCGAAGTTTTGGATAAGGTCTTGGTCCACGAGAGAGATCAGGGTAAGGGGTTCGGTTAAGTCCGGGAAAGGTGTTAGGCACCTCGAGGCTTCTGTTTTACAACGGTTCTGTTCTACCCGGGTTTAAGTCAAATAAAGTTAATCTTGTTTAGAATGACGAAATATTTAAGTGAACACTAATCCAAGAAAGGAAAAGCTAACTGGGGTCAGGCCCGTGTTGGGCTGCCTACGTACTCACAAGGTGAGATCAGACCGAGCGTAGTTCTGGCACGTGAGCCTGTGCCGAGGCTAGGGGCGTGTGTGTGTGTGCCAAGGGTGGCTAACATGGACTAGTCTGGTAGACTAGGGTTGGTTGATCGAGGAGGTCAAGTGCAGGGTATTGTAAGCCCGGTAGGCTTAGGGAGGCGTCCAACCCAGGTTAGGGTTGCTAATCGGGATTAGGCCAAACTAACTGCAGTTAGGGTTGCTAACCACAGTAAAGGGTGAGTGACTTGTAGCCCGGTAGGCTAAGGCGGGGCCCGGTAGGCTGAGATAAGTCCGGTAGACTTGGTTTTTAGGCCCGGTAGGCCGTAAACCGAAGTTAACTACGATTAGGGTTGCTAACCGTAGTTAAGGATTTCTAACTGTGGTTAGGGTTGCTAACCAGCGTTAGGGAGAGGGCCAAAGTGAGGATTATGGTCCAATTAGATTTAAGGAATTTCCGTTTAATTTCCCAAAAGTTTGTGGGGTTAAGGGGTGCTTAACCGCGATTAAATGTTAACCGGAGGTGGATTTAACCACAGTTAAGGGTTTGGTACGGTCCAAGGTGGGCCCAGGGGGCTAGGCAGGGCCTAAAGTGGCCTCCTACTAGGCCTGGGCCCCTGCAAAAGCCCAGAAATAAAACAAAGTTTAATGTCGGTAATATAATTACCTACATTATGGACAGTGTTTTAAGACTGTGTTTTGCCAAAGTTAACTAGGGTTAACGGATAACCCGAGGTGAACCAAAGGCATGGGAGTGTAGAGGGGACTCCTGGGAAGAGATCAGGCCAAGTGTGGGCCTCAGAGGATGCTTGGAGTGGGCCCCACAAGGCTATAAAGCCACTGTATCTGAATCAACAAACTAGCGGTAGAAGCATTACCGACAGGCTGAAAACAGGCAAAACACAGAACGTCGGTAAAGGATGCACCGACATTCTAGAAACAGGTTTCTTTAGGAATGGCGGTACTGAGAGTACCGCCACTCTAGGTTTTTCTAAAAACTGAGATCGAGCCCATGGGGCTGTGCACTGGGATTACTAGGGGTTCCCTCATGATGTGAGGGACCCCCAGAAAGTCCGTGAAAGTCCTTGGAGAACCAAGGAAGGTGATGTACCCGCAAGGGTTCACCACACCTATTGTTTAGGTGGATGAACACCCTGTTGGGTTCTACCATTATCTGAACATCAAGGAAGTATAGCAAATGTCCCCTGGAAATGACCAGGGGTGCACATTGATTAGAAAAAGAGGAAAAACGGGGGTAGGGGATGCCTACCCCAATGCTCTGTTCTGACCACAAGCAATGGAGGGCTGTGGCCGTGATGGTGGTACTCTGGTGAAGGTCTGTAGCTGCTGGGGGAGCTCGAGACAGGTCTAGGGGAAGCCTAGAACCAACCCAAGGGCTTGAAGAGAGGTGAGGAGTACGGTTTTGCAGTAGGGGTTCTTCTCTAAAAACCCCGACCGTTTTACAGTAGAGGTGGGTTGGGTTTTATAGGGAAGAAGGCTAGGGACCTAGGTGGGATTTAGCAGAAGAGGGAGAATGGCATTGGACCTGGTGATGGTCGTCTAAGGGTTGAGAAGGGAGGAACCGAGGTGGGGTTTGAGTGTGCAGGGCGTATACAGGCCTGAAACTCGGAACTTGCAGTTGTCAGTAGAAGTTCTACTGACAACAGGAAAACAGGCTAATATTAAAATGTCGGTAGACCTTCTACCGACATTCTGGATTTAGTTTTGAAATGGGCTGGGCCCTGCACACTCGAGGATAGGGAATTATCCTAAGGGTTTTTGGGCCTTGTGGGCTTGGATTAAAGGGTCAGGCCCTAAGGGCCATGGTTTTTAGGGTTCATGCCCTAAGGGCTCTAGGGTTATGCTAGGGTCACCTAATGCTAGGGTTTAGGACATGGGCTTTCTAGGTTTTAACTAGTGTTCACCTAAGGGGAGTCCTAAGGGCAGGGTTTTGTCTTAGGGTGTGAGGGCTTTGGCAGGGGAGGTAACTATAGTTAAAAGATTCTAACTACGGTTAGGATGGGGTGTAAAAATCGGGTGCTTACACTTTGAACCGGGCTACTAGCATCCTTGACCGACCTTTCCCGTTGGCATTATCAATTACATCTTAACTTGGAACCAGATATGACATATCTTTGGATATGCCCTATCCTTGACTAACCTTCCTGTTGGCATTATCATTACTTGTGAGTTTTCAGATACCCGTACTTATGAGAAAAGTCAGTCATGCAAAATGTATGTGTTCATATATATCTTGTGAGTGAAATGGTAACAATTAGAATCCTCAAACATCAAGAACCATTCATGGAATTTCATTCATGGTAATAGTATACAATTACTTAGGCCATATTTATCAAATTTCATAACGAATCATGCTTTTCATCTTACTTTTTAGAAATTAAACATGACAAGGTTAGATAGTAGAGTGTATCTACCTTTCAAGACCGAATCCCTGCAGTCTAATGCTTTAGAAAGACTTTGCAAGCAAGAACCAAGCTTCACCTTTGATCTCTAGCAAAACCCCTTCACAAACCCTAGCTCTCTCTCTTTCTCTCTCAAAATCTCCCTTAGAGTTTGTGTAACTCTAACCCCACAAAATGGGGTTTATTTATAGGGATTTGGGGTTTGGAAAAACCCCAAAATATCCCAAAAGCATAAACTAAGTCAGCTAAGGCAAAAAAACATAGAAGAACGGTCGACCGGAGCTTTGAGCAGTCGATTGGTAATTGAGGGGTCGACCGGTGCTGGGTGCGGTCGACCGGTACTTGACACTCCCATTGGAAAATAACCCCATGCATTTTAGTGCAATAAGTGGTCAACCGATGTTGGGTGCGGTCAACTGGCCTGGTGAGCAGTCGACCGGTAGTGCATTTTGATGCCTACCTCGGCCTTTTCTTACACTTAAACATATTTTCCTATTTTCTTTTCTTATACACCTAGACCACTTACCCTGTTTTAACTTGAATTCAAACACACATATATTTAAATGCAAAAAACCTTCATTATAATTAATTATACACGTATAACAATAAATGGAGGATCTGGAGTTCTACAAATATTCTTGGAATCCTAATCAAAATAGGAGTTTATGGGCAAAACGGGCGATCGACAGGTGGTATGGGTGATCGATCGGTGGCCTGGCGATAGACAGGTGGTATGGGTGATCGACCGGTGGCCTGGCAATCGACCGAGAATGGTCATGGTCGACCAGTCCTTTGGTTTGTCTTTGCCTATTTTCCCCATACAAAAATTCCACTTGTGTCGGTCATCCGATTTTGGGTGCGGTAGACCGTTGTGTTATGTTTTTCCACACTTTGGTCTTTTCTTCATTTTAAACCTTAACCATTTATCATATACTAAGTTTAACCATAGTCAAGCACTCAATAACATTTATTAAACATAAATTGATATTAATTGAAATGTTTTGAGCAAAAATTCTAGGTTTCATTCAAGGTGCACAAGTTTCAAGACAATCAAGTTTTAAGTTTCTACATCTTCCTCTCCTTATTAGAATTTCGTCCTCGAAATTACGAGATTACATAAAAAGGTGAGGATATTTTTTTCGAACTACATCTTATCTTTCCCAAGTGGCTTCTTCAATGGAATGATGTCATTGAAGGAGAACAAATGGAATTGTCTTTGTGCGAAGAACTTGCTCCCTTTGATCCAAAATTTGAGCCGGTTGCTCAACTAGGGTCAAATCCTCTCGACTCTCTAATGGTTTAAGATCAATCATATGAGACGGATCCGGAATGTATTTCCTTAACATAGAAATATGAAATACATTATGGACAACGGCCATGTGAGGAGGTAAAAGAACCCTATAAGAGACTTCTCCTACCCTTGTGATGATTTCAAAGGGGCCCGCATATCTTGGATTGAGTTTACCCCTTTTGCCAAATCTCATCACTCCTTTTGTTGGAGAGAATTTGACAAATACTTGATCCCCAACTTGAAAATCATGTCTCTTCGGCGAGTGACGGCATAAATTTTTTGCCTACTTTATGCAGTCTTCAACCTATCCCTGATCAATTGATTTTTTTTGATGTCTGTTCAATAAGTTCAGGACCCAATATTTGCCTTTCACCTACTTCATCCCAGCATAGAGGTGAACGACAACTTCTATCATAAAATGCCTTGAAAAGTGCCATTTGAATGCTTGTCTGGTAGCTGTTGTTATAGGCAAACTCTACTAATGGCAAGTAATCTTCCCAACTGATAATAAGATTTTCCATCGTTAAAAATCACCCTACTATCAACAATCTTTGAAGTGTATTCAATTCCTTTAAATTCCTGTAAAAACTACAAGATAGTATAGAGATGTGTCGGATGTCGAATCCTCACTCAAGAATTGTAGGGGTTAGTACGATAAAGAAAATAAAAACATTATAATGCTTTGAGAAAGATGGAGATCAAGATTAAAACATGCTTGTTGGTTTTTTTAGAGAGAAATTATCATGTCTATTACTAATAAAATAAACGAGGAATCAAATCATAGAGATTAAACATAAAGATGCCAAAAGCTCTAAAATTCATTAAAATCTACTAATTGTTCTGCAGTGCTTTGAATTAAAAACTGCAATAAAAAAAAAATATAGAAAGCAAGTAAAGAAAGAGGTAAAACCAATGAGATCCTAAGCTTGAGAGACCATCCGAGAGCACCGAAAAATTTTGCCACCAAAGAGACCACCGATATTCAAAGTTCTGAGATGATATCTCGATATTCAAAGGCTTGGGATAGGGTTAGAAAAATAAGGGTCACGGGGATTCAAAGTTCTGAAATGATATCTCGATGTTCCTTGTAACTTTTCCGGAGGGTGTAACACCAAATTTTTTTTTTTTTCATTTTTTTTCTATCCTTTTGATCTTTTTGAGGCAACTCTATTCTTTTTCAGCTTTCGACCTTCTTTATGTCCATATTCTCTTTTCAAATTTTCTTCTCAGCTTGAATCCATTTGGTTTTTCTTTTCTCAATTTCTATCTTTCATGGTGTGTACCCATACCAATCACTAATTTATCATTCTCAGAAATAGGGTCGTGAGTCATACTTCTTATCTGGATTGAGTTTTCAGTTAATGGGTTGACAAGAAATTTTTTTCATTAAAGGCTCAAAAGAGGTTTCTATAGATGTAAAATTTAGGTAAGTTAAAAAGTTTGAAGGGTTACAAACATGGCCTAAATCATTTTCTAGGGTTGTACTATCATGTCTAATGTCTTGAATGGATACAAAGAAAGTTCTTTCATAATAACCCAATATTTGATGTCATTCTAAGTTTAATGATCAAATCAAAAATTAATGAGATCTCTCAAAGGAATAAGTGTGGGCTTGAAGAAATTGTGAGTCAACTTGTGACTCGGAATTTTTGTATAACCCTCTGAAATGATGAAATGCTCAAAAGCTCACTGGGTTAGGTCTCTACAAATATTCTTGGATCTCTAGAAAATCTGAACTTAGGACGACTCTGGTATTGATTTTATTCAATTTTGTGCCGAATCTGAGTTTCCTAAGTGTTTAATTCCAAAGTAGTACAACTGAACTAAGAGCTAACATGTACTTCAAAAGATGACATCCTTTTTAATAAGTAGACTAATGGTTAGTTTTGTCTCATCATTGTAAAGGTACTTGAAAGCATTTTGAAAGTACTAGAGGACTCTAACAAAAAGAAGAAAACAAACCTAGATATCCTACTCGCAAAACCGGGAGTTTTACCTCCTAAGCGGCCTAAGGGATAGGCCGGAAGCTTTCATAGTCTCTAATGCTCCAAAGAGTTAGCAAATTTTTTTTTAGAAAATTAAAAGGAAAACATGAGTTTTGAAAAACATCCCCCCCCCCCCCAAAATAAAAGATAGCATCGTCCTCGGTGCTCATGATCAGGAAATAAAGATATGAATGCACAGGTTTAGGAAGCGTATTACCAGCTTGGCAGAAATTGTACAGTGTTGGGTATCTGATTATCTGCAGAAGTGATGATATCTGTGCAACCTTAAAATACTGCCATAAGATATGCAAAATAAGCATCCGACTCATGTGACTCGCGGAATTGCCTTTCCGAAAGCGCTAAGTTCAACGTCTTCAGCCAGACACACCGCCCCCAAACAAGTTGAAGCTCATAGAGACTGAGTGAGTCATCAATCTTCATAGGCAGGATTGATTAGATCAATCTCATCAGCTTAGATGAATGAAACATCAAGTTGATTGAATTGTTTCAGAAGCTGACCATTAACCTGAAAAGTGGAGTTGTCCTTTGGATCCTCGACAGTGATAACCCTATAGGGCTTGACTTCAGTCACAATGAATGGACCACCTAGACTTTAATTTCTCAAGATGCTCTTGTCGTGATTATTTTTCATTGTCGCTTTGTATTTCTTGGACAAGCTATAAGCATCATTTCTTAGCTCATCCAACTCATGGATTTGTAGTTTTCTCTCCTCTCCTGCAGAGTTTAAGTCAAAATTTAACTTTTTAATGGCTCATAGGGCTCGATGCTCCAACTCTACAGGGAGGTGACATGGTTTTCCATAAACCAATCGATACGGAGACATGTCCAGAGTAGTTTTAAAGGTGGTACGGTAGACCCAAAGAGAGTCTGTCAGAAGGAGGGATTAGTCTTTACGACTAGTATTGACTGTGTTTTCTAGAATTTGCTTGATCTGATGCTTAGAGACCTCTACCTGACCGCTGGTTTGCGGATGATAAGGGCAACCTTGTGGGTGACATCGTACTTTGGGGGTTCCGAATCGAGATAAGATATTTTCTTTCAAAAATCTGACCACTACTCTATGGTCATTGGTTTTGGTGAGAATGACCTCTATCCATTTAGAGACATATTCGACTGCTAGGAGAATGTACTGGTAACCATGCGAGATGGGAAATGGTCCCATGAAACCGATGCCCCAGATATCGAAAATCTCATCAACCTGAATAGGGGTGAGGGGCATCATGTTTCTTTGAGAAATTCTGCCTAGATGTTGACAATTAGGGCAGGCTTTGTAGTAGATATGCGTATCTCAAAAAAGAGATGGCTAGTAGATTCCATACTACAGAATTTTCTCGGTAGTCTTTTTATTACTGAAATGACCCTCATAGGGTTGATCATGACATGAGAGAATGTTCAATTAGTCATACTCTAGGACACAGACGAATAAGCTGGTCTGTACAATATTTATAGAGGTAGGGTTCATCCTATGAGTATTACTTCACCCTGACCAATAATTGATGTGTATCTTGTTTGGACCAGTGGGAAGAGATTTCTTTTGTCACGAGGTAGTTGTCAATGTCAGCATACCACGGGGAG
The DNA here is from genome assembly GCA_015143295.1 of Tetracentron sinense. Taxonomy (NCBI): domain Eukaryota; kingdom Viridiplantae; phylum Streptophyta; class Magnoliopsida; order Trochodendrales; family Trochodendraceae; genus Tetracentron; species Tetracentron sinense. Next base: position 20,389,944 of record CM026574.1, read on the forward strand.
TTCGAGACCGCAAACAGTTGTTTGTTAGGGAAGGTCTCTAGGATGGGTAAAGGTTCAGAAATGGACTCCACAGTCAGTCGAGATAAATGGTCAGCGACCATATTCTCAGTTCCTTTCTTGTCTCGAATTTCTAGGTGAAATTCTTTTAATAAAAGAATCCAACGAATCAACCTGGGTTTGGTATCCTTCTTGGAAAGAAGATAGCGCAGAGCAACATGATCTGAGTAGACTATGACCTTCGTGTCAAGTAAATAAGATCTGAATTTATCCAAGGCAAACACTACGGCCAAAACCTCTTTCTCAGTAGTGGAATAATTCAGCTGTGCTGAATTTAAAGTCTTGCTGGCATAGTATATGACATGTGGCAGCTTGTTGACTCTCTGTCCTAGAACTGCACCTAAGGTATAATCGGAGGCATCGCACATCACTTCGAAGGGAAGGGTTCAATCGGGAGGACTGATGATAGGAGCAGAGGTGAGCTCAGATTTGAGGCGCTCAAATGTAGTCACACATTCGGTGTTGAAATCAAAAGGGCTATCCTTAGCTAAGAGACTACACAGGGGACAAGTGATTTGAGAAAAATACTTGATAAATCTTTGATAAAAGTAGCATTTCCTAAGAAAGATCTAATGTCACGAATGGACTTAGGGATTGGTAGAGTAGAGATAACATCGATCTTTGCCTTATCAACCTCGATCTCTTGATTGGATATCACATGGCCCAAAACTATGCCTTTCTTCACCATGAAGTGACATTTCTTCCAATTTAAGACAAGACGTTTGTCCTGACACCTCTCTAAGACTAGACTGAGGTGATTAAGACACTCATCAAAAGATGAACCAAAGACAGAGAAGTCATCCATGAAGACTTTAAGAAATCGCTATACTATGTCACTAAAAATGCTAGTCATGCACCTTTAAAAAGTCACAGGTGCATTATAGAGGCTAAAGGGCATGCGATGATAGGCAAATATGCCACATGGACAGGTGAAAGTGGTTTTCTCATGTTCCTCAAGGGCGATGGGTATTTGATTGTACCCTGAGTATCCATCTAAGAAACAGTAGGAGTGACCAACCAGTCTTTCCAACATCTGATCAATAAAAGGTAGCGGAAAATGGTCTTTCCCAATGTTGGTGTTGAGTTTTCTGTAGTCAATACAGACTCTCCAACCTTTCTTTAGTCGTTGGGTGACCAGTTCTTGCTTCTCATTTTCCACCACTGTGAACCCTGCTTTCTTGGGCACAACATGAATAGGACTGACCCACTTGTTGTCCGAGATGGGATAGATGATTTCTTCATCCAGCTGTTTAAGGATTTCATCCCGGACAATTTCCTTCAGAATAGGATTTAGCCTCTTTTGAGGCTCCCTAGAAGTCCTGGAATCATCTTCCAGATAGATAAGGTGTTGGCAAACAGAGGGGTTTATCCCACGAATGTCATCGATCGTCCAACCAATGGTGGTTTTGTGTTTTTTCAACAACTTTAGAAGTTGCTCTCTTGGGAATTCTGAGAGAGCGGATGCGATGATGACGGTATAAGTATCCTCTGGGTCAAAGTAAGCATACGTGAGCTCGAAAGGAAGAGGTTTTAATTCTAGCTTATGCAATGAAGCATCAGTGAAAACAGAGAGGATATAAGGTGGTTCTCTATCCAAGGTGATCAGAGGCTCAAACTCACTGAGTGGAGCGGGAGTAGGCATCAACGGAGCAGACTCTAAGAGATCATTGAATTCAGAAATGGATGTTTTAGATTGAAATTCAGTCCCAAAGTGTTCGAGACACTGAAGGAGTATATCTTCGGGAGAGTCTTGAGTTAGAGTCTCAATAGCACACAGTTCTTCAACTATGTCGAAATCGGCAGGTTGGTGCATTAAGCGAAAGATGTTGACCTCTGCCTTAAGCTTTTCGAAAGAGATCGACATGTTCCATCCCTACACCCTATGTGTGCATCAACGGTGGCAAGGAATGGTCTGTCCAGGATGTTTGAGATCCTATTATCCAGACAAGGTTCAGTGTCAAGAATGATGAAATCGACTGGATAATAAAAGTCTGACACTTATACAAGGACATCCTCACTGATTCCCCTAGGGATTTTAATTGATTGGTCAACGAGCTTTTGAGTGACCCTAGTAGGCTTCACATCCTTTAAACCTAATTGCTGATAAACTGAGTAAGGTAGAAGATTCACACTAGCTCCTAAGTCGAGCAAGGCAGTGCAAGTGAAATCATTCTCTATTCCGCACAGAACGGTAGGGTTTCCAGGATCCTTAAACTTGATTATGTCATTGCGTTGAATGAACGCAGTGGCCTTCTCGACTAGAAAGGCATCCTTAGGTACATGAGTACGCCGCTTAACAATGCATAAGTCCTTGAGGAACTTAGCATAGGGTGGAATCTGCTTGATAGCCGTAAGGAACGGGATGTCCTTTATTCAATACAAGCCTTTCTGGGAAAGGTGGTTTCAACTGAAAAATTGGCTTGTCCTTAGCCTGAGGTTTCTATAGAGGAATAACGGATTTGGGTATAGAGGTAGAGATAGTAGCTTTGGAGCTAGGTTCCTCTAAGTTTGTAGTTGGTGCTTTTGATGGCACTGAGCTTGGTTGCACTCCCATGTCAACAGTTTTGCTTGAGCGGAGTGTGGTAACAGCTTGTACCTCACCCTGAAAGTTTTGGTTCGTAGATTGTGAACCGACTTCATGGACTACCTCATTGGCATTTTGCTTGGGATTAGCAATAGGTTGGCTAGGGAACTTCCCTTTTTCTCTCTCAGCCTCTAATTGACCTAGACGTTGCTCTAGGAGTTGGAAGGAATGTTCTTATCGAGTGATGAATTGAGAGAGGTCTTCTAGACCTGGTTTAAGAGTAGATAGTTGATGCATAGCTAAGGGAAGTTGTGGCACCAACTCTCTATTGGAGCTTAGAGGGGCAGAGTAATTGTAGGACTGAGGGCAACGGGGACGAGATGCTGATTCAGAATAAGAATTCTAGGGAAATTATTGGTATTACTGGTGCTGCTGCTGCAAATATTGTCCACTATACTGCCTATTGGGTTGGTTAAACCCGGAAGGATATATGCCTTGTTGCAGTCACTGCTGTGGAATAGATTGTTGCTTCCAGGAGAAATTGGGATGATTCCTAGTGTCCAGATGGTAAGTCTGGCTATAGGAATTCTGCATGGGTGGCTTGGAGGTGCTGAAGTTACAGACCTCTTCCTAGATAAGTGGGGCACATCCTTCATTCAAAGGACAGGTATGTGGTATGAGTATTCTGTAAATAGAAGTCACAAGGCTCAAAGGACAGGTATATGTGGCATGAGTATTCTGAAAACAGAAGTCACAAGGCTCAATTGGGTTTGTATGACCCACATTCATAACATAATTGGATGACACTGGTTTCTGAACCGAGACAGTTAGGGCAGAGACAAATTTGGTTAGTTCTAGGATCAGGGATTTCAGCTCTGGACCACCTTTCACTTCATGTCCCATGGAGGTCCGTGAGATTGGAGTAGCACGACTAAATTCGAAATTTGTCGTCCAATGCTGGAAATTTTCTCCTAATTCTGTCAAGAAATCATAGGCATCCGTAGGAGTCTTGTGCATGAATTTGCTTTGACACATCTACTCTAGCATCATCCAGGACTCATCAGTAAGCCCCTTATAAAACAGGTGAACCAGACTCCCTTTGTCAAAGTTGTGATGGGGACACTTAGTTAAAAAGTCCTAAAATCTTCCCAGGCTTCATAAAATTTCTCATCAGACTTCTATCAAAAGTCTTGGATGATCTGTTTCATCTCCTTTATCCTAGACATAGGATAAAATTTTGACATGAATTTTTTTACTAACTAGGCTCATGTAGTAATGGAATTAACCAGGAGGAAATATAGCCACGTAGAGGCATTATCTTGGAGAGAGAATGGGAATACTCTTAATCTGACATTTTCTTCATCCAAATGTTGATTTTTGAACAATATGCAAATATTCAGGAACTTCCTGAGATGAGTGTACGGGTCTTCTTTTGGAAGACCATGAAAAGTATGAAGCATTTGCATTGTGTGCGGCCGGATCTCAATTTGAGATGCTGTAGTCTGGGGGAGCACAATGCAATTAGGGGGATTGGCGGAGATGAGAGCATAAGTCTCGATGAGGGGCCTTTCTGTTGCCATGGTAACTTGAAGGGAGGAGGGAGGTGAAGAAGATGGTGATCAAACTGGAGATGATTCCATGAGAATTGAATAACTATCAGATTGAATCAGTCGCTTATTGGATCGGACCCAACAGGGCATATACTTGAAAAATACACCATAGAGTTGGCAAAAAGTTGTCAAAAGATACACTGACCTGAGTGACTTTAAATGATGCACAGAAAAGCAAAAAGATAGCCTTAAGCTAGTGCTAGACAATCAACATTTTTCTAGGAGTTATCTTTGTTGGCAAGCAGGTTATGACAATGGGTGGGACCACTGATTTTATCTTGTTTAATCCGTCGGATTGACTTGCACTTTTGGTTCTCATAAAGGTTTCACTCACAAGATAATCTTCCAGTACTAACACAAGTTAACTACGAGAGAATCCATAGCCTAGACAGACGTGTCGTACAACGGCAAGCTTAAATACGCCCAGGCTAACTAGATCAGTCAAGCAGTTTGACAAGTGTATTCCCAAAAGAATAACTTGGGCTAGATTGTGTTCCTAAATCACAAGCACAGTTAACCCACAAGATTTTGAGGAGGCCACTTAAGAGCTCAGTATACTAAAGTAGTAGGGACCTGTGGGTATGTTAGGAAATAGGGACTCGCGCTCGTGGTCTTATTCAACTCAAAAATGAAGGATTCACTTATTTTGTGATGGTCTTGTGAACACCTAGCTAAATTTGTCTCTAAATCTTGGTTCCTTTTATTAAATGGCTTTTGGGTTCACACAGTTGGAGTGATGAGGTGGGTGATGAAATCCCACTAGTTTCAAGTAGAGCTGGATTTGCTCTTTTAATTAATGTATTTTTCGGCCATCCACGCAATTCGAATAAAGGTTTAGAGAATGAAATAAACAAGCATCACTTAGTTGCTCAATCACCTTGGACTGTTTTAAGGAGCGAGGTTGAAAGAACTCACCTACCCGTGGGCTATGCCACGGGGTCGCCTCTGTGAGATAGGGAGGGGTAATGGGCTTGGGCCCACTTCGAGCTTGTACTCCTTACTCATACTCCTTCCCTGTGAAATAGTTGGTTCACAGAAAGATAGTCTAGGGTTTTGAAAATTATTTTTGGAAGGTCACTGCCTTTTAGGGTTTACACACAAAATTCATTTAATGTGGCAGGTTAATTTATTTCAAATTTGGGTTTGAATTCAAACTTAGAAGTTTCCTAAAGTAGAAAACTGCTATTTTTGAAATTTCCCCAAATTTGAAAACCTTCCAAATTCAAATTTGGAAACCTGGGCAAGATGGAAACTTCCCAAAAGAGGGAATTTTTCAAATGGAAAATTTCCAATTTTAGAGGATATCCAAAGTTAGAGAATCTCTATAAATAGAAATTCCCGAAATATGTTAAATCTAAAAAATTAGAAAGTTTCCAACTTTGTAAAACTCGCTATTTTGGAAACTTCATAAAATGCAAACTTTCCCGAAAAACTAATCACCTATATAAAAAAAAACATAAAGTAAATCTATCCCTACTTTTTTTTTTGGTTTTTTTTTACCAATGCACTCAATCAAGGGTTGCTAAAAACCCTTGAACACACATCTAACATGAAAAAAAAATATAAAAAAAAATAAAATATATATATATATATATATATATATATATGTCCTAAAATTATTACAACTTTGCACTAGGCCATCCAAGGCTTTAAAATAAAAGTAAGTTGTTAAAAAAAATGCAAAAAAAATAGATATTTTCCAAAAAGTTTGTTGCTTTCTGAAAAATAGGATTTTTTTAATGAAGCTTTATCGATGTCCTTCTTTCTTTTTTGCACTCCCTTCACCCGAGCGGCAACGACACCATTTGATAATAGGATTTTCTGTCATTAAGAATCACCCTACTATCATCAATATTTGAAGTGTATCCGATTCCTTTAAATTCCTACAAAAATTACACTACAGTATAGAGATGTGTCGGATGTTGAATCCTCACTCAAGAATTGTAGGGTTAGTACGATAAAGAAAAAGAGGGGAGGCTAGGGTTTTCTAGGTGTAAGAACTTACTAGGGATTAGGGTTTTGAAGTGAGTTAGTGGATTTTGAAATAACAAGGTGGCGGCGGCTAGGATTTTGCAAAGGAGATTGGACGGCTAGGGTTTGGGAATGAGATAACAAGGTTTGCTAGATTACAGCTTTGATTAGGGTGGCGACTAGGAGTTTTCGGCTAGGGTTAGTAGAGGATTAGGGTTTAAAGGATTAGGGTTTAAGAGAGATGGACTGTTAGGACTAAGGTTTGGATGATTAGGGTTGGACGGATATGATTAGGAGCGAGAGATTAGGGTTTGAGAAATAAAAGAGAAAGAGAAGAGAAAATGATGGTAGAGGGTTTTGAACCCTGTTCTCTGTATTGTCCTCCATACGCTTAACCAACTAAGCTTGCAGACAACTTGTGTCTTTGGTTGAAGCTTTTAATACTTTGTACCATTTTTTGGATGACTCTTCTGCTCTCTTGGTCTTTGTTCTGACTCTGTGATCTTTTGGCTCATTCTATACTTGGCCTGCAACCTACTGGCATAGCCTGTTGTCTCTTTAGTCTTTGGTGATGAGCTTTAGTGCTTAACTACGGCCTAAGGTTCTTGAGGATCATCTAGTCACGGTTCCTGAGACAATTAAAAACACGTAATGAGAGTTCATCGAAACAGCTCTGTATCTAGACTTTCAGAAATGTGTTTAATTCATGCAAATATATCATTTTAACCAGAAAAGTGTAGGAAACTCTTAAGTAGAAAATTTTGTAAAAATGAAGGTTTTAGGTAGGAGAGTTTGATAGTGCTACAAAGGATAATAATGAAAATAAGCACTTTTAAGCGAATATCACCAACTTCCTTGGAAATCCAACATACATGCTTGTAGCATATCTTCAATAATCTGATCCACCCTTACAGTTTGCCCATCGGTTTGTTGATGAAAGATTGTCCTGAAATCCAATCGAGAACCCATAGCTTGCTGAAAGCTTTTCCAAAATCTCGAGGTGAATCTCGTGTCGTTATTCGAAAGAATGATAATCGGTACTCCGTGTAAACGAAGCACTTCCTTGATATATAATTTTGCCAACTGGTTCGAATTGAAGGTAGTGCGATATGGAAGAAAGTTAGCTGACTTGGTCAATTAGTCAACTATAACCCATATAGCATCGGAGTTCTTTAAAGTCCTTGGTAAACCTACCACAAAATCCATCGAGATGTTTTTCCATTTTCATTCCGGAATAAGGAGTGGTTGCAGTAGTCCTACATGTCTTTGGTGTTCGGCTTTAACTTGTTGGAAAACCAAACATTTGGACACATAAGTTGTCACATCTCTCTTTATATTTCTCCACCAAAAATGCTTCTTCAAGTTCTGGTACATTTTGGTACTTCTGGGATGAATTGTATTATTTGACTTGTGAGTTTCATCCAAGATTTCTCTTCTAAGTTCCTCACTGGTCGAAACACATATTTTGCCATTGAAGGTAAGAGCACCTTTCACATTTCTCCTGAAATCTTCATTCCCTTTGCTGATTATCTTGTTATAATAATCCTATAATTCTTGGTCATTATCTTGGAGATCCTTAATATTGTCTAATAGTATCGGCCTAACTGTGATGTTAGTCAATAAGGCTCCTGATGTGCCAATATTGATATCTGCATCATTGTTGGACCAATCCTCCAATAATCTCCATTCATGGACCATCATGTGAGCTAATAGTCATGAAGGCTTTCTATTGAGTGCATCAACTACTACATTGGCCTTCCCCGGATGGTACAAGATAAATTAATCATAATCTTTGAGGAACTCTACCCAACGGCGTTGCCTTAACTTTTACTCCTTTTGAGAAAAAAGATACTTCAAGCTCTTATGATCTGAGAAGATCTCAAACTGCTCTCCATATAAATAGTTCCTTCATATCTTAAGAGTGAATACGACTGCTACAAGCTCTAGATCGTGAGTAAGATAGTTCTTCTCATGGTTCTTCAATTGCTAGGAAGCATAGACAATTACTTTCCCTTGTTGCATAAGAACATATCCTAGTCCAATATGTGAAGCATCACTGTACACAACATAACCTCCACTACCGGATGAGACTGTCAAGACTGGTGTTGTAGTGAGATGCTTCTTCAACTCTAAGAAACTTTGTTCACATTTTTCATCCTATGTGAACTTGACATTCTTCCTAGTAAGGTGGGTGAGCGGTGCTACCAAGCTGGAAAATCCTTCCACGAATCTTCTATAATACCAAACAAAGCCCAGAAAACTCCTGATCTCTGTAACACTCTTGGGTCTTCCCCAATTTGCTACTGCATCTATCTTTGTAGAGTCAACTGAAATCACTTCTGTTGACACTACATGGCCTAGGAAAACCACTTTCTCTAGCCAAAACTCATACTTACTAAGTCTAGCATATAGTTCATGCTTTTAATTTCTTCAAAGTGAGGTGTGTCTAATGTTCCTCCCGAGTCAGTGAGTATATCAAGATGTCATCTACAAACACCATTACATAAATATCCAAGATTGGCTTGAAAATTCTGTTCATCGGATCCATAAAGGTTGCTGGTGCATTCGTTAAAGCAAAAGGCATGACTAGAAATTTGAAATGCCCATAGCTAGTCCTAAAAGTAGTGTTCAAAACATCTTTTGCCTTGATCTTCAACCGATGGTAGTTTGAACGAAGATTAATCTTCGAGAAGTACTTGGCTCCTTGCAATTGATCGAATAAGTCATCTATCCGTGGCAATTGATACTTATTCTTGATGGTGACCTTATTCAGTTGCCTATAGTCGATGCACATCCTCATCGAACCATCTTTCTTCTTTAGAAAGAGCACTGGAGCTCCCAATGGTGACATGCTGGGTTGAATAAAACCCTTTTCTGACAACTCCTGAATCTAATCTTTCAACTCTTTCAATTCTGTTGTAGCCATCCTATAAGGTGCTCTTGAAATTGGTACAGTACCCGGAGCTAGATCAATCTCGAACTCTATCTCCCTATCTAGTGGCAAACCAAACAAGTAATCGGGAAATACATCCATGAATTCGTTCACCACTAGAATGATAGAAGAATCCTGGTCTTCTGTATTAGAAATTCTTAACGCTGCAAATCTAGCAATATCCTTCTTCTTCAATCCTCGAAAATGGAATGGTGGTCAACTAACTGGCTTGAAGTTGACAACTTTCTCGAAACAATCAATGTGGCCATGATAAGCTGAAAGCCAATCCAGTCTAAGAATAACATTGAAGTTTTGGAACTTGAGAACAATCAAGTTGGTTGGCATCTCTTGTTGTCTAATCCGAATAATGCAAGACCGATATACTCTATCAGTGATAATTGAACTGCATATAGGTGTGGCAATGGACTATGCACGCTCTAGTGGACTTGATTCCATAGGAAAGTCTTGGGCAAACCCCGTTGTGACTAACGAGTAAGTAGATCCAGTGTCGAACAAGACTCTTGCTAAATAGTCATTAATCAGTAGTGTGCCTGAGGTTCAAAAATAACTATTTCATGGTTTGCATACAAGCATACATAAGTTCGTACATCACAATATAATCTTATATATTATCATATAGTAGCATGCTGATTCAAACATCAATCCATCATAATCGATATTATACTTGAACTCTTAACTAGAGTAAAATGTACCTTGAACAACATCATCAGATGCCTAGGTATTTTATCCTAAAAGGGTAAAGACCCTGCCCTGAGGGGGCCTTTGTGGTGCATTTTACCCGGTTGGTGGCCTAGTACCCTATGGCTGGGTCTTAGGGGGCTGTTGTTGATTCTTACTAGGGTAGTGTCTAATCCTGTGAGTCAAATCCCCACAGTGGAATCATCCGCTTGTAGCTGCCCGACATTCCCTTGGAGTATGCTTCTTGTTGCATTGCCCACATATCTCAAATCTAGGTGTCCATGCAGTAGGCTGTGCAGCTCTAGGTGCCCGAGTGCGTGGAGCTGAAGGCACAGGTGCGAGCCTCTGAAACTGAGTCGGCCTAGCAACTGGTGCTAGGCCTAAGGTCCTGGGCCTTTTATCCTGAGGACCCATCCTGGCCAGAGGAGGCCTATTGAACCTCTCCTTCTGAATCTGTTCCCTCTTCCTGAAGAATTCCTCTGAATTTCGCTATGCCAGTTGAGCCCTATTGTTACTTCAACAAAGGTCTCAAGTTTGAATATAGAGACCTTGTACTTGATAGAGGAGCTCAATCCTCTTTCAAATTTCCTGGCTTTCATCGCTTCAGTTGCAATCATGTGAGGAGCAAACCTCGAGAGCTCAAAAAACTTTGCCTTATACTTGTCCACAGTTATGCTCTCCTGCTCTAGCATGAGGAACTTTACTTCCTTCTTTTCCCTGACTACAACTGAGAAGTACTTCTTATAGAAGACGTCAAGAAATTCTCCCCAAGTCCACCGTTGACCTGTCCTGGTCACTAGTCCTAGTGGTAGCTCTTCACTAATGCTCTGTTTCCCCTTCTATGATAAAGGAAGCCCAAGTAACTCTCTCAACTTCTGTAGCTGTCAAGACTGAGAACATCTTCTTAATCCGCATAATCCATGTTTTTGCAGCAATGGGATCCATGGTCCCATAGAATAATGGAGGCTTGAGTCTCCAAAATGCCTCTATCCCCGGTAATGCTTTATATGGAGGAGGTGTAGGTGCAACTGCAACAGGAACAACAATAGTAGCTGTTGCGCCCCAAAATCCGACCTAGGTTACTGTGAGACTTTGACACGTGACTTAACAATCAAACTTTCATAACTTCTTGTTATAAAGCATTTAAGGCAAACTAAAACATGAACCTAAAATTTATTCTTTAATTAATCATAATCAAATCTAATATCTCAATTTAAAAACTAAAACAAAATCAATAATTGAAATCATCCATCCTGATTCCCAACTATTAATTCAATTTAACCATCAATCCAACATTAAGTCTATTACAATGTCTTAACTCCAAATTTAAATACTAATAATTTAATTTACAGGAAATTGCCAACAATCAAAATTCCATTCACCATCGGGGTAATCACCTGCTGGATCTTCTTCTTCTTCCTCGTACTCTTCCTCTTCCCAAGGTCCTGAGGCATAGATATCAAAGCTAGAACCTACCGACAACAAAGTCATTGGCTGGGTAACAAGTTAGCTCGCGTATATATAAACTCCTAGCTAACAATATAACAACATTTAATATAAATCATAAATTAGAATTTAACATTACATATAAGCATATAAACAACTTAGAGTGCGGAAGCATAATTTCAATTCAATTCTTATACGTGCTTACTTGTACTTATTTTTCTTGCTTATCTTACTTGTCTTTCTTATTTGTGAATGTATCCAAGAACATACATAATGCAATAACTTAAAATAACTCTACCCCATATATTGGATAGAGACTAACATATACCCTAGTTACTGAGGTACCATACGGTTTACACATTATCCGGTGCATGCGGCTTGTCTATACATTATCCGGTGTATACGGCTTGTCTTGCCTTGATCTTAGGCTTGTTGGTACTCGGGTAGTGCAAAACTCAATGATACAGTCATGCTTGTGTTATTGTACACTTGCATAATACTTATTATCTTGCTTATTATCATGCTTGTACATATTTATTTTCATGAATGACTGTGAGTGAAACAATGATAATTGTCAATTAAATCGCACTGGAATTATTGGATTAAGGCTCTCGAAAGCTCATTGTAACGACTAACGCCGTCATGATAATACCCTAAGTCACATCACCATAATTCACGGTTCAATTAAATCAACATATATCAGCATGCAATTTGTCAATCATACACCAATTTAAACATACAAAATTTCTCATAGTTGATCAATATAAAAATATATGTCTATCATGTTTTTAACAATAAAATAATAAAACAATTCCATTAATCATATATCAATTTTCGGTATATAATTTTTATAAAATTAATTTCGCAAAAAAACCTAATTTTATAATACATCACAATTTCTAATCAAACTCTTACTCATTACATCCAATCCAACAATCATCCCTTCCTCCATTATCTACCATACATAAATCACATAATTTTTCCCTTTCCCCTTGTTGATTTACATACTAACATCATAAGAAAACATCTCTTAAAATCATAAACACTTTTCTAAGGGATTCATGAAATGACATGCTTGATCTTATTTCTTACTTTAAATTCAATTATTTCTTTTTGTTTATATTAAAAATCATCGTATTGGTAGGAAGGATCCTATATTTACCTCTCTCGCTCGCTTCCCTACGATCAAGCGCTTGCGAATGAGTTCGATCTAAGCTTTCATGCTCTTCTCCTTGCAAAACCTTTGATTTTTCCTCTTAGATCTCTCAAAAATAACTTCTCTCCCTTCTCTATTGAGAACTCCTTTAGAAACCCTAGGTTTTTCTTCTTTTTTTCTCTCTAATAAGTTTTAGAATGATAGAATACCTAAAATCCATAAGTTAAGGTCCGTATATAGGCAATGCTAGGGTTGGAAAGTGATTAGATTGCTAAAAATACTATTTACATGGTTACTATTCATCCTATTTACAGTTTTGCCACTGAACTTTGAATAATTCTATAGAGCTCAATTCTTATCGGATTAACCTGAAATTTGAACCATAGCTACTTTAGGTTATATAAAATTTACCTTAGAAGGTTCATAAATTTTGAATAATGTAAAATGACCAAAATACCCTTCTTATGATAGAGGTAATTTTGCCTATTTTGACAATTTTCTTTGCTTTAAACTTTAACCATTAATCATACAATATTTATAACTTTAGTTAAAACTTTACGTATATATATTTATACATAGTTAATCATCAATTAAACAATCTTGCAAATCAATTAACATTAATTACAATGGTTTAAGCAAAATCTCCATATTTTCATTCAATGTGCACTAGTTTCAAGAAAAACAAGTTTTGGGTCTTTACATCCTACCCCCTTAAAATAATTTTGTCCTCAAAATTACATACCTTAGTTAAACGGATGAGGATACTTTTCTCGAACTTCGTCTTCTCTCTCCCAAGTAGCCTCTTCAATGGAGTGATATTGCCAACGAAGGAGTACAAAACGGATGATCTTGCGTAGAACATGCTCTTTTTGATCTAGAATTTGAACAGGTTCTACTATTGTTAAATCTTCTCGAATTTTCAGCGGTTCAAAGTCAATGATGTGTGATGGATCTTCAATATATTTTCTCAACATGGAGACATTATAGAACTGCTGTCATGTGAGGAGGCAGGGTAACCCTATATGCCACTTCTCCTACCCTCCTGATAATCTCAAAAGGTTCAACATACCTTGGGTTTAAATTGCATCTCTTATGAAACCTCATATCTCCCTTTGTTGGAGATATTTTGATGAAGACATAATCTCCCACTTGAAATTCTAAATCTCTTCTTCGGGTGTCCGCATAACTCTTCGGTCTACTCTGAGTAGTCTTTAACCTTTCCCTGATCAAGTTAATCTTATCTGTGGTCTGTTCAACTAACTCGGGACCCAGAAGTTTTCTCTCCCCCACTTCATCCCAACAAAGAGGAGACCGACAACTCCTACCATACAAGGTTTCAAACGGTGTCATTTGAGTACTTGCTTAATAACTGTTGTTATAGGCAAATTCAATTAAGGGTAAATGCTCATCCTAACTGCCTTGAAAATCAAGCATACAAGACCGGAGCATATCCTCAATAACCTGATTTACTCTCTCTGTCTGACCATCTGTTTGAGGATGAAATGTTGTGCTGAAATCTAGGCGAGATCTCATGGCCTGTTGAAAACTCTTCCAGAATCTTGATGTAAACCTTGTGTTTCTATCAGAAACTATACTGAGAGGCATTCCATGAAGACAAATTATTTCCTTTATATACAGTTCCGCTAACTTGTTAGCGTTATAAGTAGTTTGATAAGGAAGAAACTGAGCCGACTTAGTCAGACGGTCTACCACTACCCAAATAGCATCGAAATTCTTAGATGTGCTTGGCAAACCCACAATAAAATCCATGGCTATATTTTCCTAATTCCATTCGGGAATGGGAAGAGGTTGCAATAATCCTTCAGGTCTCTTATGTTCGGCTTTGACTTGTTGATAGACCAAACATTGAGATACATGAGTAGCCACATTTCTCTTCATATTCTTCCACCAATAATGCCTCTTGAGATTTTGGTACATCTTAGTACACCGGGATGAACTATATACTTGGACCGATTGCTTCATCCAAAATCTCCCGTCTCAATTCTTCATTATTTGGGACACATAACCTGCCTTTAAATGTTATGGCTCCTTCTCCATTAGTTGAGAAATCCGCTTGACCATTTTCGAAAGACTTGGCTCTATAAGCTAACAATTCTTCATCAGACCCTTGCAACTCTATGATTTTGACTCGAATATTTGGTCTGACCACAATATTAGCTACCAACGGCCCAAAGGTACAAAGACTGAAACTTGTTTCGTTGTTAGACATGTCTTCTAATAATTTCCATCATTTGACCCTTAAGTGTGCCAATAAACCGGAGGGCCTTCTGCTAAGTATATTTGTCACTACATTAACTTTTCCCCGGATGATATTGAATCAAACAATCATAATCTTTCAAAAAATCTACCCAACAATGCTATCTCAAGTTGAGCTCTTTCTGAGAGAACAAGTACTTGAGGCTTTTGTGATCGGTAAAAATTTCGAACTCTTCTCTATACAAATAGTGCTGCCAAATCTTTAGAGCAAAAACCACCGTTGCTAGCTCTAGATCATGAATAGGATAGTTCTTCTCATGGTTCTTCAATTGTCGGGATGCATAGGCAATGACCTTACCATGTTACAAGAGAACACAACCTAATCCAACATGCAAAGCATCACTGTAAACTACAAATCCACCACTACCTAATGGGACAGTAAGAACTGGGGTCGTAGTGAGGCGCTTCTTCAATTCTAAGAAACTCTGCTCGTATTTATCGTCCCATGTGAACTTGACATTTTTCTTGGTTAGGTGAGTAAGTGGTGCTGCCAAGTTAGAGAATCTCTCTACAAATCTTCTATAATAACCTGTGAGGCCCAGGAAACTCCTGATTTTTGTAACACTCTTTGGCCTATTCCAATCTGCAAGAGCTTCAGAAGAGTCTATTGAAATCCCTTCTGATGATACGACATGGCTTAGAAATGCCACTTTCTCAAGCCAAAATTCACATTTACTCAGTTTAGCATACAGCTTGTGCTCTCTTAAAGTCTTAAGTGTAACCCGAAGATGTTTCTCATGATCCTCTCGGGTTGGTGAGTATATAAGGATGTCGTCCACAAACACTATCACATGATAGTCCAGGGCTGGTTTGAATACCCTATTCGTCAAGTCCATAAATGTTGCAGGTGCATTTATTAAGCCGAAAGGCATAACCAGAAACTCGAAGTGTCCATATCTCGTTCTGAATACTGATTTAAAGATATCTTCTGATCTAATCTTCAACTGGTGATACCCTGACCTTAGATCTATCTTAGAGAAAAACTTTGCTCACTTTAACTGGTCGAACAGATCATTAATTCGTGGCAACGGGTATTTGTTCTTTATTGTGACTTTGTTTAGCTGCCGATAGTCGATGCACATCCTCATCGACCCATCTTTCTTATTTACAAAGAGAACTGGAGCTCCTCATGGTGACACACTTGGTCTAATGAAACCCTGTTCCAGTAATTCCTCAATTTGTACCTTCAACTCTTTTAGTTCTATTGGAGCCATCCTATACAGTGCTCACGAAATTGGTGCAGTGTCTGGAGCTAGGTATATGAAAAATTCAATCTCCCTATCTAGTGGCAACCCTGGTAGTTCGTCAAGAAAAACATCCATGAACTCACTGACTACTAGAATGATAGAACCATCTTTTCCTTCTGGATTCGAAAGACTTAAGACTGCAAATCTAGCAATGTCTTTCTTCTTCAATCCTCTAAAATAGGAGAGAGTTCCATTAACTGGCTTGAAATTCACCATCTTCTCAAAACAATCTACTTGCCCGTGGTAAGCTGCAAGCTAATCCATTCCACGAATGACATCAAAATCCTAGAAGTCTAGGATGATTAGGTCTGCCGGTAACTCATGTTGTCCAACTTGGATGACACAAGCTCGGTATACTTGGTTGGTGCCCACTGATATACCGATAGGAGTCGAGATGGACAACTCCTTATCTAACTGGCTTGGTTCCGAAACAAATCCCTTTGCAAAACCAGCTGTAACAAATGAGTGAGTTGATCCCGTATTAATCAATACATGTGTCACACATTCATTAATCAACAGGGTGCCTGAGTTATTACATAACTAAGTGTCAATCTTATGCATTATCAATATAATATCAGTAGCATGTTTTTATAAATACATAATAATTATAAACATCAACCAAACCATAGAAATATCACATAATGTATAATCATATGTAAAGTGTACCTTGCACCACATCATCTGATGCATATGCATCTTGTTCTGATGCCCTGAGTCACTTGGCGTGGCTGCTGCTACGGGGGCTGCTGGGGTTTAGGAGCCTGAGGAGGCTTCTGCTGTGGTGATTGCCTGATAGGTGGCCTATTCTCCTGAAGTTGGGTCTGCTGGTTATAGTGAGGACAATCTCTAATCTGATGTCCCAGTTGTCCACACTGGAAACATCCACCAGTGAGTTTTCGACATTCGCCCGCTGGATGCCTCTTCCTACAATTTACACACATCAAACATCGGTGCAGAAGACGTAGGCTGCACATACCGAGTGACCTAAGAAGTAGTAGTGCGAGGCGCAGTAGGTGCAGATGGAGGTATAGGCCTCTGATACGGAGTCGGCCTAGCTGCTGGTGGTTGGCCTAAAAATCTGGGCCTCTTATCCTGTGGTCCAACCCTACTTGGTTGTCCTCTACCGGACCTCTCCTTTTGGTTCATCTCTCTTCTTCAAGATTTCCTTTAAATTCTTTTCAGTCAACTGTGCTCTATCGTTCACCTCAGCGAAAGTCTCGAGTCGAAACATTGAGACCCGGTCTCGAATGAAATCTTTTAAACCCCTTTCAAACTTCCTCGCTATCATCGCCTCTGTGGCAATCATGTGAGGTGCGAACCTTGAAAGCTCCGAGAACTTGGCCTCGTACTCGGCCACTAACATCTTCCCTTGTTCAAGAGTGAGGAACTTTGCTTCCTTCTTTTCCCGAACAACCACTAGGAAGTACTTATAAAACATATCCACAAATTCCCCCCATGTCCATGGTTGGCCCGCTCTCATCAAATCCCAAGTCCTGGAGGTTGCTCGCCACCAATGCTTTGCTTCGCCTTCCATTACAAAGGTTGTCCATGTCACTCTTTCAGTATCCGTGGGAGACAACTAAAAACATCTTCTCTAGCTACAATATCCATGCCTATGCAGTTATTGGATCTGTGGTCCCATAAAATGACGGAGGCCTCATTTTCCGAAATGCCTCAATCCCTGTATGTGCCTTAGGTGGAGGAGGTGCATGTGCCTCTGCGAGTCCAGGAGCAGATGCAACAGGTTGCCTGGCTACAAGGAGTGCCATGGTCTCGATAATCAATCCTAACACTTCAGTTAAGTCAGGCTGATCATTACCCATTGGATGTCCTTCTTCAATACCCCTTCCAGTGCTTCCCCTAGTGTTATATCCACGACCTCTGCCACCGCGCCTTATTGTGATATTCCTGAGAGCAAACGGTAACAATTAGACTAACTTGGAAATTAATTTATTCTAACACTCAAACTTTACATTAACATCACAATGAATCCTAGCACGCTGTATCCCTAAAACATAAGCCCTAGTTAACCTAATTCCTTTGTTCTAATACCATCTTTGTCACGCCCCAAAATCCCACCTAGGTTTCTGTGAGACTTTGGCACGTGACTTAACCATCAAACTTTCATAACTTTCTATCATAAAGCATTTAAGGCAATCTAAAACATGAATCTAAATTTTTTTTTTTAATTAATAATAATCAGATTAATATCTCAATTTAAAAACTAAAACAAAATCAAAAATTCAAATCATCCATCCTGATTCCCAACTATCAATTCAATTTAACCATAAATCCAACATTAAGTCTATTAAATTGTCTTAACTCCAAATCTAAATACTAATATTAATTTCCAGGAAATGGTCAACGATCCAAATTCCATTCACCATCGGATCTTCTTCTTCTTCTTCCTCGTACTCTTCCTCTTCTTAAGGTCCTGGGGCATAGATATTAAACCTAGAACCTGCCGACAACAAAGTCAACGGCTGAGTAATAAGTTACCTCGCGTATATATAAACTTCTAACTAACAATATAACAACATTTAGTATAAAACATAAATTAAAATTTAACATTACATGCAAGCATATAAACAATTCAAAGTACGAAAGCATAATTTAAATTCAATTCTTATACCTACTCATTTGTACTTATTTTTCTTTCTTATCTTGTCTTTCTTATTTGTGAATGTATCCAACAACATGAATAATGCAATAACTTAAAATAACTCTACCCCATATATTGGATAGAGACTAACATATACCCTACTTACTGAGGTATTATACGGTTTACACATTATCGGTGCATACGGCTTGTCTATACATTATCCGGTGTATATGGCTTATCTACACATTATCCGATGTATACGACTTATCTACGTATTATCCGGTGTATATGGCTTATCTTGCCTTAATCTTTGGCTTGTTGGTACTCGGGTAGTGTAAAACTCAATCATACAGTCATGCTCGTGTTCTTGTATACTTGCATAATACTTATTATCTTGTTTATTATCATGCTTGTACATATTTATTTTCATGAATGAGTGAGAGTGAAAAAATGATAACTGTCAATTAAATCGCACCGGAATTATTAGATTAAGGCTCTCGAAAGCTCATCAAAACGACTAACGCCGTCATGATAATACCCCTAAGTCATACCACCATAGTTCACTGTTCAATTAAATCAACATATATCATCATGCAATTTGTCAATCATACACCGATTTAAACATACAAAATTTCTCATAGTTGATCAATATAAAAATATATGTCTATCACGTTTTCAACAATAAAATAATAAAACAATTCCATTAATCATATATCAATTTTCGGTATATAATTTTTATAAAATTAACTTCGTAAAAAAAACTAATTTTATAATATATCACAACTTCTAATCAAACTCATACTCATTCCATCCAATCCAATTATCATCCCTTCCTCTATTATCCACCATACATAAACCACACAATTTTTCCCTTTTCCCTTGTTGATTTACATATTAACATCATAAGAAAACATCTCTTAAAATCATAAACACTTTTATAAGGGATTCATAAAATGACATGCTTGATCTTGTTTCTTATTTTAAATCCAACTATTTCTCCTTGTTTATATTAAAAATCATCATATTGGTAGGAAAGAACCTATATTTACCTCTTCCGATTGCTTCCTTACAATCAAGCGCTTGCGAATGAGTTTGATCTAAGCCTTTATGTTCTTCTCCTTGCAAAACCTTTGATTTGCTCTCTTAGATCTTTCAAAAATAACTTTTCTCTCACTTCTTCTTTATTGAGAACTCCTTCAGAAACCCTAGGATTTTCTTCATTTTTTTCTCTCTAAAAAGTTTTAGAATGATAGAATACCTAAAATCCATAAGTTAAGGTCCTTATATAGGCAATGCTATAGATGAAAAGTGATTAGAATTGCTAAAAATACTATTCACGCAATTACTATTCATCCTATTTACAGTTTTGCCACTGAACTTTGAATAATTCTATAGAGCTCAATTCTTATCGGATTAACCTGAAATTTGAACCATAGCTACTTTAGGTCATATAGAATTTAACTTAAAAGGTTCATAAATTTTTTATTATGTAAAATGACCAAGATACCCCTCTTATGATAGAGGCAATTTTACCTGTTTTGACAATTTTCTTTGCTTTAAACTTTAACCATTGATCATACAATATTTATAACTTTTGTTAAAACTTTACATAGATATATTTATACATAGTTAATTATCAATTAAACAATCTTGGAAATGAATTAACATTAATTATAATGGTTTAAGTAAAATCTCCATATTTTCATTCAATGTGTAGTAGTTTCAAGAAAAATAAGTTTTGGGTCTTTACAGTAGTGGGTTGTAATTGCTGCCAGAAAATCGCCAAATCCATGGTCTCAGTAATGGATCCTAAGACTTGGGTTAGATCAAGCTGATCAAAACCCCCTGGGGCTTCTCCAGTATTACTCCTAGTGTGATAACCATGACCTTTGTGTCCACGTCTCATCTTGGTTATCCTGAGAGAAAACAATAAACTATTAGTCTCTTAGATGGAATGTTAAAACATAAAACTAACACTTAATGCAGATAACTCTAGTGTTTTATTTCATAATGTTTGCTTTTCTAAGTTTTCTGTTCAATGTCTTATCCCTAAGGGACCTAATGCCTTGTTGCTCTGATACCACCTCTTTGGCGTCCTAAAATCCCATATTGGTGAATGAGACCTTGGACCCGTGACAATACATATCCATATCTATATAATCAACATAAAAGGCATACTAAAGTGAGAGTATCAAAATTTCTCCTTAATTAATCAATAAATTTGTAGACCAACTAACAGAATAATTATCTGATCACCCATATGATCTCAAGTATGAAATTAAAACTTAGCAACATCTTTTACTGAATCTGTCTTATTACATCTTTCCTAAAACTGATATAAAACAAACTATCTAAGAATCAATAATAGGGTCATCTATCTAGATCCTTTTCTTCTTCAACATGATCACTTTCCGGTTCTTCTTGATACTCCTCAAGCCAATGTCCTGGAACACAAATGTCGAGCCCTCTTGCAACTACCGACATAAAAAGTACAGTTGAGCGAACGAAAGCTTAGTGCATACAAAGTCTAGCTTAAAATATCATAACATGTAATCATGGTCAATGTTTTATCATAACTAAACATATCATACAGTTCATATGCGGAAACATATAAACATAACATCATCCATGACATATAAGACTCGTGACTTGTGATGACATGCAAGACTAGTGCATGTTCATGTAAGTTCTTGTAATCATACGTATCAATGCATGTAAGATGATTCGACAACGCCTGTAACTTAAAAGTTCCCAAAGATATGCACCATAAATGATTCCCCCATGACATGTAACATGATAATCATGTGGTTGGGCTTGTGAGACATGTGCTTATAATATCTATCATGTGGTGAGAGATGTGCTTGAGTATCATGACCAACTTTCATCTATGTTATCCCTTAGGTTCTGATATCAACACATTGAATTTCACCAAAGCCACCCATATAACTAAGGCTAATGAATTCAAGGCTTTGACATCATTCTCTAAGTATTTACCCATCCGAAGTTCAACCAATCAATATACATACATAGTTAGGCATAATTTACATGGAAGTCATATATGAATATTTTATCATACAAGGAATAGAATCATAATTAACATCATAGGAAATCCAGATTTAATTATCATCCAACTAAATCCCTTCATTCTTGTTTAGACATACACCCATCCCCGGAAATCATTCTTTCCATCAAGTTCCATCATATATGCATAAGATTTCCAGAAAACAATTTTAGTATCAAGTTCAAACATCAATGAAATCCTCAATCCATTATCATAACATCAATAGCATAATAATTCCCTTCTCCCTTAATCCATTCATAATCATGAACACAAAATCCTCTTGAAATCATGCAAACCCTAACCTTATCATAATCATCATGGCATAAAACATATAAGCATAACTTTCCAGATTTTGAAATCATAATATCATACGTACTCTTAGATTAAAATAGTGTATGGTACATTCCTTGATCATTTCCCTACGATCGAATTGCTTTAGAATGGTCTTGGAGACGATCTCCAAGCTTTTCCTTCTCCTTAAGATAAAAAACCTCTTGCACAACCTTGCAAAACTCTCTCTAGGATTTTTTAGCTCTTAAAATGAGAAATCCCTAAAACTTACGAGCTTAAGGTCTTTATATAGGCCTAAGAGTTAATTAGAAACTAATATTCTCAGAATTATTCAAAATAGGAGTTTCTAGGCAAAATTTACCACGGGCGGTCGACTGGTGGTATGGGCGGTCGATTGGTGGCCTAGCGTTCGACCGGGAATGGTCATGGTCGACCGGTCCTTTGGTTTGTCCCTGCCCATTTTTCCCATACAAAAATTCCACTAGTGTTGATCACCCTGTTTTGGGTGCGATCGACCGGTGTGCTCTGTTTTTCCACACTTTGGTATTTTTCTTCATTTTAAACCTTAACCATTTATCATATACTAAGTTTAACCATAGTCAAGCACTCAATAACATTTATTAAACATACTGAAACATAAATTGACATTAATTGAAATGTTTTGAGCAAAAATTCTAGGTTTATTAAGGTGCACAAGTTTCAAGAAAATCAATTGGATCTCTACAAAAAGACTGAGGCAGTGAGTCATCATGGATTACATAGTTGAAGCATATTTTTTTTATCGATTACATAGTTGAAGCGTTGGTGACACTGAAGAGCAGAATGGCCTGATATGTTACAAATTTGGCAAGTGGCCTAAGATCTATTGATGGGTCGATTAGAAGAGCCATAATCTATATAAATAAACAATGGTTGTTGTGATTGAAAACCATGACCACAATTAGGTGAAGAAAAATGACCTCCATTGTTGCGATAACCACGACCCCTAGATGAAAACCACGATATGATGAACGATGTCCACCGTATAAGGCAATTGATTGGAAATTTGAGTTAGCAATGGGAGGATGCAAGTGAGCTAAGCGTTGCTCGTGTTGGAGTAGGTGTGCACGAAACTCCTCGAAGGAAATAGGCTCTATTAGGTTGGTTGCGGTAGTGATGAAGGATTCATAGTCTGTAGTGAGACCATTTAGTGTGAACAAAATGAGATCTTCTTTTGTAACCGGAAGTTGGATTGCTGCTAGGGAATAGGAGATGGTTTTGATTGTAAGCATTAAATTGAAAATAAAATTACTCCCTTTCTTGATCAACTATAATTCACCATGAAGGTGCATCGTCTGAGCACGGGATTGTTGAGAATATGTATTCTCTAAGGCCTTCCAAAAGGCTTGAGAGGATGCAAACCCATTGTGCTCTATACGCTTTGGGTTAAAGTTGCATGTACCAACTGAGAATAAATTGATCAGTTCTTCTCCAAAGATGGTAAGAGGGATTCAGTTGATCTTCCAGGA
The DNA here is from genome assembly GCA_015143295.1 of Tetracentron sinense. Classification (NCBI taxonomy): domain Eukaryota; kingdom Viridiplantae; phylum Streptophyta; class Magnoliopsida; order Trochodendrales; family Trochodendraceae; genus Tetracentron; species Tetracentron sinense. The sequence continues at coordinate 20,413,325 of CM026574.1, forward strand.
AGGGCGATGGGGGTCTGATATATAGTTCCATCAATATATCCAAAGAGATCTTAAAAGATCAAAATAGGCGTGAGTTGATTGCTCCATAACGGATAGTTTGATCCATCGAGTTTGATGGATACAAACTGTTTTATGTTGGTAATATTCAATGACGATGGGGTAATTTCCTTCTTTGAATTATTTTTCTATGTTGGAAGAGGGAGACGCCATTGATGAGGTTGAAGAGGAATATCTTGAGCTAGAAGAGCTTTGATACCATAGATTATTATGAAGTTTGATGAAATCCAGGTTGCTTAGATCTCGGTTGTATTTTCAAATATATAGATTGTGTTACACTTGGTTATAATTGCGAGTCTTGATGAGGACTCAGTTACAATGGATAGATCAATAATTAGATAAGCATATCATCAGTTTGGATGGTGAGGAGTTTAAAATGCCGAGAATCCTATTGCTACTCTCATAGGACTCCATAAACAAGTTGATTGAAAATCAGAGCATATATGTCTAGAGAAATGACTAAAAAAAAAAAAAAATCAAAGTTCTTAATTGATTATTATTACTTATATGTTATCTTTATATTCTACATGAGTTGTAATATACTAATAGTCTGTTTGGTGATAGATAAAAATAAGTACTTATTTGAGGGGCACTTGCGTCGTCTTTAAAAAATGACACAACTAACATGAAATCCAAGCTAGAAAGAGAGATATAATAAGAAATGATGTATTTTTTTTGTGTAAAACTGTTCAAAACATTGACCAAAATGGCAATAAAGTGTCTACTAGCTTGCTTTAGAAAAATAAGCTCTATTTCAAAAACTAAACTTCACTTTTTGAACTCGGACAAAATATCTAATGTCTAAAAAATACAGCTTCCAAATAGACATTTATCAAACGGTTTTGTTTCGATCTTAGTTCTTTTTTTTCAGAATAAATCAAATAAGGTCTATTTTTTAGATTTGTCAAATGCTATCTAAGAAAGTGTTCAAGTCTGAAACAAATGTACCCCTTCAAGGATTTTCACTATTAGGAACTTTCAATTATTTAAACATTCAAGAGGTCCACAATATAGTAACATTAGGCATTTTTGTTTTGCATTTTCTTCCACCTTCACCCCTTACAATAGCATCGTTGTCTATAGCCTCCCCTCATTCTTCATCTCCTTCATCTCATCACTTGAACATCACAAACATCTCCCAATTCATCTCTGTTAAACTTGATGACCTTAAGTACCTCTTGTGGAAAAGCGAGCTCTAACCCATCCCTATCCTAGTCTTTCAAGACCTCTTAAGTTATGTAGATGGTATAGTCTTAACACCTCCTATACGCTTTGATGATGGGCATTCTGAATCCAACATATCTGCATTGGCATCGCTCAGATAATTATGTCATCAGCTACCTTAATGTTGTTTGGATAAAACCAACTAGATGAAGTAGATGACTGAAAATCAAGAGAGAAGTGTGCTCTTGATGTTCACAAACATAGAAAATAAAGGCTCACTTGTATATATTCCAAAGGAGACTCCAAATTTCATTTAAAAAGCTTACAAATAACAAGTTATAATGCTTAATTTATAGGCTATACCCCAAATCCGAATTTAGACTAAAATAAATATCTTACATTTTCTAAGCAACAAACTATGACTAGAAATTAAAACAATTACATTTTTAAAGTAAATAATAAAGATAGTTAACCAACTTTCTCCAACTCTCAAAGAAGACTTGCTTGTAGACCAAGAAAGTTTATATTCCAAGAATATGGTCTAGCTTAGATTTCCAACAGCCCCCTTAAGTTAGACCGCCACCATCCCAAGCTTCTTCTTCATTTTGTTGAAAATGTCACTTTTTAATGCCTTAGTGAAAATGTCCGCAACTTGATCTTGAGTCTTGCAATACCTGACAACAATTTCTCTACTTTTAATCAAATCTCGAATAAAATGATACTTGATTTGATTGTGTTTGCTTTTGCCATAAAAAATTGGATTCTTTGTGAGTGCAATAGCCAAACTATTGTCACAAAACAGAGTCGTTCCTTCCACTTGAGGATGCTTGAGTTCTTCCAAAATCCATTTTATCCAAAGAGCTTGACAAGATGTCAAATCCAATGAAATATACTCTGATTCAGCCATAGACAGAGCTACAACCGATTTTTCTTTGATGCCCATAAAATTGCACCAGAACCAATGCTAAAAACATAGCTGGAAGTGTTTTTACAATCATCCATACTTCCATCCCAATCACTATCACAATATCCAAGCAAACTTGAATCTTGAACTCTTCCACAATTAATTTCATTTTCAATGGTTCTACTTACATATCTCAAAATTCTATTACCGGCTTCCCAATGACTTGTTTTTGGTGATTCCATAAATCTACTAAGCATACTCGCCGCAAACATAAAATCCGGTCTTGTGGCCGTCAAGTACATGAGGCTACCAACAAGACTTCTATAAAGAGTTTCATCAACATTTTTCTCATTCCCAAATTTACTTAACTTTAAGCCAACTTCTATTGGAGTGCTTATTGGTGAAGCACCCTCCATTCTAAACCTTTTAAACAAATCTTTCGCATATTTCTTTTGAGTGATGAAAATTTCATCTTCATTTTGCTTGACCTCAATGTCAAGAAAGAAATGAAGTAGACCCATGTCGGTCATTTCAAGTTCATGCATCATAACTCCTTTGAATTCTTCACACAAATTTGAGCTATTTCCCGTGAAAATCAAATCATTAATATATAAGAAAACAACCAAAAACTCACCTTGAGTGCTTTCTTTGATGTAGGGAGTATGTTCAAATGGACATCTTTTAAAACCATTCTTCAAGATTTTTTTTCAGTCCACAAAATTAGGACCAATCAAATGATTCTCTTCCAAAATCTTGGAAAGGGGATTCATGGCTATCTACACAATAAATAAAGTATAAATTATTACATTACTTTATTCACACATATATTCATCGGATTTTTGAGATTTTTAAATCTGCGAAGATCCTCTCATCTTTCTTCAAATTTCATAATTTCCTTCATTATATGAAATTAGGAAATAAATATTTTATTCCAGATGAGTATTGGGATCATCATAATACACATGTAATTTTCTATTTTAGGCTAGTACTACACATGCACTACAAGGTGGATAGTAACTATCCATCACTGAGCATCTCATGCATAACTCCTTATGAAAATCAGTGATTCCCAATTTTCTTACGACCTATAAGGACAACATAACTGTCATTGTTGCAGTCGTCATGTTTCTTTGTTTAAGTGAAATCCATTATTCTGGTTCGTCATATGATCAAGTAAGGTTGTGCCCCCATTTCAGTTGACACTCCTTATCAGGCCATACACAAACTTATCTACAATAGAAATAAGGTTCTAGGAGTTTAATTCAGACTGAATTATGTCAATACCTTTTGGCAAGACAAGATTCAGGCTAATTAATTCCTAGTCTTATTGATAATGGAAGGCCATAGGATTAATAATCCCATTTAGTATCACTTCATATTTTTCTTGAAGGGAACAAAAATAATCAGGCATAATCATGATATAAATATACATCATATGAATTATGAAAATTTTCGATAACAGGATTATCAAGGAGTGATTAACTCCCACTAGCCCTCATAGGGGGTTTTAATCATTAGGGTTTTCACTTTATGGTCAAAACCTACTCATCCCTATTACCTTAGGGTGTTTGGATGTCAGTTTAGTGATCCATCTTACTTATCAACCTTTCATAACAATTAATGTATTTTCAGACACGATTATCCAATAATCTCGTAAGCAAATGTTTTACGTAAAAATCTTTGCATGGGTCACAAATTCCACGTCCAAAATAGTACTAGTAATGTGTTGTATCTAAATATAAACAATTTACAATTAAACATAACTCATTAATCAGGGCATAATCCAATTATCATAAAAAGTGATAATCACAATTATCAAAACTTTCGGACTTAAAAGAAATACTATTAATCATCACATGAATAATAATATTATAATTATAATAATATTATAATATCACAATAGGTTTTCAAAAATCATACGACCTTATTTAATTACTACAAGGGAATCAAATAAAGTTCTACAACTATTGAAGATCTACTATCTCGCAATGGTTCTTCGGGCATCTCCTTCGGTTGATTTAGTCCACCATAAATTAGCAACCCTATTCTAAAAATAAGAAAAGGGGAAGGGAGGGAAAAGAGAAGGAGGTATGATTTGTGGAACCCATCCAGCACATACAATAATAATTATTTATTATGATAAATATAATACATATTATTTTATGCTAGCTCGGGGCTCTCAAGAATAAATTAAACAATTTAATTTAACATGCTAAAAAGGATCTCTAAATTCTTAAAGGGCTTTAACCAAATTTATATCTCCATATACCTATCCCTATTAAATTAAGAGAGGTTTTGAAATCAACCAAAACTGAAATTAGTGTCACACTAATTTATAAGGGCTTGATTACTCCCTCAATAACTAGAGGGGGATCCCTTAATCCTAAAAGATGATTATCGAATAATCAAGAATCTAGAAGATTGATTCATTAGGGTATCCGAAATTCATAGGGGAGGTAATCTTGATATAAAAACTGATTAAAAATAATAAAATCAAAGAGAAGCATAGCCCAAGCTCTAATACCACTGAAAGTATGTCTCTTTTTAATTTTAGAAAAACAGTTCTTGGGGGTCCATACATTGAATCCCAAGATCTGACTAAGATTCTAATTGATTTTATTCAATGAAGGATGAAATAACAATCACCTTTGCGACTTTGATATTGTTAAGTCAAATCTACAATAGAACGAAGCCTGCAAAACTTTGCAAGCGTAAATCTCCTTCGCGATTCACGCGAATCTTCTTTTTTCCTTTAAAGTTTTTTTTAATGGAAGCTAATGGCCCTTCTAATTCAAACTCTATGATCTTTTGTTCTTTTCTTGAATCTCAATATCATTTCTTGATGAACAAGATTGGTTCTTCTATTGATCAAGATCAAAACTAGAACCAAGAGGGATGAGGGATGCTTGACCGTACACTTTCCAAGAGGAGAGAGAAAGGGGTGTGATTTGGAGGAGAGGAGAGACAGGAAAAATGTGGGATTGGAATGACTCCCAAGAGGTGCCCGTCCACCTATTTATAGAATATCTCTTGGATTACTTTGCTTGCAATCCAAGACTCCTCATCCTTATCCTAATCCAATTAGAATTTCCTCAAAAGTTTCCTTAATGATTATTCCTAATTAATTAGGATTTATCTTTAAAAGAAACTAACCTTATCCATTAGTAACAAACTAATCTTATCCTTATCTAATAAGAAGTCTTTAATTAGTAACTAACTAATCTTATCCTTATCTAATAAGGAATCATTGATTAGTAACAAACTAATGGAATCCCAATTAATTAGGGAATCTTTAATTAGTAACTAACTAATCTTATCCTTATCTAATAAGGAATCATCAATTAGTAACAAACTAATTAAAGATAAGTCTCCACATGAAGTGGGCGTCCCACCCTAGGTGGGCCCTACTTCCACAAGCCCCTTTTGGGTTCTAAACCCTTTTTGGTCATTATTTGATCTTTATCAAAAATCCCAATGGGTCCTACCCATTTGGTCAGTCCCATCTTATGTGATTTCATCTATTAGAGCTTCACTATACCATATAGTGATTTACTTAGAAAAATTAATTAATTTAATTAATAATTAAATTAAAAGTTTTAAGAAGGTCTTAGTGTGTGGGATCTAAAGGGATCTCCTATTCCGGTTATGGGACCAAGTGCTTAACCTTTTTGGTTAAAGCATTGTTACTAGGAAACCCTTTCCTACAACTCCATTAGGATCATAGAATTTTATCTATATCCATAGACTTCCACTAATCACATTAATGTCCATTAACACAATATGACTAACCCCCATAAATTAGAGAATTACTTGCAGGTATTTCTATCACAAGATTTATTTATAGATTTATCCCTCCACTTCCAATATTGTTATAAGGTTACGGGACAATATCTTATACCGTCTGTAATCCCTAGCTTATAATGGGAACCCTTTCTCTTTGATACTTTTAGTCAAAGTTGGACTTTTAAAACTATTTTAGAAATTCTTTAAAAGAAATAATAATAATTACATTTCTTTTATATAGAAAATAAAATTCTCGATAAAACCATTTCATTGATAGATATCAGCTCTGGGTTTTTCAAGTCCGGTTTTGACAAGTATCAACTCAATATAAATTACTCTAGAAGAATAGTGGAATCCTTGTTGAACGTACACACACTTCTTCTAACTTAACGTACATAACCCAACGAGCCCGTTTTCAGTTCGGTGTGTAGGACATCGACGATTGACTACATCAAAGCTATATAGGTAAATACTAGAGAAGATGTCGACCTCTCAGGTTAAGGACAATCTGTCAATGGACTACCCTAAACATATAGACAGTATATTTTTAAGGGTATCCATTGAGCGATCCAGTTGCAATATAAGTACTTCTTACTTATATCCACATCTTAGTCAAGAGACCCTTCTCTTAGTGATTGAGATTCATCACTCCATCATATGGAACTAACAATGTGTAAGTTAGTACGAATACATTGTTCAGATGTATCCTGAATAACTTAGAACAATACTAGGTCTACAAGGAACTGGAAAATCATATCTCTTTAGCAGTTAGTTAATAACTATTTAACTAATTAGATCGTTTTCCTACAATGTTACCTAAGGGATAAAGTAGTCTCATCTAATGAGATACTTTTAATATATTACCCAATGCACAAGACAATGTTTGAATGTAAAATATGCTTTTATTGATTAAGTAGACTAATATAATTCCGGAATGACTTTCATGGACATATATGTGTAACAGCAACGGCTTCCAACCAAAACATATTAGACAACCCTTTGGCCTTTAAGATACTTCTAGCCAATTCCATAATGGTTCTATTCTTCCTTTCGGTAACTCCATTTTGTTGAGGAGTATACCGAGTAGTGAGTTGATGTCGGATGCCATTTTCTTTTAGAAAATTCTCAAACTCATGAGAAGCATATTCTCCACCACGATCGGAACGCAAAGTTTTCAACATAAAACCATTTTGCTTCTCAACCAATGCCTTGAAAATTTTGAAGTATCCAATCACCTCCGATTTTTCTTTAAGTTAGTAAACCCATGTCTTCCTACTATAATCATCAATGAAGTAAAGAAATAACGATTACCTCCATGTGATGCCGTATGCATAGGTCAGCATAGATCCGAGTGAATGAGCTCAAGTGGCTTTGATGTTCTCTAAGATTTCCTAACCAGAAAAGAGTCTCTATGATGCTTTCCAAGTGCACATCCTTCACAAAGTTGATCTTGATGATCGATGTTGGGCATGATTTTAACAATATTCTTCTTCCCCATTAGAGATAGAGTTTTGAAACTCAAATGCCCATACCGGAGATGTCATAGCCATGAATCGTCTTTGATAATATTATTGAAGCAAAGATGAACATAAGTTTGAAACCTTAAAGGAAACATTTTATTTTGAGTCATCCTTACCTTGGCTATGAGAGCATTATCTTTGTCTTTGATCTCACATATCTTCATTGAAATAGACATTGTGTCCGTTCAATAGGAGTTGTCCAATACTCAAGAGATTGTACTTGAGTCTGGGAACAAAAAAGACATTGGAGATGCGCTTGACGCCTTTCTTTGTTTGGACAAGAATATCACCTCTTCCTTTCACCGAAAGCCTCTTGTCATCACCCGTTCTAACTTCACTTTGGATGGATTCATCCAAGTTCACAAACACACATTTGTTTCCGGTCATGTGGTTACTACAACCACTATCAAGATACCAAACTTCATTAAGAAGAACTTCTTACACATTACATGCAAGAAAAAGAGTGTCAGCTTCTTTACTTCGATCTTTCTCATGCATAAAACTTGATTCCTTCTTGTTTTCTTCCGCCAACTTTTTTCTACAAACTTTTATAGTATGACTAAATTTCTGACAATGATAGCATTGAACTTGTGACAAAGGTCGTCCTCTTCCTCTTCCTCTTCCACGATTAGAAGATGAAGAAGAAGATTCATTTTCATTTTCATTTTCATTATTTCTTCCTTCATTGCTCCTTCCTCTTCCTCGATAAGAACATCTTTCTCTTCTTCCTCTAGAACCTCTTCGAAAGGAGAGTTGAGTTTGAAAAGCTTGTTCAAGAGGAGAAGAGTCATATTGCTTTATTTTAAGTTTATGAGATTGAAGTGATCCCAATAAACTCTCCACCGATAGTGTAGACAAATCTTTGGATTCTTTTATTGCAACAATAATGAATTCAAACTTTCGAGTCAAGCTTCTTAGAAAATTTTCAACAATTCTTTGATCTTCAATCTTTTCACCATTCACTTGTAATTGATTAACAAGTGAAACAACCTGATTAAAAAAATTTTCAACACTTTCAGAATCTTTCATTCTTGATGTATCAAATTCAATTCTAAGAGTTTGTAATCTTACCATTTTTACTTTGTCATCTCCTTTGTATGACGCATAAAGTGTGTCCCATGCTTGCTTTGCCGTTGTCACCGATGAAATTCTTTCAAAAATGACTTCATCCATTGCTTGGTAGATAAAAAATAATGTCTTCTTGTTCTTCTTCTGATTTTCTTTCTACTTATTCAATTGTTGTTGAGTAAGAGTTGCTTGATCCGCTGGCTCTACAAATCCGGTCTCAACAATATCCCACAAATCTTGAGATCCATATAACACCTTTATTTGAATGCTCAATTAATTATAATTCTTCCCGATGAAATGGGGAAGATGGGGCTGCAACATGTTGGTGGAAGCCATGGTTCTTCAATAACAAGGCTCAGATACAATTTTGTTGGGATAAAACCAACTAGATGAAGAAGATGACTGAAAATCAAGAGAGAAGTGTGCTCTTGATGTTCACAAACATAGCAAATAAAGGCTAACTTGCATATATACCAAAGGAGACTTCAAATTTCATTCAAAAAGCTTACAAATGACAAGTTACAATGCTTAATTTATAGGCTATACCCCAAATCCGAATTTAGACTAAAATAAATATCTTACATTTTCTAAGCAACAAATTATAATTAGAAATTAAAACAATTACATTCTCAAAGTAAATAATAAAGATAGCTAACCAACTTTCTCCAAGTCTCAAAGAAGACTTGCTTGTAGACCAAGAAAGTTACTTGAAGACCAAGAAAGTTTATATTCCAAGAATATGATCTAGCTTAGATTTCCAACAAATGCCACTTTAACTAAAGGCATACTATCTAAAAATTCATCCTCAATAATTCCCAAGAAATATGGAACATTTTCGCATCATCCTTCACTCAACAATCTTATGTTTGCATGATGCACTTGCGGCTTCAGCAATGGCCCTTTTGGCTTAGAGTTTTTAAGGTTTTTATAAACTACGTATGAAGGCATCATGGAACTTCATTTGGGGAAAGGAGTCATTGAAGCGCTGATCACCTTGAGACTTCAACGGCAACATAGTGGAAACGAAAAAACCTGTGAAACTGACTCCCTCTCCAAATCCGACATATCGGTCAAGCAAGGGGAAGAAACTGGTTACGATTGGAGCGAATAAATCTCAAAAGTATACTCCAAAAAAGGGCTTTAATTTAGGAAAGTTGGAAAGCACATGCTCTTTCTCTTACGACATCGTTGAAGATTTGTTCATGAATCTCCTCAGGAAAAACTTCATCACACTCCCTGCGTATAGGAGCCAAATGAGACTGAAAGGACAATGAACATAAATATTATCATAACCATCACATATCGATCACATACAAAAGGATTGCTTTATGTTGAAAGATCAAATTGAGTGACTCTTAGACGACATGATCATTGTCATTTCCATAAATGAAGCCGAAGCTCCATCAGTTAACACAATCGCTACTTCAAAATCTGTTATTGAGGGCAAAACTGTCACACTCCAGATCCCAAAGTTTGCGACCCAAACCATGATCCATGACTCATGGCCTGACTTGAGCTTTTGGACAATAGAGCATGAGAAAAATGGTTAAATTATCTTAACACAAAACTAAATTAGTCTGATATAAGATTTCTATGAATTTGCAAAGGATAAGAATTTTTGACAAATTGACACCGTGATGCCCAAAAAAATTATAAGTCACCAAGCTCAACTCTAGTTTCAATGAATAATAACTTTCTAGAAAGCTAACTTGACTACCTCTTACATAAAATTATGAGTTGATCAAAAACTAGAAATTTTATACATAAAATAATAGGCTTAATAAGGTTATACCATTAAAAAATAAAACAGATAGCAGGGACCTTTCTTTGTTCTGGAATTTTTCTGAGGTTTAACTGTTATCAAGAATTTATGATGTATATATTTCTTGAATGTAGATTCCCAGTAGAGAGTGATACAAAAAGTAGAAAACTCAAATTAAAACATTTTAACATGAAATAATGACAAACATAGACCCTTTTACATAAAGAAAATTCCTTGCAGGTTTAACACTCTCTATTGATAAGTCCATCTTAATTAAAATACAACATAAGACAACATGAGATGAAAGGGGTTTGTTGCTTGTACTTATTGAAAAAGTTAAAAAAATTACACTTATATATAAAATATGTGAAAATGTTAGGCTACAATTTGAGTCTTCTGAATTTTGAAACTATTGATAGGAAAAAATGTCTCAAAATAATTATAGAAAAAATACCAAATCGATCAAACTTTTTTTATCAAAATTTTACAGAGTGGTTCTCTCACCAGTTGGATAACTACATGCAAAATTTCATATTTTCTGAGCACGAGAGAGTACATTATGAATATTCTCTCATGACTATCCCAAAATTTCAGAAAAATGAAAATATTGAATTAATTCAAATTAAACTCTCTAAATTAACATAAGAAAATTTCAGAAAAATGAAAATATGGAATTAATTCAAATTAAACTCTCTAAGTTAACATAAGATCTGATCCTAATACTTCTCATATTTCATTAAGAACATCACATCAACTAATCATGTTCCAAAAAATCTACTTTAGAGATTCATGTCATTCACCAACCCTAATTGAAAACAAAAAACAAATTACTAAAACATATCTCATTAGCTACTAAATAATTAAAAGTATCAAAATAAATCTTCTTGTATCTTCTTCTGTTCTTCCCTTCTAATAGCCAATTACTTCAAACCTGAAAGCTTTCACACAAAAATTCAGTGAGCTATGAAACTCAATAGGAAATCTCACTCTACTTTTTGTTGTTAACATTAACATATAATATAGAGCATATTCATACATACGATTAACACGAGATGGGGGTAGAACATTAAAAAAATCATAATCTAGAATTATGAACTCTCTGATCGATTTCCCCCAACTGAGGCCATCCCAAGTAATAGATCTTCTGCAGAAGCTTTAGGGCCTTTAACCCAAAGATCCACGATTCTGACTTGCTCTTTAGGGGCTCTCACCCAAGGACCCAATGCTCTTCATTAAGGCATAATATAATCTTTAATTCGATCTACTATACTCACAAGAAAAAGAAATTCTAGAATCATGCTTCTAATTTATGTAAGCACATCATACCTCTATAGATATTCTTAGCACAATGTATTATTTTTAATAATATTCGTACACCCATTAAGAAAAAATAAAATCAAACAATTCATTTTTCTTATTCCATGTGTTAATTTAAATAGAAGAAGGTGAGCCTAGGTACCTTGATTTTTGAAATTTCCTACTGATCTAATCTTCTTGAGTCTTCGAACTTCGGCTCCTTGTTCATCTTCTTTCAGAGTTTGATCTTCTCCTAATGGTGTTTCCGTTTTGGTTGTGTTCATGTGCAGTGAGAAGAGGAAAAAATATAGAAAGAAGAAGATAAGTGTGAAAGAGGAGTGAAGAGAGGCTGGCAAGAAAAGAAGAGATGGAATAAACATAAAAGAATCTTCTCCATTTTTTCTATCCAACGCCTCTTCTTTTTTCTCCCACCAATGTTGTCTCTCTGTTGACTTGGTCTTCCCTATTATTTCTCTTTCTAAAATTTTGAAATTTAAAATATATATTGTTAGAAAAATTCCTCACAGTAGAGCCATGCTCCCCCATAACCTTGGTGTAGATATATAGTCCTAGTGCTAACATGCAACATATGGACTCACCCTAATTAAATAAAAAGAAAAAATTGTTTGGGTATTTCAACCTATGTACCTCTAGTGTTGAATAGGTCTAGATATTTGTCACGAATCTCAGATGCTTAACTCTCAGGTTGCCTCCTCCACATCATGATGCTGCCACGTTTTATGATCTTAACCATAAGAATGGTCTTGGTGCACAACACCTGCTGCTTGGTGTCCAATACCTATTTTGGTCTCACTTCATTGGTCGCATCCTCCCGAATCTACATTTCTTTCTACTTGATGATACGTTGGATCTAATATGTACTTACGTAGCATCAATACACAGAATACGTCATGTACTCCCGATAGCTGCGGCGATAGTGTCAATCGATAAGCCATTGCTCATATTATCTGAAGAATCTCGAAAGATCCAATGAACCTCAGAGCCAGCTTCCCCTTCTTACCAAATTGAACCACACCATTACACGGTCACTCGCAAGAGCACATAATCGCCAACTTGGAATTCCAATGGTCTTTTTCGTCATTCAACATTGCTCTTCTGACGACTATGTGCTTTGACTAAACATTTACGAATGAGACATATCTTCTCAATAGCCTCCTAAATCAACTCCAGCTTGAGTAGAGTGTCATTCCAATGTTATTTTTCTACACGAACTCCGCTAATGGTAAGGGGTCACTCCAGCTTCCATTGAAACCTAATACATGAGCCATCAACATTTCCTCCAATATTGGAATGACTCTCAAACTGCCCATCTGTCAGAGGATGGAAAGTGGCACTGAAGCTAAATTGCGTCCCCAAAGCTTTCAATAGACCCTGCCAAAACTACAACGTAAAGCGAGGATCTTTTTCTAACACAATTGACAAAGGAACACCATACAATCTCACGATCTCTCAGATGTAGAGTCTACTCAAGGTACTCAATCAATCAATGGGATTCACCACCAGAAAAAGACTTGACTTGGTGAGTCGATCTATTATCACCCATACTACATATTGTCCCATATTTGTCCTTGGTTACCCAGTCATGAAGTCCACAGTGATATGCTTCCACTTTCATTCTAAAATTGGTAGGGGTTGCAACATCCCTATAGGCCTTTGATGCTCTGCCTTCACCTGCAAACACATTAGGCATAATCTGGATACGTACTCTGTAATATCTATTCATCCCCTTCCACCAAAACTAATGCTTCAAATATTGGTAAATCTTAGTACCTCTTGGAATGGTGTACTTCGAATGGTGAGCCTCACCAAGAACATTGTTTCTCAAATAAGGATCCTATAGCACCTATAATCTCCCTCAAAATCACAGATTGTCTTCTAAATATAGTAAATAGTTAATACATCCACCTCCTGACTCCAACTATGTCCGTACATCCTACAAATCCTTGTCTTTTCACTGAGCCTCGATAAGTCTCTGAAGTATAGTCGGCTGATCTGCCAAATGATACACATACGCTCGTGAATTCTGCCATCCCACATGAAAATCAAAATCTTCTATCATCTTGAACATTTCCTGCCACTGTAATGCCTGATTAGCCATCAGTCGTCGAGAATTCTTGCTCAACGTAGTTGGTTTAGTTTGTGAGGTTATTACGGTTAGAAGTTAGGGTTTGAGAGAGAGAGGAAGAAGAAGAAGATTAGTTTTAGGGAAAAAGGGTGAGGGAGATTAATGATCTCTCTCACACACTTTATTATATATATTCCACTAATGGTTTACTATTAGTATATATGAGCTACTAATAGTAGACCCACAATATAATATATAAGAGATAACATAAAGACAAGGCCCATAAGAATAAAACCCATAAAGCCTTATTCAACACTCCCCCTCAAGTTGGTGCGAAGATATCACTCATGCCTAACTTGTCAACAAATAATTTCGGAACTAAGTACCACCATGACCTTTAGTCAACACATTAGCTAGTTGATCTTCTGACTTCACAAACGGGGTGTAAATATACCCCGCTTTCAACTTCTCCTTGATGAAATGGCGATCTACCTCAATATGCTTGGTTCTATCATGCTGCACCGGATTATGAGTAATACTAATAGCGGCCTTATTATCAAACTATAAGTTCATAGGGCCTTCAGTAGGAAGCCCAATCTCATTCAGAAGTAATCAGAGCCAAAGCAGTTCACACACACCATGTGTCATGGCTCTAAACTCTGCCTCTGCACTGGATCTAGCAACTACATTCTACTTGTTACTTCTTCACGTGACAAGGTTACCTCCAACCATTGTGTAATACCCGGAAGTAAAGCGTTTTATCAAAAATCAAGTCAGCCTAATCTGCGTCAGTGTAAGCTTCAACCCTTAAGTTCCCATTACAGGTATACAACAAACCCTTCTTAGGAGATGACTTTAAGTAGTGGAGGATTCGATTCTCTGCCTCTAGGTGCCCAATAGTTGGTGAATGCCTGAATTGACTGAACACACTAACAGAATAAGCAATGTCAAGCCTGGTTAGGGATAGATAAATAAGTCTACCAACAAGTCTTTGGTACCTTCTAGCATCTGGTAGATGTTTCTCATTAGCCTCACTGAATTTATGATTATGATCTATAGGTGTATCACATGGCTTACAACCCATCATGTCAGTCTCTTCCAGTAGGTCAAGTAAATACTTGCGCTGAGAGAAAAATATGTCTTTCTTAGACCTGACAACTTCAATTCCAAGGAAATACTTTAGAAGACCCAAATCTTTGAACTTAAATTTCATTGCTAACGTGCCCTTCAGAGATTCTACCTCATCCAAATTATCACCTGTTAGGCTGTTACGACAATGCCATCCACATAAACAATCAAGACAGTCACTTTCTGGCACGACTGCTTGAGAAATAATGTGTGGTCTACTTGACTTTGGCTGTAACCATTATTCACCATAGCATTGCAAAAATGCTTAAACTATGCTATGGGGAACTGCTTCAATCCATACAAAGTCTTCTTTAGTTTACACACCTTCCCTTCATCTAAGGGGCATTTGAACTCAAGAGGAGGTACCATTTACACCTCTTTCTCTAAATCACCATGAAGAAATGCATTCTTCACATCAAGCTGAAATAAGGGTCAATCCTTATTGACTGTGAGAGAAAGGAGGACTCTCATTGAGTTCATTTTTGCAACTAGAGTAAATGTCTCCTAATAGTTTATGTTGTACGTCTGAGTATACCCCTTTACAACCAAGCGAGCTTTGTATCTCTCAATTGAGCCATCCGAGCGGTGTTTTATTGTAAACACCCACCTACATCCAACCGGCCTTTTCCCTCTTGATAGGTTGACCATATGTTAGGTAGTTTTTTTTTTTAGGGCACAAATCTCTTCTTCTATTGTCTATTTCCATTTTTGGTTGAGAGAATGCATCTGCTAAATTATAAGGGACAGTCACAAAAGACAAACCCAAGACAAACGAGCGATACGAAGAAGACATGGCATGGTAAAATACAAAACTAGAGATAGGATGCTGAGTACATATTTAGTACCTTTCCTAAAGGCAATAGGAATTTCAGACTCAATAATGTCAGGACTATAATGAACAACAATGTTACCTGGATCAGAAGAGGTCTCTTGGTGGAGCTCATGAGGTTCTTTTTGACTTTTCTTATATACTTGCAATTCTTTGGCCACAAGTTCATACTCCTCCTGTCTACAATCACTGTTAGAGGAGAAAATAGAAATATTAAGAAAAGAAGATCTCTTTACTGATGCTCTCCCCTTGAAGAGATGTCTCATTGGCAGAAAAATACGGAGTAGACTCAAAAAATGTGACATCTATAGATACGAAGGATCGACGAGAAGGATGATGATAGCATTTATACCCCTTTTGATGAGAAACATATTCAAAAAAGATGCATCGAAGAGCCTTCTGATCAAGCTTTGTGCGAGCAAAACGAGTAATATGCACAAAACAAATACATTTAAAAATCTGTGGGGCCACTGGAAACGAAGGAGTAGAAGGGGATAACAAGGAAACAAGAGATTTGAACTCCAAAATTCGAGAAGGTATCCGCTTGATTAAGAAAGTAGCAGTCAAAACGACATCGGACCAGAAAAGTTTAGGCAGATTCATAGCAAGCATAAGCGAGCGAGTGACTTCCAATAGATGTCTATTTTTTGCTTAGACATATCATTTTGTTGAGGTGTGTCAGCATAAGAAGTCTGATGAATGATACCATAAGAATAAAAAAATGTAGCATATATTCCCCTCGCCCATTATTTGAACGAAGTACTTTAATTGAGGCATTAAACTAGCTGGTCATCATTGTATGAAAAGAAGGAAAAATAGTGTCAACTTTACCCTTAGATTTTAACATATACACCCATGTAGTACGAGAAGAATCATCTACAAAAGTAACAAAATACTTAAAACCACACGATGAAGTAACATGAGATGGTCCCCTGATCAATTAAGATCGTTACCTCGTGAAAGCACTAATTCCGGAGAATAGTGACAAGTATTGAGGGTGTCGAACCACGAAGACTGTGCTGGTTATATTGCTTTATAATAAAGATGGATTTTTGATTTAAAGGTGAACAATTGGATTTGGGTTGTTGATTAAAAGTTCTAAAATTATTCTAAATATTAAACCAAATAAAAGTGATTAGGAATCTAGAGAAAGAAGTCTAGGGTATTGAATCCACTGCTAGCCTCCTAACATTGATTAACTATATTCAATCCAGAGATTATTGTTTGTAATTGATTTTGAATAATTGGACTACAAGTCTCAATTAAATTCTTTCAAAAGATCAAGTATAATAATCTTAGGTATGATCTATCTTTGGTTGGCACGGATCATCCACATTATATTAACTAACCTAGGGTTATGGCCACGATCCGTCTTTCTGTAGGTATAGTTCATCTTAGAATTCTCATACTTGTATAAGAAGCACCATTACATGACATCCATAAATCAAATCAAAGTTAATTCCTAAGACAAGAAAAGCTTTATTAAGATTGAAAATTCAACAATGAAATCAATTGCCAAAGCAATCCTCGAGTCATGCAATCTCTATTACAAATAATGGAACCCTAGAAAGAAATACAGAAAATACTACGTTACTCGTAGGGTTTCATCAAAACCCTAGATGGGACCTTAGTTGCTTATGGGGAAAGGAGTAGCCGCCATTGATGGTGAAGATTCCATGCTCTAAGACCTTCCAAAACTCTTCTCTAGCCTCATTTTCTGATAAAAATCACCCCTGGAATTCCTGAACCCATTTCCTTTTATAAGGTAGCAAGTAGGGTTCCAAAAAGGCAAAAATGTGGAAAATAAATTGCGGACTTCCACTCGGGCGGAGTTGATTGCGCTCGGGCGGTTTAGGCCACCGCTCGGGCAGTGGTGATTTGTGCTCGGGTGGTTTAGGCCAGTATACTTTTTCTTCATTTATTTTCTTATTTTCTTCAGTTCTTTCATCACCTGAGCTCTTCTAAGTTCTTGAAAGCTCTCATCATTTGAAAACTATGGTCTTTTCTCCCCTTGGTCCTGAAAACAATGAAAACAATAAATTATAATTAAAAACTACAAGAATTAAGTCCTAAAGAGCTAACAAGTGTGCTTTCGAGTGCCTAAATGTACAACATTAGGCACCGATCACACCCCCAAACTTACACGGTGCTAGTCCTCTAGCAATGAAAAGAAAGAAATAAAACTAGTCTACATCCACTTTCGTGGGATTCAAGATTGCATTTAGCATATGCAAGAAGCCTTTAAACCTCTAGGTGTCCCTAGAGGACGAGTTATAGTCTCGTGAGGGTTTACCAGAAATGATACCCACAAACATCATCACTAACATCCAATCTTGCAAAAATGCTCAATCAGGATTTCCAAACTCCAGCAATTGCTAGAACATGTAGTAATAAGATAATTGTAGCACAAAATCCGTAATTCTCAAGTTATTAACAAGTTTAAAAATTCAAATCTACATAATCACACTTTTATTCAATTTCAATCAAAATTCGAACCCTTATGCTCATTCATAGAATTGTCATTAGTTTCTTTGGTATATAGTGAACTAACATTAGAATATGTGGCCTCAGTTTTTCTTCAAAACACATTATGTTATCCCACAAGTTATCAGAATCACTATCAATTAAAAAACCCAATGAATTTAACTTGTCAATCATGAGATTTAAACATTTTTTTTTTATGTGTGTACTGTGCAATGATTAAGTCCATTAAGCTTTCTAGACAACCCGTGTAGTGAGTGTTAGGCCAATGACTCCCAAACCTTATGGCTTTAGGGCATTAGGTGTCAAGACACCCCGAAGGGCTTATTAACTTGAGTTAAATAGGCTCCAGACTTTCACTGTTTGACGCGAACACTCATTGCTTACTGAGGCAAGAGGCCCGGTTACTTGGTATAAAGCTTGGTCAAGTGGCCTTTTTACTTATTATTATTATTTTTTTATAATAGATAAGTTATGCCAAGGTTGATCAATTTTTAGGTCATCTAATTCCGCATGAGATAACAAGAATATAGATTAAGATGACTAAGTTTCAAACCCCACAAAACAAATGTTAAGAGTGCTCGTGCATTGTTCAAAGTGTACTAATGACTCATTTATTACTCAAGAATAAATGGTTCGAACAATAATTATATTTGCTGATTGCGTAATCATGTATTTTCGAATTTACACATCAATAAAAATTGAATTATGATTTACATGTCACAATATTCTATAGTTACCAACTGTTCAACACTTGCAAAAAGTATCCTAATAAACCTAATATCCTTGCATTTTTACAAAGTCACCATTGTAATTCAATTTATTGTACCCCAAAACTTGAACAATACTTTGTCCTCAATGTAAAATAGAATGCAAGAAACATAGATGAGAACAAAAATAGTATTACCTCGTTTGGTGAATTCCGAAAACATAAGATCAATCAATGAAAAAGGGGGATCAAGAAATAACACATAAACAGTACCCCCAAACTTCGTTGAGACTGAACCTTTAAAGATGTTACTAGCCATATTGCCAATAAAAGAATGGATAATGCTAGAAAATTCAATAAATAAAGCATAAGTAAAGTTATCCAATCAAAATCAAGTTGATAAAGCAAATGGCGACAAAGAACAGTTCTAAAAAGAACAAGGTGTTTTACAATTTTTTTTTAAGGCAAAATTACCACTCGGACGGCCACAATGGGTGCCCGGGCAGATTACAACAATGGGATGAGCCAATTTTATTATTTTTTTTTAAAAAAGAATCCTAAACTATCTTGAGGAAGCATCGCTCATTCCAGAGGTTCATGCATTCACATCATTGTATGCAATTCCTTCGGAGGTTCAACAACACATCCATAGTCAGTTCACCAGGAACATCATCCTCCTATTGGGATTTTATAGCCGCGGACTCACAATCCGGGGAACGTTTTCCCTCTCGCCTACCCTAAACAGATTCTGAGAGGTCTCAAACTACATTAAGTTGGTGAGTGACAATGCAATTAGACAGGTGAGCACAGTGAAGTCTCATGCATCCACAAACGTACAGAGACTACGATGGAGGGGCTGTGTTTTACTTCACCCCAAACACGAGACTCAAAGATAAAAATAATCTAAAATCCTAAGAAAAAAACGTTGGGTTGCCTCCCAACAAGCGCTAATTTTTTCGTCTTCAGCTAGACGTGATGTAATCTCACTCATCCTAATAGCCGGGGTCCACCAACTCGATGGACTCGATTAGCTCCCCATTCAGAGTACCCTAAACATAGGGCTTTAATCATTGGGCACTAACCTTGAGTAGATGCCTGTCCCTAGGGTCTTGAATTTCAACCTCTGTTGCATTTCTCGCAAAGGTATTGCATTCTCTTCGAGATGAATGCAATGTATGTCAACGGAGGGGTTGATTCCCTTCAAATCCACTAGTCTCTCTTATAGTTTCCTCGTACTTTTTTTATCACATTCATCGATTTACTCTCCTACCCAGTAGCTAGATTAGAGGTAATTATGATCGGAAGAGTGTCCTCAAGGCCTAGGAAGGCATGTTTGAGTGTCACCGGGAGTGGCTTCAACTCAAGTTTTGGAGGGGTCTCAAGGGGTGGAATGACTGCTAAGTTAGAGGTGGCCGACAAGGGTTCCTCTCTAGCATTCCACGGTGGGAAATCCATAAGAGGCGTAGAATCAAGCAATGAATTTACCTCTTCTATGGACTTCTCAATGTCAAAGTCTTCAAAACTAAAATGAGCTAAGCATGCCTCTAATGAATTTTCAGTCAGGAGATCAGGAAGGTCATCTTCTACTAGCTCATCAATCGTATCAACCAAGAAACACTTTTCTTCTTTCGGTGGTTGATTGGAAGCATTGAAAATGTTTAGCCGGACATTCATGTTTCCGAAAGACACATCCATCACCCCAGTTTTTCAGTTGATACAAGCATTGGCAGTAGGCAAAAATGGACGACCTAGAATGACAAGAATTTGTCTTTTTGGATTATGAACCAGTTCCATATCAAGGACAAGGAAGTCAACATGGAAATAGAAATTTTCAACCTTGATTAGGACATGTTCAATCACCCCACGAGGCATTTTAACAGATCTGTCTGCTAATTATAAAATGACCGAAGTGGGGCGAAGCTCTCCTAAAACAAGCTACTTATATACTAAGAAGGGGAGCAAATTGACACTCGCTCCTAAATCAAGGAGTGTCTGGTCAATGGAGTGATCTCCAATGACACAAGAAATTGTAGGGGCACTCGGATCTTTAAATTTAGGAAGGGTGGAATGTTGCAAAATGGAGCTCACCTACTCAGTAAGAACTTTCTTGGACACATGTGTCCTAGATTTGCTCTTCTGAGTGCACAAGTCCTTTAAAAATTTAGCATAGGTCAGAACTTGTTTGATTGCATCAAGCAGAGGGAGATTTACCTTGATCTGTTTGAAAACCTCCATCATTTCATCCATAGTTACTCCCTTTTTACCAAACGGAGATGGTTCATTTAAGCACTGAGGGAATGGAGCTCTAGGCACATAAGGCGCCTCAGGAATGAAATGAGATGAAGTTGTAGAAGGAACTGTGTCCTTTTCAAAAACTTTCACTCCGGGTCCATTAGAATTGGTTGAGCTCACTTTGGGCTCTTCTTCTTCCCTATCCTTCTTCTCTCCAACTCTATTCTCTAATACCTTACCACTCCGCAATGTGGTGACCGCTTGCACATGCTCATGGTGATTACCATTTTGTTGAGCATCATCAACAATGTGAACACCTATTGGGCTACTCACCGGTTGGCTCAGGAGTCTCCCTTCTTCTCTCCTGTTTACAATATTAGCTAGTTGTCCCATTTGGGACTCAAGCTTCTGGATAGACTGAGTATGAGAGTGCGACAACTGTGTATTTTCTTGCAGCAATTAGGTATAGGTCTCCAAAACTTGGAGAGCAGTCAACACTTTCTCCTTGAAAGATGGATTCCGTGGAGGATGAGGAGGAGTTGAGTGTTGGAATTGTTGTTGTTGGGGAGGATGATAGTTGATCTGATTGTGAAAAGGCAAGGCATTCGGTCTTTGAGGTTGGGGGAAGGAGTTGCTTAGAGCTGTTGTTGCCAAGAGAAATTTGGATTATTTCTCCAACCTGGATTATGTGTTAGAAAATGGATCATTACCCGGTTTTGAATACATGGCATTAACATACTCTTGAACAAATTCAGGGAATTGGGCTGCTGAAGGGCAGTCATGAACAAGATGGGCAAGACTCGAACACAATGCACACACCTCATTAGATGATGAAGCTTGAGGTGGTTGTGTTCAAATTTGTCCGGCAGACAGGAGCTGATCTAACTTTCGAGATAATGCATCTACTTTATTAGAGACATCTACATGGTTATTCACCTCATAAATGCCCCTCTTTTGAGAAGTGGTAGATGTTTGCCGCTCAGACCTATTTGAGGTGGCATGTTGCATTGATTTTTCACTCAGGTTCTCAAAGAGTTCCCAAGCTTCATTCTCATTCTTAAGCATGAATGTACCATCACAAGAAGCATCCACCATTTGACGGTTGTGATCAGTCAATCCGTCATAAAAGCCTTGGATGAGTTGCCATTTTGGCACTTGATGATGCGGACACTTACGAATAAGGTCCTTCAACCTTTCCCAGGTCTCAAAGAATTGCTCACCATCTAGCCTTTCCCAGGTCTCAAAGAATTGCTTACCATCTAGTTGAGAAAAACTTGTGATGGTTCGCCTAATCTGATTAGTCTTCCCTATTGGAAAGTACTTTTTCAGAAACTCTTGTTGCATTTGGACCGAAGTTATTATAGTGTTGGCCTCTAAAGAATTTAGCTAACCTTTGGCTTTGTCTTTAAGAGAAAAAGGAAAGAGGCGCAACCTAAGAGCATCATCTGTAAAGTTTTGCAACTTAAAGGTAGTGCAGATCTCTAGGAACTCATCTAGATGTTTGTACGGATTCTCGTTATTAAGTCCAAAGTAGGATGAAAACATTTGTATAATGTTGGACTTAATCTCATAATGAGCTGCCGCTATGTCGGGCAACCGAATACATGATGGAGAAGTGTATGTGGTAGGAGTAAAATACTCCTTTAGAGTTTTGGGCAAAACTTGCTCTGCTTCTTGATCCATTATGTAATAATGAAGGCTGTCAAGATCAGAAAAATTCCGAAAGGATGCACTAATGGATCTAAGAGTTTTCTCTAACTCTAAGTCAATGGGAATTGACTCAGGATCATAAGAGCGACGACCGTGCATACACCCTAACAAGAAAACTTCTAAGTTTGATAGACTCCAGTTCTGTAGGAAAACTTCTAAGTTTGACAGACACTAATTCTCTACTGTAAGAAAATTCTATTTTTAATAAGTAAGAACTTACAGTGCTTGCTTTCAATGAGGTTTGCAGCCAAAATTTTGCTATTTCTGAAGCACTTCAAGTAGTCTCCAGTCACAATAGTCTCACTTTTTGTTGAATTAGTACCTGCAAAACAAAGATTATTCAAAGGTAAGTCGATTTACACTTTGCTTATTAAAAAAAAATAGAACAATTTTTTTTTCTTCAAAGTTAAACAATGTAACCATTCCAGCAGTCCCGGCAACGGCGCCAAAAAGTTGATCGAATAAGATCATTACCTCGTAAAAGCACTAATTCCGGAGAATAGTGACAAGTATTGAGGGTGTCGAACCACGAAGACTGTGCTGGTTATATTGCTTAATAATAAAGATGGATTTTTGATTTAAAGGTGAACAATTGGATTTGGGTTGTTGATTAAAAGTTCTAAAATTATTCTAAATATTAAAGCAAATAAAAGTGATTAGGAATCTGGAGAAAAAATTTTAGGGTATTGAATCCACCGTTAGCCTCCTAACCTTGATTAACTATATTCAATCCACGGATTTTTATTTGTAATTGATTTTGAATAATTGGACTACATGTCTCAATTAAATTATTTCAAAAGATGAAGTATAAGAATCCTAGGTATGATCTATCTTTGGTTGGCACGGATCGTCCACATTGTATTAACTAACCTAGGGTTATGGCCACAATCCGTCTTTCCGTAGGTATAGTTTATCTTAGAATTCTCATACTTGTATAAGAAGCACCATTACATGACATCCATAAATAAAATCACAGAAATTAATTATGGATTGAATCTCAATCAAATCAAAGTTAATTCCTAAGACAAGGAAAGCTTTATTAAGATTGAAAATTGAACAATGAAATTGATTGCCAAAGCAATCCTCGAGTCATGCAATCTCTATTACAAATAATGGAACCCTAGAAAGAAATACAGCAAATACTACGTTACTCGGCCAAGGTTTCATCAAAACCCTAGATGGGAGCTTAGTTGCTTATGGGGAAAGGAGTAGCCGCCATTGATGGTGAAGATTCCATGCTCCAAGACCTTCCAAAACTCTTCTCTAGCCTTTTTTCCTGATAAAAATCACCCCCGGAACTCCTGAACCCGTTTCCTTTTATAAGGTAGCAAGCAGGGTTCTAAAAAGGCAAAAATCTGGAAAATAATACTACGGACTTCCGCTCGGATGGAGCTAGATTGCGCTCGGGCGGTGGTGATTTGCGCTCGGGCGGTTTGGGCCAGTATACTTTTTCTTCATTTATTTTCTTGTTTTCTTCAGTTCTTTCATCACCTGGGCTCTTCTAAGTTCTTGAAAGCACTCATCATTTGAGAATTATGGTATTTTCTTCCCTTGGTCCTGAAAACAATAAATTATAATTAAAAACTACAAGAATTAAGTACTAAAGAGCTAACAAGTGTACTTTCGGGTGCCTAAATGTGCAACATTAGGCACCGGTCATCCCTATACATCAAAATGCACTATACAAAATGGTGAATTGCATTTATTATCACTATAGGGATATGATGTTCGACAATGTTTTACAAATTCGTAAGTTTTACACTAAAAATGAGAAAACACAAAACAGATAAATGTGGAAACAAACGCCTAAGAAGAGAAATTGAGGTGTGGTTAAGATTTTTGTACCACTGGTATAACTCCTCTGTACTACTATTACTCCGAACACCATGGGTTATCTGTTGGGCTGCTGAAGCAATGTACGGCAAAGGATCGAGCAGATATAATCCTCACTCTCATGGCCCATACCAATCGTGCTCTTCGTTTTCAAGTCCTGAAACACACAATGAGAAGAAAAGAAAGTAACGCTACAGTTCAATGATTTTGTAATATGGCTAACGGATAAAAGATTCAATGTGAACTTAGGAACATGAAGAATAGAGGAAAGGGACATAGAGGGTTTAACATCAACACTCCCCTTACCCGCAATGGAGGATAAAGTACCATCCGCATCTTTAACTTTGTGTCTATCAGAATCAATGAAACAAGATGAAAAAAAGGAAAAATATCAATCATGTGATCAGTTGCTCCTGAATCAATGATCCAGGAGCGAGTATAATCAGAAATAGACGCACTGAGATCCAAGGCTGAGTTACCAGAGTAAGGGATTGAGGCGGCAATGGCGATACTCGGTGTCTCCAAATAGGACATAAAATGGTGGAAGACATCGATCTCATCTCGAGATAGGTCCACCACCAAGACCCCGTGGGGGGTAGACAATAATGTAGATCCCAACAGGTGACGTATGTGCCCATAGTGGTCACATTTAAGTTTATCCCGATCATCAGTAGAAGGTCCAAAAGATCCAAAACGACCACCTCTACCAATACCACCACTCCTGCCTCCCCGCTGGAATGAGGAGGCTAGTGCAGATAGCCAGATTTTATCAATAATAGAAGGAGGGAGCATAGCACTCTGATGAAGCTCCTCATGGTGTAAGTATGCATAAACCTCATTAAGGGGTGAGATCAGGTCTTTGTCAAGTATTTGAACTCTGACTTGTTTATAAACCATATTCAACCTTGCAAGTAGCTTAAACACCTGATTTTGTTAAACCAATTTTGTATAAGCAGCTGCATCCTCATGGCACTTAGCCTGGGAAGTCTAATAATGATCTACCTCTTCCTAGAGATGGCAAAGAGTAGAGTAGTAGGTGGGGACAGACATATCCCTTGCTTGAGTTGTGAGATACTCTGACGCAACTCATAAACATGGGTTGTACCCCATATCTCATAATAGGTCTGTGTCACGACATCCCTTATAACTTTTGCGGAAGGAAAAAACAGGTAGACACTACTGATGTCTGACTGAATAGAATGAAGAAGCTATGACATTATAACTGCATTCTCAGCCTTCCACTTGGCATAAGCTGGATCTGTAGACTTGGGAATGGAGATAATACCTTTTAGGTATCTCATCTTCCCTTTGCCTTTAACAAACAACATCCCAGATTGAGACCAAGTAAGAAAATTTATCCTATCTAACTTCATTGTAGTCTGGAGGTTTGGTGCATCACTAGCACTAACCCTAATACTCCCTCCACCCTGTATAGGGACACTAGAGGACTGGCTTACCTCAGATTCATTCATCATGAATATCACAAAGTTGTTGTACATAAATCAACAAGCTAGGGTTCTACAACCCAAGAAAACACCCAAAAGTACCTCCATGATAGGTAGAATAGTCAAAAACACTAAAAAATAGCAACCCAAGAACAACCTAACAATGTTCAGGATAATAGAAATCAATGGAATAGCCCCTACCATCCATATTCCAATTTTCTTATAATAATAAAAAGACCCCAACAGTAAAAACGACAATTATGGGGGTGAAAAACCTTCGTCGGGCATTCAATACTTCTCCGATCTTCACGAAACTTATTTCAATCCGTCAATATTTATCATATAGATCAAACACAAAAGGTTTAAGCCCCCAAAAACCTCATAAATCAATCGCACTATCTAAAAACCAGATCTAAGTTTTTTTCTAATTTTTGACGAAAACTTAGAAAAAGTAATCCTCCAGATCTCAAAAAATTCTAAAAAAATTACCATAATTCTCAGAAAATCACGATCTTTTACATGGAATCGGGAAAAAATTATGACACAAAAAAAATTATGATGCATCAGTCCGTACGGTTCCGTAAGGCTGACGTCAGCACTCCTCCGAGTTTTTCCTGCTGATTTGTACTCCCCGGGCCTTCTCTTCGGCTTTGATACCAAGTTGGTTTAGTTTGTGAGGTTATTAAGGTTAGAAGTTAGGGTTTGAGAGAGAGGAAGAAGGAGAAGGAGAAGGAGATTAAGTTTAGGGAAAAATAGTGAGAGATTAATGATCTCTCACACATTTTATTATTTATATTCTACTAATGGTCTACTATTAGTATATAAGAGCTACTAATAGTAGACCCACATTATAATATATAACAGATAACATAAAGACAAGACCTATAGGAATAAAGCCCATAAAGCCTTATTCGAAAAACGTGTCTACTAATACATTCGCCTTCCCGTATGATAATGCAAGGAAAAGTTATAGTCCTAGAAGAACTCCATCCATTGCCTCTGCTATGAGTTAAACTCCTTTTGAGTGAAGATGTACTCCTGGAGATCTTGGAGTTGCCTTTTCGATTCTTGGATCTCAACTAGTGCCATGCAGTAGGGTGCAATGGATATCAGAGCGATATTAGGTTGAACCTCGATCATGAACTCAACTCTCTCTTCTGAGGCAAAGTAGGCCACTTCAAAATACATCAGGATAAGACTAGATAAGATGATGGTTCCTCTCTCTCCTCACAAACTACGTGAGCTAAGAAGCTTGCATATCCAACGTCTATTAATAATGGACGAATTTGGTGTTCCAACAATGGAGGTGAGGGATGAATTATCACTAATGAAATGATTTATTGATCCCCCAAAATTAATAAAATAAACCCTCTTATTGAAACAGTCCATCGTCGTATGATAGGTTGGCAGCTAATCCATACAGAGGTTCACATCACACTCAAAAATTCCCAAGAGAACCAAATCTACCAAAAAAATTCCAGGCTTTTGAACCTATCAATCTTTACACTTTTTTTTCCTTTTTATCTTTTAAAAAAGACACCAAGTGGGGGGGGGGGTCAGTGAGGCCCCTACCAGTTTATTAGAACAGGGAAATGCTTACAAAATGATGGGGGATAAAAGGCCTTACCCCTAACAAATAAGACCAAAAATCATCTTTAATACCTAATATTAAAAGAGAAGATTTATCGATGCGAATCATTCCTTTTTCAGATAACGGTAAATCATTCATCTCCTTGTAAGTTTTACCATCTAACTTTCTGCAAGCTTCTTTGGATAGGAAGTTATCCTAATTATTTTCTCTGAACGCATGCTGAAATGATTGCATTTAGCTTTCAATCTACATATTTCCTTCCACCAATACTAAGTGTTCCACAGAGGACCTACCATTCCATTTATTATGTCAATTATAATATTAGAATTACTTGCAACAATAATATTCATGAGCCCATTCCTGTTATAACAAGTACATCCATCATAAACTGCTTTAATATCAGTTGGAGTATTTGAAGCGATACCGTAATATTCATAGAAAGCCAGAATCAACCCACCATGAACATCCTAGATTATCCCATCACCACCATTCTCTCCTGAATTCCCAATAGCTGAATCATCAATATTTAATTTAAACCATCCCTATGACGGATAACTCCATTTAGTTATAATATGCCTTTTTTTACTCTAGTAAATATCAAGTGATGATAAAAGACACAAATCACCCAATCCCTACTTGATAGGACATGTGAACTTCTAAAATGCAGAAGAGCTCCTAACCCAACCAAAAAGCCTATTAAGAGTAGAATTCAGAGGCCTCTGATGTGAATATCTAGAACCCAGTGAATTTCATGTTTACCAAAGGCCCAATGTCACTATGGATAGATGATTTGGGGTAGTGAAGACCTCATAAGCACACAGTGATTATTAGGAAGACCCAAATTGGGAAGGTGAGCATATGGGCTGATTTAGCATATTTTTAAAAGCCCAATGGGTTGGACTTTTATTTAGGGAGGAAGTAATTTATTAGTATTGGGTTATTTTAGTCATTTTATTAATTTGGGTATTCTAATCTTTAAACAAGTAGGGTTTACATTTATTAAATTTATTTTCTATTGTAAATTTTTAGTTAATGATTTATAATTGAAAGAAAATTTGTAGAGTATTCTCCCATGATTGGATTTTGTGTGATGCCATGAGAGTGATTCCCCAATAATAATTGGTGTGATGCTGATAATAGGTATTTTCCGTCGCTTGAAAACACGCTATTATCAAGTCTTAAAGTGCAATATGAGACCTACAAAATATTATATGTATAGGGCTTGTGTCGTATGTTGAATCCTCACTCGTGAACTATGAGGTTGGTATAAAGAAGAAACCAAAAAAAGAAAAGAAAATTGTAAAACGATGGAGGGATGAGAATGATGGAGTCGATGAGATTGTTTTAAAAAACAAGCTGAGAGACTTAATTAAAATCTTCTAATTAAATGACATGAACATAAAATAAAATGAATTAAAAAAAACATCAAAGCATTAAAAAAACATTAATTGCATTAAAATAAAGAAATGTCACTTATAACTAGAATTGAACTCACATTACATCCGTAAGAAAAATTCAGCAAACCGGAAACTCGCACTAAGCATAATTGCAAGTGTTCTGAGGGAGGTTTGTGAGAAGGAGTTGAGAAAAGAAGGGGTTGAGAAATGAGAGAGAGATGTGTTCTTTCCCTAGGTGTAGGGGTGAGAATGTGAGAGAAAGGTGAGGAGAAATTAGGGGGGAGGGAAACAAGTGGCTAGGGTTTGGGTAGTGGGAATAAATAGTGTTAGGTTAGGGTTTTGAAAAGGGAGGGAAAGGAGATGGACGACTAGGATAAGATTAGAAAGAGATTAGGGTTTTAAGAATATTAGGGTTTGGTGAAATAAGGATTAGAGTTTTGATAGAGATGAACGGCTATGATTAGGGTTTGGTGATAAAGGAGATATATGGTTAGGATTTTGTAGAGAAAGAGATTAGGGTTTTAAACACAATGAGGAATGTAGGGAGAACTAAAAGGGAAAGAAAATATGGGAAGATATTGTGGGATTAGAGTTACCACGTGAGAGAGAGAAAGTAGGGATTTGAAATAGATGGTTAGGATAGAAGAAGAATAAGTGGTTAGGATTAATTAGAGAGGAAATTGGTTATGGTTTTAAAATTACAGAATAAAAGCAAACAAAAAGAAGCAAAGGGTCTTGAACCTGGTCTCTAACATGATCTCTCCCGGCCTTTGCCAATTAAGCTTGCTTCTTTCTTTGTCATGTAGGGAATATTTATCAATTGAGTCCCTTTCTCTTGGAAATGTATTCATTGGTTCCTTGGCTTTCTTCAATCACTAGCTCAGCCAATGCTTAGCCCGTGTCTAGATGATGTAGCCTGTTGCCCTTTAACTTTCAATAATAGGGCTTCGATGGTTGTTTTTGGCTTCCTGGTTCCTAAAATTCTTCTAATCTCGGGTCCTGAAATATTAAAGCACGTAATGAGAGTTCATAAAATAACTTTAAATCTAGACTTTCAGAAACATGTTAAATTCATGTAAATGTACCATTTTTACCAAAAATGTATATGCTATATAATGGAGGGAACCCTTACGTAAAAAGTTTGTAAAATTGAAAGTTTACGTTGTAGAGTTTGACAGTGCCTCAAAAGATAATAGTGAAAATAAGCACTTTTAAGCGAATATCAGATTCCATCGGAGTGATTCCTAAAGGTCTATGGTATGTTATTGACCTTCTCTTTATTCTTCTCCATATCTCTCTTAGATTTATCTTTTTTTTCCTTGAAACCCTAATCTACCAAACCCTAGCCTTCTTCTGTTATTCCAGCCAAGCACTAGTCCTCTTTGCACAAAATCCTCCTTATCGCCCCACTTTATAGCCATCCTTTTTGCTACCCCAAGTTTCTGCAACCCTATCGTATGCGCTACAAGCTTTTGCAGGCCCCTTCCTTGCTGTCACAAGCCCCTAAAATTATATCATTGGTGTGACAGATTCATACAATTCTTGATATTGCTGTAACACCCCCACTTCATCCCCCATTGCAAATATAAACTTGTCACAGCCTTTTCTACTTCTATAAACCTTACCCCATGACTGTTATACCCCTTTAATCATTTTCCCATTGTAGAAACAACATTCTCACAATTGCAAGACCCTAAAACTATCAAAGTCCCAAAACCTAGTTCAATTCCAAACCCGAAACAGCAAGATTCCATAAACCCTAACCCTACACAATCCTTTGAAATCCTAGAAAAGCTTAGAAAACCTAGATTTAATTAAGAGCTATTTACTAAGCTTGTGGAATCATAAAATTTCATACCACCCTTGCAGATATAACTGGGGGTCGTATTGTAGGCTTGCGACGTGGCCTCAAATCTTTATAAAATTGTTTTCTTGAATTTTCTTGGTTAATTATTTGTGATAAGCTTGCTATTTTATTATTAATCTTATTCTTGTTAATCCAGTCTTGATCTCAGCACACTAAATTTAGGCCATTGCAGTCCTATAACAACCTCTTATGGTTATTAAAGAGAGTCGAGTTTCTAAATAACCAAATCTCCCCACACCTAAAGGCCGGTAAGACAGAACATAGATAGCTAAACACCGAACTCGATTTTTTGGTTTGAAAAAGTATCATAATTCAGGTTTGAATATACTCTTCTTCAGAAAATTGAATGTTGAGGACAGAACCCACAATTTGCCTCCACCACAAAAAAGAGGATTCATGGATTCCATCCCAGGAGCTGTACATCTTTCACATGTACTGGCTAACAATGTTTCAGTTTGAATAGTCAAGTCAACAGTTACAACAATAAAGCAAAAAAATTCCACTTTCTTCAAACGTGCTTATTATAGAAATCATGGAAGGAAGCACTTTATCCTAAACATGCTTATTACATATAATTGAAGTGGAAGAAGATCTCAAACAATCCTAGCAAAATCTAGTTGAGAACCTTCCCGAGCTTTCTTTCTTTAAAATAGTCTTGTCTTCAGGGGTTGAAATAGTAACCTTACTCTCTAGTATAGCATTCTTAATATCCAAAGGAATCAAATGGTTAAAATGTTCCAAACACCAAGAACCCTTAGTAAGAACATCCTTAATCAAAGGAAAATCAACAACAGACTCAATAATTTGAGAATTAAATAGTCATTTTTCAAACAAAAATTATAGACTCCCCAAAATTTTAAGTCCCTCATAAAATTATCAATAAACGAAGGATGGTTATAATGAAGGTATTTCCTTCTAAAGATGTTGCTCCAAATTAAAGCCCATTCTCCGATATAAGTTTCCAAGCCATCTTCATCCGGAAAGCATTAGAAACATCCGTGAACATACGAATCCCCAAACCTCCCTCTTCCCAAGGTCTAGCCATCTTCTTCCAACCAATGAGCTCTATTATTAGGTGTGTATTTGAGCCGAGCTTGGCCGAGTTTGAGATTGACTTGAACATGCTTAAGCTTGGCTTGAACTTGATTCAAGCTCAAAAGTTTAGGCTTGAGCTTGGCTTGAACAAGCTCGATCAAGCTTGAGCTCCATTTGAGGTCGAACTTTATTCAAGCCAGGCCGAGCTCAAGCTTGATTCACAAAATTATTTTGTTCAATTTTACATAATTTTTATAAAAGTATTTATTAATAAATTATAATACAAAAAACTAAAGATAATTAATACATTTGAAATATATAACACAGGATTCAGTCTGTGGGTACTCCCAAATATACTCCTGAATCCTATTCATTTATGGCTAACCACTAAGGGTTAGGATTAATGCTGGTGTGGCATACTTTTGAAATAAAAAAGAAGCCAAACCACATTTGAGTCAAGCCCCAACTTTTATTCTAATCTTGACCCTTGATTATTTGAATTAAAAGGGTTAAGATTTAGGAGTGTAGTAGGGAGTATATATGGGAGTAATCCTAGATTATAAAACTCCCATGCGGATTTCACCCAAGATCTTCTCTGGAGGCCTTTGGCTCCTTCACCCAAGAATCCATGATCTTGACTTGCTCTTTAGGAGCTCTCATCCAATGACCCAATGCCCTTTGTTAAAGCATAATATAATTTTTTGATCTACTAAACTTATAAGCAAAAGAAATTCTCCAATCATGCTTCTAATTTATCATAAGCACTTCTTACGTCTATATTTCTTTTTAGCACAATATATTTTAAAATTTTTATTTTTATAATATATGTTACATCAAAGAAAAATAAAACAATGAGAATGATGTTTCTTATGTCATGCGTCACTTGAAAGAGAAGGTGAACCTACCTTGTTTTTTGAGAATTCCTACCAATCTAATTTCCTCCAGTCTTCAGACTTTGTTTCCATCTTGATCTTCTCTCTGACTTTAATATTCTCTTAATAGTGTTTCTAATTTCATTGGGTTAGTGTGTAGGGATAAGAGGAAAAAAGAAGATAGAGGTGAAAGAGTCGTGAAGAAAGGCTTGCAGTAAAAGAAGATAGAATAAACCTTAAAAAATCTTCTAATATTTTAATCCCACATCTCTTCCTATTTTTCTCCCAATCGTGCTCTCTATCTCCTTCTCTCTGGACTAGGTCTTCCCTATTATTTCTCCTCTCAAAAGTTTGAGATTAAAAAAATATTTTAAAAGAAAAACTCTCTACACTAGAGTCATGCTTACCCCTAACTTCGTTGTAGATACGTAGTCCTAGTGACTCAATTAATTAAAAAAATAAAACTTTCTGGTTTGGTATTACAAAAACGGCCAAAATGATAGTTTTTTTAATGGTAGCACTTTCCTACTAGTAGAAAACTAGAGTTTGATACTTAGGGTTTGTAGAAGAGAAGAATAGAAGTGATAAAAAGAATGAGAGAGGAATAGGGTTTGTAATATGTCTTCAAACCCTTTAGATTTCGTATTATATCACTAGTAAGATGAAAATGTCGCGCCCCAAAATACCCCCTAGGAGTTTAGGGATACTTTAGGCGTGACTATACGTACCTGCCAAACCATCCTGAAGTAAACATGGCTAACACAATACAATAAGGATAATAATCAGAGCGCGGAAGCTAAACATAAATGCAGAAGCTAAACATAAATGCGGAAATGTGAACTAACTTTTTCTTTTCTTCTAAAGTTCTAAAGTAGTATTCCAAGTTAACATATACATAAAACATGTCTAATTCTAAGGTGGACAGACCCACCTATCAAAATGCCAAAATACATAGCACCCTCTCGTACTCTCCCCTCAACAGTAGTCGAGGTACGGCCACACGTCAAGGTCTCGGTCCGCCTGAGACTGCAGTGGGATAGATGGCTCTCTCTCCTCTATGTACTCTTCCTCGACCCAAGGCTCCGGGTCGAGGGCTCCCTCGGTACCTGCCGACATGAAAATACGGCTGAGCATGGAATACTCAGCGAGGACAAGCTACTAGCTAACCATAACAATAATGAACACGCAAAGAGTAATACAATACCAATAATCAATTCAAGGCAATAATAAAATCATAGAATTAAACAATATTAAACATGGAGCAATATTATCATCCTGATGTACGTGCATGAATGCAAAAACGCCGATAAAACTCGTGCTTGAAAACCCGTTTCCATGTCTCGGTATGCCTTGTAGAAATCATGTATGCGTGCATACATGAATGTCTTGTCATCATCTTGTAAACTTGCATCTTGTAACTTGTGAGCCAGAGGCTAGAACCCGAATCTCCCTGGGCTGCCAACCTCCTTGATATATGGTTTTCTTGTGAGCCAGAGGTTAGTACCTGAATGTCCCTGGGCTACCAACCTCCTTGACAATATGTGATTTTTATTACTTGTTTAGTTTTCTTGTGAGCCAGAGGCTAGTACCCGAATCTTCCTGGGCTACCAACCTCCTTGACAATATGTGTTTTGGGGTTTTCTTGTGAGCCAGAGGCTAATACTGGAATCTCCCTAGGCTACCAACCTCCTTGACATGCAATATTTTCTTGTTGGTTATTATATGTACATGCTCTTGAAATCTCGATTCATGCTAACATGCGTGCTCGTGTACGTGCCAATAGTGACAATCATGGGAATGAGAATAACAAAAGAGATATTGCATTTCATTTAAATTCATAGCATATCATGCAAACATTTAGGTGATCAACATAGCATTTGGTCGAGTCATCATTTACAAGAACAATTACATAAGGCTTACATCCAATTCCTTTAAGTCATCATTTCATAGGTTAGGCATTGATCAACACATAACATACGATGCCCATTAATAGTTCATCTTCTTCTTCTTTAGTGCATATTTTCCATCCAATCACATAAGTGTAAGTTTATTATTTGTAAAAGGCCTATCCTCCATTTTTCATTTCCCACACCACACATATCACACATCATACATTTGACATCCCATCGCCTCAATCCACATTCCATACACATCCATATCTTTTTTCCTTATCTTGTTTATATTTATTGAGATGATACAATTCATAGGGAAGGAAAGCATAATATAGAGAATCACCATTTTAAAATAGAAAACCTAGGTTATTGCTATGGAAAGTTAGTAGGGTGTATTAACCTTGAATCAAGGCTTGCTCCTTGGTGTAAACCTTGATGGAAGCTCCGACTTGAAAGAAGAAGCCCTTGCTTGAAGAAGGCTTGAGTTGAGGAAGAATCCCTCTCAAAAACACACGTGAGTTGCTACCCTAGCTTTGGAGAAACATGCTCCTCACGAGTTGAACCTTGAACTTGGAGAAGAAGCGAGCTTGTGATGATCTAGGGTTTCCAAACCCTTTTGATTTCTTCTCCAAAGCAAACCCTAAGATAGAAATCCCTTTCTCCTCTCTCTCTAACTCTCAAAATCTTCTAAGTAATGTGAATGAAGCCCTAAGGCTCGGGCAAGGCCTTATAAGAGAGGTTTAACCCCCAAAAGATGAAATAGCCCTTACTGAAATTTCTACAAAATACGATACACCGATCGATCGGTGTTTAATACCGAGCGTTCTGTCGCTTACCGATCGATCGGTTTCCTAACCGAGCGATCAGTTAAAAACCTGCTCTCTGGAAAATTTTCCCATGCAAAATTTTTGACCAGTTGATAGCTACCGATCGACAGGTTTTGGACTAATCGATCGCTGAATGGACCGAGCGATCGGTGCTCTGCAGGTCAGAACTATTTTGGCCATATCTTTTGACTCGTTCGTTCGATTTTGACGATTCATCTTGTGTTGGGTTCGTCTTTTAAAAAGGAACATTTCTGACATTTCGGAATTTCCAATTTCTCCATTATTTATTAATTAGACTACGAGAAAGGCCAATTAGCTATGAAAATGCTATTCATTAAGTATAGAAAAGTCCGGGGTACTACAGAAAAGATATAAATACTTGTAAGTACATAAAAAGGCAATAGACAATAGCTAACAATAAAGTAACTAGATAGTGAGGAGTTAATTGACTTATTTAGACAGCCCATTACAACACTCCTTCTCAAGTAGGGCATAGATATCCAACATGCCTACCTTGCCAATAAGCCCATGATGACGTGTTGAAGCAATATCATTTGTAAGAACATCTGCTACTTGATCTTCAGCTCAAATAAAAGAGAGATAAATAGTTTTTGGCGCTACCTTGTCTTGTATAAAATGTCGGTCAACCTCAATATATGCCATATTGCACTGAGTTATGTGCCATAGTAATGGAATCTCTATCATCACAAGAGATCCATCTCAGATAGATTAGGAAAACTCGGTTCTAACATCAAGGTTTAGATCCACAATAACTAACAAGTTGCATGAGCCCATGGCATTATACTCCCATTTGATCGGACAATCACTGCATGTTTCTTGCTCCTCCAAGTAAATAACATTTCACCTACCATAGTGCAATAACTTGATATAGATCGACGTTCTGTAACTGACCCGACCCAATGTACATTTGTGTATACCTCTATTCAAAAGTTTTCATTTTACCAAGTGAGGATTTCAAGGATCTCAATACAATTTCCACAACCTCAAGGTAAACCATCTTAGGTTTGTGCCTGAACTGGCTAAGTACACTCACGACATAAACAATATCTGGATGAGTCATGGATAAAAACATTAGCCGACTAAAAAGTCTCTGGAAAACCTCAAGGCCATCGAGCAACTCTCCACCCTCATGGTCAAGCTTAACATTAGCTTCCATGGTGTGGATACTAGTTTTGAACTGAGCTTCTTAGTATCTTCTAACAAATCAAGGATATATTTACTCCGAGATATGAAGATGTCATTTTTTGGGCATTCAACTTCATTCCCAATGAAATACCTGAGTAGCCCCAAATCTTTTATCTCAAACTCTTTTGCTAGTAGGTCCTTGAACTCCTTATCTCCCCAGGGTTTTCTCCTGTTACAATAATCTCATCTACATACACTAGTAGTGCAATAGTTATACTTCCCATATGCTTCACAAATAGTGTGTGATCTAAATGATACTGCATATACCCAAACTTCTTAACAGCTCTACTGAACCTTTTAAATCAGACTATAGGGGACTATTTAAGACCATAGATTACCTACTTCAGGCAACACACTTTACCCTTCTAATACTGAACATCGAACTCCAAAGATAAAGCTATATGCACTTCTTCTTGTAGATCTACATGAAAGATCTCCAAATGAAACAGTGACACATAATGATTTCCTGCTATTGAAAGAAGAATCTGGAGTGTATTCATATTTTCCATGGGAGCAAATATTTCCTAATAGTTAATCCCAAAAGTACATAAATCCCTTAGCCACCGACATTGCTTTGTATTTGTCCTTATACAATCTGCCTTGTATTTCCCTGTTGCATCCAACTAGCTTCTTATCTTTAGGAGCATCAACAAATTTCCATGTATTATTTCTGGTGTCTTCATTTTCTTCCACATATCGTCCTTCCACTAGGGTGTTATAATGCATCTGTTACACTAGATAGAATATATATTGAAGACAAAGATGAGACGAATGTACAAAGTGATGGAGAACAATAATCATATGAAATAAAGTTAGAGCTGGGATGAGGAGTACAAATACGTATCCTTTTGCGTAAGGCAATGGGAGCATCAAGATCATGAGTAATGGGATAAAGATGATGAATTATTTGGGCTGAGAACAACCGGAGAAGTAAGATCTGGGTTAACAGAAATATCTAGAGAGGATTGTTCAGTTGATGGAGGCTTCCCTTTTGATCATTTAGAATATGTACAACTCCTCATCTACAATATCATCAAGAAGGATAACAATGGTAAAGAAATACAATTACAGTCAGCCAGAACTAGAAGGGGTATCTCTTCTTTAACATTTTTGTCCTAAACAGGAACCCCAGAAAGATAGAACAGACTCAAAAATGAAAACATCTTTTGATATAAACCTCTTACCCTGTAAAGACTTTCTACCCGTCTATGTAGAAGAGTACTCCAGGAACAAAATCTTGGTGGATTAGGATCCAACTTGGAAGGATTCGGACCTAGATATGAAGAAATTAGACACAACCAAAGACATGAAGTGGAAAAGTAAAGAGAGGACTCTTAGAATAAAATAACTGATGAGAAAACTAGAAGCCAAAAACATGAGAGGGTGTCCAGTTAATTAAATTTGTCTCAGGAAGCATATCATATAACAAAACATTTATTTATCCACTTTCATTTGTAGAAGCAAACATTGAACAACCTCG
The DNA here is from genome assembly GCA_015143295.1 of Tetracentron sinense. NCBI lineage: Eukaryota > Viridiplantae > Streptophyta > Magnoliopsida > Trochodendrales > Trochodendraceae > Tetracentron > Tetracentron sinense. Next base: position 20,451,499 of record CM026574.1, read on the forward strand.
AGCAAATGTCTATTATTTCATTCTACTAACTATATTCTGTTGGAGTGTGTAAACATAACTGTTTTTATGAATAAAATAATTTCATGGGCATACAAGTAAGTTCTGAGTGTTCCCTCAATGTATTCTTGCCTATGATCATAATGAAATATCTTAACATTTTTGTCAACTTGAGTCGGGACCATTTTGTGAGAGGTGAAAATGATGTTGCGCACCTCATCTCAAGTTTTCAGCAAGTACAATCACGTGCTGCATGAGTAATCATTGATAAATAAAATAAAAATATTGATTTCAAAACAAAGACAAAGTGGGAGATGGTCCGCATACATCAAAATGTAGAATTTTTTATGAAAAATAACTTTTATTGCTAAAACTAAGATGACTATGTTTGCCAGTTCCCAAGTTTCACACTGCAACCTTTGTGGACTAACAGACCTAAAAAGGCATGGAAACACGACTTTTAAAGACTAAAATGACAAATGACCTAACCGACGATGCTAAAGAAAATTTTGGGTTTATGAAAATATCTGAGACTAAAATGGACTAGAAATAGGAGCAAGAGCATAATCTAAGAAATAAAGTTAATTCACTTAATGTCCACTCCAAATTTCCTGACTATTACAAATTAGCTGATTCAAGGAAATGAGGGACATGCTACTAGCTATCGAATAGAGGGAATTGGATTGGGATCCGCTTACTACGAGACTATGATAACTCAAGTGTTGGTGGTTCTGGATCAACTTCATTGGGTGGAACAGTAACGGTGACAAATGGTTCCTAAACAATTAGATCTATTGGAAGAGTGAGGCTCTATAAGAAATGAGGAGATCCAATTGTGGTTGATGAAGTAAGGATAGCAAAAAGAAGAATCAATTGGCTGAGAGTGTTGCAGTAAAAGAGTAAGCTCATGCTTCTAAACAAAAGTAAAATTTCAAAGAAACAAAAGAGAAGAAATATAGGAGTAAGAGGGGAAGAAATCAAGAGTGGAAATCTCACCTCAAGCAAAGCCCTTGAATGATCTTCAAGGTTGGCTATAATCCTAATAGAGTTCATATCCCCAAAATTCTTCTTCGAACAATGCAATGAAAGCACTAGCGATGAGGAAGATGAACTTTATAGAGTACTTTATTTTATAATAAACATACATACTCATATAAGGATTCTTCTTTTGATGAGGTAACTAGCCCTCTAAAAGGTGATTTTGAAAAAAAAAGAAGAATCTCACCTCAAAAAGTCATTATTCCGATGAACAAAGGGCATCATCTTCACATACTATGTCTCACTTTAGAATTATTTGCATCCTCCAGTTGGTTTTGGTTTGGGTAAGTTATTAGGGTTGAGATCTTGGGTTGAGAGATTAGGGTTTGCGAGAAAAGAGAAGAGAAAGAGAAGAAGAAGATTAGGGGAAAATTAGAGAGAGTTAAGATATATCTTTTTTCATACTTTCTTATTTATACTCCACTATATACTATTAGTATATAAGAGATACTAGTAGTATACCCAAAATACAGTGTGTATGAGTAAAGAAAAACATAAATATAAAGCCCATGAGGCCTTATTCAACACTCCCCCTCAAGTTGGTGCATAGATATCACTCATGTCCAACTTGCCAATAATATTTTAAAATTAAGTACTCCCAAGACCCTTCGTCAACACATCAGCCAATTGTTCTTCATACTTCACAAACGGAGTGCAAATGTAATCACCCTTTAAAATTCTCCTTGATGAAATGACGATCTACCTCAATATTCTTAGTTCGGTCATGATGCACATGATTATTGTAATAACCCAATTTTATTTTAGACATTTTGAGATTTTGTGTTTGTTGGGCCTACTCACTCTTGGGGCCCAAAGAAGGAAAGTCCGTAGTAGAGGCTTGGTTGGGCCAAGCCCATACCTCCTTAAGCCTTAAGTAGTAGTTTGAATTTTAAAAGGATAGTAAAGTTTGAATTTCAAAAGAATAGAGAAGTGGGAGAGATTAAAGGGGATTAAGAGAATTAAGGGAGGAGAGAATTCTATACGTAGGAAATCTCTTTTGTTCTCATATTTTCTCGAAACCCTAAGCCTAAGAAATATTTTATGTTGATGATTCACTAGCTTGAGGAAGCAATCAAAAAGAATGAAAAAAAGATCATTGAAACCTCAAGATTAAAGGTTACGAGTTGTGAAAGCGAGATTGGAATCTAATCTAAATCTTAGATCATGATTGTGTAATGATTAAAATAAATAGATAAAGATTATATGTTAAAATTAATTAGTTTGAAATTTTTGTTATTATTTGAATTCATTGTAATGTTCTTCTTGCATTTTTTAAATGACTCATAAATTATTTTGTGGAAATTATTGATTTCTCTAGAATCTGTCAAAAACTGTATGTGATTGAGAGAAATATGTGTAACTTATTGTATGTATAAAATTTAATACTTTGGCTAATTGGAAAATAATTTAATTGATTTATACCACTTCTATAATTTGTTTAAAATTTTTCTTGATCATTTAGTATTTTATTCGATCGCGAATTTTTGGGGTTTGTGCAGTAAACTGCATACCCAGATTCCGATGATGGTGTTTTAATGAATGTTTTCATATATCTATTCTTTCGATAAAATCATGATATTTTTATTGTAAATGCCTTATTTTGTCTTATTTAACAATTTCGAGTTATATTGAATTTAATATATATTTATTAGTGAGATGTGGTCGAATTTGGATGTCAGAACCTACAATACATAACCCTATTAGAGTAAATATTTTAGGTATGAAAGGTTACCCTATAAATCCTCAAAATGTTTCTTGTAATGTATATATGAGTTAGCTTTAAAACCCCTGGGATTTGACCAGCAATTGGATTTATACTTGGTGTATAATAATTCTTGAACCCAAAACTATTTCACAGTTTACTATTTTCAGCATCAGTATTTAGGTCTGAAATTATTTTATTTTATGTGAAATATCATGAGATTTGAAATATTTAATATTTTTATAGTAAACTTCATTGAGTTAGTTTTCTAAAGAAATAATGGTTAATTCATTTGAAATTTTTATACTTTAGAATTAAAACATAATGATGAGAATGAGCATTCATGAATTTTGTTTTGTTTGAATACGTGTATATGGGCATGTCCTTGAGACCCCCTGGGAAAATCCCCTAAAGTCAGCAAGAAGGGCTCGGTACCCTAGGGTGGAAGGCCCTAAACATCCTCGAGAAGACCCTGGTATGGGTATTATGAGAGTTAGGCCGAGTTGGTGAGAAAATCGAGCCATATTAATACACGAATTCGGATGAAAGAAAGTTTTTGGTATAAGTGTGAGTGTATGGCTAATTTTATTTGGTTTATTGTCGTAGAAATTCTTGAATTGCATTATTTTGAAAGGAAATTTTTTTTTAATTAGGCTTTATCATCACTGCTATGATATTTGATTTGAGTTGATTTCAAATTGGGCTTGTGAAGCTCACTGTTGATTTATGTTTCAGATTGAGCTACTGGACGTGATGAGAAGTTGGACTAAGGAATGAAAACTTATTATTTTTCTTTTAATATTTATGTTGAATGAGATTGACTAGTGCTAGACTTAATTTGGCCTTATGAGCCTTTCACTTTGGTAGTACAATTTTATCTAATTGTATATGACGGTAATCTAATTATGATTGTTATTGTTAGACATCATATTGTAGATTGATTAATATGGTTTGTGACTTGTGTTAAAAAAATGTGTAATTTTGATTAATAAATGAGTAGAGAATAATAATTTTTTAATATAGAATATAATTCATTTTTTATCATAACTCTTCTAGTTTTCGGAAAATGGGCGATCCAGGGATTATTGAGTTACCAGCCTTTTCCGAAATTCGGGGCGTTATAATTATGACCAAGACTAAAGCTGCGTTATTATCACAATATAAGTACATAGGACCTTTAGTAGGAAGTCCAATCTCAGTTAGGAGCAATCGAAGCCAGAGCAGTTCACACACCCTATGTGTCATGGCTCTAAACTCTACCTCTGCACTGGATCTAGCAATCACATTATGTGTTTTACTTTTCCATGTGACAAGATTACCCCAAACGAAAGTGCAATACCTCAAAGTGGGGTGACTATCGGAAACTGAGCCAGCCTAGTCTGCAATTACATCAGTGTAGGCTTCAAACCTAAGTTTCCATTACAGGTATACAACAGATCTTTCACAGGAGACAACTTTAAGTAGTGGAGAATTCTATTTACCGCGTATAGGTGCCTAGTAGTTGTCGAATGCATAAATTGGCTGACCACACTGACAACATAAGCAATGTCTGGTTTGGTAAGAGATAAATAAATATGTCAAAAAGCCTTTGGTACCTCCTAACATCCAAAAAATGTCCCCCCCTATCTTCACTGAGTTTATGGGTGTGTCATATGGCTTACATCTCATCATGTCTGTCTCTTCGAGAAGGTCAAGTACATACTTGCGTTGAGAGACAAAGATACTTTTCTTAGACCTAGAAACCTCAATCCTAATGATGTACTTTAAAAGGCCAAGATCCTTGATCTCAAATTCCTTTGTTAATTGCCCTTTAGTGACTCTATCTCATCCTATTCACTTGCTACTACAATGTCATCCACATAAACAATCAAGATAGTCACCTTCTAATGAGATCACAATATGTGGTTTGCTTGACTTTGCCAATAACCATTCTTCACTATAAGATTGCGAAACCGCTCAAACCAAGCTCTAGGGGATTGCTTCAATCCATACAATGCCTTCTTCAACTTGCACACTTTCCCTTCGTTTGAAGGATATTTGAAACTAAGGGGAGGTAACATGTACACCTCTTCCTCTAAATCACCATGAAGAAATACATTCTTCACATCAAGTTGAAATAGAGGTTAATCCTGATTGGCTGCAAGAGATAAGAGGACTCGTACTGAGTTTCTTTTTCCCACTAGGGCAAATGTATACTAATAATCTATGTCATAAGTTTGAGTTTACCTTTGTAACCAAGAAAGCTTTGTATTTCTTAATCGAGCCATCTGAGCGGTGTTTTACTGTAAACGTCCAGCTACACCCAATCGGCTTCTTTCCTTTTGGTAAGGTAACCATATCCCAAGTATTATATTTTTCAAGGACACACATCTCCATAGCTCTTTTCCATTTTGGTTTGGACAATGCATTTGCTAAGCTACGAGGGACAGATACAAAAGACAAGGCCAAGGCAAAAGAACAATAAGAGGAAGACAAAGCATGAAAGAAAACAAAGTTCTAAATATGATGCAAAGTACAAGATCTAGTACCTTTCCTAAGAGCAATTGGAACTTCAGAATCAACAATGTATGGACTAGAAAGAATAATCTTACTGGATAAAAAAAGGGCTCTTGGTGGGACTCATGAGGATCTTTATGCCTTTGCCTGTACACTTGTAATTCCTTGATCGAGGGTTCACACTCCCCATGTCCACCATCACCCTCAGACATTCGATGATCATTGTTAGAAGGGAACATAGGAATAGGTAGGGAAGGTATCTCTTCACAACTGCTCTCCACTGAAGAGATGGCTTCCAGGCAGAAAATATAGAGTAGACTCAAAAAGGTAACATCCATAAAAGCAAAGGATCGACGAGAAGGGGGATGATAGCACTTATACCCCTTCTGAGTAGGAGCATACCCAAGAAAATACATCGAAGAGCCTTAAGATCTAGCTTTGTGCGATCAAAACAAGCGATATGCACATGAGACAAAGGGAAACCGGAGACTAAAACTCCAAAATATGGGAAGGTAGTCAATTCATTTAGAAAGCATCAGTCATGACAACATTAGACCAAAAAGGTTTAGACACATTCATAGCAAGCATAAGAGAGCAAGTGGCTTCCAATAGATGTCGATTTTTTGGCTAGCCACACCATTTTGCTGAGTTCTAGTACAAGAAGTTTGATGAATGATGTCATGAGAATAAATTTTTTTGGCTAAAATAGCAAACATATATTTTCCCCCATTATAAGAACGAAGCACTTTAATCGATGATTAAACTGAGTAGCAATTAATTTGTGAAACAAGGGAAAAGCATAGTCAACTTTACCCTTAGATTTCAACATATAAACCCATGTAGTATGCAAACAATCATACATAAAAGTAACAAAGTATTTAAATCCACAGGAATAAGCAATAAGGGATGTTCCCCCCACGCATCAAAATGCACTATAGAAAAAGTTGAATTGAAAAATAATTAATATGTGGATAAGAAGTTCGACATTGTTTCACCAACTCATAAGTTTCACATTAAAAAGAAGAAAGTAAACTAGAAATAGATAATTGGGGAAATAAACACTTAAAAGAGAAAAGAAGGGGTGGCCAAAATGGCTGTGCCACCGAAACAACTCCTCCTTGCTACTAATATTCCGAACACTGGGGGCAACTGCTGGACTGGTAAAGTGATGCGAGTTAAAGGGCCTAATAGATATAAACCCCACTCATGGCCTGTACCAATCGTCCTCTTCATTTCCAAGTCTCGAAACACACAGTTAGAAGGATAAAAAGTTAATGTTGCAGTTCAAAGTTCTTGTAAAATTACTAACAAACAGAAGGTTCAAGGTTCAAATTGAACTTAAGAACATGGAGGATAGAGAAGAGGGACATAGAAGGTGTGATGAAAACACCCCCTTTGCCGGTAATGGATGATAACGTACCATCTGTAATTTTAATTTTGTTTTGACTAGAATCAATAAAGGAAGACAAAAAAAGGACATTCTAGTCATATGATCAAATGTTCCTAATTCAATATTCTAGGAAGGATCAGAAACAGAAGCACTGAGAAGCAAGGCTGAGGTTGGCACTGCTAGGAGTCTCCAACTGTCACGTAAATCGGCAAAGAGCATCAATCTCATCTCTAGATAGATCAGGACTATCCAAGGAAGGTGCAGTAGTAGTACCGGAGCTGTGGAGGTAGCAGACTATGCACTCGGGCTTCCTCCAAATTGTTTGTCTCAATTTCCTTGGCCATTGCCAGAAAAGCCCCATGGAGGAGGGCGACCATGTAAGTCCCAACAAGTATCTCTCGTATGACGGGTACACTCACAGTGATCACATTTAAGTTTATCCCGATTATCAGTAGAAGAACTGGAGGGTTCAAAAAGACCACCACCTTAGCCATGACCACTACCACCACCTTAGCCATGACTACTACCACCACCACCACTCCTACCTCCCCTCTGGAATGAGGAGGCTAATGCAGATCTATCAAGTGTAGGAGGGTGGAGCATAGCACTCCAACGATGCTCCCCACGATGTAAGTAGGCATAGACCTCGGTGGGAGGTGGGACTGGATCTTTGCCAAGAATTTGAACCCGTACCTGTTCATAATGCATATTCAACCCAAACAGTAACTCAAGTACGCGGTTCTGTTCAACCAATTTCTTATACTCAGCTGCATCCTCAGAACTCTTAGCTTTGAAGGTCTGAAAATGTTCCAGCTCTTCCCAAAGAAGAGGAATAGTGGAATAGTATGTGGGAATAGACATGTCCCCTTGTTTAGTTGCCAAATACTCTGACACAACTGATAAAATTGGGCAGTATCTTCAATCTCGGAGTATGTCTGTGTCACGGCATCCTATATATCGTGCACGAAAGGAAGAAACAAGTAAGCACAACTGATATTGTGGTGCCCCAAAATCCCACCTAGGAGAATATAGAACTTTGGCACGTGACTTACTTGACTTAATCCATTAAATGAACATTAAAAGCATGCTAAAACCTCAACTTATTTTTTTTTATCAATTGAATAATATTTGATACATCAATTAAAATCCATGACTAAACTGAATATGAATAATTTGAACCATCCATCATGATTCTTAACTACTAATTTAACCTAAACATAAACCCGAAATAAATTCAATTACAATCTCTTTTAAACTTAATAATTGCTAATAAACCAAATGAGTAGTAAGGTTATCGATCAAGATCCCATTTCTCTTCGGGATGATCACCTGCATGATCTTCCTCTATGTACTCCTCTTCGACCCAAGGCTACGAGGTACAAATATCAAATCCCGAACCTGCCGACAATAAAATTATCGGCTGAGTAACAAAGTGACTCTGCATAAATAATCGTGCATGCATGTATAAACAATGACTTTTAAACCAAGGTCATAAATCCTACTATAGCAAACATAAATAATAAACCTTATCAAATCATCAACATACTTTCATGGCATAAATACAAAAATAATCACACAAACATAAATCCCTAATTTCACCAACATTCATGATTATCATCTAGGACATCCAATCCTTTCAATTCTAAACTCCAGAAATTCATCCCTTCCACCACATACATTCACATATCTCCAGAATAATTCTCGTTCCCCTTGTTTAAGTATAAAACACAATATTCACCAGGTTATTCACATCCTACTTTGGTTATTCAATCATTCATGAAAATATTGCATGAGGGGTGATAAAATCCTTAGATCTTTCTTATACATGTTCTTTACATAGATCTCATTCTTAAATTCCTTACTTTGGGTTAATAATCATGGGATTGAGAACTTGGAAAAATTATTTACCTCTCTTGATCGCTTCCCTACGATTTTACGCTTACGAATAGGGCTTGATACTTCAAGTCTTTTCTCGTCTTCTTCACTTGAATCCTTGAGATCTCTAGGTCTCCCTCTTTGACTCGCTTAGAAATCTCTATTATCTCTCTCTTTTAGGTTTAGGAGACTTTTGGAACCCTAGACTCAAGAAATAAAGGTTATTTATAACGTTGGGAAAGCCTAACCCACGTTATAAGTCGAAAATCGGTGATTTCTATTTTTCTACGCAATTTCTGATCGATTGGTACTTACTGCAATTGATCGAAGCTCGGGTGCGATCAATCGTAGCCTATGTTGTGATCGGTCGGACTTGGCTCAGATTTTTGGAAGCCTACTGTTCCAGTTCCAATCGATCAGTTTGTCACCAGCGATCGATCGCTCCCTATGATCGATCCAACTGTAATCTTGCGAATAATCGGTACTGATGCCATTCTTTTGATCACTTTCAGTTATTCATCTAATCGATCAGTACCTACCTACGATGGATCACAAGATTTATCGGACCTTGCAATCGATCTGACTGTAATCCTGTGATCGATCGGAGCTCCCAGAATTTCCTGGTTTTCCTCTTTTTCTTCTCTTTTATTTCTTCATTAACATATTATCATACTATGAGGTATCAGTCACAGAGAACACAAATTTTATTAATTATGGCCAGTTTAACAAGGTGAAATAAATGATTTGCACAAAAATCAAGAAATAGAATTTCAGGTCACTACAAATATCTAGTTGCATAGAATGGAGAAGCCATGACATTACACAGCTACATTCTCAGCCTGCCACTTGGCCTATCATGGATCTATGGACTTGAGAGTGGAAATGGTACGATTCGAATAACCTATCTTCCCCTTACCCTAACAAAAAATGTAACATATCTTCCCCTTCTCCAAACAAACAATGTAGCTGACTGACCATTCCAAAAAAATTCGTCCCATCGAGTTTCAAAGTAGTAATTTGGAGGTTAGGTGCATCACTTGCACTATCCCCAATACTTCCTCTACTCTACAAATGGATACTAGAGGATTGAATCACCTCAGATTCATGTGCCATAATATTCGAACCAATTACAAATTAAATACAAATCTTCAATTTAGGGTTACATCACCCTAGTTTAACCCCAAAAGTAGGGTTTCACTACCGGTAATCGCTTAATACTTCATCAAAAAAGACCAATTGGGTTCCAAAACAGCACCTAAAATGATTGGAGACATATTGGAATACCAAGCAAACAAGGAAAACAACCAACAAAATTGTAGAAAAAAATCCTATAGAAAACCCTAAAAAATGCCAAGGATGGGGGGGGGGGAAATGACCGAACACCTTGGCATTGGAGGCATTCCTTATACATAAGGAATTCTATGCAATCATACAAGTGTTGAGGCTTTGGAGGCATTCCTTATACATAAGGAATTCATTTTGTATCCTGATAATGAAGCCCTTCGAGCTTCCGTTCTTAAGTGCTCAAAAGAAGCTTAGTGCTAGGCACACTAAACGGGTTTCATATTTGCAAAAGTTCACATTTATGATTAAACATAAATCATGGCTTTACAATGATGTTACAAATGCTTTAGATAGAAGGAAACATATTCTTATCGGATCTACTTCAGTTATTGCGTTTGAGTTGCTGCCAGAAATCAACAAGGAGGATTCTTATTGTGGTCCCATATACCGGCAAGTCAAGCGTGACCAACAATCCGAATTTGCGTTGTAGGATGGTATTATTTGTTCTATCAGAGTCGCTTGTGTGTGCCTGATTCTTCAATTAGATTACAATTCATAGCCGAAGTTCATGATGGGAGGTTTGAGTGGATATTTTGGACGCGACAAGACTATAATCAAGCTTGAAGAAATGTATTTTTTTTCCAAATTAAGAGGTGACACTACTTGCTTTGTAGATTGATGCCACGTTTTTCAATTCGCCAAGGGTAATCCTAACAATATTGGATTATATACACCCTTGCACATTACTATTTTACTACAACACCTTTGTAGGACGTTTCTCTTCATTTTGGGGTTGGACTAGCTTGTACTCAAAGAGGATTTGATTCAATTATTTTGGTGGTTGATAGATTTTAAACAATAGAGAATTTTAATCCTTTTAGGAACACACTCAATGCCTCTCATGCAGCTAACTTATTCATCAGTAAAGTGCATCTACATGGAGTACCTAAATCTATTACATATGACAGGGACACTCAATTCATGAGCCACTTTTAGAAGACGCTTTGGAGAAAGTTGGGTAGTAATTTACATGTACAACACCACCTGTCATCTCCAAATTTATGGTCAAACTAAAGTAGTTAATCAAAGTTTAGGCAATTGGCTAGGAAGTCTTGCCTGTGACAAACCAAATTAGTGGGAAATTTGTGATACCACATGCAAAATTTGTTTTCAATAGCTCCATCAATCGTTCAACTGGAAAAACATCATTTCAGATTTTACATGGACTAAATCCAATTCAACCTCTTAATTTAGCCCCATTACCATATCCCAAGAAAGTAGGTTGTGATAGAGAATCTTTTGCTACTAATTTAAATGAAACTCATGGAGATGTCCAGAAGAAAATCCACCAAACGTATGAGAAGTAGATCGAAAGAGCTGATTCTCGTCGATGCTGTGTTGAATTTCATGATGGTAACTTAGTCATGTTCTACCTAAGGGATGACTAAGTTATTGGGCATATTTTATGTCCTCAAAATTTTAATCCAAGACTGAAGTTCAGTGTCAGCCCATAAGTCCAAGCCTATTCAACCATTCAATAAATGCTAGCTGAAAGTTCAAAGTTTGTAGCAAGTTTATAAGGAAGTTACCTCAGAACTTGAAGAATCATCTTGGAAATTGTTTGGATCTAAAGTTCAAAGTATGTTACAAGTTCTTAAGGAAGTTACCTTGAAATTTGAAGAGTCGTGGAGTTGTTTGTTAAATCATTAATAAGTAGTTACACTATCTAGAGAAAAAAAACGTTAATTGTCAAATTGCCTATAAAACATGAGGCTTGTCCATAAAAAGAGCATATTTTTATTGCAAATTTCAGATTTCTTAGTAAAGCAATAGCTTACTTTAAGCGTCTCTCTTCATTCCATTTCCTTGGATATTAGTTGATTGTTGCACTTCCTTTATTGTTTACATCAGATTGCTTATTCAAGATTCCAAGTGGTGTTATATAGAATGTACAAGTTGATTGATGCATATCAATTGGATTTGAAAGTGGAGGCATAAGCAAATAGAGGTGCTTCAAAAAGATTAGATTTAATTGCAGCTATGGAGCTTCATCTTGCCGACTAAGTGTAGGTGGCCATAGGATCGAAGGTAATAATCTAGCACATCTCAATATCCAATCAACACCTAATGGTGTGTTAGGCCGTCAAGGGTGTGGGATGGTTAAACTACTTTTTGATATTAAATGTAGGGGTATTAATTGTAGAACCCCAAAACTCTGGTGCATGGCACTGTGAATAGTGCTGTGAATAATGTCATGGGCACAGATCTTGTAAAGGCCTAAAAGCCTATGATTTTATGTGAGGTGAGAGTTTGAACTCACCAGCATGTGTCATGGTATATGTTTAAGGGTCTAAGGACCTTATTGTGGGTGTAAAAGTGTTAGGAAACAAAAGGGGGAAACAATCAAGTGTCAAAATGAGGGAAAAAGGCCAAAACATGCAAGAGTGGAGCCAATCGGTTGATCGCTCAAGGGGACCGGTCGACCCCTAGGGGACAGGTCGACCCCTAGGCAACCGGTCACCCGGTCATGCCCACCGGTCGACCCCTCCTCGCACTAAAATGCCAGGGGTTTTTGGGCAGAGAGAGGGTTTTGGATTGGTCAACCGCTCCTCATCACCGGTTGACCGGTCATGCTTATTTTTGCCCTGGCCGACCTACTGTTGCTTTATGGAGGGTGTTTAAGTGTTTGGGGAAACCCAAAACCCTTATATAAGTCCATTTTCGTGGCTTAGGGTTTACACAACCCTAAGAGCATTTCCAAGGGAGATTTTGAGAGAGAAAGAGAGAGAAAGCTAGGGTTTTACTAAGGTTTGTACTCGGATCAAAAGTGAAGCTCGGTCCTTGCTTCTGAAGCTTGGTTCTCGCTTCCTCGGTGTTTCTAAAGCACTAGACCAAAGGGATTTGGTCTTTGGAAGGTAAATACTTCCCCCTAGGTATCCTTGTTGTAATTCATCTATGAAGATCAAAAGGGAAATGAATATGTTTTGAAGGAAAAGTGGAGTAAAAGGATGGGGGTTATGGATTTTGAAGAAATTGGGATTTTAAACCAAGTATGTGTATGGTAATTGGGAAATAAAATGAAAAGAATGATGTTTGATGAACTCAAGTATGTTATCCTATGTATGTACTTATGTGATCATTTTTAAAAGAAAAGAAAAGCATATGCCATGTGTGATTTGTGTTATCGTTTTGAAAGAAGATAGAAAAGCATGTGTCATGTGTTACTTGTTTTCATTGTCTACCATGTTCACTCACAATTGCCTATGTACACGACGTTTGCATGAGCAAGTGAAATGAAAAGGACATTTTATTGATAAGCATGATTTTTATCAAACTTTTGTTGAATATTGTATGGTATATTATACCTTTAGGTATACTATACATTTGGGATTATAGACTATGATAGTATTAATGGTGTATTGTACTTAGTTATTGAGTATATGAGACAATGGATTAGGGAGAGTAAATAACTCTCTTCTTTCCCAATCTTCTCATTCTTTCTCTTCTCCTTCTCCAAACCCTTAACTCTCTCAAACCCTAAATATAGCCATCTTAGTAAACCAACTTGGTATCAGAGCCACCAAATCCACCAAGGAGGTCACCGGCAAGAGTTTGAGCTCACCACAACCTCACTGACGTTAGCATGATGTCATACCGATGTCAGCATCCATACGGGTACTGTAGTAGCCCTAATGGATGTTGATGCCATGTGATAGATCATTTTTAGAATATTATGGTGATTGTTTTGTGATTTTTTGGAGCTTGGAAATGATTTTTCAAAATTGTTTTGAATAATTTAGGGAAATATTCAATTGGAAAGATCCGCTTCGTGCGATCTATGTGGGATCTTTTGTGGAGCTTGGTTCGTATGTTTAGGTCTGTATGAAAATTTCGGAGCTTATGGAAGTGGTCTCATGTAGATTGGATAAGGACTGAAGCTTGTGTGAAGTTTTTTCTCCCCCGTATATTCCGTGATCAGTGTTTTTTGGCTTATTTTTTATACAAACTGATTTCAATGCTACTGTTTGGAGTTGATATTGTGTGTTGAGTTGTTGGAATATGGCCTAAGTATTTGAGGAGGTGTATGCATATTTATATAGAGAGGAATGTCGCCATAGTGTTATGCTTCAGCATCCTCCCCAAGAGAGATCTACCCTCTCATCCATATCTTAGGGGGGGCAGAGGCCATGGTCGTGGTACTCATGGAGGTGGTCATTCTGGTGCTCATGGAGATGATCGTGACAAGTTGAGCTGTGAGCATTGTGGTCACACACATCATACTAAAGAAATATATTGGGATCTTCATGGTCGCCCATAACTGCGGGGTTCATCTGGAGGTGGCCGTGGGAGGGGCCGTTCAAGTGATAGAGGCAGCTCCAGTGCTCATTCAATTGTTTCTACTTTTGATGCGCCTACACTTACCACAACACCACCTTCAAACAACATGAGTTTTTCGCATGCAGAGATAGAGTATCTCAGGGGTCTTATGGCTCAGTTAGAGCCTTCCTCTGCCTCGACACCCTCATTTGCTCATACAAGTACTTCAGCCTCGGCCCTCAGTGCCTCAATCTCCACACCCAGTCGCTATTGGATCATTGATTCGGGAGCATCAGATCATATGACTGGTATATCTTCTCTTTTTTCGTCTTACCTTATCTGCTTTGGTAGAGACAAGGTTAAAATTGTTGATGGCACGTTTTCTTCTATTGCTGGTAAAGGTCATATTCATCTTACTCTTTCTATGCCTTTGTCCTCTTTTCTTCATGTTCCTAATTTCACTCTAAATCTCATTTCGGTTAGTTACATTACTAAATCTTTGAATTGTAGTGTTACATTTTTTTCCCTCTCACTGTGTTTTTCAAGACCTGGAAACGAGGAGGACGATTGGTACGGGCCATGAGGAGGGAGGACTGTATATGTTAGACCCTTTACCTCGTGTTGCATCACCTGTCCAGTAGATCTCATCTGGAGTTCGAAGTATCACTACTCAGGAGGAGTTGTTATAGTAGCATCGTCGACATGGCCACCTTTCTTTTTTGCTCATTAGACACTTATTTCCTAGGTTGTTTCTTTCTAGTTCTATTAGTTCATTTCAGTGTGAAACTTGTGAATTAGCAAAGCAGTGTAGAACCTCTTACTCTTCTCATGGTAATAGATGTAATTCCTCGTTTGTTGTTCACTCTGATGTTTGGGGTCCTTCCCCAGTTGCTTCTTTATCTGGTTTTCGTTACTTCATTAGCTTTGTGGATGACTTTTCTTGTTCAACTTCGGTTTTCTTCTTAAGTCAAAAAGTGACGTATACTCTGTTTTTAAGTCATTCCATGCTATGATTACTATTCGGTTTCATGCTAAACTAAAAATTCTTAGATCTGATAATGGGGGTGAATATATATTTGGAGACCAAGTCTCGTACTTTGATAAACATGGTATCATTCATCAAAACACTTGTCCCGGTACTCAACAAAATGGGGTGGTTGAGAGGAAAAACCGCCACCTGTTGGAAGTGACTAGATCTTTGTTATTTGTCATGGATGTTCCTAAGATTTTCTGGTCTCATGCTCTTTTAACTGTTGTTTTTTTAATCAATCGCATACCTTCTCGCATCTTAAATTTCCAGATACCTGTTCAAATATTGTCTCCTTCTGCTTGCTTGTTTCCTATTCCTCCCAAGGTCTTTGGTTGTGTATGTTTTCTTCATATAGCTCATCGTGATCGTATGAAGTTGGACCCCAAGGCACTCAAGTGTGTGTTCCTTGGGTATGCTTCAAGTCAGAAGGGATATAGGTATTACCACCCTCCTTCCCGTAGAGTGTTTGTCTCCATGACTGTCACCTTTTAGTATACCCCATTTTTCTCTAACCGGAGGACTTCTCTTTAGGGGGATAGTGGTCGTGAAGATTTTTCTTCTGAGTTTATGGCACTTCCTGTTCGAGTTTCATCTTCTACTGGTGGTAGTGATATATGTGGTAGTGATAAATAGGGGGAAACTGCCCCAGTTTCATCTTCTACTGGGGGTAGTGATGCATGTGGTAGTGATAAATAAGGGAAGGAGACTGCCCTTTCTTTGAAGGTGTATTAAAGAAGGAAGATAGGCATCAAAGAAGGTCCTCATGTGCCCCTCCAAGAAGCCTCCTCCAATCTACCAGTCGAAGGTAATATTCACCTTTCTAGTCTTGAGACTATTAATGATTCTAACATTCCTATTGCACTCAAGAAGGGTGTACGCTCTTGTACTCACCATCCTATCTCTAATTTTGTTTTGTATTCTGCTTTATCTCCTTCGTACATTTCCTTTTCCTTGGCCTTGTCTTCTATGTCTGTTCCTCATAGTGTGACAGATGCACTATCTAAACCAGAGTGACGAAAGGCAATGGAAGAGGAGATGCGGGCCCTTGAGAAGAATGATACTTGGGATGTTGACCTTTGTAGAGGAAAGAGACCAGTGGGGTCTAAGTGGGTGTTCACAGTAAAGTACCATTCAGATGGCTCTATTGACAGACATAAAGCAAGACTTGTGGCAAAGGGATACACTCAGACACACAGGATGTCACGTCCCAAGACCCACCCTAGGAGTTAGAGTGAATCTTGGACGACTCAATCATAACTTACATGACTTGCTTGACAAACCAACCTGCAAAAACCCACAGAGCATATACAATAGAGGACATTATAGCGGAAACATAACTATGAAACACAACGGAAGTCTAACAAACCTCTAAGTATATACATATGGTCCAAGTTTATACAAAAGTAACCAGAAGAAAGTGCGGACAGACCCGCCAAAATACATGGATATAATCTCTCATCTCATCCACAGCTAATCCACTCAGAATCTACAACCACCTAATGGTAACCCTCTACTGGAGGTTCCTCAAAAGGCTCCTCGACGTACTCCTCCTCCACCCAAGGGCTTGGAGCACAGATATCAAATGGAGCAGCTGCTCTGCCATCACCTGCCGACATAAGAAGTACGGCTGAGCATGGAATACTCAGCGGGTACTAAGCACTAACCAACAGTCATAGCATACAGATAGCATACATAAAGTAGGAAGCAAGTTGCATATATAGAACAGGAACAATTTATATCATACATGGAAGCAAAACAATTTATAATCATGCTTGTATTTCGTAGAAAGCCGATGAAACCTCTTGAAAACATCGTGCACTTGACTTGACTTGAAAATACCATTTCCGTGCTTGAAACTTGTTAAGTTGTCTTATCTTGTCATATCATGCGTGTCATGTCTTGTCATGCGTGTCATGCGAGTATCATACTTGCTTGTTCATAATTTAAACATGTTCACATGCCTAGTTGCCGTTCATAGTCCGTCACAACTAGTACCCTATATGCAGATGGGTATGCCTAGTTGCCGTTCATAGCCCGTCGCAACTAGCATCCATGCAGAATGTGAATGCCTAGTTACCGTTCATAGCCCGTCGCAACTAGCATCCATGCGGAATGTGAATGCCTAGTTACCGTTCATAGCCCGTCGCAACTAGCATCCATGCGTGTAATGCCATGCAGAGTTATGCGTGTCATGTGATGCTATGCTATGCGTGTCATGCCATGCTATGCTATACGTGTCATGCGATGCTATGCTATGCGTGTCATGCGAGGGGATGTGAGACCTTTCCCTATGAAATGCATGATTGTCTTGCCCTTGTCAAAAGCGAAGTGAAACATATCTTAGGATATGCCCCACCTCTACGCCCCATACTTAAAACATCGGTAAATCACGTCATTTCATGCGTGCTCGTGAGATCGTGTGCATACTTGCATTTGGAATTAAATATAGCAATTTGGGGTAATTCACAACGCATAGCATATAGCAATTTAAGTGAGTAATAATCTACGCATTTCAAGAAATGTAAGAAACACACTATCATGAACCCTAACAAATTTCAAGAGCAATTAAACATGGGTTCCCTTAATTTATCATTTATTTTATTCACCTTGGCATTTCATCAATCATGGGGTGTGTTCATTATTCACTTAAACCTAGATCATGCTTTTCTAGGTGGGTTATGCTCACATCACACTTGTATGTTCATTATTAGTACAATGCCCTTTCCCATTTGTTCATCACATCATCCACACGGCATCCATTCGCCAACATCCATCTCCATTCACCATTCATACCACCAATCTCATAATACACATATAGGTGAAGGAAAACAAGGAGAAACAAAGGAAAAAGGAAGCTATAACTAGGAGGGTAGTAAGAAGTACCGACCTTGAACAATGAGGAAGAAATCCCCCTTTCAAAACGACCGTGAGTTGCTGCCCTAGCTTGAGGAGAGTGCCCCACACGAGCTTGAGCCGAGATCTCGAAGAAAATGGACTTGAGGTGAGTGTGGGTTCACACCCCTTTGATTTCTCCTCCAAAAATCAAACCCTAGGTTAGGGATCGCCTTCTTCTCCTCTCCTTAGCTCTCAATCTTCTAAGTATTGTAAAATAAGCCCTAAAGGCTCGGGCAAGACTCTTAAGGTAAGAGTAAACTGCCCAAAAGACTAAAACACCCTTACTAAGTTTTCTGCAAAAACGCGAGTACCGAGCGATCGGTATTAATGACCGATCGATCGGTTGCCTACCGATCGATCGGTTTCATAACCGAGCGATCGGTTAAAATTTCACTCTCTGGAAAATTTCCCCATACAAAAATCTCGACCAGTCGATAGCCTCCGAGCGATCGGTTTTGGACCGATCGATCGCTCTATGGACCGAGCGATCGGTGGTCTGCAGGTCCAAACTGTTTTGGCCATAACTTTTGACTCGTTCGTCCGATTTCGACGATTCAACTTGCGTTGGGTTCATACTTCGAAAACGAACATTTCTGACGTTTCGGAATTTCCAATTTCTTCCTTATTTATTAATTATACCTCTTTAAAGGCAAAATGGCAACGAAAGTGTCATGCATTAAATGTGAAAAGGTCCGGGGCTCTACACAGGATAGACTACCAGGAGACTTTTGCCCTAGTAGCCAAGATGAACTCTATGAGAGTGTTGTTGTCAGTTGCAGTCAATCAATATTGGCCACTGTTTCAGTTTGATGTGAAGAACGCCTTCCTACATGGCAACTTGGAGGAAGAGGTGTATATGACACCTCCTCCTAGCTTTATGTGTCCCTCTACCAAGGGAAGAGTGTGCAAGTTGAAGAAGACATTATATAGCCTAAAGCAATCCCCAAGAGCTTGGTTTGAGAAGTTTAGTACACCAATGTTGAAAAATGGCTACAAACAAAATGAAGCAGATCACACATTATTTGTGAAGCATTCCCATAAGATAGTCATTATTCTTATCGTGTATATGGATGGCATTGAGGTGATTGGGAGTGACTAATGAAATGGGGAAGTTAAAGAGAAAGTTGGCACCGGAGTTTGAAATTAAGGACTTGGAACGGTTGAAGTATTTTATAGGAATTGAGGTTGCCAGATCTAAGGGGGTTATTTTTATCTCACAGAGAAAGTATGTCCTTGACTTACTTGAGGATACTGGGATGATGGGGTGTAAACCCTATGACACTCCAATCAATTTGAACCATAAGCTTAGTGCAATCAGTGGTGAGCGCATAATAAATACAAGCAGATATCAGAGACTTGTGGGTAGACTAATCAATCACTCATTGATCAGACCCAACATTTCATATGCTGTCAGTCTCGTAAGTTAGTTTATGCATACCCCAACCTCAGGACATCTAGAGGCAGTGTATAGGATTTTCAAGTACCTCAAGTCTACTCTTGGGAAAGGTATGGTGTATTCTAAGCATGATAACTATTGTGCAAAATCCTGTAAATCAAAGTGAAACGAATCCAAAAAATAGCAAATCAAAACAAACTAAATAGAGAAAAACAAACCAAACCAAGGAGAGACGATTTACGTGGTTCGGCAAGATGCCTATGTCCACGGGCAGCGATGATTTCCTTTATTCAACAATGAAATTTCTCTCAAACAATCACTCGGAAACCCTCTTCACAATACTCCTAAAAAAAGGGCTCCCTATTCTCTACTTTTTCCTTACGAACAAAACCCTTAAAAATCCCTTTTATATTAGGGTTACAATAAAGAGAAAATGGGTAAAATACCCAAAACGGGTCGGGCCTTGAATCGGGTCAAAATTTCGATCGGGGGCTTTGACCCCGAACCCCCACAGTAATGGTGGGGAAAACCCACACATTGCCCATTAATTGGGTCATCCACGTCGCCAAACGAGTCATCATGAATCTGGGTTGAATTCATGACAACTTCCAACAAATCTCCACTTTGGCTTGAATTCTACCAAACCATACAAAAACAAAAGAACAAACCATGCTGCCTCCAAATGTGCCCTTAGGCGCCATGCACCCAAAGGTGCTCAAACCTAAGAGATATTGATCAAGTCCAAATAGTGCTTGAATTTGACCCTAGTCACCACCTTAGTAAGCATATCTATAGGGTTATCTGCAGTCCCAATCTTCTAAAGAAGAATATCACCTTCATCTACAACTTCTCGAACAAAATGAAAATGGACGTTGATATGCTTTGTTCGAGAATGATGAACCTGGTTCTTTACTAAACAAATTGCACTCTGACTGTCACAGTAGACCTCAATGTGCTCCTGAACATTCCCTAAGTCCTCAATCAACCCATGTAGCCAAATGGTCTCTTTAATAGCCTCTATCACAGCCATGTACTCTACCTTAGTAGTAGACAAAGCAACTGTTGGCTGTAACGTCGATCTCCAACTCATCGGTCCTCTAGCAAGAATAAAGACATAACCTGTAGTCGACCGGAGTTTATCCAAATCATCAACATAGTCTAAATCCATATCTCCAACCATGTAATGACTACGCGTATCATCCCTCTAAAAAATCAGCCCAACATCTATTGTACCTTGAATGTATCGCAAGATCCATTTTACAGCCAACCAGTATCCTTTCCCTGGATCATGCATATATCTGCTCACTATACTGACAACATGTTAAATGTCTGGCCTAGTACACACTATAGTATACATTAGAGCACCAACTGCATTAGCATACGTAATTTGAGCCATATACTCACGCTCCTCATTTGTGTTCGGAGACATCAAAGCGCTAAGCTTAAAATGAGGGGCCAAAGGTGTACTTATAGGTTTTGTTTTTTCATCCATACTAAATCGCTGTAGCACTTTCTTCAAATACTGTGTTTGTGACAAACAAACTTTCCCCTTCATTCTGTCCCTTTTAATCTCCATACTGAATATTTTCTTAGCTTCTCCAAGGTCCTTCATTTCAAATTCAGTCCTCAACTGAGTCTTCAACCTGTCTATCTCCACCTTGCTCTTAGATGCAATGGGCATGTCATCTACATATAAGAGTAAATATATAAAGGAACCATCAAGAAGCTTCCAAAAATACACATAATGGTCAAACTGACTTCTTGTGTACTTTTGCTCCATCGTAAAACGATTAAATCGCTTGTACTACTGTCTTGGAGATTGTTTCAAACCATACAATGATTTTCTCAATTTGCAAGCCCAATTCTCTTTACCAGTCACCTTGTACCCATCTGGTTGAGACATGTATATTTCCTCTAAATCACCATGTAAGAAGGCTATTTTGACATCGAGTTGTGTGAACTCGAGATCAAACTGAGCAACCAAAGGTAGCAAAATTCGAATAGAAGAATGCTTCACGGTAGAAGAAAAAACTTCATTGTAATCTATCCCTTCCTTCTGTGCATAGCCTTTAGCCACCAATCTAGCCTTGAATCTCACATTGTCCTTTCCTGAAGAACCTTCCTTCTTTGTGTATACCAACTTGCAACCGATTGCTTTCTTTCCCTTTGGAAGCTGTACTAACTCCCAAGCCTGATTTTTGTAAAGTGACTCCATCTCCTCATTCATTCCCTTCTTCCACTCTACATTTTCTGAATTTTTCAAGGCTTCTCTGAAAGTTAGTGGAATTTCATCATCAACTACTGGAAGTGCATAAGACACTAAGTCAGCAACTCTTGCAAGTTTTTGAGCTTCTCTTCTAGGTCTACTGGCTACAATAGAACTGATTGTTGTAGGGTTACATGAACTGGAGTTTTTTCTTTAACTAAACTTGAGTCCTCACCACCTGAATCTCCTATGGCACTATTGACTGTCTAAACAATCTTCATTGGAACCACTGGAGCCTCAAACTTCACCTGCTTCGAAATCCCATTTTTTATATTCTCATTTTGAGAATTCTTCTGCTTCATTTGATTTACCATCTCAGACTCCACAAAAGTCACATCCCTGCTTAAAACAAATTTCTTTTCATCTCGACACCAAAGTCTGTATCCCTTCACACCTGTGGTAAAGCCCAAAAATATAGCTTTCTTGGCTCTAGGATCCAACTTAGTTTCTTTGACATAAAAATAAATAGGACAACCAAATATATGCAAGATATCATAATCTGTAGCAGGTTTTCCAAACCATACCTCGATAGGCCTTTTTCCATCATTTGCAGCTGCAGGTAACCTATTGATGAGATGACATGCATATGTCACTGCTTCAACTGAAAATGACTTGCCCAATCCAGATTTGGACAACATACATCGCACCTTCTCCAGTAAAGTACAGTTCATGCGTTCTGCCACTCCATTTTGTTGTAGCGTATCTCTAACTATGAAGTGTCTAACTATCCCCTCGTCTTGGCATACTTGCAAAAATGGATCTAACTTGTACTGACCACCATTGTCTGACCTGAGCCTTTTTATCATTTTGCCAGTCTGGGTCTCAATCATCTTCATCCACTGAAGAAACACATCTAGAACTTCACTTTTATGTCGCATTGTGTACACCCAAACTCTCCTTGAGAAGTCATCAATAAATGTGACAAACCAATCTTTACCTCCCAAAGATGCAACTTTGGTAGGTCCCCATACATCTGTGTGAACATTATCTAGAGTCTCCTGAGTATGATGAACTGATGTCCCAAACTTGACTCTAGTCTGCTTGCCCATAATGCAATGCTCACAAAACCCGAATTTTCCAGTCTTGGCACCTTTTAACAAACCTTACTTCACCAATCCTTACAGAGCCTTCTCTCCCGCATGCCCTAAGCGCATGTGCCATTGTCTGGAAGTATCACACACAATCTCATCTAGACTGTCAGAAACTACTACTCTCCCTGTAATTGTATTCCCATCCAGAAAATACAAGTTTCTTTGTCGAGTACCCTTCATAATAACAAGTGCGCCAAATACAACTTTTATTACTCCACCTTCCATAGTAATCTTAAAGCCCTTTGAGTCTAAAAATTCCAAAGAGATGAGATTCTTCTTCAAGTCAGGTAAATACCGAATATCTGTTTGAATTCTAACTGCTCCATCATGCATCTTCAACCGAATTTTTTCTATCCCCTTTGTTTTACAGGCATTATCATTTCACATTAAAACAATTCCTCTATCTAACTCCTGAAAACTCGAAAACCAGTCCCTATTGGGACACATATGGTAGGAACAGCCCGAATCCAAAATCCACTCATCAGAATAACCAACTGATGGTGAAACAATCAAAGCAAATTCTGAATCATCATTTTCAAACTGTGCAACATTCGCATTCGAACCCTTCTTTTCCCTGTTTTCAATATTGGACAATTCTTTTTCCAGTGCCCTTTATTACGCCAAAAAGCACACTCATCCTTTGTTGGAATTTTTCTTCCAGATGATGGTGCTCTTGACTTTGAACAAGATTTACCCCGCCAACTAGATTTTCTGCCATCTAACTTTCCATAACTCCTTAGCCGAAGTTTCTTTCATCACAAAATATTTCTGATCTTTAGCGAGACAAAGCCTGATGGTGGCGCAAGCCTGGCGATTTATTTTCTTCCAATCCTTCTCTTCTATATCATCGAGTTTATCCTCAAGAGTAATATCCAACTCTTGTTGGATTAGAACATCCAAAATTTCGCATTGCCACATGCCAAAGTTATTTCTTCCATCAAATTTCTCAACATCGAATTTTGCATTTAAAACTATAGTTCTGGCCACCGATGCAGGTCTCGAAGAAGAACCCTCAGCAACTGCTTCGCTCGTTTCCACCATTAATCCAATATGCATAAATCAAACAATACTAAAATCAGAACCTGGGGGCTTTGATACCAATTTGTTGTGCGAAAGGTTGCAAATGAATCCAAAAAACAGTAAATCAAAACAAACTAAATTGAGAAAAACAAACCAAAGAAAGGAGAGATGATTTACGTGGTTCGGCAAGATGCCTACATCCACGGGCAGCAATGATTTCCTTTATTCAATAATGAGATTTCTCTCAAACAATCACTCGGAAACCGTCTTCACAACACTCCCAAAAAATGGCTCAATGTTCTCTACCTTTTCCTTATGAACAAAACCCTTAAAAATCCCTTTTATATTAGGGTTACAATAAAGAGAAAATGGGTAAAATACCCAAAATGGGTCGGACCTTAAATCAGGTCATCCAGGTCGCCAAATGGGTCATCATGAATCCAGGTTGAATTCATGACAACTTCCAACAATAACTTGTGAGTTGAGGCTTATATAGATGCAGATTGGGCATGCTTAGTTATAGATAAACGCTCTACTTCTGGTTATTGTACCTTTGTTGCTGGCAACCTTATGACTTGGCAAGTAAGAAACAACCTGTGGTAGTAAGATCGAGTGTGGAGACAGAGTTTAGAGCGATGGCACATGGAGTCTGTGAACTTCTGTGGATTCAATTGCTCCTTTCAGAGATTGGTCTTCCAGTTCAGGGACCTATGAGCCTGTACTGTGATAACAAGGCAGTAATTAGTATAGCTCACAACCCTGTGCAACATGATCGCACGAAGTATATTGAGGTTGATCGGTATTTCATCAAGGAGAAGTTGAGATCGAGTGACATTTGCACTCCTTTTGTGAAGACAGGAGACCAATTGGTTGATGTCTTGACCAAAGTATTGGGGGGACCTCAATTTAGTAATATTGTTAGCAAGTTGGGCATGCGTAATATCTTTGCACTAACTTGAGAGGGAGTGTTGAATATTATATGGTATATTATACATTTGGGTATACCATACCTTTGGGATTATAGACTATGATAGTATTATTGATTGCAATGAGGACAAGCATAGCGTCCCTTAGTGCTCCATCTTGACAAGTTCGCATATGCAGGGAAGTCACTGATTTTCCACAACAAGGCTGCCTTCATTTGAAAGTTTTGACTAAATGATGCATCACAAGTGCAAATACGGTCAATCCACAAATCTGTCAATTCATCTACTAGCGGTTGTAAATAGATGTCAATATCATTTTTGGGGCGCACGGGGACTAGGAAAAAGTAGAGACATCATCAAAAATGGTTGTTTCATGCACATCAAAGGCAGAAAATTATATGAGATCAAAATAGCAAGCCAAGTGCTATGTGCAATGCTCATTTGCCCAAATGGGTTGAAACCATCGCTTGCTAACCCAAGCCTGACATTGCATGTCTCCGAGGCAAAATCCAGAAACTGTTTGTCAAGGTGTCGCCAAGCTTCAGAGTCAGTTGGATGCCTTAACACTTAATCTTTAGTGCGACCCTCTGCATGCCATCTCATGGAGGAAGCTATCTTGTCGGATATAAAAAGTCTCTGAAGTCTAGGTTTTAGGGGAAAATGGTGCGAAATCTTTGTTGGGATTTTTTGTTCCTTGTTAGATGGTGGAGGGGCTGAACTTTCTTCTATGGCTTTCCACTGTGAAATACCACAGATAGAATATGCACTATCGTTGGCATTTTCTTTCCAATATAACATGCGATCGTTAAGACATGCGTCAATTTTGTTGTACCCAAAACCTAACTCACTAATTATCTTCTTACACTGGTAGAAGGACCCAGACAATGTTTCACCTTCAGGTAGTGCCTCTTTAAGTAACTCAAGTAACATGGTGAATGATTTTTTACTCCATCCATTCACACTTAATCTGAAATAACCGAACGATGAAAGAAAGTTTACTAAATTTCTTGCAATCGGGGTATAATTCCTGATCGGCATCTTCCACGGTCCACCAACTGATAGAATTTAGATGCCCCCGCGTTAGGGCTCTCTAGCATTTCACTTGTCCCTTCTTTAGTACATGTCATCCCAAATGTCTCATGCAATAGTCTATGCATATCATCTCGAGGGGATGTTTCAAGGCTATTTTCTTCATTTAGTGGCATAGTAGAAGTTGATCTACTCCATAAAAATTCCCCGTGATAAATCCATATGCCAGTCACATAACCCTTATCTCACCCATCGTATATCAAATGCTCTTGTATTAATGGTTGTACAAGATAATATTGGTTACAACACTTCTTATATGGGCACTTGTAACTACCATCACTTCGAGTTATATTAGTCAGTGCAAAATCCAAAAAACTATGGACCCCCTATTCATAGACAGCACTTAATCGATCTGATGTAACCCAACTTTTGTCCATGCTGGATACCACTCTTCAGTAATCACTGACAAAAGAAATAACTAAGCTACTCGAATTTGGAATACATGGTTTATGCGTTATGATTAACATAAAAAAAGACTACTAATAGGTGGGGTTTTCCTATCCCATTCAGGAATACATAATCCACAATAGTCAGTAGCTCAAGTGCATTGTTCCAAACTTGAGAAAATTTCGGCAGCACCTCCCTATGGTCGGAGGCGAGGAGAGCGGGAACAATCATCAAATTGGGGGACGATAGGTTTTCGCGGGTTCTGAAATTCCTCTTTTAATATAAAGATTTTTAGTGACAAAACGATTTCCGTCACTAATAATATCTAATTCAATAGTGACAAAACTATTTCCATCAATAATAATCTCAACATCAATAGTGACGAAAATAGTTCTGTCACGATAAATACTTCCATTACTAATCCTATTAGTGACAGAATATTTTCATCACTATAAAATAATCCCTATTAGTGATAGGAAATATTCCGTCTTTATAGATTATTTTAACAAAAAAAAACATCGTAAGTATCAAATTCTCTATTAGAGACGGACCATTAGTGACGGCACGTATTTCCGTCAGTATAACCGATCTATTAGTGACGGATTAGTTTCTGTTACTAATATTCTATCTCTGGTCGGTAGTTTTCTTTTAGTGGCTCTAGGCTTGGCCTCATTAAGTAGTTGGGCAAGGTCGGGCCCCTAGGGCTCAATGCCATTTACTAAACATCTAATCGGAGTGATCCAACCTAACCTCGATCATTATAGGTCGAGCATAGGCCTAGCTTTTAGGCTCAATTGACAATCAAGCCGCAACTAGCCTATTAACACTCCTAGTTGCAGGTGTATGGATCCAGGCACTAGTCAAATGAATCCCCCAAGAAGATATATATCATGGAAGTGAACTCGGCTGAAAATCCTGGAGATGAAAATGAAGATAATTTTTGCTAATACGTAAGGAGAACCTGATTTCAATGAGCCTTTTGAACAAGGAGGCTAAGAAGAAGAGGAAAAATCAAAAGCTAATAATGTTGGGAAGAGGTCTTGGCGACTCAGTTATATATTTTAGTGACAGGAAAAATCAAAAGCTAATAATGAAATATAAGTAAAATGATATATATACATATATATGAATCAAAATATAGATAAAATAAAAATATAAAATTATTGAATAATTTTTTACATTATATAGTTTTATATACACACGATCTAAACTTTTGAAGAACACAAGAATATAAAAAAAAGAAATTTCATGATTCAGTTAGATCATACAATCAGCATTGAGATCAGACAACCAAGGGCGGAACCACATGGGGCCTAGGGGGGATGAAGCCCCCCTCAAATTTTGAAAAAAATATATATCCTGTAGTATGAATAATGTTGTAGCTTTGGAGAGGGGGGAAACCCGAGGGGGCGACTAGAGCTCTAGCCCCCCTAAACTTCTGAGAAAAAATATATTCTCTGCAAACGGACACAAACAGAAGCCATGACCCATGAACTTGGCCCCCAAATTTTTTTTCCGAGGGATATGCCCCCGAACCCCCCCCCGTCTTCAAGAGAATCTTGGCTCCGCCCCTGTATAGAACCATAGCAGAGTATGGCTGTATTGGCTAGTAGAATGGTGAATTGAGTTGTATATCAAATGATCTTTCCTTCAATAGAGATTCCCTCCCATATTATAAACAAAATAAGGCATAATTTTTTCACAACAAATCATAAAATTTTCACAACAAAAAATTTGTAACTCAACCGAGCTACTCGCCTTTGCTAGGAGAAACCGAGTTAATTGGCGAGTCGGCTCAATTCTCAATCGAGTCGATTTGGCCAAGTTTTGAGTCAACTCACGGAGATTTAAAACACTAGTCTAGAGACATTCTTTTAGATCTTGTGTTACAGAATATTCACTTTTGCATATCATATAGCCATACAGGTAATGTCAGTACTATATTGGTTCTTTTGGGATTCTACATACATAACTTCCTGCTGAATATGTTTTAAGGAGTTTTGAGATACATTTCTACACCAACCTAATTCAGAGCCAAAGACATTATTGTGCGAAGAAACTAAGAAGTAAGGATTGAAATTTCTGAAATAAACTTGGAGAACTCTATATTGTCTATTAATGCTTACTTAACGGGCTTAGCCAATTCATTTGATTATTTTTCTCGATAAATGCTGTTATGCTAGGGCTGAAACTTCATCCCAAGCTATGTGTAGGTTTGAAAGATGAATCAAAGTACTACTAAATTATTAAAAAAATTGCTTGCTCATTTGACTTTCGATCAATTCTATTAATTAGATAAATTGAACATCATTTATAATCTTGAACTTCAAATCTTTCAAACAAGTAACTTTATCATCCTTTTATCTCTTGTGAAGTATGCAGGAGCTGCTTCAAAGGCATAATATGCACTCAGATAACATCGGAAAACTGTTCCATTCATCTCTTGAGCTGCAGGTAAGATGTCTTGTCTTCTCGTAGTTTCTAAGCATCAGTCATCATTAGAAGCATGCGTGAACTTTCCACGGCCGCATAGACATATAAATGGATTTAACAGTCTCCAAAACTGATTAAACTAAGTATGTTTGGTGTGTCATGATAGTCATATTTTTTGTGAATTGATTTGGTTTCATATCCTGGTTTTTGTAAGTGTAATGGTCTCCTGAGCATGTTGATGGATACAAGTCCGACTGTGCACTTAGTTGATTCATGGGATTATGGACCTTTTGAAATCTTTATCCAAAGGTAGATATGCTAGAGTTCTCATGGTTGGTTAATACAGTTAACAATCCTAATCACCATGGATCAACATCCGTTTTATCAATAACCATTATCTGAATAATTGCGTTGAAAAAAGTATGCATTGGATGATTCACATCACCAAGAACCATTCTATTACTTAATTTTGTTGAAAATGTTATTTCACAATTTGGTAATTGAATAGTTATTCTTTATTAAGTACAATTTTGCGTAGTTGCAGGGAAGCTATGTACAAGGCGAGAAATTCATTTCCCAGACTTGCTTTTGCTTGCTTCCATCAGATCTCATATAGTGGTCAAAGGGGGATATGCATGATATATTTAGGAAGTGATAAGATAGACCTGAGTCTAAAGGCTACGACATAGATCCCAATCAAGTTTCGTTGGATTAAAATTTATGGCTATAAGGCACCTAAATCTTACAAAGATCTCATGTAAGATAAAATTTAAAGAATGATTCACCAATCTAATATAATGGAAATGAGGCAACTTTGTCTATTTCTCACTTCCCATTTCTTAAGGATTTTTTGAGCCTCGATTCCTGCTTCTCGGCTTCTCTGCTCGCGTTGGTAACTATGCAATTTTGCTCTACTCAATTCATTATTTTCGTTAAAATGGAACTTTTATGACCCTGATTTTAGATTCATGGCTCGAGATCAATCTTTGCCAATCTAATTTTACAGAAATTAGGGTTGTCAAATCCTCCATTCTTCATGGATGCATTTTTTTTTCAAAGAAACTATCGGTTTATTAATAAGAAAAAGCAGCGGGGGACATAAAACCATACCCCTACAAGGAAAACACAAAGACATAGGCCTTAATTGTGAAAATAAAACTATTCCTTAAATCGAGTAGGTTTCTTAACCTCCCTCTTTGGTCCGCCTTGAGAAGAATCACTTGGTGATGCTTTATTCTTCGTCTTATTTCTCCTTGAAGTCACTATTTGCATTAATCTGCACAATCTATTTGTTTCTTGTTCTTGGTTTTTTTGTTTTTCCATCCCTAATTCCAACTTCCAACTTTAAATCATGTTGGAAATCTAAGTAAGACCTCTAATTTTTTGGAATCTAGACTTTCTTGGTCTTCAAGCAAGTCTTCTTTGGGAATTGGTGAAAGTTATTAAGCTAGTTAGCTATTTATATTTTTTGCTTTGAGAATGTAAGTGTTTTAATTTCTAGTAATAGTTTGTTGCTTAGAGAATGTAAGAAAAGTTATTTTAGTCTAAATTCGGATTTGGGGTAGAGGCTATAAATTAAGCATTGTAACTTGTCATTTGTAAGCTTTTTGAATGAAATTTGAAGTCTCATTTGGTATATATATAAGTTAGCCTTTATTTTCTATGTTTATGAACATCAAGAGCACACTTCTCTCTTGATTTTCAGTCACCTTCCTTCTTCATCTAGTTGGTTTTATCCCTATAAAGTGGTATCAGAGCCTTGTTATAGGAGATCCATGACTTCCAACAGCAACATGTTGCAACCCCATCTTCCTCATTTCAACGGAAAGAATTATAATCAATGGAGCATTCAAATGAAGGTGTTATATGGATCACTAGATTTATAGGACATTGTTGAGACCGGATTCGTAGAGCCAGCAAATCAAGTGACTCTTACTCAACAACAATCCATTGAGTTGAAAGAAAATCGCAAGAAGGACAAAAAGACATAATTTTTTAACTACCAAGCAGTGGATGAAGTCATCTTTGAAAGAATTTCATCGGGGTAACAATGACAAAGCAAGCATGGGACACACTTTATGCGTCATATAAAGGAGATGACAAAGTAAAAATGGTAAGATTACAAACTCTTAGAAGTGAATTTGATACATCAAAAATGAAAGATTCTGAAAGTATTGAAGAATTTTTCAATCGAGTTGTTTCACTTGTTAATCAATTGCGAATGAATTGTGAAAATATTGAAGATCAAAGAATTGTTGGAAAAATTTTAAGAAGCTTGACTCGAAAGTTTGAATCTATTGTTGTTGCAATCAAAGAATCCAAAGATTTGTCTACACTATATATTGGTGGAGAGTTTATTGGGATCACTTCAATCCCATGAACTTCGTATGAAGCAATATGACTCTTCTCCTCTTGAACAAACCTTTCAAACTCAACTCTCCTTTCGAGGAGGTTCTAGAGGAAGAGGTTTTTACCGTGGAAGAGGAAGGAGTAATGAAGGAAGAAATCATGAAAATGAAAATGAATCTTCTTCTTTTTCTGGTCATGGAAGAGGAAGAGGACGACCTTTGTCACAAGTTTAATGCTATCATTGTCACAAATTTGGTCATACTATAAAATTTTGTAGAAAAAAGTTGGCAGAAGAAAACAAGAAGGAATCAAGTTTTATGCATGAGAAAGATCAAAGTAAAGAAAATGACACTCTTTTTCTTGCATGTAATGTGCAAGAAGTTCGTCTTGATGAAGTTTGGTATCTTGACAGTGGTTGTAGTAACCGCATGACCGGAAACAAAGGTGTGTTTGTGAACTTAGATGAATCCATCCAAAGTGAAGTTAGAACGGGTGATGACAAGAGGCTTTCGGTGAAAGTAAGAGGTGATATTCTGGTTCAAACAAAGAAAGGTATCAAGCGCATCTCTGATGTATTTTTGGTTCCCGGACTCAAGCACAATCTCTTGAGTATTGAGCAGCTTCTATTGAAAGGACACAATGTTTATTTTAATGAAGATATATGTGAGATCAAAGACAAAGATAATGCTCTCATAGCTAAGGTGAGGATGACTCAAAACGAAATGTTTCCTTTAAAGTTTCAAACTCAAGTTCATCATTGCTTCAACAATATTATCAAGGACAATTCATGGTTATGGCATCTCCGTTATGGGCATTTGAGTTTTAGAACTCTAACACTAGTGGGGAAGAAGAATATTGTCAAAGGCATACCCAACATTGATCATCAAGATCAATTTTGTGAAGGATGTACACTTGGAAAGCATCATAGAGACTCTTTTCCGGTTGGGAAATCGTGGAAAGCGTCAAAGCTACTTGAGCTCTTTCACTCGGATCTATGCGGACCTATGTATACGGCATCAATTGGAGGTAATCGTTATTCCCTTACTTGATTGATGATTATAGTAGGAAGACACGTGTTTACTTTCTTAAAGAAAAATCGGAGGTATTTTGATACTTTAAAGTTTTTAAGGCGTTGGTTGAGAAGCAAAGTGGTTTTATGTTGAAAACTTTGCGTTCCAAATTCCGATCGTGGTGAAGAATATGCCTCTTATGATTTTGGGAATTTTCTAAAAGAAAATGGCATCCGGCATCAACTCACTTCTCGGTACACTTAACAAAATGGGGTTTCCGAAAGGAAAAATAGAATCATTATGGAATTGGCTAGAAGCATGTTAAAGGCCAAATGGTTGTCTAATATGTTTTGGGCGGAAACCGTTGCATGTTTCATTGATCTCTTAAATTGTACATCATCCAAAAGTGTTCAAGATATGATTCCTCAAGAAGCTTGGAGTGGTCATAAACCAAGTGTTGGACACTTGAGAATTTTTGGGAGCATTGCTTATTCTAATGTTCCGGATGAAAGAAGAAACAAGTTGGATGACAAATCTAAAAAATACATTCTTGTTGGCTATAGTGAAGTTTCAAAAACGTACAAGTTGTACAATCCCATCACCAAGAAAATTATTATAAGTAGGGATGTGAAATTCAATAAAGATGAAGCTTGGAATATATTGGGATGAAAAGCAAAAATTAGTTTGTGTAGATGTGAAACTTCAAGAAGGATCTTGGATGAAGATATAATAAACTTTGCTTTGTTTGCTGATGCCGATCCAATTAGTTTTGAAGAGGCATCTAAAGAAGAAAAATGAAAGCATGCAATGGATCAAGAAATTGATTCGTTTCAAAGAAACAAGACTTGAGAGTTAATGGAGCTTCCAAATGGGCAAAAATCAATTTGAGTGAAATAGGTGTACAAGACAAAACTTAATTCAAAAGGAGAGGTTGACAAGCACAAAGCTCGCTTAGTAGTGAAAGGCTACAAGTAAAGGCATGGTGACATCGGAAAAATGGAGAAGAGGAGGTAACAGAAGTGAAAAATTCAAATACACACTCGCCACTCGTTGGAATCCACCAAGGGATAAGAGGTAATTCAGCTCGCCACCCTACGGAATCCACCAAAGGGATAAGAGCAAAAGAAACTAAGAAGAACTTTTTAGTAAAAAGCCAAAGGCTGAAACTTTCATTCAAATTATGGGATTCTTTTTACAAGGCTAAGAGCTTATATAAGCATGGAACAACCCTCCAACCATAAGTGAAGATTTAAAGACAACATTTCCCAAAAGAAACAACACAAGTTCCAAGCAACAATGGGAAAGAAATCTTGACTAAAGCTTAAATGACAACTAACACACTATTATGAGGGAATATGGAAATTAGAAAGACACTAAATATGACTTAGGATAGTAAAAATCACAGCAAGTAATCTTCATGGACATATGCTGGATCAAAAGACCATACCATGCGGATTTTCGGTATTGTAGTCAGCCTAAACATCTTTTAGTAAAATGACAACTTCTTCTAGGGAGCTCCAAATGACACACCGTTTGATGCGTTTAAAAGTAGACTCATGGAGCTTTCCAACCATGCATGGCTTGTTGGGATTAATTTTGTAAGAAAAATTAGATTTGATTGTAAAGTAACCCCAAAATTAGTGAATGTCTACCTCCTAATTTCTGAAAAATGATCCCTTAGGCTTGTAGGCCTAATTGGGTTGGGCTTGAGGAGTCTGGAGTGCTCCCGCGTCATACGCTTCTGCTGCGCATAAACTCATCCCTGAGTTTGAATCAATCTTTCCATCATAAGATGTTAATTTATACATATCCAAAGTAAATTCGTTGATTGGATTGTTTCCCTGACCGGGATCAAATGGCTTCAAATCGGGTGATGGAATATCCTTTTCTTTTGGATGGTTGGATTGCTCGGCATTGATGATCTGATCATTGAATTTGAGGGAACGGTTGAATTTTGAATATATCATTTCCAATAGATTGAGAAACTTGAGTTTGATTAACTTGTTGATTGGCAACCATGTTCCACGAATCTTGTCAAAACTCATATACAAACTCATCTTGAGGGGCATTGTACATACAATATTGATGGAGGGCTTGTTCTCTGCAATAAACACAGTAAGAAAGAAATTCGGGCCATCCTCTATCTCCACATTGTTGACACACTTCACTCTGTTGGATGTGTTGATATTGAGCAACCTCATTAGATCCAACCGACTCTTTATCATAATTATATTTATCTCCATTAGGCCCATCATTCGAACTATTGGGAACTTTATCGTGATCAATTGATAGATTAAATTGTGAGCCCTCTTCATCACTTGAGATTTTAATTATTTTAAAATCACTTCCATTCTTCAAGTCACTATCACAACAGATAATGTCAAGAGTAGGAGCGGATTTCTTAGAATTGGATTCTTTTCCATCCAATACATTATTGGAAAAATAATTCCAATAATTCCTTTTCCTACTTGGTTCATCATCCATTTCCACATCTTGTATTATAGCATTTTCTTTGTTGCAGAATTTTCTTTTAGAACATCCAATGAATTCTCCATGTATAACATCATTTCCTTGACGTATAATGCAACCATCGTCATCATAAACATAAAAAATTGGAGGTTTGTCAAAAGACATAACTTGATTTTTATGAGTAGTATCTTTCACTTGTCTTCTCAAATCATCCATCCCAATGTCTCGTAGGCTTCCTTCACGAACCTGAACTTTTTCGACATTAGGTACGTAATGACTACGAATAGCTATCAAGAACCAAAAGCTCTGATACCAAATTGATGCAGGGCGATTTTGGGGTGGTTTAATTTGAAGGGAAACCACGAAAGACTTAGTCGTTTTAGAGTGTAAAAACGATCCAAACTCAGCAAGGTGGACTCCTCAACACCCAAATTCAGCAAGTTATCTCCCAAGAGAATAACTAAGCTTGAAATAAGCTAGCAAGCTTATAATATCATATATCAATTCAAAGAGAGCTACTTCTCATTTCATTTCTCAAGTATATATATAGAACAAAATCTCATATGAAAAACTACTACAAAATCCACTATCATGGGGAAACATCAAACTCATTAATTAATCTCACTAACTACAACTAATATATGGGGAAACACTACTTATTAGAAAATACCATTTTCTACAACTAAAGACTAGGTAGTATCAATGAGGAGGTGAAAGGTCATTGACTTGCTAAATGGGTTTATGAATAGTTAGAGCATGGGTAATGGGTCATTGGTTATAGATAAATGGATCATGGGTTTTGATATTATATTTCTATACCCACATAATATAATATATCTCAAAATGTAGGCTCCCCTTGGTATCAGAGCAAGTTCATTTGTTGGGAGAGTCACAATAACAACAAAGAGTCTTTGGGACATATTCTATGGAGTGCCAATTTATGATTTGTATGGTGATAAAGATGAATGCATTAGAGAAAACATCCATTGTAACGCCTCAAAATAACCCCTAGGAGTTAGGATACTTTGGCGACGTGACTTGTACTTAAAACTAACCTGCAAAGAGTATACAAGGCATGCAAAATAGTGAACTAAAAATTTCTTTAATGACTTAACTATATTCCATGTGCAATTGATTACAATAATTGAATAGGATTTACAACATGAACATGAACTCCTTAACTTGAGTCCCAACTCAAGTAAGACAAACACCCTCAGATACAAGAACCCAAAATACATGTCTCTCTCTCACTCATCCCAACCATTGGCCACATGCCAAGACTCCTAATATCTAGGTAGCCATCCGAATAACCTCCTGCTCTCCCTGAGCTACCTCGATCCAAGGGACCAGAGTCTATATCTCGTATAGTATACCTGCCGACATAAAAGTACGGTTGAGTATGGAATACTTAACAAGTACAAGCTACTAGCTAACTAGCTAACAATAGTAATAATGATAACATAACATTCGTGGTACAGTTCATCATTTTATCCATGTGTACAAAATCAGAGTGTAGAAGCAAGAACAAATAACAAGTATAATCTTGAACATCATATTTAAACTCATACATTAGGTTCATCCTTTAACTAAAACATATTTCACTTACCTTGTGATTCTTGTAATTTACACTTTACATCTTATGCTTCTTGTAGGTTCCTTACATGT
Source organism: Tetracentron sinense (assembly GCA_015143295.1). NCBI lineage: Eukaryota > Viridiplantae > Streptophyta > Magnoliopsida > Trochodendrales > Trochodendraceae > Tetracentron > Tetracentron sinense. The sequence continues at coordinate 20,487,624 of CM026574.1, forward strand.
CTTATGAGATTATTCTTGTCTTGTGAGAATCATGCATGTCTGCTTGTTTACTTGCTTGTCTTGTTTAACTAGTACCTGAACTATGAAATTGACGGACATACTAGGTTCTTGTCTTGCTTGACTAATGCCCGGACTATAATGGAACGGAACACATTAGTCTCCTTGCCTTGCCTTGACTTGACTAGTGCCCGGACTATGGTGGAATGGAACACACTAGTATTCTGGTTTACTAATGCCCGGACTATGATTGAACGGAACACATTAGTATTCTTGCTTACTAATGCCCGGACTATGATTGAACGGAACACATTAGTATCTTGACTTGCTTTACTAATGCCCGGACTACAATGGAACGGAACACACTAGTAAATTTACTTGCTTAGCTAATGCCCAGACTATGATGGAACGGAACACATTAGCCTCATGTTACTTTTGCTTGCTTGACTTGTTTAACTTGTGAGCCAGGTATGACATATCTTGCAATATGCCCTATCCTTGACATTCATGTTTGTTTGCTTATGAGCCAAGTATGACACATCCTAAGGATATGCTCTACCCTTGACATTCATGCTTGTCATAAATTCACATTTCTTGTTCTTGTTGTTTTCTTATATACATACACTTGAAAAGCCGATTCATGCATGCATACGTGCTTGTGGGTGTAATTTGTGAACATCATAATAGCATGGAAAAATTGAGGAAAATATATGACATTTGAACAATTATAGGCACATGAGAGATTTAAGGCTTTCATAAAGCATATCATCATTTTTTTTTACAATTCTTAGGTAAGTATCCCTATCTCATATCTCATAATTTAGGTTTCACATTTTACACATGCATTTAATCAAACACCTTGCATGCCACAATTTCTTCATTTTCATTCATTTGTTCTTAGCCTTAGGTTTTTACCTTATTCATGCATTTTGTCAAACACTTAGTAAACAACTTATTTCTAACCATTTATGTGAGTTCTTAGTTCATACATTTCATCCATAAAACATGTGTGTTCGTTATGTGTAAAATGCCCATCCACCATCTTCCAACATACATCCATCATATCCATATGGCATCCATCACCTTAACCACACATTAACACATCCACAACTTCTTCTTTATCTTGTTTAAATTTTGGGATTTAATAAAAAAAATCAAGAAAATGATGAACTAAAGGAATCTACAAGCATGCTTTTAAAATAAACCTAGGTTATTACTAAAGTAGTTAGTATGGTGTACTAACCTTGAGGTCAAGGCTTGATCTTGAAGAAAAACCTTGGATTAGAGCCTCAAATGGTAGAGGAGGACCCTTGCTTGAAGGATGCTTGATTTGGGGAAGAAAGCCCTTGAAAAATGCTGTGGAAAATGCTGCCCTAACTTGGAGAAGGAACTCCACACGTGCTTGAGGGTGGATTTGAGAAATCCAAGCTTTTGGGATGATCTTGGGTTCTCAAACCCTTGATCTCTCTCAAGTTGATGCCCTAGGAGAAAACCCCTTTTCTCCTCTCTTCCTCTCTCTCAAAATATTGCTAAGGGTGTTTATGAACACCCTTGGCTCGACCCAACCCTTAAAAGTAAGGGTGGAGTGGCCAAAAGACCAAAAAAAACCTTAATGAAATTTCTGCAAAACGCAAAGGACCGCTTGATACCGATCTACCGATAGTGGACCGATCGACCGGTGCTAATGACCGAGCTACCGGTAGTGGACCGAGCGATCGGTGTTTATGACCGAGCTCTCGGTAGTGACCGGTGCTTTGCAGATTTTTGTTATTTTTCCCTATTTTGGTATTTCGGCCATAACTTTTGACTCCCTTATCGGATTTTGATGATTCAATTTGCGTTGGATTCATCTTTCAAAGAGGAACAACTTTGATGTTTTATAAGAATTCAAATTTTAAGTTTTAATTTACCAAAAATGGCTCTAAAGAACTGATATGCAAATGGGTTTCACCAACCCATTTTTGCAGCAGATCCGATTTCAGAAATCGGACGGTTGACTTAACCTTGACTCAAAATCAAGAAAAGTGGTCAATATGAACTTCAAAGAGGGTTCTAATATGGTTCTAGAATCACTTGATTCCGATAAGAGGTGAGAGAACTAGACTTCTCACAAGTTGAGGATAATGTTAAGACGCTCGTCTTGACACTTAGGGTATTTTCATACCCTATCTATCTTGAATCCAACCTCTACTCCATTCTAATAACTCATAATCCTAGGTTCTTAAACCCACTAAGGTAACCTGTTGGGCACAACCCATATGCATGGGAGGCCCGGCTGCTACGAATTCCCTTGAATTGACATTGTTCACAACACTATTTACATCCCTACTCACATGAATAGTGTATGTGAAATTTGGGACTCTACATCCATCAACAACTTTCAATCTCAAAAGTGGTAATTAGCAACAAAACAAGTGTTTTAGTATCAAACTTGGAGTCTTATTCTTCGAATAAAAAGGTTGTAGATTGGGAATCACTACCAATCTTTGATAAATATTCAGATGAAGATTATATACTCACAGTTGAAACTCTTATTTTTGAAGAAGAATATTATACATCGATTTCATTGTCTACCTATGATAATCGATTTTTGTGGAGATCTTCAGAGGTTTCTCTAAAGATGACATGTACAGTCTTTGTTGCTCTTTTCAAGAATATTTATTCTGACATTGAAAGGCAGTCCAAAATATCAAGTCGAGATAACTATGCAATAGGATCATCATGGATCCAACCAATGATACATACGTTCAAAGTGGGACTTAAAAGATTAAAGTGGGATATTAGGTAAGCTGAAGACCAAAAATCAAGCTCTTACTAAATCTGCAATAATAAACTCGAGGGCGAGTTCTTTTCAAGAGGAGGAGAATGATGCAGCCCAAGAAGTGGAGCCTACATTTTGAGATGTATTATATTATGTGGGTATTAGAAGTATAATATCAAAACCCATGATCCATTTATCTATAACCCAGCTCTAACTATCCATAAACCCATTTAGCAAGTCAATGACCTTTCACCTCCTCATTAATACTACCTAGTGTTTAGTTGTAGAAAATGGTATTTTCTCATAAGTAGTGTTTCCCCATATATTAGTTGTAGTTAGTGGGATTAATTAATCAGTTTGATGTTTCCCCATGATTTTGTAGTAGTTTTTCATGTGGGATCTTGTTTTATATATATACTTGAAAAACGAAATGAGAAGTAGCTCTCTTTGAATTGATATATAATATTATAAGTTTGTTAGCTTATTTCAAGCTTAGTTATTCTCTTGGGAGATAACTTGCTGAATTTGGGTGTTGAGGAGTCCACCTTGCTGAGTTTGGGTCGTTATTACACTCTAAAACGACTAAGTCTTTCGTGGTATTTCTTCAAATTTAATCACCCCAAAATCGCCATGCATCACACGACATTGATTTTCAAGAAGTGTTTGCCCCCGTGGCTCGTCTTGAAACAATAAGAACGGTTCTAGCTTTGGCGGCTCAAAGAAATTGGAAGGTTCATCAAATGGATGTCAAATCAACGTTCTTGAATGATATTCTTGGAGAAGAAGTTTATGTTGATCAACCTCCCGGTTATATAAAGAAAGGTGAAGAGTTCAAGGTATGTCATTTAAAGAAAGCACTATATGGTTTGAAGCAATCGCCAATGGCTCGGTATAGTCGCATTGATGGCTATTTCTTGAAGAATGGTTTTAAAAGATGTCCATTTGAGCATACTCTCTACATCAAAGAAAGCACTCAAGGTGAGTTTTTGGTTGTTTGCTTATATGTTGATGATTTGATTTTCACTGGAAATAGCTCAAATTTGTGTGAAGAATTCAAAGGATCTATGATGCATGAATTTGAAATGACCAACATTGGTCTACTTCATTTCGTTCTTGGCATTGAGGTCAAACAAAATAAAGATGAAATTTTCATCTCTCAAAAGAAGTATGCAAAAGATTTGTTGAAAAGGTTTAGAATGGAGGGTGCTTCACCAATAAGCACTCCAATGGAAGTTGGCTTGAAGTTAAGCAAATTTGTTAATGAAAAAATTATTTATGAAACTTTTTATAGAAGTCTTGTTGGTAGCCTCATGTACTTGACGGCCACAAGACCGGATCTTATGTTTGCGGTGAGTATGCTTAGTAGATTTATGGATTCACCAAAAATAAGTCATTAGGAAGCCGGTAAGAGAATATTAAGATATGTAAATGGAACCATTGAAGATGGAATTCATTATGGAAGAATTCAAGATTCGAGCTTGCTTGGATGTTGTGATAGTGATTGGGGTGGAAGTGTGAATGATTATAAAAACACTTCCATCTATGTTTTTAGCATTGGTTCCAGCGCAATTTCATGGATATCAAATAAGCAATCGGTTGTAGCTCTTTCTACAACTAAGTGGAATGTACAACTATTTTTGTGACAATAGTTCAGTCATTGCACTTATAAAGAATCCAGTTTTTCATGGAAAAAGCAAGTACATTGGAATCAAGTATCATTTTTTTCGGGATTTGATCAAAAATAGAGAAATTGTTGTCAAGTATTGCAAGACTCAAGATCAAGTTGCGGACATTTTCATTAAGGCATTAAAAGGTGACATTTTCAACAAAATGAACAAGAAGCTTGACATGGTGGCGGTCTAGCTTAAGGAGGGCTGTTGGAAATGTAAGCAAGACCTCTAATTTTTTGGAATCTAGACTTTCTTGGTCTTCAAGCAAGTCTTCTTTGGGACTTGATGAAAGTTATTAAGTTGGCTGGCTATCTTTATTTTTTGCTTTGAGAATGTAAGATTTTAATTTCTAGTCATAGTTTATTGCTTAGAGAATGAAAAAAAAGTTATTTTAGTCTAAATTCGGATTTGGGGTAGAGGTTATAAATTAAGCATTGTAACTTGTCATTTTTAAGCCTTTTGAGTGAAATTTGAAGTCTCCATTGGTATATATATAAGTTAGCCTTTATTTTCTATGTTTATGAACATTAAGAGCACACTTCTCTCTTGATTTTCAGTCACCTTCTTCATCTAGTTGGTTTTATCCCAACAAATCAAGGTGTTAGATTTATCTTAAATATTTGTGATTCAAATTTGACTTTTGATTTTACCTTTGTCTTTTCCTTGACAACTAGTAAAAATGCACGTGTGTTGCACGCAAAATAATTCAAATAATTTAACTGTATGGAAATTTTGGTAAAGATTTAATAAATAATAAAAGAGATAATTATTGTTATCATTGAGTAAGCATTAGAAAGAGAATTTAATGTTAAGTTGTAGGATTACAATTATATCTATGAAGAAAGTATCACTTCGTGAAGAAAGTAAATTCTTTTGAAGATAATAGCACTCGCGACATGGTTAAAAACAAATTAGCATTACATGGCCAAGCAAGTAAATTCTTTTAATGATAATAGCATTCGCGGCATGATTTGAAAATTTTGATAAACTGAGCTTACTACGATATAATATTTAGTGCTCTTGAGTTTCATAAAAATTCTAATATTGTACTTTCAAACATGATTGAAGAGAAATAACTTGGTCTGTCCACACACACCACATTTGTTACAGTGGTTGGCTGTGTATCCTCCATAGGGGTGACTCTTCTACGACGAGACCAAGACTACTGCCACCCGTAACTTCACTAGCGACAATATTGATTTCACTAAGATGGTTGAGCTGAGTTCAAGTCTTGGAGGTAGCAGTTGGAAGCCCACCACTTTACTAACCATAATGAGACTAATAAGTATGGCCAAAATACTTTCAACTCCAATGTGTAAAGTTGAAAGGATGGCACTTTGAACATCTCTCTATGGATGAGACCATAGCGAAAACTGCAAAAAACATGTCAGTAATCACACGATGAGAGAGAGAGAGAGAGGATGTGAGAAAAGTAAGTCGGGATAAGGTGGATTTGTTGGGTTGGGCCCTTGGGGGAGGCTAAAGGGGCATGCTACATCAAGGGCTTGTCAAAGAACAACAATCTTCAGCTTCATATCAATGGTGTTTCCCATCATTGAGTGGCTGACTGAATAACAATGATATGATCAAGGATGAGTGACTAACTGAATAACAATGAGGATACAACAAAGCCTAGAGAGAGAGAGAACTAAACTCATGAACTAAAAGCCTAGATGACTAACATGTGAATGCAGTATGCCATCCAACTGCTTTAGGTTCCATTTCAAGTGGTGCATCACGCCTACTGATCAACAGCTAATAAATATCATGAAGAAACTACCTCGCTCCATCAAATAAAAGAAACAAAAAGCAGGATTTCTAACAGAGTCCGCTAACGGAGAACACATACTAATGATTGCCTAAGATAGATTTCTAATATAAAAAGAAAGTTACTAATAGCTGGATGAATAATGCTAGCTAGATTAATAATGGGCCCCATGGTCCCCCACCTATCTTACCTGTTCTAAACTGAATCTCATAACATTTGTTTTATAAGGACTCTTTCTAATAGAGTCTTTGCTAACAGAGAATATATACTAATGATTGCCTAAGATTGAGTTCCAATATAAGAAGAAAGTTGCTGATAATAGTAGGCCCACGTATAAAGCCATTTAAAGTCATTATTAAAATAAACTCATAAAATGAGCAGATATATTAAGATTGATCAATCCGTAACTAAGTGACTCCACCCATATTCCAGACTTCAACTGGAAAGTATCCTTCTTGAATGGAAAGGAGAAATATCCACAGGCAGACTATTAAAAGGTTTTTGAGAAAAGAGTGATTGGTTCTCAATACCAAAATCACACCGTTTATATGCATTTATATAGAGATGTTACACGAAATTTGAATTTCAAATAAAGATAACAGAAATCTTTTCATAAATACAGAATTTATTCTGTGGAGAATGTTCTTTGAGAAAGATAATTCAGTATTGCATGATTCATCGTTATTATTCCCCCGCAATCTTAGCGCAACTGAAGAGGTGACGCAATTGTAACTAAGCAAAGAAAACAGTGAGTGCAGTAGACTTTTTGTGAAGATATCAGCTAGTTGGTTGTCCGAGGGAACAAATGAGACAGAGAGAGAACCCGCCGCTACTTTCTTGCTCACAAAGTGGTAGTCAAGCTCTATGTGTTTTGTACGGGCATGAAAGATAGGATTTGAGACCATACATATCGCACTCTTGTTATCACAATACAATGTTGGAATGGAGGATAACGAAACATCAATATCTTTGAGTAATAATGATAACCAAGTTATTTCAGCTGCAACGGTAGCAAGAGAGCGATATTCGGCTTTGGCACTTGAGTGAGAGACAGTAGGTTGCTTTTTCGCACTCCATGAAATACAATTAGAACAGATAAACAATGCAAAACCAGAAGTGGATCGTTGAGTGTATGTGGACAACCCGCCCAATTAGCGTCAAAGTATCCATGAAGTTTGAATTCTCTATGGGCTGAGATTAAAATACCATGATCAATAGTGGACTTCAAATAGCGCAATATCCATTTAACAACTTGCATATGATTTGTTGTAGGACAATGCGTATATTGGCAAACAGAATTCACTGCATAAGCGAGATCTGGGCGTGTGAAGGTAAGATATTGGAGAGCACACCCACTGTACTTCGAGTCAGTAGGATTATCTAGAAGGGAACCATCAGATAGGAGCTTTTGGTCGGCAACCATTGGTGTAGATACTAGTTTGCAGTCTGTCATTTGTAGGCGAGCAAGAAGGTCACGAGCATACATGCTTTGTGATAGGAAGAGACCTGCAAAACTGTGAAAAACCTTGATTCCCATAAGTAATGCAAAGGACCAAGATCCTTCATGGCGAACTCAGTTTCCAAATGGTGAATATAAGAATTAAGAAGGGTCTCATCATTACTGATTAATATAATATCATCAACATACAAAACTAAAAATAACACATGATTGTCGACATGAAGAATGAATTGTTTGCAGTACTAGCAAGGAAATTGAGGGAAATAAAAAATTGACCGAAAGCGATCAAACCATGCCCAAGGAGCCTGTTTGAGGCCATATAGGGCTCTTGATTGAGAGAAACATTTGGGAGAGAATTATTATTAACATTAATTGGAGATTTGGGTAACTAATTTGGAAATTGAATATTGGTTATTTGATTTGTAGATGGCACGTTACATAGGGATTGCAGAGACTTTTGTGCATTAATTGATGAATCCATAACCGTAGGATTGGGGGATGCAAAAAAGGAATTTTTACATGTGAGGAAGGAGGGGACAGTTGGGTGGTAGAGGTGGATTCCCATGATATTAAATCACCCGAAATTTGCCTATTACTGAGAGAACTTGATGAAGTGGAAAATGGAAATACATTTTCATCAAATATAACATGTCTAGAGATATACACACGTCTAGAATAAGGATCAAGGCATCGGAATCCTTTATGATGATCATTGTACCCAATAAAAATACAAGATTTTGTTTTGGAGTGAATTTATTGGCAGAGTAATCCCTAAGATATGGGAAGAACAAACAACCAAAGGTGTAGAGAATGGAGTAATCTGGAACCTTGCCAAAAAGTAAAGAATAAGGAAAATTTTCATGTAAGACATCGGACGACATACGATTGATCAAGAAAGTAGCAACCATGAATGCTTCGACCCATAAAGAAGACGGAGCTATACTGTGAAAAAGGAGGGTGGGGCCAGTTTCAGTTATGTGCCTATGTTTTCTTTCAGAAATGTCATTTTGTTGTGGCGTATGAAGGCATGACACTTGACGAACAATACCACAATTATCAAGATGAGAAAGAAAGGCCTTGGATGAAAATTCCCCTCCCCCCCCAATCACTGTGAAAAATTAAGTTGTCGTTCAACCATTTTTTGGAAGAGGAGGAATTTATAAAATACATCAGACTTTTATAAGGGGGTAAAGTAAGTCTGATCTAAAGTAAGATTTCTGAAAAGGTATTTGATACCCCTTTAAAGTATGGTTTTCAAAGGAAGTTGGTAAAGTAAGGTTTTGATAAGGGTATTTACATATCCCCTTTAAAGTGAAAAGGTATTGATGAAGGGTAGTGGATACCCCCTTGTAAAGATGAGAAAGACCTCATAAGGGTATTTACATGCCCCCTGAGAAAGAAGGAAATTATGATTCGTGAAATGGGTATGTATGTGCCCCCTTGTAAAGCTGAATAAGTACGAAGGGTATTTGATGCCCCCTTGTAAAATTTGTGACTTCCAAAATTGGGTATTTACTCCCCCTGATAAAGCTAAATAAAATGAAGGGTATGTGAGGCCCCCTTGTAAAGTATGTGATTTCGACAAAGGGTATTTACATGCCCCCATGTAAAGCTGAAAAAGTACAAAGGGTATTTGATGCCCCCTTGTAAAGTTTGTGACTTCCAAAATGGGGTATTTACTCCCCCTTGATAAAGTTGAATAAGAATGAAGGGTATGTGAGGCCCCCTTGTAAAATATGTGATTTCGACAAAGGGTATTTACATACCCCCTTGTAAAGCTGAAAAAGAATAAAGGGTATGTGATGCCCCCTTGTAAAGTATGATGTTCCACAATGGGTATTTATATGCCCCCTCGTAAAGCTAAGAAGTATAAAGGGTATTGTATATGCCTCCTAGTAAAGATGAAAAGTATATTTTGAAAAGGGTATTATGTACCCCTTGTAAAGAATGTTTTAAGGAAAGAACTCAAAGAATGTTTTGTAAATGATGATCTCGAAGTACGTTTTGAAAAGTATAGTTTTGCTCAAAGTATAGTTCGCTCAAGGTATCGTTTTGTTCTAAGTATCGGATTTTGCTCAAAGAAATAATGTTTTGAAAGAAAGATTCAAAGTATGGTTTCCGCACTCTAATTATGTTTATATGCTTTAAAGTATGCTATTTTGATGTTATGACATTGCTAGTTAGTGATTGATATACGCGGAGTATTCAATGCTTAGCCGAACTATTATCTTCGGCAGGTACACAGGTTGATATGCATGCTACTGAACCATGGGTCGAGGAAGGTAAATTGGAGTGTCGATGGGCGGCTAGTTGGAGAAAGAAGGGGACCTTGACAGGTGACCCTAGGGTTGAGAAATGAGAGGGAGTGACATGTATTTGGGGATTAACTTGTGGGGGTGGTGTATTGCATTTGAGTTGGTAACTCAAGTGATGGATCTTAGGTATAGGTTTTAGTTTATATTTTAGTTTTTGTTCGTGTTAACACGTGGAAGACCATATTATAAAGAAGAAATTTTCAGGTTCGCCTTTTCGCATGTCTTATGTGCTCTTATAGGATGGTTTGAAATATAAGTCACGATGCCAAAGTATCATAACTCCTAGGGGGTATTTTGGGTCGCGACAGAAGTGGTATCAGAGCTTTGACATTAGTTCCCTTAGGGATAAGGCATTTGGCTTAAGGTTTTCTTCCAAGTTGACATTCTCCTTCGTGTTGGAGTATGTCATATTAATATGTCTGATATCGCGACATTGGTATAAGAGAAAAGGCAATAGGTTCGAGAAGGGAATTGTCTTCCGAGTTAGACTAGTGGATTTGTTTTAGTCTTAAAAGTTTAGTAGACTTGAAGTCTTCGTGGAACCAAGGACTTATGGCGTTGTATGCCTACTATTGTATGTTTATACTATTATGGGTATACCCTGATGTATACTATGTACTTTACAAACCTTGCACGCTCATTGAATTGGTATATTCGAAGAGCTTGACTTCTAGTTAGACTCATGTGTTGCTATTGCTTTCAAGAAATTATCATGAGGCGTGGCGCACGAGGTAGAGGTTATAAGACCAAAAGGTCTGAGGGAGAGATTCCGGCCGACTATGAGCAGCCTGACTTTGCTCAGGCCTTTAGTTCGATCGCAAAGACCTTAGCTATACTGGTAGCTAGGCCTGATGTGCCTGCTGCTGCTATCCCTGTACCTCCTTTGGTGCATCACACCTCAGGAAAAAAGGCTTTCCGAAGACTGCGGCCTCCTACTTTTTATGGGACTTTGGATCCCCTGGTTGCAGAGACGTGGATCATGCAGCTGGAGAAGATCTTCAGGGCACTCCACTGTACCAATGATCAAGGCATCGAGTGGGCTTCCTTCGTGATGGAAGATGAAGTCGACCATTGGTGGAGGGCTGCCCAGAGACAGAGGGATGTCGCTAAGGCAGGGGTACCTTGGACGTAGGCAGAGTTCTTAGATGTATTCTATAAGCAATACTTCCCCAGATTTATCAGGGAGTAGAAGGTGAGAGAGTTTGTGCTCCTCGAGCAAGGAGAGATGAGCATAGCTGAGTATAAGTCAAAGTTTGTTGGATTATCGAGGTTTGCTCCACATCTGATCGCTACAGAGAGTATGCGAGTCAGAAAGTTTGAGGATGGGTTACGGTCTTTCATACATGACAGGGTTTCTATGTTCCAGGTAGAGACTTGGAAAGAGATTGTGGGCAAGGCGAAGTGAGCCCTAGGGTGTGTCGGTTCGTGTTTATATGAATAGTCTCACAAATAGAACATGATTATGTCGCACCCCAAAGTCCCATATTGGTCAAATAGGACTTTGGACCCAAGACACTTTATATCCAACTTATTATAACAACATATAAGGCATATAAACATACGAGTCAAAATTTCTTCAACATTAATAAAAATTCTTCATTAAGGTCTCCAATAAATGAAATGACATCAACTAAAATCTGAAGACATAATAACCAATCTTAACCATAATTAAATCCAATCATCCCATGTGATCACAAAATCTAAAACTGAATTCAAACCTAACCAACATCAATTAAATTATCTAAGTACAACTCTTTTCAAATGAAAATAAAACTACTACTACATCAATAATAGGTCCATCTGTCCAGATCACATTCCCCTTTAGGATTCGGGCTCCTCTTCGTATTCTTCTTCAATCCACGATCCTGGAGCGCAGATGTCGAATCCTGAACCTAGCAAACAATAACAGTTTGGCTAAGCATTGGATACTCTGCGGATATAGAGCATAGTTAACAATATAAATATCATGCATTTTCAGATTATATGTACATATCATACATTATCAAAATTAGAGTGCGGAAACATATAAACAATTCATAATCAATTCCAATACATGTTCAAACTTGTGACCTGTGCAGACCCATATCCATTCATACTAGGTCCATACCATCCCATGCCATTTCAAGCTTCAATTTCTATACCAGAGCTCCATACCAGCTTCCAATATATTTGGAACGAGCAATATATCTAGAACGTGTTGTAGAATTAACGCTCAACTATACCTAGAACGTGCATCAATATCCATGAGATTTCAGGCTTACCAATTCACACTTTCCAACTCCGTACGAGGGTCCAAGGTCCATACCAGATTTCCATACCATTACAGGCTTACCCATTTCCCTACCAGGTTCCAAGCTCCATACAATTCATACCAAGGTCGTATCAGTCTTGTGTAAATATACAGACACACCAACTCATGAACTTGTGTAGACCTACCAACTTACCATGTTGTGGGGATTTGTGCTTGACCGCGTCATGATTAATTTTCGTCCAGGCTATCTCTTAGATTCTGATATCTCCCTTTGAAACTCTACTAAAGTGTCCCATTCACGATAGTTAGAGAATTCTAGTTCAAAGACATCATTCTCTAAGGATAGGCTATACTAAACTTAATCATTATATATATGCATAACTAATCATAATTTAACATGTGAGCATTATACCATAATATTTAACATTTCATAGGGTATAAGAATTTAAATAATATTTACAAGATCATCAATATTCTCACATAATATAAAATCATTACTTCAAGACCATTCTTTCCCCCATAACCCAGGCATACATCCCTTTCTCCATATCCATTTATAATCTATCGATCATTCCCTTTCTTTGTTTTCAATTAAGATCCATCTTGTGTTAAGATTCAACAACATTATCATTAAAGATCAAAAGCGATAATTATGTCAACAATCTTTCGATAGTCTATTCCAAATCTTAAATTCATACTTTTGGAATCATATAAATTCCATTATGTTCCATTAAGATTCATCTATACTTAAACATGTTCTTGAAGTCAACAATGATCTTTATTTAAAATTATTAACTAGGCAATATATCAAACCTCTCAAGATCATCTCCCTACGATCAATCGCTTGCAAAAGCCTTGGATCTGAATTTCCAAGCATTCCTTCTTCTCTAGTTGGGCGCCCTTGCAAACCCTAGGTTTTCCCCCTTTTTGTTCTTCTCAAAAGCTTAGAATGTTTCTCTCTAACCTAAGATTCATGAAATAAGCAGTATTTATAGGGTTGGGAACCTTCAAATGTTAAAAAGTCGGAAAAGCACGCTTTTGCGAATTTCTGTGTGTGATTTCCGATTGATCGTAACTTCAGTGCGATCGATCTGAGTCAGTGATCGATTGATATTGGTATCTCCGATCGATCGAAGTTCTGATAGAATCCCAGAAAACTTTTTGGTCTTGCCCGATCAATCGCAGCTAATGGCACTATCGATTGGAACTTTGACAGGTCCTTTTTTTTAAAACTCTTTTGCTACTTTTTAAATAGCTTCAAATTCATGCAATCAGATCATAAAAAGGGCCAAAAAACGAATGAAATATTTGGGTTTCTACAGATTCTAACATGGATTATATAAATAGTTTGTGAATTATTTGATCTTCATTCTATTTATCCTAGAGTTAAAAGGCTTATTATTACTAAGTAAATTTGCCTGTCTTCGTGCTGGTTTAAATTGAACATTGATGGCATGGCTATTGGAAATCCGGGGGAAAGTGGGGATGGTGGGATAATTCGAGACGACAATGACAGATTGGTTTTGGCTTTCTATAAATATATATTATGGTATTGCTTCAAACACTTTAGTAGAGATTAGATTTGTTTATGATGGGTGTACATTCTGTGACAGGTATGGTCTATCTAATATTATTGTTGAAAGTGATTCTAACATTACTATCGAATTGGTTAATAATGTATAATGTGGTAGAGTCTTCTTGGAAGGTTTGGTATTGGTGGAAGGAAATTTATTGATTGAAAGAAAAACGCAACATCTTATTTCAGCATGTGTTAAGAGAAAACAATTAGGTAGCTGATTTCCTTTCCAAACAAGCTTGCGGGAACAACGATAATAAACTATTCAGGGACCTGATAGAGTTGCTGATCTCTATTAAGGCGATGATTCGTATTGATAAATCTACTTTGTTTTAATATTCGGGTTTAAGATTTATTCTTTTGATCCTTTTGTTTAGGGGTAAAGTATTACGTCCCCACTCTTTCCCCCAATTTTGTAACCATTTCATACTTTTAATAAATTGGTACGGGTTTGGCCAAAACCCCGGCCCCACTGGGTGGCTTTTTCTATTAAAAAAAACAAATAGAACGTCCCCACAGTCTCTCTTTCTCTCATTCTCTTATCCCAACCTCCTAAAACCCCACTGAAGCCGCCATGTGTCCTCCTTCCTTGGCTTTAAGTTAATATAATATACTAACATTCAATGAAAATTTCGTAAGGTTAATAACTTCCAATGAGAATTTATAATAACGTAACAACGTCCAATGAAAATTTAATAGAGTTCTTGTAACCTTTATTAGTCAAAGGATTGTATTTTTAGCACTTGTCTGTTGTGTTTCAACTTTGTAACCTTCTTTTTTTCTTCTCTTTTAGTGGGATAGGAGAACCCCTTTTTAAAAGGGTACTTCATAAATTCTTGTTTCTTACATAGAAAAAAGAATGTGATGCCTCCTCTTCTTCTTTTCTCATTTTGGAATTTGAGTTGGGTTTTCTTTTGAGCTGGGTGCCTTATCAGACAGTTCATCTGGTGAGTCTAGTTTGCAAGTCCAAGCTACTAGAATGTGACTATTGAATTCTTGAGATTGGCCTATATGACCCGTATGCAACGAATATAATTCCTAGGGGTGGCGCAACAGGTCTTACAATGATTTAAGTATCTAAAGTGCTGACAGATAAGTTATTTTCTACATCTTATTATCTGTTCTTTTCTATATCTTACTTTAGACTCTACTGTATTGTGATTGAAAGGGTTCCATAGTCTTATAAGTTGCTTGATTATGTTCAAGTTTTTTTTTAATTTTTCCAACACAAGGTCCATATCAGAGCTGTGTTGAAACCTAACTCTCCAACTCGTTATCTTGGTAAAATGCCTGAAATCATATAATTCAACCCTGAAATCTAGATCTTGGACCCTTGAACCTGATACTTCAATGTTTTAACCAATAATTTAGAACCGGGACCCTATATCACTATCCTGGATACACTTATCTTGATCATAACCTTTGGTTTTCGAAACTCTTTCAAGTTCTCATCCCAGTTAGATAAGACCTCCACTAATCTACTTGTCTTCTATGAATCCTGTTGGAAAAGAAGTATTGTAAAATTTTGTCACTCCACTAATCTAGGTTAAGCTCACACAAACATTACTGACCAACTTAGAATTTATATAAAGACAAGTGCCCGAAGTATGGAATTACAAACTCGTTTAGGGTACATTCTTTTGCCGAGACTGATAAATCTTGGCACTTTGTCATGGTAGTTGTTAGGCAATTTGAGTCACTTTGTCAAGTTTTCTAACAAAATTAATTCTTAACATCATGATATTTCAAGTTTTGTCATTTTATGAGATTTGAAATCATTCAATTCCAGCACGATTTTTTTTTTTGAAAGTCGTGCGGGAATTGCAAACCAAGAGATGAAAAGCACAATACATCTAGTTCTGAAAAGAAAATTCTTATTTTCAAATGAAAAACTTGCAAAATGCCAACTTTATAAGTCTCAGCAAAAGAACAGAGCCGTACTTTTAATTCCCATTCTTGCAAGGGTACCATGCAATACTCCTGAATATAGCAGTAAAAATTTAAGTTTTCACCAGCAGACTACTATTTTGTGATTCTTTTGCTTGTGTGCTATTTTTCTTACCAATATACCTCATTTGTTATATGTTCATACATGATTACCATCTCTATTGAGTGAGATTTAACAAGTTCCATATTCAGTGGTTCTGCTTTTGTGAGTCAAATTACCAGGTGTGCATTTCCCTTGCTAGCTAAAACATATGATAGGAAAATACTTGTTGTAATTTATGATCTTTAAAGTTTATATACTGAACTAAATATTTCAATGGAAACACTTTGGTGTCCTTTTAGCTAGAGAGTAGCAACTACACCAGATTGAGCGAGGAATTTGCAGAGAAAAGCCAACAACTGAGGTATGACTTACGAGTTTGTATAACTATTAAATTATTTTTGCACATTCGTATATCTATTAATTGATTGCTGTGATATATGCACATATTACATTATAATATTAAGACATTGCCCATCAATAACAGGAATATGAAGGGTGAAGAGCTCCAAGGATTAGATATAGAAGAGCTGCAGAAATTAGAGAAATCGCTGGAAGCAGGATTGAGCCGTGTGGTAGAAACAAAGGTTTTTATCCATTTCCTTTCTGCTAATTCTAGTCATGAACTTGGATTCATGCATAGTGTAACCTATGGAAATTTCTACGGATTTCAGGGAGAAAGAATTGTGGAAGAGATCACTAGCCTTCAAAGAAAAGTAAGAAACCAATTCGCAAAACTCTTGGGCATTTCATATATTCGGTATAAATATAATATAAAACAGATCTATACCAATATCCATGCATGTGTTCATTGAGAGGATTAAGGATGTACATTATGGGATTATTGGAAAGGGTGGAGCTACCATGTGATGTCATTGTTTGGACCTTCAGGTTGCAATGCTAATTGATGGGCTAGAGATGATTGACAATTTCAAAACTAGTTTTGTTTTGGTAATCTTAAAATTATTGCTAAGATGGGCTAGAGATGCTCCTTTTTCTTTTCTCCTCTTACTTTTCTTTATTTTTTATAAACATACAGGGAGACCAATTAGTGGAAGAGAATGAGCAAATGAGACAGCAAGTGAGAGTTTTCATTACCTTTCTTTTTTGTTATTGTTTTTCTTGGTTTTCTACTTCCTTATTGGCAAGTGAAATATTTGAATTACAGATGGTGGAGATGTCTAAAAGACAAAAAGACGTCGTTGCTGACTCAGAGAACATGGTCTATGAAGAAGGCATGTCATCAGATTCTGTCACCAATGTCTGCAGCTTTGTCAGTGCTCCTCGTGATGATGATAGCTCTGATACCTTTCTAAGATTGGGGTAGGTCCAACATTTAAGCATACATAATCTATATTTTCTAATTCTGAGTTAGATTGATTTTTATTGCCAAATTAAGTCAAAGTAGCAAATTCAATACAAAGTTGTAACTTGGATATTTTCAAATTTCAACCAACTAGTGTTTTACTAAAGAAAATCGCTTAAGAATTTTTCCCTTTCTGATTTTGTTTCCTGAAACATCCGAACATCTGATTTGGGAACGGGGCGACACCCCTGAAGCTCCGACGGAAAGGGAAGGTCGGATTGGTAAACCAATTGAGATGGGTCTTGCTGGAGCATATTGACTTTAAGCATTTAGAGAAATGAGAATTTAGCATCCCAACTAATTGCTTCCAATTAAATCTTTACCAGCCTATGCTACATGAAGTGGAAGGGCTTTGGGGCATCATCAAAATCATACTCCCACCTCAAACAGCCAAAGGTCTCCTTATAATCACGGGACAACAAATAAATCAGAAATGTGATTGTTGGGTCGATATTAACATAAAATTATAGAGAAAATAAAGAAAAGCCACAAAAACAAGAAATGCGACGAGTGTGACTATGTCCACATGTAAAGACAATCCAAGAGTTTTTACTGTACAGAGATTACAATGTACAATGGTTTTCCCACTCAACACCCAGAGCAACTGAGATTACTTGCAAGCCCACCCTTATCAAGAGTTATCAGTTTTTTCCTGAGATCCAGCCGCTCTCTCCCTGAAAGCGTTGCTCACTTCACATATTCTCAACAATATAATAAGCATGTACCCTAAGCCTATGTAAACAATCTCAAACCCAAATCATAAACTAATTACTAGAGATTTCTCAAATTATATTCCCACAGGAGTACCTCATAAATGGAAGTTTACACTGAATAGAATTCAAAACTTATACCTTGACTTGAATGCTATCAAATCCCAAATGTATTATTGGGCACAGTATCAATATTGATCTTCTAAATTATGATATAAATCAATGTGTAACAATGTGGAATGCTAAATAGTAATTCTTTTGAGTAAAACTCTATGCTATCCTATGCAATGCTCAGCTATCATTGTGTTCCACCCTATGAGTCATCTTAACCCAACAAGGAATCCCAATCTGAAATTTGTTCCTTATTAGACCTATTGTCTATGACTAGAACAAGATATTGAATCACTTTGATGATTAGGATCATCATAACATGATTACTTTCAAATTCAACTGGCCACTTGTTTGCAATAGAACAGTAAACCAGCTTGTGAAGCAAGCTTATACCGACACCCCCAAAAATCTGAGTACACTGCATGTTCGAGTAGTGGTAGAACATTAAGCGTAAACTCAGGTTTATACTGCGTTATTCTATAGTGTATGCTCCCCGACAAGCTAATGCCTTTGCTCATAAGCTGGCTCAACAAAGTCTTCATTTTTGTGCACACTCTGATTTTACTTCTCATATGTTGTCAATCATGTCCATTATTGTTCAGAGGAGGGCCCATTCCGTTCTAGGTCCCTTTCTAGATTCAAAACTTAGTTGTAAATGATACCTTTCGGAAAAAAAAAAACGATAGTGCAGGAACTTGCTAATGTTTCCTCATGCCCAGGGGCAGAGCCAGGATTAGGTGGGTACGATATATTCTTGGTTTAGGGAGTCTGGGGCGTAGTCCCCGATTTTTTGTTTGTAAAGAATTTCCTTTTTCACACCTAAATTGTTTGCTCAACTGCATTTCTTTTAATCTCTTGCAGGTTGTCTTTGTTTAGCTGAATGTGAGGGACAAAGGAGGAGACTATCAATAAGGAAGAGAAGGCCATGCATGGTATTTTATGTTGGAATAAAGAATTGTATAAATGGAATGTAAAACTAATCCACATTGCATGTATGTATGTTATTATAAGTTGGGTTGCGGAGTCAAATATTAATCTCTTCCTAACAAGCAAGCAAATTATGTGTTTACTAGCCATTTGTCATGTATAATCCACATTTCAGATTACTAGATGCCTGATTATCTGAATAAGTTGCATTAGGTCACTGTTGTCTGCTATATGCTTTCCTTGTATAATTATCACAATGTAAATGCGGTGAACATATAATTATGTAATATAAGTTTGCTAATTGATTAGGATTTTAAGTTTCTCCACATATAGCTGTTTTTTGAAGAGGTATTCTTGTATGTTCACAAGGGGCTGATCTTGTTTTTTATGAACATGAACAGGATTGAAAATGAGATCCATAACTGTTGGAATATAGTACCATTGCTGATATCATGAATTTGTTTTATGATTTATGTAGGCTTTTATATGAAGTTACGGGGAAATTAACAGGATTTTGAAGCTCCTTTTTCCAGTCAATATATCCATACAGGTTAACAAATGCTGCATAAACTCCTGCTTGAGGCGATTGACTCCTAGACAAAGCTAGCGCTATATGTTACTATTTCTGTGACTACAGTTTCAGGATATCTATCCGTGGTCAGATATAGCACAATCCATTAACATGCTCAAAAACCCTCCTTTTTGGCCATCCATGTTCTCTTACCATTTCAGTTCACGAACATAAGCCACAAGGTATGAACTAGGAACAGACAGATATAAGCCATAAGGTGAATCTGTTCAGACAGATTAAAATGGTGAATGCATGAAAACAGGTTAGTTTAACTGGTTGAATATCCATGTGCTTTAGTTATTAGAGATAGTATTCGGGATACAATAAAGTGGTGTAATTAGGTGAGATGAGGTGCACCATATCTCATCTTAAGTTAGATTTAAACTTAAAATTTGTAAGAGACTATATATGATCAATTAATTTGAGTTGATTAGGATTAGATTGGAAAGAGTTTTGAAAGATTACATAGAGACCCAAGTAGCAATACAAGAAAACTACCGACGGACTATGTGTCTCAAGATATGTAATTAACATATAATGTTAATGTTAATTACATTACCGATCAAAAAAAAAAAAGATATGTAATTAACATATAATGGTCTAGTGTCTGGTGAGAGCTTGTTTGTGGGCCTATTAGGACGCACCATGTCTCTTAGTATGTAATAGTCTACCACTAGACCATGCTTATCATTTAGAAATGGAAAATAGTCTCCTCCTCAGGCCGAGGAGATCGAGGAGGTGACTCACCATCTTGTCCCCCTTTTTGGGGCAATGTGTCCCCTTTTTTCTCCTATTAACTATGGTTAAGATTCAGTCACCCCTAGGGTTTACTCATCTACCCTTGGTTTTTAGAAAAAATTATTTTTAAAAAAATTAACCACAAGAGGTGGTTAATTTTTAACCATAGTTCCAAGTGTTTGTGAGAGCGAGGAGGAATAGTCCTCTCCTTGGCCCAAGGAGGTGACTATTCCTCTTTAGAAATTACTCCAGTTGCGATTTCACTATCACACATGTGCCATTCACACGCGCAACAATAGACAATATTAATAATCTAAAATCAAGAAATATGAGGTTTGTGAGTTTTAAACCCACAATCTCCTCTCTACGGTGCCACTTATTAGCTAGGGGATCGATAGACTAAGTCAATTTGACTTAGTTGTGCTAACAAACCGATTTAAATAAAGGGTGGTGCTACCAGCACACCAACAATTGATGATTATACCCCAATAAAGTTTTTTTGTTTTTGGTGAGATGATTATACCCAATAATGAATCCTATGAATTTACATTCTAAAATGGACAATAATATCTCCCAACATCTAGAACCAAAATCTTTGGCAAACACAACTTGATTGCGGATGGAAAGAGCCGTTGTGGGACCAATTTAACACTCCATAGTCCCTCCTCATTTTTATCAGCAGAAAATACCGGATTTTCAGCAAAGACTTTCAAACTATTATTTCATATGGCTGCCGGTGGAGAAGCTTGGGTGACCACAATTGATAGCCGCTCGCTGCACTTAAAACAGTGGTATACAAGAGCATCTTCCTTTTCCTCTCTAGTATGCATGGACCCTTCCAGATTTAGGATTAAATGTTTGGGCCAAAACGGTTTGACGTTATTGATTGCAACATGCAAAGAAGTTTAATTCCACTAGTAACATTGAAGAAGTGTGAATTTTATTGCATTGCATGCATAAGACCTACAGTCATGAAGTTTTTAAGCAGTGATTGGTTGTGATCCCCCCCACCACCCACAAAGCCACTCATGATCAGCGTCCGGAGTAGTTGTTTGAGGCCTTTGCTTCTCCTTGGATTCTTGTTGACACTTTTATGGATTTCCTTTTCTTCTATTTGTTGCTTATACAACATAAAATTGACATGCACACTACAAATAGATGTTCTAGTGCTTTATCCTTTAGAAAGGTATAGGTAGTGAATACAACAATGCTACATTCATTTATGCCCTTATTCATAGTTATAGGATAGATAACATAAGACACCCTTATTAACTGCCTAAAAATTGAGATATCCACCTAGTCCTCAAATCTTATTTGTTAGGGGTTGCCAAACCACATCTCATTTGTTAAATTTTAGATTGTATTTTCTAGGAAATCTTAGTTTAGTCCTTTTAATTCTTTATTTTTATTTTGATTGATGCAGTGGAGCTAATTATATAATTTTGTGTTGGAGGATATTTTTGTCTTTTTTTTATACACCCCACTTGCATATGTTTGAAAATTTTCACTATCTGTAGAACCCCGGATCTCATTTTCATAGTCGGTGAATAGTTCTGTGAATAGTGTCTGTGAATAGTATTTTAAAGGCCTAAGTGCCTTAAATGTGATTTGGCGTGGTTAAATGATATGAGAGAGTTCTATATTTGGTGTGTGTGTTATGTGTGTGCTAAAAGTCAGGGAAAAAGAGTAAAATCACTATAAGGGTGAAGGAATAAGAGTGGAAACACCCTAAGTGGAAAAAAATGGAAAAAACAGGGGAAATGGGCAAAATACACAGAGGCCGGTCGACCGCCTGTATGAAAAAGGCCCAAAAACAGGGCCACAATAGGATTTTTGGGAAGGCCAGTTGATTGCCCCTCATAGACAGTCGACCGACTGTTCCAAAAAGGGAATTTTAGGGGGTTTACACATGACCAGTCGACCGCCCCTTCTAGTCGGTCAATCAACCAACTGCGGATTTTTCAGGAAAATTGCTTTGCCGACCTACTATTACTTTATGAGATATTTTGGGGGCATTTTGGGTGTTTAACCAAACCCCAAAGGGGCTATATAAACCTCATTTCGTGGGGTGTGAGCTTCACACATGCTCTTAGCATAATTTTGAGAGAAAAGGAAGAAAGAAAGAGAGAGAGAAAGAAGAGGATTTTTGCAAAGTTGATATTGGGTTGGTGTTTTTGATCAAGGAGGAGTCCTTCTTGCTGCTCCGGTATTTTCTAAAGCGCTCGATCGTAGGGAAACGATCCTTGGAAGATAGATACACTCTACTATGTGTTATGTTATAATTTCCATTGAAAACCCATGATGAACCATATGCTTTGAAATGAGAGAAAAGTAGGAAATCCTACTAGCTTTCCTTGTATTGATGTCATGCTTAAAACAAATGATAAAAGTGATGTTTTTGAAAAAACCATGTGTATTAGACTATGTGTGTGCCATGTGATAGGTTTCAATGAAATGGAATAACATGAGCTATGTGTTATGTGTTTACCATGTTCACTCAAAATCTTATATGTGCAAGTGTATTGCATGATCAGATTTCTCATGTGTATGTGTATCAAAAAAGAGTAAAATTAAATGATGTTAAACAAGATAAGTGTATTGGGAGTATGCAAATGGACTTCTACCAACCTAGGTAGAGCATTGGGCATATGATCTTCAATGAAGTTATGTACATGGGAAGAATGCAAATGGACTTCTACCCACTCTAGGTAGAGCATTTGGCATTTGTTCTGGGTAAACTATGTGCAAAGATATCCACGGGGAGGTGGATGTAGCTACGAATGGATTTCTACCACTCTAGGTAGAGCATTAGGCATGCTCCATGTGTATGTGAATGCTAATGGATTTCTACAACTCTAGGTAGAGCATTAGTCAAGTCATGTGTACTCTCCCATAAAAGTCATGTGTAAAGCAAGTGAATGTTCCATGTGTAAAGTAAAAGAGATAAAAGAAAAGAAGAATATGATTTTGAAAGATAAGTGTATGTTCTACAGTATCGCACATGTGTATTTGCAAAGAGGTTTCCTTATGTGTTTCAGTGCATGTGTATTCTATGAACTGACTATGTGAAGGATGTGAAATTATGACATATCCCTCATTGGGCTTATTCAGAACATTATGCGTATGCAATGCTTATGCTTGTGGTCCACATGTGTGATTTGTGAGAATCTTATCTTAACATACACGTGCACTTGTGCATAAGTGTCATAATTAAGATTCGAGTCGGTCAAACACTTAGATTCCAGTCTCCCACCATGAAAACTCCACTATACTGTCACATACCAAATAGTTAGAGAATTCTCGGTTTGAAAGATTTTCCTCTAAGTAATGGCTTACCCGAATATCAATTACCATGCAAAATAATTAAGCATAACTTAACAAACATTCACATATAAATACCTTTTCATGATTCTTAGCATAATTCATAATTAATTTCCAACCATTCCATAGAGTCCTATTTATACTTATCAACTCAGGCATTTCCACAAACACCTTAGGTACATCCTTTATGAAGACATTGCCCTTTCTCATTTCCTACATTTCACCATTCCATAATCTATCCATACAACCCAACATAATCCACATCCATACAATCATCCCATCCTCTATAGTAATTCCCATCCTTCATATATTTCATCCATAATAGTTCATGGAATACCAATCCATATTCACAAATCCATTTCCATACAAATAAACCATAATCCATATTCCATATTCTACAATCTCACCATAATCCATCCATACATTCCATCCACATTATTAAACTATATTTCCATCCATAATAGCTTACTTCATATAAAATTGGGAAAAAAATACATCTAATCTCTATTTCTATCATATTAACATTCACAAAACATTATAATAGAGTTGATTTGGATAGTATATCGACCTTAGAGATCCTTCCCTTGGATCTAAATCGTTAGATGAAGCTCCTTCAAGCTTTGGGGTTGATTTCCAAGATAATCTTCTTCTCCCTTGAGCAAATCTCTTCTTCTCCAAGCCAAAACTCTTGAAAACCCTAGGTTTTCTCTCCCTTTTGCCAAATTAGGTTAGAAAATAGTTTAGAACCCTAAACCCTTGAAATAGGACCTCTATTTATAGCCCAAGGGTTAAAACCCCTGATTTCTGGAACCCTTTTTAAAAATCTGATTCGCGAGTGACGATCGATCGTCATATTGGGTGATCGATCGTCGCTCACCTGGTGATCGATCGTCAAAGAAACAGAAGCTTACCCATCTTTTCTGGTCCAGGACGATCGATCGTCGCACAAAATAGTAGCTTACTAAGGTTTCAGGTTCTGGGCGATCGATCCTCGGTCTCTACGATCGATCGTCAACTCTGATTTTTCCACCATTTTAACACTTAACCAATTAGACCACACTATGCCATTTAGATAAATAAATGAGCATTGAGACATATCAAAAGACTACTATACACATACTACTTGCATTAAAAGCATGAAAAAGATTCGGGTCTCTACATGAATAGTGCCGTTGGGGGATCATTAAATGTTAAACTAGCTGCTTAAAAACTAGTCGTTGGAGTTGAGTCCCGCAAGCAGTCATCCATGAGAGCACCAAAGCACTGCTCAGTCGTCGATGAGTCAAGCAGCAAATTCAATCCAGTAGCTACTGCTAATCTACACGTCAACGAGTGCTGAGAACCCAGTCTCACTCGTCGACGAGTCCTCTATAATTTTACAGATTTCTTATCTTTAAAAGCCCATAATGATGGGAATGATTTCCTAGGTCTTTTGGCTTCCCTTTAACATGATTTTGATCATCTCTTAAGATATCCTAGGGCCATAGAATTATATGCAATTAAGTCTAAGGTTCCTAAGGTCAATCTAGGCTTTGAGCATTTCAACTTTCTATACTTTTTTAGGACTTTTACAAAGATCCTAGACTCTTTCAAATAAATAAAAATGACATTAAACCTTCTTGAAAGATAGTCTTTAACTTGATCTTGGATCTTCCAACTTGAGTATGTCTTCATGATCTTCCAAGAGTTGTTCAATTGATTTTCAATTTTCTTCAAGTAGGACTTTGTCTTCTTGTTGATTTGATCTTATGACTTGAATTCAACTTTGAGTATGGAGGCTTTTTCTTGATAGTTCATATTGGACATGGAGTCATTTCCATACTTTATGCTTTGAATGATGGGCTAATGTTTCTTATAATCTGAATTTTACATAAACTTCATAGAAACATTAGTACCAAAATAATCGTTCCATTATTGTGTTATCATCAAAATTATTAGGGGTACACAGGGTTGTAACCTTTAGGCTAACAATCTCCTCATTTTTTATGATGACATAATAATACAATGAAATGGGAATAAGCCCCCCCTCAATATATATTTTCAATAAAAAATTTGAGGTTGGCTCCCCCTAAACATGTGCATTCATATATATTTTGTTATTTTTCAATTCATATGCATATATTAGATCATTGACAATCATTCAAAGGTGCATAAATATTAAAAGATAAGAATTATATTTCAAACATCCAACATCCAATAAGAATACCAAAACAAATCAGTCTCATTCATTTTCAAAAGAAAGTATTAACAGTTACAAGTATATCAAAGTCAAGAATGTCAAATACAAAAAGTATGCCAAATCAATAAAAACTCACATTCATTCATTCACACAAAAGTCAAAAAAAATTCACAGTTCCGTTCACATTCTTCTCCCCCTTGGCATCATAAAAAAAAAAACCAAAAACAACTAAAAAAATCTTCATTTTTCTTCTTCCCTCTTCCTCTTCTTGTATACTTTAGACATAGGCATCTTCTTCTTTCCCTTGGGGTCGTTGGAAGTGCTATCACTAGAGATGAGGTCTCACAGGTACCTTTACATCCAAGAGTACTGGAATATGCGATAGGCGAGTCCTGATAGCCATCAACTCAATGGCTACCTGAGTCACTCGAGTAGCTGACTCATGAATGATAAGAGCCTGAGATTTGAGCTGCTGCCCAACTGAGTCTGATTTCCCTTCGAGAATAGACAATGCTTTACCTAAAGTGATAAACTCCTCAGAGGTATCCTATGCCTTTTTTCTGCATAAGCTCTGAGGTAGCATCCACTCTGTTCTTCAATATGTCCATGTCTGCACTCACATTCCCCACACTAGTGTCCAAAGCCTCAATACTTTGTCTAGAATCTGTATGGAGACTGGCTACACTACTCTCAAGAGAATTCATCCTCTCTCTAGTCTCTGTCTAAAAACCCATCAAACTCTCCTTGGTGTCAATCCGAAATCTCATCATGCTCTCCCTGATCTCAGTTCGAAAGCTCTCCATGCTAGTCCCAAGAGATGTAATCTGGCCCATCAGTAGGCTCATTTGATCATCTGACATAGCAGGTCTCCTCGGGGACTCAGGGTACATGGAAGTTCTAGCACCCTCAAAAAGAGGTGAATCCTCTCTCTGATAAGATGATTCAGGGAAATCTGGCTCTGCTATTGTTGGAGTCTCTGTCTAAATCTCTGCTGTTGCTGCTGAAGATGATGGGATCTCAAAAGGTCCTGGAGCGTAGCTGAGGTAGATGGTCCAGGTGCAGAAGGAGTAAGAATGATAGGAGTTGAGTCTGAAACTGGAGCTGGAATAGAAGTAGGAGCTGAAGTAACTGGAACAGGAATGCCTAGATCAGTAGACTTGGATACCCATACATTTTGGTCTTCAACCCATACATAGCTCATCCTCAAGATGGTAGTCCTGGAGTAAATGTCAGAGTCTAAGACATTCACTCCATCAGAATAAGATAATATAGGAGCTTTGAAGTATTTGAATATTCGGGTAAGGGTTTGGCCAAAAGGTAGGCAACCTGAGTTCCTTTTAGAAGCATCCAACATTATATGAACAAGAATGAAGGTTAGATCAATGTGCTTAGTGGTGAGGATGCACCACATCAAGAATACATCAAAGAAAGTCACAAATTCTCTACTCCCTGCTCTAGGAATGAAGTTATAAGTGATTATGTGATGAATCAACCTAGCTTCTAGAGTGAAGTCCTTGATTTTGGGTTGAAAGGATTTATAGATGTTCTTGTTTGTGCATATGACTTTCAACGCATTAATTTCATTGAAACCTGGGTGGACAACCCACTAATTTGTGGTGTAATTTCCGAATTCACCTCTGGGAAGACGAAGTATGTATTGAAGGTCCTATCTACTAAAGGATATGTCCTTGCCATGGACAAAAGAGGTGACTGTGGTGGTTGCTTGATCATATTTGAAATGGGTATAGAATTGACGAATGAGGTTGGGAAACATAGACTCTTTGGATTTTAAAAAAGAGGTCCATTTCAAAGACTGGAAAGATTAGCAATGAGACCTAAGCCATTATCTTTGAACACGTAAAATTTACGACCTTACCATACACTGGAACACGCTTGCAGAAGTTCTCTTTGTATCTTTCTTCAGCCTTCTTGGATTTGAAAATGAAAGAGCATGAATTTTCAGAGGTTGCAACTTCCTTCCCTTTGGCATTTTTGGCTTTCTTCTTCACTGGTGCCTTGGTAGGGGTCTTCGTTCGTGGAGGCATCTTGATCACAGAGGAATTGGGGCAAAGAGGATTTTGATGAGGTTTAAGATAGATTGGAATGGGATTAGATATGATTTGGAGGTAGGAATAGGGTTTGGAGGGAAGAGGGAAGTCGGATTCGAAAGAGAGTGAACAAAGAAGTGTTTTGAAAATTTCAGATTTTAGGGTTCAAAACAGTACTCGTCGCTAAGTGGCCTTAGCTAGTCACTGGAATTGATAAATTGCATTGAATCGTTGACGGATCTTGAACAACACAAGTCACTCGTCGTCGAGTCCAGCACAAAAACTGACAATTTGATTTTTTAATCTCACTCTGATGTTCTCTTGATTAAATGATTCATTTAGCATCCAAATTGTCATTTTAAGCCTCCAAATCATTATCTTGATTTTTCAAAATGATTCATCATAACAATCAACCATAAAATGTCATCATTTATGTATAATCAAACAAGTTTCATCATTTGAAGGCATTAGGCATATAGTCATTTAAATTCACGTAATCTTGCCATACTTAATTCTCTTCTCAATGTACTAAATCTTTCATATTGTAAAGGTTTTGTAAATATATTAGCAAGTTGGTTATTTTGTATCAACAAATTCCAACACAAAATTCTCATTTTGTACATGATCTCTTATGAAATGATATCTAATTTTAATATGTTTAGGTCTTGAATATTAAATAAGATTTTTAGTCATGCAAATGTCATTACTATTATCACATTTAATTAGAATTTTATCATAGAGCAATTTGAAATCTTCTAATTGTTGTTTCATGTATAGAGTTTGAACACAACAACTCACAGCTGCTACATATTCAGCTTTAGCTGTAAATAGAGCTATGGAGTTTGTTTCTTGCTAAACTATAAAACTAGGGAGTGTCCTAAGAAGTAACAAGTCTACTAATGCTTTTTTGATCAACTTTGCATCCGGCAAAGTCAGCATCAAAATTACTAATAAGTTTAAGTGAAGTGTTCTTAGGATACAAGATTCCTATATCAATTGTGCCTAACAAGTATCTAAAAATTCTTTTAACTGCAGTCATATGTGATTATTTAGGATGAGATTAAAATCTAGCACATATGCATACATTAAACATGATATATGGCCTACTAGCAATTAAATACAATAGACTACATATCATACTTCTATATTTCTTTTCATCAACATTTTTGTCATCTTTATCTTTGTCAAGCTTTGTTGAGGGACTCATTGGAGTGTCAATCTCTTTAGTATTCTTCATCTCAAACTTCTTGAGAAGCTCTCTTGTATACTTGGCTTGATTGATGAAGGTTCCTTCCTTGGTTTGCCTGATTTGAAGTCTGCGGAAGAAGTTCAATTCTCTCATCATGCTCATCTCGAACTCATCTTGCATAATCTCAGAAAATTTTTGACACCAAGATTCCTTAGTAGACCCAAAAATAATATCAACATATATTTGAACAATAAGCATGTCATCATTTTTGGTCTTTACAAATAGAGTTGTATCAATCTTTCCTCTAATTAATTCATTTTCAAGAAAGAATCCACTAAGTCTATCATACCAAGTTTTAGGAGCTTGTTTCAAACCATACAAAGTTTTAGTCAATTTAAACACATGATTTGGATTTTTATAATTTTCAAAGCATGGAGGCTGTTCAACATACACTTTCTCTAAAATATATCCATTAAGAAATACACTTTTAACATCCATTTGATATAATTTAAAGTTCTTATGACTAGTAAAAACAAGCAACATTCTTATAGCTTCTAGTCTAGCAACTGGGGCAAAAGTTTCTTCATAATCAATTCATTTTTCTTGGTTGCAATATTGAGTTACCAATCTTGCTTTATTTTTAATTATATTTTTATTTTTATATTTCTTGTTTCTAAATACTCATGTAGTGCCAATATTTGATTTTTCTTTTGGTTTAGGCACTAAATCCCATATTTGATTTATTTCAAATTGATTAAGTTCTTCTTGCATTGCAATTGCCCATGATTCATTTTTAATAGCTTCATTGACATTTTTAGGTTCAATTTGAGATAGAAGAGCAAGGTATTACAAATATTTTTTATTGTTCTAATACCTAGTTCCATATCACCAAGTATGAGTTCTTTAGGGTGATCTTTTACAATTTTCCAAGCCTTAGGAAGTTTGTATTCATTTTCATCTTCATTTTTTTCCTCATTTTCAACTTCTAAGGGTTTATCATCATTTTTATCTTGTTCTTCATTTTCTTCCTTACTTATTTCCAAGTTTGAGATATCTTTAGATATTTTATCTACTTTATCATATATCTCATCTTGATCATTTTTAGTTTTTTCAAAAGTATTTGATTCATCAAATACTACATGGATGAATTCTTCAACAACTAGTATTTTCTTGTTAAACACTCTATATACTTTACTATTTGTTGAATATCCTAAAAAGATTCCTTAATTGAATTTAGGGTCAAATTTCTTTAAATAATGTTTGTCATTAAGTATGAAGCATTTACATCCAAACACTTTAAAATACCCTATATTAGGTGATCTACATTTTCAAAGCTCATAGGGTGTTTTATCAAGTTTATTTCTTATGACAACCCTATTTATTACATAACAAAAAATGTTTATAGCTTCAGCTCAAAAGTAGTTAAGTAGTTTATGTTCATTTAGTATTGTTCTACCAATTTCATATAATAATCTATTTTTACGTTCAACTACTCCATTTTGTTGAGGTGTTCTAGGTGCAGAGAAGTTATAATAAAATCCATTTTCTTCACAAAAAGATTCAAGTTCTTGATTTTTAAATTCTCTTCTTCTATCACTTCTTATGTTGTTAATGGAATATCATTTTTCATTTTGTACTATTTTACAAAATTTAGCAAATAAAATATGTGCTTCACTTTTATGTGATAGAAATAACACCCAAGTGTATCTAAAATAGTCATCAACAATAACAAAAACATATTTCTTATCACCTAAGCTACCAACATCATTAGGTCCAAACAAATCCATATGAAGAAGTTCAAGAGATTGAAATTTCTTTCTTCTTTTAAAAAGATATCTTAATTTGTTTTCCTAGTTGGCATGCATCACACACTTTATCTTTTGAGAACTTAGTTTTAGGTAATCCTTTTACAAGCTTATTTTTTGACAATTTTGAAAGAAAATTCATACTAACATGACCTAGTCTTTTATACCATAGCCAACTAACTTCCTTCATAACCGAGAAACAAATCATATTTTGAGAAGGTAAATCATCAAATTCATTTGGGTTCATATTCTCATTTCTATATGATATGAATAAAGTATTAACATTGTCTTTATATTTAATCATGCATAAATTTGATTTAAATGATACATTTAGGCCTTTATCACATAATTGGCTAATGTTAATGAGATTATGTTTTAAACCATCTACTAATAAAATATTTTTAATAAAAGTAGAGTTGTTCTTACCAACATTACCTATTCCGATGATCTTCACCTTTACGTTGTTCCCGAAGGTAACATGCCCTTCATATTTAAGAATGATTGAGATAAAGAGCTTCTTGTTCCCAGTCATGTGCCTCGAACAACCATTATCCAAGAACCATGTTGACTTGAAGGAGCTTTACTTGAGGCATGCCTACAAGACAACTTCATGTAACTCCCTTCAGTATCCAAACCATTTTGGGTCCTACACAGTTAGTTTTGGGAGGGGATGTTCCCTTTGGAAGCCAAACCTTCCAAACTACCTTCTTCCCATAATATGTATAAAACGCACTAGAATGAGTATTTAATGGACTAGATGGTTTGGTATAGAAGTTTTCATAAATCTTTTATTTAGCAAAAAGGTTATAACCAAGTCTGGTTTTACCAAAGACCTATCTTTGTTGGCCTATTAATCTTTCTATGTTCTTTTGGCCATTTGTGAATGTGAGAATGATGCTAGTCAAATATTTGACTTTAGCTTTAAGTTCATCACATTCACTAGATGAGTCTTGAGGTAATGATTGAATTTCTTTTTCTTTTATTTTCAAAAGATCATTTTCTTTTTGTAAATCATTTTTTTTTCTTTTTGCAAAATTTCATTTCGATTCAAAAGAGATGAATTTTCCTTTTTAAGACTTTTGTTTGTAGATGCAAGTTTTCTAAATTCAACATACAATTCATCAAATGCTTCCCTAATTTCTTCATAAGAAAGAGATTCATTAGGGAAAGAATTTACCTCATCATCTTCATGAGCCATAAGGCACAAGTTGGCGATTTCTTCATCACTTGAGCCTTCCGAGCCACTTTCCTCGGAATCATCCCATGTTGCCTTCATAGCTCTCTTCTTGAACTGATTGCTCTTCTTAAGTTGGAGACATTCCGTCTTGATATGTCCCATTTTCTTATATTCAAAGCAAATGATAGGATCCTTCTTGCTTGATTCACCCTTTGAGATTTCCTTAGTGAATTCCTTCTTGTAGGGTCTCTTTTTAAATTTCTTCTTGTGTTTGAGAAACTTCTTGAATTTTCTTGCCATGAGGGCTATGTCTTCATCTCTTTCACTTTCTTCCTCATCACTCTCATCCACTTGAAAGTATTTTAAAGCTAGACCCTTCTTGACTTTTGGATCATCATCTTGTTGGTCCTTCATTATGACCTCATGGTTCATGAGAGATCCAAGGAGCTTGTCCATTGCCAATTTGATGAGGTCCTTGGCTTCATGAATAGCCATCACCTTGGGAGCCCAATGCTTTGGTAGTGAGTGAAGCACCTTCCTCACATTTTCTGCATTTGAATAACCTTTCCAAGACACTTTAGAGCATTTAAAATATTTATAAATCTTGTAAACATTTCACTAATAGATTCATCTTTTTCCATTTTAAGAAGTTCATATTTATGAACTAACATACTTATTTTCTCCTCCTTCACTTGGTTTGTACCCTCGTAGGTAATTTGGAGTTTATTCCAAATTTTCTTAGCCGAGTCACATCCCAAGACACGGTTAAACTCTTGAGGGCTTAGACCACAATATAAGTTGCTAATTACTTTAGCATTGATTTGAATGAGTTTAACATCAACCTCATTCCATTCTTCCTCAGTTTTGGGTAATTGTACCCCTTCATGAGTTTTCATAGGAAGATGGGGGCCATTGACTATTACTCTCCAACATTCATAGTCAAGAGGTTGGATGTAGTACATTATTCGGGTTTTCTAATAGTTATAATTCTCTCCATTGAACAATAGACGCCTAGTGGTCGATTGGCCCTCTCCTAAGCTAGTTGCAAAAATGTTTGTCATATTAAATTTTTACTCTAAGGTTGTTAAACCAAATATATAAAGTTCAAGCGCTGATACCAATTGTTGCCAAGTATTGGACCCTAGAGGGGGGTGAATAGGGTCTTGGAAAATTTAAAATTCTTCCGAGACTCGTTTTACGGAGTTTCAAATTAAACTAATTAAAAGGGATAGAAACTAGCAATTCTAAATTAAAGTAATGATAAAGAAAAGATAAGAGATAGAGAGAGCAAACATCAAAGAATTGTTAACGAGGTTCGGCACTCCCACCTACGTCCCCGCCTCAAGCTCTCCAGCTCAAAGGATTCTACCACCAACCACTATCGCACGAACTTCTTCATGGGTGAAGACCAAACTTTTACAATCTCCTTTGTAGTTTGAGATTAATACCTTCAATGCAAGAGAGCAACCTCTCTTGACTTTACAAAGTTTCCGACTTCATGGATAAGAATGCTCGATTCTTGATTTTCTTCAATACATTTGAAATGATTGCTTTCAATCCAAAAAATGCTCCTAACTGAGTTGAATAATATTGAATTGAAGCACTTCTAAAAATCTCTCAAGAGTAGGAGTTGAGTAGCTTGTATACAGAGATTAGGTATTTCTAGGTTTTCAATTAATGAACTTAATGAGAATTGAATAGGAGTTAATGCTTTGATCAATGGTAGTTCGATAGTTGTTTGATGTTCATAAATGAACTCAATTTATAGGTCTTGGATGAATAGTACTGCTGGGGATCATTAAATGCCAAACTAGCAGTTTAAAAACTAGTTGTTGGAGTTGGTTCCCTCAAGTAGTCGTCGACGAGTGCACCAGAGCACTACTCAGTCGTCGACGAGTCAGGAAGCAAATTCAATTCAGTAGCTACTGCTACTCCACATGTTGATGAGTGCTGAGAACCCAGTCTCACTCATCTACGAGTCCTCTGTAATTTTACAGATTTCTCATCTGTAAAAGACCATAATGATGGGAATGATTTTCTAGGTCTTTTGGCTTCCCTTTAATATGAT
Organism: Tetracentron sinense; assembly: GCA_015143295.1. Lineage (NCBI taxonomy): Eukaryota > Viridiplantae > Streptophyta > Magnoliopsida > Trochodendrales > Trochodendraceae > Tetracentron > Tetracentron sinense. The sequence continues at coordinate 20,521,618 of CM026574.1, forward strand.
TTTGATCATCTCTTAAGATATCCTAGGGCCTTAGAATGATATGCAATTAAGTCTAAGGTTCTTAAGGTCAATCTAGGCTTTGAGCATTTCAACTTTCCTTACTTTTTGAGGACTTTTTACAAAGATCCTAGACTCTTTCAAATACATAAAAATGACTTTAAACCTTCTTGAAAGACAGTCTTCAACTTGATCTTGGATCTTCCAACTTGAGTATGTCTTCATGATCTTCCAAGAGTTCTTCAATTGATTTTCAATTTTCTTCAAGTGGGACTTTGTCTTCTTGTTGATTTGATCTTATGACTTGAATTCAACTTTGAGTATGGAGGCTTTTTCTTGATGGTTCATCTTGGACATGGAGTCCTTTCCATACTTCATGCTTTGAATGATGGGCTAATGCTTCTTATAATCTGAATTTTAATAAACTTCATAGAAAAATTAGTACCAAAATAATCATTCCGTTATTGTGTTATCATCAAAATTATTAGGGGTTATTAGGGGTACACAAGGTTGTAACTTTTAGGCTAACAACCATCATCTGCCTCAGCAGTACCCTCCGAACTCGATGAGATTTCTTGCAGAGATCTAGGATTAGAATTAGGTATGAGAAAAGGATAAGGTTGATGGTTGGAGCTAGAATTAGGGTTCGGGTTTAAAAAGTAGAGTTGTTCATCTAAAGGTTCGAGCTTGGGCTCAATTTTGGGAGAAATGATTGAATCAGGGAGGAGATTGAGGTCTATAAATGGGATTAAAGAACCCATTTTGAGGAGAAAAAATCAAGAAAGATAGAATTTTTATGAAAGAGAGTGTTAGGGTTTGCCATAGAGCGGTGAACTCATTGGTGATGGATCATATGACACAAGCGAAGATGAAATTGTGGCAATTGCTCTAATCTTATCAGGCATAGCAGCTCTATTCCTAAAATTTTCTCCCACCGAATAGTTGACAACGGAATGACTTCTTATTCTCAAACGAATTCGGATGTTATCCAAATTTGAAATTTTAATCAAATTCGAATTCGAATGTCTTATGTTAGTATCCGAACGGGCATCAGAGCGAATTTGGATAGTTCAAAATATTAAATGGATCGGATACGGATACAGTAGTATCCGCTCCATTTACAGCCCTAATTGCCATTCAGAGTACTATAGAAGAGGGTAAGACTCCCATTTTCCCTCATTTATCTTCTTTCACAACTCTGGTCCATATCCAGGGTTTGGTTGCAAGCTGTGTAAGTAGTGAGGGCCTCCCCTTTGCCATCTCCCATAGGTAAGGGGGACCCCATGAAAAATGGGTGTCACCTCACATACTGGGCACATCTCACATGTCCCTTTAAACCCCCCAAGCCTTCCTGGATACCTCAAGCTCATGAGGGGATCCCAGGAAGTGCTGTGCTCCATGACCACATGGGGAAGAACAGGTTTCTGGGAAAAATCCAGAATTGCGGTACTATCACTACCACCATTCTGGACCATCACCATTGTAGTGAATCACACCCCCTTTTTGTATGTCCCTAGTCCATTCTAGGGCTTGATCTTGCACCTTTGGCCTTCTTGTATCAATCCTGAACTTCCCCAAGCCTCCAGGCTCCTTGCCTTCGGCTATTTTTCCAAAAACTCCGAGATACCCCCAGAATGTTGGTACTAAGTTTACCGATATTCAGGAGGTTTTATTTTAATCAACAATAAACTCCTGTCACCTAGGGTCTACGTAAGACCTCTGATTTTCCCTAAGGGTTTAGTGACCCTCTGGGATCATCACATTCATCCTCCATGGCTGCGAAGCCACTGTTCTGCAAAACACTGGAAATGACATAAATCACATTATCTCCATTTTCAATCTGTAAAGACTTGGAATTGGTTGTACTATGATTACCGCCAATTCCAGGTTCTATGGAACAGAGGCCTTGCAATGGACCCATACCTTGTAGGAGGCCAGTCTAGGCCTTGTAGACTGGTCTGGGCCCCCTTCTAGACCTTGACCTGACCTTAATTGGGGTTAAACTTAACCCCAGTTAATTTATCTTAACCCTAATTAATCAATCCACCTTGGAAAAATCCCAAAAATATAAAAAACACAAAATTCAGACTTAGCAATCCCTGGGCTCATTCCTAACCATGGTTAACAAAACTAACCACAGTTAACCCTCAACCCTAGCCATTCTGGTGCAACCAAGCCACTCTGGTGCAACCCTTGGCCACCTCGGCCAATCAACCCTAGCCCCCGGGCTAACCCTAAACCACTCTAGTGCACACACACACACCCCTTAACCTCAGTATGGGTTAAAGTACCACCCGAATTACCCTCAGTCTGATCCCGCCCCAGAGGGTATGTAGGCAACCTAACCCGGGTTCGACCCTAGTCTAGGATTTTCATTTCTTGGGTTAGCATTAACATAAACACTTAATCATTTTGTTAATTTTGATCTATTTGGCTTATTACCTTGGGAGTACGTAACTGTCCAATTGAACCACTTACCTAGACTCTATCTAATTTGGGTTCTATTTCCCCCAAATAAATAGGTGGTGACTCTTAGTCAACCTCCAAGACCCTAAAAGGTAATTTTAGCATCGTTCCTCTGCAAGGCCCGGCCCGGAAGGAAAGGCGGTAAAATCCTATGCTCAGATCAGTCATAAAGCCAACACAATGGCTCACTAGTTGGCGCAAATAGTCCTCAATGGAAGTTGTCAAAGACATAGTTCCCTTACTGCTTTGTATTCCCAGTCGGGCCAATGTCAAAGCATTAGGTAGGCTTCTGTACTACAAAATTCTTAGATTAATAAAATACCTCTTTACCCAAAAAGAAAATGTATAAGAGACACTTTTTTCTTAAAAAGGGTAATATAGAACTTAGTTTTGAGGAGAAGGTTATAAAGGCTTTCCTCGTTTTCTAGTCAAAATAAAATCAGGGGGACTTAATGTTTAGAAACCAACCAAGAGAATATATGAGCTAGAAAATAAAAGAACTCCCCCTTTAACTATAGCTGAAAAGTATCACCAATGAAAAAAGTTTTAAGGAGAAGGCAAAAAAGTAAAGGTTAGAAAATAAAGAAAAAAAAATTAGAAAGACAATTCCCTCTTACTATAGCCAAAAGTATCTCAATGTAAATAAACTTTTTGGACTTTGGATTTGATAAAAAGCCTAGAACTCTCCCTAGTCAAAGACTCAAACTAAAATGAAGAGAAATTAAAGTTAAAAGAAAAACCACCCAAGAAAAAGTGTAGGCTAGAAAATAAAGAAAAGAAAAAGTCTGGAAAGATTTTTTTTCCTCTAGCTCTAGATATATCAATGTAAATGAACTATTTGGACTTTGAGTTTAAGAAAAAGCTAGAAAAGCTCTCCCCTCTCTCTAGTAAAAGTTAAATGAAGAGAAATTAAAGTTAGAAGATGAACTAACTAAGAGAAGTATAGGCTAGGAAGTAAAGAGAAAAAAGTCCAGAGAGACTTTTCCCTCTTCCTATAGCCAAGAGTATCCCAATGTAAATAAACTTTTTAGACTTTGAGTTTGAGAAAAAACCTTAACAAATCTCTCCTCTCCCCCTAGTCACAATGAAGACCTTTTGAGACTTTTAGTTTGAGAAAATCACTAGAAAGGCTCTCATCTCTCGTAGTCAAAGTAAGGTAAAATAAAATTAAAATGGGAAGGAAAATCAATTAGGGAAAAATATAGAAAAGATAATAAAGCATACAAAATCTAGAAATACTTTCTCCTCTTATTATAGCAGGAAATATTAATTCCAATGTAAATGAACCTTTTTGGCTTTCAGTGTGAAAAAAAAAAAGCCTAAAAAATTCTCCTCTCCCTTAGTCAAAAATAAAAAGGAATAAATATCACGATTAAAAAGATAAACTAAACAAGAGGATATGTGAGATAAAAAAAATTATAGGAGAAAGGCCTAGAAAGACTTTTTCCTTTAGTATGGGCAAAAGTCTCCCAATGGAAAGGAGATAAGCTTATGCAAAAACAAAGATATATCTTTTTCTTTACAAGTTAAAGAAAACCAAAATTTTGAAGATAATGAGTTTTAAAAAAAAAAAATCTTAAGGTTTATTCCTCCCCTCAATTCATAAGGAGCCCTCAAAGTTGGCAAACACTCTCTAAGAGGGACCAAACTACCTCAATAGCTAGTTGGTTTGCTATCCTAAACTAAGGCTCATACAAAAAGGGAAAAGAAAAATAGAGAATGAGATAAGATAATATAAGTTATTTGAAGTAAATTAATGACAAAGTTTAATCTCCAACTCACCTTATGTAGCTTAAAGTAGATTTCTTAGACTTCTTCCTTCAAAGCTCTTCAAGATGCAATAGGAACAAGCTAAGAATTCCTAAAGTCCAAAGGTTTATCTTCCTAAAAATTAGAAGTTTTCAAGTAAGAATCTTCATGGTGTCTTTAAAGAGCCAAATGAGAATATTTATAGGATAATGAGGTAGAACATGGGTGCTTTGATCATTTCAAAATAATTAAGGGCATTTTGACCATTTTAATAGAATTAATTTAATTTTATGCATGAGTTAAATGGTCGGAAACGACGACTAGCCACCCCACCAATTTAACAACAGGGTACCTATTATATCCAATTTGGACTTCAAAAGTATCATAGTGTCTTTAAAGAGCCAAATGAGAATATTGATAGGATAACGAGGTAGAACATGGGTGCTTTGATCATTTCAAAATAATTAAGGGCATTTTGACCATTTTAATAGAATTAATTTAATTTTATGCATGAGTTAAATGGTCGGAAACGACGACTAGCCACCCCACCAATTTAACAACAGGGTACCTATTATATCCAATTTGGACTTCAAAAGTATTGTTGATGTTCAAAGCAGCAACAAGATTAACCACTTTCAAACATGTCCAACCACCTAGCAGCTGACTATCCTTTTAATGTATGTACTACTATCACAGGTCAAATCAACGACTGGGTTGACTTCACTTCCACCAATTGAAGGGTAGTTTTCCTTTCAAGTTTTTGGCACGAAAAATAGTCTTATAGTTGTTTGGAGCAACAATGGATCAATTTAGGGCTTAAAATTACTGTGTCGTCGATCCTTTCAAACGACGACAACCTCTGGGAAGGCCAAAATGAGGCTGTCGCTCTTTCAAATACCAACACAAGTCCCTTGGTTTCGAAAATTCCCCTCCTTTTTTCACTTCTCCATAGTTTGCCAACGTTATACTAATTTTCTATAAGATTCGTGATTTTTGACAAATTATCATGGGTTCAAAGTGTTGAAAAGTGATTTGTGAACGTTCTAAAGTGTCCTATGGTTAAATTCTATTTGAAAGAACTTGAAGAAATTGAAGGATACGCATCAGTTGCAATTCAAAAAGTACCCAAGTGTGCACAAACAGGGTGTTTACACTTATAAACCCTAAAAGTCTATAAACCTAAATATCATCGTTCTCTTCGCCTCTTTGGTTCAGTATAGATGGCACTACAGTGGTAGAAATCTTCGATCATTCATTTGTCCCCAAATCCTAAAAATCCCTGAATCTAAGCATCATCATTTTCAATCGTCACGTCTTCAATTTTTTAAAATTTTTTCTCTTCACTATCTTCATCTTTGAGCACTACTCGTGACAGAGTAATGTAGTGATCATGGTGGGTTACACATACAAAGAATATAGACATGAGCTCCATTTTTTTTGCTATTTATTTATTTTTGCACTCATTAGTTGCAGAGAATGTAAGAAAATATGGATTATTTTAATTTGAGCTTTCTATTCCACCATTAATTAATATTGTGGGGTATACCTAGTACCAATTGTGCACCATTCACCAGGTAGTTCAAATGTTCAATTTTATATTTACCAGCAATCCTTACTTCATATATGTAGGACTCAAGGATTTCTCTTTTCATGTTTTTGAGGTTTGAAAAAGAAAACATGGAGATAAGTTAGTTATCATTTATTCTTATTTGATGCGAAAGCATGTAATTCTCAAAGTTGTTCTATAACAAGGGACACTCATGTTATTGCAATGGAATGAATTTGGATATTATTCGAATTCGAGTATTTAATCAAGTTTGAATTTAATTTCATTCTTTTAGTATTTGGTAGATATTGTAGTGAATTTAGATAATTTGATATTGACTATACGCTTCAAATTCACTATGTTTGCAACTTTATATGATGGGATATGATTTATGCAATACGTATTGAAGTTCAATTTTAAAAATCTAAATAAAAGTAATTTCTATAATATAAAAAAATTGTCAGCAAGTTGAATGAGCTTATTGTCATGTCTCTTCAAAGACATTCGATAAAATTGGAAAGCAAATTGCCAGAGGTATTCCTTGTGGCTTGAGTGTTGGAAAGCAAGGATCTATTCTACAACTTTTTATAGCTGTTAAATCCGTAAAAAATAGGAGACCCGACCATCCAACACTCAAGGTCACAGGGAAGGTCACATACAACTCTCTTTAGTAAAATTGGTATAAGCTTAGCATCATGTATTGCTATTTTACAATTTCAAATCCAAAATGATGCCTCTTTCAAAGCAAAAATCAAATCACAATGACTTGCGAGGAAGAGTTCAATCGCACCCACAGGCCAACACGTGTCCCTTTTAACCCCTATTAATTGTGGTTAAGACTCACCAACCCTTGGAGTTAGTAGGGGACTCCACTTTAGGGATGAAACAAACCATAGTATTGTTAATAGCCCTGTGAATGAAACCTTCCTCAAAGAAGAACTTAATAGCCTTAACAAGATCCTCCTTGATAATCTCCCAACAAGACTGATAGAATAGACCAGATAAACAAATCCGTGCCAGGAGCCCCATTAGACGACATATTAAACACCACCGAATGGATCTCAGTAGCCTTCGGGGTAGCACAAAGAGTATCGTTCTCCTCATGATAAATCAAATTATGAACACAATAAAAAATATTGGGGTCCCTGGATTTAGGTTCCTCAAGTAATAATCTCTTAAAGAACTTCACTGCATCCTATCCCATATCTTCGGTATTCGTTAGACTCTTCCCAATCTCATCAATAATCTCTTTAACTAAGCTCCGCTTGTAATTATGTTTAGTCATCGCATGGAAGAATTTAGTATTTTTGTCTCCTTCCATGAACCAGTGCTCTTTAGATTTTTGCTACCAAAAAATTTCTTTCATAGTCTAGGTATTTTTTCAATTCATCCTTAGTCTCCTTCATCTCCAAATATATATAAATCATCAGACCAATCTCTTTGTAACTGATTATCAAGCTTCTCAACTTTTTTTTTCATGGGTTCTTAGATGAATAAAAATATTATCAAACCCCTGTTTAATCCAGGCAGATAAAGTAGTTTTGAGATATTTTAGCTTAAGGAAAAGAAGAAAAGAGAGGATTACCTGGTCTAGCAATGCTCCACTCCTTTTTGACAATAGAGATCAAATCACTACCAATCACGATTGAATTGCGGGAGAGTTCAATCGCACCCACAAGTCAACATGTGTCCCTGTTCACCCCTATTAAATGTGGTTAAGATTCACTAACCTTTAAGGTTCAATAATCTAACTTTTATTTTTAGAAAAAATATTAAAAATTTTTTTAACTCTAGTTAAGAACTTATAATCATTAAGGTTAATATTTTTTTTCTAAGACCAAGGTTAGATTATTGAACCCTAAGGGTTAGTGAATCTAAACCACATTTAGTAGGGGTGAATACGGACACATGTTGACTTGTGGCTGTGATTGAACTCACTCTCCCCAATTCGATTACAATTGGCATGTGATTCGATCTCCAGTTATAAGGGTTTAAAGGGACACGTGTTGGCCTATGGGTGCGATTGAACTCTCCCCTAATTCAATCTCAATTGGGTTTGATTCAATCTCTTCAACGCATCAAAAATAGGGGTGTATTCGAGCCGAGCTGCCATGTTTGAGCTTTGCTTGAACATGCTCGAGCTTGGCTTGAGCTTGATTCGAGCTCTAATATTTAGGTTTGTGCTTGGCTTGAATAAGTTTGACCGAGCTCGAACTTTATTTAAGCTGAGCTGAGCACGGGTTGGCTCAAGTTTGATTCGCGGAATTATTTTGTTTAATTTTATATAATTTTAATTAAAAATGTTTATTAATAAATTGTAATAGAAAAATTATAGAAAATCAATACATTCATATACAAAACTAAGATTTGGGAGTATTCCTTGATCCCAAAGAGTAGAGAGTTAGATTAAATTTGATGCTTTAACTTCTTAACTTTTTTTTTTTTGTACTAATATAAATAACTAAGATTTGGGAGTATTCCTTGATCCCAAAGAGTAGAGAGTTAGATTAAATTTGATGCTTTAATTTCTAAACTTTTTTTTTTTGTACTAATATAAATAACTATTATTAAATATATATATATTTTGAACCGAGGTGAGTTAAGTTGAGCCGTGGAGCTAACTTAACTTGAGTGCAACCCTAAATGAAAAGGGAAATAGTTAACGTTCCCATGAATCCCATTTGTTAGCATCCAACCATTGATGGATGCCCCCTCTAAAATGCTCATCAATTCAAATAAAAACTCTAATATTCATTAATTATTCTATTGACATGAATCCAACATTTCCTCAAACGGCAAATAAACATATTCAGCAAATAAACATATTTCGAGGTTTTCTTCACGTGAGAAATCGACGGAGAGGAGCAATATTATTGGGTCGAGGGGGACAAGTACGTTATTAATGCTCCTTCCAGCTATGGCGGCATGGCTACCGGTACGGATGTACGACAGCAACCGTCCAACATTGAAAAGAAATTCAAATTAGTTTCTTAAAAAAAACATTTATTTTCTACTCATTCAGGTCCGATCATTTTAGTAAGGAGAATGCTATCTCTCAAGCATACTCGCTACTTTTAAAGGAAATGATAACTGGCATATAGAATGACAGCCAATTGCGATGGATTTAGGGAGAGTTCCCTCGCACCCACAAGTAACCATGTGTCCTTGTTAATCCCTGTCAACTATGGTTAAGATTCACTAATTTTTAGGGTTTAATACTCTAACTTTGGTTTTTAGAAATAATTTTTAACTCTAGTTAAAAATTTGTAACCCTTAGAGTTAATTTTTTAAATATTATTTTCTAAAAACTAAATTAGATTTTTGAATCTTAAGGATTAATGAATCTTAGCCACGATCGACCAAGATTAATAGGGACAAGTGGTAACTTGTGGGTGCAATTGAACTCTCCCCGAATCCAATTACAATCGGCTGTGATTCGATTTTGAACTTGTGATGGGTCGTCTAATACATTTCCTTTGTCTTTCTCCATATAGGGGCGACTATTCGTTGGGCGAGTTAGCCCAGTATTCCACCACTAAGCTATAAAAAATTAATTTTTCCTTTGCATCTCTTCTCTCACTCCCTCCATTATACATTATGAGGAACAATAATCAACTGCAATAATCAACTGCAAGGTGTCCCTTCCAGACAGCGCCTGCAAATAGCCCTCATGGGTCCACAAAAAAAGTTAGGTTCAGCTGATTATGATGCACTATTACCAACAGCCCTAACAGAGTAACAGTGCCGCGGAAAAGCCAATCCCCAGCACTTCCTCTTGTTTTGCAGTTTCCACGTTTCAGTGATCTGGATTCTAGGATTGGTGGGTTTCTCTGGGATTTCTTCACTTTGATCTGAACATAGTGTTTTTTTGGCCGTTTTCTAACTAGGGTTTGGCTTAGATTCTTGGCGTAATTTGTAAAAAAGCTGCTTTTTATACTCTTTGTAAAGATGCATCTTGCTTTCCAGGTGGTTTTGTTTGATTTTCTGGTTTTTTTTTTTCTGTGTAGAAGGGTTTTGGATTGGTCTGCGAAGAATGGCGAGAACGAAAATTCAGATAAAGAAGATAGACAACACGACGGCGAGGCAGGTGACCTTCTCAAAGAGGAGAAGAGGGATTCTTAAGAAGGCTGAGGAGCTCTCCATTCTCTGCGATGCGGAGGTCGCTCTCATCATCTTCTCTGCTACTGGAAAGCTCTTCGAGTATTCCAGCTCAAGGTATCTCTTTTTAACCTTTTCAGACCATATATAGTCATTACTATGATTGATGTATGCTTTCTTTCTAATATCACTGTACGTCTTCTTAGAGAGAGAGAGAGAGAGAGAGCGAGAGAGAGGGGGGTTTAGTTTGACCTTTTCAGCAACAAAAGCTAGCTTTGTCTCTCATGGTTTAATGGAAAGTTTCTAACTATAAGTTGTAAAATAATCTATTGAGCAAAAGAACCTCACAGTGCACTTAAATTTAAGCCGGAATTCCCTGATTTGCAAAAGGCTAGCTTTCCAAAAAAAAAAAAAAGACTAGTTTTTCTCTCATGGATTAATGAAAGGTTTCAGAGTCTTTGTTGTAAAGATCTCTCAGATCAAGAAGAAAACAGTAGAACCTCACCGATCCAACAAAATCGATCTCAGGTTTCTCCAATTTATCAACCTTTAGATTTATATACATATAGAATGACAAAATATCAGAAACCCTAATACGATTCTTCTTTTTCTTTGGTTGGTCTCTCCAATCTATGAATTGGGTTCTATAATTTAGAAGGATGTTCTTCAGCTTTAGTTGCAGACAGAAGCATAGGCTCGGGTAGACGTTGTTCCTCAATCAAAAACATCAAATTCTTAGAGTGAAAAGCTTAGTATGATGCATTTGTACGCCTTTCTAGCATCATTTTTTCAGATAAAAGAGCTATAAGGGACAAGGAAGTTGGAGAGAAAACCAGTGCCTTAATTGCTTAGAGTATAAAGAGTATATCCAAAGGAAAAGGCAACTACATCTAAAGGGAATTACAAAGAATTATATATATAGAAGAAAATTATAATTACAGAAAGGTGCTCCCACCCCCACCCCATCTGATGGGAAGGAGTCATCCATGAGTTTGTAATGTGAAATGCGCGGACTCTTCTAAATTGGTGCGTGTGTCCGATCCCAACACTATTGAATTCTGATTGGGTATTTCTGGATTTTTTCTTCCATACATTCATTACATATGCACTATAGGTAAGTGTTCTAGTTTATCCTTTTGTGCTTGTTTATGAAACTTTATATAACAACTACTATTTTGAGTGGGTAGGAGCCGTCCATCAATTTGTGACGCAACCCATAGAATCATGGTCAAATGGCCCTTAATAAAGATGTTTGGTAGTTGATTGAGTAGATCGAATAATTGTTCTTCAAGTTTCTGCATCTATCAAGCATGCATTCATATGAATGTGCATTTGTATGTATATATCACAAGTATTACTGTGATGTGATATAGAAGATAATCAACAAATTTAAGAAAAAACAAAGAAATTATGATAAAAGAAAAGGTTACTTATTTAAAAATAAAAATATTACATTTAAGAACAGTGAAATTTTGAATATCCCAATACTCTTTGGAATGTACAATCGGTGTACTACTACAAGTTGGATAGTAGAGTACCACTGCGTGGGGACAAAAGAAAATAGCCTCATGAGATGAAAATGTCATACACCTTTTTTCCACGGCATTGACCATATGGTTACTTTGCCATTCAAATTATTGTCCATATGACTATTTACTCAGAATTTTTTTCTGGGGAAGGAATGGATCTATATGGCTATTTACAGACTCAAAAGAGTTTATAAATAATAGCCGCGCCATTTCATTATCCATCATCTAGTGGAGAATTACAGTCACTCCCTTTTGTACACTTTTCTCCATAAAATAATCTTCGCAATTATCAATAACCACTAATTCATATTTCTAAATTAAGTAATTCTTAGATAAGTATAAAATGTGTTTTTTCTCATAAAATAATAGATCATGTTATGCATAAAATAATTCGTATCAATTGCGACACAATTTTAAAAATCATGTTATATGTTTTCTCACAATTCTTTTTTAATTAATTGACATAAACATCTGTTACCATAATGAGTTTCATATATTTAATCAATTTGTTCTACTGTTGAGATCTCAAAACACATATTAACCAAATTTTGTTGGTTAATCATTTATTCATATTCTCCATGAATCATTAATTCACACCTTCCAGTTATACCCAACATGCACCTACCTCACCATATATATAATCTAGTACTGCATGTTCCACATCGTAGTACTTCTCGTTACGCAAAATCTAAACATATTTTGCTGCAGTAAGATTAACATAAAATAGTGTACACCCAAACTACTGTTTTCGGGAAAATGTCAAAGTCCACAATGCTAATTGATTTGGACTCAACACATTCAGTATATCAGTATTCACTCCCATGCACATTTGAGTTAGTCACATGCCCTGAATGGGTACCTAAAGTTGCGACTCACTTGCTTGTAACTTCCATCTGTTTCCTTATTAATGTAAACTTCCTGGTTTTCACGAGTTAATCCTTTAAGCATCTCCTAGAATCAAATCCTGGTCAAACATTAGCGGGCCTCCTAGTCCTATGGCTTGATATATGTAGTTGTTATCAAGGAATAAGACACAATGTAAGAAACAAAAAAAGAGGAACCACAAGTTGAAGGCTTGAAGCATGGAACGATAGGCCAACTTGTATGTAGATCATCAGTAGGTTGAGCACTATAAATTAGATTTAAATGCATGATTTAGACTAATAGACAGAAATCAAACTCAGTCTGTAAATAATGTCAATTGTATTCATTGTTCATGGTGATTTGTATGAACCATTGAACTGATAATTCATCTTAGGTTGGCCTTAACCCAAAACTACAGTAGTTGCTACTTATCATGGAAACAAAGTATTTATTTAATAATGTGTATGAGATACACCTATCATTACTAGTATGCATCATCACAATCTTTGATTAGCATCGTAAAAGATTTGACTAATACTATTAGATTATGTGGAACTAAATTATATTAGATTGTATTCCATGTTTAGATCATTATCATCTGTATATAAACTCTAATAATGCTCATTGTAATTAACTCATTTAAGAATATCAATAAACTATGATTTCTATCATGGTATTAGACCAGAATATCCATTTATTCTAATTGCCAACTAGCGGGATGAAACATTACCGGTCGTTTGGCCTTTAACTTCTTTTTTTATTTCTCCCTTTTGCCTCAGTTTTGAATCAACACACATCTAGGTAACGCATACACATCTATCGAAAAACTCGTGAATTCAATTCCCATGTGTTTGTGGAGGAGTATTAGGGACATAATGTATTATCAAAATAATGCGTTTGGGATGCATCATACCATTACCTGTGTATTTCAACACAATCTTAAATGAGAATCATATTAATGTTGATTAGTAGTAGATTATGTCTTCATCTTTATGGAAGTCTTGATAAGAGTCATTGTAGCTGATTCATCTACAAGTACTAGTGAAATCTAATTTCTATCACTATTAACCTACTTGACATTTTTTTGTGACTCCCTATTATATGATGTGGGGGTTTGTCGGCATATCCTCTTCTCTAACCAGGTTGTGGTGGAAATGGATACCTTTTGTAACCGCAAAATTAGCCATTTTTTTTTCATTCTATTAATAATAGTTCACACAATGTCGCATTTGATTAAGAAAAGTTTAAGTAGGGAGCTTGAAAGGATGGCCTGACTCTTGTATGAAAGAAAAGGGATTCTATTGAATTCTCAAGATGATTACAAAGAGACCCAACTAGGGTTTAAATAGATAATAATATATAGATAAATATAGAAACTAAATCAAATAATTCCTAATCTAATGCTAATCAAATCTCATTCTAAATCCAAATCCTTTCAATTGTGATGATGGTAATGATATGGTGCATCTCATGCATATCATAACCATTCATGTATTCTATTACTCCCCCTCAAACTCATGTAGATTTGAAAATATGCGTGAGTTTGATACTCAATCAAGAAAGGTAGCTTGTTAGTCATTCAAATATTGTTGCAGATCTTGATAGTTGTCAATTGTCACCGTTGTTGATGTGTTGTATAAAGAGAATAATATGGGCCGCAATGGGCTAGACCCCTATGGGTCAATGAAAAGGGGTGGACCTCAATGGGTCAGGGCCGAATAGCCTCATGGGAAATGAAATGGGCCTCTTGGGCCAAATACAGAAAGACATCCATGATTTTGCTTATGGTCTTGCCAAAAGGGTCACGAGTCTTCAAAAAGGCCTCTTTGGGTTTGAAAAGTGGATTCTAATGATCTTGCCTCTGATCTTGCCAAAGGAGTCATAGGTCCTGATATGGGCCTCTATGGGCTAAAAAGAGAGTGAGTCTCTCTCTCTTACATAATCAACCACCATTGCCACCGATTTAGAGAGCTCAACCCAAGTTTTGGGCTGCTTATGTTGACAAGAAGATAGTCGACAATGGGATGAGGATTTGGGCCAAACAAGAACAAAAAAAGGCAGCCAAGAAGAAATTCAGACTGCTTGAAGCTTTTGGAAGGAGAGCTCGGAGACAAGATGTTCTTTCGAGGCGAGACCATAGACTTCGGACACTTTGGCAATGGAGCCTTTGGAATCTTTCTTTGTAATAAAAGTCATGCGACTGTTGTTTATGTAGACCAGTGATGATGTCATCAATATTGCCTAGGTTTTGGTGAAATAAAGAGATGAAAACGTGGAGACTAAATGGGTATCATGGACCTTGTGTTGCTATAAACCAAGAAAGGCCTTCGGTGGAAGAAGTCATGATAAAGCTTGCATTGATATAGCCATTGGCCAATCAAACTTGGTGTTTGCTGCTCCTCAAATTGCTGATAGTAGGATGGTAGCTATTTGTGGCTGAGAAAGGCAGTGACAACATGTGAGATTGCGAAAAAAATTCAGGCCTAGAGGGTGGCACTTCGAGCGGCGAAGGATCGCCCACCGGAAAGGCGATTCAAGAGTAAAGGAATCAAAACAAACAAAATATCAGGAAAGGGCGGGATCGGCCCTCTCTGATACCATGAAAGAAAAGGGATTCTATTGAATTCTCCAGATGATTACAAAGAGACCCAACTAGGGTTTAAATCGATAATAGTATATAGATAAATATAGAAACTAAATCAAAACATTCTTAATCTAAAGCTAATCAAATCTCATTCTAAATCCAAATCCTTTCAATTGTGATGATGGTAATGATATGGTGCATCTCATGCATATCATTACCATACATGTACTCTATTATTGTACGCATGGTTTAAAATATCATAATCTAGGCGTGTAGCGTTTACTCAAAATTAAGAAACACATTTCGGGTGTGCATTAAAACATTGTAGAAATTTAAGAAACGCATTGAAATTCATGGAAACTTAAAACAAAACATGTTTTAATGCAAAGGTAATCTAAGAGAATGATAAATAGAATCTAACTACTGCCATTTTAACTATTTATATATATATATGACATTTCCTTCTAAATGCGCGGATATGTTGCACTTAGATGAATAAAAATACCAAATAACATCAAACAATTAAAAGCAAAATTCGTTAATAAAGTTTTCAATTTTAGGTAATACAAGGGTTTAAAATTAACACGTGTGAATGACTAAAAGCACAATACACCTAAAAAAAATAGAAGGCACAACAAAGACATTAATTTAGGAAATAGACAATATATAAGATTAATACGCAAAAATAATACAAGCATAAACAGTTGAAAGTGCAATAAAATATTCAATTTTACAAAATGCACTAACACATAGTAATTGCTTACCTAGATGGTTTATTAATTCCAATTGAGCTACTACCAAGCTCAAGATCACTATCTTCATTCCATACGAATCATTTCCATTTAAGTTAAAAATAATATTTAATAATTTTAGTATAGTAATCTTACTTTTAGATAATTAGGATTAGTCTATGATCCAAAAGATCATCCATAGACTAATTACATATAATTATAGAAATCTTCAAATAGCAGTACCAATGCTAATAACTAATAATATTTCATTTTAGCCCTTTTAAAAATTAATAAAAAAATTACTTAAATCCTGTTGTTAATTATTGTAGTTCCATGAATTTGACCACAAATCCACATATTTATAATACATTGAGCCAATTCATAAATTTTCCACATTTATGAGAGTTAAGAAGGAAAAAAGAAAAGACGAATTGGGGACATGCCTTACAAAACTTGGCTTTCTAGATCTGATACGATCTCCACGGAGATGAATTTGTTTTTTAATAGTAAAAAAGAATAGTGGTATTTTGATTGTATAGAAAATGGGTTTAAAGGCAAGAGCAGAAAAGTTTGGTAATTGTGTTTTGGAAGCTTCAAAATGGGATTTTAAGCCTTAGGGCCATATGTTTCATAACACATTGACCTTATCATAACATACGATAACCTATACGTGTGGCGCCAAAGTTTTAACGATTTAAATTTTAACGTAAGTACACACTTCAGTCACCTAGAAAGTGGGAACAATTTGCAAAAATACATGAAAAATCCTATAAAATATTGTAAATATTTTGGGAACATTGTAACTGCACTGATAGTTTAAGAAATTATAAAATGTGTCAATATACTCTCAAATCTCATTGTGTAATAAATGGCAAACATGTTACATAACCTTTTATGCATGCCTATAGCTTTAAAAGTCAAAGTTTCACATTATGTGTTCTACAATCATGTCAAAAAGTATTGCATCCCAAACTATGTAGTATGGACTCATCACATGCATCATAGACTCATATCTACATAGAGTTGAGATGTCGCTTGAAATATTACTTTTCAACTTAGAAGTAATTTCTTTTTTTATGAATAAACCTAATTGCATTTATAAGTAGGAGAACTTACAAGTAGAAGGGAAAATGAGGATTTTCTTACAAAAAAAATAAGAACTAAAATTATGAGTCAATGGGTACAAGTAAAGGATTATGAAGTTTGATGAAGTCCAAATTGCTTAGATCTGGATTGTATTCTCAAATATATAGAGTTTGTGTTGCACTTGGTTACAGTCTTGAGGATTAAGTTAAAATGGATAGATACAACAATTAGTTTGGATGGTGAGGAGATTGGAGGGCTGAGAGTACTATTCATACTCTCATAGGAGTCTCACACGCCCCTCAAACCTATGGTGGATGAACCATAAGTTTGGTCTTAAAAAAATCAAAATGTCTTGAAGTCCTTTGGTGAAAAGATCTGTGATTTGATGAGGAGTAGAGAGACAAGCAGAACACGAACATCCTCATGGTGATTCTTTCACGTATGAAATGGTAGTCTATTTCGTTGTACTTGCTACGAGCATTAAGAATAGGCTGGTAGCCATGTACGTTGCACTGGTGTTAACGCAATAGAGGTTGGACGAAGTAGAGAGAAATATTTTGAGATCATAGAGTACATATTTCACCCATAAAATATCAGCTGTGATAGAACTTAGAAACTAGAGTGTGGTATTCAGCCTTCATAATAGACCTGGAGACAGTAGGTTGTTTCTTGGCACCCCGTGAGATTAAGTAAAACCAAGAAAAACACAGTACGTAGCCAGTAGTGGAGCGCCTATCATCTTGATTGCCTGCACAATCAACATCAAAAAAATGTTGATATTGTAAACGAGGATGTTGGAAGAAACTTGGGTCCCTCACCCATGGAGCCTTTTATGTATCGGAGGATTCTTTTTGCTGCAGTATAGTCAATTACTGTGGGCTTGTGCATGAAGAGAGATGCCCGATTTTCTACACCGTGATATGTTTGATGCATATCCATCTGAAACTTTCAGTTTCGTAAGTACCTTACAAAAAATACTTCTTTCATTAGTCGACAAGGAAAAACAAGCAGTAGGCAAACATGTTTTTTCTCCTACTGCATATGGATGAAGTGCAGTTCTAATACCCATCTCCTTAAGGTCAAGATGTGCCTTCCAAGTTTCTTTTGTTTTACCCTCAATATTTAACAACGTAACAACGATACTGTCACATATATTCTTTTCAATATGCATCACATCCAAATTGAAGTTGAGCCAAGGGTGGACTGTTGTGATATTATACAATTTGTATATTTTTGAATATGTGAATCAGGCAGAACAATAGTGCTAGAGAGTAGAGAATGTTGGTGATGGAAAGACGTCTAGAGAGGAGCTTTATTTGAAAATAAGGGACAAATTCTAGGGAGTGTAAGGTACTTGGGGATGAATAGTATGGAGTTGGACTGATGTCACATGCTGTTGAGAAGGGGAAGAAGCTTCCATCGACAATAACATGATGGGAAATGTAAGCTCGTCCCATATTAGGATCCAACAATAACCCTTGTGAGAATTTCTATACCTAATGAGAACACATTTGATTGATATTGGACTTAACTTGTCTTTGTAGTGGGGACCCAAAACCGGAAAATACGCACAACTAAAGGTGCGTAGAAAATCATAGCTTGGTGTGGTGCCATATAGTGCTTGAAAAGGCGACAGGTATTGTATGGTATTCGTTGGCATTCTATTAATTAAAAACACAATAGTGGAACGATCTTCGTACCATAGGTTTTTGGGCATGCTTGCTTGAACTAACAGGGTATTAGTCATTTCAATCAAATGTCGGTGCTAACATTCTGCCAATTTATTTTGCTTTGGTATATGTTGGCATGAGAATTTGTGAGTGATACCATGATCACGAGTGTATTTTGAAAAGGAGGAACTATTCTATTCGCTCCCTCCATCACTTTGCAAGAATCTTATTTTGGTAGAGAAAAAACGATATTTGGCCAGTCATCAAAATCAAATAAAAACAAGTGAAGGTTTCCGTTTCATTTTTCGTAATAGGAAAAATACAAGTGTACCTACTGAAGTCATCAACAAAACGAATGTAATATTGAAAACCAGAAGGACTGACAATAGGGATGAATCCCAAACATCACTACGAACTAGAAATAAAGAATGTAGTGAGCCATGAATGTCTATTCCAAAGAGAAGTTTGAAATTCTTAACCACTCGACAATCAAAACAAATGTTTAAAAGAACTAGCATCATTGGGAGACAATTATTAGAAAACAGCTTTGCAAACATTGGAATATAGGGGTGACCAAGTCACCTGTGCCAGGTTTAAGAATGAATTTTATTGGTGAAGAACATCACTTTCGCCTACGGATAGGGTGGAGATCACCATCAATCGAACCCTTCAAAAGAAGTTTCCATGTCTGCGGATCCTTTATAGAAAGTTCCCATGGATAAAAGACAAAGGCACAATTATTATCCTTTGTGAAATGAGCAACTATGAGAAGATGTTTTTTATAATCTGAGGAAATAATATATTCTTGAGCTTCAAAGTGAAATAAGGGGAATGGAGAATTGAGTTACCAATATGCGTAATGGATGTAGTAGAACGATTACAGACTTCAACATAATCTGAGTCATTGTATTCGGTTGGATAAAGTAGATTGGAAGGATTTAAGTCATATGATTGGTTGTGCCAATTTCAAGATACCAATTGGTATGATATGATTGAGGCATTGTATTTTGGTTGAACTATCATGGCTCCAAAAGACTGAGGCCTTGAGTCATCATAGAATGCATAGTTAAATCTTTGGTGACACTGAACACTAGAATGGCCTGATATGTTAATAATTTGGCAAGTGGCCTAGGATCTATTGTTGTTAGGTCGATTAGAAGAGCCATAATTTGTATAGATATGTGATCGTTGTTGTGGTTAACAACCACAACCAAGGTTTATACGAAGAAAAATGGCTAGCGGTAACCACGACCCCTAGGATGAGAACCACGATATGATGAACTTCCTCCATTGTATAAGGCAGTTGGTGGCGAATCTAAGATAGCAATTTGAGGATGTAAGTTAGCAAAGTGTTTCCTATGTTGGAGTAGGTGTGCTCAAAGCTCCTCAAAGGAAAGAGGATCTACTCAGTTGGTTAGTGATGAATGATTCGTAGTCTGTAGTGAGACCTTTAGTGTGAGAAGAATGAGATCTTCATCTGAAACCGAAAGTTAGATTGCTACTAGGGAGTAGGAGATGGTTTTGATCTTAAGCATAAAATCAGAAATACAATTACTCCCTTTCTTAATCGACTGTAATTCACCACGAAGATGCATGGACTCAATATGAGATTGTTGAGAGAAAGTATTCTCTAAAGCCTTCCAAACGGCCTGAGAAGATGACGAATCCACTATTTGCATCAATACAGTTTGGTTAAAGTCGCATTTAACCAGCTGAGAATAAATTGATCAGTTCTCCTCCAAAGTTGGTAAGAGGGATTCGGTTGATTATCCAAGAAGGGCGATAGGGGTTTGATATATACTTCCATTACATATCCAAAGAGATTAGAATAGGCGTGAGCTATCTGTGCCACAAAAAATAGTTGGATCCATCGAGTTTGATGGATACGAACTGATTTATGTTGGTTTTCATGACAATGGGGTATGAGTTAGGGAGATGGAGACGCCATTGATGAGGTTGAAGAGGAACAACTTGAGCTAGAAGAGCTCTGATACCATAAAGTATTATGAAGTTTGATGAAATCTAGATTGTGTAGATCTCGGTTGTATTCTCAGATATATAGCGGTTGTGTCACAAGGTTGCAATCGTGAATCTTGAGGACTCCGTTACAATGGATAGATAAAAAATTAGATAAGCACCACCAGTTCGGATGGTGAGGAGATTGGAATGCCAAGAATCCTATTTATACTCTCATAGGACACAACTAACATGAAATGCAAGCTAGAAATAGGGATATAATAAGAAATCACGATTTTTTAAAGGTGAAACAGTTCAAAAAATTGATCAAAATGACAATAAAATTAGATAAGCACCACCAGTTCGGATGGTGAGGAGATTGGAATGCCGAGAATCCTATTCATACTCTCCTAGGATACAACTAACTTGAAATGCAAGCTAGAAACAAGGATTAAATAAGAATTGACGATTTTTTTAAAGGTAAAATTGTTCAAAAAATTGATCAAAATGGCAATAAATTGTCTACTTGCTTTAATGCCACTTTAACTAAAGGCGTACTATCTAAAAATTCATCCTCATTAATTCTCAAGCAATATGGAACATTATGGCATCAACCTTCACTCAGCAATCCCAAGTTCACATGATGCACTTGACCTTCATTAATGACCCTCATGGCCCAGAATTTTTATGGTTTTTATAATCTATGTATGAAAGCATCATGGAACTTAATTTGGGGAAAAAGGCGTCCTTGATGCACTGATTGTCTGAGACATTAATGGCAACATAGTAGAAACGAAGAAACCCGTGAAGCTGACTCCCTCTCCAAAGTCGACATGTCAGTTAGGCAAGGGGAAGAAACAGTTTATGGTTGGAGCAAATAAACGCAAAAGGAGATTCCTAAAAGAGGCTTCAATTTAGAAAAGTTGGAAATCACCTTCTCTTTCTCTAACGATATCGTTGAAGATTTGTTCAAGGATCTCCTCATAAAAAACCTGATCACCCTCCCCGGTGGAGTATAGGTGCCAAATGAGACTGAAAGGACCAATGAGCATAAATAGTATCAATACCATCGCATATCTAACACATGCTAAGGATTGCTTTGTGTTGAAAGATCGAATCTAGTGACTCTTAGATGACGATCATCGGCATTGCCATAAATGAAGCCAGTGACTCTTAGATGACCCGATCTAAGAATTTATAAACGATAAGGATTTCTGACAGGTGGACACCTCGATACTCAAAAAGATTATATGTCACTAAGTCAACTCTAGTTTCAATGAATAATTACTTTTTAGAAAGCTAACTAGACTACCTTTTACCCAAAAATATGAGTTGATAAAAAACTAGAAATTTTTTACATAAAATAATAAGCTTAATAAGGTTATACCATCAAAAATAAATAAAACAGATAGCAAGGACCTTTCTGAATTGTTGAACTTTAGAAAGATTCAATTCTTGTCAAGACTTTATGAAGTATATAATTTTTAAGTAGATTCCCGCTAGTGAATGAGAAAAAAAATTAGAAAAAACTAAATGAAAATATTTTTAACATGAAATAATGGCAAACACAGTTTCTTTTAAGTCTTAACTCTCTCCATTGAGAAGTCCATTTTTAGTAAAATACAATAGAAGACAACATGAGATCAAAGGGTTTTGAAAGTTTATTGTTTCTATTTATATAAAAAAATTACATATATAAAAAATATATGAAAAAATTAGGCTACAAGATGAATCTTCTCAATTTTAAACTGTTGACGGGAAAAAAAATGTCTCAAAAGAAAAATATCAAATCAAAGTTTTTAATTGGAATCTTACAAAGAGATTCTTTCACCAGTTGGAGAGCTACTTGCACATTTCATATGTATTTGAGCATTAGAGAATACATTAAGAATGTTCTCTCATGACTAGTTCCAAAATTTCAAAAAAATAGTATTGAATTAAACTATCTAAGCATAAAACCCGATCCTAATATTTCTCATATTTCATTAAGAACATCAAATCAAATTATCATGTTCAGGAAAATAAATTGACTTTAAAGATTCATGTCATTCACCAGCCCTAATGAAAACTAAAAACAAATTACTGAAACATATCTCATCAACTACACGATTAATTATTAAAAGTACCAAAATAAAGCTTCATGTATCTTCTACCCTTCTTATTGCCAATTACTCCAACTTGAAAGCATTGTCATAAAAGCAAATGAGCTGTGAAACTCAACAGGAAATCTCACTCTACTTTTATTAATTAAAATTAAAATATAATATAAAGCATATTCATACATGCAATTAACACGAGATAAGTGTAGAACATTAAAAAAATCATATTCTAAAGTTATGAACTCTCTGGCCGATTTCTCCCAACTCCTAGCGATCTCAAGTAAGAGATTTTCTCTCGAGGCTTTAGGGCCTTTTACCCAAAGATGCACAATCCTGACTTGCTCTCAAGGAGCTCTCACCCGAAACCAGAAGGACTGACGATAGGGATGAATCCCAAACATCACTACAAACTAGAAATAAAGAATGTGGTGAGCCATGAAGGTCTATTCCAAAGAGAAGTTTGAAATTGTTAATAACTCGACAATCAAAACATATAAAATATTTAAAAGAACTAGCATCTATGAGAGACAATTATTAGAAAACAGCTTGGCAAACATTGGAATAGAGGGGTGACCAAGTCACCTGTGACATGTTTAAGAATGATTTTTATTGGTGAAAAATGTCACTTTCGCCAACGGATAGGGTGGAGATCACCATCAATCGAACCCTTGAAAAGATGTTTCGATGTCTGCAGATCCTTTACAGAAAGTTCCCATGGATAAAAGACAAAGGCGCAATTATTATCCTTTGTGAAATGAGCAACTATGAGACGATGTTTTTTATAATCTGAGGAACTAATATATTCTTGAGCTTCAAAGTGAAATAAGGGGAACGGAGAATTGAGTTACCAATATGCGTAATGGATGTAGAACGATTACAGACTTCAACATAATTTGAGTCATTGTATTCGGTTGGATAAAGCAGATTAGTAGGATTTAAAGTCATATGATTGGTTGCGCCAATTTCAAGATACCAATTGGTATGATATGATTGAGGCATTGTATTTTGGTAGAACTATCATGGCTCCTAAAGACTGAGGCCGTGAGTCATTCTAGAATGCATAGTTAAATCTTTGGTGACACTAAACACTAGAATGGCTTGATATGTCACAAATTTGGCAAGTGGCCTAAGATCTATTGTTGTTAGGTCGATTAGAAGAGCCATAATTTGTATAGATATGTGATGGTTGTTGTGGTTAACAACCACAACCAAGGTTTACGCGAAGAAAAATGACCACCATTGTTGTGGTAACCATGACCCCTAGGATGAGAACCACAATATGATGAACAACCTCCATTGTATAAGGCAGTTAGTGGCGAATCTGAGATAGCAATTTGAGGATGTAAGTTAGTTAAGTGTTTCTCATGTTGGAGTAGGCATGCTCAAAGCTCCTCAAAGGAAAGAGGATTTCAGTTGGTTTGTGATGAATGATTCATAGTCTGAACTGAGACCATTTAGCTTGAGAAGAATGAGATCTTCATCTGAAATCGAAAGTTGGATTGCTACTAGGGAGTAGGAGATGGTTTTGTTCTTATGCATAAAATAAAAAATAGAATTACCCTTTCTTGATCGACTGTAATTCACCACGAAGGTGCAAGGATTGAGTATGAGATTGTTGAGAGAATGTATTCTGTAAAGCCTTCTAAACGGCCTGAGAAGATGACAAACCCACTATGTGCGTCAATACCATTGGGTTGATCATCCAAGAATGGCGATGGGGGTTTGATATTTACTTCCATCAACATATCCAAAGAGATTAGAATAGGCGTTAGCTGACTACGCCATACAAAAATAGTTGGATCCATCGAGTTTGATGGATACGAACTGATTTATGTTGGTTTTCATGACAATGAGGTATGAGTTAGGGAGATGGAGACGCCATTGATGAGGTTGAAGAGGAACAACTTGAGCTAGAAGTGCTCTGATGCCATAAAGTATTATGAAGTTTGATGAAATCTAGATTGTGTAGATCTCGGTTGTATTCTCAAATATATAGCGGTTGTGTCACACTAGGTTGCAATCAGGAATCTTGAGGACTCCTTTACAACGGATAGGTCAAAAATTAGATAAGCACCACCAGTTTGGATGGTGGGGAGATTGGAATGCCAAGAATCCTATTCATACTCTCATTGGCCACAACTAACATGAAATTCAAGCTAGAAATAGGGATATAATAAGAAATGACAATTTTTTAAAGGTGAAAGTATTCAAAAAATTGATCAAAATGACAATAAAATTAGATAAGCACCCCCCGTTCGAATGGTGAGGAGATTGGAATGCCGAGAATCCTATTCATACTCTCCTCGGATACAACTAACATGAATTGCAAGCTAGAAATAAGGATATAATAAGAAATGACGATTTTTTTAAAGGTAAAATTGTTCAAAAAATTGATCAATATGGCAATAAATTGTCTACTCGCTTTAGCAAAATAAGATAAGATAATTAAGTCATCAACTGCTTTAATGCCACTTTAACAAAATGCGTACTATCTAAAGTCATCCTCATTAATTCTCAAGAAATATGGAACATTCTAGCATCAACCTTCACTCAGCAATCCCAAGTTCGCATGATGCACTTGACCTTTATTAATGACCCTCATGGCCCCGATTTTTTTATGGTTTTTATAATCTATGTATGAAAGCATCATGGAACTTCATTTGGGGAAAAAGGCGTCCTCGAGGCACTAATTGTCTGAGACCTCAATGGCAACATAGTAGAAATGAAGAAACCTGCGAAGCTGACTCCCTCTCCAAAGTGGACATGTCAGTTAGGCAAGGGGAAGCAACCGGTTATGGTTGGAGCAAATAAATCTCAGAAGGAGATTCCTAAAAGAGGCTTCAATTTAGGAAAGTTGGAAAGCACCTTCTCTTTCTTTAACGATGTCATTGAAGATTTGTTCAAGGATCTCCTCATGAAAAACCTGATCACCCTCCCCGATTGAGTATAGGTGCCAAATGAGACTGAAAGGACCAATGTGCATAAATAGTATCAATACCATTGCATATCTATCACATACTAAGGATTGCTTTGTGTTGAAAGATAAAATCTAGTGACTCTTAGATGACACGATCATCGGCATTGCCATAAATGAAGCCAGTGACTCTTAGATGACACTATCTAAGAATTTATAAACGATAAGGATTTCTGACAGATTGACACCTCGATACTCAAAATGATTATTTGTCACTAAGTCAATTCCAGTGTCAATGAATAATTACTTTTTAGAAAGCTAACTAGACTACCTTTTACAAAAAAAATATGAGTTGATCAAAAACTAGATATTTTTTACATAAAATAATAAGCTTAATGAGGTTATACCATCAAAAATAAATAAAACAGATAGCAAGGACCTTTCTGAATTGTAGAACTTCTCTAAGATTCAATTCTTGTAAAGACTTTATGAAGTATATAATTTTTAAGTAGATTCCCACTAGAGAATGATAAAAAAAAATTTAGAAAAAATTAAATGATAATATTTTTAACACGAAATAATGGCCAACATAGATTCTTTTACATAAATAAAATTCTTGGAAGTCTTAACACTCTTCATTGATAAGTCCATCTTAATTAAAATACAATAGAAGACAACACGAGATCAAAGGGTTTTTTAAGTATATTGTTTCTATTTGTTGAGAAAATTTAAAAAATTATATATATATAAAATATATGAAAAAATTAGGCTACAACGTGAATCTTCACAATTTTAAACTGTTGATGGAAAAAAAAATGTCTCAAAAGAAAAAATATCAAATTAAAGTTTTTTATCGGAATTTTACACAGGGATTCTCTCACCAGTTGGAGAACTACTTGCACATTTTCTTATGTATTTGAGCATGAGAGAATACATTAAGAATGTTCTCTCATGACTAGTTCCAAATTTTCAAAAAAATTATTGTATTGAA
Source organism: Tetracentron sinense (assembly GCA_015143295.1). Taxonomy (NCBI): domain Eukaryota; kingdom Viridiplantae; phylum Streptophyta; class Magnoliopsida; order Trochodendrales; family Trochodendraceae; genus Tetracentron; species Tetracentron sinense. The sequence continues at coordinate 20,547,898 of CM026574.1, forward strand.
TTAATTTGAATCAAACTATCTAAACATAAGACCCGATCCTAATCCTTCTCATATTTCATTAAGAACATCAAATCAAATTATCATGTTCATGAAAATAAATTGACTTTAAAGATTCTTTTCATTCACCAACGTTAATGAAAACTAAAAACAAATTACTAAAATGTATCTCATCAACTACACGATTAATTATTAAAAGTATCGAAATAAATCTTCTTGTATCTTCTTCCCTTCTTATTGCCAATTACTCCAACTTGATAGCATTAACATAAAAGCAGATAAGCTATGAAACCCAACAAGAAATCTCACTCTACTTTTATTAATTAAAATTAAAATATAATATAAAGCATATTCATACATGTGATTAACACGAGATAGGTGTAGAACATTAAACAAATCATATTCTAAAGTTATGAACTCTCTGGCACTCCTAGCCATCTCAAGTAAGAGATTTTATCTAGAGGCTTTAGCGCCTTTCACCCAAAGATGCACGATCCTGACTTGCTCTTAAGGAGCTATCACCTAAAACCAGAAGGACTGACAATAAGGATGAATCCCAAACATCACTACAAACTACAAATAAAGAATGTGGCGAGCCATGAATGTCTGTTCCAAAGAGAAGTTTGAAATTCTTAACCACTCGACAATCAAAACAAATAAAATGTTTAAAAGAACTAGCATCTATGAGAGAAAATTATTACAAAACAACTTGGCAAACATTGGAATAGAGGGATGACCAAGTTACCTATGCCAGGTTTAAGAATGAATTTTATTGGTGAAGAATGTCACTTTTGCCAACGGATAGGGTGGAGATCACCATCAATCGAACCCTTCAAAAGAATTTTCCAAGTCTGCAGATCCTTTATAGAAAGTTCTCATGGACAAGAGACATAGGCACAATTATTATCCTTTGTGAAATGAGCAACTACGAGAAGATGTTTTTTATAATCTGAGGAACTAATATATTCTTGCGCTTCAAATTGAAAAAAGGGGAATGGAGAATTGAGTTACCAATATGCGTAGTGGATGTAGTAGAATGATTACAGACTTCAACATAATCTGAGTCATTTTATTCGGTTGGCTAAAGCAGATTGGAAGGATTTAAGTCATGATTTGTTGCACCAATTTCAAGATACCAATTGGTATAATATGATTGAGGCATTGTATTTTGGTTGAACTATCATGGCTCCAAAAGACTGAGGTCGTGAGTCATCCTAGAATGCATAGTTAAATCGTTGGTGACACTGAACACTAGAATGGCCTGATATGTCACAAATTTGGCAAGTGGCCTAAGATCTATTGTTGTTAGGTCGATTAGAAGAGCCAGAATTTGTATAGATATGTGATGGTTGTTGTGGTTAACAACCACAACCAAGGTTTACGCGATGAAAAATGACCACCATCGTTGTGGTAACCACGACCCCTAGGATGAGAACCACAATATGATGAACAACCTCCATTGTATAAGGCCGTTAGTGGCGAATCTGAGATAACAATTTGAGGATGTAAGTTAGTTAGGTGTTTCTCATGTTGGAGTAGGCGTGCTCAAAGCTCCTCAAAGGAAAGAGGATTTCATTTGGTTTGTGATGAATGATTCATAGTCTGAACTGAGACCATTTAGCTTGAGAAGAATGAGATCTTCATTTGAAACCGAAAGTTCGATTGCTACCTGGGAGTAGGAGATGGTTTTGATCTTAAGCATAAAATCAGAAATAGAGTTAACCTTTCTTGATCAACTGTAATTCACCACGAAGATGAATGGACTGAGTACAAGATTGTTGAGAGAATGTATTCTCTAAAGCCTTCCAAACGGCCTGAGTAGATGACAAACCCACTATGTGTCAATACACTTTGTTTAAAGTCGCATTTAACCAGCTGAGAATAAATTGATCCGTTCTCCAAAGTTGGTAAGAGGGATTCGGTTGATCATCCAAGAAGGGCGATGGGGGTTTGATATATACTTCCATCAACATATCCAAAGAGATCAGAATAGGCATGAGCTGACTACGCCATATAAAATAGTTGGATCCATCGAGTTTGATGGATAAGCATTGATTTTTGTTGGTTTTAATGACAATGGGGTATGAGTTAGGGAGATGGAGACGCCATTGATGAGGTTGAAGAGGAACAATTTATGCTATAAGAGCTCTGATATCATAAAGTATTATGAAGTTTTATGAAATCTAGATTGTGTAGATCTCGGTTGTATTCTCAAATATATAGCGGTTGTGTCACACTAGGTTGCAATCATGAATCTTGAGGACTCCGTTACAATGGATAGTTAAAAAATTAAATAAGCACCACCAATTCGGATGGTGAGGAGATTGGAATGCCAAGAGTCCTAATCATACTCTCATAGTACACAACTAACATGAAATGCAAGCTAGAAATAGGGATATAATATGAAATGATGATTTTTTAAAGGTGAAACTCTTCAAAAAATTGATCAAAATGACAATAAAATTAGATAAGCACGACTAGTTCGGATGGTGAGGAGATTGGAATGACGAGAATCCTATTTATACTCTCCTACGATACAACTAACATGAAATGAAAGCTAGAAATAGGGGTAGAATAAGAAATGACAATTTTTTTAAAATGTAAAATTGTTCAAAAAATTGATCAAAATGGCAATAAATTGTCTACTCGCGTTAGCAAAATAAGATCAGATAATTAAGTCATCCAATGCTTTAATGCCACTTTAACTAAAGGCGTACTATCTAAAAATTCATCTTTATTAATTATCAAGAAATATGGAACATTCTGGCATCAACTTTTACCCAGCAATCCCAAGTTCGCATGATGCACTTGACCTTCATTAATGACCCTCATGGCCCCGATTTTTTAAGGTTTTAATAATCTATGTATGAAAGCATCATGGAACTTCATTTGGGGAAAAGGCGTCCTTGAGGCACTAATTGCCTAAGACATCAATGGCAACATAGTGGAAACGAAGAAACCCGCGAAGCTAACTCCCTCTTCAAAGTCGACATGTCAGTTAGGTGAGGGGAAGAAACCGGTTATGGTTGGAGCAAATAAAACTCAGAAGAAGATTCCTAAAAGAGGCTTCAATTTAGGAAAGTTGGAAAGCACCTTCTCTTTCTCTAACGATGTCGTTGAAGATTTGTTCAAGGATGTCCTCATGATAGACCTGATCACCCTCTCCGATCAAGTATGGGTGTCAAATGAGACTGAAAAGACCAATGAGCATAAATAGTATCAATACCATCGCATATCTATCACATACTAAGGATTGCTTTGTGTTGAAAAATCAAATCCAATGACTCTTAGATGACACGATCATCAACATTGCCATAAATGAAGCCAGTGACTCTTAGATGACATGATCAAAGAATTTATAAACAATAAGGATTTTTGACTGATTGACACCTCGATACTCAAAAAGATTATATGTCACTAAGTCAACTCCAGTTTCAATAAATAATTACTTTTTAGAACGCTATCAAGACTACCTTTTACGAAAAAATATGAGTTAATCAAAAACTAGAATTTTGTTTTCATAAAATAATAAGCTTAATAAGGTTATACCATCAAAAATAAATAAAACAGATAGCAAGGACCTTTCTAAATTGTAGAACTTCTCTGAGATTCAATTCTTGTCAAGACATTATGATGTATATAATTTTTAAGTAGATTCCCGCTAGAGAATGATAAAAAAGAATAGAAAAAATTAAATGAAAATATTTTTAACATGAAATAATGGCAAACATAGATTCTTTTACAAGAATAAAATTCTTGGAAGTCTTAACAATCTCCATTGATAAGTCCATCTTAATTAAAATACAATAAAAGACAACATGAGATCGAAGAGTTTTGAAAGTTTATTGTTTTTGTTTATTAAAAAGATTTTAAAAAATTACATATATATAAAATATATGAAAAATTTAGGCTACAATGTGAATCTTCTCAATTTTTAACTGTTGACGGGAAAAAAAATGTCTCGAAAGAAAAAATATCAAATCAAAGTTTTTTATCGGAATTTTACAGAGAGATTCTCTCACCAGTTGGAGAACTATTTGCACATTTTCATATGTATTTGAGCATTAGAGAATACATTAAGAATGCTCTGTCATGACTAGTTCCAAAATTTCAAAAAAATTATAGTATTGAATTAATTTGAATTAAACAATCTAAACATAAGACCCAATCCTAATACTTGTCATATTTCATTAAGAACATCAAATGAAATTATCATGCTCAAGAAAATAAATTAACTTTAAAGATTCATGTCATTCACCAGCCCTAATGAAAACTAAAAACAAATTAATAAAACGTATCTTGTCAACTACACGATTAATTATTAAAAGTATCAAAATAAATCTTCTTGTATCTTCTTCCCTTCTTATTGCCAATTACTCCTACTTGATAGCATTGACATAAAAACAGATGAGCAATGAAACTCAACAAGAAATCTCACTATACGTTTATTTATTAAAATTAAAATATAATATAAAGAAAATTCATACATGCGATCAACACGAGATAGGTCTAGAACATTAAAAAGATCATATTCTAAAGTTATGAACTCTCTGGCCGATTTCTCCCAACTCCTAGCCATCTCAAGTAAGTGATTTTCTCTAGAGGCTTTAGGGCCTTTCACCCAAAGATGCATGATCCTGAATTTGCTCTTAAGGAGCTCTCACCCAAAACGAGAAGGACTGACAATAGGGATGAATCTCAAACATCACTACGAACTAGAAATAAAGAATGTGGTGAGCCATGAATGTCTGTTCCGAAGAGAAGTTTGAAATTCTTAACAACTCTGCAATCAAAACATATAAAATGTTTAAAAGAACTAGCATCTATGGGAGACAATTATTAGAAAACAGCTTGGCAAACATTGGAATAGAGGGGTGACCAAGTCACCTTGCCAGGTTTAAGAATGAATTTTATTGGTGAAGAATGTCACTTTTGCCAATGGATAGGGTAGAGATCACCATCAATCAAACCTTTCAAAAGAAGTTTCCATGTCTGCAGATCCTTTATAGAAAGTTATGATCATCAATTAAATAAACCTCGAAGTAGCTACAATTCTGTATAATAGGGAATAGTATGGGGTGTTGAACCACAGAAGATTGCGCTGGTTTGATTGCTTTTATCTCAAGATTGATTGTGAGTCGATGAGTAACAAGTTGATTTGTTTGGATTTATTTTAACCTAAAAATAGAACTTAAACTAGTAGATTCTATTTTAACTAATTAAACTAAGAGTTTTTGATGATATATTAATGAGAGAAGATCTAGGGTATTCGAATCCATCACTAGCTGCATAACTGGTCTCTAATGTATTTATTCAAGTCCATTACAATGTAAACAATAGGGATGAGAGTGACTACAAGACTCCACTCATCCATCTAGAATGATTTAAGGGATTAGACCGTAGGCATATCCTATCTTCGGTTAGCATGAGTGATACACACTAAACTAGGGTTGTGAAATCACTCGTCTTCCCTTAGCATAAAATATCTTGTGATTTAATTCCTCAACAGTAATATTATTGCATAAAGTCCACATTAATAATCATAGAAAATTAAAATGGATGATTTCAATCTCAATATAATAAAACCTAAGACAAGGATAGAATCACACCGAAGTCGAATATGATCAATAAACTCTGGTTATGAATAACCCTCTTATTATGCAATCATTGTTTACAATTGAATAAACTAAAACAAAGTACAAAGAGACACGGTTACTTGGTTAGAGTTTTGTCCAAACCCTAGAAAAAGGAATTAGTTCACGCTGAGAGTAAGAGACACTACTTTCAATGAAGAACACGAAGAATAAGAGCAATCCATCCTCCAACCTTCACAGATCTCCAAAGCATTCTCTCTTTCAAATCTCAAAATTCAGAACCTTTTGCATAGGAGGCTTTCTTTTTTATAGAGAGAGAATTTCACTGAAGTGTAGCTTTAGAAACATCCATAACGAGCTCAAAAATCAATTTTTCGCACTTCCTATACAACCAAAACAAAGACCACCAATTGATCGGTGGGTTCAGAATTTGTCCACACTTTCTTCACAGAAGTTGTAGAGATTTTTGAGCCGGTCGATTTGATATATTATGGGCCTAAATCGGAGCTACAATTAAGGAGTTATGCCCCAAACATCGAACAATGGTTGATTTAGCATTTCTACTTCTCTTTAGCTTAGATCTTTGCTCAGAAGTGATTCACAAGAGACTTTAAAGCTTGTAAATGATCATTTTTGTCTTCTTTTCCTTACATGAACCTGAAAACAATAAATACACCCAAGTGAAGTATCATAGTGGATAAATGGGCTCAAAGAGATTAACAAATGAAGTTTAAGGTGCATAAATGTTTAACAAATAGCACTGATCACAACCCCAAACTTACATATTGCTAGTCCTCGAGAAATAGAAATAAAACTAAGCTAAGCTACATCTCTTTCGTAGGATCCCCGGTTGCATTTAGCATATGCAACAAGCCTTTTAAACCCTAGGTGACCCTAGTGGATGAGTGAAGTCTCATGAGGGTTTATCAGTGACGATATCCGCAAATATCAGTATTCCCATACAACACTGAACCTATGTTCAAGTATGACATGCAATGATTAAAAGATTAATTGATACAGATTCTTAAATCATTAAAATCATGATACACACAGTATAATTCTCTCATTATTAACCGGCTTCATTCTTGACTCTCCACATTCTCAATTTCACACAACCTTACACAATTCTGAACATTTAAGCTGATTGAAGATTGGTCATTTGTCTCATTTGATGTGTTATGTGACTATCAATTGAATATGTGATCTCAATATTTTCTCTCAACAGATGTTCTATCACCCCTTCTTTTATTAGATTTTCCATCAATTTAATCACCGACCTAAGGCTTTTTCTTGACACTTTTCTTTCTTTTTATTGAATGAGTGGACTGTGCAGAGTCTAAGTTCATTAAGCTTTCTAGACAACCCGTGTAGCAAGTGTTAGGTCAGTGACTCCTAAACCAAATGGTCTTAGGGCACCAGGTGTTAAGATACCCCTAGGGCTTATTAACTTGAGTCAAATAGGCTCCGAACTCAGACTAGTCGCTCTTGATAAATTTTTGTTCCAAACCTCCACTGTTTGACGTGAACACTCTCTGCTGCTTAGTGAGGTAGGAGGCCCGGTTACTAGGCAGGAGTTCGGTTCAAAGATTTAAATAATATTAGTGGAGGTATAACTTTTCTGTGATTCTTTATCATTTACAAAGTTCACACGGTTTGACGCCAACACTCTCTGCTTAGTGAGGCAAGAGGTCCGGTTACCAAGTGCAAACCTGGTCAGGTAATCATTTGTGTCATTAAAGAATTTTCAATTTAGCCAAATGTGGTTTTCAATTTCTAGGTCACCTAACTTCTTCAGAGGTTTCAAAAACATCAATTCATTGATTCAGTTTCAAACCCCACAAGACAATATGGTAAAGTGCTCGTGCAATTTCTCAAGGTGACTCATGACTTCATAAATTTCAGCATGCAAAGTTCAGTCAATAGTAAGAATTATATCTTTTTGGGATCATGTGTTCTCAAACTAAGCCAATCAATAATGAGTGGATTATAACATATGTATTACAATTTAGATTCAGAAATAGATTAATTTTGTAATTTTATTTGTTTGCACCAAGGTTCGTAATATCGAAAATATCGGCGATATATCGCCGATATTTTTCGATATCGTTGAAGACCGATGCATCGATACACTGTATGAAAAAAATTACACAGTATCGGTTGGTATCGGCGATATATCGCTTATATCGGCGATATATCGCCGATACCATGCCGATATCGACCAAAAGCGGGTGAGTCCCATCCCAAATCAGAGATTCGGTCAGGGTTCCCTTTTTTTTCACATGCGCAAGCACTCATCCAAAAAAAAAAAATAAAAATTAGTACTAACTACAGAAAACCCGTGAGTGGTGCCGATTCATTGTCTTTAAATATGGAAAAACCTACATAGCATTCATCACAGTCTGAAAATCTTCGATTTAGTTGGAAAAAAAAAAAGAGGGTTGATTTAGAAGAAGGAAGAAGGAGGAAGGAGGAAGAAGGAAGAAGAGACTGGAGCATACCTGAGCTAGTCCACCGTCTTTGCCGTCGCCGTCGTCTGTGCCGTCGCCATCCCCGTCGCCGTCGCCAAACGCCCAAACCCAAGCCAAGGTTCCTCCTTCCCCTCGGCTCCTCCTCTCTGCGTTTTTTTTTTCGTTCGGTTCCAGTATACGATTCATCAGATGATAAGCTTAAACCTTAAAGGTTATGCTAAGTTCACTCACCCTATAGATAAGCTTAAACCTTTTAAGGGTATGCTAAGTTCACTCACCCTATTTAAAACTTAACACCCTTATAAGGGTTTGCTAACTTTACTCGATCCTACATAAAACTTAAAACCCTTATAAGGGTTATCTAACTCCACTCTTACGTAAAACTTAAAACCCTTTTAAGGGTTATCTAGCGTGACTCTCACTTATTATTATTTTTTTTTTCAAGGGCTTTAACTTTTAAGTAAAATTATATGAATGCATTTTATTTGTATGATAATGCATTTTTTTCTATGAAACTAGCATTACCTTATAAACCCTTATAAGGGTTATTTAATTGTTAATGCATTCTTTTTTGTAAAAAAGTTATCTGGTTAATGTTAGGGATTTTAACCTAAAATTTAAAAGGTAATGCTAGTTTCACACTTTCACTCTTTTTATAAATTATATAGAGGCTTTAATTAAAAAAAAGCTTCACTATATCGAAATATAAAAAAATAATAATAATTTCTTGATAAAGATGTATCTCTAGCAAATTATGCCCACAAGACCATTTTAGATATATTAAAAAATTAATAATTTCTTAATAATATTTTATAAATTAGAAATAATTTATATGTAATATCTCTAACCTCATAAGGGCTTTTTAAAAATATAATAACACCTTGACTAATTAGTAATCACTTAGCTATTCTTTTTTGTAAAAAAATTTAACAAACTTTTACTAATCGGTAATCACTTTGATTAATAAGTTAACATACTTTTTAGCACAAAAATTTATAAATTATTATACTATTTTTATTACATAATTTTAAAAGATTATAAAACATACTATTTTGAAGAGAAAATTTTTTTAAAACTGGTCTGCCATATTAGAAATTATATTATATGACAAAAAGTAATATGTTGTAAACTAATATTGATTTATATTTTATACCCAATTTTAAAAAGTATTAAAAATTGTAATATAAGGTCGTTTTTTCTATTTTAATTTTTAAATAAACCCTTATAAGGGTTATTTAATTGTTAATGCATTCTTTTTTGTAAAAAAGTTATCTGGTTAATGTTAGGGATTTTAACCTAAAATTTAAAAGGTAATGCTAGTTTCACACTTTCACTCTTTTTATAAATTATATGGAGGCTTTAATTAAAAAAAAGCTTCACTATATTGAAATATAAAAAAATAATAATAATTTCTTGATAAAGATGTATCTCTAGCAAATTATGCCCACAAGACCATTTTAGATATATTAAAAAATTAATAATTTCTTAATAATATTTTATAAATTAGAAATAATTTATATGTAATATCTCTAACCTCATAAGGGCTTTTTAAAAATATAATAACACCTTGACTAATTAGTAATCACTTAACTATTCTTTTTTGTAAAAAAATTTAACAAACTTTTACTAATCAGTAATCACTTTGATTAATAAGTTAACATACTTTTTAGCACAAAAATTTATAAATTATTATACTATTTTTATTACAAAATTTTAAAAGATTATAAAACATACTATTTTGAAGAGAAAAATTTTTTAAAATTGGTCTGCCATATTAGAAAGTATATTATATGACAAAAAGTAATATGTTGTAAACTAATATTGATTTATATTTTACACCAAATTTTAAAAATTATTAAAAATTGTAATATAAGGTCGTTTTTTCTATTTTAATTTTTAAGAATTATACTTGAAATTTTTTATGTATATTTTTATTTAGTTATGATCAATGTTATATATATATATATATATATATATATATATATATATATAATAATTACTGAAACTTGATTATGGATCTGCACATTGCCTTAGGAAAATTACATCTATTTCAATTATTTATCTACTCTAATGTGCACTCATAAAGTCATAAGTATTTCAAATTGTCAAATCAATTAACATGGATAAGCATTAAACAAAAAGTAATATGTTATAAACTAATATTGATTTATATTATACACCCAATTTTAAAAAGTATTAAAAATTGTAATATAAGGTTGTTTTTTCTATTTTAATTTTTATGAATTATACTTGAAATTCATGTATATTTTTATTTAGTTATGATCAATGTTATATATATATATATATAATAATTACTGAAACTTGATTATGGGTCTGCACATTGCTTTAGGAAAATTGCATCTATTTCAATTATTTATATATTCTAATGTGCACTCATAAAGTCATAAGTATTTGAAATTGTCAAAACAATTAACATGGATAATCATTAAAAAACAGAGGCAATAGGAGTTGATTATATTATGTGTTTAACTTGATTATATTTTTTAATGATCCACTATGCAGTATTTTTTATATTGTAAAAGAATTAGCCCAAATAATTCTACCACTCTATAGTTTGTAAAAGAAATAAGAACATTTGTATTTTGTATTTCGACAAAGAAGTTTTGCTTAATGATATTAAGCTTGTAATCATCTAAACAACACTCAATATACATAGATCATATTAAAATAAAATTTTTATTTTATATTTAAAACTTAATCAGGAGTCTCACACATTTAAATAAAATTGCATCAACTTCGTTTTACATAATTACATCCACTTCATAGTCAAATAAAATTACATCAACTTCTTTTTACATAATCACATCCACTTCATAGTCAAATAAAATTACATCTACTTCTTTTTACATAATTACACCAACTTCATAGTCAAATAAAATTACATCCACTTCTTTTTACATAATTACATCAACTTCATACTCAAATAAAATTACAATTGTCTTCCTTTTTTCTTGATGCAGGGTCTCCAATCAGTTAACCATCTCCTCTCTTTTCCATATTGATTTTGTCCTGTACAAACATTGAGCTCATCAATTACATATAGAAATAGTTTGAGAAACTAAATTAAAAATCAATTACTTATCATATAGAAACAGTTTAAGAAACTAAATTAAATTTCAATTATTTATCAACTGTAATGTACATTCATAAGCTTTTCATATTTCTAAAGCGATTAACATGGATAATCATAAAAAAAAATCACGGGTTTTGGTGCTTGATTATATTATGTGTTTGACATTAATATTTATTGATGATCCACTAGGAGATGGTGCGAGACATAGGTTGGTCGCATGGAAAACAAATAGAAGGGAACAAGAATGGAGCAATATGTAATTATTGTGGCAAAAAAATAAGAAGCGGTGGAATTACTCGGTTAAAGTGGCATCTTGCTGGGGGTGATTCGAATGTAGCAGACTGTCCAAGTTGTCCGATGGAGGTCAGACAAGCTATGAAGGTTAACCTTACCATTGGGGCTAAGCAGAGACTGGAGCATGTCGCAGAGCAAAAGGCAATCCGTCAAGAAATAAGGCGTGGTCTACACCCACCAGTAGATGTGGATGATGACGACGAAGATGATACTTTATACCCAATCGACTGTATTGGAGTTGACGAGCGGCTAGCATATCGACAGGGCTATCGTCAATCTATGCGCCAGCAGTGGGACAGAGATCAGGAGCGTTCATTTGCAGCTCGCATGTAGTCTGCCGATTTCAGAGGCAGTGTCGGAGCAGGACCATCCGGTTCGACTGGTAGGACATCTGATTTTGGGACTGGGACACAATCGCATGGTATGTTTGGCCGCAGCCAAAGCATGAAAGTCCCGGATCTGCCACATGATTCATCTCTGTACAAAAGTCGAAATGCAAAACAGAAGCGGCTGAAAGAAATGTGGAGTGGAGGAAGTCTGGTGGAAGCGCTTGGAACAGCTGTATCCAAGTTTTTCATACATAGTCATGTGTCTGCTAATGCTGCCTCAACCCCACAGTTTAAGAACATGATTCACGAGGCAGAACGGGTTGGGCCGGGGGTAGAGCCTCCTTCTCCATATGAGATTACAGGTAAATACTTAGACGCAGAGGAGAAGGAGATGAGAGGCTATATTGACACTCTAAAGCCAACGTGGGAAAATTTTGGTATCACTATTATGTGTGATGGTTGGACAGGACCCACTAGGCTTTCGATCATTAACTTTATGGTGTACAGTCAGGGAAGGACAATATTTTTAAAGTCCGTTGATGCATCTGACAATATAAAAGATGCAAAATATATATATGACTTAATGAAGGGTGTTGTAGAGGAAGTGAGAAAAAAAAATGTAGTCCAGGTGGTGACTGATAATGGGAGTGCCTTCGTGAAGGCTGGGAAGATGCTTATGAAAAAGTATCCCCTATACTGGACCCCTTGCGCAGCCCATTGCATAGACCTGATGTTACAGGCAATAGAAGAAAGAAAATCTGTGAAGGAGGTTATTGACGAGGCAAGAACGGTAACCAACTTCATATACAACCACAGTTGGGTTCTAGCAAAGATGAGGGCTTTGTGTGGTGGTGAAATAGTACGGCCAGGGGCGACGCGCTTCGCCACCAATTTTATTGCCTTAGAGAGTTTGTCCAAACATAAAATTGGACTAAAGGCATTATTCACTGGGACTGATTGGACAGAATATGGACAAAGGCGCACTATTTTGGCAAAAACAGTTGAGGACATTGTCCTTAATAACAAATTTTGGGACAAAGTGGATGATACAGCTGCCATACTAGAGCCTATTTACCGTGTCTTAAGGGTGATAGATGCAGATAAGTGGCCGACTATGGGTTCTGTGTACGAATTAATGCGGGTAATGAAGTTGTCGATAAAGAATGTGTCCCCTCGTGGATACAAGTGGGTCCACAAGATTATCGATGCTCGTTGGGATAAGACAATGGAGCATCCCCTTCATGCTGCTGGTAAGTTTGATGTTTATTAGATGTTTACATTGAAGTTATTGCATGCTTGTAATACTAATTGCATGTCGTATAACTTTCACGTTTCAGCATATTATTTGAACCCAAAGTATCACTACAACCACAAATTGGGGAATCGGGATGACTTAATGAAGGCTGTTCACGACGTCTTCGAGACGTTGGACCCGAAGTGTAAAAGAAAAGGAGACTTTGGGAATGAGGTGAAATGTCTTTATCTCGTTAACTATAGCATATTTATGTGCATTATTGCATTCTAATTTATTCTATCTAATTGAAACATGTTTTCTCAAAATCTATAGCTAGTGCGCTTCAGGGATGCGCGGGGGAGCTCTGGAAGAACTGCTGCTAAGGAGGGAAGGTCTAGGATGACGCCGTGTGAGTAATTTCTTCTCAATAAAGTAATTATATTTTATTTCTCTACATCAAAATATATATGAAACTAATGGATAACATCGTTTAATTGTCAGCTGATTGGTGGCAAATGTACGGAACCGACTGTCCGACCCTCAGAAAATTGGCAGCTCGCGTGTTAGCACAGACTGCTTCATCTTCAGCATGTGAGCAAAACTGGAGTACATTTGCCCTCATCCACACAAAGCAGCGGAACCGACTTGGCTACAAAAAGCTACAAAAACTGGTCTTCTGTCACTATAATATGAAGCTGCGACTCAGGCAACTGCAGATTGACACTGGGAAGCAACCTGAGCAGGATCCTTTAGACCTGATGTTAATCGGTGCCACTGAGGATCAAGATAATCCACTTTCTGAGTGGGTTAAGGTTTCATCACTTGATGAAGATGATGGGCGTCCAAACGCAGTTATAGCTAGCGCGGCCATTGAGATGGGCATCGATGTAGAAAGGATTATTGCTACAGAAGTGGGGTCTAGCACTAGCGGCAGCAGGAGCAGCTTTAGCACAGAATCATTTGATGAGATGATCAGAAGTCCAAAAGGTCCTGAGACTTCAAGTGCAAGAATCGCCGGGACAAGTAGATTGTCCAATAGTAATAGTGAGGGTGGTGATGAGTCTGATGACCATGATGAGAGTGACGGAGGCGGCGACAGTCCTAGGGATGGAGGTAACATCGGAGTTGAGCCAGAGCAGAGGCCTCTGAGCCCATTCACCGCAGAGGCTGACTTTGACCATACCACACAGGACCAAGATCATGGTGCCCAACCTTCACATCCAGCAGAAAGCCAACCGATTCATTACGTCCCTCGTCGAGGAAGCCAGGGCAGGGGCAGGGGCAGGGGGCAGGGGTCAGGGCAAGGGCAAGGGCAAGGGCAAAGAACGAGATGTGGGACACGATGCTTGGTTTGGGGGCACGGAACATTCGGGCTCTAGTTCCAGAGGGTCTCAACATACATGGTTCTCCAGCCATGACCAGGATACACAGTCTCAGACATCAGGCTCTCAAGAACATAGTTATTCACATTCCACACAGGATCAATATCCTTATGGATATGTCTCAGGATATGAGCCACCTCCATATGGGTATGGAGGAGACAATTTCCAAATCCCAGTGCCTGTGCCAGTTGTGCCCAATCACCCACAGTATCCACCAATTGGCGTGTTACTACATCTTAGCCCAGATTACTACCAACATTATGTACATGAGTATACATCCATGTACCATAATGTGATGAGTTGAGCACAGTATTGTACGTATGTGGAGAATCAGCACTATAGCCAGCCAAGTCAAGACAGAGATGATCACATCGAACCTCCGCGTAACTCCTTCTGGTGGTGATTGTAGGTTTTTTGGTGGGTTGTATTATGTATGTTTATATTCTTATGAATCTTATAAATTATGAATTTATGATTGCTTGAGAAATGAATGAAACATGAATCAATCATACATTATTGTCACTCATCAACGCACATCTTTGCTCTCTTCTTATTGCATCTCTTGTATACATTGTTGTTTTTTTTAATGTTTTTATTTTAAAAGGTGTATTAACATCTATTTTAACATTTCCTGAATTTTCACTACAAAATTTCATGTTTTGCCCTATTTTTTGCCATTTTTTTCAAAAATCACCGATAAACGATATATCTTCCGATATATCTCCGATATATCTTTTTTCCGCGGCTCCGACATGTCGAGCGATATCGACATTTAGAACCTTGGTTTGCACACCCTACCCTCTTGCATGGATGCCTAGTCAGCAAATACTGACAATTATTTCTCAATCTCAAACTTAAAGATTACATTGTCCTCAATGTAAAAAAAATGAAAGTACAAGTAAGGGAGAACAATAATACCTGACAGGCGAGGGCAATCCACGAATGAAAGATAAAGAAGGAGAAAGAAGATAAAAAATTTATCAAGCAAAGATCATCCCTAACTTCATTGAAACTGTATCTTGCAGGGTTAGTGAGAAAGACGGTGCACATAAGGAGAAACCACAGATGTCAATATATATATATATATATATATATAAAGCAAATGTATCTGGAAGACAGCAAAAGCCTAATAAGCCTAAGTGATAGTAACACAGATCACAACAAAAGATAAAGCACAGTCGAATGACTAGAAGAAGTCCTCACTGAGGGCCTAAAGGTGGGGGAAAGTGAGAGAGATGAAGAGCACGCAGCATGGTGTGGGTCTCTTCGACGGTTTCAGACATGACAGTGGTGTGCTCGTAGATGTTTTCGAGAGTATACTCGAATTGGTCATGAGATGTATAAGTGCAGTCACGAAAGATGTCAAACTCGTGCCGGAAACTAGCCACATCAACCCGCAATTGTTCATGCCTAGAGCATAGATTCTCATATTGCTCGTGGGTCATGGAAGAGGAAGCCTGTGGTGGAGCAGGATGATAGACCCGAGGGGGAGGGATAACAGGAGCATTGGGAGCGGCATGCATGGCATGGACACTCTTGTCCCATTGGGCACGGCCGAAGATGGGCATAGTGGAGTCGGCGGGCTCATCTGCAGATATGGTATATCCGGAGCTGGCAAAAATGGACCAAATAAGATTGGGTAACGGAAGTGCCCATTTCCTACTAGAGGAGCTCTGAGTATTGACCAGTTCATCCAACACTCGCTCAAAAACGTCCAGAATTACGAAAGGGGCATCAAAATAAAAGCCCTCATGGATGGCAAATAGAGCCTTGAGAAGTGGGCCCCAATGCTCTAACTTATGCCCAAGCGGATTAAGATTGCGGTGGAAGATGGAGTCAACCAACTATAGACGTGGTGGAAGGAACGTGCGGGTAGTGCAAGTCCGATTATAGTCGCCGTACTGACCAACACACATGGTATCAACAATCTCTTGTACCGTGACCGAAGGTGCCTCATTAGCATACGCAATATCTGGGTCACGGGGCAAGCGACACCGTAAAACCTCCGCTATATCACACCCACCAAAACGTATATCATGGCCATCAATAGAAGAACAAAGAATATGAGGGTAGTCCTCATCCTGACGTAAATTTTTATAAAAAATACCCACCAACCTGGGATAAATTATGGAAGTTGGCCGAAAAAGGCCACCTAATTGGCGGTGTTCCAATTCTTCGATAGCCCAGGCAGGATCATCTTGCGAGCGGAAAGGAGAGTCGACCTAAAAA
This sequence comes from Tetracentron sinense, assembly GCA_015143295.1. Lineage (NCBI taxonomy): Eukaryota > Viridiplantae > Streptophyta > Magnoliopsida > Trochodendrales > Trochodendraceae > Tetracentron > Tetracentron sinense. The sequence goes on from CM026574.1 coordinate 20,564,519, forward strand.
CAAGTTTGATGGTTTAACTTGCGAGAGCCCCAAAAAGAGTCAAGCTCATCGGGGACGGCACGAGGGCGTTTTTGAGAGGCTCGAGAGCGCCTCATAGTGAGGAAGGAGAAAGATGGGGGAGAGGAGGAAAGGGGTGTGAGAAATGGGGAGTGGAGAAAGTGAAAAGTGTGAAAAAATAAGAAGAAATGCCCCAAATATATAGACTCCCGTCGGGCGCCGATCGATCAGCGCCGAGAGGGCCGATCGATTAGCCCCAACGGTCGTCTAACGTTACAAAAATTGCTAATTTTTTTTTTTTACTACCGATTGATCGGAAAGCGGGAGATCAGCATACGACAATTAGCAATCGATAGGCCCAGGTTGGGTGATCGATCGGAAGGCGAAGGAAGGATCCGGAACGGCTTTTAGGCGATCAATCGGCCCAAGTTAGACGATTGATCGGTAGACGATGGGAACTGTTGCCAGTTTTGGGCGATCGATCAACCCCGATTGGGCGATCGATCGAAAGGCAAAGATTTGGAGCTGCAAAATAGGCGATCGATCGGCCAAGGTACTGCCGATCGATCGGTAAGCGAAACTTTTTATTTTTCAGTGTGAAGCACCACCCCAAACTTGGAACTGATGAAAATATGGGAAGAATTTGGATCACACAATGAAGGGTTGCCTCCCTACTAGCGCTAAGTTTATCGTCTTCAGCTAGACAGTCTAACGATTAAAAGTTGAGATTGGCAGCTTCCAACAAGTCGATGGCCTCAATTAGATTGCTGGTCATAATGCCCTCAATGTAGGGTTTCAATCTTTGACCGTTCACTTTGATAGACGCCCATCTTTGGGGTCTTGAACCTCGACAGCTCCATGAGAGGCCACTGATATAACAATGTAAGGACCATCCCATCGAGAGCGAAGTTTACCAAGGAAGAGACGCAATTTAGAGTTGAATAACCAAACCTTTTGATTCGAAACGAAAGATTTCTGGAGAAGGTGTTTGTCATGAAAGACTTTGGTTTTCGCCTTGTAGATCTTTGCGCTCTCATACGCATCGTTACGTAACTCTTCTAACTCAGAAAGCTGGAGTTTTCTATTGGATCCGGCTATTATCATGTCGAAGTTGAACTGCTTGACGGCCTACGGGGCTTTGTGTTCCAGTTCAACTGGAAGGTGGCAAGCCTTTCCGAAGACAAGGCGATAGGGAGACATACCAATTGGGGTCTTGTAGGCGGTGCAATAAGCCCAAAGGGCGTCATTGAGCCTTGCAGACCAATCTTTCTGATCTGTCCTCACAGTCTTTATTAGGATGTTCTTAATCTCCCTATTTGAGACTGCGACCTGGCCACTTGTTTGTGGATGGTATGGCGTGGCAGCCTTGTGGGTGATGGAGTATTTGAAACATAGGGCCTCGAAATAACGATTGAGGAAGTGTTTTCCTCCATCACTTAATAATACGCGGAAGAAACTTGACCACAACTTTGTGGTCATTTGTGTTAGTAGCAACCGCTTCTACCCATTTAGAGACGTAGTCCACCACCACCAAGATATATTCAAAGCCGAACGATGGCGGAAAACGACCCATGAAATCAATACCCCACACATCAAATATCTCTACTACTAGGATAGGGGTGAGAGGCATCATTTCTCTACGAGACATCACGTCCAACTGTTGGCATCTTAAACAAGCCCGACAAAAGTTATGGGCATTTTTGAAGAGAAAGGGCCAGTAAAATCCGCTTTGTAAGACCTTGGCGGCTGTTTTCTTCCCTCCGAAATGACCGCCGCATGCAAGAGAGTGACAAAATGTGAGAATACTTTGGAATTCACTCTCTGGTACACATCGTCGGATCACTTGGTCTGAACAATATTTGAACAATTCCGGATCTTCCCAGAAAAAGAATTTGATTTGGGAGAAGAATCAAGATTTTTATTACTGGAACTAATGAGGGGGAAGTTCCCCAATTGCAAGGTAATTGACAATGTGGGCATACCAAGGAAGTTGCACTTGAGTTACCTCGAACAATTGTTCGTCCGGGAATGAGTCTTGGATGGGACAAGGGTCATGGGAAGAGTTGACTAGGAGTCTTGATAGGTGGTCGGCGACCACATTCTCGGACTCTTTTTTATCTCGAATTTCTAAGTCAAACTCTTGAAGGAGGAGGATCCACCTAATCAGTCGAGGTTTGGTGTCCTTCTTGGAAAGGAGATACCGCAAGGCGGCGTGATCTGTGTAGACTAAGATTTTGGATCCTAAGAGATAAGAATGAAACTTATCCAGGGAAAAAACAATGGCTAGTAATTCCTTCTCGGTAGTGGTGTAATTCAATTGAGCATCCGAGAGGGTCTTACTCGCATAGTAGATTGCATGAGGGGTCCTATTCACTCTTTGACCTAAGACCGGCCCGACTGCATAATCCGAGACATCACACATCAAGTCAAAGGGAAGAGATCAATCTGGGAGTTGTATGATTGGGGCTGTAAAGAGGAGATGATGGAGCAAAGTATTCATTTAAAGACTTGGTTGGGTCTTGATTTTCAACCATTTTAGAGAAAGGAGTAGTCTCTAGGTTGGAGTAAAATCGGGCTGAAGCTTTGAGAAACCTCGTAGTACGCTCTAACTCTGAATTGATAGGGATTAACTCTGGTTTACAAGACCGTCTACTGTGCATACACCCTAGAGGCAGACTTTATGTTCGACAGACACCAATTTGCAAAATAATTCACTTCAGATGAAAGAATACTTATAGTGCTTTCGCCAATTAAACAGTTGGGTAGTTTTTGGTTTTGCAGAACAATAGCTTTCCTGTTAAAATTTTTAGCAGAACACTATTTTCGATCGGAGCAATTGGTACCTGCAACACAGAAGTTTAGAGATCTATAAAAATGATTTTTTATTTTTTTCTTGGAATAAAAATGACTCAGTCTTAATCTTTTGAATTAAGCAATTAAACCATTCCAATAATCCCCAGCAACGGCGCCAAAAATTGATCATCAATTAAATAAACATCGTAGTAGCCACAATTCCGTAGAATAGTGACTACTATGGGGTGTCGAACCACATAAGATTACGCTGGTTTGATTGCTTTTATCTCAAGATTGATTGTGAGTCAAAGAGTAACAAGTTGATTTGATTTGATTTATTTTAACCTAAAAAGAGAACTTAAACTAGTAGATTCTATTTTAACTGATTAAACTAAGAGTTTTTGATGATATATCAATGAGAGAAGATCTAGGGTATTCGAATCTACCACTAGCTTTATAACTGGTCTCTAATGTATTTATTCAAGTCCATCATAATGTAAACAATAGGGATGAGAGTGACTACAAGACTCCACTCATCCATCTAGAATGATTCAAGGGATTAGACCGTAGGCATATCCTATCTTAGGTTAGAACAAGTGATACACACTAAACTAGGGTTATGAAATCACTCGTCATCCCTTAGCATAAAATATCATATGATTTAATTATTCAACAGTAATACCATTGCATAAAATCCACATTAATAATCATAGAAAATTAAGATGGATGATTTCAATCTCAATATAATAAAACCTAAAACAAGGATAAAATCACACTAAAATCGCATATGATCAATCACAAAAAATTAAGATGGATGATTTTAATCTCAATATAATAAAACCTAAAACAAGGATAGAATCACACTGAAATCGAATATGATCAATCAACTCTGGTTATGAATAACCCTCTTATTATGTAATCATTGTTTACAATTGAATAAACTAAAACAAAGTACAAAGAGACACAGTTACTTGGCTAGGGTTTCATCTAAACCCTAGAAAAGGGAATTAGTTCATGTGGAGTGTAAGGGACACCGCTTTTGATGAAGAACACGAAGAACACAAGCAATCCATCCTCCAACCCTCACATATCTCCAGAGACTTCTCTCTTTCAAATCTCAAAACTCAAAACCTTTTGCATTGAAGGAGGCTTTCCTTTTTTATAGAGATAGTTTCACTGAAGTGTAGCTTTAGAAACATCCAAAACGAGCTCAAAAATCAATTTTTCGCACTTTCCTAAACAACCAAAATGGCGACCGCCCGATCAATCGGTGGGTTCAAAATTTGTCTACACTTTCTTCATGGAAGTTGTAGATCCTTATGAGTTGGTCGATTTGATATATTATGGGCCTAAAGCGGAGCTACGGTCAAGGAGTTATGCCCCGAACATCGAACAAGGGTTGATTTTGCATTTCTACTTTTCTTTAGCTTGGATCTTTGCCCAGTAGTGATTCTCAAGAGACTTTAAACCATGTAAGATCATTTTTGTCTTCTTTTCCATGCATGAACCTGAAAACAATAAATACACCAAGTGAAGTAGGATAAATGGGCTCAAAGGGATTAACAAATGAAGTTTAAGGATCTACTCAATTGGTTAGTGATGAATGATTTGTAGCCTGTAGTGAGACCATTTAGCGTGAGAAGAATGAGATCTTCATCTGAAACCGAAAATTGGATTGCTACTAGGGAGTAGGAGATGGTTTTGATCTTAAGCATAAAATTAGAAATAGAATTACCCTTTCTTGATCGACTGTAATTCACCACGAAGATGCATGGACTGAGAACGAGATTGTTGAGAGAATGTATTCTCTAAAGCCTTCCAAACGGCCTGAGAAGATGAAAAACCCACCATGTGTGTCAATACACTTTGGTTAAAGTCACATTTAACCAGCTGAGAATAAATTGATCAGTTCTCCTCTAAAGTTGGTAAGAGGGATTCGGTTCATCATCCAAAAAGGGCGATGGGGGTTTGATATATACTTCCATCAACATATCCAAAGAGATCAGAATAGGCATGAGCAGACTATGCCATAAAAAATAGTTGGATCCATCGAGTTTGATGGATACGAACTGATTTCTGTTGGTTTTCTTGACAATGGGGTATAAGTTAGGGAGATGGAGACGCCATTGATGAGGTTCAAGAGGAATAGCTTGAGCTAGAAGAGCTCTGATACCATAAAGTTTTATGAAGTTTGATGAAATCTAGATTCTGTAGATCTCGGTTGTATTCTCAAATATATAGCGGTTGTGTCACACTAGGCTGCAATCGTGAATCTTGAGGACTCCGTTACAATGGATAGATCAAAAATTAGATAAGCACCACCAGTTCAGATGGTGAGGAGATTGGAATGCCAAGAATCCTATTCATAGTCTTATAGGACACAACTAACATGAAATGCAAGCTAGAAATAGGGATATAATAAGAAATGACGATTTTTTAAAGGTGAAACTGTTCATAAAATTGATCAAAATGACAATAAAATTAGATAAGCACCACCAGTTCGGATGGTGAGGAGATTGGAATGCTGAGAATCCTATTCATACTCTCCTAGGATACAACTAACATGAAATTCAAGCTAGAAATAGGGATAGTATAAGAAATGACGATTTTTTTAAAGGTAAAATTGTTCAAAAAATTGATCAAAATGGCAATAAATTGTCTACTTGCTTTAGCAAAATAAGATCAGATAATTAAGTCATCAACAGCTTTAATGCCACTTTAACTAAAGGCTTACTATCTAAAGTCATCCTCATTAATTCTCAAGAAATATGGAACATTCTGGCATCAACCTTCACTCTGCAATCCTAAGTTCGCATGATGCACTTGACCTTCATTAATGACCCTCATTGCTCAGATATTTAAAGGTTTTTATAATCTATGTATGAAAGTATTAAGGAACTTCATTTGGGGAGAAAGGAGTCGTCGAAGCACTGATTGTCTGAGACCTCAATGGCAACATAGTAGAAACGAACAAACCCACGAAGCTAACTCCCTCTCCAAAGTCGACATGTCAATTAAGCGAGGGTAAGAAACCGGTTATGGTTGGAGAAAATAAATCTCATAAGGAGATTCCCAAAAGAGGCTTCAATTTAGGAAAGTGGGAAAGCCTCTTCTCCTTTTCTAATGATGTTGTTGAAGATTTGTTCAAGGATCTCCTCCTGAAAAACTTGATTACCCTCCCCGATCGAGTATAGGTGCCAAATGAGATTGAAATGATCAATGAGCATAAATAGTATCAATACCATCGCATATCTATCACATACTAAGGATTGCTTTGTGCTGAAAGATCAAATCCAGTGACTCTTAGATGACACGATCTAAGAATTTATAAACGATAAGGATTTCTGACTAATTGGCACCTCGATACTCAAAATGATTATGCCACTAAGTCAACTCCAGTTTCAATGAATAGTTACTTTTTAGAAAGCTAACTAGACTACCTTTTACAAAAAAATATGAGTTGATCAAAAACTAGAAATTTTTTTCATAAAATAATAAGCTTAATAAGATTATACCATCAAAAATAAATAAAACAGATAGCAAGGTAATTTCTAAATTGTACAACTTCTCTGAGATTCAATTCTTGTCAAGACTTTATGAAGTATATAATTTTTAAGTAGATTCCCACTAGAGACTGATAAAAAAAAATTAGAAAAAATTAAATGAAAATATTTTTAACATGAAATAATGTCAAACATAGACTCTTTTACATAAATAAAATTCTTGGAACTCTTAACACTCTAAATTGATAAGTCTATCTTAATTAAAATACAATAGAAGACAACATGAGATCAAAGGGTTTTGAAAGTTTATTGTTTCTATTTATTGAAAAAATTAAAAAAAAACATTACATATACATAAAATATATGAAAAAATTAGGCTACAATGCGAATCTTCTCAATTTTAAACTATTGACAAGAAAAAAAAATCTCTCAAAAGAAAAAACATCAATTCAAAATTTTTTATCGAAATTTTACATAGACATTCTCTCACCAGTTGGAGAACTATTTCCACATTTTCATATGTATTTGAGCATTAGAGAATGCATTAAGAATGTTCTCTCATGACTAGTTCCTAAATTTCAAAAAAAATATAGTACTGAATTAATTGAATTAAACTATCTAAACATAAGACCCAATCCTAATACTTCTCATATTTCATTAAGAACATCAAATCGAATTATCATGTTCAGGAAAATAAATTGACTTTAAAGATTCATGTCATTCACCAGCCCAAATGAAAAGTAAAAACAAATTACTAAAACGTATCTCATCAACTACACGATTAATTATTAAAAGTATCAAAATAAATCTTCTTCCCTTCTTATTGACAATTACTCCAACTTGAAAGCATTGACATAAAAGTCAGATGAGCTATGAAACTCAACAGGAAATCTCACTCTACTTTTATTTATTAAAGTTAAAATATAATATAAAGCATATTCATACATGCGATTAACACGAGATTGGTGTAGAACATTAAAAAAATCATATTATGAAGTTATGAACTCTCTGGCCGATTTCTCCCAACTCTTAGCCATCTCAAGTAAGAGATTTTCTCTAGAGGCTTTAGGTCCTTTCACCCAAAGATGCACGATCCAGACTTGCTTTTAAAGACCTGTCACCCAAAACCAGAAGGACTGATAACAAGGATGAATCCCAAACATCACTACGAACTAGAAATAAAGAATTTGGTGAGGCATGAATGTCGCGACCCAAAATACCCCCTAGAAGTTGGGGGTACTTTCACCTGTGACCACCGTATCATACCTTCCATATGATACATAAGGCTAGCAACCTGTCAGAGTATATAGACATACATAGCGGAAACGATTTAAACATATAGCGGAAGCAGAAAATATAATTTAAACACTCCTATTCCTTGGTCCAAGTGTGAACCAGCAAAATATACACTTGTAAATATCCAAAAGGGTGGAGTGGACAAGTCCCACTCTCACTGAACAAGATATCATATCCCTCTAACTAACGGAGTCAACAGAAATCAAAGTCACGACGCCTATCTAGCGGACCATCATCCTAGTAGTGGTCCATAGAAGGCTCCGGGTCGTAGTACTCCTCCTCTACCCAAGGCTCCATACCACACAAATCGAAAGGAATCCGAGCACCTGCCGATGATAACAAATATTGGCTGAGCGTTCAATACTCAGCGTATACATACTACTAACGATAAAGCAATAATAGCATAGAGCATGTGGATCATGGAGAATGAAATCCTTAAAACATATCAAAGTGTGAAAAGCGTGAAATAACACATATGATGAAATCCGAAACCAAAACCGTGTGATTCATGCTATTATCATAGCCTTGTGAGTTCTTGGAGTTCATAGAGTTCCGTAGAATTATTTATGATCCATAGAGACATAGAGCAATACCGTAGAGCATAATCATAGAGCATAACCATAGAGATCTTAGAGTAATTTCATTTGTGATCCTTAAAGCTTGTACTTCGTTCTTAGACATTATCGTAGAGTTTTTGTGAGTTTAACATGATCCTTAGAGCTTGTGAACCGATCTTAGACGATATCATGGAGTTTCTTAGAATCATCATTTAAGTCACTTATTCAAAAACCCTTTTTGTAACATTGAGAAATCCATGGAAAAACCCCGGTTCATGCGAGACATGCGAACATATGAGAGACTAACATATTTAATCACCAAAAACCCTTAGAGGCATTAAACCAAACACATAGAGTGCATAATAGTGATAGTTTACATCCAAGTATAACACAACCACCCACACCATATAAAATCAAGATTTATATTATAGAATAAGAAGAACATCTGTTAGTAACTAGTGTTATCACAAGATTGGTAGTAGAGTGTATCTACCTTGGTGAAATCAATGACTTTGATTCCAAAGGCTTGGAACACGTGAGAATCTCAAGTTCTTTGTTAAGAAACACCAAATGATGGAAGATCTTGATCTTCCCTTCAAGCTTGAGCAAACCCTAGCTTTCTCCTTCTTCTTCCTCTCAAAACTCTCTGAAAATAAGCCTCAAGGGTCTAAGGCATGAACTAAGCCTTTTATAAGCAAAGGGTGCTGGTTAAAGACTTAAAAACCCTTAATGAAGGAAATCTGCGTATAACCGATCGATTGGTGGTCAGGACTGAGCGATTGGTGGCTTACCGAGCGATCGGTGGTTTCGACCGAGAGATCGGTTGAAAACACCCCCTCTGGAATTTTTTCCCATACCAATTAGTTAACCAGTCGACAGCTACCGAGTGATTGGTAGATGACCGTTCGATCGGTGGTTATCACCGAGCGATCGGTGCCCCCCTGTTTTGCTGTAAAACCCTTTTTTACTACTTAAACCTTCTCCAATCCAATTCTAACACCTTTTATGCTTAACACACACTCCTTTAGGCTATATAGACCTATCAACACATGTACACCATATGTCCCAACATTTCCATTAGCATAAACCCACAAGTTTACAAGACTACACTTAAACACTATTCACATACTATTCACTACTTAGTGAAATAAGGATTCGGGGTTCTACATCCTCCCCCCCTTACAAGAATTTCATCCTCGAAATTGGAACGATACCAAAAGAAACATAACAAGAACAAAATACAAAAATCCAATGAAGGAAACTACACAAACAAGTAAGGGTACTTTTCCTTCACATTAGCTTCACGCTCCCACATAGCCTCTTCTACAGAATGGTGCTGCCACTTCACAAGGATTAATGGAATAGTTCGGAATAGTCTTGGTACGCAAGACTTAATCTCGACGATTCAAGATCTGAGCTGCTTGCTCAACCAAGGTGAGATCTTCTCGAATCTCCACGGGATCAAGAGCAATGACGTGGGACGGATCCGGAATGTATTTCCTGAGCATGGAAACGTGAAATATATTATAGACCGCTGCCATGTGAGGCGGTAGGGATACCCTGTAAGAAGCCTCACCAACCCTAGTGATGATCTCAAATGGCCCTACGTACCTAGGGCTGAGCTTTCCTTTCTTCCCGAACCGCATGATTCCCAGGCTCTACGAAATCTTCACAAAGACCCAATCCCTAACTTGGAATTCCAAATCTATGCGGTGAGTGTCCGCATGGCTCTTCTGCCTATCCTGAGCAGTTTTCAATCGCTCCCTGATGATTTTGACCCTTTCTGCGGTCCGCTCAATCAATTCAGGACCCAGTACCTTCCTCTCACTAACTTCGTCCCAATATAGAGGAGATCTACAACTGCGACCATATAGAGCTTCAAAAGGTGCCATTTGGATGCTTACCTGGTAACTGTTGTTGTAGGCAAACTCAACCAACGGCAAATGTTCCTCCCAACTACCCTGAAAGTCCAACATGGAAGCTCGGAGCATATCCTCTACAACCTGGTTTACCTGTTCAGTCTGCCCATCGGTTTGAGGATGAAAAGGGGTGCTGAAATCTAACCGAGAACTCATAGCGCCCTAAAATTTTTTCAAGAACCTGGAAGTAAACCTAGGATCTCGATCAGACACGATGGAAACCGGCACCACATGCAGACGGACCACCTCCTTAACATACAAAGCTACCAACTGGCTCGAACTGAAAGTAGTCCGATACGGGAGAAAGTGTGCAGACTTTGTCAATTTGTCAACTATCACCCAGATAGCATCGGAGCCCTTCACCGTCCGCGACAAGCCCACGATGAAATCCATCGAGATATTCTCCCATTTCCATTCTGGAATAAGGAGGGACTGTAAAGGACCTACCGGCCTCTGATGCTCGACCTTTACCTGCTGGCACACCAAACACCTAGAAACATATTCTGTGACTTCCCTCTTCATGTTTCGCCACCAGTAGTGCCTCTTGAGATTCTGGTACATTTTAGTAACTCCCGGATGTACCGTGTACTTAGATCGATGTCACCCCTCAATACTGCGTCGGCTAAAACACACACAACCTGCCTTTGAATGTGATGGCATCATCACCATTCAAAGCAAACTCCTGACTGCCACTACTAATCGACTTGTCTCGGTAAACAAGCAACTCAGCATCCGAATTCTGTAACTCCTTAATCCGGTTCAAGATATGCGGCCTAACTGAGATGTTTGACATCACTGGCCCGTAGGTAACGTGCCTGAGAGTAGTGTCTAAGTTACACATATCTTTCAATAACTTCCACTCTTGTACCCTCATGTGAGCCATAACTCTGTAAGGTTTCCTGCTAAGAGCATCGGTTACTATGTTCGCCTTACCCGGATGGTACTGAATGAAACAATCACAGTCCTTCATGAACTCCATCCATCGACGCTACCTCATATTCAATTCTTTCTGAAAGAAGAGGTATTTCAAGCTCTTGTGATCCGTGAACACAACGAACTCTTCCCCATAGAGGTAGTGATGCCAAATCTTCAGAGCAAAGATGACTGCGGCAAGCTCTAGATCATGCATGGGGTAGTTCTGCTCATGCTCCTTCAACTGGCGAGAAGCGTAGGCAACCACCTGCTTATGCTGCATAAGAACACACCCAAGCTCGACAAGTGAATCATCACTGTAGATTTCGAAGCCATCACTTCCAGACGGAACCGTGAGAACAGGGGCAGTAGTAAGCTTCTTCTTCAACTCCAAGAAGCTTGCTTCACACTTCTCAGTCCAAGTGAACTTAGTGTCCTGTCGTGTGAGGTAGGTAAACGGAGCTGCTAGGTTGGAAAATCCCTCCATGAACCTCCTGTAGTACCCTGCCAGGTCGAGAAAACTACGAATCTCGGTAACACTCTTCGGCCTCTCCCAATTCATCACTGCCTCGACTTTCGCAGGATCGAATGAGATACCCTCGGCAGACACCACATGACCAAGAAAAGATACCTTGTTCAGCCAAAACTCGAACTTGCTCAACTTAGCATATAGGCTATGCTCTCGAAGAGTCTGCAATACAAGGCGGAGATCTCTCGTGTGATCATCCTGTGTCTGTGAATACTCAAGGATATCATCTACAAATACCATCATACACTGATCGAGAGACGATCTGAACACCCGGTTCATCAGATCCATGAATGCAGTCGGCGCGTTAGTCAGACCAAAAGACAACCAAAAACTCATAGTGGTCATATCGGGTTCTGAATGTCGTCTTCGAAATGTCTTCTTTCTTGATCTTCAACTGATGATAACCAGATCGAAGGTCAATCTTTAAGAAGAACTTCGCACCCTTCAACTGGTCAAACAAGTCGACTATCCGAGGCAATGGATAACGATTCTTGATAGTGACCTTGTTTAGCTGCCTATAATCAATGCACATCCGCATAGACCCATCTTTCTTCTTCACAAAGAGCACCGGAGCTCCCCAAGGTGAGACACTTGGCCGGATAAAGCCAAGGCCTTACAATTCTTCCAAGTGCTCTTTTAACTCCTTAAGCTCGACAGGGGCCATCCTATACAGAGCCCTAGAAATCGGAGCCGTACCTGGAGCTAGCTCAATCGCAAACTCAATCGCCCGATCAGGAGGAAATCTCAAAAAGGTCTCTAGAAAAACATCCATATACTCACACACAACTGGAATGGATGTGGAGTCTCATACTTCTACATTCGCGAGATTGAGAGCTACAAAACGAGCAATGTCTCTCTTTTGAAGTCCCCTGAAATGAAATGGCTTCAACCCCACGGGTTTAAAGTTCACCACTTTCTCGAAACACACCACGTGCCCGTAGTGAGCTGAGAGCCAATCCATACCTAGGATAACATCGAAATCCCAATCTTGAAATCCCAGAATAATTAAGTCAACTGGCAACTCATGCTGTATGACTTGCACAACGCTGCCCACTGGACAACTCCCAAGGTAGCGTACTCGGCTCAGACATAAAGCCTTCGGAAAAACTAGGCGAGACAAACGAATGAGTTGATCCCGTGTCGATCAACACCCGTGCTAAACACTCATTCACTAGCAACGATCCTGTGAATTATCGCTACTCAAGTTATAATTTGCTACATGCATAATACATATGGACACACGCATAACAATAGGCATTACATAGTATATATATATCTACAACACATCATGGCAACACTAGAACTTTAACAATATCAAACTCGCGCGTACCTTGCGCAACATCATCAGATGCCTGTGCGTCTCTATCGGTCATGGCAAACACCCTGCTCTGATTAGCCTGACGAGGCTGCTGGGTGAGCGGCAAGGATCTGGAGGCCTGAAATAAAGACCCCTGAAGTGAAGTCTACCTACCTAGAGGTCGGACTCCCTGTGACCCAGCCTGTGACTACTTGTGTGGGTAATCCCGTATCACGTGACCAACCTCACTACACTGGAAGCATTCACCTGATAATCTACGGTAATCCCCAGTCTTGTGTCGACAACCACACACGGTGTACTCCTCGAATGCCAGCGATGTGAATGAAGCCAGAGGTGTAACCCTCATAGCCTGTGACGTCATAGGGAACGATGTCTGAGGCACAAAAGGAGGCCTTTGAGCTGACATCGACTGTAAGAACTGATATGGTGCAGTCCTGGTCCTCTTCTCGGATTGTGATGAACCACTAGACTGACCCTGAGACATGCTCCTCCCGAAGCCACTATCCCTTCTTTGGATAAACTCCTCTGCATTCTTCTCGGCAATCTTCACCTTTCCCATTATCTCCCTCCAGGATTCTACTTGGAGGATGGATACCCAATCACAGATGAACACCTTCAATCCAATCTCAAACTTTCTGACCCGCAGGTCTTCAGTCGCAACCAAATGCGGAGCAAATCTCGACAACTCGGTGAACTTAGCCTCATACTTGGCCACTTTCATCGCTCCCTGCTCTAAGAGCATGAATTCCCTTGCCTTCTATTCCCGGATAAATTTGGGAAAATACTGCTCACTGAAGGTGTCTAGGAACTCCGCCCATGTCCAGGGTTCCCTTGCCTTCACAACATCCCTCTACCTTTAGGCAGCTCTCCACCAATGTTCGGCTTCACCGTCCATCACGAAAGAAGCCCATTCAACCCGTTGTTCTTCAGTGCATCGGAGAGCCCGAAAGGTCTTCTCCAACTGCATAATCCATGCCTCTGCCACCATCGGGTCTAGAGTACAATAGAATGTAGTAGGTCGTAGTCTCTGGAAAGCTTCAAGTCCCGCGGTGTGATACACTGGCGGATGCATAGGAGTAGTCAGTGGGGTAGGAGTAGCCACAGCAGTTCTGGCTGCCAACAAAGCCAAGGTATCTGCTACGGAATCCATAGCATTTGTGAAGTAAAGCGGCTCTTCCACTCTCGAAACCTCACCCTCGGATCTCCGAGTATGATAACCACGACCCAGATTGCCGCGTCTCACGATGTAAAATCCTGAGATCAATTGGCAAAACATGAGTCTAACTTGGATACCAACCCTCACACAACATATAGCAATTCAATAAACATGAAATGCTAATACCCGCATATAGTATACATCACGTATACACATAATAATACCATTGTAACTTAGAGTTTTCTAGCGTAGCTAAGATCCTTGTGTTGGCGTCTACCCTTTTCAGAATGTGACTAAGGACATAGTTTAAACATGACATCTAAACTAGGATCCTAGACCATCCTAAGGATTCACTTGATACCAGTTATGTCATGGTAGCAAGCCTAACGCAAACCAGTTCATCTGAGTTCTAAGTTCAACTCAGAGAACTCACTTCCACTTAACCCAAGGGAAACAAATCCCTAGAGCTCTGATACCAAGTTTGTTGCGACCCAAAATACCCCCTAGGAGTTAGGGATACTTTGACTCGTGACCGCTGTATCATAGCTTCCATATGATACATAAGGCACGCATAGCAACCTGTCAGAGTACACAAACATACATGGTGGAAACGATTTAAACATATAGCGGAAGAAGAAAATATAATTTAAACACTCCTATTCCTTGGTCCAAGTGTGAACCAACAAAATATACACATGTGTAAATATCCAAAAGGGTGGAGTGGAAAAGTCCCACTCTCACTTAACAAGATATCATATCCCTCTAACTAACGGAGTCAACAGAAATCAAAGTCATGATGCCTATTTAGCGGGCCATCATCCTGGTAGTGGTCCATAGAAGACTCCGGGTCGTAGTACTCCTCCTCTACCCAAGGCTCCGTACCACACAAATCGAAAGGAATCTGAGCACCTGCCGATGATAACAAATATCGGCTGAGCGTGGAATACTCAACGTATACATACTACTAACAATAAAGCAATAACAGCATAGAGCATGCGAATCATGGAGAATGAAATCCTCAAAACATATCAAAGCGTGAAAAGTGTGAAATAACACATATGATGAAATCTGAAACCAAAATCGTGTGAGTCATGCGATAATCATAGCCTTGTGAGTTCATGGAGTTCATAGAGTTCCTTAGAGTTATTTATGATCCATAGAGACATAGAGCAATACCGTAGAGCATAACCATAGAGATCTTAGAGTAATTTCATTTGTGATCCTTAGAGCTTGTACTTCGATCTTAGACATTATCGTAGAGTTCTTGTGAGTTTAACATGATCCTTACAACTTGGGAACCGATCTTAGACGATATCATGAAGTTTCTTAGAATCATCAATTAAGTCACTTATTCAAAAACCCTTTTTGTAACATTGAGAAATCCATGAAAAAACCCCGGTTCATGCGAGACATGCGAACATATGAAAGAATAACACATTTAATCACCAGAAACCCTTAGAGGCATTAAACCAAACACATAGAGTGCATAATAGTGATAGTTTAAATTCAAGTATAACACAATCACCCACACCATATAAAATCAAGATTTATATTATAGAATAAGAAGAACATCTCTTAGTGACTAGTGTTATCACAAGATTGGTAGTAGAGTGTATCTACCTTGGTGAAATCGATGACTTTGATTCCAAGGGCTTGGAACACATGAGAATCTCAAGTTCTTTGTTAAGAAACACCGAAGGAAGGAAGATCTTGATCTTCCCTTCAAGCTTGAGCAAACCCTAGCTTTCTCCTTCTTCCTCTCAAAACCCTCTCAAAATAAGCCTCAAGGGTTTCTGAAACCCTAAGGCACGAACTAAGCCTTTTATAGGCAAAGGGTGCTGGTTAAAGACTTAGAAACCCTTAATGAAGAAAATCTGCGTATAACTGATCGATCGGTGGTCAAGGCATAGCGATCGGTGGTTTCGACCGAGAGATCGGTTGAAAATACCCCCTCTGGAATTTTTCCCCATACCAATTAGTTAACCAGTCGACAGCTACCGAGCGATCGGTAGATGACTGGTCGATCGGTGGTTACCACCGAGCGATCGGTGCCCCCCTGTTTTGCTACAAAACCCTTTTTCTACTACTTGAACCTTCTCCAATCCAATTCTAACACCTTTTATGCTTAACACACACTCCTTTAGACCATATAGACCTATCAACACATGTACACCATATGTCTCAACATTTCCATTAGCATAAACCCACAAGTTTACAAGACTACACTTGAACATTATTCACACACTATTCACTACTTAATGAAATAAGGATTCGGGGTTCTACAATGAATGTCTGTTCCAAAGAGATGTTTGAAATTCTTAAAACAACTCGACAATCAAAACATATAAAATGTTTAAAAGCAATAGCATCTATGGTAGACAATTATTAGACAACAGCTTGGCAAACATTGGAATAGAGGGGTGACCAAGTTGCCTGTGCCAGGTTTAAGCATGAATTTTATTGGTGAAGAATGTCACTTTCGCCAATGGATAGGGTGGAGATCACCATCAATCAAACCCTTCAAAAGAAGTTTCCATTCATGTAGATCCTTTATAGAAAGTTCCCACAGATAAAAGACAAAGGCACAATTATTATCCTTTGTGAAATGAGCAACTATGAGAAGATGTTTTTTATAATCTGATGAATTAATATATTCTTGAGCTTCAAATTGAAATAAGGGGAATGGAGAATTGAGTTACCAATATGCGTAATGGATGTAGTAGAAGGATTACAGACTTCAACATAATCTGAGTCATTGTATTCGGTTGGCTAAAGCAGATTGGAAGGATTTAAGTCATATGATTGGTTACGCCAATTTCAAGATACAAATTGGTATAATATGATTGAGGCATTGTATTATGGTTGAACTATCATGGCTCCAAAAGACTAAGGTCGTGAGTCATCCTAGAATGCATAGTTAAATCGTTTGTGACACTGAACACTAGAATGGCCTGATATGTCACAAATTTGGCAAGTGGCCTAGGATCTATTGTTGTTAGGTCGATTAGAAGAGCCATAATTTGTATAGATATGTGATGGTTGTTGTGGTTAACAGCCACAACCAAGGTTTATGCGAAGAAAAATGACCACCATTGTTGCGGTAACCACGACCCCTAGGAAGAGAACCACGATATGATGAACAACCTCCATTGTATAAGGCAGTTAGTGGCGAATCTGAGATAGCAATTTGAGGCTGTAAGTTAACAAAGTGTTTCTCATGTGCGAGTAGGCGTGCTTAAAGCTTCTCAAAGGAAAAATGATCTACTCAGTTGGTTAGTGATGACTGATTCGTAGTCATTAGTGAGGCCATTTAGCGTGAGAAGAATGAGATCTTCTTCTGAAACCGAAAGTTGTATTGCTAATAGGGAGTAGGAGATGGTTTTGATCTTAAGCATAAAATCAGAAATAGAATTACCCTTTCTTGATCGACTGTAATTCACCACGAAGATGCATGGACTGAGTACGAGATTGTTCAGAGAATGTATTCTCTAAAGCCTTCCAAATGGCCTGAGAAGATGACAAACCCACTATGTGCGTCAATACGCTTTGGTTAAAGTCGCATTTTACCTGTTGAGAATAAATTGATTAGTTCTCCTCCAAAGTTGGTAAGAGGGATTCAGTTGATCATCCAAGAAGGGCGATGGGGGTTTGATATATACTTCCATCAACATATCCAAAGAGATCAGAATAGGCATGAGCTGACTATGCCATAAAAAATAGTTGGATCCATCGAGTCTGATGGATACGAACTGATGATTTATGGTGGTTTTCATGATAATGGGGTATGAGTTAGGGACATGGAGACGCCATTGATGAGGTTGAAGAGGAACAACTTGAGCTAGAAGAGCTCTGATACCACAAAGTATTATGAAGTTTGATGAAATCTAGATTGTGTAGATCTCGGTTGTATTCTCAAATATATAGCGGTTGTGTCACACTAGGTTGCAATCGTGAATCTTGAGGACTCCGTTACAATGGATAGATCAAAAATTAGATAAGCACCACCAGTTCGGATGGTGAGGAGATTGGAATGCTAAGAATCCTATTCATACTCTCATAGGACACAACTAACATGAAATGAAAGCTAGAAATAGGGATACAATAAGAAATGACAATTTTGTAATGGTGAAACTGTTCAAAAAATTTACCAAAATGACAATAAAACTGGATATGCACCACCAGTTCGGATGGTGAGGAGATTGGAATACCGAGAATCCTATTCAGACTCTCCTAGGATACAACTAACATGAAATGCAAGCTAGAAATAGGGATAGAAAAAGAAATGACGATTGTTTTAAAGGTAAGATTGTTCAAAAAATTGATCAAAATGGCAATAAATTGTCTACTCGCTTTAGCAAAATAAGATCAGATGATTAAATCATCAACTGCTTTAATGCCACTTTAACCGAAGGCGTACTATCTAAAAATTCATCTTCATTAATTCTCAAGAAATATGGAACATTCTGGCATCAACCTTCACTCAGCAATCCCAAGTTCGCATGATGCACTCGACCTTCGTTAATGACCCTCATGGCCCAATTTTTTAAGGTTTTTGTAATCTATGTATAAAAGCATCATGGAACTTCATTGGGGGAAAAAGGCGTCGTTGAGGCACTGATTGCCTGAGACCTCAATGGCAACATAGTAGAAACGAAGAAACCCGCGAAGCTGACTCCCTCTCCAAAGTCGACATGTCAGTTAGGCAAGGGGAAGAAACCTGTTTTGGTTGGAGTAAATAAATCTCCTAAGGAGATTCCTAAAAGAGGCTTCAATTTAGGAAAGTTGGAAAGCACCTTCTTTTTTCTAATGATGTCATTGAAGATTTGTTCAAGGATCTCCTCATGAAAAACCTGATCACCCTCCCCGATCGAGTATAGGTGCCAAATGAGACTGAAAGGACCAATGAGCATAAATGGTATCAATACCATCGTATATCTATCACATACTAAGGATTGCTTTGTGTTGAAAGATCAAATCCAGTGACTCTTAGATGACACGATAATCGGCATTGCCATAAATAAAGCCAGTGACTCTTAGATGACACGATCCATGAATTTATAAATGATAAGGATTTCTGACTGATTGACACCTTAATACTCAAAAAGATTATATGTCACTTGTGAGCACGGGAAAATCACTCCCCATTGTTTGTGGCTCACGGGTTTTTTGAGAGTCGCCACCTATTGATTCAGAAGGGATAAGTCCTTCGAAGTTATGGATAAGGTCTTGGTCCATGATAGAGATCGGGGTAAAGGGTTCGGTTAAGTCCGGGGAAGGTGTTAGGCACCCCGAGGCTTCCGTTTTTACAACGGTTCCGTACTTCCCGGGTTTAAGCCAATTAAAGTTAATCTTGTTTAGAATGCCGAAATGTTTAAGTGAACACTAATCAAAGAACGGAAAAGCTAACTAGGGTCGGGCCCGTGTTGGGCTGCCAATCGTACTCACAGAGTGAGATCAAACCGAGTGTAGTTCTGGCACGTGAGCCTGTGCCGAGGCTAGGGGCGTGTGTGTGTGCACCAGGGGTGAATAACATGGGCTAGTCCGGTAGACTAGGGTTGGTTGACCGAGGAGGTCAAGTGCAGGGTATTGTAAGCCCGGTAGGCTTAGGGAGTAGTCCCGTAGACTAAGGAGGAGTCCGACCCGGGTTAGGATTGCTAACCGGGATTAGGCCGAACCAACTGCAGTTAGGGTTGTTAACCATAGTAAAGGGTGAGTGAGTTGTAGCCTGATAGGCTAAGGCAGGGCCCGGTAGGCCGAGGTAAGTCCGGTAGACTTGGTTTTTAGGCCCGGTAGGCCGTAAACCAAAGTTTAACTACTATTAGGATTGCTAACCGCAGTTAAGGGGTTCTAACTGCGGTTAGAGTTGCTAACCAGGGTTAGGGAGAGGGCCAAAGTCAGAATTATGGTCCAATTACAGTTTAAGGAATGTTCGTTTAATTTCCAAAAGTTTGTAAGGTTAAGGGGTGCTTAACCGCGTATTTAACCACAGTTAAGGGTCTGGTATAGTCCAAGGTGGGCCCAGGGGGCTAGGCAGGGCCTAAAGTGGCATCCTACCAGGCCTAGGCCCCTGCAAAAGCCCAGAATAAAAACAAAGTTTAATGTCGGTAATGTAATTACCTACATTATGGACAGTGTTTTAAGACTGTGTTTTGCCATTGTTAACTAGGGTTAGGCTGTAACCCGAGGTGAACCAAAGGTGGGGGAGTGTAGAGGGGACTCCTAAGAGTCTTCAGGTCAAGTGTGGGCCCCAGGGGATGCCTGGAGTGGGTCCCACAAGAGCTGCAAAGGTGTTGTGCCTGAAACAGCAAACAGGCAGTAGAAGTATTACCGACAGGCCGAAAACAATCCAAACACAGAGTGTCGGTAACGGGTTCACCGACATTCTGGAAACAGGCTTTTTAGGAATGTCGGTGCTAAGAGTACCACCATCCTGGGTTTTTTTGAAAACCGAACTCGTGGCCACTGGGGCTGTGCACAGAGGTCAGTAGGGGTTCCCTCATGATACGAGGGATCCCCAGAAGGTTCTTTAATGGCTATCAAGCCTTGATGGAGAAGCTATACCCGAAGGGGTTCACCACACCTATGGTTTAGGTGGGTGAACACCTTGTGTGGGTCTGTATACCTACTAAGCAATAACAAAAACACTAAAAAAGTCCCCTGGAGATGACCAGGGGCTCATATGATTGTTAAAGCAAAAGGGAAATGGGTAGGGGGTGTCCCTACCCAAGCTCTGTTTTCGCAGGATGAAGTGGAGCCTGCAACTGTAGTGGTGGTGCTTCGGTGATGGCCTACAATGGCTGGGGGAACTTGAGGTAGGTTCAAGGTAAGTCTTAGGAGCAAGAATGAGGGAGAGAGAGGCTGAGGACCAAGGTTTTTGCAGCAGAGGTTTTCCTTCAGAGTTGCCGATCGATTTACAGTAGAGGTGGTGTTGGTTTTACAGGGATGGCAACTAGGGACCTAAGAGGGATTAAGAAGAAGGGGGAGAAGGGTATTGGACCCAGAGGAGGTCCTGTGAGAGTTGAGAAGGGAGAGATCAAGGTGGAGGTAGAGTGTGCAGGGGTGTACGCAGGCCTGCAACTCGGAATCGCAAACTATCGGTAGAAGCTCTACCGACAGCCTGAAATAAGGCTAAAAATTAATGTCGGTAGACCTGCTACCGACATTCTGAACTTAAGTTGAAATGGCCTGGGCCCTGCACTCTCGGGTTATGGGACTTGGGCTTTAGTGGTTCTCGGGCTTTTTGGGCCCATGTCACAGGTTTAGGCCTTAAGGGCCTTGGGTTCTAGGGGTCAAGCCCTAATGGCTCTAGGGCTAGACTAGGGTTTCGGCTAGGGTCACCTAGGGTTTAACTGAGTTTAAACTAGGGTGAGTCCTAAGGGTTTAGCAGGGATTTTTCTAGGGTTTGACTGGAGAGGCTTACCTAGGTTGTGAGGGACTTGGTAGGGGAGGTAACTATAGTTAAGGGATTTTAACTACAGTTAGGATGGGGTGTAAAAATCGGGTGCTTACATCACTAAGTCAACTCCAGTTTCAATGAATAATTACTTTTTAGAAAGCTAACTAGATTACCTTTTACAAAAAAATATGAGTTGATCAAAAACTATAAAATTTTTACATAAAATAAAAAGCTTAATAAGGTTATACCATCAAAAATAAATAAAACAGATAGCAAGGACCTTTCTGAATTGTAGAACTTCTCTAAGATTCAATTCTTGTCAAGACTTTATGAAGTATATAATTTTTAAGTAGATTCCCACTAGAGAATGATAAAAAAAAAATAGAAAAAATTAAATAAAAATATTTTTAACATGAAATAATGGCAAACATAGTACATAATAAAATTCTTGGAACTCTTAACACTCTCCATTGATAAGTCCATCTTAATTAAAATACAATAGAAGACAACATGAGATCAAAGGGTTTTGAAACTTTATTGTTTCTATTTATTGAAAAAATTAAAAAAAAAATTACATATATATAAAATATATGAAAAAATTAGGCTACAACGTGAATCTTCTCAATTTTAAACTGTTGACGGGAAAAAAAATGTCTCAAAAGAAAAAATATCAAATCAAAGTTTTTTATTGGAATTTTACCGAGATTCTCTCACCAGTTGGAGAACTACTTGCACATTTTCATATGTATTTGAGCATGAGAGAATACATTAAGAATGTTCTCTCATGACTAGTTCCAAAATTTCAAAAAGATTATAGTATTGAATTAATTTGAATTAAACTATCTACACATAAGACCCAATCCTAATACTTCTCATATTTCATTAAGAACATCAAATCAAATTATCATGTTCAGGAAAATAAATTGGCTTTAAAGATTCATGTCATTCACCAGCCCAAATGAAAACTAAAAACAAATTACTAAAACTTATCTCATCAACTACACGATTAATTATTAAAAGTATCAAAATAAATCTTCTTGTATCTTCTTCCCTTCTTATTGCCAATTACCCCAACTTGAAAGCATTGACATAAAAGTCAGAAGAGCTATGAAACTCTACAAGAAATCTCACTCTACTTTTATTTATTAAAATATAATATAAAGCATATTCATACATGCGATTAACACGAGATAGGGGTAGAACATTGAAAAAATCATATTCTAAAGTTATGAACTCTCTGGTCGATTTCTCCCAACTCCTTGCCATCTCAAGTAAGGGATTTTCTCTAGAGGCTTTAGGGCCTTTCACCCAAAGATGCACTATCATGAGTTGCTCTTAAGGAGCTCTCACCCAATGACTCAATGCCCTTTGTTGAGGCATAATATAATCTTTCGATCTACTATACTCATAAAGAAATCTACAATCATGCTTCTAATTTATCATAAGCACATCCTACCTCTATATTATTTTTAGCACAATGTATTTTTTTAAATAATATGCGTACACCCATCCAGAAAAAAAATATTTTAAAAGAAAAATTCCCCACACTATAGCCATGCTTTCCCAATTCCTTGGTGTAGATATATAGTCCTAGTGCTAACATGCACCATATGGACTGACTCCAATTTAAAAAAAAAAATGGTTAGGGTACAACCTATGTACCTCTAATGTTGAATAGGTCTGGATATTTGTCTCAAAACTGCGACTCTTAATTGTCAGATTGCCTCCTTTGCATCATGTTGCTGCCACAACTCCTTAACCATAGAATGGTCTTGGTGCATAACACTTGTTGCTTGGTATCCAGGACCTATTCAGGTCTCACTTCGTAGGACATCCTCCTGAATTTGCACTTCTTGCCACTCAATGACGTGCGTTGGATCTGATACATACTTGTGTAGCATCGATACATGGAATGTGCTGTGTACTCCTGATAGCTGTGACGGTAGTGCCAATTGATAAACCATTTCTCATATTTTCTAAAGATTCTCGAAAGGTACAATAAACCTTAGAGCCAGCTTCCACTTCTTACCAAACTTAAACACACCGTTACACGGTCAATCGCAAGAACACATGATCGACAACTTAGAATTCCAATCATCTTCTCTGTCATTCAGCATCTTAATGACTTTGTGTTATGACTAAATGATTATGAATGAGACATATCTTCTCCGTAGTCTCCTAAATCAATTCCGGCTCGAGTGGAGTGTCATTCCAATACTCACTTGAAAGCTATTTTTCTACACGAACTCCGCTAATGGTAAGTGGTCACTCCAGCTTCCCTTGAAATCTAATACACAAGACATCAACATGTCCTTCAATATTTGAATGACTCCCAAACTGCCTGTTTGCCTGAGGAAGGAAAGTAGCACTAAAGCTAAGCCACGTCCCCAAAGCTTTCAATAGCCTCTTGCCAAAGCTATGATGTAAAGGAGGATCTTTGTCTAACACGATTGACAAAGGAACGGCATGCAAATATCTCACAATCTCTCGAATGTAGAGTCTGCTCAAGGTGCTCAATGAATCAGTGGTCATCATCGCCAAGAAAGAATTGACTTGGTGAGTCAATCTACTATCACCCATACTGCATTTTTTCCCATATTCATCCTCAGTTACCCAATCATGAAGTCCATGATGACATTCTTCCGTATTCATTCTAAAATTGGTAGGGGCTGCAACATCCCTATAGGCCTCTGATGCTCTCTGCCTTCACCTGCTAACACATTAGGCATCTGGATACGTACTCAAAAATATCTCTCTTAATCCCCTTCCATTAGAACTGATGATTCAAATCTTGGTAAATCTTAGTACTTCTTGGATGGATGGTGTACTTCAAATGGTGAACCTCACCAAGAACATTCTTTCTCAACTAAGTATCCTTTGGCATCCATAATCTCCCTCCAAAATCGTAGATTGTTGTCTAAATGTAGTAAATAACTCTTAGGTCTACCTCTCGACTCCTACTCTACTTGCACATTCTTCAACTCCTGGTTTTTTTGTTGAGCCTCGATCAGTCTTTGAGGTAAAGTCGGTTGAGCCACCAAATGATACACTTTCTCATGAATTTTGCCTTCCCACATGAAAATTGAAGTAAACTATCATCTCGAACATCTGTCACTAATGTAATGCCTGATTAGCAATTAGTCGTTGAGACTTCCTGCTCAATGCATCTATTTCCACATTCGCCTTCCCACATGAAAATCAAAGTAAACTATCATCTTGAACATCTGTCGCTAATGTAATGCCTGATTAGCAATTAGTCGTCGGGACTTCCTGCTCAATGCATCTATTTCCACATTCGCCTTTTTGGGATGATAATCTAAGGAAAAATTATAGTCATTTAAGAACTCCATCCATTGCCTCTACCTCAGGTTCAACTCCTTCTGAGTGAAGATGTACTTCAAACTCTTATGGTCAGAGTAAACCTCAAACCTTTCACCGTAGAGATAATGTCTCTAGGTCTTTAATGAAAATACTATCGCTGCCAACTCCAAGTCATGAGTAGGGTAGTTCTGCTCATGATTCTTTAGTTGTCGAGAAGCACTGGTCAGAATAAACATGATTGGGGTAGATTTCAAACTTTACTACAACTCCTGGAAGGCTTGCTCACACTTTTTGGTCCATATGAACTTCTTGGTCCATATCATCCAAGAGCACTACTTCAAACTAGTCCAAGTACTACTGGAACACTTCGTTCATTAGATCCATCAAAGTAGTCAGAGCATTGGTCAAACCAAAAGGCATCACTAAAAACTCAAAATGACCGTAGTGAGAGTGAAAAGTTGTTTAGGAATCATATTTCTCATTTACCCTCAACTGATGGTATCCTAACTGGAGCCCAGTCCCAACCAAAACCAAGAAGGTTTCTTGTTTGAGCCAGCCTAATTGGGCTTGAGCCAGCCTAATCTGGCTTGAGCCAACATACTGGCTCGAGCGAAATAAACTTAACTCAAACGAGGTATGTTCTGTGATTGATCTTACAAAAGATAAAGGCCAAGTTGCTTACTGGTTTCTATGCTTGCTCGAGCCAACTTTGGCTTGCTCGAGCGAGGGTTGAAACCAGGCTACCGGAATTCTGCTCTGAGGGCCGGGTCTAAGGATTCAACCATGGATCTACCTACATCCCCCAATGTTAGATATGAAAGAAATAAAGTGTATAAGAAATGTGGAGAGTGCTCATATCCTTCCTTTAAATGGGGTTCCCCTACACCATTAGAGATGATGTAGAGGGACCCACAAAGTTGGAAGAAGATGAGCCCTCTTAGTGGTTTTACAAAAGGACTAGAACCCAACTTAAAAGCAATTAACAAAACAAGGAGGAACAAAATAGAGGGAGGAGAGCCTACTCCTCCAAGCCGCCTTCTCTAATGCTCCAAGCATAGTGACAAAGTCGGGTTTCGAAACAATCCAGCAAGGTTCAAGTTTGGAAAAATATAGAAAAATTCATGAAAAATCTGGGAAATTTTTGGAAAAATAATAGTAATTATATTTCTAAAAATTTGATTAGATAATATACAAAATAAGTAATTTACTTTGTCGAACTAAATGAATTATTATGAAATTCGTAAATAATTCATGAAATTCGGGAATAATTCACAAAATCCACAAATAATTCAACAAACCTAATATTCATGAATAATTCAAAGAATAATTCGACACACCTAAAATCCGTAAATTTTTCAAAATTTTGAAGAATTTTGTTACCATGGCTCCAAGGGGTGACTGAGTTTCAAGTACAAATCTTTTTGATCAATCAAAACCCCTTCCCAAATTGTACAAGCTTCTTCCAAAGCATGCAGCTTTTTTAGATGGATATTATATGAATCGTATGATGAAATACCACATGAGTGGATATATAGAAATCAAAATTTGTCGAATTACTCATGTTATGATCTTCTACATCCTAGGTCTGCCTAATCTGTCACGCGCCTGAAACCACACAATAATACTCATATTTGCATAGATGCTAAGGCGTGAGCTGGAAACATATTCCCAGGTAAAATGAAAATTCAATCAATTAATATTTCATTAAATAGATATGAATATCAAGCACATAACTAAGGTCTCAATATAAAGAATCTACCAAAATCAACCATCTTTAGGTTTAACACAAAGTTCACCTCAGTACAATTTCACTCTTTCTCTAAAAGAAATGAATAACACTATTCCTGTCCCATTGGCTGAAAGCGAGAAGATTCTCTATCTTCTTTAGTCACTACTTGAAATGAATCAAATCAACAAGGGTGAGCCCAAAGATCAACAAGAGATTACAACCATAACATAATTGCATTAACAAATCATATGATAAATTTGACTAACAATTTATGCATATTAATTAACTGATTCTTTACTTACATTTCTAACCAATAGGGATCATACTCAACTCACCCTACTAACCATAGGAATCTTTGGGATCTCACACAGCTCAACCTATCATTTGGGGTCTCACACAGCTCACCCAAAACAGAATGAGTTTCTTACATAGCTCCACACAATTATCTAATCCTGGGTTTGTACTATACACCACCTATACCATTTGAGGGTTGTACACAATTCGCCCTAGGATCCATTCCTGGTGATCTTACCCAACTCACTCCATGAATGACCCTTACACATGTACAACAACATCAATCATTAATATCCATGGTAATTAATTTAACATCGAGATAATGAGTCATAATTTAAATCTAAGCACATGTAGCATATTTTACTACAAAAAGGGTTTGGTTGTGTTCCTGCAACAGAAGCCTTAGTTATAAATATCAAATATTTGTAATCCTACAAAATGTTAAAGTCTTTTGAGATAATAAGGTTCAAGGTTTCACAAACCCTTAAGGGCTTGAAAATCACATTTTATGCTAACTCTCAATGGTTTAGAGGGTTTGGGTTTTACGATGAAATTACTCAGTATGTGTATCCTTGATTATATGATCCAGAAGACCTAGAGGGGGGTTAATAGGTCTAACCTAGGGATGTCTACCAATTTTAATTTTAGCAATTGTGTATGTGCAATATAAATAAAATAATTGCAAGCAAACCACAACACACCAGAGATTTTTACATGAAAAACCCTACTGGGAAAAACCAAAGGACCTAGTCCAATTAAAGAGATATCACTATGACAAAGTTAACAAAAACTTATAAGAATTGAACTTGACTCCTTCGGACTCGACACAACGATCCTTCAGTACTTGGTCCCCCTACCTCAATAAGTCACCATGTACTCATAAGTCTCGTGGTCAACCATAGCAGCCTGAACTTCTCTTAGGTTCTCCGGAAAATAAACAATTGTCCTTCGCAAAGGACTCCATCAACAACGGCGTTGGCTCATCACCAACCAAACATAAAATACTCTCTCGAGTGCTGAGGGTATTGAATTTGGTTTGAACACTAAGCTATAGTGGGATCTCATCACAGAGAATCAACCGGTGCAATTCTAAGATAGACAATTAAGATAATTGCACAACTAGAGAGAGCAATAGAGGAGGAACAATGGGTATCACCCAAACATGAAGGAAGAACCCTGGTTAAGCTTTGGAAAGCCTCAACTCTATTCTCTAATACATAAAAACCCTAATCACGGATTAGGCATAAGGTAATATTTATAGAGCAACCAATAAGAAACTTAAAAAAAAGGGATTTAGAACAAATCTGCGTAGCTCGTTTGACCGATACATATTGGTCGACCGAGATGGTGGTTGGTCGACCGAGTTAGTCAAGTCGGATCGACCGAGCTTAAAATCACACTCTGGAAAAGTAACCCATACAAATTTATCCATGCTCGGTCGACTGAGATTGGGGTCGTTCAACCGGATTGCCCATTTTCCTGAGATATATGGTAATCCAAATTTGTAACATTGTTGTTCTTTGTATCTAGCCACCTAGGGGTATATTACATGATCCAAGTCAATTCCACCTAAGTGTAAACTAAGTATCTAAGTCTCACTTACCATCCTAATGAGAGAGTGAAACTTGTTTGCATTTTCTTCCGTCTTCATCTTCACTTGTCATGAGTACTGGAGGTACGGATTAAGGACTGACTAGACACTGTTTTGGACTTAGAATTTAGCCAACACAAATAGGGACTTTACATAAGAAATGGAGGGGATGTTCACTCTTCCCAGATTTTGCAAGGGGATTTTTAGAGGCTAAATGGGTGGGATATTTATAGGATTATAAAGGGTTCGGGTAGTTTGGTGAATGGTGAGGGGTTGGTGAGAAGAAAGGAGGTGATTGGGTGGACAAAAGTGAACTCATACCAACGAGAATGATGAGTTGTGTAAGACTCACTCGAGCCAAATTGGGCTTGCTCAAGCGAGGACCTTTTGGGAAACCAGACGAATGATGCAGATGAAATAGTGGCCAACTCGCTCGAGTGACATGCAATTTAAATCTTGCTCAAGTGAGTTTAGATTGGCTTGAGCGAGCTCCTGAAAATTTTCAAAATTGGACTATTGTGGGAATATACACGAACCCTGGCTTGCTTGAGCTCTTAAAATATGCGATATAGCTCAACCGTGACTACTTGCTATAGCGTAAACCTAATGGATCTGGTGTATGGAATGGGCTATGGTATTGGGCTATAATAAAGGGTATTCAGGTGGAGTCGTTGGAGCTTTGAAGAAAATAAAAGAGTAGGGGTGCAAAATGGGGTGTTTGCACAATGAGGGACTATAGATAAAAGAGGGCTTTTCCACTAAAGATGTGATTTCTCTCAACTAAGGGATCAAACACCCATCCTATCCAACCAAAGAAAACTTGGGAGGTTTTAGTCTTTGATCAAGATCGAAAACCCGGCTTTAGAGAGCCAATTTTTTAAATTATTTAAACAATTTAGATCACACACACTCCTTAATTAACATTCCAGGGACTACTATCTGGTTGTCTGATATGGCTTCTTTGACACTTGCCTGGCTGAAGAAATTAACAAACCAAAGTAATTTCCCATGCTTTCTTTTAGAGACTAATATGCATGAACTCTTGTGTTGTCTATAACAGTTGCTTGTTGATACCTAGAATACCATTCTCATCAGATTTTGTTTGAGATAACAAAGATCAAGCATAGTTATCCTTTCTTCTAAAGTATTAACTTAATGTAGTTTTCCCTTTGATTACTTATGTTTATCAACTACATTATCAGTCTGATTTCAGTCGACGCTATCACTTGGAGCAGATCTTTATCACTTTACCTTCATGGCTTGAATGAAACCGTTTAAATTCATGAAAGAATGCCCTTCACTAACACTCTTCTTTGCTATTTCCTTAAGCGTCAAACCTACTGGGTTTGGTGTATAGAAATGGAATATCTTGTTGGGCTATAATAAAGGGTATTCAGGTGGATTCCTTGGAGCTTTGAAGAAAATGGGAAAGGAGTAGGAGGTGCAAAAATGGGGTGTTTAGACTACCATCCGCAAACACTGGAGCAATAGATCTATAAGGAATACCGAAAGCATGAACATAAGAACAAGAGAGGTCAGGTAACCTAGAAGTGGATCCCTCCACCATTAGTTCATGAATCAAAGGGTTCTCCATATAACCCTATCAAACAATCAGAAACAGGAAGCAATATCTCAGGATGAAAAAGAAGAAGTTTAGGGTTTGAGTTTTAGGGTTTAATGAATAAGAGAAAGGAGAAAAAGAATAGAAATTAGAGGTAAATGGATTAGTTAGGGTTTAGGAGCCTTACTAGCTTTTTATATTAAGAAGGAAAAGTAAATTACATAAGTACCCATTACACATCAAATGACACATATGTCATATACTAACACTCCCCCACAAGCTGGAGCATAAACATCAAACATGCTCACTTGACATAAACATCCTAAAGAAGAATAAGTCTGACCACCTTGATGAATATGTTAGTTAGATGTTGTGAAGAAGATACAAGTTGAAGAGATAACAACCATCCCAAACTTTACCTATAACAAAATGAATATCAACATCAATGTGTATTTTCAGCTCATTAAGAACTGAATCAGATGAAATCTTCTCTACAGCCTCATTATCACAGTATAGAAACATGGAGCCTCTAGTGGGGAATCTCAACTCTGAGAGTAGTGAACGGAGCCACAAAACTTCAGATGTGCCATGAGCAATAGCTTGATATTCTATCTTGGCACAAAAAGAACAACCATGGGGTGATTTTTACTTTTCCATACAACCAAATTGCCACCAAGAAAGGTACATTATCCTGAGTTTGAGCCACGATTAGTAGTAGATCCAACCAAATTTGCATCGGTATATCCAGAGATCTCATGATGACCATGCTAACAACAAAGGTAATGTCTGGTCATGTGACAGTGAGATAAATCAATCACCCCATAGACGTTGATAGTCATGAGGATTGGACAGAAGATTAGCCTCACTATCATGCAACAACAACTTTGAATCCATAGGAGAAGTAGTGAGTTTACACCCAATCATAATAGTATTGCTCAACAAATCAAGAACATACTTACGTTGTGAGGGAAAAATATCTTTCTTAGAGTGAGCAATCTCTAGACCAAGAAAGTACTTTAGACTACCTAGGTCTTTGACGTTGAAGGTACGCCCCAACTCATTCTTCACACAAGAAATGAATAATGAGTCATCTCCAGTCAGAATGATGTCATCAACATACACAAGGAGAATAGTGTGACCAGTGGCGCTTGAGGGATGAAGACAGTATGATCAGAGTGACACCATTGAAATCCCATGCTAAGAAATACTCCACGGAAGTGATCAAATCAATCTCAAGGTAACTACTTCAAACCATATATAGACTTCCAAAGTCTACAAACCTTCCTATACTATCCCTAAAGCAGGAAGCCAGGAGGGGTTCATATATACCTCCTCGTTGAGATGCTAATTTTGTTTTTTTGTGAGAGAAATCAAGGTACGAACATAAGTCAATTTATCCATAGGAGCAAAAGTAGAATCATAGTCAAGATTATAGGTCTGCGTAAAACCGCGTGCCACAAGATGAGCTTTGTACCAAGTAACACTTCCATCAAAATTATGTTTGATGGTAAAACCCATCGGCAACCTTCAATTTTCTTTTCAAATGGAAGCAAGACCATATCCCAAGTGTGAGTAGTCTGAAGGGCATCTATCTCTTCAACCATGGCAACCTTTCATGAAGCGTGAATAAGGGCATCACGAACAGATCGTGGAATATTCAGTTTCAATCGCTGAGAGGGAGATACAGTTCAATAACAAACATACTTGGCAAGGGGATATGGAGTAACACAAGTACATATCCTCTTGCGATGAGCAATAGACAACTCAAGATCAGAGGTGTCAGTAGGAACAATACTAGAAGAATGAATAGGAATAGAAGTAAGGAGGGAGATACCTAGCGGAGTGGCCTATGTGGAGGACTAAGGCAGAGGCACATCAAAGGAGAAACCAGACAGTTGTCGATGAGTGTACGTGGTATACTTGTTGCAATGGAAGATCCATTGGAATAGGTAAAGGCAAAGAGATTATGGATGCTGGAGGAGCATAAGAGAAATATTGAGTTGTCTCGAAAAAGGTAACATCCAAAGATACAAAGAAACGATGAGATCAATGATCATAACACCAATATCCTTTAGATGCAATAGAAAAACCAACAAAAACACATCGAATAGCCTTATTGTCCAACTTCTAACGTATTGGATGAAGATCTTGGACAAAACAGGTACAACCAAACACACGAGGCTCAATGGGAAAAATAAGAACTTGAGGACAAAAGAGATGATGAGGGATGAGTCCTTCAAGTATACGAGAAGGAGCCCTATTGATGAGAAAGCATGCAGTAAGAAGTGTCATGGACCAATAAATCTTAGGCACTTATGCTCATCAACATTTGTGGCAAGACTGCTAACAGAGAGAAAGGTTAGAAGATAGACTTGAACATGTAAAACATGAAATAAAGAGAGACGTGTATACAGGAATGTTTCCCACTCCTAAAATAGAGTAGAGGAACCATTTGCAAATCAAACTTGGGTAGTAGGAGAAGGAGGACAATAAATATAGTAACCTTACGACTCACCCATCATGTGTTTAGTAGTTTTTGAGGCAATGACCCAACAAGAGCAAGAAGACGATGTAGTAGCTGTATAGGCCAAGGTTAAAAAAAACGGTTTCAGACACCGTTACGGACAAGGCCAAAACCCTTACGTAACGTCATTACGTAACGGTTTCAGCCTTTACTTTTTTATTTTTTTTTGCTTTTAAAAAATCCAAAAAATTCAAATAAATAGAAAAACAGATAATAAATGAGTAATAAGATATTTTTAAAGCTAATATGAAGCTCAAAATTTAGAAATAAGGAAATTAGATGGGTCGAGAGTTGAAACATTCCCGAAATAAAGAACCTACCTTGGATTCCTTTAAATCTATGAATTAAACCTCAAATCAAGTTGTTAATCAACAAAAAATAAAAAGATTTTAGGAATAAAAAGGTATTAAGAATAGGTAGAGAAGAAGAGAGGAAGCAAATATGTGGTTTTAGAATGAGGAATTTTCAAAAGCCAGTCCTACGACTGAAACCTTTACGTATCGGGCATAACACCCGTTATGTAACTGTTTCGGGTGTTATGGCTTTGTTTCGGGATAAACGAGTAAAGGTACGGTATTGGGTATCGGAGGCCACCGAAACCTTTACGTAACGGGCGTTACGTAACGGTTTTGGTTATTTTTTAAACCATGGTATAGGCAGAGGAAACATGGATACTTGAGACTGGAAGTGAGGATGGAACAATAGTATCAGAAGGAGTTTGCTGGCGTAACTCAGCACAGATCATCTCAACAAACTGTGCTCTCATAGAATTCAAAGGATCAATTGCAAAAACTGAGGCTACAGGGAAAGAATTAGTGGTAGGAGATACATCAATGTGAGCAAATGAACGAGGCTGGTATTGTAGAATATTATCTATCGATTGTGTAATCCTATGCTACACTCAGTTACATTGTAGGATAGGGAAATATCTATCTTTGGTAGCCTATTATGGCATACTTGTAATTAGAGGAAATCTTACCTATAAATAGAATGAGAGAAAGAGAAACATGAAGTTCTCCTCTTTTCCTTTTTCTCTTCTTCCTCCTTCAAACCCTAGATACTAATCCTAAAACCTAACCCTAAATAGTTCAACTTGGTATCAGAGCTACCTAAATCACAAAGGAAGCGCGAGAAGAAGAACTAACCCATCGGCAGCTGTTGACGTCAATAGCCGTACGATTGACCTCATTATGACGTCAGCATGACATCATCAATGGTAAATTTTTCCCATATTTTTTTCACTTGGATTTGGTAGATTTTCTATGTAGAAGAATCATGGAGCTTTTTTCTGGAGTTTTTTGAAGATCGTAAGTGTGTTTTCTGAGAATTTTTAGTAAAAACTTTTTCGAACCAGTTAAAAATACTCTCTATTGGGAGATTTTACTTGGGAGCATTGGTAATAGTTTCTCCCCCCTCAAAATTTTGGACCTTTTGGTACAAGTTTCATGGTGATCAGAATCTCGTCAGAGCTCCGGTGATGTTTTTTTTGACTTTATTTGGTAGGGTGCTGTTTGAAGCTGTTTTATGCTCTTTTTTTTTGCATTACAATTGCTATGGTTGATGTTTGAGATGCTTGTGAATAGGTTGTAATATTGTTCGGTTGCCCTCAAGATGTTTGCATGTTTTTGGCATGTTTTTTTAGTCGTTGGACCATTGGTGGCTGCTAATTGGGTTGTGAAACCCTAGTGAACAGTGATATTAAATTGTTAAGGGACTTGATTTATGAATATTAGTCCTTAGCTGAAGAAGTATTGACGATTCATAAATTAATAATCCCTCAAGTGATGATAGTTCCTTGAATGTGGGGCATGGCGACTCTCAGGGCCCAATTTCAGCTAATAGTTACTTGCCTTTGGGTCATTAAGACTCCCCTAGCCTTCAAATCACTATTGTGAAGTTGAACAGTAACAATTACCTTGCATGGTCACAGTCGGTAATGTTGTTCATAACAAGGAAGGGTAAGATGGAGTACTTGACAGGCGAGAGTCCAAGGCCTCCCACTATTGACCCTACTTTCATGAAATGGCAAGCCAAGAATGCCACACTTATGTCATGGCTTCTCCACTCCATGCTTTTGGATCTTAGCAGCGCGTATATACTTCTCTCCATAGCCAAGGAGATATGAGACACCGTGATGCAGACTTACTCTAAGTGGAGGACATATGCTAGAGCTTATGAGTTGCGTCAGTGCATAGGGAAACTAAGACAGGGTGATGCCTCTTTAGCCACATATTACTCTACTCTATGCCATCTGTGGGAATAGTTTGATATGTTTCATCTATTTAGACTCAGTGTAGTGAGGATGTTGTAAAGTATAAGAAGTATGTTGAAGAAGACCACCAAGTCTATGAGTTATTGCCTGGCCTCAACTCCGAGTATGAGCAAACCAGGATCCAAATTTTGGGAAAAGGGCCATTCACTTCCCTCACTGAGGCCTATTCCACTCTCAATAGAGAGGAATGTCACCAATGTAGTATGAAGACATCTTCTCTAGAGCGGTTTATTTTTTCTTCATGGTCACAGCGCGGAGGTCGTGATAGTGGTTGGGGTAGTCGAGGAGGTTGTAGGTCGGGGACCATTGGTGATGAAAGAGACAAGCTAAAGTGGGATCATTGTGGTCGCACTTGACTCACTATAGACACTTGTTGGGACCTCCATGGTCACTCCTAGCAGAGAGGTGGAGGTTGTAGTGGCTGTAGTGGATGACCTGGCTATAACACTCATTTAGTTGCCTTTGATCCAGCTCCAGATCTTACATTTGGGGCATCATCCCCTTCTAACGGCCTTAGCTTCTCCAGTGATGAGATAGAGACATTCAGGTGCTTTATGGGTCAGTTAGAGATGTCGGGTACGGCTTCCACATCCTCATTTACTCACTTAGGTACATCATCTTCAGTTTTAAGTGCATCTGTCTCCACATCTACTCACCCTTGGATTATTGATTTAGGGTTCTTGGATCACATGACTGGTATGTCATCTTAGTTTGCCTCTTATCGTATATGTTTTTGTAGGAAAAAAGTTAGAATTACTGATGGGTCTTAATCCTCTATTACTGGTAAGGGTAGCATCACGCTTACCCCATCTATGCTTTTATCATATGTTCTTCATGTTCTTAATTTTGCTTTAAATCTCTTGCCTTGTCTGTGAGTCACTTAACCAAGTCCTTGAATTATAGTGTCACCTTCTTTCCTTCTCATTGTGTTTTTCAGGACTTGGAGATGAGGCGAACAATTGGTAGAGGCTGTGAGGAGAGGGGATTGTAGTTGTTGGACAACTATTCTAGGGTGGCTTCTCCTATTCATCAGATTCATGTTGGGCCTAGTAGTAGTAGTGATAGCAACATTGTACAGTTGTTGCAGTGGCATAGACATCTGGGCCACCCATCTTTCTTTATGTTAAAAAGACTTTTCCCACACTATTTTCTTTTTGTATCTATGTTTAAACTTCAGTGTGAAACTTGTGAATTTGCTAAAAAAAATTCGATCTTCATATCTCGCTCATGGTAGTATAAGCAATTCACCTTTTCCATTGTCCATTCTGATGTGCGGGGCCTTACCCTTATTACTTTGTCTCATGGTTTTCGTTACTTTGTTACATTTGTTGATGATTTCTCTTGAGTAACGTAGATTTACTTGTTAAAGCATAAGAGTGATGTTTGCTCTATTTTTCAGTCTTTTCATAAAATGATTACCACCCAGTCTGTTGTAAGTTAAAAATTCTTCGTTCTGATAATGGTGGGGAGTATCTATCTACTACTCTCTCCTCCTACTTCAGTGATCACTGGTACTCCCCAACAAAATGGTATTTCTGAGAGGAAGAAGTGTCATCTATTGGAAATCACTCGTGCTCTTTTGTTTGCCATGCATGTTCCTAAATATTTTTGGTTTGATGCCCTTCAAATGGCTTTTTATCTTATGAAACCCATGCCTTCTAGGATTTTGGGTTTTAAGAGTTCTATTGATGTTCTGGCTCCATCTCCATCCTTGTTTCCTCTTCCTACCAAGATCTCGGTTGTACATATTTTGTTCATGTTGACAAATCGGAGCATACCAAACTTGATCCCAAGGCAATCACGTTCATATTTTTGGGCTATGCTCCTAGCCAGAAAGGGTATAAGTGTTACCATCCCTTTTCCAGGCTGTGCCTCATTTCTATGGATGTTACATTATTTGAATTCATTCCCTTCTATTTCGCAATGGAGACTTCTCTTTAAGGGGAGACCGTTGGTATTGAAGAATTGTCTTATTCTCCTTTACCAGTCTAGATTGATCTGGTGGACTTGCCTATGACTAGTAGTAAATAAAGAAATGAAAATAGAAGTGGAAAAGTGATGGAAATAAAAATGGAGGGGAATAAGGGAGGTGCAGGTTTTTGAGCAGATTCCAAATTTTGGGATTTGGATGAAGTGTACTAACAAAGAAGACCCTCATATGCCCTGCCATGATTCCTCCTCAGATCCAAGTAATATCCATACCTCTCTTTGTTATTCCAACCTTCCTATTGCTCATAGGAAAGATGTTCGCTCTTGCACATAACACCCTATTTCTAACTTTGTAGCTTATTGTTCATTGTCTCATTCGTATCATACCTTTGCCTTGGCCCTGTCTTTTGTGTATATTTCTCGCAGTGTTGCGGATGCTCTTTTTAAGTCGGGATGTAAAGAAGCAATGGAAGTAGAGATGCAGGCTCTAAGAAGAATAAGACATTGGACATTGTTGATTTACTAAGAGGCAAAGTTCCTGTGGGATGCAAATGGGTGTTCACTGTGAAGCATAAGTCTGTGGGTTAATGGAAAGGTACGAAGCCAGGCTCGTTGCAAAAGGGTACACATAGACGTATGGCATAGACTACCAGGAGTGTCATGACCCAAAATACCCCTTAGGAGTTAGGGATACCTTAGCTCATGACCGTCGTGTCATACCATCCTGTATAACACATAAGGCTTACTTACCATCTTGTGAGAGAGAGCATACAGGGCATAGAAAATAGTGAACTTGAAAATTCTTCTATATAATAAGGTTCCATGTACAAGAGTCAACTAGGACTAAATGAAAAACTAAACCTTTTATACAAAATCCATCCCTTGAGTTACCAACTCAAGTCCAATGCAAAACCCCTAAAATGAAGCTCCAAATACATGTCGCTCTCCCTCAACCATAAGGCCACGTGTCCAGGCACCTATCATCAACATGATGATTCCAAGCAAGCTCCTGCTCGACCCTCGGTTTCAGAGCATGATCGTCCAACCTGGAACCTACCGACATTATAGTTCGGCTGAGCATTGAATACTCAGCGTATACAAACTACTAACTGACAATGTTATAAAATATTAACATGTCATACAGAATACAGTTCATCAAAACATATGCATAATCAAAGTACGGAAGTTTAAAACAATATAACAATTGCATATTCTTAGAAAGCATACTTTAAATCATACTTTGAGTTCGTACTTTCACAAAACGTATTTCAAATATCTTATGAGTCTTGCATGTCTTGTGAGTTCCATATGAATCACCTTATGAGTTCTTAAGAGCTTATGCGTGGCTTATGAGATTCTTAGCTTATTAGTACCTTATGAATTCTTGAAAGTTTCTTATTAGTCTTATTCGTCTTATGAGACTTATGAGTTCCTTATGAGAATCAAGCTTCACTTATTTCATTTGGCTAGCACCCGAACTATGAAATGGACGGACATGCATAGCTTTCTTCATTGTATATACTTAACTAGTACTCGAACTATGAATGGACGGACATACCAACTTTATACATACCCTACTAATACCCGAACTATGAATGGATGGACATATTAGCATTACATTTTTTAACTAGTACCCAAACTATGAATGGACGGACATACCAGCGTTCTTATGAGTTTTACTAGTATCCGAACTATGAATGGACGGACATACTAGCGCTCTTATGAGCTTATGAGACTTGTGAGCACTTATGAGCATTTACTTATTAGCTTTATCTATTGAGAATTCCTTATGAGCTTTTACTTTCTTGTTCTTATGAGAAATCTCGGTCATACATGTGCATAGAGTGCTTGTGAGCGTCATCGAATACATGTGAGCATCTTAGAGATCAAGGAAAGCTTTTAAACATTTAGTCATATGCATAGAGTACTTGTGAGCATCGTAGTAGAGAGTATTTAAAACATTGGAATAGATCATATAATGTCACTCTGGTCTATGGCTTGTGGATTGTGTGAGATTCAGTGGCTTCACATTCTTTTGACCGACCATAATCTCCCTATTCATAAGCCTATGAAATTGTATTGTAACAACAAGGCGTCAATTACCATTGCTCACAATCTGGTTCAACGTGACAAAACCAAATACATTAAGGTGGATAAACACTTCATCAAGGAGAAATTGAAGACAGACCTTATCTACACTCCATTTGTGAAGACTAGTGATAGCTTTCTGATATTTTGACCAAGGGTTTTGGCAGTACACAATTCACTAAGATTATTGGCAAGCTCAATACTTATAATATCTACATACCAGCTTGAGGGGGAGTGTAGAATATTATCTTTTGCCTGTGTAATACTATACTACACCCTATTACACTGTAGCACAGGAATATGTCTGTTTTTGGTAGCCTATTATAGCATACTTGTAACTAGGGGAAACCCTACTTATAAATAGAATGAGAGAGAGAGAGAGAGAAAAAAAAAACATTAAGTTCTCTCCTCTTCTCCTCTTTATCTTTTTCCTCGTCCTACAAACCCTAGATACAAACCCTAAAACCGAACCCTAAAGAGTTCAACTGGTAGCCCTCTGGAAAGCCATGAAAGTGATTCTAGTGATCATGATCATATCCCACTTTACCACAGTGAGAGCAATGAGTATTAAATCTACCGCGACCACGACGACCCCTATCACCTCCTACCATGACCCGTAACAACAGGATAGAAATCAGTAGCAAAGGTTGTGCGATACTGTTGTACCATGTGTGTGGGATCACTTGAAGACATAATAACACGACGACGTTCCTCATTGAACACAGTGGAGTATACAGATCTAAGAGATGGAAGAGGTGATGTCACAAGTATCTGAATTCTCAACTGCTCATACTTGGTGCAAAGGCCAACTAAGAAATCATAAATATGATGACATTCAACTCCTTTCGCCATAACCTTAGTGAAAGTAGTAAAAAACTTGAAAAGCGGTTCATAATGACTCAATTCTTCCCATCGACGCTGAAGAGCCCCAAAGAAATCATAAGTATCGGAATTCTCAGCTGCTCATACTCAGTGCAAAGGCCATCTAAGAAATCATAAATGCGATGATGTTCAATTCATTTCGACATAACCTTAGCGAAAGTAGTAGACAACTCAAAAAGCGGTTCATAATGACTCAATTCTTCCCATCAACCTCAAAGTAATCATAAATAGTACTATTCCCTTGCTAAAAATGAGTAATCTCACTTGTAAGTTGATAGATGCGAGCATCGTTCTCCACAAGAGCAATCCTGAATGAGAGTTTGCCAAAGTACATAAGCACTCTTATAGAAATTGTAATTGGCTGCAAGTTGTGGTTCCTTGGAGTTAAATAACCAACACAAAATGACACAGTTCTCAACCTCCCATTTAACAATCTCAGTAGCACCAGATGTAGCTTTAAAAGCCTATCTAGTAAGATATCTCATTTTTTAACGACCTCCAATGTAAATCTCAACAGAGCATCTCCAAGCAAGGAAATTATCACCATCAAATTTAATATTAGTGATAAAGTAGGCAATGGAATCGGAGAGAGACGGAGAGGTAAGAACGTTAGCATCCATAGCCTTAGGAACTTAAATATTTTTAAAAAAATCAGATTTTGTAACCTCAAATAGGAAATTTGAACCCAAAAAAAAAGGCACTACACTTGATGGAATATGCTTAGGGAATGATGAAGCATTGTACATAGGTGTAAAAGTAGTGTATGATTCCAAAGGAAGAGGCAAATCAATGAACAATGATCATCAAGAGAAGAAATAACTCACTGATGTTGTTAATGAGTACAATTTGCAAAAAATGAACACAGAAACCCCCCCAAAAAAATAGCAAACCATGAGCAATAACTCATTGATGGAGCCGCCGACCAACTAATGAATCAAAGATCAACTCTGATAGGATGAAGAGCAACAAAAAATGGCAACTCCTTTGTTGGATAACTTAGATTGGGCTTCTAGATAGCCTCGATCAACCAGATTTACAATTTGTGGAGCCATTTTTTCCGAAAACACAACCATTAATCAAATGATCATCAGTTCATCACCAACTTTAATAAATAGTGAAAATTCACTATAATTCCTATAAAATCAAGTTATCTCAAAAATTAAATTTTCAAGAGGTTGGGGATGACCCCATGCTGACATCAGCATGATGCCGATAATCTGAAGGTGATGTAGTGAAGGGAAGAGGAAGGTGATCAAGCAAGCTCTGATACCAAGAAGTTTAGGGTTTGAGTTTAAGGTTTAATGGAGAAGAGAAAGGAGAGAAAGAAGAGAGATTGGAGGTAAATGTCTTAGTTAGGGTTTAGGACCCCTACTAGCCTTTTATATGTAGAAGGAAAAGTAAATTACATAAGTACCCATTACGGATCTAATGACCCACATGTCATTTACTAACAAAAAATGCCGGAGAGACCACTGGCCTTTAACGTCGGAGATCACGGAAAAAGGGACTTTAAACTTGAAACCCTATAAGGGGCGAGTGATGGAACCACCCTCTCTTAGTGAATCCATCGTCTTAACATTATACCCTATTGGAGTCGCCACACATAAAGCTAATTTAAGGGGATCAGACTATTAGCCCAACACATATACAAAAGATGCATATATAAATGATTGCAAAGAACCCTGATTAAACAAGACTTTAGCCCAATAATTGTATACTAGAAAGGTACCTTCTAACATGGTGCCAAAAATCAAATCAATTCCATCGAAGTTGACCGAATTGAGTCGACTTCCGTGGTGTCCGGGGTGAAATGCACTTGTATTTTAAAATTACTATAACTCGTGGTAAACTTCAGTGAACTTTGGCCGAAATAGAAAAAAAAAGTGTTGAAAAATTACAGAACTTTGGTCGAAGTTAACCAAAATGTAAAGAAAAAGTCGGTAAATTGAAGGGCTTTAAGTTTCAACTTAAACTGGTAATGCTAGTTCCACTCACTTTTTTAACTTACTTTCCTCATAAAGAAAGACGTGTCCGTAGCATTAACCTTATTATAAATATAATTTGCTTTAAAAGAGAGTATTGCTAGCATTAAACTTATTATAAATTATAATTTTATTATTAGAGTGTGGTTAGAATTGACTTATTATTCTAATAATTTGTTATTAGTATATTATGCCCCAAAGGGCTTTTTAGTAATATTAAAAATTAAATAATTTTCTAATAGTATTTCATAAATTAAAAATTATTTAACTACTCATTCCATCCTCTTCATATATTGATTCAATCCTGTAAAAACATTGAGCTCGTCAATTGCATATTGAAATAGGTTTAGAAATTAAATTGAATTTTAATTATTTATCAACTTTAATGTGCATTCATAACTTTTTTAGGTTTCTAAAATAATTAACATAGATAATCATTGAAAAATAAAGAGAATACATATCCTCTTCACTTGACAAAGAAGATACAATATAGGTGAAAAATTTTGACAATATAAAGATATATCAAGAATAAATTACAGTTCAGAAAAGCAAGACAACGTATGTCCCTTAACATGATTCTCATATTTGAGTACTACATACTTTCATCAGTAATCTAATGAATCCTTAATGTATATTTATGCTTAAGTATTGAATTTCTAAAATTTCATCTTAGATTTCTAATGTTTCCTAGACTTCTTTAATATTTACATAACTTCCCCGGACTTTCTTAAACTTCTTCGAAATGTGTCAACTTCCTTATCGGCTAAAATTTATACTAAAACCGAAGTTTAATACCTTGCCTTTGAAAAATCATATTCTAAGCATCCACGTTCAACTGCAGCAGAGTAAAAACTCAACACTAAGTCTTGGTTCCCTAATTATCACTATACTGTTGTTGAGGTCTCTACTACGCCTATTGTTGAGGTAAGTCCCTATATTATTGTGCTCTGGTCGCCTCATGGAAGTAGTTCTCCTAGA
Source organism: Tetracentron sinense (assembly GCA_015143295.1). Taxonomy (NCBI): domain Eukaryota; kingdom Viridiplantae; phylum Streptophyta; class Magnoliopsida; order Trochodendrales; family Trochodendraceae; genus Tetracentron; species Tetracentron sinense. The sequence goes on from CM026574.1 coordinate 20,607,046, forward strand.
AGACTTCCTAAAATTGATCCAAAGTCAGCCCTGACATCGTGAGTCCTCTTAATTGAGTCGCACCAATAATATGCGTCTCCCTCAAGCATGTATGATACTAAAGGCACTCCTGCTGATCTGTCTCCCCCAAGATGTCTAGCACTTCGCAAGTCTGCCTAACCAATTCTCTCCCTCCCCAATGTTGGGATATTCCCTGAATACGGGTGTGCTCAACCTCGTGAACTCCATCACTATTGTTATCATATTGTGCTCCTCCGTCCTAGCCTGACCCACATGAGCTTGTTGCCTCGTAAGTCGTAACAGTCTGTTGCTGGTTAATCCCCTCAATCTGTTGCTGCATGGCCATTGTCATACCTCGAATTGCCTAGAGCACTTCCACCAAAGCACCTTGTATCCAAGGTGTAAATGATCCAGTTGCACCTCTAGTCATATTTTACACAGAGGTTACACATTAACATTCTCCCATGAAAAAAAATCTAAGGATTTTGAATACTAATTTCATTAATGTAATGTTCACGTCACTCATGCATTATTTGGTCTCATTACAAGTTATACATTTTTTTCTGTCCCTAAGATTTACTAATTGTTGCTCTGATACAAAGCTATCACGTGCCAAATTTCAAAATCTGTAACCCGACCCATGACTCATGGTCCGACTTGAGATTCAAGACAATTGGACATTAGAAAAATGATAAAATTATCTTAACACAAAACTAAATTAGTCTAATGGTCATTTGATATAAGATTTCCCTGAATTTCCAAAACATAATAATTTCAGGCAGATTGAATCTTGATACTCAAAAAAATTATATCTAAACTTCGGTTTAAACGAATAAATAACATTCTAGAAAGCTAACTCGATTACCTTTTACATAAAAATATGAGTTGATAAAAAACTAGATATTTTGTACATAAAATAATAGGATTAATACAGTTATACCACCTAAAAATAATACAGATAGCGGGGACCTTTCTGAGTTTCAAAATTTTATCGAAAATATATGAAGTATATATTTTTTGAAAGTAGATTCCCGGTAGAGAATGAGAAAAATATTAGAATACGATTTGAGTCTTCCCAAATGAAAATGTTTTGATTATGAGATAATGACTGAAATACAGACCTTTTCACAGAAAGAAAATTCCTAGTAGTTTCAATAAGTCCACCTTAATTAAAATACAATAGAACACAACATAGAATTAACTGGGTATGAAAGTTAGTTATTTATACTTTTCTAAAAAAAAATTAATAGTTCACTTATATATAATAAATATGAAATCATTAGGATACAATTTGAGTCTTCCCAAATTTGAAACTACTGGTAGGAAAAAATATATCCCAAAAGAATTATTGGAAAAATAGAAAACCAAATTAGTTTTGTCCAATATCTTACATAGAGATTTTGCACCAGATAGAAAACTACGTACAAAATTTCATATTTTTCTGAACAAGGGAGAATACTTCATGAATATTCTCGCATGACTGGTCCTGAAATTCCAAAAAATTGACAATATTTCATTAATTCAAATTAAAATAGCTAAACATAAGATATAATTCTGATAATTCTCATGCTTATTTAAGAACATCAAATCAACTAATCATATTTAGGACAATAAATCTACTTCAAAGGTTCATATGTATTTAACCAATCTAATGAAAAAATTCCCTAAAACATATCTCATCAACTAAATGAATAATTAAAAGTATCAAAATAAATCTTCATGTATCTTCTTCCCTTGTTTATTCCAATTACTCCAAACCTAAAAGCATTGACATGAAAATTCAGATAAGCTATGAAGCCCAATAGAAAATCTCACCATGTTAAAAATTAATATAGAACATAGGAGTCAGTATGGGTACCCCCAAATATACTTCTGAAGCACACTTTTGAAAGAAAGGAAGTCAAGCCACACTTGAGTCAGGCCACGCCTTATATTCCAATCATGACTTTTAATTATTTGAATTAAAGGGTTACGATTATGGAGTATAGAAGGGAGTATATTTGGGAGTAATCCTAGACGGACTCATAACAAAAATCATATCCATACATGCCATTAACACAAGATAGGTGTGGAACATAAACACAATCATATTCAAAAATTATAAAACTCCCCGACATATTTCTCCCAACTCCTGGCCATCCCAATCAAGCGGTTTTCTTCGGAGGCTTTCAGGCCTTTCACCCAAGGATCCACGATCTAGACTCTCTCTTTAGGGGCTCTCATCCAATGAATCAATGCCCTTTACTAAAGAATAATATAATATTTCGGTCTACTAAACTTATAAGCAAAAGAAATTCTCCAATCATGCTTCTAATTTATCATAAGCACTTCTTACCATTATATTTTTTTTTAGCACAATCTATTTTTAATTTTATTTTTTATAATATGCGTACATACATCAAAGAAAAATAAAACCAATTAAAATGATGTTTCTTATGACATGCGTCAATTTAAAGAGAAGGTGAACCTGCCTTGATTTTTGAGAATTCCTACCAGTCTAATTTTCTCTTATCTTCAAACTTTGGTTCCATCTTTATCTTCTCTCAAAGTTTGATCTTCTCTTAATAGTGTTTCTAATTTCATTGTGTTAATGTATAGGGATGAGGAAAAAATATAGAAAGAAGAAGATAGGGGTAGAGGCGTGAAAAGAGGCTTGAAGTAGAAGAAGAGATAGAATAAATCCTAAAAAAATTCTCATTTTTCAATCCCACGCCCATTCCATTTTTTCTCCTAGCCATGCTCTCTCTCCCTCTCACTTGACTAGGTGTTCCCCATTATTTCTCCTTTCAAAAGTTTGAAATTAAAAAAAATACATTTTACAAGAAAAAATCCCTACACTAGAGTAGTGCTTCCCCATCAACTTTCATGTAGATATGTAGTCCTAGTGTTAACAAGCACCTTCTGCACTCACCCTAATTAAATAAAAATAAAGATTTTTGGTTTGGGTATTAGAAAAACTACCAAAATGATAGTTCTTTTAATGGTACCACTTTCCTACCAATAGAAAACTAGAGTTTGATACCTAGTGTTTGTAGAAGAGAAGAACAGAAGAGAAAAAAAGAATGAGAAAGAATAGGGTTTGTAATAAGGTCCTCAAATCCTTTAGATCTCATTTATATCACTAATAAGATGAAAAGACATAAATGCCCTTAAGTTATAAAAGACTAGACAATTGAAATATCCACGATCAATGAATCCTGAGACCTACAGGGGGGGAATAGATCTATCTAATAATTTCTACCAATTTTAAATTAACAGTTAAACAGAGTGGAAATAAATAAACAATCACATCATTAACACATGAGATTTTAAATTTTTTTACGTGGAAACACTTCTGGGAAAAACCAGGCAACCTCGTACAGTTTTGAATCCACTATAAGTAAAATCGACCTACAAAGGTAAGATTTAGAAAACTTTATAGTCTTTACCCAACAGGAAACAACCCAACATGGTATCTCCACTGCAATAGTTTCTTCATCTTAGTAACCACAGATCTCAAATTGATCGCCACGCCGAAGTGGCTTCGACTTCTTATAGCTTCCTCAGCCACGATCTCAAAAGACCGATCTTCGTTGCAATGGCTTTGGCTCCACGCCAACTACACTCTCAAGTGTCAAGGGGTTTGAATTCGATTTAATCAAAAACTGCCTCTAAACGAATCTCGAAATCATCAAGATCACACAATGCAAGTTCAACAATGAGGAACTTTAGAATTGCATTCTTTAGAGATATGTTAGTGGATAGATTAACAAGGGATCATCCAAGAAGATTGGGAAACCTTAGAGTAGGCTTGGTAGTCTCTACTCTCACTCCTAAAAACCCTTATTGCGAATTAGGAAAAGTGTGTTATAGAGCAGCTACAAAGAATTTCAAATTTTTGAATTTCTTAATGAACACGCAATCCGATCAACCCAGTCTGAGGTCGGTCGACCGTATTAAGCAGGTCGATTGACCAAATGAGCAAACTCAGTCGACCGTGAAAAAACACTTTGGAAAATTTTCTCATGCAAAATTTCCAGCACTAAGTCGACTGGAATTGGGGTTGGTCAACTGGATTTCCCAAATTTACAATTTTTTTATATCTGACATTTCTAACTTATGCTACTATAGAATCTAGTCACCTACTGTCCATAAAAGTGATCTAGGTCAATTTATCGTAGGAAGAACTAAGTCTCACTTACCATCTTAATGCAGGAGCGAAGCTTGATCGCGAAATCTTCAGGCTTCAACTTCACTTGGCTTGAGCAGCAGGACAAGGGACTTAAGACACACTAGACTCATGTGTTGGTCTCAAAATTTGACAATAAAAATTCGGACTTCACAATCTCCCCCTTTGGCAATTCCGTGACATAAACACACACACTGAAGAACATGACAAATACAGACTCTCTCAAACCACTCAAAACTGAGAATAATTATTACATGACTTAAAATAAAATTTACATGACTCTCAAGGAATTTGAATTAAACTCCATTATGTTGAAGATGTTGTGTTGTGACCTGCACATTCTTTCAACACACAACAACCCGTGAAGCATGTAAAAGTATAGCAATAATAACAAACAAGGTTCTGAATATCGATATCACATGTCATTTCGAGCCGTGGAAAAAAGATATATCGAGGATATTTCGCAAGATATATCGATACCGCAGGAACAATATCACATGTGGAGGAACAAATCAAAAAAAATAATGAAAAACATAGAATTTTTCAATGAAACTTCAGGAAATATTAAAATAGATGTTAATACACATCTAAGAATAATTTTTTTAAAAAAAACAACAATTTATATAAGAGATGCAATAAGAAGAGAGTGAAAGACGTGCACTGAATGATTCCCTAATATTGATGTAACTTACATAAAACACTGCATTCATTTCTCAATCAAGCATAACAATTAATTCAAAAATAATCAAAATCAATACTAAGAATAGTTAAATCAATAATAAGAATAGTTAAAATTAAAAAACATTATATTAAGATTTTATTGTGTGTATAATAAAAATCAATACTAAGAATAGTTAAATAATATTTAATTTATAAAATATAATTAGTTTAATATTTGCAACACTCATTTAGGGGTAATATGGTTATTTATGCAATATTTTAAAAACCATTATTGTAATTAGGGTAATCTAAGGGAGGATTTTGAAATATGAGTAAGAATGAAATTAATTTATGAGGCATTTAAAATTATTATTTTATAACTTAGTTCTATTTTCTAAATGACCATTACAACTTAAGTATAAACAAGTAAACAACAGTTCTCAGTTGATGCATTCGATGAAGTTAAAAAAAGGGAAGAGACTCACAACTTAAAGAGACGAAGACCTAAGCTGCTAGGCAAGGGTTCAGCGACGGCAATGGATGTTTACGGCGACTTCAACGGCGACAGTATGTTACTTTCCCTTTCCCTAGAATCCCTACTATTCCATTATTCCTCTACTCCTCAATTCTTAATTTTCTTTTTTTTCTTCCTTCTTTAGTTCTCTGTTCTCAATCCTCAATGTTTGCATGAGGTATGCTTTCCCATGGATGCTTGGGGTTTAAATAACCAATTAGCCATGATATGGCCATATATCGCACGATCTCAAACGAGAAAATGTAAAAAATAAAAAAAATCGATCAAAATATATGAAATTTCAATCGAAATATATGAAATTTTGTAAAAGCCAAAATTCCTGATCTAGATGGTTCGGGACCCTCCGAAATTGATATATTTTGTTGAAATTTTGAACCTTGACTATGGGTTCTGTTAAACCTAGTTTTTAGGTTTGAGGCTATAAAACCAGCATACTTTGAGTTCTTTTAACTCAGGTTTTTCAAGTTATTACATATATATTCCGAGTTGGACCGAGTCGAGTTTTTTTCGAGTTTTCTGAGTTACAGGATCCGGCTAACTTTCGAGTCGATTCGAGTTTTTGGGTTTTTGAACCATGACTTCATCATCTCTTCCTTTAGCATCAGCAACAATGGATCGACTACTTCAGTCTTGAGAATATCAAAATTAGTGCTCAATTCCATCATCCGGGTGTGGATACACTGAAAGTATCCAAGAGATGTGTCAAAAAGGTTGCTTAGATCCTCAGAGAATGGGTCATGCCTTTTTTGAACTTGATGAGCAAGCCAGGACTGAGACAACAACTGTGACATCTGAGCATGAAATCTCTCCATGGTTAGTGGTAGTGCTGGAGAAGATGAATTGATCTAAACTCCCCAAAATTGATATAAACTCCCACTCATATCAATTACACACATACATAAAAAAACATTTCAAGAATTAAAGAACTTAAACGCCCATGAAACAACCTTAATTAAGAATAAACTAATTGAGGATAAATCGATCTAAATAAGACTCAATGAGAAATCATGCATAGCCACAAGCACTTTAGCTCCTTCAGGATTTAGTTTTACTATGTAGCTGCGTGTGTGTAGTGAGGGTTCCGACTGGACTCTCATAGAAGGTTCTTCTCCCTAGCTAGGATTTGACATTATACCGCCAAGGAACTCCAGATAACTTAGTAAGAACGTAGCTAGGATTTGAAATTATACCGCTAAGGTACTCTAGATAACTTAGTAAAAACATAGCTAGGATTTGAAATTATACCGCTAAGGAACTCTAGATAACTTAGTACTAGAAGTCAAACCTAAATAAATCCAGAATTTTATAAGTGAAATTTTTTACTATGATTTTTCTTTTGTTTTAGCAACCACCCCTTGTTTTGTTTGATAAGTTTCAGCTTTTTCACTCTTTTTCTACAATGGTGTCTTTCACACTTATGAGTAAGTAGCCCTCTCTATTGGCAGTAAGGGTTTTTTAATTTGAATTTTTTAATGTTTTTGTATTTTTGTTTTTTCCAAAATAAAAGAAAATCCTAACTGTGGGTAGTGAAATCTCGCTACCCGAGGGTGGGTGCATGGTGCACCTGCCTGCACCTGATCACCGCTCATGAAATGGGCGGTTAAGTTTTGCATGTGCCAAGGGCATGTGCGACAGTTGGCCAATGACTGTCTTGCCGCCAGCCCGCTAGCATTTAATGCCGACAGAAGGGAAATGATGGCTCTCGGATAGGTATTCTGCTAGTCCCTATAGGGATGACACGTGTTTGAGGTCTGTCCTCACGAACAGACTTGTCTATACCCTTGCGGATTGACTCCCTGAGTCAGTTCCGTGGGCTAGTCAAAGTTAGCCCTCGCCAAACTTGGTCCGTGGTCAAAAGAACTGTAGACCTAATCAAACCATGGGTCGAACCCATGGTCCACCCTTTTGGTCCATGGACTGACCAAGGACAGTCCCTTTTTGCCACATGGCAGAGAATCCCTAACAAAGAGGGATCATTTGCTAACTTCTGGGGATCCCAAGATAAGGATCCCCTCTTATTTCCCAATGAAGGGGTGCTACATAGTACCCTATTCAAAATAAGAGAGTAATTTCCTCCCCTTTTTAGAAGATAAGAATTTCCTCCTTTTTAGGAGAAAGATCTTATCCTCCCAGGTTTTCCAAAAGGGAAACCAAAATTGAATTCTCAAAAGAGGAAGACTCTTTTACATCCCAGGTTTCCCAAGATAAAGGAAATCAACTTTCTTGGACAGATGTCCCTCTCTAAGGAAATGGAATAACTTTTTGACCTCCCCAAAAATAGGAAGTCAAAGGAGAAACGAAAGAAGACTCTCCAAAAGATATAAAAAGGGAATTTCTCACAACAAACTCTCAAAGAACGGAATACACACCCAGAGAACACAAGAGAGAAGGAGAGGAAATACTTTTTTCTTTTGAAACAAGGACACATCAACTTCAAGGAGAAGAAGAAGAAGACTTCATTGATGGAGAACATCAGGTGAACCCCTCAGCATGGCCACGTCTCTTTCCTCTTCTTCTTTCTTAATACAATTACCTCAATGAGGCACCCTATAAAGCCTGCATGGGAATTGGGCATCCTCTTTGAATAAATAAAAATATATTTTATTTAAGATCTGTTCTTTCTTTTATTATTCTTCTTAATCAGAGGTGCTTCCTTAAATCGGGAAGGTAATTAACAATCTGGGTTCAACTGGATTGGAATGATAGTTCCCCCGTACAAAAATAAACTCCACATAACAGTGAAGGTAATTTCACAGCAAGGTTCAAGATGTCTACCATCAAAAGATGCTCGAAATTTACATGTACACTAACTAAAAAGAAACTGAATATCTTTTTGGATTTTTTGTGTTTTCAAATCATAAAATAAATAAAAATAGAAGAAGAACTAAAACTAATAATATACACTGGAGGCATAGCACTAGGAACAAATAAGACAATAAGCAAAACCTAGGCTATAACAAGACACAGGCTAAGTGTAGCCCTCAAGGTCTTCATTCCTCATCCAAATGGTTCTAACAGTTTGATTGACCATTTGGTCCTCAACCCTTTCATGAGAAGTATCAGGAGAAATCTTCTCCATGTTCCCTCTATTCCTGAAATAAAACCTAGGAACATTCTGAGTAGACTGATACTCAATGTTACCTCCATCAAGCCTGGCATAAATAGGAGTGTCCAGACTATATGTTGTCCTGGAAAGTTGAGCAATTTTCAAGACGTCTTCACTCAAACCCCTTGACCTTTCAACCTGCCTTTGGAGATTCCCTTCATTTGTTTGGCTTTGGTTCCTAGAACCTTGTCGAGGATTTCTCTGGAAGGCATTGCAATTGGGTCTTGTGTGACCCTTCACTCCACACTGAAAGCATGTGAGAATGAATCTAGGAGGTGGAGGAGTCCTTTTAAAAGAATTTGATTCCACTGCACATTCCTTTGTGGATATGCATTTTCAGGTCTAATACATAATGTAGTAGCATTGGTGCCTAAAGGGGAAAAATCATTCAGTCTTGGATCAACTTGAATTGTCTCAGTACTAGAAGCATTAGCAAATGTGCCTACCAGCAAAGGACCACGGGGTCTATTTGTATGTTAGAGTATAGACAAATTTCCATGGGTCCCCATCTTGGTCACCAATTCATCCAAGGCTTGAGCGTTTCAAAGAAGTCTAGCTTCTCTCTCGAGATCAGTCACCCTCTTAATCAGGATAGCCTTGTCTTTAAGGAGTTTATGAAATTCATTCTCCAGAAATCCAACCTTATCGAAAAGAGAATCTTTTTCAGATTCCAGCTTCAAAACCAAAGTCTTTAACTCTTCAACTTCTTCCAAGGAAATATCTCTCTCTTTTTCAATAATCCCAACCAATTTGGCCAGAGAGAGCTTTTCCTCTTCGAGGCATTTTATCTTGACCTCAAGATCACTCATTTGAATCTCAAACTGAATGCCTAAAGCATTCTTCCATTCAACATCTAGTTTGGAGGCATCTCTTTCTTGTTGAACCAATTTAAACTTTTGCTAAAGAAATTTTTTTTCCTTTTTTAGTTTTAGGCTTTCAGAATACAGCTTTTCCTAAGCTAATTCAATATCTTCATCTTTTTCAGAGTCACAGTGACTCTCTTCAGTGTTCTCACTGGATTCAGTCTCTTGACCATCTTCACTTTTATCCTTTTCTGCAATTGTGAAAGAAGATTTAGTCATCCCATCTAATCTAGGATGGCGGTAAAAGCCATATGATTTAGTTCCCTCGCTCAAAGAAGAATTGTCCGATTTTTCATCCTCGGATTCACTGTCATCCAATAAAGCATTCATCACATTGCCCTTACTTCTTCTTGGTAGGGAAATTTGGTCATTCATAGCATTGAACACTCTAGGAGTTCTTGTCTCCACCTTTAGAAGTTTTCTGGTTTTCCCAATGTTTTGACTTTGGTTTCTCAAAATGTTTTCCTCCTTGTTTGGGATTGAACTATTTGTTTGTTCTATGGAATTTCTTAATTTCCTCGCAAAGTAAGCCAATTCTTCTTCACACGTCTTCAAATCACTGTCATCTTCATCTGAAGACTTCTTGACTGATTTCAAGGAAAGAGATTTGTTCTTCTTGGATGGATGAAGATTGAGTTCGTAGGTTTAGAGGGATCTAACCAATTCATCAATCTTGAGATCATCAATATTTTTGCTCTCCTCAATGGCAGTGACCTTAGGTTGAAATCTCTCAGGTAGATATCTAAAGACTTTCCTCACAATTTTGGACTCAAAGATTTTCTCACCCAAATTGAAGCTAGAGTTGACAATATCGCTAAGTCTGGCATAGAATTCAACAAAATTATCATTGTCCTCCATTTTCTGCATTTCAAATTTTGTGGTGAGCATTTGAAGATTTGAGATTTTGACATTAGTGGTCCCTTCATGGGTAATTTCAAGAGTGTCTCATGCTTCCTTAGCTATTTTACAAGAAGAGATTTGCCGAAATTCCTTGAGCGTTACAACAGTGAAGATAGCATTAAGAGCTTTAGTGTTCCATCCATTAGTCTTGATCTCATCTCTAGTCCACTCATTGGAGTACTTGACCACAATTACTTCTCAATTATTTTTACAAGAGTCCAACCAGTTTCCATGGAGATCTATACTCTCTCGACTATCGATCTGAGAAAGACTCTTATTCAAGCTTTCCAATATGTATAATTATTCCCATCAAATAATGGGGGATAAGAGACAGATCCTCCATCTTTAAGAGAACTCATTGTTCAAGGATCACTCAAGATCACACCTAAGGGTTTAGCCTTATCAGTGAACCTGCTCTAAAACCAATTGAAATATCATTGATCAATGAATCCTGAGACCTAGAGGGCAGTGAAGAGGTCTATCTAACTATTTTTACCAATTTTAAATTAATAGTTAAACAGAATAGAAATAATTAAACAATCACACCATGAACATTTTTTTACGTGAAAACTCTTCTGGGAAAAACCACGGGACCTCGTCCAATTTTGAATCAACTATAAGAAAAATTGACCTACAAATACAAGACTTAGAAACTTTATCCAACAAGACGCAACCTAACACGGTATCTCCAAGGCAACAGTTTCTTCGTCTTGGTAACCACGGATCATAATCCGATCTCCATGCTGAGGTGGCTTCGACTCCTTATAGCTTCCTCAACCACTATCTCGCAAGACCGATCTCTGTCGCAATGGCTTTGGCTCCATGCCAACCAAACACTCTTAGGTGTTAAGGGGTTTGAATTTGATTTAAACAAAAACTACCTCTAGACGAATCTCGAAATCATCAAGATCACTCAATCCAAGTTCAACAATCAGGAACTTTAGACTTGCATTCTATAAAGATATATGAGTGGATAGATCAGTAAGGGATCATCCAAGAAGACTGGGAAACCCTATAGTAGGCTTTGTAGTCTCTACTCTCACTCCTAAAAACCTTTATCTCGAATTAGGAAAAGTGTGTTTATATAGAGCAGCTAAAAAAAATTTCAAAATTCTTTATGACCATGCTATCCGATCGACTTAGTCTAAGGTCAGTCGACCGTATTAAGCAGGTCGGTCAACCAGGAAAAAACACTCTCGAGAAAATTTTCCCATACAAAATTTCTAGCACTCGGTATACCGGAATCCCCAAATTTACTTTTTTTTAGAATCTGACATTTCCAACTTATGCTACTATATAGTCTAGTAACCTAGGGTTCATAAACGTGCTCTAAGTCGATTTATCCTAGGAAGAACTAAGTATCTAAGTCTCACTTACCACCCTAGTGTGGAAGCGAAGCTTGATCGCGAAATCTTAAGGCTTCAACTTCAATTGGCTTGAGAAGCAAGACAAGGGACTTAAGACACACTAGACTCATGTGTTGGTCTCGGAATTCGCTAACAAATTTGGACTTTACAACAATAATTAATAATAAAGTATCTAGATAGTGAGGAGGTAATTGGCTTGTTTAAATGGCCCATTACAACAGTCCTTCTTAAGTAAGGCATAAATATTCAGCATGTCAAACTTGTCAATAAACCCTTGATGACAGGCCAAACCAAAATCCTTTGTAAGAACATCTAATACTTGATCTTCAATTCAAATAAAGGCGAGATAAATAGTGTTCAACGCTACCTTGTCTTGTATAAAATGTCGGTCAACCTCAATGTGTCATATTGCACTGAGTTATGTGCAATACTAATAGCGGCTCTATTATCACAAGAGAGTCATGTCAGATAGGTTATAAAAACTCAGTTTTGTCATCAAAGTCTAGATCCACAATAACTCTCAAGTTGCATGAGCCCATGGCACTATACTTTTATTCGATGCTAGATTGGACAATCACTGCATGTTTCTTACTCATCCAAGTAACTAAATTTTCACCTACCATAGCGCAATAGCCCAGTATAGATCGGCGATCTATAACTGACCTGACCCAATCTACATTTGTGTATACCTCCAATCATAAGTGTCCATTCTATCTAAAGAATAATCCTTTACCAAGTGAGTATTTCAAGGATCTCAATACTCTTTCTACGGTCTCAAGGTACACCATCTTGGGTTTGTGCATGAACTGGCTGAGTACACTCACGACATAGGAAATATGTGGATGAGCCATGGATAAAAAAAAAAAAAGATGCCCAACAAGTCTCTAGAACACCTCAATACCATCGACCAACTCTCCACTCTCATGGTCAAGCTTAACATTAGCTTCTACAGTGTGGCTACTAGTATTGAACCAAGCTTCCTAATATCTTCAAACAAATCAAGGATATATTTCTTTTGAGATATGAATATATTATTTGAGAGGAAAACTTCAGTCCAAAGGAAATACATGAGTAGCCTCGTATCATCTATCTCATATTCCATAGCCAGTAGGTCCTTGAACTCCTTATCTCCCTACGATTTTCTCTGGTTACACATACACTAGTAGTGCAGTACTTATACTTCCCACATGCTTCACAAATAGTGTGTGATCTAAATGAGACTTCGTATATACAAACTTCTTAACAGCACTATTGAGCCTTTCAAATCAGGCTCTAGGGGACATTTTAAGACCATAGATTACCTTCTTCAGGTGACACACTTTACCCTTCTAATCCTAAACATCGAACTCCAAAGGTAAGACCGTATACACTTCTTCATGAAGATCTACATGAAAGAATGTGTTCTTCACATCCAATTGAAATAGTGGCCCATAATGATTTGGTGCTACTGAAAGAAGAATCCTAAGTGTATTCATATTTTCCATGTAGCAAATATTTCTTAATAGTTAATCCCAAAAGTGCATGAATCCCTCAACCACCGATATTGTTTTGTTTCTGTCCATAGTACCACATGCCTTGTACTTCACTTTATATACCCAGTTGCATGTAACTAGCTTATTATCCTTAGGAGTATCAACAAGGTCCCATGTATTATTTCTGGTGACTGTCATTCGTTCTTCCACATGACTTCCTTTTACTTAGGGTGTTGCAATGCATCTGTTACACTAGATAGGATAAGTTGGAGAATGGGTTTGAAGATTTAGGGTTAGAGAGTTAGGTTTCTTAGACAAGAAGAGAAAGAGGAAAAAATAGAGATTAGGGTAATTACATAGTGAGGGAAAGAAAACTCTACTAGCATCTTATATTAAAAGAACATTACATATATACCCTTTTTACAACTATACCCTCAATAATACATATATCAACACTCCCCCTCAAGCTAGAGCACAAACATTAAGCATGCCCAGCTTGACAGTAATATCCTGGAGGATAGCAGGTCCAACAGGCTTAGTGAAGATGTCAGCAAGTTATTCGAAACATGCTGAAGAGATAATGAACAACCCCGAACTTTCTCTTGTATAAAATAAATATCAACTTTAATGTGTTTTTTCCTCTCATAAAGCTCATATCGAAGGTAATCTTTGTTGCAACCTCATTATCACAATATAAAGACATAGGGCCTTTAACAGGAGACCTTAACTGGGAAATGAGAGAACAGAGTCATAGAACTTCACAAGTGTCATAAGTAAGAGGGCGATATTCTGATTTGGCACTAGAGTGAGAAATAACGGGTTGCTTTTTACTCTTCCATGCAACCAAGTTCCCCTCAAGAAAAGCACAATAGCCGAGGTGGAGCAACGATCAGTAGCAGATCTAGCCTAATCGGTATCAATATAGCCGAAGATCTCAAGATGCCCATGTGAGCGATATACAAGTCCACAACTGGGTTTAGACTTGATATATCAAAGAATACGATGAACATCAACAAGGTGTGAAGCACAAGGAGCATGCATTAACTGACTAACCATGTTAACAATAAACATAATATCGGATCGAGTGAGTGTGAGATATATCAAACAGCCCATGAGACACTGGTAGGCATGAGGATCAAAAAAAAGATCACCCTTACTATTATGTAAAGAGAGCTTTGAACTAATAGGAGAAGTAGCAGGTTTACACTCACTCATACTAGTATCACTCAGCAAATCAAGAGCATACTTCCGCTGTGATAGAAAAATTCATTTCTTAGATCAAACAATCTCTAAACCAAGAAAGTACTTCAGATGACCTAGGTCTTTCACATTAAAGGTACGCCACAACTCACTCTTAGCATAACAGATAAAAGAGGAGTCATCACCAGTCAAAATAATATCATCAATATGTACCAGAAGTATAGTGTGACCTGAGGCGTCAGAGTGGATGAAGACAGTATGATCAGAGTGACATCACTAAAAGCCCATACTTAGAACCACTTCACTAAAGCGATGGAACCAAACACGTGGTGACTGCTTCAAACAATATATAGACTTCTGAAGTCTACAAACCTTCTTGGACTCCTCCTGAAGTTGCTCGATCTAAACGTGGCATTATATCTCCCAGAGGAAGTACGTTCTTGATCTTCTTCGGGAAACAGGAAAACTTGGTGCAAAGCCTATAGACTCGCCTATTGAGGTTCATCATCGTCTCAGCACTGAAGAAGGGGAACGGATCCTAGAGCATATAAGAGGTTAGTTGGGAAGCTAATCTACCTCACTATTACAAGACCGGACCTTACCTACGCTATTGGTGTAGTGAGCCAATTCATGCATACACCGTTAGTTCCTCATTTAGAAGCAGTTCATCGGATGGGTCTATATATACATCATCAGTGAGATGCCTATTAAGAAAGGCATTCTTGATGTCCAACTGATATAGAGACCAACTCTGATTCATTATAAGAGAGAGGAGGATACGAACAAAAGTCAGTTTGGCCACAGGAGCAAAAGTAGCATCGTAGTCAAGCCCATAAGTTTGAGTAAAGCCGCGGGCAACGAGACGAGCCTTATAATGACCAATACTACCATCAAAATTATGTTTGACGATGAAAACCCAATGACAGCCCATAAGTTTTTCCTAGATGGAAGAGGAACCATATCCCAAGTATGATTAGACGGAAGGGCATTCATCTCATCAACCATAGCATCCTTCCACTCAGGATGAAGAAGAGAATCATAAACAAACTGAGGAATGGTCACGGTATCAATAGTAGAGAGGAAAGCCTGGTACAAGGGAGATACTGCCTGATAACAAACATGTTTGGCAAGACGGTAAGGAGTAACACATGAACGAATACCCTTGTGATGAGCAATAGGCAACTCAAGATCAGAAGCAATAGGAGTAATAAAAATAGAAGTATGAACACGAATAAAAGAAGGTGAAGAAGTACCTAGTGGAGTGGCCTGCGGGGAAGACTGTGATAGAGGTGCATTAGAGAGGAAAACAGGTGGCTATTGGTGAGAGTACGTGAGAAACTCCTTATGCTATGGAAGATCCCCTGGAATAGGTAAAGGCAAAGAGATAGTAAGTACAATACAAGGTAAAGGCAAAGAGACAATAGGCACAGTAGGAGAAGCAGATAAATATGGTACTATCTCGAAAATGGTAACATCCAGAGAAATAAATAAACGGACGAGACTATGGATCAGAACACTGATAGCCTTTAGATGTACTAGAATAACCAACAAAGAAACATTTAACAGCCTTATCATCCAATTTCAGACGACTAGGGCGAAGATCTTGGACAAAGCAGGTACATCCAAAGACTTGTTGCTCAATGTGAAAAATAGGAGCCTGAGGACAAAGAAGCTGATATGGTGAGAGACCATCAAAAATACGAGGTGCCCGATTGATGAGAAAACATGCAATGAGAAAGACCACATTGGCACTTGCATGCCTCGTAGCAAGGAGCGAGTGACACCCACTAAATTGTAATTTTTGCGCTCAGTAACACAATTTTATTGAGGTGTGTAGGGACAGGTAAGCTGATGAGCAATACCATGAGTGTGAAAATACTGGACAAAAGGTGCAGAGAGATACTCACCACCATGATCAGATCGAAGGGCCTTAACAAAACCACTAAACTGGGTAATAACCATAGCATGAAATCCTTGAAATTTTGAAAACACCTCATCCTTAGACTTAATAAGGTAAACCCAAGTAGCATGAATGTAGTCATCAATAAAAGTAACATAATAACGAAAACCATGTAACCGGAGATGGACCCCAGACATCAGAATGAACAAGTTCAAAAGTAGAATGACATCTATGCATACAAAAAGGATAAATTGTGCGAACATGTTTAGTAAGCTCACAAGTATCACATCGAAAAGTAGATGAAGAACACAATTTACCAAAAGTAGGAATCAAAGAACACAAAGTCTTAGATCCAACATGCCCAATAAACATTAAGCGTCATGAGTAGCATCAACAGTAAAGAAAAAAATAGAAATAGTAGCAGCAGTAGAGGGTGCACTATCAGGAGCATAATCAGTGTCAAGGTAATACAGTCCGCCTCTTTACACGCCTCTACCAATAATCTTCCTTGTAGTCAGGTCCTAAAAGAGACAATGAGAAAGATAAAACATAGCATGACAATTGAGTTTGGAAGTAAGACTACTAACTGAAAGAAGGTTAGAAGATAAATGAGGAACATGTAAAACATAAGATAAAGAGAGAGACAAAGATATAGGAATGTGCCCTACTCCTAAAACAAGAGTAATGGAATCATCATCCAAGCAAATATTGGCAGTAGGAGATGGAGGTGAATAAATGGAATAGCCCTGTGACTCACCAGTCATATGATCAGTGGCTCCGGAATCAATAACACAGCTAGGGGAAAAAGACGATGTAGTGGCAGCATAGGTAGAGAGAGCATGGATACCTAAAGCAGCAAGTGAAGAGCAAGTAGCAGTATCAGAATCACTCTGCAAATGGAAAGTGCGAATCATCTCAGTAGCTTAAGCTCTCAAGGATTACAAAGGATCGCTCATAGTAACTGAGGCTGCAAATGAAGAATCAGTAACAGCAGTCGTAGCAAAATGAACAGTAGGGCGAGACTAGTAACCCTCAGAATAGCCATGCAAATGATAACATTGATCACGATCATGTCCCACTATGCTGTAGTGAGTACAAGGAGTAGTAAATCTGTCACGACCACGTCCACCACAACCTCGATGACCCCTATCAATCCCCCTACCACATCCTGGAGGAGGAAAAAAATTAGTAGCAAAGGCAGTACAATTCGAAAGGAGCATAAGAGGGGAGGTCAAAGACATAGTAGTCCGTTGGCGTTCCTTACTGAACACAGTGGAGTACACAAATAGAAGAGAGGACAAAGGAGACGTGACAAGGTGACTGCTCAAATTCGACACAAAGGTCACCCAATAAATCATAAATGCGATGACACTCAATTTATTTCGTCATAACCTTTGCAGAAGCAACAGACAATTCAGAAAGAGACTCATAATGGCTCAATTCTTCCCAACGATGCTGAAGAGCTCCAAAATAATCAGAGATAGGCAAATCTCATTGCTGACAGTGAGCAATCTCACGAGTAAGTTGATAAATCTGAGCATCATTCTCCACTAAGGCATAATTCTGAACAAGAGCATCCCAAAGATCATGATAATCCTTATAGAAAATGTAATTCCCAACAATCTGAGGCTCTATAGAATTAAACAAACAACCCAAAATAATGCAATTCTCGGCTCCATGTAGTAATCTTGGAAATACTTCTCCGGCTTAGGAGTCTTACCATCAAGATACCCCATCTTAGACCGATCACCAATATAAAGTTCAACAAAGCTTCACCACGCAAAAAAATCATCACCATTGAATTTAATCTTGGTGATAGAGTGGATAGCGGAGTCGAAAAGAGCTGGCAGAGTAAAAACTTTAGCATCCATGGGAGCAACGTAAGGGGAAAAATGAAGTCACACTTCCAATCAATTATGACATCATCAAGAACATGTCCATAGGTAGTAAGATAACCAAAAACATTGATCTAAGTTGTTATAAGAAAACAATGCATAAAGGCACCTTAATAGTGAAAAAGGTAGAGCAGGGGGTTGGAAAAATCCTCATAACTCCTTCAAATTTCATCCAAATTGAGGAAAACCAGTTTTAAAATGATCCTTGCAAAAAAATGGTCCATTCATGATAAACGAATAACATTAAAATTGTCTCATTCGAGCAAAAAAAATTTTGAACTAAGAGAGTTATTTTTTCTAATTTTCTTTGTATTTTTCCTTCAAATCATTGTAAATTTCTCGATATTGAATCGAATCACATGATATAGGATTCATAAATCCTCTAAAATCAAGATCTCTGAAAAATATACCTTTGAAGAACCCAAAAACAAAGCCTAGGCCATATGGCTAGGGACAGTCATATGGCTTAAACATCCTAGCTGTCATCTTCTTCATTTGGTTGTTGTTATGACATTAAACAACGATCTTCTTCCTTTGATGAAGCTCTGATACCAAGTTGGAGATTGGATTTGGAGATTTAGGGTTAGAGAATTAGGTAGGTTTCTTAGAGAAGAAGAGATAGAGGAATGAATAGAGATTAGGGTAAATTGTATAGTGAGGAAAAGAAAGCCCTACTAGAATCTTATATTAAGAGAACATTACATATATATACTTTCTACTACTATACCCTCGATATTACTTATATCAACAAAATATATATTGAAGACAAAGATGAGACGAGTATACGAAGTGATGGAAAACAAGAATCATATGAAACAAAAACGTTTCCCTTTGTGTAAGGCAATCGGAACATAAAGATATCATGAGTAATGGGTAAAGGTGAAGGATTACTTGGACTGAGAACAACCGAAGAAGTAGGATTTGGGTCCACAAAAATATACTGAGAAGGTTGTTCAGTTGATGGAGGCTTCACTTTTGATCATTTAGAATATGTTCAAATTCTTTTCCTCATCTTTTATATTATCAAAAGAGGACACCAATGGTAAAGAAGTACTATTAAAGTCAACCAGAACTAGAAGGGTATCTCTTCATCAACATTCTTCCCCTGAAGAGGAACCGACTAAAAAATGAAAACATCATTGGAAATATACATTTTACCCTAAAGACTTTCTACCCTTCTATATAGAAGAGTATCCCAGGAACAAACATTTGGGTCTTAGGATCCAACTTGGAATGATTTGGACCTAGATATGAAGAAATTAGATACATCCAAAGACATGAAGTGTAAGAATAAAGAGAGGAGTCTTAGAATAAAACAACTGATGAGAGGACTGGAAGCCCCAAACAAAAGAGGGTATCTGATTAATTAAATATGTTATAGTAAGCACATCATCTAACAAAACATTTTTTATCCACTTTCATTTGTAGAAGCAAATTGTGAACAACCTTGAGCAAATGTCTATTATTTCATTCTCCTACTCCATTCTGTTAGGGTGTGTAAACATAATTTTTTTTATTAATAATGCCATGTTCATAAAAGTAAGTTCTAAGTGTGCCCTTAAGGTATTCTTGTCCATGATCAGAACAAAATATCTTTACATTTTTGTCAGATTGAGTCGAGACCATTTTGTCAAAGGTGAAAAATGATGTTGGGCTCCTCATCTCAAGTTTTTAGCAAGTACAATCAAGTGTTGTGAGAGTAATCATTGATAAGTAAAATAAAATGTTGATATCTAAACAAAGACAAACTAAGAGAAGGTCCTTATACATCATAATGTAGAATTTTAAACGAAAAAAAAACTTTTATTGCTGGTAAAAAAAAGACGACTTTGTTTAGTCCGTTCACAAGTTTCACACTTCAACCTTTGTGGATTAACAAGCCTAAACAAGCAAGGAAATACTACTTTTAAGTATTGAAATGACAAATGACCAACCGATGATGCTAGAGAAAATTTTGGTCTTTATGAAAAGAACTATGAGACTAAAATAGACGAAAAAGGAGCAAGAGCTTGATCTAAGATATAAAGTCAGTTCACTTCATGTCCACTCCAAATTTGATGCCCAATACAACAGTACCTAATTCAAGGAAATGAAAGGGTTGCTACTAGGTATCAAACTGAGGGAACTAAATTGTGATCTGCTTACTACAACTACGATAGCTCGAGTGTTGGTAGTTCCAGATCAACTTCATTGAGTGGAACAGTAACGGCGACAAATGGTTCCTAGTCAATTGGATCTGTTGGAAGAGTGAAGCTCTATAAGAGATGAGGAGATCCAATTGTGGTTGCTGAAGTAAAGATAACAAAAAGAGACACAGTTGGCTAAGAGTGTTGTAGTTAAGAGCGAGCTCATGTTTTTAAACAAAAGTAGAAATTCAAAGGTGCAAAAGAGAAGAAAAATAAGAGTAAAAGGGGAAGAAAATCAAGAGTGGCAATATCACCTCAAGGAAAGCCCTTGAATGAGTTCTAAGGTTGGCCATAATCCTATTAGAGTTCATATCCTCAAAATTATTTTCTGAACAACCCAGTGAAAGCACTAGCGACGAGGAAGATGAGCCTTGTATAGTACTTTATTTTATAATAAACATCTACTCATATAAGGATTCTTCTGATGACGAGGTAATCAGCCCTCTAAAAAGGTGCTTTTGGAAAGAAAAAAAAACCTCACCTCACAAAGTTGTTATTCCTAATAGCATAGGCCATCGTCTTCACATATAATGTCTCTCTAGAATTCTTTGCATCCTCTTAAGGGCCAGTCTCATCCGCCTGATAATTCTTCCATATCAAGACAAATTTTAGCACTCAAAAAATATTCAAATATTTTCAATGGCTTCTCATCAAAATAAAAGGGTAAATAACAAACCTCTTTGGGCTACACCCTTACAGCCTTAGACAATTAATGGGCCTTCCAATCGAGTTCTTCGACACCCTATTTGAAGACACGATTCACAAATGCCTATTTGCTCAAATAGGTCATCAAGGACCATATCCCTTCTTGGGTCCAGCACTTGAAAATCTTAGGTAATTAGAATCTTTTGATCCATGCACTCTCTCCTTGCTTGTACCCATCTGATTCCCTTGAGTACTCACTTGAGTCTTCAAATCCCTCTTCTTACACATACTTAGTTTGTCATCAAATAAGGTTAGGTATACAACTCCGAGACTAAACTCCACTTTACTCCCTTCAAATAAAGCTCCTATTGAAACTCATAGGACAACAGTCATCACTTTAAAACATAAAGAAGGAAAGTGAATGACGGGGATTGTGTTTATCCTATTATAGTGAGCATGTTCTAAATCCTAGATTGGAACCCAAAGAGGCTTCTACATCTAATAATGGAGCTATTGTAAAGGTTTGTAAAATAACCCTATGATCCTGGAGAAGGTTTCTGCCAAGGTCTATATCAAACCATACTAGAAATGAGAGAACCCCTCCCCAACCAACACCTTAACAGGTGTCATTCGGTGATGAAATGGTCGAATACAATATTCTTTGCCCATCCATGTTGAGTTTTTATGATGCTTCTCAATATGTCACCATAATTGAAAATGTCTCAAATATATGCCCTCTAAAGCTCGCAAGAAGCCAATAGTTAACTATTAGCTCAAGGCCCTCAAAGAGCAGCTCTATACCCTCTTCACAATCACTTTAGTGACAAGAACATGCTAGCTGAGATGCCTAATCACAATTGCTCGTAATTGATCATGTGTCGAATCAACGGAAACAACGTCTTGTGAGTAATAGTGGATATAGGTTAAGTAATTTCCTCCCAAAAATATGCTTTGTAAAATTAGCATTTGCCTGCATAGGTTTCACAAGTAACCTAGTCATCTAAGGATTTAACTAGGACATACAAAGGTCCTTGGGTACAGTGAACTTGAAAATCATGTTAGGAGAAATTCAAGAAGTTGCTTCTTTCTTAGTAATTGCCATCGATACATCCTACAATGCATCAACTAAGACATACAAAGGCCCTTGGGTACAGTGAACTTGAAAATCATGATAAAAGAAATTCAAGAAGTTGCTTTTTTCTTAGTAATCGTCATTGATACATTATACATCCTAGAACGCATTATTAGCACCCCTGGATGTCCAATCACTTCATTATGCTATCTACTTACCACCAATGAATCAAATATTCACTAGGTGGAAAGTACGAAAGGATATTGCTAATGATGATCCATTTATTGTAGAATCTTACTACGATGATGCTCATTTTTACATCAAAAAGTACTTCTCAAAAGAGTAGTAGGCACGCATCTGAAACCTCAAAAGCTCAGGACATCATAAGAAGTTTTCCAAAACCAACTTAAGGAATAGCTCTAAAAAGGGTGTTCCAATTTACACCAAAATCTCGATTGAAAGGAGAACCTACCTCAACTCTGGTTGATCCTTTGTAATCCCTCAAAATTGAACATTCGGTCCCATTAAGAAAAATAAAATGCAAGATGGTTGAGACGTACAATAATTTACCATCATAACCAAGAAAAGGGAGATATACCCACCAAAATGTTAAAGGCTTCAAAGCCATAAGGTGAACCCCCACTGATGAGAGTACGCCGATTACCCCCTAACCGTACAAGATAGTTACCACTTATTATACGGCTTTCTAATTTCACTTCTTTTTTTGGTCATTCCGCTTTACTAGATTGATGGGTATTCCTTTTTTGTCAATGCCTTTAAGTGATAGGGGAGTCACTTTTTGCCTCTTTATCGTGGAAATCTGTGATAAGGAAAGGATGAATGAAACTGTAAAAATGTTGTTTGATTCAAGGCTTGAAGCAGAAGCGAGTGATCGATATTATCAAAGCAACTTTGTAACGACCCAAATTTTCAGAATAAAATCCTGAGGCTAGGATGACCGGTAATTAAGTATAATTAATTAAAGAATAATAATTATGAATATTAGGGTCACTTTCCCTAATCGGAATCCGTAAAACCTTAGGAAAGTGTTTAGGTGTAACCGTGGGTTCTGGTTATCGGATATAGTATCCGATAATTACCGAAAAAACCTAGTGTTTTTCCCTGAAAATCTCACACTATGTGTATCGGTTTGTATTTTTGTACGAGTACATGTCGTGTCGGTTCTGTCACGTATTCCACGGGGCCTCGTACGTAAGAAAGCCAAGAAATCCGTGGCTTCGAAATTCAATCAGTACTCAATATTTACCGATTGCCCAAATAGAAATCTTTCAAACTCATACACTGCGTGTCGATCGGTCGTCTAGACGACTGCCTGTCGTCTCAGCTTTATTGCAACTCAAACCGCAAAACCACGGTGTATTTAGTGTTCAAAATCAGGAAATTTGTGGGTTTTTCAATTTTCTTTCGGACTTCGGTTTTACTGTCAAAACTAACATTTTTCCCTTAGATTCACACAGCGGGTGTCAGACTACCCCTTCTATGGTCACCTATCATTTCATCATCATCGCACGTCATTTCATAGAGTTATAGGGGTCGTACGTATGAAAAAGTTAGAAACCGGTCAACGTGGTCAATGGGCCACATCATCGCGTCCCATGTGCCGCACATGGCTTGCACATGGGCATTGCCACATAGGCTTTAGAGCCTATATAAGGAGGGTCACCCCCCCTCATTTGTGCTCCTCATTTCGGCACCCACACTCTGTGAATATTTTTAGAGAGAGAAAGTGAGGAGAGAGAATGTAGAAAGAAAAAGGTAGAAAGAGAAAGAAAAAGAGGATCTACCCTAGGGTTTTCGATGTTCCCGATGCATTGGCGACATCCATGTCACTCCCCGGAGCCTTGATTCGCATGTAGGGAGGTAAAACCCTCTCCCTCTCTTCTATTTTTCCTTATTTAAGCTACTTTCTTAATGTGGAATGGTTTGTGTGATATGCCGTATATGAAAAGGGTCAAAGACCCGATATATGATGTATGGAAGGGATGGGAAAGCGTGGAAATTGAGTAGATGGGCATAGCCCTCAGTTTCGAGCTGTAATAGCCCAGGATTTTGGCTCAGATGGACTGGGAGATCGATCTCCCAATCTGGACGATCGATCACCAACATGCAGATGTCTAGGAGATCGATCGTCAGTGCGCAGACTTGGGTGTTTTGACCCTGTTTTTGTTCGGACCCTCTGGGAAGCCCGCTTTGGCCCTAGGAAGTGATGTTATGCTACTTTAACACTTATAAAGGAATATAAGAGTCTATTGGCCTAGTTAAGTTCCTCCTCAGAATGCTCTTTATATGACGTGATGCTACTTTAACGCTTGTAAGGCAATGGTAGGGTTTATTGGCCTAGTAAAGTTCCATGTTAGAATGATCGTTGTGTGATGTGATGTTGCTTAGACATAGTAAGGCAATGGAATGGTCCATCGGCTAGGTAATGTTTCACACCGGAACAGTATACCCTTGTACTTGATCCACGAGCGTGAGGCCCAATTGATTTAATTATTCTAGCAAGGCTTAATTAATTGGGGATTTCCTACGATTAAAAAACCTAACCTATGTTCAACGTTATTTGTGCTCCCTTGTTCACTAGGTCTAAAGAGGCGGGTCTGCTAAGAGTCGGGGTTCTATAGTTGATAGTCAAGAGAGTTAGGATGACACTGGGTCAAAAGATCCAAGGTTGGATTGGGGTCTACGGACCCAGGGATGTATTGTGTTTACGAATTCAATGATGTTACCTTGAGGGGACATTGACTTGTGTCGGCAGGTATGCACCCAATAGAGACTGTGATGTTATATGATGGTTGCCTTGAGGGATGATGTTCTGCAGGCACTGGTACATCCCAACAGAGTTTAGATTAAGTGTTGTAATGTCAGAGGTGTTTTGCCTGATAGGATTTGATGTCAGAGATATTGTGTCTGACAAGATTTGATGTCAAAGTTATTGTGCCTGATAGAACTTGATGTCAGAGGTGTTATGCCTGACAAGATTTGATGTCAGAGGTGTTATGTCTGACGGTATTTGATGTCAGAGGTATTTTGCCTGGCATGGGTACTGTCAAAGGTGTTTTGCCTGGTAGAGTTATACTGTCAGAGGTGTTTTGTCTAACAGGGTTATATTGTCAGAGATGTTCTTGGTAGTCAGGTGTTTCCTATTAGTCAGAGGTGCATCCCTGGCATATCAGATGAGTTTCTTTTCCTGACAAGTCGGATGAGTTTCTTGGCTATCAAATGGGTATCCTAGCAATCAGATATGTATCCTGGTTATCAGAAATGTTGCCTAACAAGGGTGTTATGTCAAAGGTGTTATGCCTGGTAGAGTGATATGTCAGATGTGTTCCTAATAGACAAGTGTTTCCTGATGGTCAAGTGTTTCCTGTTAGTAAGAGGTGCATCCCTGGCATGTCAGATGAGTTTTTTTTCCTGACAGGTTGGATGGGTTTCCTGGCTATCAGATGTGTATCCTGGCGATCAGAGGTGTACCCTGGTAATCAGATGTGTATCCTGGCGATTAGATGTGTTTCCTGAAAAATGTGGTTGTGTGAGCCGGTGTCCCACAGTGGGAAAATATAAAGTAATATGTTTGAGGTGTTGCTCCTGGTAGAGTGTGATATGTCAAAGGTGTTTCTTACAGTAGTTTATGTTAGAGGTGTTCTTCCTAGCAGTCATCGGGTGAAGGCCCGGGTTATGTGTGGAATATACAAAATTAAGGTTAATTGGGTTGGCATACCCAAGGATTGGTCATAATCGGGAGAAGTCTTGATTAGTTGATAATTGAGTATGTGGACTTAGGGATAGAGGTTGTACATAGGCAAAGGCCCAGTCGATCAATTCTGTGGACTCAAGCATAGAGCGTGAGCAGTTATGTGAAACGGTAACCTGATGTTGTGGACAATGATTGGATGAACTTGATAATGGAAAACACTTCGAGGTTGGGAACCGTAATTAGGGTGAAATAGCCCTGAGTGACCTTGAGTCACGAATTACGATATTATTCTTATGTATATTATTATAATATGAGAATTGTATTGTACTACTATATCATTATTTATGAATATTACTATGTGGAAAATAGTCTAGATGGACTGTGGATTTTGCTGGGCTCTATAACTCACCCCCCTTATTTTATGTCTTCAGATCCTGAAGCAATTGCCGATGGGCAAGGAGCTACACTTGATAGATTCTAAAAAGTGTAATGTCGCATTAGTGGCACCAAAAGTAAAGAATACTGTAGTAAGTGAGGTAACGCATTTGCTTCTGATGGTTAGTGTGATGACCAGTTGTTATTACTTATGTAAGCTCATAAGAAAAGTTGAAAATTCCCGCATTTTCATGGGTAAAGTCTTCCACTGTATGGTAATGACGATCGAGCGCGTGTCTCGAAACATGATTCCCTAAGACGTGGGTTTGGGGCATCACAGTTGGTATCAGAGCTAAAAGCAATAACCATCATAACAAATCGTATTCGATATAGGGTCTAATTGTATATTAGGCTCAATTAGGATTGTCATACGCTGTCGGTTTCGAATGAAATGACGATTTGAAACCTTGTGTATACGTTAGGAGTGAACGCTGGAGATATAAATCATCTCCAGGAGAGTGTAATAGGTAGTCTTATTATGCCTAAGGGGATTAAGCATGATTAGACTATTTAGGATAGATGGGTGAGATATTTTGGATGATCTTTTTGATAAATTAGATTTTGATGTTCCTATTGCGAAATAGTAAAGTGTTGTTATTTTCATAATAAGAATACGATGCCGCCAAGACGAGCACCTGGAAATACTCTAGCCAGAGCATTTGAGGCCATCACTGCTCTAGCAGAATTGATTCAACGGCAACAGAGTGGTAACAGTGTCCCTATTAGTCTAGAACAAGAACAAGGGAATGGTAGTAGACTTGAGAAGTTCAGGAGGCTTAGACCGAACTCGTTCTCCGGTGCCACTGATCCATTAGTGGCCAAAAATTGGATTCGAGAACTTGAGAAAATCTTTCGAGTGATGGCATGCCCAGAAGAGGTTAAGCCAGAGTTAGCAATATTCATGTTGTTAGGAGAGGCTGAGCATTATTGGACGACCGTCGAGAGGACAATTTCAGAAGATCAAAAGCCTCTCTCGTGAGGAAAATTTATGGAAAGTATTTTTTGGTCTCCATGAGGAAAACGAAGGAGATTGAATTCCTTCAGCTGACTCAAGGCAACATGTCGGTCAGCGAATATAAACAGAAATTCAACCTACTCTCCCGATTTGCAACAAGACTTGTTGAGGACAACAATCAAAGGAAAACTGGCAGTTCAAAGGTTTACCTCATTCTCAAAAATTCTAGATAGAGCTTTGAGAATTAAAAAGGTACATAAAGAAATACAAAAATCATTGGCCGTTAGAGAAAAGAAGTCAGTCGAAAGACCCATGGACAAAGAAATATTGGAGGACTACAACAAGAAGCGAAAATTTGATAACTTTAGCAAAGGAAATGCTTCAGAAGGAGCGAAAACATCAAATTTTGAGTATGGTAATCAAGACTAGAGAACTGAAGCCTACAAAGCTAGGGTTTGCTATTAGTGCGGTAAGCCGGACCACATCAAAAGGGAGTGCCCCGATTTGATTCTCAATGTCACGAGAAGAAGTCCAGCATAATGAGGACATCCTTAGATATAGACTTTAAACACTTGTTTTTTGCCATAGTGGGCATTGTCATGGTATGTGTTTCGTATTTCCGTCCTCTGTTAAATATCTAAAGACTAAAAGTTATCTAAATAGTATTGATATGTTTTGGTGATGTGTTTGAATGTTTATAAGTAATATCAGTGAAGCAAATGAGAATCCATTGCTAGATATGGAAAAGTTTCAAAAATAATTTGGATTGTCGAAGATTAAATACGGATAGACTTCGTGAAATTCTCGTACCCCTAATGTAAAGATGGCGATCAGAGGACATTAAAGTACCATATGATATACCCTCCACTGTTGGGAAATACAAGTTGATCAAATTTCGAGGACGAAATTTTTATTAGGGGAGATTGTAACAACCTAGATTTTCAGAATAAAATCCTGAGGCCAGGATGATCGGTAATTAAGTATAATTAATTAAAGAATAATAATTATGAATATTAGGGTGTCACTTTCCCTAATCGGAATCCGTAAAACCTCGGGAAAGTGTTTGGGTGTAACCATGGGTTCTGGATATCGGATTCGGTGTCCAATAATTATCGGTAAAATCCAGTGTTTTTCCTTAAAATCTCACACTGTATATCGGTTTGCATTTATATATGAGTATATGTCATGTCGGCTCTGTCACGCATTGATTCGCGAAAACCATAGGGCCTCGTACGTAAGAAAGCCAGGAAATCCGTGGGTTTTGAAATTCAGTCGGTACTTAACATTTACTGATTGCCCTAATAGAAATCTTCAAAACTCACACACCGCGTGTCAGTCGGCCGCCTAGACAATTGTCTATGGTCTCGGCTTTATTGCAACTCAAACCGCGGCGTGTTTAGTGTCCAAAATCAGAAAATTTGTGGGTTTTGCAATTTTCTTCCGGACTTCGGTTTCACTATCAAAACTCAACATTTTTTCCCGAGATTCACACAACGCGTGTCGGATTGCCCCTTCTACAGTCACATGTTGTTTTGTTATAATCGCACATCATTTTGTGGAGTTATAGGGGCCGTACAAATGAAAAATTGGGAAACCGGTCAACATGGTCAACGGGCCACACCACACCGGCCCATGTGCCGCACATGGCTTGCACACGGGCATTTGCCACATCATCACCACATAGGCTTTGGAGCAGATAAATGGAGGGTCATCCCCCTCATTTGTGCTCCTCATTTTGGCACACACACTCTGTCTGAATATTTTTAGAGAGAGAAAGAGAGAAAGTAGAGAGAGAAAGGGTCTACTCTAGAGTTTTTCAACATTCCCGATGCGTTGGCGATGTCCGTTTCACTCCCCGGGGCCTTGGTTCCCTTGTAGGAAGGTAAAACCCTCTCCCTTAATTCTATTTTTCCTTATTAAAGCTACTTTCTTTAAGTGGAATGGTTTGTGTGATATGTCACGGATGAAAAAGTGTCGGAGACCCAATATATGATGTATGGAAGGGATGGAAAGTGTGGAAATTGAGTAGAGGGGCGTAGCCCTCGATTTTGAGCTGTAACAGCCCAGGATTTTGGCTCAGATGGACTGGGCGATTGATCTCCCTGTCTAGGTGATCGATCGCCAACATGCAGATGTCTGGGAGATTGATGGCCCAGCACTGGCAATTGATCGCCAGTGCACAGGCTTGGGTGTTTTGACCCTATTTGTGTTCGTACCCTCTAGGAAGCCCGGTTTGGCTCCCAGGAAGTGATGTGATACTACTTTAATGCTTGTAAGGCAATGGAAGGGTTCATTGGCCTGGTTAAGTTCCTCCTCGAAATGCTCATTGCATAATGTGATGCTACTTTAACGCTTGTAAGGCAATGGTAGGGTCCATTGGCCTGGTAAAGTTCCATCTCAAAACAATCCTTGTATGATGTGATGTTGCTTGGATATGGTAAGGCGATGGAATGGTCCATCAGTCGGGTAATTTTCTATACCAGAACAGTATACTCTCAGATTTGGTCCATGAGCGTGAGGCCCAACTGGTTCAATTATTCAAGCAAGGCTTGAATAATTGGGGATTTCCTACGATTAGAAAACCTAACCAGTGTTAAACGGCATATACCATGTGGAAGGTGTTACACTCATAACACCAAGGACTGAAGAGTCTACAAAGAAGTGCGTGTCTCTTTTATGGTCATAGCATGCCTAAGTAGTTGTATCTTAGATTTCGATCACATTAAGTTTGTGTATGAAATAAACATAAACTTTGTGAACCCGCGAGGTTCAAAACATTTGATTGTTGATGGTGGAATTGTATAATATGTCTCTTTTATGTATCATGTTTAAGTCTTGTACACTGTATTCTGGGTATACTATTGGTATCTCTTATATAATAACAGTATACCATTAGTGGAGTATAAATAATAAAGAGTAAGAGAGAGAAAATTAACTCTGTAATTTCCCTTAAACTTCTCTTTTTCTTCTTCCTTCTTCTCTCAAACCCTAATTACTAAAATCGTAGATTCAAACCCTAATACTCATCCAATTCAATCCAACTTGGTATCAAAGCCCAAGAGAAGACCCAAGGAGTGCAACTCAAAAGAAGGGACTTATGGCAGTGCTGACATTAGTGTGACGACATGCTGATGTCAGTCGTACAAATATATGACTTCAGTGGCTGGTCTTTTTTTTATACTGGTCAGTAGATCTTGATTTTTCAGGAATTATGGTGATTTTTTTAAACATGGAGATGTGTTTTTCTAAGATTTTCTTAAAATTCGAAAAAAATCAGATTTAGTATTTCTAATTGTGCGATTGATTTGGGGCTTTTTGGTGAATCAAACCTATATTATTTGATCCATATCATAAATATTGATTGATTGGAACAATTGTCATAAAAATCGGTAAAAGTATTGAGCCTCTGGCAACGATTTTCCCCCTTATTGTTACCCCTTTTTGCTGTTATGAGTACAATTTTTTGCCCGAAAATTATTTCATGGCTGGTGGGTGTTAGTCCATGGATTTGGCTTGTTCAAGGGGAAGATAAAGTATTTGAATGGTGTCATTCCCACACTTAAGTCCGTAGATCCAGCCCATGCCAAGTGGGGAGGCTGAGAAAGCCATTGTAATGTCATGACTTCTCCACTCTATGCAACCAGATATCATTGTAGTGCCTACATGTTTCTTCCTTCTGTGAAAGAATATGGGAAGTCGTGACACAAACCTATTTTAAGATTGGGGGTACTGCAAGTGATTATGAGTTGCACCAGACTATCTAACAACTCAAACAGGGGATATGTTTATTCCCACATTCTATTCCACTCTTCGTCGTCTCTAGGAAGAGTTGTATCACTATTAGACCTTCCAAGCTAAGTGCTCCGAGGATGTGGCTGTGTATAAAAAATTGGTTGAATAGAATTAGGAGTTTAAATTACTTGCAGGCTTAAAGATCCAGTCATATCCCACTAAGTTCTATGGATACTTAAATTTTGAGGAGCGTCATCTGAGTGCTATGCTCCAACATCCCATACTTAATAAATTTGCATTAGCCTCCTCATTCTAAAGGGGAGGCAGGAGTGGTGGTCATGGCAGAGGAAGTGGTCATTTTGGATCCTCCGGTTATTCTACTGATGATCGTGATGAACTTAAGTATAATCACTGTGGGCATACCCATCGTACGAGAGATAGTTTTTGGGACTTGCATGGTTGTCCTCCCCTATGGGGCCCTTTTAGTAGTGGACAAGGAAACATGGACAGAGGATCTGAAGGGGGCTCAAGTGCACTCTGTTACCTCCACAGCTCCGACATCTACTGCTGCCCTCATTCAAATAGTCCTAATCTTTCTAGAGATGAGATCAATGTCTTCTGCCGTTTTATGTCCCAAAAGGAAACTCCTATTACCACCAATGCGGCTTCAGTCCCTTACTTAGGTACTTCAGGCTTGGCTCTCAGTGCATTTATTTCTAGTTCTAGTCACTCTTTTATTATTGATTTAGGAGCATCTGATCATATGACTGGTAAGTCCTCCATTTTTTCTTCTTACTTTATTGATTCTTGTAGGAATAAAGTTAAAATTGCTTATGGTACATTATCATCCATTACAGGTAAGGAGAGTGTTTTTGTTACACCATCTATGTTCCTCTCCTCTGTTCTTTATGTTCCTAAGTTCACTTTAAATCTTCTGTCTGTTAGTCATTACAAAGTCGTTGAACTGTAGCATCACATTCTTTTCTTCTTATTGTGTTTTCAACGAAGATGAAGATTGATACGGGTCATGAGAAGCGGGATTGTATCTACTAGGCCCTTTGCCTTGCATCACTTCATCAGTCCAGCAGTCGCCCACGGAGAGAGATTGTAAAGGTTTGGGCTCCACTAGTGAAGGAGTCTGTACGATTAAGTTGGAGAAAGAGTTTGGAGGAAGAGTTTGGAGGATTTAAGGTTTAAAAAAGAGTTTGGAGGATTTAAGGTTTAAAAAAGAGAGGAAAAAGAGAGATTAGGGTAAATTGCTTAGTTAGGGATTAGAGAACCATACTAGCATATTATATAAAGAGAGAAATCCATACTTGAATACTATACTTCGGCCTAAACCTACATCGTCCCACCATTTCCAAACCGGGGGTTGGATTTCGATCCCGTTTCATCTAACACATCTATTTCAATACATCCTAAGTGTTGGAGTTGGTTTCGATCGAATCCAAGGCCGTATGCCCGATTTGGGCGCCGAGACAGCCGAAATCCATACTTGGATACTATACTTCGGCTTGAACCTACATCGTCCCACCATTTCCAAACCGGGGGTTGGATTTCGATCTCGTTTCTTCTAACGTGTATATTTCTATACATCCTAAGTGTTGGAGTTGGTTTCGAGTGAATCTGAGGCCGTATGCCCGATTTGGACGCCGAGATGGCCGAAATCCATACTTGGATACTATACTTCGGCTTAAACCTACATCGTCCCACCATTTTCAAACCTGGAGTCAGATTTCGATCCCGTTTCTTCTAACGTGTCTATTTCAATATATCCTAAGTGTTTGAGTTGGTTTCGAGCGAATCCGATGCCGTATACCTGATTTGGACACCGAGACAACCGAAATCCATACTTGGATACTATACTTCGGCCCAAACCTACATAGTCTTAACATTGTTGATTTTCAAGTTCCTATTTCTCTTAGCAAAGGTACTAGATCATGTACTTAGCATCCTATTTCAAAATATTTTTTCTATCATGTTTTGTCTTCCTCGTGTCACTTTTTTGCCTTAGCTTTGTCTTCTATTGATCCCTTGTAATTTAGTAGATAACTGTCCCAACCAGAATAGAAAAAGATATAAAGAAGAGATGTATACTCTTGAAAAAAATAGTAATTGGGATATGGTTAGCTTACCAAAAGGAAAGAGGTCGGTTGGATGTAGGTGGGTGTTTACAGGGAATCACAGCTCGGATGGCTCGACTGAAGATACAAAGCTCCTCTGGTTGGAAAGGGGTATAATCAAACTTATGCATTAGATTATTAGGAGACATTTTCTCCAGTTACAAAAATAAACTTAATAAGAGTCCTCATGTCACTTACAGTCAATCAAGATTGGTCCTTGTTCCAGTTAGATATGGAGAAAGCTTTTCTCCATGGTGATTTGGAGGAAGAGGAGTATATATTACCTCTTCCTGGTTTTAAACATCCCTAAGATGAAGGGAAAGTGTGCAAGTTGAAAAATGCACTGTATGGACTAAAGCAATCCCCAGAGCATGGTTTGAGTAGTTTCGCAATGTTATGATAAAGAATGGTTACAAACAAAGTCAAACAAACCACACATTGTTGCTTAAACTGTCTCATTAGAAGGTGATTGTTTTGATTGTTTATATGGATGACATTGTGATAACAGGTGATGATATGGATGAGATTGAGTTACTGAATGGAAAGTTAGCAAAGGAATTCGAGATCAAGGATCTCACTCTTTTAAGTATTTTCTTGGGATTGAGGTTGTCAGGTTTATGAAGGGCATCTTTACTTCTTAGCAAAAGTGTGTATTTGACCTACTTGAGGAGACAGGTATGATGGGTTGTAAGCCAAGTGATACACTCAATGATTTGAATCATAAAGTCAGTGAAGATAGTGGAGAATGTCTATTGGATGTCGAGAGGTACCAAAGACTTGTTTACAAACTTATATATCTATCTCTTACCAGATCGGACATTGCTTATGCTGTTAGTGTGGTCAACCAATTCATGCATTCACCAACCATTTGATATCTAGATGCAGTAAATAGAATTCTCTACTACTTAAAGTCGTCTCCTAGAAGAGATTTGTTGTATACCTGTAATGGGAACTTAAGATTTGAAGCCTACATCGATGTAGATTAGGCTCGCTCAGCTTCATATAGGTGCTCTACTCTAGGATATTACATTATGGTTGGAGGTAACCTTGTCACATGGAGAAGTCAGAAGCATAATGTGGTTGTTATATCCAATGTATAGGCATAATTTAGAATCATGGCACACAATGTGCGTGAACTGCTTTGACTTCGATTGCTCTTGAGTGAGATTGGACTTCCTAGTGGAGGTTTTATGAGTTTATACTGTGATAGTAGGGCAATTTTTATTATTAGTCACAATCCTTTGCAGCATGACCAAACTAAGCATATTGAGGTAGATCATTTTATCAAGGAAAAGTCAAAGACAGGTTACATTTACACCCCATTTGTGAAGTTTGAAGATCAATTGGCGGATGTGTTGACTAAGGGCCTTGGTGGTACTCAGTTCTGAAACATTGTTGGCAAGTTGGACATAAGTGATATCTACGCACCAACTTGAGGGGGAGTGTAGAATATGTCTCTTT
Source organism: Tetracentron sinense (assembly GCA_015143295.1). Classification (NCBI taxonomy): domain Eukaryota; kingdom Viridiplantae; phylum Streptophyta; class Magnoliopsida; order Trochodendrales; family Trochodendraceae; genus Tetracentron; species Tetracentron sinense. Next base: position 20,641,436 of record CM026574.1, read on the forward strand.
TATGGATATCTTTAAGTCTTATACACTATATTCTAGGTATATTATTAGTATCTCTTATACAATAATAGTATACCATTAGTCGATTATAAATAATGAAAAGTAGGAGGGAGACAGTTAACTCTTTCTAATTTACTCTAAACTTCTCTTTCTCTTCTCTCTTCTTCTTCTCTAAAACACTAATAACTAAAACCCTATAATCAAACCCGAATCGAATCCAACTGAAATAGCCCCTTAACTTCATGGTGTTGTCCCACCATACAACAAGAGATGAAAGGAGTCTTTTCCCAAAATACAATCTGGCTCGTTCCCCTCAACGAATGAACCCCATATCGACTTCAGATGATGGCATATCCTTTCACCATGCCTATGGCAAGGTTAAACTCTGTCAAAATGATGCGGCCATAATCTACCCATTCCTTCAGGTCTTGAATTAGATCACCAATGCTAAAATTCGCCCATGATTTTGATGTGTCGCATCAAAGAGATCCCATTTCGTCATTCTCGTTCTCCTCGTACTGACGAAGGTTCTTAGATCCAAAAGGACATTTTGGGGCCATTGATCCTATCACAGATAAAAAGAAGAAACAATCAGTATAAAAATTAGTACAAAGGTAAAAGAAAAAAGGAAAAAGTGATATTGAGATGGTGCTTTAAATAGCTTGAACCAAAGTAGTCAAGTGTCTCCTTAAATGGAGATAGTTACGATTTACACATCTATTGATTTAAACAACTAGGTATCAACAGATGTTGAATATTTGTCCTAATAAGTTAGTCGGATTTTAAAGCTAACCATCTTTCATAGACTTGATTCCAGGTTAACAACTATTGATTTAAACAAACTAATGCTCTATTTATTTCGATGTAAAATAGGGAAAAACAAATCAATTTCGTGGAAAATGTCATTTACGAGTGTTTGTTTGCACGTAAAATCTTTCGTAAGTAAAATGTTTTACGAAAAGGAACCACTTTTGTAGAAGATGACTTACATTTCACAAACTCGTAAGTCTTTCCCGTAAAATCCCCTCTTTAAATATATATTTAAAATTACAAAAATGCCCATATTCAAAAAAAAAATTTAAGGGTGGTGCTACCTGCACCCCACTATTTGATGAATAAACACCATAAGTGAAAAAATCAATATTTGAGGAACAAAATGACAATAATATCCTTCTTTACCTTCTTCCTCTTTATGGTTTCCTCTTACCAAACCCTCCTAATAATCCATGGCAACACCCTTTGGGAATAGCAATCACATCATCCTGTTAATTCTTCTTCAATTTCAGTCACAGATTCCTCCTCCTGTACTTCCTCTTCTTTTTGTTGCCTCTGAAGCAATTTTTCCCTGATTCTTCTTTCCTCCAAAGCATCCTCACCCTATTCTAAATCTAAAACATTTTAACTCTTAAAATGGTCAAATCTCCATACCAGTTGTGCATGAGCTATCCTTAGATCAATTATGGATCATAGTAGAGCAGGTTGAGAGGCCAAGTCCGCATCCTATGCAAGGGTGCAGGTCTTGTGCCAAGCACTATTACAAATCTCCCGATAAATACCCAATTTCTCCCGACAAAAACCGATAAAAACATTTAAAGTTTAAAACTCAGTTTTTATTGCGATGTTTTAAAAATCTCGCGAGAAATATAATTTTTTCTTTTTATCCCGTATATATCGCGACATTTAGCCGAGATTTAACCAAGATTTTAAAAATGTGAGAAATACACAATGTTGTTGATTTTATGAATATAAAACTTGGTGATATTTATTACTATTTTCTATTATTTCAATATATATTTTTAATCAATCCCGAGAATTAGGCGAGAAATACCCGAAAAAAATTCAGATTTTAAAATCTCCCGAGAAAAACTTCAACCAATAAAAACCCGAGAACGAGATTTGTAACACTAGTGCCAAGTGTGTTGTTTGTGGCCAGAAAGTACAGGCAGATGTCAGGTGCCCAAGGGTTGCTTCATCGTCTCTATATCCATTCGATGTTTGCCATTGCTGTTGTCTGTGTGTGCCTATTCCTCCGAGGCTCCCCAGACATTGGCTTAGTTGCGCTCCCTTCAAGTGGGAGAATTTGGGTTTTGGCCTCAGTTAGCATGTAAAGGAAAAGAATGATAGCACATAATAATAAAGAAGAAGAAAAAGAACAAAAGAAACCTAAGTGCAGGATGGGAAGAGTGACCAATTCCTTCAGATTCTGCTTCTTTCTTGTTATTGACTTGAGATGGGCTCGTCTGGGTTTGGGTAGCAGTTTGGTGGTAGGGGTGCAAGAGGGGTGTCAGATATGCCGTGTAGCAATATGCCGATTGGTTCGATAGCTCAACCACACCTAGTCACTCCGTCTATGGCAAAGTCTGTGTTCAGCTCTCCAATTCATCTCCATTTCCATGATTCTTCTTTCCTAACAACATGTTTCAAGGAAACTGCATGTCTTACTGAATGTAGATGCCCTGTACAAGCTGAAAGGGGCTTGCCAAGGTTTGGTCAGAGAAAAAGATGAGGATGAAAATAAAACAAAGGGTATTATTGTCATTCTAATCGTTAAATAGCCTCTTTTTCACTTATGGTGTTTTTACATCAAATGTTGGGGTGCGGGTAGCACCACCCTTTTAAATTTGTTTTTATAAAAAAAATATTGCCTTATTTTCACGAATGCAACCAAACAACAAAAAATGAGTAGAAAATTCATCTTTTACCATAAAAGCTTTTCTTTCATGAATGATTTACGTCGTAAAATCATTTGCATGCATACAAACGGAACCAAGTACCAACCGATGTTGAATATTTTTCCTAATAAGTTAGTTTAAACTTTAAAGCTAATCGTCTTTTCGTAGTCTAAACATTACACAATGTTTATAGACTTGATCCTAGGTTAACAACCATTGAAGAGGTGATTATGGACAAATAGTCGATAATGTGGTCTGAAATTAAAAGAGGTATGTCCAATATTAGATAGCTTTTAGTTTTAGTCCCAATCTAACATTCAACATGGAGTAAATCTCAACTTGGGAAAGACACTCAAAACATCAGGTGTTGAACGGTACCTAGCACTGCCATGTGCCAAAAACCTACGTAGTTGAACATTTCATTAACTTGAATTATACTTATTCAACCATTAGGATAGTGCTAAAGTTGTTCTAACCATCAAAGACAATTATAAAACATTGTCAAGATAGTGCTAAACACTATCAAAATAGCCTAAAGGTCACACACAAAACATGTACAAACTACGAGTACTTGGCCTACAAAAATATTGTTGCATGCATTAAGCTGTCTACAGTTGAATTGCTTGCAGCGAAATACTGAGAGTATTGAATAATGCTCACAGCAAAACAACTACAAGGTTTAGAATAATGCTCGCTGCAAAAATGCTGCAAGCATTAATATAATACTCGAGCAAAACGCTTAGCATAAAATAATGCTTACAGCTTAGGTTGCTGGCTATCTGCAGTGAGAAATTCACTCTGGACTTAGGGTCACCATCTTGGTGTCCCTCTGGAGTTTTTTTACCAAATACCTCAAGAATCTAACTCTAGAGGTTTCCTACAAAATACCTCAAGAAATCTATTAATGGGACCGAAATCCTCACCGGAAGTTGCAAGAGCACTCTGGAAGTGTTTTAAGGAATATTCCCAAACAAGAGGAAGCCCAAATTCAGTAGGGAATGCAGAGACCCCCACCCCATCATCCCTATAACAAAAAGGAAAATATATTAATATATAAAAAGCAAGGGGAGGACCATATCCCCCTTACTCCAATTATGGTGGACGACCCACCATGAAATAAAACATGAAAGTGTTGAATATTAAACTTTGAAATGGGTATTGGAATTCTAAGCTAGACCACATTCTTGGAATGTAGACTTTCTTAGTCTAAAGCAAGTCTTCTTTGAGACTTGGTGAGAGTTATTAAGTTAGTTAGCTAATTTTATTATTAATTGTTTTGAGAATGGAAGAATGTTTAATTTCTAGTCATAGTTGGTTGCTTAGAAAATGTAAGATATTTATTTTAGTCTATTTTCGGATTTGGGGTGGAGCCTATAAATTAAACATTGTAACTTGTCATTTGTAAGCCTTTTGAATAAAATTTGAAGTCTCCTTTGGTATATATATAAGTAAGCCTTTATTTTCTCGATTTATGAACTTCAAGAGCACACTTCTCTCTTGATTTTCAGTCATCTTCTTCATGTAGTTGATTTTATCCCAACAAAGTGGTATCGGAGCAAGGTAAAAAAGATGGCCAATGCGATGTCACCATTCAACCTTCCTCGCCTCACCAAAGAAAATTATGAAAATTGGAGCATCCAAATGAAGACGTTGTTGGGTTTGCAAGATGCATGGGACGTGGTCGAGAATGGCTATGAGGAGCCTCAAGGTGATGCTATCTTAACCACCGCCCAACGAGATGCTCTTAGAGATTCACGGAAAAGAGACAAGAAGGCTCTTTTCTTCATCTATCAAGGAGTGGATGAGTCTTCTTTTGAGAAGATTGCCAATGCGACTACATCAAAAGAAGCGTGAGAAATACTTTAAAACTCGTACAAATGAGTGGATAAGGTGAAGAAGGTATGGCTACAAACACTTCGAAGAGAGTTCGAACAATTGGAGATGAAAGAGATGGAGTTAGTCTCGGACTACTTCACAAGGGTTTTCTCCGTTGTTAATCAACTTCGGCGAAACGGTGAGAAGATTGAAGATGTTCATGTGGTAGAAAAAATATTTTGATCGTTTCATCGGAAGTATGATTACATTGTTGTTGCCATCGAAGAAGCCAAAGATTTGGAGTCCATGACCATTGATGAACTCATGGGTTCCTTGCAATCACATGAACAAAGATTCAAAAGAAACAAGAACTGGTGGAGAAACTTTGCGATCAAAGCTAAGCCTAAAAGAAGGTCAAGAAGAATCCAAAGCGAGGAGCCATGAAGATCGAAACCGTGGAAGAGTCCGAGGAGCACCCTGAGACCGGGGAATGAGAGGCGGTTTCCAAGCCAAAAAATTATGAAGTTCAAAATCCAAAGTTCACCAGAGGTCGTGGAAGAGGACGATCTTCTGGAAGAGGAAGGTATGATAAATCCCAAGTTCAATGTTACACTTACAATAAGTATGGCCATTATTCCAAAGATTGTTGGTATAGTACTTCTAATCATGTTGAAGGAGAGAATAACTATGTGGAAAAAAGAGGTGAAGAAGAACACACTGTTCTTTTATCATTCAAAGGAGATGAAGAAAAAGAAGACGTGGTATCGTGATACCGGTGCTAGCAATCACATGTGGGGACAAGAAGCATGTTCATGGACCTTGATGAATCCGTAGGAGGCCAAGTCACTTTTGGCAATTCTTCTAAGGTCCCTGTAAAGGGAAGAGGTAAAATTCTTATTCGTCAAAAAAATGGAAGTCATTCATTTATTTCAAATGTTTACTTTGTTCCTGATATGAAGAACAATATTTTAAGCTTGGGCCAGTTGTTGGAGAAAGGTTATGATATCCATATGGCGGATCGTAGTCTTCTCATAAGAGATGAAAGAAAAAGGTTGATTGCAAAAATTCAAATGACAAAGAATCGGTTGTTTCTTCTTAATGTCCATGGTGGTGGTGTGAAGTGCTTAAATGCATGTGTGAAAGACACTTCGTGGCTATGGCACTTGAGATTCGGCCATCTAAACTTTGGCAGTCTCAAGTTGTTGGCGAAGCAAAATATGGTAAGAGGTTTACCATTCATAAATCAACCTGATCAACTTTGTGAGGGTTCTACTTGGCAAACATCACCGGAATAGTTTCCCTAAGGAAACAACATCTCAAGCATCGAAGCCACTACAACTTGTTCATACGGATGTTTGTGGTCCAATTTCTCCAAATTCTCTTCGAGGCCGAAAGTATTTTCAAACCTTTACCGATGATTACACTAGAAAAACTTAGGTTTATTTTCTAACAAATAAATCTGAAGTATTTGTTGCATTTAAAAAATTTAAAGCTTATGTGGAGAAGGAAAGTGGATTTTTTCTTAAATCTATCAGGTCGGATAGAGGCGGCAAGTTCACATAAAGAGAGTTTGAAGTTTATTGTGAAGAACATGGGATTCGTCCCCTTATGGCTCCCTACTCGCCTTAACAAAATGGAGTGGCCGAGCGAAAGAATCGAACCATTCTAAATATGGTGAGAAGCATGTTGAAAAGCAAGCAAATGGCTAAAGCATTTTGGGCAGAAGCGGTGGAATGTAGGGTTTATCTTCTAAACCGTTGTCCTACAAGAAACATATGGAACATGACTCCACAAGAAGCATGAAGTGGACAAAAGCTTGGCATTGGGCACCTAAGGTGTTTGGGTGCATCACCCATGCACCTGTACTAGAACAAAGAAGGACGAAGCTTGATGATAGAAGCGGCGAACATGTTCTTATCAGTTATGATTCAAGAACAAAGGCCTACAAGTTGTATGATCCACGTAGCGGCAAAGTCTCTTTAAGTAGAGATGTGGAGTTTGATGAAGAAAGAACATGGGAGTGGAAAGCACAAGAATAATGGAACAATCCAAGCATGTTCGTTGAAGAAGAAGCTCAAGAGCCTAAGGAAGGAAAAACTCCATCACAAACTCCATCACCTCCATCATCTCCTATCCATGGTGGTTCTTTGGCATCATCATCCTCATCATCATCGGGTTCTTTTTCCTGAGTACCCCAAAAAATGAGAACACTTTTCGAGTTTAATGAGGTAACGGTAAATCAAGACAATCTCACTATTTTCTGTCTCTTTGCTAATTGTGAGCCTCTAGAATTTGAAGAAGCCATTAGAGAAAAAAGATGGAAGGAAGCCATGGATGAAGAAATCAAGGCAATCAAGAAGAATAGCACATGGGAGTTTACCTCGATTCCAAAAGGCAAGAATGTTATTGGAGTCAAATGGGTGTACAAGGCAAAGAAGAACGTGAAAGGAGAAGTTGAAAGGTACAAAGCTCGTTTGGTCACTAAAGGGTACAAACAAAAGGCCGGAATCGATTATGATGAGGTATTTTCTCCTGTTGCTCGTCTTGAGACAATAAGATTGATTGTTTCTATTGTCGCTCAAAACAATTAGAAAATCTTTCAAATAGATGTCAAATCGGCATTCTTGAATGGTTTTCTTGAAGAAGAAGTATATGTGGAGCAACCTACGGGTTATGTTAGAAGAGGACATGAAAAAAAGGTTCTAAAGTTGAAGAAAGCTCTATATGGTTTAAAACAAGCACCAAGGGCTTGGAATAGTAGAATTGATACATACTTTCACGCAAATGGTTTCATCAAATGTCCTTATGAGCATGCCTTATATACAAAGAAGGATGAGAATGGAGATTTCTTGCTTGTTTGTTTGTACTTAGATGATCTTATCTTCACAGGGAATAATCTAAGGATGTTCCAAGATTTCAAAGATTCTATGGTGCAGGAATTTGAGATGACGGACATTGGGCTTATGTCTTATTATCTTGGCATTGAAGTAAAGCAAGATGTAGGTGGGACATTCATCTCACAGGAAGCTTACTCAAAATCCATTCTAAAGAAGTTCAATATGGAGGAGTGAAATCCAGTTAGCACACCTGTGGATTGTGGTGTTGCCCAGTAAATGGACCCTAGATGGAGGGTGATTAGGGTCAATGGCATAATAATAATTTACCTTGGTCTATTTTGCAGAATGAATAAATTTAAGGTAATGCAACAAGCTATAATTCAGAGAAGTAAAAGGTAGAGAGATAAATAGATACAAACATCGAGAGTTTGTTCACGAGGTTCGACAACTTGCCTATGTCCCCGTCTTTCAGCTTCCCACTTCAAGGATTTACATGATTTTATTCCCAAATCGTTTAGAATTCTTCCAGGCGAGTCCTAACCTTTACAATTCCCTTCATAGGCTTGGACACCACCTTTGATGCAAGAGAATACCTTCTCTTGTCTTCTTGAAGCTATCCAGCTTCTCGGATAAGAATACACAGATTCTTGATTTTCTTCAAAGTACAGAAGTTTGTTGGATTTGAATCCAAATACAAGGCTCCTTAATGAGCTAGATAAGATTGAAATAACTTTTCTAAATCACTCAAATGATTGGGAGTTAAAAGCTCAAATAGGAGGATTTAGGAATTTGGGGATTTTCACCGTATGATTGATAAGAATTGAATGCTATGATCAATGTAAGCTTAAAGGAGGATCATCTGTTGTAGTTAGTTTATAAATAAACTCAATTTATAGGGCTTGGATGATTATAGCCGTTGGTGTAGCATTTAATGTAGTTTTAGTCATTGAAAAACTAGCCGTTATAAGCTTCTCGCAGGCAGACGTCGACGTTTGCAATACAAAAAATTTTCTTTTCATTCTGTAACTCTCAAACGCCGACGTTTTCTTCTCAGACGTCAACGTCTGCAAAAAAATAAATTTCCTAGGCTACTAGATACACCAAACGTCGACGTTTGAAGGTATCTCTTTCTTAGACGTCGACGTCTGCACTGTATTTTCATCAAAAACTCTGTTTTAAAAGACCTTTAACATGGGAATGAATTTATTGGCCTTTGGGCTTTCTTTTATCATGTTTTTAGTCATCTTTTAAGATATCCTAGGGCTTTGGATTATTCTTCAATTAAGTTAAGGCTTCCTAAGGTCAATTTAAGCTTTCGAGCTTTTGAACTTTCAATCAAAAGAGGACTTTTTACATAAGTCCTTGACTCTTAACATGAAACAATAAATCTTCTTGAGTCTTCATTTTCCTTGTCTTGATCTTGAATGATTTTCTTCTTTGGGCTTCATGATCCAACTTGAACATTTTGGTGACTTCTTAAATCTTCTTTTAACTTCAATTACAATTTGGCTCTTGTAGCCTTTTTGTCTTGATTTCTTTTTCATCAAATGGTTTGTCTTTGATTTGAGCTATGTCTTTGTCATGTTGAATCTTTCTTCAAGGATGGACTATTTGTTCCTAAAATCTAAAATTGACATACACTTTGTAGAACAATTAGTACTAAAATGCTCATTGCATTATTGTGTCATAATCAAAATTATTAGGAGTACACAGGGATGTAACCTTTAGGCTAACATGTGGCATCAAGGTATCAAAGCATGATGAAGGAAGTAAAGTGGATCCTACATATTTCAAAAGCTTAGTTGGAAGTCTTCGCTATTTAACATGTACGAGACTGGATATTCTCTATGGAGTTGGGCTTGTTAGCCAATATATGGAGGAGCCCAAGTCCACCCACTTGTGGCAACTAAAAGAATCCTTCGTTATATCAAAGGTACATCAAGTTATGGTTTATATCATTCAAGTGTTGATGATTTTCAGCTTGTGGGATACACAGATAGTGATTGGGCAAGAGATCTTGATGAGCGGAAAAGCACTAGCAGCTATGTGTTCCTTATGGGGAACACGGCATTTTCTTGGTCGTCAAAAAAGCAACCTATCGTCACTCTTTCTACATGTGAAGCAAAATATGTGGCTACATCATCGGGAGTTAGTCATGCGATATGGTTGAGAAATATACTCAAGGAGCTACAAATTGTGCAGGAGGAACCAAGCAAGATCTACATGGATAACAAATCGGTAATAACACTTGCAAAGAATCCAATTTTGCATGAAAGCAGCAAGCATATTGACACTCGCTTTCACTTAATTCCAGAGCATGTGAAGGACAAGGAGATAGAACTCATCCATGTCAAATCTCAAGATAATGTTTCCGATATTTTTACGAAGCCATTAAAGCATGAGAGTTTTCTCTTGCTACGGAAACAACTCGGCATGATCAAGTTTAAGGAAGGATGTTAAATATTAAACTTTGAAATGGTTATTGGAATTCTAAGCTAGACCACATTCTTGGAATCTAGACTTTCTTAGTCTAAAGCAAGTCTTCTTTGAGACTTGGTGAGAGTTATTAAGTTGGTTAGCTACTTTTATTATTAGTTGCTTTAAGAATGGAAGAATGTTTAATTTCTAGTCATAGTTGGTTGCTTTGAAAATGTAAGATATTTATTTTAGTCTATTTTCGGATTTGGAGTGGAGCCTATAAATTAAGCATTGTAACTTATCATTTGTAAGCCTTTCGAATAAAATTTGAAGTCTCCTTTGGTATATATATAAGTAAGCCTTTATTTTCTAGATTTATGTACTTCAAGAGCACACTTCTCTCTTGATTTTCAGTCATCTTCTTCATCTTGTTGATTTTATCCCAACAAAAAGGCGGAGAAATCCCTTTCCTCTTTTGGTTTTGAGATTCAGACTTTAAAAAAAATCTAATAGTATTAATTGTAAGGTTTCAAGTTTGAGTTAAGTTAGGAAGGTGAAAGTATTAAAAATAAGGAGTTTCTTTTTTAGAGAAAACCCTGAAATCAAATCTCGGCCATCTATTTTGAAATGGATGACCAGATTACAAAAAATGGCACCCGTTGATTCCTGAGTTGAAAGAGGAAGGAAGCCTCATCATGAGGGTTCTTCTAATGAGACCCCCATAATTAGGGTCCAATAGTGAAGAGATGGTTATGTCTCTTCACATTTCAATGCCATGTCATAGGACTCGGACTGCCAGATACCCTTGACCATCCAAATCCCAAGGGGCACTTTATGGGCAGTGAAATCTCCCTACTCATTATTGTAGGTGTATCACCATTCATGAATCCGCAAACACCATATCACAGCCCAATTAAGGTGGCAGTAGTATCACACTTGCCTTGGGCTCATGTGATACATAGTAGCATCTATAAATAATAAATATAGCGAAAATTGCTACCAATATTAAAGAGTCAGTCTAGGGATACTCCCTATTCTTACTTCCTATATCTACACCTCATCTAAGCCTTTGTTTTATAAAGATCAATGGTTGTTAAAATAGGTGAGGTGGCATCCTTTACACAATTAGAAAATGCCAAAAACACCCCTTTTTTGAAAAAAAAAAGATATAAAATTGTAACCTACCTTATGTTCTCCCATGTTCACACTATTCCAATCTCTCTCTCTCCAATCTTCTAAAGATTTGTGTCTACGGTATTGGCACTAAAACGTAACCTGTATGATGAGTTTGGAATGTGTTGATTCAACAACGAATCAGACCTTGCCATGACTTGGGTTTGGGGCAGACCCATGACTATGAACTAGGTTTAGGACAAACCCATGACCATGATTCTATGAACTAGGAGAGACTCATGGCCATCATCATGAACATGAGAATGATTTAGCTCTTGTCAAAATTATGACCCAGATGATGTTCATGACCACAGCCATATTGATGACCATGATCATGAATTGGCGTTTGTTGTACATAGCCATGAGTTAGCCATGTTGGAGAACCATGAATTGGCAATGAGATGTGGCTCGGACCACCATTACCCGTTACTCCTTAGAAGACAATGAGAGGTGGCTAAAGCACTTGCTTGGGCTAGTTGTCCAAGTGGGGGTGACCTTCTACGTCTTGCTTAGGTCCTGGACGGGTACTTGGCTTTCATTTTTTGCCATTCCAATGTTTGTCCCTAGAATTATCAAAAATGGAGAAAGGACAAGCATTTTTCCCTCAGCAAGCAAGACTCTATGCTCACCCCACCGATCCATGTTCTAATTATCCCAAGTTCATGGAGGAATACAGTCCAACCTCCGTGTCCTCGTGTCCCTTTTAAGCCCCTTTTAGAGTAAATGTTGTGTCCTAATCAGTCGTTGATTTTGTTTGCCAAGGCGTCTGGGCGATGAAGTTCTTCACCAATGAAGATTACTGGAATTTCGTCTCCAAATTCCATGATGGTTGAAGCCGAAAAATGCAGTTGGAGGGGGCTAATGGTGGAGGGACAGAGAGCTTGGCCTTGGATGCATTGCACATATTTCTTTGCAACTGATTCTAGTATCCAGGTGGGTAACAATTTCAGTCACGGGCTGAAACTAATATGCTTCTTATGAGCCTAGTGAATGAGGGGAAGCCCCATTTGCAGATCTTATCCTTACCTTCACGATCGCGAAAACAACACGCCCTTCTTCCTTGGATGTAAATTCATCATACAGGTTATATTTCCAGTGCTAATGTAATAGACACGGATCTTTGGAAGACGGGAGAGAGAGAGAGAGATTGGAATAATGTGAAGATGGGAAAACATAAGGAAGGTTACGATTTTATACCTTAAAAAAAAAAGGGTAGTTTTGGCATTATCTAATTCTGTAAAAGATGTCACCTCACCTATTTTAACAACCATTGATCTTTCTAAAACATGGGTTTAGATGGGGTGTAGAAATAGGGAGTAGGAATAGGGAGTACTCCTAGACTGACTCTTTAATGTTGGTAGTAGTTTTAGCTATATTTATTATTTACAGATGCTACTATGTATCACACGTGCCCAAGGCACGTGTGATACTATCGCCACCCTAATTAGGCTGTGATATGGTGTTTGCGGATTCATGAATGGTGTGATACACCTACAATAATAAGTGAGGAGATTTCACTACACGCAAAGTGTCCCTTGGGATTTGGATGGCCAAGGATATCTGATAGTTTGAATCCTATGACATGTCATTGAAATGTGAAGAGACATAACCATCTCTTCACTAGTGGACCCTAATCATGGGGGTCTCATTTGAAGAACCCTCGTGATGAGGGTTCCTTCCTCTTTTTACTCAAGAATCAACGGGTGAAAAATGATGAGTCAACAAAGCCCCGCAGTGAAAAATAGTAGTAACCAATGGCTTGCTACCACCTGGCCACATCTAAAATGGCTCCAAACCTTGGTCAGCAACTGCAAAACTATCTTGGAAGCCAATAAAAGGCTATCATCTGTCTGCAACTAAAAAACTGCAAGCACTCTATGCCTGCATTTAAATATTTGTAGCCACTATTTGGTAGTCAATATTTCAATTCCACATACTGCAGCTAAATAGTTACAGACACTTTCGATCAGCGGTTAAATTACTGTAGACACTTATTAGTAGCCACTATATGGCTACCACATATCCACGGCTAAAAAGATGTAGACACCATATATAACTCGAGTTCGGATGGGCAACAGCGCACGTTGTTGCCTCTTTGTGTCTTACAGAGGAGGGCCCCACTTTCAATAGTAAACTGAGAATCAAAAAAATTGGGCACAGTTTTTTGTAAGACATAAAGGGGCAACAATGCACGCTTACGCTATTGCCCATCCTAACTCTATATAATGTTGGCCAGGTAATGACCTAAAGGGGGGTGAATAGAGTCTATGGCTGATTTTAAAATTTTAGTCACTAAGTCTATAATGTGGAATTTAGATTTAGTTTGCAACTAACAATTTAACAAAAATAACACTGAAGGTAAAGGAGAAGAGTAAGAGAAGTAAACTCAGAATTTTTTCACGAGGTTCAGCAATTCCAGCCTACTCCCTGCCTCAAGCTATTCCAGTTAGAGGATTCACCACGATCCTTAATCGTACAGACTCCTTCACTAGTGGAGCCCAAACCTTTACAATCTCTCTTTAGGTCGAGATATCACCTTTACAAACCCTCCTTTAGGCCGGGTTGAAACCTTGAAAGAGCTCTTCCCTCTCTTGCTGAAGCAACAGCTTCAAGTGCAAGAATCCTAGATTCTTGACTGAACTTTAATAAAAGATTTTTGGATTTGAAAGCTCTTGAGATGAGCTGAATAAGAGTGAAGTACAAACTCTTATGAAATCTCTCAAAATGAATGGAGTTGAATAGCTCAAGAAAGATTTTGGGGATTTCTACGTATGTGAGTGAGTGAGAAATCAATGTAACTGAATGAGTAGTTGTTTGAAGTTATTGCACTGATCTAAGGTTGTATTTGGTTCATAAATGAACTCCTTTTACAGCACTTGATCCAACATAGTTGTTGATAAAGCATTAAATGCATTTCAGGCCGTTTGAATATAGCCGCTACAGTGATTTTTCTGTTTCAGGCCTCAATTCGTCGACGAAATGGATTTCCCACTTCAGTTCGTCGCTGAATTCTAAGACAGTAGCTAAATATTCATTTCCTACCATCAATTCGTTGCCGAATTCAAATTGCTGTGAGAATTCGTAGACGAATTCAGAACAGATTTTCTGAATTCTGTCTTGGATCAGACCAAAGCGATGGGAATGAATTCCTAGGTCAATTTTCTATGTTTTAACATGATTTTGTGAATCCTTAGGGTCTTAGAATGATGATCAAAAAGTGTCCTAGGCTCCTATGATCAATCTATGAACTTTGAGTATTCTTCTTACCATATTTTGAGGACTTCTTACATAAGTCCTAGGTACTCTAAAAAATAAATTAAATTACATTTGAAGGCTTCTTGAGAGTTGATCTTGATGATTTGTCTTTGTCTTCAAGGGACCCGACTTGGAATATGGTCATAACTTGGATTTTCAATTATATACTTTGAGTTGAACTTTCTCTTGGATAATTTCCATCCTTTTTCCATGATGGGAGTGCTAGCTTCCTTATAATCTGAAATAATTAAGCACTTAAACAAATTTATTAGTACCATAGATTTCATTTCATTATTGTGTTATTATCAAAATTAGTAGGGGTACCCAAGGTTGTAACCTTGAGGCTAACCTATAACCCGCAGTACAAATGATTGCAGTCATATATCCTTGGCAGCCAACAAATGGCTGCCACATATTAGATGATCCAAAAACTTGGATTCCTCATGAAGTAAACAGGGAATCCCATAATAGGAAGTCCCTTCCCTTTAACTGCACTAATATTAGGGCGCTAATTAGCATCCCAATAAAAGGAGAGTTATCTATTCTCCTATCTTTATGCACTGTCTTCCAAAAATGAGAGAGAATATTGCTAAGTGCCCTCGATAGAGATGACATTTCCCTCATTGTTTTCCCACTAAAGGCAAACAACTATCTATTAGACAAATGGACTCTTTGTAGTGCTTCCCCAATGCGAGGAAGCAATTGTGTAACCTCCCAACTATCTCATATAAAGGAGAATTCTGAAGGGATCTCTCTACACAAAGAGACACAAAGGAACCTTTATAGACATAGAGAAAAACTCTACAAATAGAGAAAATTCAAGAAATGAACAAGATAAAACAAACAGACAATAGAAGACAAAAACCAAATAAGAATAGGAATGGAGAATACTAGGTAGGACCTTAAATGAGTTGAAATCCAAGAACTAGGGTTTTGATGAGAAGAAGATACATAAATGCCCTTACTAACCAAGAGGAAATAAGGGCCTAATATAAGTGAGGACATAAATGCCCTCACACTACAACATAACACAATCATACTCTCAACACTCCCCCTCAAGCTGGTGCAATTATGTCTTGCATACCCAGCTTGTCTGTTATGGTGTGAAACTGGGGATTTCCTACTCCCTTGGTTAAGATATTCGCAAGTTGGTCCTCTGTTCTTACAAAGGGGCTACAAATTAGTCCTAGAGCAAGTTATTCTTTGATGAAGTGTCGGTCGATCTCAATGTGCTTGGTTCTGTGATGTTGAATAGGATTGTGGGCAATGCTAATAGTTGCCTTGGTTGCCGTAATACAAACTCATTGGTCTCTGAAGAGGGAGGCCAAGCTCTTTCAGTAACATCTTCAGCTATAAACGTTCACATACACCACGGGTCATAGATCTGAATTCTACCTCTGCACTTGATCTAGCAACAACCGCTTGTTTTTTACTCCTCTAGGAGACAAGGTTGCCACCTACAAAAGTACAATACCCGGATGTAGATCTTCTATCAGACACTGACCCTATCCAATCAGCATCTGTATATGCCTCAATCCTTATGTGGTCATGGGAGACAAAGAGGAGACCTTTTCCAAGAGAAGACTTCAAGTATCCGAGAATTCTATACGCAGCCTCCAAGTGAGAGGTCCTGGGAGCATGCATATACTGACTAACTGTTGTGAAGGTATTTATGTAATTTAAGTGTAGGATTTAGAAGTACTATTTTCCTTTTAAGGGTTTTTTTTGTAATTTGGAAAGCTATAAGTATTATCTCTTAGAGGTGAGCGTTCTCACTCTCTTTTCTCCTCTCTTCTTATTCTTTTGCTCTTGTTCAAACCCCTTTTTATCTTTTCCACTTGGTATCAGAGCACTACAAAAGATCAAAGGAAGGTTTTTATATCAAACTCAGCAAGCAAAAGGAGTAGTGCATGCGTGACGTCACCATCCGTACGGCTGACGTTAGCCATACAGACTGGAGAGTCCCTTGTTCAGTTTTGAAGGTATAATTTGAAAGGATTTAATTTTTTGAGTTTTGTGAGCCCTAGTTCACTGAATTTGGAGAAGTGTGGAAGATTCTATGGAGTTTTTTCAGTAAATAGGAATAAAAACAGAAAAAATTACAGTCTTGGTACAGGTTTGATTTCTCCATGTACTAGTGTTTTTTGCTGGATGAATCTATCCCCCTATAACCGTCTTTTTGCTATCTTTCATATGGGAGTGGTCTCAAGCAAAACTCCTCTTATTTGAAGAAATTATGGTAAAGGGGTATATATGCTGCGTTTTCTGGTTTTTATTACATTTTTTGGCTGTTTTTTGGTGGAAAAGCCTTTGGATGGCTCGTTTCATGCTTATATTGATGAGTTTTATTGTTGTTTAAAGCGGATTGTAGTGTTTGATGTATGCATTGCTTAGTGAAGTGCTTTGCAAGCACTCGGTGATTGTTTTCTGCCTAGAAAGTGTTTGATAATTTGTCTAGGAGGGGGTACTCCTAGAAAGTGTTTGATAATTTTTCTAGGAGGCAGTACTCCTAGAAAGTGTTTGTCTTTTGATATAGGAGTGTGTACTCTTATAAGGTGGTTGCTTTTGGGGTTTTGTATGACAAGGTTGAGGTTGTTTTGAAGGCGCATTCAGTGTGTTTTTACGAAACGTGGTTTCCTTACTAGAGCGTGCACCAAGTGTTTGTTGAAAGTCGTGGGTGAAAATGTCTGACGCAACTCAGGACTCAGTTGATGGTCAAGTTGACGTGATTCAGAACTCAGTTGGTGGTCAAGTTGTTGTACCAATGGGGACTCCCAATGACAGTCCGAATCTCCACATTACAACTGTCAAACTTGATGGTCCAAATTATCTTGTATTATCGCAGTCTGCTATGTTAGCTATTACAGGAAGAGGTAAGAAGGGGTATTTGACCGGGAAGATAAAGGAACCTATCTCTTCAAATCCATCATATAAGAAGTGGGAAGCAAAAAACTCCATGGTGATGCCTTGGCTCTTGCATTCCATGCAACCTGACATCGGTAATGGCCTCTTATTTCTAAAACATCCAAGGAAATTTGGGAAGTGTTGACCCATATATATTCCCAGGTGGGTAACACGGCTAGGATTTATCAATTCTAACAGAATATCTCTCATCTGAGACAGGGGGATCAGTCTTTGGTTGCTTAATTCTCTGTTATGCGTTGTTTGTGGGAAGAATTAGATCATAATCTGGTTTTCCAAGTGGATTGCTCTTTTGATGCTATGAAATTTAAGAAACTGATTGAGCGCAACCGTATCTTTGAGTTGTTGGTAGGCTTGAATCTAGATTATGAACCTCTGTGTTCAGGTTCTTGGCAAAGAGCCTCTTCCATCTTTGAACCAAGTCTATGCCTATATTCAGAGTGAAGAAAGTTGAATAAATGCAATGCTCCAACAACCATTTTCCCATGAGAGATCTACATTGGTCTCCCACGGAGGGGGTCGATATGGCGGTGGTAGATGAGGTGGCCGTGGTGGAAGACGTGGACGGACTTTTGGAGGATTGGGAGATGATCGTGATAAATTGAAGTGTAATCATTGTGGCCATTCTCTCCACACAAAGGGGACTTGTTGTGACTTACATGGTCGCACACAAATGGTCAAAGGAGGCCGTCCAGGTGGAGGTTCTAGCACTCACTCCATGTCATCTGTGTGCTCTCAGGCTAGCACATTTGTATCTCCCACTCCTGTTCCTGAAAGGACTCCCGTTCAAAGTTCAGAGGGGAGTGAGAAGGTTTCCCTTCCCAAGGTGGAACGAGATGCTATTTGGCGCCTTATCTTGTACTTGGATACCTCATCTGTTGCTGCTACATCTACCGTAGCTCACTCAGGTACCACAACTTCTGCTTTCAGTCTCTCTTCCACCAACTGGTACTGCCTAGATCATTGATTCAGGTGCTTCAGACCATATGACTGGTATGTCTACAGTTTTTTCTTCTTATTTTATCTGCTCTAGTAGAGACAAAGTCAAGATTACTGATGGATCCTTTTCTTCTATTTCTGGGAAAGGATGTGTGTAGAGCCCCGAATCCTTATTGCACTAAGTGATGAATAGTGTGTGAATAGTACTCAAGTGTGGATTCGTGCACTAATGGGCTTTATGTTAATATACGAGTTTGGAATTATGGCGTGCATGTTTCAATGGGCCTAGATATCACTAAGGAGCATGTATTAAGCATAAAAGAGTGTTAGAATGATATTGGAGGAGTTTCAAGCAATCGGAACAAGGTTTTACAGCAAAACAAGGGATCACCAATCGCTCGGTGCCATCCTCCAATCGACCGGTTAACTACTGATCGATCGGTAGCTATCGACTGGTCAACTTTTTTGTATGAGAAAATTTTCTAGAGAGGGTGTTTTCAACCGATCGCTCGGTTGAAACCACTGATCGACCGGTAAGCCACCGATCGCTCGGTCTGTACCACCGATCGATCGGTTATACACAGATTTTCTTCATTAAGGGTGTTTAAGACTTTAGCCACCACTATTTGCCTATATAAAGGCTGGGTTCGTGCCTTAGGGTTTCACAAACCCTCTGTGCCCTATTTTAAGAGATTTTGAGAGAGAGAAGAAGGAGAGGAGCTTGGTGATTGTTCAAGCTTGTGAAAGATCAAGTTCTTCTATTTCTTTTGGTAATTCTCAACCAAGAACTCGCGGTTCTTGCTTGTTCCAGCTTGTGGGAATCAAAGACGTTCATTTTACCAAGGTAGATACACTCTACTACCAATCTTGCAATCCTACTAGTTAAATATGATTCTTCTTACTCTATGCTACATATACCTTGATTTGTTATGGTATGGAAGGATGTTATGCTATGATGGATGTAAGTTATCATTATGGTGCACTCTAAGTGTTTGATGAAATACCTCTAAGGGATTTTGATGCCTAAATATGATTATTACTCTCATATGTTCATATGCTCGCAATGCTCACATGAATCGATGTTTTTCATGGATTTCTCAACGTACGAAAAGGTGTTTTTCACAAAAAGACTAATAAGGGACGATTCTAAGTAACTCTATGATTTCTCTAAGATCGTTTCACAAGCTCTACGGATCATACTATGCTCACAAGGAACTCTATGATAAGCTCTAAGATCGTCTCACAAGCTCTACGGATCATAAATGTAACGCTCTAAGATCTCTAAGGATATCTATGTTGTGCTCTATGGTATCTCCATGTCTCTACGGATCATAATGACTCTAAGTAACTCCATGAACTCACAAGAACTCACAAGGCTATGATTATTGCATGACTCACACAATTACAGTTTTGGTTTTGCTTTCGAACCTCATCTCACATGTTAATTCAAGATTTATACGCTCTTACATGTTTTTACGGATTTCATTCTCCATGATTCGTATGCTCTATACTCAATTCTTTATTGTTATTAGTTTGTATACGCTGAGAATTCCACGCTCAGCCAATATTTGTTATCATCAGCAGGTGCTCGGGCTCCGTTCGACATATGTGGCACAGAACCATGGTTGGAGGAAGAGTATTTCGACCCGGAACCTTCCATGGATCATTATCAGGACGATGGTCCTATAGATAGGTGTCGAGACTTCGACTTTTGTTGATCGGCAGACTGAGAACATTAAGATGTTATTTTGTGATACGAGTGTGGGGTTTGTCCACTCCACTTTTGGGTTTCTCACATGTACATACTTTTGTTGGTTCATACTTGAACTGAGTTATAGGAGTATCGCTTTGCTTCTGCTATGTTTAGTATTTTATTCAGCTGTACATTCTTTATCGCTTTCGCTAGATATGTTGTGTTTCTGACAGGTCTCCACATGTGCCTTATGTATTATACTGGAGGTATGATACGGCGGTCACGAGTCAATGTATCCCTAACTCCTAGGGGGTATTTTGGGTCGCGACAATGTGTTAGTTTTACACCATCTCTGTCTTTGTCTTTTGTTCTTCATGTTCCTCAGTTTACTACTAATCTTCTTTCTGTCAGTAGTCTCACTAAATCTTTGAATTGTAGTGTCACTCTTTCGTACTCACTGTGCTTTTCATGACTTGGTGACAAGGATGACGATTGGCAATGGTCATGAGCGCAGTGGTCTCTACAAGTTGGATGTTGTACCCTCAATTTCTCGGGCAGCCCTCCTTTTTTGTGTTGGAATCGTCGCTTGGGCCACCCCTCCTTTTTTGTGATGCAAAAAATGTTTTCCAATTCCTTTTTTGTTTCTTTGAATAGTAAATTACATTGTAAAACTTGTGAACTTACAAAACATTGTCGTACTTCGTACCCTCCTCATCCTACGAGGTATTCTTCTCCTTTTGATGTGGTTCACTATGATGTTTGGGGTCCTGCACCCATAGTTTCATTTTTGGATTCAAGTACTTTGTTACATTTGTAGATGATTATTCTCGTGCTACATGGGTATATTTGTTGAAATCTAAAAGTGATGTTTGCTTGATGTTTAAAACCTTTTACCACATGGTTAGCACTCAGTTTGATTCCAAAATTAAGATATTGTGTTCTGATAATGGTGGTGAGTACCTCTCAAGGGAGTTACAGTCCTTTTTTACTAACCATTGGATAGTCCATCAGACTACCTGTGTCGACACCCCATAGCAAAATGGAGTCTCTGAGAGAAAGAATAGGCACCTTCTTGAGATCACTCGTACTCTTCTCCTAGGTATGAATGTTCCTAAGGTGTTCTGGGCAGATGTTGTTCTTACTGCTGCCTTCCTTATAAATCGTATTCCCTCTTAGATTCTTGATTTTTGAACTCCTTTTGAACTTTTGTCTCCTACTTTGCCTTTGTTTCATGTTTCTCCCCGGGTATTTGGTTGTATTTGTTACGTTCATGTTCACAAAACACATCAGATTAAACTTGATCCAACGGCCTTAAGGTGTATCTTCCTTGGGTACTCCCTCAGTAAAAAGTCTATAAATGTTATCATCCTCTGACTTGTAAGCGTCTTGTTTCTATGGATGTCACCTTTCTTGAGTTTGTTCCCTTCTTCTCTGGTGAGAAGACCCCTCTTCAGGGGGAGCATCCGGGTGTTGTTAAGGAGTAGTCTTCTCCTTCTTCTATTCTTCCTCTCCCTATATATTTTGTTCCTCCCTATGTGTTTGATATTAAATAGGAGACCCACGCTCAAGGTGTTGGTAGTGGTGTCAGTTCAGGACCAATGCAAAAAGAGTTGCAAACTTACTCTCAACGACTAAGAAGGGAAAGTGATGCTTATGTACCATGTCAAACTGTCTCCTCTGATCCAAGTAACACTTTACCTACCCCTGTTTCTGATAAGTCTACTGTTGATGATTTAAACCTTCCAATTGTTGTCCGTAAGGGTGTTCGTACATGTACTCAACACCCTATCTCTAACTATGTACCCTTTGATTCCTTTTCTCTGTCCTATCGTGCTTTTGCTACCTCTATCTCTTCTATTTCTTTGCCTCACAATGTCAAAGAGGCTCTCTCCAACCCTAACTGAAAAGTCGCAATGTATGAGGAGATGAAGGCCCTTGAAAAAAATGGTATTTGGAGCTTATTTGAGTTACCCAAAGGGAAAACCCTCGTGGGGTGCAAGTGGGTATTTATAGTGAAGTATATGGTGGATTGCTCCATTGAGTGATATAAAACGAGACTTGTTGCTAAGGGTTTCACCCAAACTTACGGGATTGATTATCAGGAGACATTTGCACCTGGTGCAAAGTTAAACTCAATCCGGGTTCTATTATCACTTGCTTCAAACATGGATTGGCCCCTCTTCCAACTTGATGTAAAGAATGTTTTCTTACATGGGGAATTAGAAGAAGTGTATATGAAGTTTCCTCCTAGATTTGCAATCCCATGTGCAGAGATCAAGGTGTGCAAGTTAAAAAAGGCTCTCTATGGTTTGAAACAATCCCCAAGAGCTTGGTTTGAAAGATTCAGAGGATCCATGGTGAAGAATGGGTATAAACAGAGTCAGGTTGACCACTCTCTATTTGTTAAACATAATAGAAAAAAAACTACAACTCTCATTGTCTATGTCTATGTAGATGATATAGTAGTGACAGGAAATGATATAAAGGAGATACATAAGATGAAGATGCAGTTGAGCAAAGAATTTGAAATCAAGGATCTTGGCCACCTAAGACACTTTCTAGGAATTGAAGTTTCCAAGTCAAAAAAGGGCATCTTTATATCACAGAGAAAGTATATAATTGATCTTTTACAAGAATCAGGAATGTTAGGGTGCAAGCCAGCAGATACACCTATTGAACAGAATCACAGGATAAGTGAAAACTCTGGAGACCATCTTGTTGATGTTGGGAGATATCAGAGGTAGTTGGCCATCTCATATACCTCTCTTTGACTACACCTGATATCATAGTGACAAGGTCAGGGTTTGAGAATAATTCGGCAAGGATCAAGTTTGGAAAATTTGGAAAACATTCGGAAAAAAATTAAAAAGTAAATGAATAATAATAAAAATATACGGAACAATTTGATTAAAATATACAAAATAAGTAATTTTTTTTTAATAATTCGAAAAAACGCGAATAATTCGTAAAAATGGCATTTAAAAAAAAAACGCGATTTAAACCCCGAATACTTCGGCAACCCAAAAATTTGTGAATAAAACGCGATTTTAAAAAAAATGGCGTTTTTTGTTACTAAGCTTGATATTACTTATGTTGTCAGTGTTGTTAGGCAGTTTATGCACGTTCCTCGAACTTTTCATTTGGAAGCTATCCACAGGATCTTGCGTTACTTGAAATCGGCTCCAGGGAGAGGCCTCATCTTTTTGAAACGAGGGCACATGAAAGTGGAGGCCTATACAGATGCAAATTAGGTAGGATCTATTTCTGATAGGAGATCTACTTCTGGGTATTGCTCCTTTGTAGGAGCAAATCTAGTATCCTTGAGATGGAAGAAATAACCAGTAGTGGCTCGGTATAGTGTATAAATAGAATTCAGGGTAATGGCTCATGGTGTTTGTGAATTATTGTGGTTGAGAATCCTTTTGAAGGAGTTGGGGAACTCTGTCCAAAACTCAATGCACCTCTATTGTGACAACAAAACTGCCATTAGCATCGCTCACAATCCCGTGTAACACGACAGGACGATGCACATATAAGTGAACAGACATTTCATCAAAGAGAAGCTGAATAGTGGACTTATTTGTACTCCCTTCGTGAGGACAAATGATCAACTTGTAGACATATTTACTGAGGGGGTTCACAAGGTGCAATTCCATAACATTATAAGAAAGTTAGGCATGATATGCACCAGCTTGAGGGGGAGTGTTGTGAGGATATTTAAGTCATTTATATATGTAGGAGTTAGAAGTCCATATTTTCCTTGTAAGGCTTTTTTTGTAATTTAGGAAGATATAAGTATTATCTCTTAGAGGTAAGACAGACACATTCTCACTCTCTTTTCTCCTCTCTTCTTCTTCTTCTTTCTCTCTTGTTCAAACCCTAGGAACCCTTTTCTTCTTTTCCACTCTAACCACACTCACTGCATAGGCTATGTCAGGATGAGTGAGGGAGAGGTAGATGAGTGTCACGCCCCGAAACCCATATACACAATATATCTTATTTGTATATGTTCTCGAAGCATGAACCTAGGACAAACCCCAATGGTAAGCACATTTTATCAACTAAATAAAATGTATTCAGATTCAATAACATAAGAGCATAACTAAATGTTCTAAATAAACATAAAGTGTAACTGAGATCCATAAATGTTCCTCTCAATAATCACTCACACTATAGAGATGATTAAAACTATTCTTCTACTCCTCACTACTTAAAAGCTCCTAAGAACCTTCACGGATTTCCTGAAATAAGTAAACATAGCAAGGGTGAGCATTAGCTCAGCAAGATGAATACATACAACAATGAATATATATACTTCAATATTTCATTAGTCTCAACATGAAATTAAACTAGAATACATGTCAATTCATCTTCTTCAATTGAATTTCTTGGTTCACATCAGTGGCCCTAGGCAACGCTTCACGGTACGATTTTGGATCGCACACCTGTACCCATGTTGGCAGCCCTTCTCACTATACCTCAAGGTCAAGGGTGGCATCACTCACCTGTACCTCTGTTGGTGGCCCTTCGCAACACCTCAAGGCCAAGGGTGAAATCGTATTCCTTCGATTAGGTCTCTAACTTGTTCAACAATTATAATAGTTTTGTAGAAATAAAATATTAAATCTTCTCCGCTATGCCGTCCCATACCACACGTAGCAAGGCTGATTTAATGTGAATTTTTTTTTTTAATAAGAATAACACAGATATAACATGGTAACAAAATCATGCAATTAAAGTATGAACATCAATTTATTAATTACGAGAGAAGTCTAATTTGACATGAGTGTTCTAATATGCATAATTTCTAAGTTCAATAGGGACCCTAACATGCTAAGTTTCTAAGTTCAATTCAAGAGTTTAATTACTAAAAATTTCAGACAACAAACAGTATTAGCGATCGATCTGTGAATGACACTTATCTATCCACTGAGTACTCTATGATGGGAATATGAAGATGGGCATCAGTGACCACTAGTAGGTCCACTACTTAAGCATAAAAAAAAAATTAAAGATCACTCTACCAATTTAGAAATCTATGTCGACCATTAAATGAACCACGTGTAAAAATCATTAAGGGGAGTGTCCATTAAGGACGACGGAGCTTAGACCCATCATGCATAAGAACCACGGCATGAATCACATAGAGCTCCTATACTCGTTAATGGCAGCCATATAGAGCTCCTATGTTTTTGCTGTTGAAAGTCTTTTAAAATGAGTAAATCAAACGTTAATTTATATGAGTCACATACAGCTCCCATACTCGTGTTAATGGCAGCCACATATGTAAAATAGAGTTCACATGTTTGTTTGCTATTTAATTTCTTTAAAAACCGTTAATGGCAGCCACGTATGTACATATGTAGTTCACATGTTTAATTTCTCAAAAAAAACCGTTAATGGCAGCCACAAACACATATGTAGTTCACATGTTTGCATACTAGAGACAATCTAATTCGAGTGACCATATCACATCTCCATGAATCATCTAAACTATTCCAAATCATCCTAGTTCTTTAATGAAGATTTTATATACTAATTTCAACATTAAACATATAAGAAATTAAAAGACCAGGAAGTATTCACTTGCCTAGCTTTTTAGGGTTTCAAAGAGATGAACAATCCCAAATAAAGATTTCGTCAAGCCCTTGATTTTTCCTTAGCGAGAGCTCTAGATCCCGAGTCTTGAATCCACCTTCTTCAATCTCCAAACCTTAGTCTCCCCTTTCTTCCTCTTCTCTCTAGATTAGGTTTTCTAAAGATAGTGGGAGATTAGGTTATCATTATCTTATATAATACTAATCCTTTATCCTGATGTAGGGTATTTGGTCACAATTCAACATTAAACATTTTTATGTTATTCCCGTTTTTATTTATCTCACCTAAGGTTTTTAAATCTCCGTTACCAAATATCACGATATAATATCACTAAATTCTCTTATCTAAGAAATACTAAAATACATCTTAGCATTTAATTAATAAATTTCAGAGTCGCTACAATGAGTCTGCCTACCAGTCTCTGGTATCTTTCAGGACTTGGTAACGAGGACGACGATTGGTACGAGCCGTGAAGCTGTCAGCCTATATTTGTTAAATTTGACTCCCACTGTTCCTTGAGCATTTCAATCTTATAATAGTAGTAGTAGTAGTAGTAGTAGTAGTAGTAGTAATGTCAATAAAGAGCGTGTCTTGTGACTGGTATGCCCGTATTAGTATTGCTCATAATCCGGTGCAGTATGATAGAACGAAACATATTGAGATAGATCGTCATTTCATTAAGGAGAAGTTGAAGGAGGGATATATTTGCACCCCATTTGTGAAGTCAGAAGATAAACTGGCTGATGTGTTGACTAAGGGTCTTAGTGGTACAGAGTTCCAAAATATTGAGTAATATGTACGTACCAAGTTGAGGGGAAGTGTTGAATAAGGCTTTATGGGCTTATTCTTATAGGTCTTGTCTTTATGTTATCTCTTATATACTGTATTGTGGGTCTATTATTAGTAGCTCTTATATACTAATAGTAGGCCATTAGTGGAATATAAATAATAAAGTGTGTGTGAGAGATCATTAATCTCTCTCACTATTTTTCCCTAAGCTAATCTCCTTCTCCTTCTTTTCCTTCCTCTCTCTCTCAAACCCTAATAACCTCACAAACTAAACCAACTTAAACAAGATGTACCATGGATGGCAAGTTGTGCAACCATCATAGTAGTGCTTGTTGGGATACATTATTATTATTATAGGTGTATATACACCGTATCATATCATATCATTAATTCATTAAGGGAATTATTGTAATCTTCTAATTATAGGTAGTATAAATAATACGAAAGGAAAAATCAGCTCCTGATCTTTTCTCTCAATTCTTTCCTTTCTCCTCTTTCTTATATTCCTCTTTTTCATCCAGGATTTTACTTTTCACTTCGTATCATAGCAGGAAGACAAGGCATGTAATATATATATATATATGTTAGCCTAAAGGTTATAACCTTATGTACCCTTAATAATTTTGATGATAACATAATAATGAAGTTTATGTAAAATTCAGATTGCAAGAACATTAGCCCAACATTCAAGGCATGAAGCAAAGAAAGAACTTCACATGTCAAAGATGATCCATCAAGAAGAAGTCATCATTCAATGAATGAATTCAAGACTCAAATTCCAATATCACATTGAAGAATCAAGATCATATCATCAAGTGAATAACTAATCATTTCAAAGTTGATGCCAAAATTGAAGATTCAATAAAGATTGAAGTTCTCACCCAAAGTCCAAGTCGGATCATGAAGTCAAAAAGAAAATCATTCAAGATCAACTCTAGAAGATTGAAGACTCTCTAGAAGGTTTAAAGATTATTTTTTTTATCATTTCGAAGAGTCTATGACTTGTGTAAAAAGTATTCAAATACTTGGAAAGTTGAAATGCTCAAATGCCTAAATTGACATTAGGAACCTAAGAATTATTGGTAAATATTATAAGGTCCTAGGACATCTTGAAAAATGGTTAAAATCATGACTAAGGAATGCCAAAAGACCTAGGAAATCACTCTCATCATATTGATCTTTGAAAACAGAGGTTTATGGGAAAATCATTCATGAACCGTCGACGGCTAAGCTAGAGGAATTGCCAACCGTCAACGGTTGAGGTTACAGAAAGTTTTTAAAACTTTATGTCCCATGAACCGTCGATGGTTCAAAGGATGGGAATCCCATCCGTCAATGGAAACTTGTGGAACACTCATAACGGCTAGTTTCTAACGACCATTTTTCGCATTAAATGAGTTCCCAACGGCTAGATTGAATGTTCAACTATAAATTGAGTTCATTTATAAACATCAAATAACTCTTGAACAACTCTTGAATCATTATTGATCAAATCCCAAGTTGCATTCAACTCTCATCAAGATCCTACGTTGAAAACTTAGAAATCTCAATCTCGTATTTGAGCTTTCAACTTCCAATCTTTTGAGAGATTTTTAGAGTGTGTATTCCAATCTTATTTAGCTCATCAAGGAGCCTTTGTATTTGGATTCAAATCCAATCACACTTTGTATTGAAAGAAATCAACAATCATGGATTCTTGTCCGTAAAGCCGGATAACTTTGTGAAGTCAAAAGAGCGTGCTCTCTTGCATTAAAGGTGGTATCCTAGCCTGGAAGGGATTGTAAAGGTTGAGCTTCACCCGGTAAAGATGCTTGTGCGAGTAAAATCGTTGGAATCCTTGAAGCGGGAAGCTGAAAGGCGGGGATGTAGACAAGTTATCGAACCTCGTGAACAAAGCCTTGGTGTTTGCATTCCTTATCTCTATCTCTATTCTTCTTGTTAATTATTATTTGTTAAATTTGCCTTAAATTCTTTAATTCCGTAAAATAGACTAAGGCAGAAATTTTATTTTGCCATTAACCCTAATCAGCCCCCCTCTAGGGTCCATTTACTGGGCAACAATATATATATAATGAAGGATTTGTGAACAGTGCCATGAATTGTGTCTATGAATAGTCCCGTGAATAGTTGGTCAGATTCAAGAATATGATTTCAAATTTTTTGAGTATATATATATGGAATTTTTCAAGAATGTTTAGAGGGTTTTCACATCCAATGTGTCTTACGAGAAAAAAAAGTAAACTATTTAAAAATCTGATTGGTATAATCTATTTGGGCTATTTTCTGGGAAGTTCTATAAATTATGAGAATTGGGTGATGTTTTTACCTTCATTTGGGATTTGTTTTGCCTTTCTAGTGTTTTGAGGTTTCAAATCTCATAAACTTGGAATTAAGAAAATTTATGGAGATTTTACAAATTTTTAAGGAATATTATCACCAATGGAAACTACAAAGGAGTTTGGGGGGATTTTTAGGATACTCAATAATCCAAATATGATGCCTATCACAAGCAACTACAGTGATAATCTTAGTGTGCAGATCGCAACTATAAAGTTAGATGGCAATAATTTTATGAAATGGTCCCAATCCGTGAAGATGTAGATCGGTGAAAGAGAAAAACTTATTTACTTAAATGGTAGGTTGAAGGAACCTCTATGGAAGATGCGTTGTGTGACAAATGGGAGCAAGAAAATCTTATGGCGAGGTCATGGTTACTCAATTTCTTGTAATCACACATTAGTAGAGGTTTTTTGTTCCTTTGGATAGTGAAAGAAATTTGAGATAAAGATACCAACACTTATTCTCAATGTCAGAACATTGTCAGGGTATATCAATGAGGCAAGAATTGTTATTCTTTGATAGGGGGAGAAGAGTTTATTTACTTACTACTCTACTCTTAAGGTATTTTAGGAAAAATTAGATCACTCTTTGGTCATAAAGTGGGACACTAATAATGATAGGGATAAATATCGATAATAAGTAGATCATAACAAGATTTTTAACTTCTTAGCTGGTCTAAACTTTGAGTTTAAGTTAACTAGGATTCAAATTTTGGGGAGAGATGAGTTTTCCACTTTGGATCAAGGCTATTTTATAGTACAAAGTGAGGAATGATGTAAGGGGCTATGCTGCCCAGCCCGACCAACGATCATTCAGCCTTTGTTGCATCTTCTAGTTCTCAAAGTATGGGAAAATTGCAAATAGGAAGAACATGCCCACAGGATGAAAAGGAAAACTAAAGTGTGATTATTGTGGGAAGACTCGGCATACACAAGAGAATTGTTGAGATCTATGTGGAAGACTAATGAGGTATACTCACTCCAGGTAGCAAGTGAATGCCCCTACTAGCAACATTGCAGCGACTGAATCCTTTTGTGGGTACCTCTTTATCAGCTCCTTCTACAAGAAGTACCTAATCAGCCTCCAACAATTCTATATAGATGAAATTGATCATCTCCGGCGTCTTCTAAAGCATATGGGAGGTCCTTCTGCCTCCACATCCTTTGCTTACTCAAGTACCCTAGGAGAACACTACAAATGGATTTGGAGTTCAATTTAATCTTCGTTGGACCCAATATATGAATAAAATACACACAATCGAATACTCGATGAGGAATAACAAAGAGGGACGATTGGAACAAAGAAGAGATTTTAACTTCAATACTCGAGACGACATACAATTAATAAAGTAGGTAGTTGTAAGAGCTGTTTTTTTCTAGAACTTCCATACATTCATTCTTGTGAGGAGGATTTGAGCAACTTCTATGAAGTGATTTTTTATCTTTACTACTGCATTTTGCTGAGGAGTATGTGGATAGGTACTTTGATTACCATGCTATAATGTTTCAAATATTTTTGTAGTTCACATTCAAAGTATTGTCTTGCATTATCAATTCAAATATTTTTGTAGTACACATTCAAAGTATTGTCTTGCATTATAAGATTGGAAGACATTGATTTACTTCTCAAACTGTGTTAGTGTCATCATATGAGATTTTTTTGATAATATTTGAAACTTCAACAAGGGCCTTCATTAAGTAAAGCCAAGTACACTGAGAGTAGTCATCCACAAATGTAATAAAATACCTATATCCATATATAAATAAAGTGGAAGCAAGTCCCTTGACATCAAAATGAACAAGTCGGAATGAAAAAACTTGTATTCAAATTTGGAGAAAAAATAATTCTACAATGCTCGAACAATTCACAATTCACACACTTCACATTGTAGACGGTGATCTAACACGGACTCAAATCAATTAGGAAAAACTAACTTTAAAGTGCCACAAATTGATTTTGGAATCTTTATTACTCTTAATAAGACTATTAGTAGATTGTAATGATAAGGAGAACCCACAACATCCAAGAGGTAAAGACCATATGACCATTCCCAATCATTTCCCTCATTGCCAAGTCCTGGAAGACATAGTGGGTAAAAAAAAAGGTTACACAATAGAAGACTTTTAGTAATACTACTAATGGATAACAAGTTTGTCGATAAATTTAGAACTTGAAGAATAAATGAAAGAGATGAGTTATTGGAAAGTTTGACATTCCCCTTCCTAGAGATAGAGGAAAGGGGGATCCATCAGACGCACTAGTATAGGTAGAGAAAATAAAAGATGAACTAGTCATATGATCAGACACACTTGATTGATAATCCATGTTGGACTAGATGAGGAATAACTTACAAAATTAACATATGCATGAGTACTTCTCTATACAAAAGACATAAAAGTATTTTGATCTAGTGTCACGGAAATGGTTTTTTGCCATGGACATCATTTTCTTTGAGTCAGAGCCCTTCTTTCCTCGTTCTCGTACCTCTTTTTAGGGGGAGCACGGTGACTTAGAAGAGAGGCAGCATCCTTCAGTTCCTCTTCCTCAGCCGGTCATTGATGTCATAGATTTTCCTTCTCCGTATATTATTCTAGGGCAACACTTAGCTCCTACTAATATTACTCTAAAAAAGAAATATAAGTTTATACTAGACACAAGCAAGGAGTAAAGACCAGTATGATAACACTTGCTACCAATATAGATTCCTCTGAACCAAACTCCAATTCAGATCCAGGTAAACATAATTCTCATTTGGTGTTTGATCCTATAAATTATGATAATGCTCTCATTACATTACAAAAATGGAAGAGTCAATGTAGTACTGTCATTCTTATCTCTAATTATGTCTCCTATGCATTTTTGTATCCTAATTAATTTGCTTTCTTGTCTTCAGTTTCATTTGTGTCTTTATCTTCCAGATTTTAGAAGACAATCTCTGAACCTAAGTGGCGTGAGGCTATGATGGAAGAAATAATGCTCTCATTACCTTTCATTGGTTTTAAGTGGATGTTCACTATGGAAACACAAGGCTGATGGGTCAATTGAAAGATATAATGTAAGGTTAATTACTAAGGGATATAGTCAAAATGAAAGACACGGTTTGTCTCTCACTTGTTGGATTTGTAGCTTTCAATATCTCAAAAGAGAAGACAATGACAAATCTCAAGGCCACTCTATCGGGATGAATGGAAATAACATTTGCATCAAACAAGTTCTTCCTAATGAAGAGATTGTTTCACATAAAGATGGTTGATGGCCGAAGCATGACTGAACATCTCAACTAATTCAGCACAATCATGAGTCAATTAGACTCTGTTGGCATAATTTTGAAGATGAAAATCAAGGCCCTTCTGATTTTATCTAGATTCCCAAATAGCTGGGATAGTCGGGTGATGGCCATGAGTAACTCATCTGGAACAAGAAGCTTAAAGTATGATGACATGGTGAGGGTTATTCTAAGTGAGGAATTGCGCAGAAAATCATCAGAGTCTTTCTTGAACTTCTGGGAATGCTCTAAATTTCGAAAATAGAGGAAGGTCATGAAATAGGAGAAACAGAAACAATGGCCAATCAAAATCGAGAAAGAGCAAATCGAGACCTCCATAAGGTAAAGGGGGTGGTTACTAGAATTACGGCTAGAAGGGGCATTTTAGAAGGCTGCCAATTTGCAAAGAAGTAGGCAGAGAGTAACAACTAGGGAGGTAAGACCATGTAAATATCTCTGATGATAATGATTTTGATGTCATAATTTTCCTGTAATATACAATGTGGATTTTGGGTAGCAGATTCTAGTATATCGTTTCATGCTACACCGCACAAGGATACCCTTCATAACTATATGCAAAGAAATTTTGAGAAGGTATATTTAAGGGACAACAAACCTTGTAGTATTGTTGGTGAGGATTATGTTTAGATTAACCTGTCAAATGGGACAGATCTGAAACTGAGAGGATGTGAGACATGTTCCTACTCTGAAGATAAATTAATTTATGTGGGCTATTTTGCTGAATTTGGGCTTATGATAACCTTCACGAGTGATTCGTGAAAGGTGACTAAAGGAGCTATGGTGACAACCCGTGATAAGAAAGAGGACACTCTTTAGTTAACATCTGAAACTAACAGCTCAATTGCAGTTGCATCTGCAAGTGTGGGTGAGGATACATGTCATTGCAAACTTGGGGATATGAATGACAAGGGGATGAAGTCATGCATTCAAAGGAGAAACTGTCAGGGCTGAAATTCATGAAATTGGATTTCTACAAGGACTGCATCTACAAAAACCAGAAGAAAGTCAATTTCTCTTAGGTCGGAAGGAGTCCAAATTTTGAAAGGTTAGAACTGTTTCACACTGATGTGTGGGGACCGGGCAAGATACCTTCTCTAGGTGGCTCTGTATATTTCATTAATTTCATTGATGATTCTAGTAGAAATTTATGGATCTATTTTTTGAAGCATAAATTAGATGTGTTAGTTGTGTTCAAAAGATGGAAGGCTTTGGTTGAGATTGAAACATGTCTAAAGCTGAAATGTTTGAGATCAAACAATGGAGTAAAATATTGTTCGGATGAGTTTCAAGAGTATTACACAACTAATGGAATCAAAAGTTAGAAGACGATTCTCAGAATGCCACATCAAAACGGTGAGCAAAGTGCATGACAGAACTATCATGGATCATGCCAGAAGCATGAGGATCTATGTTGGGTTGCCTAAGCATTTTTGGGCGGATACTTGAGCACTGCAATATACTTAATAAACATAGGGTCTTCAGTTGCTTGGATTGTTGATTGCCATAGGAAGCATGAACTGGAAAAGATGTAAACCTATCACATCTCAGAATATTTGGTTGTATCTCTTATGTCCATATATATTCTGAGAATAGGACTAAACTAGATCATAAGTCCAGAAAATGCACATTTATTGGATATGTTGTGAATGAATTTGGTTATCAATTTTAGAATGCTGAAAATCAAAAAATTGTTAGGAGTAAGGATGTCATATTCAATGAGAATGTCATGCATAAGGATGGGTTGAAACAACAAAAAGAAAATTATGAAAATATCCAATTTGTAAAGCTTGAGAAGATATCCTCTAGGGATATTCTGAAACCTCAAGATGAAAATACACAGTTAGAACCTCATTACCCGATACCTGAGAGGAGATCATTTAGGGTTATTAGACCTCCAGATCATTATTCACCTTCTTTACATTATTTGTTGTTGGCTGACAATGGTGAACTAGAAAGCTATTAGCAAGCACTGCAAGTTGAAACCAAGGACAATGGGAGCTTGCAATGGATGATGAGATTGATTCTCTTACATTAAACCAAACATGGGATCTGGTTGAGCTACCTGAAGGGAAGAAGGCTTTGCATAACAAGTGGATTACAGACTAAAGGAAGAGCACGACGGTTCCAAGAGGTACAAGGTCAGGTTGGTAATGAAAAGTTTTTAGCAGAAGGCCGATATCAACTATTCTAAATATATCCCCAGTAGTTAAGCTATCTACTATTAGATCAGTTCTGAGTATTGTGGTTATAGAGGATTTACATTTAGAACAGTTAAATGGGAAAATAGTTTTTCTTCATGGTAATATAGAAGAAGACATTTACATGCATTAGCCATAGGGATATGTTGAATCTAGAAAGGAGAGTTTAGTATGTAAATTAAAGAAAAGTTTATATGGTTTGAAACAGACTCCTAGACAGCGGTACATCAAATTTGTTAGTTTTATAAATAGCAATGGGTACAAGAGATGCCATTGTGACCACTGTTGTTATTTCAGGAAGTTTGAAAACTCATAATAATTCTCTTGTATGTAGGTGATATGATTGTTGCAGGATCAAGTATGAATGAGATTTCAAACTTGAAGAAACAAATTTCAAATGAATTCGCTATGATGGATTTGGGTGCATTGAAGTAGATCCTTGACATGCAAATTAGTAACGACAATTCTTATAGAAGGCTGAAGTTATCTCAGGTAGATTATGTAGCCAAGATATTAAAACAATTCAACATAGAAGATGCTAAGCCATTTAGGAATCCCTTGACGAGCAATTTTAGGCTTTCAGACAGAGCCAACAATACGGGAAGAATGGGAGTACATGTCTACAGTACTATATGCATCAATTGTTAGTAGCTTGATGTACGCAATGGTCTACACAAGACAATATATTGCTCAAGCAGTGGGAGTTGTTAGCAGATTTATAAGTAACCCAGAAAACGACCATTGAGCAGCCATGAAGTGGATTCTTAAGTACCTGAGAGATACTACTAAAGCAGCACTTTATTATGCAGGATCAAATTACAAGGATATATTGACTCTAATATGGTAGTGGATATTGATGGCAGAAAGAGCACCACATAGTACGTGTTTATTTTGGGTTGTGGAGTAGTCAGTTGGGTCTCAAGGTTATAGAAGATAGTCTCCCTTTCAACGAAAGAAGCGGAGTATGTGGCTCCAATGTAAGCTTCCAAGGAAATGGTATAACTATAGGGTTTCATGAAAGAGTTAGACAAGAAGCAAGAGAATTGCACATTACACAATGACAGTTAGATTGCACTCCATCTTGGAAAGAAATCGTCATTTCATGCGAGGATCAAACACATTGACATCCCATTTCATTTAATACGATCACTTTTGAGGAGGGATTGATATTGTTGAAGAAGATCCACACGAACCTAAATCCTGCAGACATGTTGACCAATGTGTTTACTATAGAGAAACTAAAAACATGTTCATTGGTCTTCTAGCTAGAAGATAAGGAGGATATTTATACCATGTTTTACCATGTAGAAGTATCATTACAGGTGAATCAATTTCGGTGGAGCTATGGGTGATCAGTCTCTAAGTGGGAGATTGTTATGTATGGAGCCTGATTTCACCATGCTCAACAGGTTTGCGCTATCGCAAGTAGTCACGGGTCTAGGGATTTTATAAGAGTGAAAAACAAATCTATGAGAGAGAGAGAAAGTGTGTGCGTGAGATCCCTATAACATCTTTGTTCATATTTTTCTCTGTGCATAGTGGAATTGGTGTGGATCCATGGACATAGCATCTTTGGTCGAACCACGTAAATTTTGTGAGATCTTGTTTGCATCTTGTTTCCATTTTATTTTTTATAGAACTTGGGTGAATTACAATGACCCAAAGAGGGTTTAAATAGAGATAACAAGATAAACTTTATGGAAAGCAAATCAACCTAATCTAATCATACCTAATCAAATATATTCTACCTTGATTGGTGCTAATCCAATATTGTGATGAGATACACTTCAATGATGTGGTGTATCCCACTCACCTTATTACAATACTCCTCTATATTTCCTAATACTCTCTCAAACAAATAGGGATTGAAAATTTCAATGTGTTTGCCTCTCTAGTAGAAATCGATTTGACACTTTTTATCTCCGCTTGACACCTTTTGTTTCGTTGCATGCTTGTTTGAGTCGGCTGGTCGCTTACTTGTTGATGGATGTGGTCGAATCAAATGGGCCTTTAATGGGCCAAAAGAAAAGTCTCTATGGACCTAAAGTAAATATCACAATTGGGCTTGAAAAATAGTGCACTAATGGGCCTGGCAAGACTCAATGGCCAAGAAAATAAGCCTCAGTGGGCTTGAACTAGGCCTCCATGGACCAAAAATAGTAGTCTCTATGGACTTGAAATAGGGGCCTCTATGGGCCAAGAAAAAAAGGCCTCTAATGGGCAGAGTCTAAGATTAGGCTGAAAAGGGCCTCTATGGGCCTGGTGAGTTGACTACTCACTCCACTTCAATTTTTTTTCTAAGTCATAGTACCTACGACATCTTCTTTTGCCTGCTGAAAGAGCAAATTTTCTGTATAAACAGTGAGATCTCCAATGACATGGCCTCCGTCGTGGTTGCTCGACTTCTATTTCTCAAGTTTGAGAACCCATGGAAGCCCATCAACATGTATATAAATGCTCGTCACTGCTAGCCTTGCAGTCTATGATATGATGTAGTACATCCGATCACCAATCAATACTTTGTGTACTAGCCAAGTGGCTTCCCTTGGGTTTCTTCTATTGAGGTCAGATGCCAAGGGGAGAGAGGGACATGTTTATGTTACCAGAGGGGGTGAAGGAGTTTGTTTAATTGATGAGGTAATTGAGCATAGACCAATGGCTCTTGTGACTTACGCAGTTGCTAAGGATGCCAAACAAGAGAGTTCAAAGTAGGATTTGGAGTGAAAATCGGATTTGGGAATGTAACTTAACGAATTGATCATATGATTTCTTCCTACTTCAAAGCATCTTGGTGGGCATCACCAACCATTGCTTCTAAAACTGGTTGAAATAACTTGGCTAGAGCACTAGATCACAACAAGGCTGGGAATGGCCTATTTACTTTGGCGAGGAGTGGGAGCCTCGATTTCAAGATTACTCCAAGATCGTACTAAATGCCCCTGAACAAAGCCTTCCAAATCCAGTGGTGCGGGAAAGTTGCGAGAAGAGTCATATTGTAAGGAATAGATGCACGACACAACCAAAAAAAAGTTTTAGGCCGGACAGGCGGCAAAGATGGTCACCCGTCAGAAAGGCTAGATCAATATAACTAAATGAGAAATTTATAACAAGGTCGGACCGACCTGCTCTAATACCATTATAGAATAAAGGTTTATTAATAGAACTTGGATGATTTACAATGACCCAAAGAAGAGATAACAAGATACACTTTATGGAAAGAAAATCAACCTGATCTAATCATACCCAATCAAATATATTCTATCCTTGATTGGTGCTAATCCAATATTGTGATGAGTTACACTTCAATGATGTGTTGTATCCCTCTCACCTTATTACAATACTCATTTATATTCCCTAACAATGGGTTGTTGCGCGTTTCACAACAGTAGTGACCTAGTGGGTGTAATGTCATCGTCTTGTAGGCATCTAGGTGGCACTTGGGAAATCACCAAGACTTTGACAATTCACAATGTATCTTGAAACTACTAGTATTTATTAAACCTAGAAACTAGTTCTTAGTAAGTTGTGTTTGTTTGTGTTGTGATTGTCCATCTCTCTTACCCCTTCCTTTCCCGCATCAACGGATGATCTGATTTCACTAACAGTTTTTGAGAGGTCCAAATAGGAAAAAAGTATAAAAAAGGAAAAAGGATAGTTGAATGTTGTAACACCCCAAAATACCCCCTAGGAGTTAGGATACTTGGCGACGTCACTTACATTTCAAATCATCTTGCAAAGAGTATACAAGGCATGCTAAATAGTGAACTGAAAATTTTCTTTAATAACTTAACCGTATTCTAAGTACATCTGTTCACAATAACTAAATATAAACTAAAACATGTACAAGTAATCCTTCACCTGAGTTACCAACTCAAGTGATACAATATCCCTAGACATAAAACCCAAAATACATGTCTCTCTCTCACAACCCCACCATAGGGCCACATCTCTGAACCCCTTATATCTGGGTGATAATCCGAGCAATCTCCTGCTCTCCACGACCCGCCTCGATCCAAGGAACTAGAGTATGGATATCGTATAGTGTACCTGTCGACATAAATGTACGGCTGAGCATGGAATACTCAGCGAGTACAAGCTACTAGCTAACAATAGTAATAACGAGCATGCAGATTATCCTAAACAGTTAATCAAGAGAATACAGTTCATAATTCACCTTACGACTTCTTGTGAGCATACGAGTTCTTATAACCTTTCTTGTGAGCATACGAGTTCTTATAACTTTTCTTGTGAGCATACGAGTTCTTACTAGTTCTTGTGAGCCTTCTTGTGAGATTTCTTATGAGCCTTGTGAGATTTCTTGTGAACTTGTGAGCCTGCTTTCATGGAAACAGATGATAGTGCCCGTACCTGGTCTTAGTACACTAAACATCCTTTCATATTTCTTTATTCTTGCTTGGAGACAGATACCAGTACCCGTACCTGGTCTTAGTATACTGGTATCCTCTCATACTTTCTTGGAAACAGATGTTAATGCCCGTACCTGGTCTTAGTACATTAACATCCTTTCATACTTATCTTAGCGACGTATACTAGTGCCCGTACCTGGTCTTAGTACACTAGCATACTTTCAAGTACTTGTGAGCTTGTGAACTTGTGAGCTTATGAGCCTTGAAAACAGATACTAGTGCCCGCACCTGGTCTTAGTACACTAGTATCCTTCCATATTTCTTGTGAGCTTGTGAGATTCCTCTTATCAATATTTTCTTATTGTATTATAAGCTTCCATGTAATTCTTTGTATACCCGTGCTTATGAATTGGACGTATATACTAGTGTGTTGTCATTCTTGTCACTTTATTTCTCCTTTCTTATAACTTTTCTTATGATCGTTTTTCTTGTTGTTCTTATGATCCATCTTCATGCTATCCTCATACATGTGCATCGTGCTTGTGAGCATCATGGAGTAATTGTGAACATCATAGTAGTCATTAAAAGCATTTTGAAGCATCAAATACAATGCATAGAGTAGTGTGAGCATCATGGAAATTATAGAAAGCATTTAAATTATGAAGAACATTATATAGTATTCAAACATTTCTATAAACATGTGAGGTTTTAACTAAACATTTAGGACATGTTAGCAAATTCACCAAATTGGGAAAAATCCCTAAATCATGTCTTCATGGTCTTGAGTTTCCTTTCCATGCTTGCATTTCATCAAACATGTGATGTTTAACATGTCTTTACGTCTTTTAGCTCATATTCTCATAATCCACATTTCAACAAACACTTGGTGTGCATATATTATGTGTACATTGATTTAAGGCATTTCTATAATCATGGAACAACTCGAAAGTATCATAGTATACTTGGAAATCATAAAAAAATGGAAATCATGGTCATAATCATCATACCTTAGGCATACATGGCATATAGCATGGTTACTTAGCCTATTACATCTCAATCATGCTTAAAAATCTATACATTTAGGGAGACATGCTTAGTTTGGAATTTGGGAATAATCCTACAAAATCTCAACATTGAAAAACCTAAGTTGGGATCTAGGTTATTACTAGGTTAACTAGAAAGGGTGCACTAACCTTGGAAAACTCAAATCTCTTTGGTTGTGAGCCCTAGAAAGCTTGAGGAGACTTGAAGACATAAGATCCGAGCTTCTAAGAATGAGAACCAAGCTTGAAAGGCCTTGGAGAAGAGGATTTGAGCTCCTCTTGGTCTTCTCACGAAATCCCCTTTGTGATCGTTCCCCATAGCTTAGTTCATGAGAAAAGCTTTGGCTTGCACGATCCTTGCTCCCCTTTTTGGTCTTGAGAAGCTTGAAGATTGAATTTGGGGGTTTCCTTGATCTTGAGAGAAACCCCCCTTTTGGAAACCTAAGTTTCCCCCTTTTTCTCTCCAAAAGTCATTCTCTAAGTGTTAGAAACTTTGATCCCCCGAAAATGGGGTATATATAGGTGTTTGTGTTGAGGAAAACCCAAAAAAAAACATTTCTAGGCAATCTCACTCGAGCGGGCTTCAATCTCGCTCGAGCGGGTTGCTCCCGGTACTCAAAAACAGCACTTTGGTCAATCTCACTCGAGCGGGTTTGGAGCTCGCTCGAGCGAGTTTTTCTGCAAAAATGTGCTTCGGTAAATCGGCCATAACTTTTGAGTCGGTGGTCTGATTTTGACGATTCAACTTGCGTTGGATTCTTATTTTGAAGGGGAACAAATTTTATGTTTTGTATAACTCCTAATTTTAAGTTTTACTCTATCAAAAATGGCTCTAAAGTCAACTGGTCTGAAATTGGGTTTCGACAGTCCAGATTTTCAACAGACCTGGTTTTGGAAATCCAACTTTTAACTCAATGCCGACTCAAAATCAAGAAAAATGGTAAACATAAACCTCAAAGAGGGTTCTAATACCTTACTAAAAATTCAATACTCACTCGATTCCGAGCAACGATGACTAAACTAGAGCCCTTTAAAGTTGAGGTAAATGCCGAAACATATCTTTTCAACACCTAGAACACTTTGAGTGTTTTCATACTCTTTTCTCTTGGGTCCAACACCCTACTCACATCTCATAAATCATTCTTCATAGGTTTTTAACCCACCTCAATGATCATTAACTTCACACCGACATGCATGAGAGGCTCCGGTCTCTTTATGCCTCATGCTCTGGCACTATTCACCTACAACCCATTTCAACACTTAGGGTATTTTATACCCTTGTTTTTAGACACTTAGAGTATCTTTATACTCTCTTTTGAGATTCAAAACACACAGCTACAATCCTCACTTAACTCAACACACTAACTAGAACAAAATAGACCATCCTACCAAGAACAAAATGTAAAGGCCTTAAGCCTTTACACACAACACACAAGGCACTATCCACACACTATTTCATGGCACTATTCTCGGCCTAGGGAACTCGGTTCCGGGTTTCTACGTACATACTAAGGGTATTTTCATAACCCATCCACCTCGAATCCAACCCCTACTCCATTCTCATAGTTCCCGACCCTAGGTTCCTAAACCAACTAAGGTAACCCATTGGGCACAACCCAAATGCATGGGAGGCCCCGGCTGCTACAAAATCGCTCAAATTGACACTTAGAGTGTTTTTACACTCTTTCATGTTTTCCCAAAACACCTTACACTTCTTGATTCATACGCCAACTCCCATCACTCTCAAGCCATGAAGAAACCCTCACTCTCATTAACCAAACCCAACTTATAATAAAGGCATTTGGCCCTTCCAATACTAGTGCCCTCGACACAATTCACTCACATGAACTGTCCTTGCACATGAACAGTGCTTGTAGAAAATCCAGGGCGCTACAAATGTATAATGAGAGGTGGGATGTATAATCTCTATTTGTTGTAATAGATAGGTAAACCTGAATTTAAGAATTATTCATTTGACAAGAAGGAGTTAATGAAGTTTGATGTCGACTTATACAAGATGGAAAAATCAGCAACTCGCATAGAAGCCACTTCTTGAGCAGAGGCGATTGATAAAAAGAGAAGTTTAAGCTAGAGGCCCAAGAAGATGGCCCAATTCTTCACTTCCTTTTATGTTTTTCAGTTGATGTGTTGTTTCAGTCCTAATGATAAAGTTAGGTGTAGAGTAAATTTTGATATTTTTACATTTGTTGAGTGTATCTTAGTCATTTTCCCAAAGTTTTTGGTTTTGAGATTCCATTTGGGGCACTTGAAAGGTTTTTTTTGGGAAACTAGTTTTTTAAGAGCTGCTTTGTGCATTTCTATAAAGAGCTGAAATCATAAAATTGAGGATATAGTTGTGTTCTTTTTAGAGGGTTTGTTTGGATATGTTCTCCAAAATACTTTGTTATGTAAGAACTGGATATAAAAATAAAAGAAATAAATAGTTGGCTTTTGGAGGGATTCTTAATTTTAAAAATAGATTGGAGCTTTTTCCTCTTTGACTAGGGTTTGTAGGTTGGAGTTTTGTAACAACCCTAAAATTGTTAGGTATAAAGTAGCCAATTCGATATGGCAATTCTCCTCTAAACTCTTCTTTAATTCATTTATGCTTCTTAAATATTACAACTCTAATATTTATAGACTAAACAACACTCCTAAATAAATAAATGACCTCATAATAATTAAAGATAAGACTTATCCTAATTCTAATCTAATCCTAGCCAACTAATAAGGAGAACAGTACAATCCCGACTACTTGAGAACAGCTTTGTGCTCAAGGCTGAAGACCATTAAATGTTTAACTAGTCTTCATCTTCTTCTTTTCTTGAAATTGACTTTGATAGGCCATTTTTACAATGAGTCCCTTCTTGATGATTTTAGACTAGAACGATTGGTGTTGGGTCCGAACACCCAAAATATTTTTTGATTCAAATCTAATATGCGTGATTAGATCTGAAAGAAGGGACTCATTATAAACACTTGAAAATTCTACTCCTTCAGATCTGATCTGTACAATATCATTTTCTTTTCCATCTGCATCTTGTATTTTGTAATCAACATCTTCATCTACATCTTTATTCCTGTCAACATCTTCAATTGGAGGTCTAAAAGATAACAGAAAAGTCTTCAAGACAGTTTTGAAGCCTAAAAATGTCTCATTCGCAGCTTTCATGTTATCATCTGTAGCCTTAGATCATCTTCTATATGCTCCTTCCGAGTATAGATGCCCATAATTTGAATACGGATCAACCTGGCTCTGATACCAGTTGTGACTCTGATACCAGTTAGAACAATCCTAAAATTGTTACGTATAAAGTAGCTAATTCGATATGGCAATTCTCCTCTAAACTCTTCTTTAATTCATTTATGCTTAATTTAAATATTACAACTCTAATATTTATAGACTAAACAAGACTCGTAAATAAATAAATAACCTCATAACAATTAAAGATAAGACTTATCCTAATTCTAATCTAATCCTAGCCAACTAATAAGGGGAACATTACAAGTTTCTAGTGGTGATTCGGATCTCTGGCCACCATCAACTAGGTGGGATTCTAGTGCGAATAAGAAGCTAAAGTCACATATTAGGGTTCTATTTCACAGTCCAACAATACTAATTGAGGTATTTTCGTCTAAGAATAAGATTCTTGGCAATTTTTGAAGATGTGTTGAATTGGTAGAGCCACGAAATTGTTATTTGTATTCATGTTTTGCATTGGTTTCCCCATAATGCTCGTATATTACATCAGCACTTCATTCAAATCTAGGAAACCCTTAATATTTCCACAGTATCAATTCACTTTTCTAGGATGCATGAAGGCAGAAGTTATGTAAGCTGAAAATACAAATTTGTTAGGTTGGCTGCCAATGAATGACATTATATATTATGAGAACCTAAATTTTAAGAGAGTTTTTGTGTTATTGCCACTGTTATCAAGGTAAAGCCTTGTATTAAAATGAATTTTGGTAATAATGTTATTTTTGGTAATGCCTCATACAGAGGTTAAACAGTTCAGGTGTATCAATGTCTAGAGTAGTGTTTTAAAACTCATCTCGACTCGAAACCTTGTCAAGTCGACTCAACTCGAAGACTCAGTCAAAAATCGCCTGAGTAATGAACCTAAACTTCAAACAAATATAATATTTTTTTAATAATTGTGTTATATATATGCTATAAAATTAAAAAAGTACAAAAACATAAATAAAATGAGATATATATATGAATTAAAATATAGATAAAATTACATAAATAATTATTGAATAATAATTACGTCATCAAACTTTTAAATTATATAATTTTATATAAACGTGATCGAAACTTTTGAAGAACACAAGAAAATAAAAAATAAAAATCATGATTCAGTAAGATCGTACAACCATAGCAAAGTATGGTTGTATTGGCCGGTGGAATGGTGAATTTTATTATATCTCAAATGATCTTTCCATGAATTGAGATTCCCTCCCAAATTATAAACAAAATAAGGCATTAGTTTTTCACAATAAAGCATAATTTTGTCACAACAAAAGAAAAAAAAATGTAACTTGGTCAAGCCGACCAAGTCGAGTAAACTCAACTGACTCGGCCAACCTACTCGCCTTTGCTGGGAGAAACCGAGTTTATTGGCGAGTCAGCTCAAAACTCAATCGAATCGACTCGGCCAAGTTTCAAGTCGACTCGCAGAGTTCTAAAACACTGGTCTAGAGACATTCTTTTAGATCTTTTGTGTTGTGTTACAGAATACTCACTTTTGCATATCATATAGCCATACAGATAATGTTAGTATATTAGTTCTTTTAGGATTCTACATACATAAGTTCTGAATATGTTTTAAGGAGTTTTGAGAAACATTTCTATACCAACCTAATTCAGACCCAAAGACATTGTTGTGCGCAGAAACTAAACTTGGGCAACTCTATATTGCCCATTAATGCTTGCTTAAGGGACTTAGCTAATTCATTTGATTATTTTTCTCGATAAATGCTGTTATGCTTGGGCTGAAACTTCATCCCAAGCCATGTGTCAGTTTGAAAGAGGAATCAAAGTACTAATAAATAATTACAACAATCGCTTGCTCATGTGACTTTGGATCAATTCTATAAATGTAACATCATTTATAATCTTGAACTTCAAATCATTCAAGCAAGTAACTTTATCATCCTTTTATCTCTTGTGAAGTATGCAGGAACTGCTTCAAAGGCATAATCTGCACCCAGATAACATCGGAAAACTGGTCCATTCATCTCTTGAGCTGCAGGTAAGATGTCTTGATTTTGCGCTGAAAAAATTATGTTGCATTAGATGATGCACA
Source organism: Tetracentron sinense (assembly GCA_015143295.1). Taxonomy (NCBI): domain Eukaryota; kingdom Viridiplantae; phylum Streptophyta; class Magnoliopsida; order Trochodendrales; family Trochodendraceae; genus Tetracentron; species Tetracentron sinense. The sequence goes on from CM026574.1 coordinate 20,686,090, forward strand.
TCACCAAGAACCAATATTCTATTACTTGATTTTGTTGAAAATGTTATTTCACAATTGGGTGATTGAGTAGTCTTATTTAAGTACAATTTTGCTCTCCACAATTCATTATTTTCATTAGAATGGAATTTTTATGACCCAGATTATGAATTCAAGGCTCTAGATCAAGCTTTGTCAGTATAATTTTACAGAAATTATGGTTGTCAAATCCTCCATTCTTAACGGATGCATTGATCTGCACTATATATTTGTTTCTTGTTCTTGGTTTTTTTGTTTTTCCTTTCCTAATTCCAACTTCCACCTTCAAATCAAGGTGTTATATTTATCTTAAATATTTGTCATTCAAATTTAACTTCTGATTTTACCTTTGTCTTTTCCTTGACAACTAGTAAAAATGCTCGTGTGATACACATAAAATATTTCAAGTAATTTAACTATATGGAAATTGTGATAAAGACTTGACAAATAATAAGAGAGACAATTATTGTTCATTGAGTAAGCATTAGAAAGAAAAAATAATGTTGGTAGGATTACAACTATGTCTATGAAGGAAAATATGAGAAGCTAGGACTTTTAAGCAATATCCAACCATAAGAGCGATGCACAAAATCAAGGCACATGGATAGTTGAGACCCTCCCCAATTCCCCTTCCTTTTGTTATGCAGACATGTAATGAATTTTTATTATTGTTGTTAATATGGTCAAGTAGATAAATATTTATGATAATTTGGTAGTACATTATAGGAACTTTGGTTTCAGTCTATATAAAGACAATACTAAATTTACCATCTGACACCTGCCCATTGGTCTAGTGGCAGTGTGTATTCCCATGAGTTGGTGTGGTGGTTGAAAAACATGTCATTTGACTAGCTAACAAATGCTAACTTCTAACGTATTAAACTAAATAAGTTATGCCTACACCAAAAAAATAATTAAAATAAAATAAATGACGACTAAGTGTACCCTTAGTAATCCAAACCATGCATCCAACTGCTTGCTCCTTCTCTCAAACCTCCCTCTCACGGTTTGAGAGCGGATTCATCATAGAAGTGCGGATTGTCCGCGGTGTGGATTTGAAGTGTACAAACATCCTTCTTCCATTTTTTCATCACTGTAATTAGCTAGGAAGGGAGGAGGAAGACGAAAGGACACCTTGTGGTTTTCCATTTTTTCCCTTAAGTGTTGTTGGGGAAAAGACATGGAGTCTTTCACTTTTTTTTTTGATAGTCTTTTCACATCATTTATTTGTGCCTTTCTTTATTACTTTTTACATCTTACCCAAATGGATTCTCCAAGACCCACTTTAACCACCGATTCCCATTTCTAAGTACATGCAAAGATATCTGAACCGTTGAATAGGCTGAATTCAAATAATCTTTCAAAGTACTAAATCTCTTAAATTGTTTTTATGGTTGAGATAAAAGAAAGTTTTACACTTTCAAAACTTAGGCTTGGTGGCATCTTATTTACTATGACTTAAATATTTGAATGATTTTATTATATCTATAAGTTATTTTTAAAAACTCTCAAGTATGTATATATATATACCGGCGCTCCAGAGGCGCTCTCGACCCTTTCCTAAATTGAAATATGGTGCTCTCTCGCTCCTGCTCTGAGCTTTGGTTACTGAGCGTGTACCACATGTTAGTAATTCATGTATAAATAAGAAATAGAACTTGGACTGGTCATCCAGGAAACAAGCCTATGAAATAAATTGCAAAGACAATATTAACCCAAAGCATGCAATATTTAGCCATATATAAACTTCACATACTAGTGAAAGAAGCACAATGAACAGTTAACCACATAGGACTTAGAGTGAACGGATAAAACATGCTTCCAATTACATATAAAGAAACTTTAGCCAGATGAAGAAGAAACTTACGGGAAGAAGTCCTCTAGGAGATCTCTAGATAGATTTGGTGCAATCAGCCTGTAAAAATAAAACCTCAATTATTTCACTCTCGAAAAATATGATCTGAATCAACAAAAAGATAAGGTAGAAATGGAAGTAGACATAAAAGATAATATATTGATTTCACATTTGCTTTGTAGCCCTAATACTATTAAGAATAGGTGTGGGCGGCTACTGTTAGTTTAGATCGCAACTCTGTAATTCCTTTTGCTCCAGAACATAGTGAAATCTCAGTGACTCCGTGGACGTACCTCAACTTGAGGGAACCACGTAAATCTGGTGTTCTTGTGTGTTTATTCTTGTTCACTTTTCTGTCTATATTTTGTGTCTCACAGATCCTGTTGTAGGGTTCATTCCCTAACAGTTGATGAGTAAAAAAGAAGCCACTCATTCGATAATAGCATTACTTAGTGAAGCAAGTAAATTCTTTTGATGATAATAGCATTCGCAACATGGTTAGAAAAACTTGTAGCAGTACACGGTGAAGCAAGTAAATTATTTTAATGGTAATAGCATTCGCGCTATGGTTAGAAAAAATTGATAAATTGAGCTGACTACCATGGTTTGAAATGTCGACGATATTTTGTCGACATCGATGATATTTCTCGATTTCAATGGATCCCGACATATCTATGGGGTAATATAACTTTTACAGATTATCACACGATATCGATGATATATCGTCGATATCATGCAATATCATGGAATATTTTAGAAAATATTTGTTTTAAAGCTATAAAACATAGTCAAATCCTATGTATAGCTTATTTACATAAAATATCATTTAAGTTAATATATTTAAATATAAATAAGTTTATAACCACATTTGAATTCAATAAAAATGATCCTAGATCCAAATTCCAGAAGAATAAAAAGTCAATTTTCCAGTTCAAGAATAAAATTCGTTTTTTATAAGCTTTTTCAAAATTTAACTTTCAAATTCGTGTTTTTTTTTTTTTTTTTTTTTTTTTATCGATCAAAAAAAATGTTAAGGTATTTTTCAAATCTTAAAATTTCATAAATTCTATCATATCAAAACATTACTAAAACTCAAAAGTCCAGTGAAAAAGTCTTATATTTTAGTTTTCAAAAATATTTTTATCTACATGGTCAAAAGCCAACTAACAGTTCAGCAAAAAAAGACTTACAATCAAGCTTTACAAAAAAAAAACAAGCATATTATAGGTACCCTCCATTTAAAATACTCTCAAATTTAAATTCTAAAAGTATCTTGTGAATATGTTTCTGGGTATGAGTCGTATTGATGAGTGTGGAGGTGTACAGCCTTATGTGGTAGTACTAGTAATGATTATGCATCAGTACCCACACTATCCACTGATGGGAGTGTTGCTACATCTTGGACCAAATGACTGTCGAAGTTATGTACATGAATATACAACATTGTACCATAATGTGATGAGCTGGGTACAATGTTGTATTATGTGGAGAACCAGTACTATCGTCAGCCTAGTCAGGATAGATATGATTTTGACCCTCCGCGTAACTCCATGTGGCTGTGAGTTTGTGATTTTAGTTATTGAGGTTGGATACATGGAGAAATAATTATTGATATATTAACTATTATGTATGAAACTAATTGTATTTGAGTTAATTATTATGCTTGATTGAGAAATGAATGAAACTTTTATGTAAGTCAGATCAATATTAGTGAATCATACATTATTGTTAGCAGTATTTTAAAACCCGAAAACTCGACTCGACTCGGAAACTTGCCGAGTAGAGTCAACTCGGAAACTCGGGCAAAACTCGTCCGAGTAATGACACCTAAAACTCGGACATATATAATATTTTTTCTAATAATATATATGGTATAGATTCAAAATTAATGATAAACCATGCCTAAAATAAGATATATAATTCAATATATACTAAACATTCCACTTTTGTTTTGTATTTATACTTAAAAGTGAGTGGGGTATGTTAAAAAAAAGAAAAAAAACATAATTTAGTCAATCGGGTAGGTAGTTTACTCGATTTTTAGGTTTAAAAAAAAAGTGCAAAAACTCGGACGAGTCGGGGCGAGTCGGGGCGAGTCGGGGCGAGTCGGAGCGAGTCGGGGCGAGTCGGGCGAGTCGGGGCGAGTCGTGGGCGAGTCGGGGCGAGTTTCTGACAAAAACGAGTTTTTCATGAAACTCGACTCGAAACTCGGCCGAGCCGAGTCGACTCGCCCGAGTTTCGAGTCGACTCGGCGAGTTTTAAAACTATGATTGTTAGTGTCAGCATACATCTTTGGTCCACTTCTCATTGCATTTCTTATATACATTGTTGTTTTTTTAAGTTTTTGATTATCAAATTTGTATTAACTATTAATGACTATTTTAACATTTATTGAAGTTTCCTAAAAAAATTCCAAGTTTTTTACTATTTTTTTCAATTTTCCCTCCACATGCTTGTCCCGCGATACCGATATATCCCCGATATATCTTTTTTCCATGGTTTGACATGTCATGAGATATTAACATCTAGAACCTTGCTTACTATGACATAATATTTAGTGCTCTGGAGTTTCATAAAAATTCAAATATTGTACTTTCAGCACAATTGAAGAGAAATAACTTGGCCTGTCCACACCAGTGTTTTAAAAAGCATGTGAGGCTTACACCTCGAGGCTCGCCTCAGGGCGAGGCTTAAATAAAACGCCTTGAGGCTCAACCATGAGGCTTAAAACCCACGAGGCTCACATGAGGCACACGCCTCATGCGAGCCTCATGGGGTGTCTATGACGTACATCTCAAACATTAACTAAAATTAGGTTATTAGCTACACCTGAGACTTAAATGTTGTTTTTTTTTTAATATTTGTTTCAACTAACATATATAGTATTTCATATGTGTACTCATACATCCACACAAACAAAAACAATGTGCACAAATACAACTATATATATACATATAAATGTATCTCTCTCTCTCTCTATATATATATATATACACTATAATTTTTCATTAACTTTTTGAACATTTTTGTAATATTTCTTATATTTTATTTATTTGTTAAAACGAGAGAGCATGAAGCTTTCTTGTGAGGCTTACGCTTCACACTTCGAGGCTTACGCTTCACGCATCTTGAGGTCCTAAGGCCTCGCCTTACACCTTCACGTTTTAAAACATTGGTCCACACACACCACATTTGTTACAATTGTTGGTTGTGTATCCTCCATAGGAGCGACTCAAGTTCAAGTGTCGGAGGCAGCAGTTAGAAGCCCCCCACTTTATTAACCATAATGGACAAAATACTTTCAACTCCAATGAGTAAAATTGAGGAGATGGCAATTTGAACATCTCTTTCTCATATGGATGAGACAACAGTGAAAACTACGTAAAACATGTCAGTAATCACACCATGAGAGAGAGAGAGAGAGGATGTGAGAAAAGTTAGGCTGAAATTTTTTGGGTTAGGTCGTTGGGGGAGGCTAAAGAAGCATTATACATCAAGGGCTTGTCAAAGAACAGCAATCTTTAGGATCATATCAATGGTGTTTCCCATTAATGAGTAGTTGACTGAATAACAATGATATTCAAGGATGAGTGGCTGATTGAATAACAATTAGGATACAACAATGCCTAGATGGAGAGAGATAGAGAGAGAAAACTAAATTCATGAACTAAAATCCTAGATGGTAGCATGTGAATGCTACAGTCATGCAGCTTGCCATCCAATTGCTTTAGGTTCCATTCTAGGTGGTGCACCACACCTACTGCTCAACAGCTAATAAATATCATGAAGAAACTACCACCGTCAAATAAAAGAAACAAAAACCAGGATTTCTAATAGAGTCCTTGCTAACAGAGAACACATACTACTGATTGCCTAAGATAGAGTTCTAATATAAAAAGAAAGTTACTAATAGCTTGATTAATAATGGGCCCCATGGCCCCCCACCTATTTTACTTATTCTAAATTGAATCTGATAATTATTTGTTTTATAAGGACTCTTTCTAATAGTATCTTTGCAAACAAAGAATATATAATAATGATTGCCTAAGATTGAAATGTTACTTTCTATGATATTATTGTTTTAAAAATTTTTTTAAAAAAAGTACAAGAACTCTATTAAATTTTCATCGGACGTTATTAACGTTATTATAAAATTTCATTGGAAGTTCTTGACTTTATTAAATTTTCATTGACTGTTAGTATATTATACTAACTTAAAGCTAGGGAAGGAGGACACACGGCGGCTTGGGTGGGGGTTTAGGAGGTTGGGATAAGAGCGTGAGAGAAAAGGGAGAGACTGCGGGACGTTCTATTTGTTATTTTTTCCCCGAAAAAGCCACCCAGTGGAGGAGGGGGTTTGGCCAGACCTCTACCGGTTTATTATAATATTAAATGGTTACAAAATTGGGGGGGGGAGAGCATATTATCTTGCCCCTAAACCACAAGGATTAAAAGAATAAATCTTAAACCCGAATATTAAATAGAGTAGATTTATCAATAGTAATCATGCCCTTAATAGACGTTGGTAACTCTACCATGTCCCTGAATAGTTTACTATCTTTGTTACTACATGCTTCTTTGGAAAGGAAATCAGTTACCGGGCTGTTTTCTCTAAACACATGCTGAAATAAGATGTTGCATTTTTTTTCAATCTACAAACTTCATCCATCAATTCCGAACCTTCCAAGGAGGCTCTACCACATTATTAACCACTTCAATAGTAATGTTACGAATCACTTTCAACAATAATATTAGATAGACCATATCTGTCATCACAATATAATTTCACATTAAATGTTTTAATACATGGGCCTACTATTATTAGCAACTTTCTTCTTATATTATAACTCAATCTTAGGCAATCATTAGTATATATTCTCTGTTTGCAAAGATATTATTAAAAAGAGTCCTTATAAAACAAATCATTATCAGATTCAATTTAGAATAAGTAAAATAGGTGGGGGGCCATGGGCCCATTATTAATCAAGCTAGCATTATTAATCAAGCAATTAGTAACTTTCTTTTTATATTAGAACTCTATCTTAGGCAATCAGTAGTATGTGTTCTCTGTTAGCAAGGACTTTATTAGAAATCCTGGTTTTTGTTTCTTTTATTTGACGGGGGTAGTTTCTTCATGACATTTATTAGCTGCTGAGGAGTAGGTGTGGTGCACCACCTAAAATGGAACCTAAAGCAGTTGGATGGCAGGCTGCATGACTGTAGCATTCACATGCTACCATCTAGGATTTTAGTTCATGAGTTTAGTTTTCTCTCTCTCATTCTTTCTCTCCATCTAAGCATTGTTGTATCCTAATTGTTATTCAGTCAGCCACTCATCCTTGAATATCATTGTTATTCAGTCAGCTACTCATTAATGGGAAACACCATTGATATGATCCTGAAGATTGTTGTTCTTTGACAAGTCCTTGACGTATAATGCCTCCCCCAACAGCCCAACCCAAAAAATTTCAGCTTAACTTTTCTCACATCCTCTCTCTCTCTCTCTCTCTCATGGTGTGATTACTGACATGTTTTACGCAGTTTTCACTGTTGTCCCATCCATATGAGAAAGATATGTTCAAATTGCCATCTCCTCAATTTTACTCATTGGAGTTGAAAGTATTTTGTCCATTATTTATTAGTCTCATTATGGTTAATAAAGTGGGGGGCTTCCAACTGCTGCCTCCAACACTTGAACTTGAGTCGCTCCTATGGAGGATACACAACCAACAATTGTATTTTTAATATATACTATTAAACAGTTCTCATCTCAGTTAGATGAGACCTCCACTAGTCTACTTATCTTCTATGCATCCTGTTGGAAAAGAAGTATATTGTAAAATTTTGTCAATCCACTAATCTAGGTTAAGTTCACACAAACATTACTGACCAACTCAGAATTTACATAAGAACAAGTGCCTGAAGTATGGAATTACAACTTGTTTAGGATCCGTTCTTTTGCTGAAACTTGTAAATCCTGGCACTTTACACTTTGTCATGTTAGTTAGGAAATTTGAGTCACTTTGTCAAGTTTTATAACTAAATTAATCCTTACCATCTTGAGATTTCAAGTCTTGTCATATTTTATGAGATTTGAAATCATTCATTTCGCTGCATTTGAAGTCTTACGGGAATTGCAACTCAAAAGACAAAAAGCACGATACATCTAATTCTCAAAAGAAAATGCTTATTGTCAAATGAAAAAACTTGCAAAATGCCAAATTTATACATCTCAGCAAAAGAATGGCCCTTACTGTTAATATTCATTCTTGGAAGGGTACCATGCAATACTCCTCAATATAGCAGTCAAAATTTAAGTTTTCACCAGCAGACTACTATTATGTGGTTCTTTTGCTTGTGTGCTATTTTTCTTACCAATATACCTCATCTGTTTCATGTTCGTACATTTCCCTTGCTAGCTAAAACATATGATAGGAAAATACTTATTGTAATTTATGATCTTTGAAGTTTATATACTGAACTAAATATTTCAATGGAAACGATTTGGTGTCCTTTTAGCTAGAGAATACCAACTATGCCAGATTGTGCGAGGAATTTTCAGAGAAAAGCCAACAACTGAGGTATAATTTTGTATATCTATTAATTGATTGCTGTGAAATATGCACATATTACATTATAATATTAAGACATTGCCCATCAATAAAAGGAACATGAAGGGTGAAGAGCTCCACGGATTAGATATAGAAGAGTTGCAGAAATTAGAGAAATCGCTGGGAGCAGGATTGAGCCGTCTGGCAGAAACAAAGGTATTTATCCATTTCCTTTCTGCAAATTCTAGTCATGAACTTGGATTCTTGCTTTAAGTGTAACATATGGAATTTCTACGGATTTCAGGGAGAAAGAATTGTGGAAGAGATCACTAGCCTTCAAAGAAAGGTAAGAAACCAACTTAGCAAAACTGTGGGGCATTTCATATATTTGGTATAAATATAATATAAAACAGATCTATACCAATATCTATGTGTTCATTGAGATGATTAAGGATGTACATTATGGGATTATTGGAAAGGGTGGAGCTACCGAGTGATGCCATTGTTATGACCTTCAGGTTGTGATGCTCTAATTGATGGTCTAGAAATGATTGACAATTTCATTGACAATTTCAAAACTAGTTTTGCGTTTACTACGTAATAAGTGGTAAGCTTAAAATTATTGCTAAGATGGACTAGAGATGTTCATATTTCTTTTCTCTTCTCTTACTTTTCTTTATTTCTTTTAAACATGCAGGGAGCCCAATTGGTGGAAGAGAATGAGCAAATGAGACAGCAAGTGAGTTTTCATTACTTTTTTTTTTGTTGTATTTCTTGGTTTACTACTTCCTTATTGACAAGTGAAATATTTGAATTACAGATGGTAGAGATGTCTAAAAGACAAAAACATGTCGTCGCTGACTCGGAGAACATGGTCTATGAAGAAGGCCAGTCATCAAATTCTGTTACCAATGTCTGCCACTTCGTCAGTCCCTCTCGTGATGACGACAGCTCTGATACCTCTCTCAGATTGGAGTAAGTCCAACATATATGCATACATAATTCATATTTTCTAATTCTGAGGTAGATTGATTTTTATTTCCATATTAGTCAAAGTAGAAAATTCAATACAAAGCTAAAACTTGGATATTTTCAAAATTCAACCCACAACTAGTTCTTCACTAAAGAAAATCACTTAAGAAGTTTTATCTTTCTGTTTTTATTTTCTGAAAAGAGGAACACAACAAACAACTACCGATGAATTGGTCTATTTACATGATGTTGTTTTATCAGTGAAAACCCTTATCCCTTCAGCCAGGGTAGCTTTTGAATAGAGAATGAACCCTGCTGAGTACAAAGAGGCCATTCTTCTCTAGTTCGAAAGTTAGGATGAAGAGCACCTAAAGGCTTAAACCCCAATTTGGTTAACCAATCATGTGGTTCGAGAACAATAAACAACAAACTCGTGTGGCAAACGGACTTTGGTGAGGACGATTTTGTTTGGAATATTGCCCAACCAAAATTAGAGGTCTAGAAGTTCGGATTCGTTGGAAAGTGGTCAACCAACTCATGAGATGGTCTTCAAGATCGCTACACTGCTCTTGCTGGAGCATATTTACTTTAAGCATTTAGAGAAATGAGAATTTAGCACCCCAACTAATGGCTTCCATTTAAATGAGAATTTAGCATCCCTATGCAACAAGAAGTGGAAAGGCTTTGTGCCATCATCAAAATCACACTCCCACCTCAACCAACTGAAGGTCTCCTTATAATCAGGGAACAACAAATAAGTCCGAAATTGATAATAACAATAGTGTTCTGCGGAAATGTGATTGTTGAGTCGATGAGAACATAAAACTATAGTAAATATTTTGAGTAAAACTCTATGCTATCCAATACAATGCTCAGCTATCATTGCGTTCCACCCTAGAGGTCATCTTAAGTACCCAACAAGGGGAACCCCAATCTGAAATTTGTTCCTTATTAGACCTTTTGTCTATGACTGGAACAAGATATTGAATCACTTGAATGATTAGGATCATCATAACACGGCTACTTTCAAATTCAATTGGCCTCTTGTTTGCAACAGAACGGTAAACCAGCTTGTGAAGCAAGCTTATACCGGCACCCTGAAAGTCTGAGTCTACTAGATGTTCAGGTAATGGTAGAAGACATTAAGCATAAACTCAGGCTTATTCCGTGTTATTCCATAGTGTATGCTCCCCAACAAGCTAATGCCTTTGCTCATAAGCTGACTTGATATAGTCTTCATTTTTGTGCAAACTCTGATTTTGCTTCTCACATGTTATCTCCAGGTAAATCAATGTAGATCATATCCATTTTTGGTTCAGAGGAGGGCCCATTCCGTTATAGGCCCCCCTTAGTTGTAAATGATACCTTTCAAAAAAAAAAAAATGCATCATCACAATGGAAGTGCTTGAATATGCTAATGTTTCCTCACACCCAGGGGCGGAGCCAGGATTCTCTTGTAGGATGGGGAGACAATGGTTGATTGATAATGTTCGTAATTATTATTGATGAATTTGTAAATGATTAAGTGGGTACGAAGTATTCTTGGTTTAGGGGGTTTGGGACGTAGCCCCCAAAATTTTTTTAGGGCCAATTTCGTGCGCTATCTCGTCTGTGAATTTGTAATGATTTTTTTTTCAGGCCTGAATTGTTTGCTCAACTGCTTTTCTTTAATCTCTTTGCAGGCTGTCTTTGTTTCGCTGAATGTGAGGAACAAAGAAGGAGATTATCAGTAAGGAAGAGAAGGGTCCTGGTGTTATCATGTCGGAATAAAGAATCTTATAAATGGAATGTAAAACTAATCCACATTGCATTTATGTGTTATTATAAGCCCAGTTGCGGAGTCAAATAATCCCCCATCCGAACAAACAAATGTGTCTAATTACTAGTCATTATGCATATGTATAATCCACGTTTCAGATTATTAGATGCCTGATTAGTGAATAACTTCGACCTTGCACCAGGTCACTGATGTCTGCTAAATGCTTTCCTTGTATAAGTACCGTGACGAAGGGCGGTGAACATATATATATTTACATATAATTATCTAATTATATAGGTTTTCTAATTGACTAGGACATTAAATTTCTCCACATATAGCTGTCTTTTGAAGAGGTGTTCTTGTATCCTCAGAAGGGAATGTTCTTGTTTTTGATGAAAATGCAAAGCATTGAAAATGAGAACCATAACTGTAGGACTATAGTACCATTGATGATATCATGAAGCTGTTTTATGAATTATGTAGGCCATTATAGGAAGTTCCTTGGAAATTAACCTGTATAGATATATTGCCAGTCAATATATCTATACAGGTTAACAATAAACTCCTGCTTGAGGCGACTCATAGACAAAGCTAGCGCTATATATTTGTTAATATTTCTGTAAGTGCATTTTCAAAAATCTCTTTTTCAGCCATCCATGTTTTCTTACCGTCTCAGTTCCTGAACATAAACCATAAGGTATGAACACATAGACATAAGCCATAAGTTGAATCTGCTCAGACAGACTAAAATGGTGAATTCATGAAAATGCGTTAAATCATAAAATATACCCCACCCATATGCTTTATAGTGGTTTAAGTGGTTGAATATCTGTGTGCTTTAGTATGGTATAACTCACTTACGAAAAAAAAAACCGTGAATTTACATGTCATGTACTGTAGAAGTGTCTCATTACGTATTCAAAGGAATGCTATGCATGCGACATATGGAATCATTTTTACTGTTTACTTGGCAATAGGCAGGACCTAGGTCTTTTCTAGGCTCGGCCCTCACTTATAAAAGTGAGGCCCTAGCCCTTGAAAGGCCTTAATTAGCTAGGCCCAAAGCCCTGGCTTCAAGGGTCAAGGTGAGGTCAGGGCCTGAAGAGGAGCGAAAGAATTTTTCAAGTCGTAGATTTAGTGAATTTTTTTCTACGTTTGCCAACGTATAACCCTTATCATTTATCTGGGCTTGGGACTGACAATACAATGCAAAGAGTAATTTAGCAAAATTAAAATATAAAAATAAAAAATTTGTCAATGGTAATCAAGTACAAAAACAAATTTGAGTAAAATATATAAAATGCAACTATTATTTTTTATAATTAATTTATACTAAATGAAACTCAAATTACCTTAAGTTTAACCATCCAATACGTCTTTAAATATATCTAACTTTAACATATCTAGTGAATCATTATCCTCCAATCCAATCTAATCTTGGCAACAAACTAAAGCTTTATAGTACTGGTTTAAGAAACTCCTAAAATGGTCAAGTAAGCTTTCTCCGGTGCTAAGTGATAAATGTGAGAGAAGCGTTGTTTGAGAGTTTGAGAAGGGGGAGGGGGAGAGAGTTGTAAGTAGGTAAGGTTAATGAATAGGATAATAGGGAGCTTGAAGATATTTTATAAAGGGCGTTGGTAGAAATTATCACCATATCCTCACTTATGCATTGTTGAACTTTGGTCTTGGAGCCTTTACGAAGGGACAATATCCCTTATTATTATTATTATTATTAGATGGGTGAGGGCAGGGCCAGGGTAGGGCATAGGTCTTACCATGCCCGACCCTCAATTTGGAGGGCCTTTCAAAATCATGCCCTACCCCTGCCCTGCCCTACCCTTAGGGCTTAATTAATAGATTAAAAAACCTTTATTTTGCAGGCTTTAGAGGGTCGGACCGTGCCCCTCATCGAAGGGTCAATTGACAGCCCTAGCAATAAGTTAAACTACCATAAATCTTAGAGTGGTAACCAATGTTTTAATAATCAGATTGGGTCTTCCCCAGATTCGACTAAAGCAGATGAATCATGGCATTTTATTTTTATCCTTAAAATTATTTTTTTCACTTTTTTGCCAGTTCTCTTGGTTATCTCAGTTTTTGCCAGTTAAATCACCGGTTTTCTAGTTGAATCGACCAATTTTACCAAATTTACAACGGTTTTAAAATAGGGCAGTTTTGGGACCAGTTAGGCGATTGGTATCCATCGATTTTCAATTTTCAAAACACATGGTAACATATAAACTACCACAAGGCTAAACAATGTATTTTAATTAGTGAAAAATTGCATTCAAGGAACCAAAGTAAAAGGGCACAGGATTCTCTCGAGTTCAACTCGAGATTCTCGGGAGAATCTCTCCGGTTTGAACCCCTAGAGGTCGCCACGTGTCTCCTTTGACACCCCTTAACCATGGGTAAGGTTCACCCACCCATCCTTGGTTTTTTTTTATACATTAATTATTATTTTTTAAATAAAAAAACTGATTTTAGAGTTTTTTTTAATATTAAAAAAAGTTTTTAATTTAAAAAAAAAGAATTAATATTTAAAAAAAAAAACCAAGGATGAATGGGTGAACCCTAGGGGAGGATGAACCTTACCCATGGTTAAGGGGTGTCAAAGGAGACACGTGGCAACCTCTAGGGGTTCAAACCGGAGAGATTCTCTCGAGTTAAACTCAAGAGGATCCTGAGCCAAGTAAAAGTGTTCATTCTATTTTATTTTTTTATTTTTGGCTCACCTTATGTTTAGTATCTGTTCTAGGTTGGCGAATGTTTGGTTATTTCAACCCGCACCTAAGAAATGGGCCGAGTATGGGCTTGAATTTTAATGATTTTGAATAGGCCTATCCTGAAGCCCGACACATTTACATAGGCTTTGGAGCCCGAACTGGGCCCAATTGCCACCCCTAATCGCACCCCCACGGGACATCCCGGATCAAGCAAGGGGTGGACTATACACACCACCAAGAGGGGGGGGGGGGCGCAACTGTTTCTTTCTTTAACTCTCACAATCTAAGCTCATGGCACACGTTTACACACGTGTGCCTTCAGAAATCCTGCACGTGAGAAAGACCGTTAAAATTAGGCGGGATTATACCGGCTTTTTGCCATAATTTCGTGAAGTGCCGCTAGAGACCTGTTCTTTACAGCATAAAACCCGACTCTCATTTCTCCCGTATTCTCAGTTTCTCTCTCTCTCTCTCTGCAACTCGTATCGCCATGGATGAGGAATACGACGTCATAGTTCTTGGAACTGGTTTGAAGGAATGCATCCTCAGTGGTCTTCTATCTGTTGATGGCCTCAAAGTAATGCTCTCTTTATTTTTTATGAATTTTTCTACAATTCTGTGATTTTTTTTTTCATTATTCAGGGATTGCAAGATACATGCAGAGTTTTAGAATCTGCATCTGTGGTTGATCGTCAATTTACTTGTCTGGATCTTCGTGTGATTTGTAATGTTGCATGCCTGCATCTGATTCTGATGCTCTCAATTTTTCCTCCATCGTTTTGTTCATAGATTGATTCGTTTTCTTCAACATTCTTCCAGCAGGGCTTAGTGTTGTAAGTAATCTGTGTTCCTGTTTTATTAGGATGTGTAGATTCATGATATTTGGAATTTCAGTTGTATTTGAATGGATCTATAGATTTTAATATTTTTTCCTCTTTTCTCTTTTATTTTCATGTATAGCAATTAGGTGGATTTTTGGAGTATATTTTTATTTTTATTTTGCCGTTTTGATCTATAGAGAGAATGCTGAGCTTGGTAATTATGTGTACAGTTTCTCATATTTTGTAGGTAGAGCTTGATCAGGGTGGATTTGATGATCCTGGTTTAGGGATTCCAGATTAACGCTTGCAATAGATATTGTAGATTGTTGTGTTGTCTGTTAACAAAATTCTGAAGATCGATCATGGTAACTGGCTAGGTGTGCTCGCAATAATCTGGATTTTAACAACTTATTCTAAACTAGTCTAGAATGTGTTGTATGTTCAGAACTGTAAGCAAATATATAAAAATTATATTGGATGTACAATCTCTGCCCATAAAAGTGGTTCATAGCTTTTGGTTGACTCATAACAAAATTAGTTGGGACTAATTCTTATGAGAATTGTAAAAGTAGTCGATGCTTGATATGAAATAAACAAATTGCAACACTGATTAACTAATCAAGCTGGGGCATCCAGCGCTGTGGGATAATGTAATTTGGTTGCCGGCATAAATATTGAGTTTTTTCAGTTCAGGTATAACTTCATTTCAGACCATGAACATTAAAGCATAGCTGAGAAGTATATGCAATAATGAGAAGCAGGGGGGGGGTGAGAAACTGAGTTAGATAAGGAGTGAAAATGATGCTTTTGTGGGTAATTGGAATGTCGAAAGACGAAACTTTGGACCACTAGCTTCCTCTTATTTCATATTTCTGACATAAATTTCCTCCATTTTCTAAAATTTGTAAGTACAGAACAGTCTGCAATGTGGTATTAATCATTACAGTGTAGATACTTTCTCTGTTTTCTCTTCCTCATGCAGGGACTTCTTGTTGTATCCAGAATTTTGATTTTGCCTATTTGAGAACATTTCCCTTTTATTACCTATTTAAAGCATAGCATCTTTGAAATGCTTTTTCTAAGGGTGCATAATTATATAATTCTTCCTGTTCAAGTTCATTCCGCGAGAAGCCAATGAGTTAGCTCACCAGTTTGCCCAGCGAGCTCTCAACGATAGCTTGCAAACCTATAATCTGTCCTCCTCCCAACAGGGTTTGCATGGTTCTATTTTGGGACAGCAGAGTCATTCTGTGATTTCCCGAGTTTCGTGAATACAATTATCTCTTTAACTGAAAAAAAAAACTGTAGATCTCCCAAAAACTTTATAGCAGGAAACTCTAAGACTAGGAATCCATTTTTGCAACAAAAATATGTTTCATCTAATAGGGAGAATTCTTTTATAATATATTATCCTAACACTTCATGCTTGATGTTTTTCTCCATTTGGTTTCTGTTTTTCATTTAATCTAGCATGTTTACTCGAAGTACACTGCAGTTTCAGTGTCATTAGAAACATAGAGTTCTCTTCACAACTGCCTCCATATTTCTTCGCCTCTTTCTTTCCCTCATCTGAGTAGTAGTAAATGAATCAAACATATACTTCATCTTTTCTATTTCCAGATTAATAATAGAGTAATAATTCTATCAAAAGCTTTCTTCTTTTGGTATTAAGTAGCGGAATTTACTCTCAATTGTTGTACAACCCGATATCAATTTTTCAGGCAAACCCATAGATGACCTTTAGGCTTTAGATACAGGACCTTCATTCACCTTAGCTCAATTAAACCCTCCTGTTACATGGAAAAGATGCAAAATGCAAAATGTATGTCATTCATCTTTGTGCATAAATGCTGTGGTCTTTGCTTTTAGTTCCAGATCAGTCATCTCTTGAGTGTACCATTCAATCAAAAGGGACTCTGGGATGTGCTTGGTTTAATAAGCATAGGCACCAAACCTTAATTTCATTTTGCATTATGGATCTGTGTTGTTTAGGTTTGACAGGGACATATAGGTATGCTGGCATGGTATACATTGAGAAACAGTTGGAAGTGTGTGTCCATGTGTGTCTCATATGTATTAAGTTGTTGAGTTCTTGGTATTGGTTTGAAACAGGTACTGCATATGGATAGAAATGACTACTATGGAGGAGAGTCAACCTCACTCAGTCTCACTCAGGTAACTATTTATATGGTTACAATGTCTTTTGTTTGAGAACTACACATATCATTGTGTTTGTTGACTTTCTGTTTTACTCTTTCGGTTTATAGCTCTGGAGGCGATTCAGAGGTGATGATAAGCCTCCAGAACAATTGGGCTCATTTAAGGAGTACAATGTTGATATGATCCCCAAGGTAATAACAATTTATCTTTTAAGTTTTTTTCTGGCCTATAGATAATCCCTCAGCCTCTTTGGTTCTCTAATGCTTTTAAAGCACATTGTTTAGTTCATGTTCCTTAGATGTTTTTAAGGCTGTTCACTTCTACAATATATATTCTCAAGATTCTAACATTAGACTTCTCCTTTGGTTGCCTTCTTTTGTTGATGTATAATGTTGTCACAAACCACATAATTCTTAAGTTAAATCTAAGGCAATTTGGAGGCACCAAAACAATTATTCACACTGGTGAGCATATTTGTAAGGATCAGGCTATGTTGCGCAGACTCTTCTAAACATGTGACATGTCCTTGTTAGACACGTATCGAACTCCAACACATACTGGATTCTTGTTGACATTTCAGGATATTTTTTTTCTTCTATTTATTGCTTACATAACATAAAATTGACATGCACCACAAATAGATGTTCTAGTTTATCCTTCATAAAGGTTAATAGGTAGTGAATACAACACTGCTACATTTGTTTGTGCCCTTATTCATTTTTTCAATCGGTTATGCCCTTATTCATTACTCATAAGTATATGATAGACATCATAAGACATCCTTATTAACAATGCCCTAAAAATTGAAATATCCACCAAGTCCTCAATTCCTATTTTTTGGGGGTTGACAAATCTGACGCATTGCATCTGTGTAAGACTCCGACACTCGTGTTTGTGTCTGTGCAACTTAGGGATCAGGTATTTGAAACTTGCAACCGAATCAGTTCATAAGCGGAAGGCTAGGGCAGTTGAAGTAATTTGATCATGCACATTGACGGTTTCTACATAGAGAGAAATTAATGGGAAGAAAAATGTATATCTAGAACACTGTTATACTGTGATGAATAATATCTCCTGTAATTATTTTAGGAACAAGCATAGACCACATCACTAGGTGAATTAATGATGTGTATAGAGCAATCTGGTAAATACTTAAAGTTTGACCCATGGAACCTTATGCAGAAATTTGAAACCTTGATAGTAGTTTCTCCCTTAAGCATCTAATTGAGATCCAGGGCCAATTCTTCTTGACCATGACCCTATACCATAGTTACCAAGCGAAATGAATGTGGGAAGTGATGCTCAAAAAATTATTGGGAAACGAGAAGCGAGAAATTAGATATGGGCCACCTCACTCCCCTCATATTAGTATGAGCATCCATATCTTAAATTTTGCCTTACATAAATATGTGGAGAACTACGAGCCTTAGACTATAGTAGACCTTGTATAAAAACTATCTAATTTGAATCTATTATTTGGTTAGAAAAAAATAATATAAAACATAATCAATATTAAAATCCCGTGTAAAATTTAATGTATTCGCGTACGGCTTAATGGTTGTGGAGGCACACTATATTCTATAAATCCCTTATAATAATCTTATTAATAATAATAAGTCCCGATCCAACTGAACTTGCTAAAGGTCTACACCTAGGCTTTAGACTCGGATCTATCCCATCATGCCCTCATGCATAAGCCCTATTTGACCACTAAATGGGACGTGATGGAAGTTATCTTCCCACCCGATATATAGCTTCCGTGCAACTACGCTCTAGACTGAGGATGTTTTAAAATCAACACACAAAAGGTTCAAAGCATCAGTTGGAGTATGATAGTCTATTAACAGTCTTGATTTCATATCTCACATGTGAAATATAATTTTCCGCAACTTTATTCCTTCTCTGATTTAAATAAACTTCAAAAGCATCAAAGAAACAAAAATCTCTATTCATGCATGTCACTAGTCCAGAAATTGATCGGCCCTGTTTATAGTCATGAAGAATGAAATTGTCATAAGTGTTGACTCTTGATCAGTAATTGCATGCAAAAATAATTTCTATACTTTTGATTCTGGGATGATCTATATCAATTTAGTTTTTAGTAATATGAATTATTCTTTGGACGAGATGCTGAAAATAATGTTAGAATATATGATTTCCTACCATATTATTCTTTTCTGTGCAACTTCTAGCATTGAGTCTGGGCATTTCTTCTGCTTCATTCCATAATTTAATGAAAGTAATTATCTCCCTGCTTGGGCAGTTCATGATGGCCAATGGTACTTTGGTTCGTGTTCTCATCCACACTGATGTTACTAAATACCTGAACTTTAAGGCTGTAGATGGCAGTTTTGTGTACAATAAAGGAAAGGTATGATTCATTTACAACTTCTCTTATTTAAGTTTGTCACTGCAATTAAGTGGATGTCACACATAATGCCTTCTTTTTTTTCAATTGTACTTATGAAATCATAATTTCCAGATTCACAAAGTGCCAGCTACTGATGTAGAAGCACTGAAATCCCCACTAATGGGACTATTTGAAAAACGCCGTGCTCGAAAGTTCTTCATTTATGTTCAAGACTATGAAGAGAGTGATCCAAAATCTCATGAAGGGCTGGACCTTAACAAAGTCACAGCAAGAGATGTTATTTCGTATTTATCTCATCCTCGTCTCTTTTTCCATCACTTTTTATGTTGAATCATACTCCTCGAACCTTACTGTAGAGACATGAATTATTATTTTGCTGCCTTTGTCGAGTATGCTATGTTTGGTTCATGGTCAATATTATGCTTTGTTTTAGTACTGTTTTTCTAGTGTTGCAGTTTACTCAATCCTTGTGACAAGTAAGACATCTAGTAGCTATGTATTAGAGTAATATTGTGTTATAAGCTGTACATATTTGTTTTATGCCTCTATTTTGCTAAAATTCAATAGTGCATATGCATACCGAAAATTCAGCATGAGAACCTACCAATAGGGGTGTAAATGAGCTGAACTGAGCTTTGCCAAGCTCATCTCGGGCTCATGAATCTTGAATGGGGCTCAGGTTCTGCTCGGGCTCGGGGAAAGCCCGTGGTGCTGAGCTCAGGCTCAAATAGCCAACACTTTCATGTGCTCTGGCTCAGCTTCAATCAGAAGGCTTTCCACAATAGTGAAACCCTGGTGGTAAAACACAAAGACCATACTAAAACTTGAATTTATCCTCAGCAAATCAATTGGATAAAATTAAAGTAAACAATTAAGAGAAAATTTGGGGTGCAGGACCATATCCCTTAGTATGTCCTACTTTGAATTAAACAAAGACTTACTAAACCAACTAACATATAATCGTAATACTTATTATAATCTTTTTACTGGAGTCTAAATAAAATAAACACATCAAACTACTAACACCGTTATGGATCTACACCTGTAGATAGTTCGGTCATAACTCACTCAAATCATATCCAAACTTCATAATATTTTTCTATCACAGATAAGGATTTAAATTTCCCTGAATTTCATCTAACATACAATGGCAATATTGGACTACATCATTCTCATTTTTTTCTCTTACAGCTCCTATAAGTTCTTCAAGAATGGAATATAGATCCGGCGCTCCTCGGTGTGCTATAATGTGATGCCCCTCCTGTCTTTGTGGTTGCATCACTCAACATCCAATATTTTTAATTAAGACAAAAATATATTTTCATCCTGTGACTGAATACATTATGTGAAGAAAAAGAATACATTCTTTAAATGCTGCCCTATAGGCGGTCTTTTAAGCTTATGATAATATATCAGAGCATAAATATAACAACAATATTAGGTATTCCTCATGGCCTCACTCTGAGTCTCTCTAGCTATACTTGTATCTTATAGCACCATTAACACTTTTGTGCCATTTATTTGTAGAACTGACTGCCCCTTCTCCTCCCCTCACCTTTATTTATAGTTTTATACCTCACAATTTCATCATGCCAGCAGCTTTGTGCTACTTCAGCACCCATTTCTCTGTAGTCTGGACTACTTATTGGTATCTGTAGCTAGCTCCAATAGCCCATCTTTATCTTCTTAAAGTACCCCGATTAGCTATATTACTATATTAAGCTTTTAAACATCATATCCATGCACAGATACAGACCAAATGCTTTAAATCTAAAGTGATCTTCCACATAAGATGAGTATCTTGTATTGTGTACAAGAATCTATGGGATCAAGGATTACTAATAAATAGAAGTTTCCCGTTTCTAGACATTAGGTGAAATGAATGGCACAAGGCTTGATGTGTCTAGATAAGTATACCAAAGTATAAAACCAAGAAAAGAGGAACTAGATATTATTGAGGCCTTATCAGTATTAATGTTGTCAAATATGTGTGCACTACACCCTTCCAACATGGCAATTGTTAAAAAAATGGCATGCTGTTATGCTGACAGATTGAGCTACTTCAAAATGAAGTGGTGATGCACTTCAATTGTTGCCGACAAAAAAGATCTATTTGGTGCTGAAGTTCCCCTTGATTGTCATAAAAATATTTTAAAGAATATGTCAATATCATTCAAGAGATAAATCTAGCCATATGTTTCTGGTTATTGTTGCCTACACTTTTCTGCTGGACCTTCCTATACTTGTGTGTTTGTTACCACTAAAAGAGTTGCCTAATATATAGATATAGAGATAGATTGTCTTCTTTGGCCATTCTTCCCACTGTCTGGACAAGTTACTATCTCTTTGCTTCACCTTGATATAAGTTGTAACAATAGACATTATTTATTGCTTTCATGATATCCTGTTGTATTCTCCTGTGAGCTTCATGGAGTTTCACCTAGGTCCGTGCATGTAGAAGCATACTAATATCAAGTCTAAAATGTCACATGCTAAAATGTTCCAGAGTTCATGTCAGTTGGCATGCTTTCTTTTGACAATTTCCAGTTCACTGAACCATGAACTTATATGGGTAACGTGGTTATTCTAGCTTTCCAAGAATTTCAAAGCCTGCTTTTGTTGGTTTTTTTGGAACTACCATCCCTTGTAGTGGTAATACCGCCAGCATATTGTGTATAAATCCTTCCGAAGAAGTTGTCCATCACCCTGAAATAAATTTGCCTGTTTAATCTATTTGAGGATGTGAATTATGGGTTGTATGGTTTGACAAGTTCAAAATTTTGTTTTTGATGTAGAAAATATGGACTAGATGACAATACAGTTGACTTTATTGGTCATGCTTTGGCGCTCCATATTGATGACAGTTATTTGAATGAGCCTGCTATGGATTTTGTAAAGAGAATGAAGGTGAAAATCATATTATACTACACTTGGTTTAGGGATGTTTTACACTGTAGACCTAGAAATAGTATATAAACTTTTTCCATGAAGTCATGTATTAGACTGACTCCATTCATTTCGATAATCTGCTTTATAGTTTTGAGTTCATTAGTGCATTCGCTTGTAATGTACATCTGATGCATGTAGGTTCAATGCAGTTATACTGAATCCTGAAATTTAAACATATGGGAATACAATTCATTGTTTTGATAGGTGATGGTGATCAAGTTTTAGACAACTTTGGTTATGAATTCACACTTTTGCTGGTAATTGAAGCGCATTCGCTTTGCTCATGATAGGCTTGATGAACTGAATAGAATTGAATACTTGACTTCAAATATCTGGGGATGCACATCTTGCTCCAAGGTGCACAACGAATGGGCCAAATTAGTGACAATTTAAGATCATGACTGACCAAAAATTATGCAAATCATAGCATTCTTATCGAGTCATAACAAGGGGGCGGATGCAGCAAGACCATTTACTCCAATACTTCTGGTACACAACCAGCAGACCACAGCAAGGAGCAACTCCTATGGAGTTGCATCAGCAGCAGTTACCTTCGGCATATTTTTAAGGCTGAGACAACCCATGTGGGGCAGCAATCCCTGATCTATGGATCTGAATCTGTAGCACATGACTAGATTAAAGTTTCAAAAAAACAAAAAAAAAACTGTTTCAAAAGGATGTCATTTAGGATTCTTAGTAGGGCTTCGCATGATCTGTGTGGAAATGCCTCCCCTTTCATTTTCCTCTTTTGCAACCTAAGGAACACTAGAGCAAAATGAATCTCATAGATTTGTGTTCTCTGGTTCATTTTCATATTATCTAGATATGGTTTAAATGCTTAATTCAATCCATCTAACATTCTTTCTCTATATCATGCCTAAGGTGGGGGAGGTGAAGTGCAGTACCAGAATCACCTAACAAGTGCATCTTGTCATTAACTTTATTGGCCTTTCCCTTTCACTGAACATTCTCTACGAAAACGTGCATGCACTCTTACTGGAAATCAATATGTGCATTCAATCTTGTTTTACTGCTTTAAATATCACTGTTGTTGGATATCTATGTGAACTATAACATGCCTAGATTCAGATGTAGATATTCTTTAAGCAATTGCCTCAACTTCACGAGGAGCATAGTTATTCCCTGTAAATATAACAAATGGCTTGTTGTATAACCTTATAACAAATGGTATTACAAGATATAGTTTGAACTTTCCAGAAAACTTAAAAAGGGGAAAAGCTGACCTTGGGAGAGATGTCCCACCATCAATTATATCAACAGTTCTCTGGTATTCAATATTTGTAGTCAGGAACACATTGAAAATTCTTTTTTCTCTTTCCATGTTCATTTTCTGATAAGGCAAAAAAAGAAACTATACGAAGATTTAGATAATATAGTTTTTCACATACAAGGTATTTTCATTTTCATCTCTTAGAGGTCGAGACAAAAGCAAAAATAAGGTCCCAGATCAATCTAGGAAATGATCATTGAGGTTGTCAAATCTCTACATTCATTCTGCCTTCCTGCTTGCTCATGATTCATGAAGAGCCCCCTTCTCAAGATCATTAAGACCTTGCAAAAGGGCATGGATTTCTTCTTTGTCGGAATTTTGGATCTATTAGACCATCGGAGTGGAGAACCTTAATATTTCATTATTTCATATCATGTTGATGATTTCTAGAAAGTACTCCATCTCTCACTGGACTGGAAGATTTTTGTGATTCTTTTTCTTTTTTTTACTTTCTTTTTTTGAGACAATTGTTGTTGAAGGTTGTATTGCTCTTCTCCTTGTGTTTTTGTTTATAATGATGAAACTTATAGCCTGCTAAGTGTTTTGGACTTTGCTTTTAAAAGCTTTATTCGGAGTCTTTGGCACGCTTCCAAGGAGGGTCTCCTTATATTTATCCACTGTATGGGCTGGGAGAATTGCCCCAGGTTTGTTTTAATCCTAACTGTGTGGATCTGTAGGGAGACTTTTTTAATTGCTTTGACATGGTCTGTTTCATAATTGGCAGGCATTTGCTCGGCTGAGTGCTGTTTATGGTGGCACCTACATGCTGAACAAGACAGAATGCAAGGTAATTTCATCACAGGACTCTCATATCCATAAATTTAGTAAGCTTAATGTTTCTATCCCGTAATCAAGACTATAAGGTCTCTGTTTTCTGGTAAAGAGACAGTTAATTTATGGTATGTTGGAACATCAAATCGCTTGCCTGAGAAGAGTGATGAATGATGGCACCATAGGGGGTTATTAGTGCAGGAATTATGTCACGTTAACAGATCAATTGAAAAAATTAAGGCTGCAGTTTCCTCTCTTCATGACAACTCAGCTATTTAATGAATAATACAATTGTCAAATATTCGATTATTCTAGGCATAGTCAAATATTAGTGCAAAATCATGTTACGCCAAAAGATCTATTGGTTGCATTTTCCTCTCATGATTAATTCAATTGTTTAATATTTGAGGGATAATCAAAGTTGAACTACTTTAGTTATAGTTACTGCTGATTTAATCTCCTCTGAATGCTTTTTCTACCTTTTGATTCTATTTAGCGTAGTCGCAAATAACAAACAGAATTCAACATGATGGCTCTTTTTTGCTATTAAGAATCGTGAAGATTGTTTCATGGTAACATCCACCTGCACCAGCACCTTCTACCAATATCTGACTCTGGGGATGACAGGTAGAATTTGATGAAAATGGAAAAGCCTTTGGTGTGACTTCTGAAGGAGAAACTGCTAAATGCAAGAAAGTTGTATGTGATCCTTCCTATTTGACTGACAAGGTAACATCTGACAAACCCTCAAGCAGTTCTTTTCTTATGTTGGCTTTCATTAGTCTTTCATATTGGGATTTTAATTGCAAACCTCTCTTTATTGCATTTGCAACAGGTCCGAAAAGTTGGAAAAGTTGCCCGTGCTATATGTATAATGAGTCATCCCATCCCAAATACCAGTGATTCTCACTCAGTCCAGGTTATTCTGCCACAGAAACAACTTGGGCGTAAATCAGACATGTATGTTGGTTAACTTTTTAGCTAACTTTCTCTTATGATATAGACAAAATACCTACAGGCCCACGCACATTTGATACCTATATGCATGCATGCATTTCATACCTATACATAATACATATATATACACTGTATACATAAATACAAATATATATATATATATATATATATATATGCATAATGTTATGCATGCCCATCATGTCTTATTCTTAACCAAATCTAAATTCTACATTCTATGCATGCCCATTTCAGTCAAAGTTGAACTTGGTATTGTGTGTTTCAAATTCATCCTTCATTTAACAATATCGGCGACTAGTGTCTGATAGATACACATTTGAGTTAGCTACGGAAAGAAGAAGAAGATAAAAAACAAATAATTGTGGCATAAATTCCCTACACCTTTGGAGCTTCTAAAAAGTGTTCCTCCTTGAATTTCTTCTTGTTGCAGGTATCTGTTCTGCTGTTCCTATTCTCACAATGTAGCTCCGAAAGGGAAATACATTGCTTTTGTTTCAACAGAAGCCGAGACTGACCAGCCTGAGGTAGAATTGAAGGCTGGCATAGAGCTACTTGGACCTGTAGAAGAGATTTTTTTTGATACCTATGACAGATATGAACCCATCAACAAACATGATATTGACAATTGCTTCATATCCACTGTAAGAATGCCTAAACATTTTTTTTTTTTGCAAGTTAAGATTGTTTTCACAAAATAATATTGATTAAAACTTAATTCTCCCGCTCACTTTGGAAGATTCACCTAGAGTAAGTGTGCTTATTAAGTTTTTCGGTTGCTAAGATTGGCACTCCTACCTTTTTGTGATAGTCGGCAGTGTATAAAAACGACGATACTATATTTGGTAGTGACAATATGTGTTCATTCGTTTAACAAAAGAAGGATCAAACATATTTGGGGGCCGTATTACTAGTCTAGGAAGCTAGGAGTTGAAAGGCCTATTCTTCTGGCTTTCTGTGAGAACCTCATAACCTGCATTGACTCATCTTTGCTGACAAGGACTGCATGGTATGGAATAATATAACTTTGTCTTTCCAATTCAAACAGGGTTAATTCAGCAATCTGTTTGCCATGTTGTAAAGAAGGAAACGTGCTTGTTATTGTAGAAAGCCAGAGATGGCAGTCCTTATTGCTTTCTTATTCTATTCTGAAAAGGGTAGCAAAACCTTTGGTCCCAAAATTCAATTCTCTTGTTACTACCAGAATAGCTTCACAGCGCAAATAAAAGAACTGGCTTCCTCTTTTTTTGTTTTCCTTTCTATTTGAGACTTTAGACTCACTGATCAGATATGGAAATTGGAATGCTTGCAGAGTTATGATGCAACGACGCACTTCGAGTCAACGGTAGAAGACGTGATAGCCATGTACAGTCGGATAACCGGAAAGGTAAACTTTCTAGTCTTGGTAAATTTAGAATTACATATTTATCCATCCATTCTTATACCTGTATCTTTTGAAGAAAAAAAGGACACAGATCAGTGGACTGGTCCTTTTCCTGGGTTCCATTCGATCAACTTGGTAAACACCTCCAGTTGTAACTTATAGCAACTGTTATTCAATCAGGGAACTAGGATAGTGGATGGGTTCTTTTCCCAAGAAAATTTGGAGCACAACCCTTTAACCAACTGAGATTGCTTGTGTACGACATAAAAAGGGTGCTCTTTAGAATGGGTTTGTTTGAGGATTCATCAGTTATTTTTTGACTGGTGTTCCATTAGGAATGACTCTGAGGACTTGGCAATTCATGGCTTTGCTTTTTTTTTTTACTATTACAGGTCCTCATATATTATTGGAGGGGCTGTCTTTACTTTCCATTTTTAGTCTCAGGTTTCTTGTCCAGGTTATCCCTTAGGAATGGCCGCAAGGACTGTATTTTGTATATATATTTTTTTTGATTTACTATTTATATGATTCTAATTTACTATTTATATGATTCTAAGTTAGGGAAAAAAGAATCTCTTTGCTATTTATATGGTTCTAATTTACCAATCAAATAACAGAAGTAATAAAAAGGACGCAAAGACTGTCATCGAAGTCCATCTTTTGTTAGTCAAACCTATATTTGAATGTTCTTGCTCTTGTTGGTTGATGAAGTATGCTTTCTGTTTCACCTCCTATACAGGAACACAAAATCAAAACCACCACTTATTTCAAGAATGTGAGCAGATCTCATGCTTAGAAGAAAGTACTTCAAAATCTTTTCTCAGTTAGGGTATTAATGAGTGTCCAAGATAATACATGCCCACTATACTGGGTCACTGGCTACAGAAATCAGTTGAGCTTACATGTTTGCCTCCTGTTTAATTTAGTTAAATTTGAGTGGAGCACTGGTCTACTTCAGCAAACTACATTACAACTGTCTGGTCCAATATATATGTAGAAAAAACTTCACTATTCAATTTATGTTCCGATTACACTTTTGAATTTTGGAGTACAGAGAGAAGTAAAAGGTCTTATCTAGGTTTCAATGTCCAATTACTGCTTTACTGATCAGATTTGTGCTGTTGTTTCATTGTTCAGGCTCTAGATCTTACCGTTGATCTGAGTGCTGCCAGTGCTGCCAGTGCTGCTGCGGAAGAATAAGTTCTTTGGATATCTTTCTTACATGCTAGAAGCATTAGTGAAAGAGCTACAAGAAACTCCCAGTGTTGTTTTTCTTTTTCTGATATTTCTTTTATTTAACTATTGAATATCATTTCATTGCTCTTTAAGAGATTTTTTTCCCCTTTTTATGTAAAAGAATGGGTGCCCTTATTGGTAATATGTTTCTGAAATCTGTGTTGGGATGAAAGAATTTTCCTTTCAGCTCCTGCTGGAAGTTTAAAGCGTGTGGTATGATCTGTATATGCATTATGCTATGCCAATAAAATAAAATAAAAAATCCTATTCTTCCATTCTATCAAATTGTTGGACTTTGCAATTGCAGAAAGGGAATGATAGATTGAAGACCCTTTGTGGTTATTTAGTCTCATATTTGAATGGTTCTGAAATTTTATGTGTTTCGCTAGGTATATGTAGATAATGGACAGTTTAAACTTAATACATTATAAATGAATCAAATGATATAGGTTTTAAAGATGAAAACTGGACACAAACACCAAAAAAATGAAATAGGATCCGCATTGATAGGGAAAAAACGCATTGATAGAAATAAAAACAGAACTGGCAGGAGAAAAAGTTACGAAAAAACAGAAGCATAAACCCTCCAACCAACTAAGAAAGAGCAACAAAAAAAAGGAAGACATAAACCCTCCTACCGATAAATAAATTTAAATATATATATAAAAAAAAAAAAAAAGGAACTGGCAGGAGATAGAGTTAATGAAAAGAAAGATTGTTCTGAGAGCAAAAATGTACAGGAGGATGAGAAAATTTTCCAAATGAACAAGATAGAACAAAGAAAAAAAATGGATTTGTTACTCTCGTCATAACATCAATGTCTTATCCCAAATATTTGGGATTGGAACATGAATCCTGTTCCACTATTCCATTTTATTAGAAGTCATAAGTTCGGTTAAGTCATGTGTTACCACTTATCAAATCTTTTTCGCCAACTCCACCATGTTATTTTTTGCATTTCTCTCCCCCTCTTGTAGCCTTAAACTTGTATCAATTCACTTCTTACTGGAGCCATTAGTGGATCTTTGAACGTATTCAAACCATCTAATTCACTACCCCTTATTTTATTTCCTATTACAGTTACTCTCAAGTTCTATTGAATGTGCTCATTTTTTATCTTTCCTTGTCTTCCAAAAAATTTAATCCTTCCAAAAACAATCTTCCTTTGTCTTCCCACTCATTAATCTCAACATCCTCATCTTGGCTACACTAATTCTATAAATATGTTATTTCTCAGTATCCCAACATTATGCTCAATAAGCATAGATGTCGTATTGTTGTCTTATAAAAATTTTATTTTTGTTTGATTTAGATGCGTCAGGCACATTGAACTCTTGAAGCACTTCTCTATTTTAGTCAACTAGCTCTAATTCTATGGAAACATCATCTTCAATCTCTCCACCGTATTAAAAAATTAAGCCAAGATACCAGAATTGGTTGCTTTGGGGTATCTCTTGGTTATCTATCTTAACAACCATCTCCACCTTATTTGTGTTCTTACTAAATTTGTATTCTATATATTTTGTCTTGGTCCGACTTAATTTTGAAACCCTTAGATTCCAAGGTAATCTCCACAATTATAGTTTTGCATTTACCCCTTTAATTTCATCCATCAGTGTCACATCATCTGCAAATAATATACATCAAGGGACCTCCTCTTGAATATGAGTTGGCAATTTATCTATAACCACTCTAAAAAGATATGGACTCAGTTGTTCCCTGATGCAACCCTATATTTTTTCTTGGTCTGACTTATTTTGAAACCCTTAGATTCCAAGGTAATCCCCACAATTATAGTTTTGCATTTACCCCTCTTTAATTTCATCCATCAGTGTCACATCATCTGCAAATAATATACATCAAGGGACCTCCTCTTGAATATGAGTTGGCAATTTATCCATAACCACTCTAAAAAGATATGGACTCAATTGTTCCCTGATGTAACCCTATTGTCACAAAAAAAATTATTTGTCTCGTCACCACCAATCGTTCACTATAATTATCGCTCTCTTATATATGTCCTTAATAATATCAGTATTTTTTTAAAACTCCTTTCTTCCCCAACGCCGCCCACCATATTAATTCTCTAAAGACTTATGAATCCAAATTGATTTTTTGAAATCTTAGTTACTTGCCTTAATCTTTGTTCCACCACTCTCTTCAATATCTTCATAGTATGTTTTATAAGTTTTATATATAGTTACTAGAGCGAGAAGTGAAAATAAGAAATAAAGCAAAAGAGCAACAAGGAGCGAGGCTCAAAAAATCTTTAAAAAACGAGAAGTGAAAAATGAGATATAGGAACTTTTTTTTTTTGGTATAAAGATATAGGAACTTCATTCCCATTATATTAGTATGAGTAATCATACCTTAGATTTTATCTTACATAAGATATTTGGGAAAAAGAACGTGTCTTAGGTTCCAAAACTTGCTTAAGGTCTACAGCTTGGGTTGTAGACTCGGGCACATCAGATCTCACAAACATAACCCTCTTTTACCACTAAATGGGACCTTATGGGAGCAATTCTAGGAAGCGAGCTTCTCGTGAAGTGAGCACGGGTCTAGAAAGCAAGCATCCTACCCTGTACATAGCTTCCCTGCAACTTTCCTGCGATAACTAATACAACTTTAGATATCTCATTTAGTCTTGTATATAGGTATTATAATACTTCTTTATGCTCTCAACATTTTTCTAGTCTTCAGAATATTATTAAAGAACTTTGTAAAGCAGGACATGCCAATTTCTCATATACCGTTCCAACGGGGGGGTTCGTGTGCAGGCCAAGACCACGCTTAAGGAAGTAGAGGTTTTGAGTTTGATTCCCTCCCCCTTGTTGGCCACCCTCAATTATTTATCTCTACTTGCTCGGTGCGTGTGGATTGAGGGGTCTGCACGTACCGGGGGACGTACCGGGGGGATTAGTCGTGTGCTCTAAGAGGCTCAGACACCCTTGTTACCCAAAAAAAAAATGTCTAGGTGTAGCCTGTAGGGGATGTCAGATTGTAGAGACTCAATGGGGTTGACCTACAGCAGTGAGCTGTATGTAACCATTTTATTTGGGCAGGGAGGAATATTGTTTGTGAAAGTGTGGAAAACATTTGAATGTTTGCTTATTCAAAGGAAATGACCAAATCATTTGCTCATATGAAATAACCATCTTTCTAGGACAAATTGCATTACTATTTACTAGCACCATTGAGAAAATCAAGAAAACCAGGGAGAAATTGGAGGCAGCCAAAGCTCAACAGGAATCCATCATTACCAAATGTATTCGAAATTTAAATCATTTAGATAGAACTGAAGATGTTAAAACACAGTACAAAGAGATTCTGATGAACAAAGAGAAGGTGAAAAAAATCAATATCATCCTTAGAGTCAGCTCTACTCCCTCTTGGACTTAGAGAGAGCTTTCTTCCTCTGCCCGAGCATATATTGGTACATGTGTGGACTTCCTGCAATAAGATCATGTTATCCAACCCAACAACAGTTATAAAATAAACAAATAAACAAACCCACTGAATAAAAGAGGTAAATCTGCCAAAGAAAAAACCAAGTTCATGCCTGGGACGTAGATTCCAAGGGCGAGAATTGCAGTATAGAAGTAATCAAAAGAGAAGTTCCATTTGTTGGGCATCCTTATGCAATATTTTTCAGATCCCTGAAAACATCTCAAATAGTATGAGGCACTTACTCATATTAATAAGCAAAACAAACTACCTTCATGGTCCATATATATAGCCCTTTTTTATCAGTAATTAACAGGAAATATATTATAATGAAAAAAGGGGGGAAAGATACACGGAAGAGTTCACAAGAAAATAAAGTCCGAAAGAAAAACAAAAGAAATCTACTATAGGGCAGCTATATAACAGGCAAAAAACAAAAGGCAAAAAAGCCCCAAGGCTGACCCCTCCAAGACAGTCAATTCTGACCATCCTACACAAGCAGGATGCAGGTATAAAACCTAGAGGAATCCTCAAAACTCTCGTATCTTACACTTTCCCGATAGACCATGAAAATCGACCACCAATGGGTGCTCTCCTATCTACTGGGATTCATCCGGCCCAAATCCTCAGTATTGTTCCAAGTTGAAAGCCAATGTAAAAGTAGTCGACAATTCCTCAAACAGATGGGGCTCCTTAGGCGATATGATCCCATCGAACACTCTGCAATTATGTTCCTTCCATAGGGACCAAGCTGGTGCCCCCAGGGAAATAGCCAAGTGCCTAAAACCATACAATCCACTTTCATCGAAGATCAGCAAGATAAGAAGTCTCATAATGTACGGGGGAAGACCCAACTAATCCCCAGCCAGAATAGAAAATAACCACATATCTCAAAAGCAAAGCGGCAATGCAACAATAGGTGATCCACTATTTTCTCCGCTTGGAGGCACATAAAATAGTCATTAGTCATCCTTCACCCTCTATTCATCAGTTGGTCGCAAATGAAAATCTTGTGCAGCGTTGCCGCCCACAGAAAGGATGATACTTTGGAAGGAATGTTATAATTCGACGAAGCAAAAGAACAGTAAGCCAGAGGAATACTCGAGTCACACAGAGAATGCTAAGAAGCTGTTCTTGCTGCTACCAAATATCTGAAAAATATCTAGTAGGTTGGGATAGGTTGTCCTAGCAAGAGACCTCCAAGGTTAAGAGACCAGATTGTTTAACCATCTAAACAGTAGATTCCTTGGTGGGACCAATTAGTTGGTGATTCTACTCCCATGGATACGTGCCATGTATATCTAAGATCTAAGGACTGCCCTTCCTATTTCTTTTTCATAAGTACTCGAAGTAGTGTGATATTGGTGAATCTATTCTATCGTCACTTCCATAGCCTTTCTGAGCCATTGGCCTGGCTTATTTGATTGATTAACAGTTAATCCGTGCCAAGAATAAAATCATACAAATTGAATGTCTTAAAAGTTAAAACTGAGTAAAAGCTTTACTAGTAATTAAAACAGATCAAACACGCTAATTGTTTGATGTTTAGGATAAATTAAGAAATATCCCCACTTCTTGGCAAAATGGAAAACATTCCTGAAAACTGATAAAATTACTCTCTTGAAGATACGCACACTCTTTGAAGAGTTGAAACAGTATTTGTCATTTGCAAGGAGAATTCCCTAGCTCCTGAAACCATAGAGATCAACATCCATCCCTAATCTAGCAAATACAATCCTCTGTTTAGGGTATGCCCACTATGACAATGATGCATATCATACAGGCCATGCATTTGCACGAGACATGTTATTCCATATCCATACCAAATGTATACATCATCAAGCAGATTGCCATCCAAGAGGCCCATGTGTAATCCAAATGATGCAGCAAGAAACCGAAAATGGCAATGCGAGAAAAAAATTACTCTAGGAAACGAGCATTAAATAACTAGATACACTTAGTAAAGTGGTTTCCCACATTCCAATCAACCATGTTTGAATCATTTTTTTTTTTGTAAGCAACCGAATATATTGCTAACAAATCAGCATGGCTCAGAGTCTCAGACACCATGGCTCCATGGTATAGGAGTCTGTTAAGCCATATAATATGGTTTGCGAGCTGCCATATCAAGCATGTTGACCATAACATTTTGTTCATTTGAGGAAAATATAAAAAGCAACTAGCCCTGGGTAAATATTTTGAAAACCATTATTGACTCAAAGATATTTTAGTTACTTGAGAAGTTTTCAGGCATTTTACTCACTTAAAATTATGAACGCTTGAATGAACCAAAAAGTTCTATCAATGAGTAGATCCCAAATAAATTTCAATTGAGGTGTACATGTCAGAATCATTGGTTCTAACTGAAAACATAAAGTAAAATAAAAAAAAGTTCTAGACTCATATCTCGTTGAATTCATTACCTTGATGTAAGGCAGCGCAATATAGATTAGACCAATTTCACTAGTAATTCCGGTGGGATACAATAACAAGAAGGTGCTATACCTGCAAAGTATCAATTTGACACTTATGAAACAACTCCTAAGAACATAATCAGATCCATGTCAATTGGGATAAATTGTACCTGAGCCACAAGAGCCATGAAGGTGTAAAACCAAGTGCCTCTTTCATGCCAAAGAAAGAATATCGAATGATCTGTAGTTACAGACAATGCAAGAATTTTCAGTATTTACCTTCAGTAAATGATCCACAAGGAAACAACTGGGAGTAAAATTAATCAAAATATTTTTTTTGATCGATAATCAAATTAATCAAAATATTAGGGGCAGATAACCATGGCATCATGGCGTATTTTTTTTTTAGTATTCCATGTGCAAACACTTTTTCTTCAGGTATTCAAATCCATAGATCCATTAATCAGCTCAATTACAATGTTCACCTCCATAAAAGGAACAGATCTGTATTATTGAACAATCTACATTCCCAGTTCAATTGAATTTGGCTAAACCCCTCTTGTGAGACAATTCTATGATAATTACTTGTGAGTACATAAAGAAGAGCCAAGGATAATAACTGATTTCAATGTATAGTTGTGAGGCTAAGGCCACAAAAATGTGTTCACAGATGTGCCACTCGAACAGTACTGTAGGCAATTAGAATTTCAATATGGAACAATTTTCCAATATTACTTTCACCAATGAAATAAAATGGGTATTTTCAAGAGATGCATTAAATTAATATAGAAAATGCCGTGTTAACACTCGCCTCTGTGATGGACCAGCTGATGACCAAAGAGCTTACAAGCATATGCGTCCGAGTCTGCAAACCAAAAGCTTCATTTTGTTGATGGAGTTATCTGATTACTTCACTGAAAATTAAAATTATAAGACCTTACCTCAGGAAAACTCCATAATATACCCCAGGTTACAAACAACCTCGAACTAATCTGCGGCAATGTTGCCGTAATTGGAGATCTTACCAAACCTTTTTCATAACAACAACAAAAAAAAAACCATAAATTTCTATGGTTGAACATAAATACCACCCCATTCTAAAATTATAGCTCATAAAAACAGAGTAGAATTAAAGAAACTCCTCACCTACGAGACCGTGAAGAATCTGTTCCACATTGGAGAAAAAAAAAAACAAAAAAAATTACAAAAAATAAATGAAGTAATTCACACTAAAAGAGATGAGAAACAAAGAACGAAATTCAATTATTTTGAAGTACCTCCAAAACCGCGGCCGTTTGAGCGAGTTGCAGAGGCCTTTCAACGGCGTCGTAAACCTGTTCGTGGCCAGATTCCTTCAAAGTCCTCAAAGCAATATACAAAACCTGGAACCTGAAACGATCCAAAGAAATCAAACTAGATATAAATAAATAAATTGAAAAAAAAAAAAAACTAGATTTCGAGTCTCTGGAAGAAGAAGAAGAAGGAGGAGGAGAGAGCTTGCCATCCAACGAAGACGGTCCAATTGTAGGTGGTAAGGTATAAGCGCCTGAGGACTGATAAGAAGCCCGCCATTAGAGCTCGGTGAAAGGTTTCTTCTGCAACTTGGTTTTGAAGAGATTCAAGATCTAGGGTTTTATAAAGATTGGAAACGGAGAATCCGAGGCATTGTGTGTCCTTAAAGAGACTGACTGAGACGATGGTTGAGAGGGAAGCTGATTCGCATTTAATCGATTTAGGTGAGCAGATGAACCGACGACTACTGCCTTAAATGTCATTTTCTTACTTTTACTAAAAAACGATTCTCTTTTCTTCTACTCAACTGCTTCCAACATACAATATTAAATTACTCGCTACTCGCCAATCAACTGTGATAACCCGTGGTGTGTCTAGTTCCTGCATGTGGATTTTAAAAAAAAATTTAGTCTCAGGAGTTGATAAATTTTAATTAGGGTTTAAAAAAAAAAATTTGAAAAAGAAAGATAGGCGAGTGAACCTTAGGAGGGTGAGTGTTCTAAACCACAGTTAAATAGTGTCAAAAGGGTCATGTAATGTTCTAAACCACAGTAAAGTAGTGTCAAAAGGGTCACATGACGACCTTAGGGGTGTAACTGAACTCCCAGAGTCCGGTTATAACCGTAGAGGATTGTCATAAATGTCATTTACTGTTTTCCTCTGAACCATCCTCATGATCACTGTTTCGGAATTCAAGAGGGTGGGCATTAATTCTCAGTTAAAGTTAACCCAACTAGATAGGACAGATGGTAGAACTGCAATTTCCGTATGCAAATCCTCCTGAGGAAATCCAGAGTAATTATCAGTTGGAAAATAATCTCATCTTTGCATGTGCCGCAAGGAGAGCGTCTTGCCCTTTCCTGCCTTTAATTCTTTTTTAACTATGGTTAAGATTTATTAGTCTTTAAGAAATGTTTGATGCGGAGAAAACAGGTAAATATATAAAACATAAAAGAAAATTTTAGATTTTTAATATAATTCTTAGTTAGAAAAGGTGTGGATAAATGGCCTTATAGCATGGTGTGTGTTGAGTATAGACTATAGTGTGTTATTGTGTTTAACCACACACACACGTATATATATAATTTTTAGTAGGGTTTTACTTAATTTTCTTTCCTTTTCACTTATTTTCTGAAAGCATGATTATAAATATTTACTATAATTAAAAAGTTAAATCACAATTAAAAGATATATTTAGTGAGAAAGAATGAATGAGATACCGCTCTTCATGGCAGCCCCCACAAGGACTAGACTATTGCTCAATCAATTTTCATTTTACCATACCATGGATATTCGTGCTTGGCGATCTTGTAACTTGGTTTTTTAATTAGGAACTGGGTGAGGAGAAAATGCTTCTCCCCCTCCTCTCCTTTAATCCTTACTTAAGAATGATCATGTTTAAAACATTGATTGAAATTTTGTTCAATTCTAAAAATTCAATTTACTTATATAAAGGACTGATATTAGAACATTCTTTGCTTGAAACTTTGTTTGACCTTTTTTATTATAAAAATATATATTTAATTAATAGATATATAAGAATATTAAAGTTATTTCAAACCTATTAATTTTAATCTCCATGAATAGAGATGATTCTCCCTCAACTATCTTTCCTATGTTTTTCTCTAAAACTCTCTCTCTCTATGTGTTCAACTTTAACTCATTGATTCTAATATTTTCACATCTCCCCTCTAACACGTGCATCACGCGGGTTTGATTAGGGCATTTTTTTCCACTCTCTCCCCTTCTCTTTCACTTGCATCGCAAGTGCGACCGACTATTTCTTTCTAATTGTGGTAAAGATTCACCACTTTTAGAAATAAAACATCTAACCTTAGCTAAAAAAAAACAAAGAGGAGTGATAGCCCTAGTCATATCTACTCCATATTTTTCCATAGACGCAAGTTGGGGTTAGCACGTTCATATTTTAACAATTAAAATAAAACAATGTTTGACATTTGTTTGCCCCAATTGTGTCTTGGAAAGATTTGCAGCTACACACCATGGGTTTGGCCCAGTGGTAGTGTATCTCCCATTTGGGGAGGGAAGACTCGTGTTCGAGTCCTTGTTGTGGCTGTTGACGCCCACCATGTGTTGAGTTCTAACCCTGCTGACAGTCCTAACCCCTGACATAGTTAGTTAACAAATTAGTCCTACCAAAAAAAAAAAAAAGATTTGCGGCCGGGGCAAGCAAAATTAAAAAAAAGAAAAGAAAAGAAAATACGTTAACCTAGTTAAGGGGCAATTAAATGGCTTTGTAAGTGTCACGAGCAAAGCGAGGAGAGGATTCTTGCTCTTTCCATAAACTAGGGCAATTGGACGGCCAGGGACTGATCCGTGGCCCACTTCTAAACGCTATTTGCAATTCTTCCCGACGATCAGTTGTGCCGGAGACCCGCAATATATCACCGGAGTTCCACGCTAACTCACCGATTTCCGATAAAAGCAAAGACCTGACATTATTTCATCTCCGATATATGCGCTCTGTTTTGCTCGATGAAGAGCTCTTCTGGCAAAAGCTTCGAAGTTTTTGATTTCAAAGAAGAAGACGAGCTCATTGAATCAGCGTCTGGAAGATTTGTTGAGAAATTCAGAAAACCTAAAGCTGATAATTCAGCTATCAACAAGTATAGGTTCCTCGAATGCTGTAAGATCCAAATCCGAAACCCTAGTTTATTTATTTTGCCCTTTCGGCGTTTTTCGTTGTTAAGATCATCTTTGGCATTCGGATTGCGTCGTGGTTATGCAGCATTTAAAATTAAAATCAATAGAATATAAAGAATACCCAGAACTGATTACTATTAAGAATACCCAATACTAATGTTTATCTCTATGCCTTTTTCTTTAGTTGCCCGGGGAACAAATGTTCAACAAATAGAAATCAGCAATGTACCATGTCTAGATGTTGACGCAAGTGATGGTGATCGTAAATGCAACAATTCTGTTTCGTATGCTCTTGACACATTAATTGGGGACTGTGTTATCGAAGAAGGGATTCCTGGGTTTGATGCTGTTTGGGGATCCAATTCGTCCAGTTGCAAACCACATGTTCATCGTAGTCCAGATAATCTTATATCTGGAAGTCTTCTCCATAGAGTAAATTCCCTTGCAACTAGAGCCTTAAGTCCTGAAGTACCTTCAACTGGCAACAAACAATTAAATTGGACCCTTCCGGAGTCTCCATCTGATGTACTTTACTCTTATAGTATTTTACGCAACTACGTTCGGAGTCCAGATGTAGAATTTAAAGAGCCTCACTTTTTACTTAATCTGGAATTGCCGCAGAATGAGCCAGTTGATGTGAGTTCAGATGATGATGAAGGAATGAATATGAGCTCTCCATCGACTTCTGATTCTGATCTTGCACAGAGAGAAGGTTTTTTCTAATCATTTTCAGGATTTTTTTTTTAAATCCATTGCGCAAATAAGCTTTTTTTTTTTTTAACATTGATATTATTGCACTTTCTTACTAGAACTTAACTGCACAATTTTTCAGTTTCTTCAGAAGAACAAACTTCATATCACTGTTTTGGTGGTTGGCAAATGGTAAGGATGTCCCTATCTTTCAATCGATTATTTAATAAAGTACATATCAAAAGATTAAGAAATAGAAATTGTTTCATGAGGATTTGAGGACCCAAATTAGAAAATGGCAAACTGACTATGGTCTCCATGTTAGGTCCCTTGATCCCTACATACCTCTGACTCGCCATGATTAACTAATATATATTCTCTTGAATCTTCTTTATGTAAACATGAGTGATACATGTGATTATGTGAGTAGGGAAAATCTGGATCACTATTTGGGACATGGTTCAAATTTCAAATGTCTGTATCAGTGTGCTATCTCAAATATCAGTATCAATGTGCTATCGGTAAGTAAAATTTATCATGGATATGCACTAATATGCTGAAAAAAAAATATGCTAAGATACACATTGTTACTTCAAACAAAACTAATTTATGCAAAGGTGAGCTGAAAAGAAGCTAGATAAAGTCTTACCACTATTCTTTCTCTTACAACCATTCGTATGAGATATAAGCATACAATACGTCATAAAAACACAAGTATGCGACACATATGCATTTAAAATACCAAATAGCATAGTTCTAAACAACTATAGGCATAAATTGTTATTAGACTTATTAATATGGCTAGGGGCGTGGTCCTATGGGCGTGGGAGTGTGGAAGGCCGTTATGCAAGTATGGTTAGAATTTTTTAGCCATATTCACCTCAAAATGGGCAATGGGGAGCATATTAGTTTCTGGAATGTTCTTTGGTTTGGGTCCGCCCTCCTTAGTTAGGCTTACAACAACTTGTTACTCCTTACAGCTAATCAGGAGGCTTCAGTAGCTGTGGGGGGGGGGGGGGGGGGGGGGGGGGGAAGGCGTCTCCGTGTGTGGACCTCAATTTTAAGACGCGACCTCTTAGAAGGGGAGACTCTGGATCTGTTGTGCTTGCATTTCCAAATTCAATAGGTTACCCTAACCCGCAGTCGGGATTGGTCCCTGGGCATCAAGAGGCATTTCGCAGTGAGTTCTTTCTTGTGATCGTTGAATACTTGGCCGAGTATTACTTTTCCTCATCAGGCTGTGTGGATCCTATCGGTTCCCTATAAGGTTTCTTTTTTCTTTTGGATTGAGGTTCTTGATAAAATTCTAGCTAACAATCACCTAATGAGTAGAGGTTGGTGTCTGGCTAACAGATGTTTCATGTGCCATATAGCAGAGGAGTCAGTTGATCACTGATCACCTATTGTTGCATTGTTCAGTTGCGAGAGAGGTGTGGTCCTTTATCCTTTCACAACTTCACATCCCATGGATCTTCCCCCTCTTCCTCCGAAGCTTATTATATTGTTGGGTTTTAGGGTTGCTCCCCTCTCCAGTGGGGCCAGTTTGGCCTCTCCTTCCGGAGGCTATTGCCTGGACCCTTTGGAAGGAGCATAATAGGAGGGTGTTTGAGGATTCATCCTTAACCATCTCCAGGATTCAGGCGCGAGTTAGATGCTTAGTATCAACCTGGGATTGGTTGGGGGTGACGATTCAGAACCTTGGGGAAAATTTTTCGACTAGTCGTATATCTTCGTTGTATCTGCCTTTTGTTTTGTTGTATTTTCTTTTGCTTTTGTGTGTTCTCTTGGTTTATTTTTGGTGAACCTAGAGAGATGTTTGTTGTGGTCATCTTTTCTCTCTTTTTATATCTTGATAACTGATGAAAAAAACTTGATATTAAAAACATTCAAGTTTTAGGATGCTCAATTTTTATTTTTTTTTAAATGTAAAATTTCCACTGTCTAAAAATAAAATATATTGTTTTTTGAGTTTAGAATCTTTGGATTACAAGAAATATTTTTTTCCTCAAAGACTAGTCTATTGATATAATTAATCGTCGTAGACTAATCATATATACTTCATTATATCTCATATGATTATTGTTAATGAATAACTAACTTGTTAATCACTTGTATTATTATATCTTGTAGGTTTACTATACATGAAAAAATTATTTTGTTTTGGATTTTCTTTAATAAATATTTTCAAATGCCCCTCCCTAGTGTTTCGAGTCTTGACAACATATCAATGTGTAATGGTGCATATTGAATCGATACAATGTTAATATGCTGGAAATTTATTGTTCCCGGCGTGTCTTGTGCCAGTATATCATGAAAAACGATATGTATCGTGCGATATGGTACAATTGACATTTCAAACCGTGGTTAAAGGATATCTAGATGTTGGACATGTGAGTCATTTCTAATATCGGTGCTTCCTATGCTGTTGAGAGATCCGCCAATACTTTTGCCATGGACGCCTCTGAATCAAAACAACACCCCCCAAAGACTGAGTGGTAGACCTGACTTCTGTTGATATATGTAATATTGAGAGTATAGTTGTAAAAGGGTATTTATGTAATGTTCTCTTAATATAAGATACTAGTAGGGCTTTCTTTCCCTCACTAAGTAATTTATCCTAATCTCTCTTCTTCCTCTCTTCTCTTTTTTCTCTTCTCTAAACCCCAAATCCTCCAAACTCTTTCTCCAACTTGGTATCATAGCTACATCAAAGGAAGAAGATCGTCGTTTAAAGCCGTAACAACAACGAAATGAAGAAGGAGCTAGCTACCACGTTTTTAGTCATACGTTTGTCTCTAGCAATATGGCCTATGCCTTATTTTTGGATTTTGGGTTTTTCAAATGTATATTTTTCAAATATATTGATTTTAGAGGATTTATGAATCCTATATCGTATAATTTTATTCAATATTGAGGAAGTTACAATGATTTGAAGGAAAAATTCAGAATCAATAGCTCTCTTAGTTCAGAAACT
This sequence comes from Tetracentron sinense, assembly GCA_015143295.1. Taxonomy (NCBI): domain Eukaryota; kingdom Viridiplantae; phylum Streptophyta; class Magnoliopsida; order Trochodendrales; family Trochodendraceae; genus Tetracentron; species Tetracentron sinense. The sequence goes on from CM026574.1 coordinate 20,727,624, forward strand.
TTTTTTCTCGAATGAGACTATTTTATATTGTTCGTTGATTATTGATGGACCGGTTTTTTGCAAAGAACATTTTAAAACAGAGTTTCCTTAATTTGGATGAGATTTGAAGGAGTTATGAGGATTATTCCAACCCCTTTCTCTACAGTTTTTCACTGTGAAGGGACTTTTTTGCACTGTTTTGCTTATAACAACATATTCGATCAATGTTTTTGATTATCTTACTGCCTATGAACATGTTTTTGATGAGGTATAAATTGATCGGTAGTGTGACTTTATTTTTCACCTTAAGTTGCTCCTATGGATGCGAAAGTTCTTACTTCACTGGCTCTTTCCGACTCCGTTGTCTACTCTATCACTAATTTTAAATTCAATGGTGATAATTTTCTTGCGTGACAAAACTCTATTGAGATTTATATTCGGGGTCGTTCTAAGATAGAGTATCTTGATGTTAAAACCCCTAAGCCAGAGACAGGTATTTCCGAGATTGCTACATGGAATGCCGAGAATTGCATTATTTTGGGCTGGTTAATTCTATGGAGCATCAGATTGTTGGGAATTACATTTTCTATAGGGATTGTCATCAACTTTAGGATGTTCTTATTCAGACTTATGCCTTAGTGAGGAATGATTCTCGGATTTATCAACTTACTCTTGAGATTGCTCACTTTCAGGATGGGAATATGCTTATTTCTGGTTATTTTGGGGCTTTTCAATGCCGTTCGGAAGAATTAAGCCATTATGAGCCTCTTTCTGAATTGTTCGCTGCTTCTGCAAAGGTTATGACAAAGTGAATTGAGCGTCATCCTATTTGTGATTTCTTGGGTGGTCTTTGTGCCAAATTTGAGCAATTGCACACTCAGCTCCTTGCCACGTCTCATCTGCCCTCTCTTCAATCGGTGTACTCCACTGTGTTCAGTGAGGAACGCCGACAAGCTGTTATATCTTCGAGCTCTCTTCATATGCTCCCTCCAGATCGTACTACCCTTGCTACTGATTTTTGTCTTCCTTCAGGACGTGGTAGGGGGATTGATAGGGGTCGTCGAGGTCGTGGTGGATGTGGTCGTGACAAATTTACTACTCCTTGTGCTCACTGTGGTATAGTGGGACACGATCGTGATCATTGTTATCGTCTGCATAGCTATCCTGAGGGTTACCAGTCTCATCTTGCTGCTCATTGTACTACGACTCCTGCTATTGATCATTTGCCTGCAGCCTCAGTAGTTGCGAGTGATCCTTTGGAGTCCGTGAGAGCCCAGGTTGCTGAGATGATCCGAGCTGAGTTTCGTCTACAGAGTGACTCTGATACTGCTGCTTCCTCTTCACTTGCTACCTTAGTATCCATGCTCCCTCTGCCTAAGTTGCCACTAAATCATCTTCTTCCCCTAGCCGGGTTATTGATTTTGGAGCCATTGATCATATGACTGATGAGTCAGAGGGTTATTCCATTTATTCACCTCTATCTCCTGCTGTCAAGGTTCGCTTGGCTGATGGTTCCGTTACTCCTATTTTAGGAGTAGGGCATTTTCCTGTATCTCTCTTTATCTCATGTTTTACATGTTCCTCATTTATCTTCTAACCTTATTTCAGTTAGTAGTTTTACTATCAAACTCAATTGTTATGCTATGTTTTATCCTTCACATTGTCTCTTTCAGGATCTGACTACGAGGAGGATCGTTGGTAGAGGCGTGAAAAGAGACGGGCTGTACTACCTTGATACTGATTATGCTCCTGATCGTGTCCCAGATACTGCTGCTGTTGCTACTGTTTTTCCTTTTTCAGTTGATGCTACTCATGATACTTATGGTGTATAGCTTGCCAAGTTTGGGCATGTTGGATCTAAGACTTTGTGTTCTTTGATTCCTACTTTTAGTAAATTGTGTTTTTCATCTATTTTTCAATGTGATACTTGTGAGCTTACTAAACGTGTTTGCACTATGTATCCTTCTCACATGCATAGATGTCGTTCTACTTTTGAGCTTGTTCATTCTGATGTTTGGAGTCCATCTCTAGTTGTCTCTAGTGATGGGTTTCGTTATTATGTTACTTTTATCGATGACTACACTCGCGCTACTTGGGTTTACGTTATTAAGTCTAAGGATTAGGTGTTTTCTAAATTCTAAGAATTTTATACTATGGTTCGTATCCAGTTTGGTGGTCTTGTTAAGGCCCTTCAATCTAATAATGGTGGTAAGTATCTATCTGCCCTTTTTGTCCAGTATATTCATACTCATGGTATTGCTTATCAACTCACATGTCCGTACACCCCTCAACAAAATGGTGTTGCTGAGTGCAAGAATCGTCATTTAGTGGGTGTCACTCGCTCATTGTTGCGAGACATGCAAATGCCTAAGCTTTTTTGGTCTATAGCCCTTCTCACTGCATGTTTTCTCATCAATCGGGCACCTTCTCGTATTCTTGATAGTCTCTTACCTTATCAGCTTCTGTCCTCAGGTTCCTATTTTTTCCATTAAGCCACGAGTATTTGGTTAGTATTTGTTTGTACCTGTTTTGTTCAGAATCTTCGTCCAAGTCGTCAGAAATTGGACGATAAGGCAATTCGATGTGTCTTTGTTGGTTATTCTAGTGCATCGAAGGGCTATCAATATTATGATACCCAATCTCGTCGCTTCTTTGTCTTTTTGGATGTTACCTATTTCGAGACAGTACCATATTTCTCTCATTCTCCTACTGACCCTACTGTCTCTTTGCATTTACCTTGTATTGTGCCTACTGTTTTTTTGCCTTTACCTATTCCAGGGGATCTTCCGCAACAGAAGGAGTTTCTCATGTACTCTCGTTGACAGCCGCCTGGTTCCCTCTCCGACGTGCCTCTACCACAGTCTTATCTGCAGACCACTCTACTAGATACTTCTTCACCTTCCTTTATTCTTGTTCATACTTCTCCTATTATTACTCATGTTGCTTCTGATCTTGAGTTGCCTATTGCTCATCGCAAGGGTGTTCGTTCCTATGTTACTCCTTACCCTCTTGCCAAGTATGTTTGTTATCAGGCTGAATCTCCCTCGTACCAAACTTTCCTCTCCGCTATTGATAATGTGACTATTCTTCGGTTTGTTCGTGCTGCTTTTCTTCATCTTGAGTGGAAGGGTGCTATGGTTGACGAGATGAATGCCCTTCAGTCTAATCATACTTAGGATATGGTTCCCCTTCATGTGGGTTGTCGTTGAGTTTTCACAATCAAACATAACTCTGATGGCAGTGTTGCTTGGTATAAGGCTTGTCTTGTCATCCGTAGCTTTACTCAGAGTTATGAGCTTGATTATGATGCTACTTTTGCTCCTGTGACCAAACTGACTTTTGTTCGTGTTCTCCTCTCTCTTGCGGTTAATTAGAGTTAGCCTCTATCAGTTGAACATCAAGAATGTCTTTCTTAATGGGCATCTTACCAAGGAGGTATATATGGATCCCCCTCCTGGTTTCCTGCTTCAAGGGGAATCTGAGAAGGTTTGTAGACTTCAGAAGTCTATATATAATTTGAAGCAATCACCTCGTGCTTAGTTCCATCGCTTTAGTGAAGTGGTTTTGAGTATAGGCTTTCAGCGATGTCACTCTGATCATATTGTCTTCATTCACTCTAGCACCTTAGGCTGTACTATACTTCTAGTATATGTTGATGATATTATTGAGTGGTGATGACTCATTTTTTTATCTCTCATTCTAAGAGTGAGCTGGAGTGTACCTCAAAGACCTAGGTCATCAAAAGTACTTCCTTGGTCTAGGGATTGTTCGATCTAAGAAGAGAATTTTTATGTCACAGCGAAAATATGCTCTTGATCTGCTGAGTGATACTAGTATGAGTGGGTGTAAACCCGTTATTTCTCTGATGGATCCGAAACCCTCTTTACATGAAAGTGAGGGTGATCTTCTTCTTGACCCTCATGTCTACCAGCGTCTCATGAGCCGCTTGATATATCTCACCCTCACTCGACCAGATATTACTTTTGCTGTTAGCATGGTTAGTCAGTTCATGCATACTCCCCGTGCTTCACACATTGCTGTTGTTCATTGTATTCTTCAATATATCAAGTCTAAACCCAGTTGTTGACTTGTATATCGCTCACATGAGCATCTTGAGATCTTCGGCTATACAGATGCCGATTGGGCCGGATATGCTACTGATCGTCGCTCCACCTCTAGCTATTGTGCTTTTCTTGGGGGCAACTTGGTTGCATGGAAGAGTAAAAAACAACTCGTTGTTTCTCGCTCTAGTGCTGAAGCAGAATATTGGGCTCTTGCTCATGGGACTTGTGAAGCTCTGTGGCTTCGTTCTCTCATTTTCCGAATTAGGGTTTCCTGTTAAAGGCCCTATGTCTTTATATTGTGATAATGAGGTTGCCACGAAGATTACCTTTGATTTTGTGCTTCATAAGAGAACAAAGCACATTAAAGTTGATTTTCATTTTCTCCAAGAGAAAGTTCGGGATTGTTCATTATCTCTTCAACATGTTTCATCTTCTCAACAACTTGCTGACATCTTCACCAAGTTTGTTAGCTCTGCTATCCTCCAGGATATTACTGTCAAACTGAACATGTTTAATGTTTATGCTCCAACTTGAGGGAGAGTGTTGATATATGTAATATCGAGGGTATAGTTGTAAAAAAGTATATATGTAATGTTCTCTTAATATAAGATGTTAATAGGGTTTTCTTTCCCTCACTATGCAATTTACCATAATCTCTATTCTTCCTCTCTTCTCTCTTTTCTCTTCTCTAAACCCTAAATCCTCCAAGCTCTTTCTCCAACTACTTCATTCTTTTTTCCTTAAGAGAGACAAAGAAAAAAAATGTGGTTTTGGGCACGGTATCCAAGATTTGGATAATTTGTTCTGTTGTCCAAGTACTCCCTTAAAATGTGTACCATTGCAGGGGTGTCATGTCAGCTGGATAATAACATAGATTCTGCCATTGATCTTAATTATAAAGGGGGCAACAGATTTTTTGGTTTCTGTTGTGGCATACAATTTCCCTTTGGGATGGCATCTCTGCATTGATTTCATACAACTTACTTGGTTTCTGTTGTGACGTTGCAATCTCCATTTGGGATGGCATAGTCAAGGATAAATGTCATTGATGTCCTTTTTATTATATATATATTTAATGTCTTCTGGATTGCTTTTGATGCTCTTTTCAAAATTATTGTAATGGAGAAACAAGCCCCTGGCTTCCTGTAAAGGGAGCTGAAGAAACCATTTTGGGCCTGAATTTGTTTGCAGCTGTGTCTGTTTCCTTGGTTGCAAGCTAGACAAAACGAATATGTACTTGAAGTTACTTCCTTGCATATGAGTATCATTTTTTTATATTTACTTTAAAGGGTTAGATAGAATGTTTCTTGACTGTCTTTTCTTTTTGGTGTAATTTACAGGATGACATAAAGAGGGAGGTTGTTGTTTTCCCTGATTATATTATATGTGGAGATAGAGATTGTACAGAGTCTTTGTTAACTTTTTCCTGCAGTTGCATAAAGCTTGAAGGTTCCATCACATATGGAAACAAGGGAGCTTTTAGCTTTGAATGGGAAATTAGTGATGTCATTGCTATAGAGTCTAAGTGGTGTGGAAGGGTGGGTACTAACTCTCCTCCTATTTGGAAGTCAATTGTTATGCAATGCTTATTTCTTGAGAGTTTCTTTTGTGTCTGTTTCCAGGCTGAAACGGCTATGGTTAAGCTGTGTGTAAAACCAAAGGATGCAATGAGAGCTGAAAATGTACATGGAACTTCAGGTCAGTGCATATCCAAAATTTATTCTCGTCTGGCTTCTATAATACAGTTGATTGGATCAACTCTACATTTTGCGTAAATTTTATTTAAACTAATTTTTACCTTCCTTGACCTTTATGTCACATCTCTTTCTGAATTAGTTGTTGGAACTTTGAATGTCTATGAAAGGCACCTATACATTGCGTCATGAATTCTCTTGCTACGTTCTTTTTGTTAATTATTTAAAACTACCTGGAATTTTGCAACATCGACTTGGTTGGCTGGGTTTTGAGGAGCGAATCTGAACTCAGATCCTATGAAACATTGGAATAATCTTATATGACTCAACAAGTCAAACTTGGAAACTGAGAGATATCTGAATCTACTTACTCACACTTTGGTTTGGATCATGGAAAATATTGTTGCAAATGAGGCATTTCTTTTGATACAATCATACACATGATTTAATTCCATGTGAGACCAGGTTTTCTGTTTCTTTGGGTCAGCTTCATAGGGTCTTTCTGTCTAGGTGCAGGTGTGGATCTTCATGAAAATACTGCTTCCTTTTAAACTATTTTGCAAGCAAGTAGTCTGGACCTTTTTCTTTAGATTGATCCTATGCTACTATGCTTTAATTTGGGAGTTCAAAGTTGATGCTTCCTTCTCTTTTTTAGTTATTGGTGTTTCAATATCATTTCATATCTTCGAATTTAGTCATTACTTTCTTATCTATTCAGCTTGTCTTCCCTAATTAAAATTACGGATCATTGACTCTATTTCAGAGTCCACTAGTAAGGAACCCGTGCGATGCACGGGAACTTTTAAAAAGAAAAAGAAGTAATACCAAATAATATAGTTCAACATCATTGTGCCTCTTCTCTATCGCCTTCTCCATTGAAGCAGGTGTTTCCAACTTTCTACTTTATCGCTTCTGATAGATTGGCGACAGTGGCAGATATGTTTGACAGGACTTTTGGGGTAGGGGTTTGGAGTCCCTCTTTCATGGGGCCGTTAAATGATTGTGAGGTGCAGGATTTGGCTCTGCTTTTGGGTATGTTAGATTCGGTGCGTATCGTTTCATCGGTGATGGATTGTTGTGTTTGGGCCAGTAACTCTAAAGGGCGTTTCTCCGTTAAATCTTTCTTGCAGGTGGTGAAGCCGGGCCCCCCTTAGTTTTCCCCCACAAGGCGGTTTGTTATCCTAGAGTGCCGTCAAAGGTTTCCTTTTTTTGTGGTCAGTTGTTTTAAATTAGATTATGACGCTGGACAATTTAAGAAAGAGAGGTTGGAGTCTCCCTAATCGTTGCTATTTGTGTTTGATAGAGGAGGAATCGGTTGATCATCTGATGATGCATTGCTCTTTTGCGAGGAAGCTTTGGTGGCACTTTCTTCTCCAACTTGGGGTTGATTGGGTTTTCCCCTCCTCTTTTCAGGGGCTGCTATCCTGTTGGCTTTTGGTTTCATTAGAGAGCCCTCTCGATCTCCTTTGGGTTTTTCTCCTGTGGGTGGTTTTGTGGTCCTTGTGGAAGGAGAGGAATAGGAGGGTGCTTGATAATTCTTCTCTTTCTATTGAGAGACTGTGCTCCCGGTCGAGGTCGTTGTTGCAGGATTGGATCTCTTTGAAAGTTGATGTGAGGGAGATAGGGTTCGATGAGTTGATTTCTTAGTCTGTGAAGGGGTTTGTTAAGCAGGGTTTGTTTTTGTTGTTGGGTTAGTTGTTTTGGTTTGTTCGTTCTCTTTTCTCGCTTATTCTTGGTGATTCACCATTTGTAAATATGTTTCTCGTTCTTCTTTTTAATGAATTGCTTTTACGGATCAAAAAAGAAAAATCATTGTTAATGTATTAAGAACTTAATACCGTATCTATTGTAACCATAGTTACCAAAGTGAGAAGCGAAAACGAGAAACAAAGCGAAAGCGAGAAGCGGGAAGCGAGACTGAAAAAAACCTTAGGAAACAGGAAGCGAGAAATGAGATATAAGCTCCTTATTCCCAATATGTTATTATGAGTAGTTATATCTTTGATTTTTATCTTACATGAGATTTTTGTCGAAAAGTGAGTGCCTTATGTTCCAAACTGACAATACTTGCTTAGAGTCTACACCCTAGGCTATAGATTGTGGGCTACCTCATCACTTCACACATACAACTCCATTTAACTACTAAATGAGACGTGATAGAAGTGAGCTTCCTAGGAAGCGAGTAGTCCGAGGAAGCAAATCTGTCTGAGGAAGCGAGTTTCCCACTCTGTACATAGCTTCCTTGCAACTATGATCGTAACATTGTGTCCTCTCTTTTAACCCCTTGTAACCATGGTTAATCTTAAATAATTAAGATCAAAATATATGTTAATTTTTTTAAAAAAAATGGTTGGATGGATGAACCCTAGGAGTGAGTGTTAAAAAAAAGGTGTGGCCGTAAGCTAAACATTTTCATTTAAAAATATAAAAGGACACTGACAAAATCATTTATTTTAATTAAAAAAAAAGAAACAACCATAATAAAAATTATATCTTGTATAAAATAGATATTAATTTGTATTGAAATATTATTCCATTTTTCTATATTTTTCCTATTAAAAAGGTGGAAAACTCATGGTGATTGAAATTTAGGCGACATAAAAAATAATTAAGAATCTACAATATATATCAATGCGGAAAATTAAACGGAAGTGGCATAGAGAGAGTTAAATGTTATGTTTTTTTTTAGTTAGTGTATAGGGTTTATAAAGAAACAGTAAGGGTGTCTATGATTGTGTTGAGTATAATCACCAAAATTTGTTGACCTGTTTGGGATTGAAACGTTGGCTAATAGAGGTACATGTCCCCCAAATTCAAGAGTGGGCAATGCATTCTGCCATTATACATAAGCTTACAATTGTTAATTTTTTTTTTCAGTCTTAAATTATCATGTAACACACACAGTCAGCCCTATGGTTACCGCTAAGGTGCCATAAGAGTAGACCCACGCACTTAGTCCAAAAGGGATTGGCTAATGGTGGAGGGTCCCTTTCTCCATGTTTGACCACATAAGAACTCCCCTTTCAAATAATTTGATTATTGGGGCAAAAATCTGGGGCCAGATAGAATCTGACGCAGTTACATCATCTCTACCTTGAACTAAACCCCCTTTCCTCTATGAATGGCTCTTAACCCCTAACTCATCTCTCCCACTTTGAAAGACCTTGAAACCCTTACACCCTTTGAACTTTCTTCATACCCTAACCCATCTTTCACTATTCGAACTTTTACAACAACAAATCCTAAACAGTGCATATATATTCCTAAGATATATGATTTATTTTTCTATACTTTGTGAAAATAAATTCATTTAACCCTTGGCGAATCTCAGTGTACCCCAAACATATCACCAAACCTAGTTCCTCAAAGTAGTTTATGAATCATAGAGAACTGCCATTTTGGCACAAAAACGTGACAAATGTATCCCAGCAACTGCATGAAAATCAAAGCCAGGTAAGGTGCAATGTGCAATGTGCAATGTCTGGTTTATGTAATTTCAGTAATCCATATTTCCTCCTTATCCAAGTAAATCACCTCTAATCCCAAACAATGCTAAAAACAAACAGACAGACAGAGACCTTTGAAGTTTGAACCTATGCCTAATCCATACTAAGGGAGAAATGAGAAGATGCTATCAAGCTAAATTGCCACTTACCGAGACATTTAAAACCCATTAACATGTTACAAATTAAATTAAGGTTTATCTTTCTTAACTTTATTGCCAGCATCCCAACTTAAATAGCAGACATAGCATTCATATGCTGTGTGTGTGTGTAAGAGAGAGAGAGAGAGAATTAGGCTGTCATGGGAATGGAAAGAAGGCTTTGCACCCTTCTCATGACCCCGAATGTTAAAGAAAACATTCCCGAAGAACTTCCATAGACAAAAAGATTTTTCTAGAGACCTAAAATCAAAACCCAGAAGAAGAAGCAAGGTTAGGAAATAAAACAGAGAAATGGTTAAGAGCTACTGGAGCAGAAAGGGTTTCAATGACATGAGAGGATTTTAAAATGCCCTTTGCTACCTGATGGCTTGAACTGTTGTAGCCGCAGCGCAATGCTCCTCTTCATCTACCTTCAGAATGGATGTGATACCTGAAATGGAGACAAAGAAGAAGAATCACGATCATTAATGAAGAAACGCATACATAAATAATAGATGAGAAGAGAAGGAAAAAGGGAAAGAGGTTGTCTGGAGAGGAAGTAATCGTATTGGTGTTTTTTAAACGGTGTAGGCGCGTCCATTAGATGAAATTTGGATTAGGAAGGGCGATAATACTCACATCCCTGATTGAAATATCAAATTCTCTGTATAATGCAATTCATAAAACACAAACCTGAAACTGAGAGGTGGAACTACGCTCAATCAAACCACTAACAAAGGATGTTTAATGTAGAGTGGAGTTGCGCAGTTTATATAATATCCGTGCCATATCTCTACCTCATTAACTGAAGGGACGCGTTGGTTTTAAACAGTTGTTGTTGCTTACCTTTCCCAAATGGTTTTCCAAAGAGGTGTGATAGCCTGGGGTGATGATTCTTTCTGAAACGGTTTTTTGAAGAGTCGTTTACTTTCGATATTTAAAAGAGAGTAGAGGAAACAAATGTAACATTTACGGTTGCTTACCTTTACCAAACGGATAAGACAAACGGTGAAAAGAGAGAGAGGAGAGGAAACAGAGAAAAAAAGGCGAACCGATGCGTGTCCCAGCTTTGGGTCCACAACGTGGGTATGACTTATAAGAGGAGATGAAGAGGTATGAATAGAAAATAACTCTTTACTCGTAATGGTTTATCACGTGTAGGAGGGAGAGATTGGGTGTATAAAATGGAGAAGAGACGTGTCTGTTTGGGTGGGAGACACGCCTCTTTACATGGGAATCCAACCGGTGGGGAGATGAAGGATGAAATTGAGGGGTTGCAATCCTTTGAATGGATACCATATCTTGCAACGCTTAGAAGCAAGTGTACACTAAGAGTCATGGCTCCTCCAAGAGTCATAACTCTTCAAGGATTGAGACAAAGCCTTATCCTACACGTTCCCCCATTATCTCAAAGTCCAAAATCGAAGAGTTGCGACTTCACAAAATTAAGAGAGATGGTGACTCTTTACATCTCTTATTAGGTATCCCAACCTCCTAAAATTGCTCCGGGAACGCCACGTGGACCTCCCCTCCCCGATTTTCATTAGTAGTAATGTGAGCCAACACTGAGTCGATACCACCTTGGCTGTGTTACTTCCACATTGATATGAAGTTTTCTATGGCTCAAGGTTGTATGGTTTACCCTTGAAACCATGTTGTGTCCCCTGAGACTGAGAGGCTGAGTTCTCCAGCTCGACCAAAATGTTAAACCTGTTGTTTATGAACTATTAGTACTTATTTTTTCCTTGCGTATGCAGAAATATTTTCTGTTTCAATTTATGAATTCCAAATACTAATTTTGTTCCATAAACTGCATCCAGGCATTGAGGAAGTGAAGTTTGCAGTTTGCGACCCGAACTGGTCTGAGACACAGGAAAAGATCACTTCCTTGGATGTGAGATACACGGTTATATGGAATGTTGTGCTTGAGTGAGTTCTTTAAATTGGCTTAGTTTATAATTACAATTTTATTGTCTGTTCTTATATGTAAAATGAAGATTCTGTTCGTTAGTGTGAAGATTGAACTGTACCATGGTGTTGATTTTGTCTGGAGTAGGTTCTTTAAATTGGCTTAATCTATCACGATATTATTTTTCTGTTCTTATATGTAAAATGGAGTTCTTTGTTGTTAGTGTGGAGATTAAATTGTACCATGATTTTGACTTTGTCTAGTTGAATAGATCCAAATGCTAATGGTTTTGAATTTTTTTTTTTAATAAAAAAATTAGAGCTAATGGTCGATGTTGGAGTTAATTTAGCATTTCTGTTGGCATGTACATGCTTGTAAAGCGAGAAAATTGCGATCCTGCTTTTGTGCCTGGTGTGTAAAATTTAGTTGATACAGACTTAAATCAATCATTTTGGCAATTTGAAGATGGGCATAATGCTATGCGAAGTGCATAAATAATTATATAATCGGAAGACCTTTTGGGTGATGAAGAAATTGTATGACCACCAAAAAGATACCACGATGTATGCATGATGATTTATGCATACTCTAATAGGTGAAGATACATTCCTTTCATATTTCTCGAAATCCCTAGACCCCTACTGATTGGTAAGAATGAAAAGGTGTTCGTGCTTACTGCAAAAATACTTGTACTGTCATATGGTAGCAACAGCTTCATCTGTTAGTTGGTGAAATGAAACAAAGATTTGATTCAGGTTTAGGCTTATCTGAGGTCAGCTTTTTACTCATGATTTTTCAAGATGCCTGTGCTCTTGGAAATATGATTCATGGGATACTTATGTAGGATTTGTTTGTTGGACCTCGACAGCTTGAAGCTTACTCCATAGGGTAATTCTTTTAACTATTTCAGCAAGCACTTTCTTTGCGACCAAACAAGGGCCAATATCAATGATTGTCCATTCCCTTTTTTTATCAGTAAAGAAGATAAAATATATAAAAGGAAGAAACATACATACAAAAGCTGGTTCACCCAGATGTGCACTTTGAAGAAAAAGAAATCAGAATACGAGAAGGTCTCGGAATAAACACAACACTCCCCTACCTATGTACATCAAACATTTACAAACAAACTATCTATCATCATCATAAACAAGCAGAGAGGAGGATAAATATGCTCCATCGTTTCCTGTGGGAGCACTAGAAGAAGCGCATATCAAATATCAATACAATTATACCAGATCTTCTCTTTTGGTAGAGAACTGTTCTCGAAAGCCCATTGGTGCCTTTACTTCCATATAGTCCAACAGATGGCACCAGAAGAAACTGCCAAATGACAGGACGAGGCTCATCAAAGTCACACATAGTCCAACTGGTCATGGACTCGAGAAAAGTAGTAGGGAAAACCCACTGGATGCAAGGAAAAGCCAGAAATTGGCTATATATCCATCTCACAAAGCTGCAATGAATAAGTTATCTAGTGAATCTTCCTCTAACAGGCACATATAGCTTTCTGTTGGCCATCCTTCATGGCTCTGCCCTCTATTCTTCAAGTGGTCGATTGTGAGGATCTATTCTTGGGATGCCTATCCAAAGGAAGAATGAAATTTTTGATAGAATTCCAGGATTCAACAATCCGATGAGGAAAAGGAGTGTTAGAGCTGACAATCAAAGAAGAGAGGAACAATCTCACTGTAAGCGCCCTTTGCTGTCAGCCTGCACTTAGACCAAAGTGCCATCAATGGACTGGATATTGGACTGAATGTGATCAACACGAGCCAACAATCTCACAAAGTCGTTCATCTTCCAATTGTTCAAAATTCAACTTCTTTTCAACCCAGGGGACCACCGTTTTACCCACAACTATGTCAAACCAGGACCAGACCATACTGTTTCTATCCTTGAAATTGCATACATTTTCCCAAAGTCCCTTTTCAGGCTAGTTGCCCAACCAAATGTCATCCAAAAATCTAATTTTTCTCCTCTTCCACCTTAAACTTTTTTTTTTTAAATAGAAAATCCTCTTTGGTGTTGAGATTTGAGAACCACCTAATAAAATTCAACTTCGTTGGAGTTGCTCACCTCCTAGGTTCTCATACCGATATTTCCTCGTATTTGGCTACTAGGATTTTCCTCAAAAGGCTCTCTTTCTTCCCCAAATCTCCAAAACCACTTACCTAAAAGAACCCTATTGATATTCTTTGCCTACCGCAAGCCTCCTTGTTGGGAAACTTCCTTCTGTTCAACAATGTGATATTTCTCTTGTCCATACTAATCATTCCAAAGGAAATCTCTTTGCTGTTTTTGCCAATACTCCTGTGCCTTTTTCAAGAATCTCTTTTTTGTTTTTGCCAATACCCCCGCGATGGAAACAGGAGTTGAAGGGAAAATGGGAATGCTAAATACTCTTTGGTGGCGTTTGTTAACACTAGTCAAAAAAGAAGTGCTTATTTGAAAATTATGCTTAGTTGGACTTTAGATTGTTAGTTGAAGGTTAATTGCATGTCTACATTTGAAAGATTTTAGGGGTAAAAACCTCTACTTTAAAAAGTAGGTAAAAATCTTTAAAATGTAGACATGCAATTAACCTTCAACTTAACAATCTAAAGTCCAACTAAGCATAATTTTTTCTTTTTAGACTAGTGTTAACAAACGCCACCTTAATCAGGGTGATTCCACTAGAAAGTAGTGTGGATTTCCAAGCTACTAGTCTACAATTCACTCTTTCAACCACTGGATCCACAAACTGACTTGAATATAGGCGCCAAAGGAATGCCAAAATAGGAAGCAGGGACTTGGCTAATGCGGTTCCATCACTGCCCATTTAGTGGTCAACAAGGGCTATGTATGTGGGATGTGATGGGATAGGCTTGAGTCTACAACTTAGGGTGTAGACCCTAAGCAAGGAAGTGTTTGCTTAGTTCTTTTCTTTGCTTGTCCTCCCAGTTCACTATTGGTGAACCAAGAGGTGGTTTCTTCTCTTTCCCTTTTTAATATATATATACACTGATTATCAATTAAAAAAAAAGTATTCTTGGTTTGGAACCTATGCCTAGTTCTCCAAGCATCTCTAATGTAAAACAAAATCTAATGAATGGCCCATACTAATATAATGAGAGTGAGACACCCATAACTTATTTCTTGCTTCTCGTTTCCTAATGATCTTTTGAACCTTCTTTCCAGTTTCTCACTTTCACTTCTTCTAGCTCAGGTTAAGTTCTGAAGTCCAAACTCTCCACCACCTCTGCTCTAGAGTTTATGATAGTGCCTTAGCATGTTGAAGGCAGAAATGCCATGCTTCTCTAATACAACATTCTGTATTAGGAGGCACATTTCTAGTCTTTTGGTTTTATTATATTTCTTTATGGGAAATGGTGAAGTAACATTGGCTTCTTGGTGTAATCATGGATACACCTGTACATTTCGGTTTAAGAAACATTTTACACCTTTTTTCGACATGACTTTATTAGTTAAAGCTTGAAAGTGTGTTTTATGGTGTCTATTTTTTCCATTAGTTATATTGTGAATTTTCCTAGCTCATCTTGGTAAGCAAAATTATAATAGACACTGACAGGATGTATAAGAGTTGAGGATATATTGTAGGTCAGGGATTTCATTTATTTGTTATCCTTAGATTTGCCATTACATGAATCTTTGTTCTATTTGTATTGTTCCAGTTAGTTTAAACCTCAGTAAATCATTTTCTTACAGTACTGATATGGTAACGGAAGAAGATGCTTTCCTGGGACAGAACATCAAATTCACAAAACGTTATTTATCTAAGTGAAAGAAATCCATTTGTTCCCTTTGCTTATATGCTATTTGAGATAGAACTTCTAATACTGATTGGAGTTTTTAAAATTCATTTATATGTTGAAAACTTTGTTGGACAAATCATCTAATGATTCTGATTCTTTGTCATTTTTCATCATGCCTTTCATGTTCCATTCCTTTATGTTCCTGATGATAACCTGTGGTTCTATGTATTATGAATACGTATCGCTCGGTACATATTGGTTTCGACAGGGGCCGATCCGTTATTAATATCAAAACATATTTTTAAAGGGTTTTGGGCATAGGACTCCTTCGACGTCTAATGTCTTATATATGTAGGGGTTACCGTAAACTCCTAAATCTCACCTCTTTTGATTCTCTCTCATTCCCTTCCTATTCTACACCCCCAAAGTTGATATCCTTTGGCTTACACTCAGCCACATAGAGATGATGATGATGCTTTTTATGAGCCAGCCCGTAATTCTGTGGCTTTAGAACTGTGTTTCTACTTTCAACTCATCAACTGCCCATATTTCTACGTTTTATACTTGGTCTTGGCTTTAGAAGTATGCTTCTACTCATCTAGTGCCTTATTTTTAAAAAAAATTTAATCTATTTTTTAGAATTCTTTTCAAAAATTAAAATATATATATCGGCCGAAACCGATACATATTGGTTTCAGTTGGGACTTGTACAATCCCCGAGACTGTATATTTTTATCCTTGGTGTCAAGGCTAGGATCTCATCATGATTTGTGGTTGTATTGCTACCCGCCCCAAGATCTATGATTTGTGGTTGTATTACCACCAATACTAGTCAAGCTTGGATTACTTTGAAAACTACCATCAAAATTCAGCTTAAAAACACCTAGCAATGGGGTTTTCCAAATAGGATGAACATACTCCAAATGGGGATTAAATATAATAACGACCTACCAATCTTGTTTCACAACACACGTCTCAACTCGGGAGAGATCCATACCCAATAATCCACCTGAGAAAGGTTCCTTTCAATGATATAGGAAGTGTCGACAAATCTGATGTTGATGATCATATGTTCCTTTCTCCCATATGGACCAAACAACAACGTTAAAGGTACATCTCTAGATCAAACTTCCCTAAATTGCCAGAAAATCAGCCCTCCACTGCCTCAACAAGTACTGAATGCCGTGTGGTAAAGTCCAATCTAGCCTAGCCAAGGGTAAGAAATGACGCCAGATAGCACGAGCAATCTTGCAATGGATGAGACCATATCACATGTATTGACCTTATGGCTAGAATCCAAACAAAAGATCTTAGCTTTGGCCTTTGGGGGAACATAAAATTCCCAAATAGCTTTGTGAGAAAAAGAACCAGTCTCCTCACTACTCCCAATTAAGAAACTAAAGATAGATTTGCTAGAAAACTTACCATTGGGATTTGGGGATCAGATTATAGCATTTTCCATTTCTTTTGCAGGGTAACAAGCAAGGTTCCGAATGTCGATATTGCATGACATGTCGAGCCGTGGAAAAAAGATATATCGGGGATGTTAAAATTGGAGAACAATACTGTGAGAGCAATATCGCACGTTGAGAGAAAAATTGGAAAAAAAAAAAGTAAAAAATATGAAATTTTTCAATGAAACCTCAGGAAATGTTAAAATAGATATTAATGCACATCTAGAATGGGCAGGGCTCCGATATGGCGGAAAGGACTTACGGGCGCTGTTGGATTGATATTAGCATGGTTGGAGTAGTCGGGTTGGGTGGGCTTGGAGGCTTATTCTTGTTATTGTACTTTGAGTTTATATGCTTGTAAACTCTTGGTATATGTTTTCTTGTCCCTGTATTTTTTTTTCCCTATTTATATTTTTCTTGATTATCGATAAAAAAAAGAATCAAAAATTTTAAAAAAACAACAATGTATATAGGAGATGCAATGAAAAATGGGGCCAAAGATGTGCGCTGATAACTGGCAAAAAAAAAAACTTCATGGATCAGCATTCGATAAAAAATTACGCAAATCTATAGACCGGCATTCGATCTTCGTCATAAAATTTATCTAAATCTTAACTAACTCTTATGTTTAAAAAGTTTAGAAAAACACCATTTTGAAATTTGAATTCCTAATATTTTCTATAAAAAAAAAATTAAAATATATAATCTTTTGTCCAAAAAGAAGGAGTTCAGCCAAAGTATAGATCGGGCCAAAACACATAATATATAAAAAAAATTACTTCATTTAAACTAGTATTAACCTTGAAATTTGAAAATTTTAAGTTTTCTCAAAACTTTTCTCCCTAAAATAAGTCAATTTGAAGAAATTGATTACCTTGTCAAGAAATTTCTCGTGATCTTCGACTTTCCCAAGTGTCAAAGCCTTCAATTGAGTTTTCCATACGATTCCCCCAAGCTCCCAAGCATGGAATGGATCAAGCTCCCAAGTCCCAAGCCCCATTTTGCTCAAAAATGGCCAAAACCCCTCTATATAGGATGTCGCAAGATATGTGGGATATATCCCGTATAAATTATAATGCACGATATCCTACGAGAGAATGAAAATTTAAACAATGTTAAAAAAATTATCGACCGATGTATCCGATATATTGTGCAATATTTTAGATTATTGCACAATATTTTTGAAAAATTATAAAAATTGAAATACCTTATAAAGATATTTCGGGACCCATCAAAATTGAGATATATTGTCAACATTTCAAACCATGGTAACAAGGTTCTTGGTCCTTTGGTTGATTTATGTTTTTTGTTTCACCACTATAAACCCATATATGCATGACTCATTGGCCATTGCCTTCGCCCTCAAAGCACTCTTTGAGAATTTAAATTTGGGTTCATTTGCATGTGCCTGACCTTGATGGTATCTTATTTCCATTTGGATTTTTTTTAAGCATAGTAAATTTTTGTTTCTTTGAATTTTGACTACATTAAATTTAAGTTAAATTAGGTACATTTCTTAGTGCCTCGTGGGTCTTATAAATCATTATATTAAGCTTCCAAAAATCGTTTCAATGGGGATTAAGCAATTCCATGGGGATTATATTTGTAGTAGATGTACATTCAATATGGCAACTCAGGAAGAAGTTTTTTGAGTCTAGTAGCATATGGTCTTGATTGGTGATTAGGAGTTCCTGGAATTTAATACCGTGTTGTTGGGCAAATGATGATTTCACAAGATGTTAGGGTGAATGACATGGGAAAACGTAACTTTATGGTTGTAGGTGGAAAGCAAGAAAACAAAGTGAATTAGATGGATGAAACTTTTTTATACTATTAGAGTGCAAGGTATCAAAAATCGACTCAATTCGGTCATCTTCGACCGAATTAAGTCGACTTCGGTGGTGACCGAAGCGAAACTCCCATGCATTTTAAAAATAAAAGAATTCCTGACCCAATTCGGTAGACTTCAACCGAAACCAAAAAATTCAGTATAAAAAATACTCAACTTCGGTGGAAGTCCACCGAAATTGACAGAGGCATAAACAAAAAATTTACAGCTACAGAAACGTAAATAAATGCAAATTTTCCGATTGTTTGCAAACTGAAATCAGTCCCACTAGTGAAGCCATGAATCCATTAATTCGTCTTTAAATGTGAAAAATCTCAATGGCTAGAACCCATTGTGCAAACCTCTTTGATTTGGAAGAAAAAAAGGAAAAAAATGTAGAGAGTAGAGAAGATAGAAGAATAGGGTACATACCTGAATAAGGTTTATTCAATCAATATTGGAAGAGCTTTGTCGTCGCCGTCGCCGTCACCGTCACTGTTGCCGTTGCCATTTTCCGTTCGCCGATTGTAAAACCCTAGAAGCAAAGGTCCTTCGTTACCCTCTTCTTTCTTTGCGTCTGTGTTTTTTTTTGGAAGGTAACATTTACTTGAGTTGGGACTTGAGAAGCATCGAGAATAAAAGGGGAGGCCTCGCGCGTGTGTGGTGACCTACCGTGTGTGCCCCTTTTTTTTTTTTTTATCACCATGTGCTTGTGTTTAAAGAGACCGGATCACAGCCAATCGCGATTGAACTTGGGGAGAGTTCAATCGCACCTATAGCAATAGGTCAACGCGTGTCCCTTTAAATTACTATTAATTGTGGTTAAGATTCACTAACCCTTAGGGTCAACAATCTAATCTTGGTTTTTAGAAAAAATATTAAAAAAATTTAACTAAGGGTTAAGAATTTTTAATCCTAGAGTTAATTTTTTTTAATTTATTTTCTAAAAACCATGGTTAGATTATTGACTCCTAAGGTTTAGTGAATCTTGACCACAATTAATAGGGGCTAAAAGGGAGATGTGTTGACTTGTGTGTGCAATTGAACTCTCCCCTAATTCAATCGTGATTGGCTGTGATCTGATCTTGAGTTTAAAGGATGAGGAGTGCTAGCCTAGACGCAATAAGGCAAATTTTTTCCAAAGACGTAGAATGGGTGCAACATTTCGATCCAACAAAATTTTTCCAAAAAAAGTTTCCAAATTTTTTGCCTCTCACTCTCATGGTCACGGCTCATGTAGATAAAAAAATTATCTTCTAGACATAGAGGTCCTACTTGTTTATCAACTTTAATGTGCATTCATAAATTTTTCAGGTTTCTAAAATAATTAACATGGATGATCATTAAAAAATAAAGAGAATAAAATGGGCTTACATATCCCCTTCAATTGACTAAGAGAATAAAATGTAGTTAATTTTTTTTTTCACAATATAGAAAAATATCAAGAACAAATTACAGCACAAGCAAGCAGACAACGCATGTCACTTAACATGATCCTCACATTCGTTACTCTACATGCTTGCATCCAGTAATATAATGAATTCTAGATGTGTATTTATACTTAAATATTGAATATCTAAAGTTTCATCTTAAAATTTCAATGTTTCCTAGACTTCTTTAATTTTTACATAACTTCCTTAAACTTCGTCGAATTAAGTCAACTTCCTTAGCGACCGAAGTTTAATACCTTGTTGGAGTGGCTGGAGTAGGTTTATAGTGGAGTTCTGTTATAGATTACTTTTTAGTTGCATGCACTGTGGAACAAACATCATTGATGCTATTCCCTTGATTTCTCAATTCATTAACGGGCCAAATACAGGAATAGCTGACTGCTGATTTGATTTATGGACATGCTTGGTTTTGTAGCACTAGGTGGTTGGAGCCCCAGGGGGCACGTACCCCCCCCCCCCCCCCCCGAACTTTTAGAAAACAAACAATAAATTTTTTATAGGGCATAGCCATGGGGGCGGCTCCCCCCCTTGAACTTAAAAAAAATACTTTTTATACTATGTTGTTCAATTATTTAACAGGGTATAGTCATAGGACAAGGGGGCAGCTGCCCCCTCCCCCCTTAACTTGTGAAACAAAATATAGACTATATTATTTAATAGGGCATAGCGATGGGGCAAGGGGGGCAATGGCCTCCTGAAATTTTGAAAACAAAATATATCTTTTATACTCTGTTATTTAATTATTTAACAGGGCATAACCATAGACCAAGGGGATAGTTGCCCCCGTAAAAAGGGAGAAACAATACCCGTAGGATATGTATGGAATGTGTGGACAAAATGGCCTACAATATGTCAAATTTTTTTGAGAGCTGCGCCCCCGAACCCCCATCCCCTAGCCCCATAATATTTTTTACCCACCTAATCATTCTCTACAAATCCGTCAACAATTACTAACATTTTCAATCAACCATCACTTGCCCCCTCCCCAACCACCACAAGAAAATCCTGGCTCCACTTCTGTTGGAGGGACACTATTATTTCATAAATGTTTATCTTCTTTGATTAAAGAGTTGGTAGATCTATAAAAAAACATTTTTTCCATGATGGAAGGGTGTGCATTTTGGCACTAAACTGGATTTATGGTTTTATTTCTTGTCCAATCTAGTAGTGTTGCTTAGTTTTTGTCTGTTTGGCCTCGTTTGGTCTTTGAACTTTTTCTGCCTTTTGCTTTTATATACAGGGTATTTTTCATCTTTCTAATGTAATCGTCTTTACTTTAAAAAAAAAAAAGTTTAACATCTTTTGCTTGACTGTACATCTTGGATCTAAAGTATGTTTTTTTAGTTTAACCCATATTTGTTAAAATCTTACTACTTATGATATGAAATTGTATTCTAATCCAAAATGATCTAAGTCGTAGGCATGAATCCATTTTTAGAGGAACTTTGAGATTTTCTTTAGAATCTAACGATTCACATTTTGAAATCTAAATCTTGTTGATATTTTTTGGAAACAAGTGTCATTTTTTCAAGTGAAACTATGAACTGTAATTTCTAGGGAGTTTGCTTTTTTCTAATATGAAAAATGATGGAAAGAGTGGATATTATCTGGCAGCACTGCACCTAGGCACACATGATTTATAAAGAGCACTTACATAGCTGCATGTAAGGAATTCTACAGTTCTAATGTTTTTGGCATGAAGAATACCACATTAAACAAATTTAAATGGGGTGCCTTACACCCATTCATGAACAATGTGATATAGTAGTTCAAAAAGATTTAGGCAGTGTTTGGGAATGCGTAATTTAAGCTCTAAATATAGCTTAATGCTGAATTTCAGCAGTTAAGCTTATTTGGGAACATCTTATTTGCACATCTGAATGAATCAACTAGTATGCTTAAGAGGTCTGGCCCGTTAAGCTCCCTTGTCCGTGCTTAATTAAGATGGATGAATAAGATTTTGTGTTAAGCTACTTCTAACCGGTGTTCAAAAACTCGAAAACTCGACTCGATTAAGAAGTTAGTCGGGTCGAGTAACTCGGAAGACTCGAAAAAAACTTAACTCGGCCAACTCGGAAATATATATGTAATTTCAATTTTTTTTCAGACAGACCAGACAAACAAATTCTTTTGGAGCTTTTTCTCCAAGACTAGGTTATATTGTGGTTTTGTTCTTGTAAAACAAAAAAGGATCCGTTGTTGATCTGTTAATAATGAACATGGTAGACATACCCGGTTCCAACCTACCCATTTGGGGTTTGTTGTAAACCATGCTGTGATGGTTATGGAAGGCAAGCCACTATGCTTTGACTATGCTTTGACGACTGTGAAAGAAGGGGTAATACTAGTCGTCATGATTACTTTAGTGAAAAAAATCTATCATGCATGTGTCTCGTTAAAGACTCGTCCGAATCGAGTTGAGTCAATAAACCGACCCAACTCAGCCTGACTTGTCCAAGCTTTCTCCGATTATTCATAACTGAGTTTTTCAAGTGAGTTAACTCGAAACTCAACCGAGTCGAGTTGACTCGGTCGAGTTTCGAGTCAACTCGCCGAGTTTTAGTACTATGCTTCTAACCACCACGTGCATTAAAAATGTAATTAAAAGTTTGACAACTTCATCCTTGCAAACAATTCAAAATCTCAAAAATACACTTGTAGCTGTAAAAGCTGCTTATTCTTTAGCCATTAACAAAACAAGCTTTTGGATCTTATTTCAGATACTGGTCTTGTTACCGAAGGTTTTAATTGGACAATCAATAGTTCAGCTACAGGCTTTTCAGTTGTAGATCTTTAAACTACAGATCTCAACTTAACATTTAAGCGTTCCCAAACACTACCTTAGTGAACAATAAGAAATAAACTCCAAAGAAAAAGGAATTTTTTATACATGTGCATAACAAGATTCAAGTGGAAGAGATTTGGATGAACAAAATGACAAAAGGGATGAAATTAATCCTAAAAACGACATCGTTGATTGATGAAGTTGAAATTTTTTTTTTGTTTGTTTAAGAAATTTGGACTTTGAGTTATTTTTTTTCTTTTGGGTTTTCTTCCTCCATTGGGAAGTCGTTTATGTTGATGATGGTTGAATGCTCTATTTGCATATATAGTAGACCTAATCTCATAGCAGTGATATCTTATGTTAATATTTGATGGTGAAGTGGAACAATATATGATATTTTGTGATGGATTAGGAAAGATTTATAGTTAATTTATTAATCTTTAGATAATTGGTATCATAACTTTCATATAATATTTTTTCAAATCCTACGATTCGAGTAGCAATTTAATTCATATATACCTCCTTACAATTTTACGTTTCGATTAAACTTTGGCAACATCATTAACATGGTTAATCTTTGCAGGATTCTTGAGGCCTTTATATATAAATGTGTGTGTGTGACTGACTGTGCCTCTGTGTCACTGTGTCACTGTGTGTGTAGACATTATTCAGTTTTTCTTAAAGCTAGATAGTAATTCCCCCTCGAAACTTCTTAGTTCTCCATATTCTATTAGTGTTTGTTTTCTGCTTTTATGATGTGTACTGAATGAATATGAAATATTTCAGTTGTGATATGCTTTGTTTTTTGGATTGGTAGTTGTGATCTGCCTGTTGAAGATGTTATCTACCCAAAAGGGGATCCGGATGCAGTTTCCATTAGTAAGAGAGATGTTGAGCTATTACAACCAGAGACGTTCATAAATGATACTATCATTGATTTCTACATAAAGTAAGTTCAAATGCTGAATATCCATGGATTCGTTTGGTTATGGACTATACATTTCTAGTATCTATAGTTTGTTAAAGTTGGGTTTGTATATTCATGTGACCCTAAATCTTGGAACACAAGTTTGCATTAAAAAGTTTTAATCTTACCTAACACCATACCTGTTGGTTTATGAATTTATTGAGAATATGCTGTTCTCCTGGAAGTTGGGCATTTTACAATGTTGCTAGCTCAAAATTTTGAAGTAGAATCATGACATATCCAATGGAAGTTGGGTATTTTACCAGGTTACAACCTTGAAGCAAAATTATGCTAGCTCAAACTTGTTGTATTTTAACTTCTCCCTTAGGATCTTTTAGCCGGTTGTCCAAGCAAAGTTTTAGTCTGTGAGAAGGTTCTATGGAGGATGTTTCATTTCTCTATATGTTGGTGCAAATGGAAGGAAAGAAATTGGAGATTTTTCGAAGGAAAATCAGAATCCTACTCGTAGTAATTGACCACATTGTTCTATCCCTATATCTTTGGTCCTCTGTTTACAAGGATTTGAGGAGCCAATTTTATTCTGAGTGGGCTAGCTTTTTCCAACTTAATGCAATTGTATAAAATCTGTGCCTTGTTTTGTGTGTGTGCATGTTGACCCTCTCTGAATGGGCTAGGCCTCTTTAATGTATACACTATATAGGGTGCTTCTTTTCTTTTAATCAAATTTTACAGTTGCCTGTCAAATGAAAAAGTATTAGTAAGCTCAAGAATCATTTTCCCCCCATAGTATGCATATCGTTACTTCTATTTATCCTGTTTCAATTTTAGCTTGTATTTTTACATTCTAAAAAAATGTTTTTTTGCAAAATTCTGAATGTTTGGCAGGTATTTGAAGAATAAAATCCAACCTGAGGAAAAGGACAGGTTCCACTTTTTCAATAGTTTTTTCTTTCGGAAGCTGGCTGATCTAGACAAAGATCCATCTAGTGCTTCTCAAGGCAGGGCAGCTTTTCAACGTGTTCAAAAATGGACAAAGAAAGTGAATCTATTTGAAAAGGATTTCATTTTCATTCCCATAAACTTCAAGTAAGAAATTTTTCTTGCAACCTTTTTGCTGCTCAAGAAGGATCTCTCCTATTCTTAAGATTGCACACTGATGTGAATTGTTTGTGCATCTTGATGACAGTCTTCATTGGAGTTTGATAGTCATCTGTCATCCTGGTGAAGTAGCTAATTTTAAAGGTAAGTTCTTGTAGCATTAATGTTTTGTCATTTGTGTTAGTGGATCAAGTTTGATTATCTCCTCTTTATTCACGTTGATTGGTATTTTTCAGATGAAGAAATTGACAAGTCATTTAAAGTGCCATGCATACTGCACATGGATTCTATCAAAGGAAGTCATAAAGGCCTCAAGAATCTTGTTCAAAGGTAACTTGAAGGTTGAGGCTCATGAGGAAGTGACCTGATTTACAGAATACATCTAGTCTTTAACCATAGGCATCCAAATCATTCATTATGATCCATACAGAGCTTGATTTCTCTCTCTCTCTCTCTCTCTCTCTCTCTCTGTCTTTCCGTTAACGGCTTTTAAGAATAAATGCACTAAAACTCTGGGGAACATATCATGTTACATCTGCTTAGTATTTTCTGTGCTTCTAATATTCCATCGCTGTGATTCTAACAATCCTGTGATCATACACAGACATTGTAGAATGTGTTGGTATTCTTTCTGGCATCACGAAATGCTTCCTATTGTATTGCTATGACCATAGTCCCAAAAAACGGCATTTTTTTGAAAACATCCCGTTTAAAACGCGCATTAATACGCTGCTGAAGAAAACGGCATTTAAAACCCGTTTTTTTAATAAAACACGTATTGTAGTTTTAAACCAGTTTAAAATGAATAATACGAAAAAAAAAACACGTTTAAAACAAATAATACAAAAAAAAAAACGGATAATCTTGAAATTTTTGGGGAATGAAGATTATGCAGATATTGACGACTTTGATGCTCTTTTGAGGGATTGATGAATATAAATGAGTGGTTTTATTAATATACGTATTTTTAGTCTTGTTTTTAATCTTGATAATTGATGTTTTAATGAAATTTAATGCCTTGATGGAATGAATTTGATGTTATGAACTTATTATTGTTGATTATAGTTACTCTTTTTGTATATTATCTCACGAAATTGTTAGATATATTAATTAGTATTGTTACTAACTTTTAAAATTATAAATTTTTTCTCCGTTTTTTTTCCAAAGTTTTCCCGTAGTTTCCCGAATTTTTCCGTACTTGACCCTTGCCGAATTATTCCCGAACCCCGACTCTGTGACTATGGCTATGACTGATTCTCTCATTGGAATATCAATAATGCTTTGGGTGATCCTGCCACAGGATTTCTTCTTTGATCCTTTCCACCTATAGCGGCATAATGCCTTCTGATAAGTGTCCATGTCAGCAGTGGCTCCATGTAATGCTATTGCATCCTTTTATGGATATGTCGAGTCCCATGATGCACCATACAACTATCTTATCTTCATTCTCCATGGAGTCAATACGCATGACTACCTTGGAAAAGTCTTCCCCTATATAATCATCTTACCTTAAGGTCTGCAATTAGTAGAAAAGAGTTTGCGCATTATTTGCATGGATATAATTATAATTGTTCTTTCCATGTCGATGGAATCATTTCCCCGGTCCTGATCTTGGGTTTGTTGCCATCACCCCTCAATCTGATAACAATCTTAAGCTTTTTGCTACCGGCTGCTCCTTGTGATCGAAAAGATTTTTGACAGTGCTTATCCAATCAATGAACTCCTCGGGGTTCAATTGACTATGAACATTGGGAAACTTGACTTTTATATCAAAGCCGCGATCACGATCAAGGTGCTGAGACCAATTTTGTCTCCTCTCAGCTTATCGCATGGAGCTCGATCATCGGTAACCTGCATCCATAGTAATACTTTCTTTGGAGTCTTCTCAGACATCTTGATGTTCTAGTCACTTGATGGGCTCTTCAACTTGCTTGCAAAACTTTATGTTATTTTCAGCTTTTGGGTTCTTTGATTCTTCCATCCTTTTATTCCGTTGAACCTGTCCACGTCCTTGCACCATGGTGATCCTGATCGTAAGTTGCACGATGACCACCAAAACTATGCTCTAACACCACTTAAAGGTGCAGTAAATAATATCAGGAAAACTGCTAGTGGAAAAGTGTAGGATTCATTTCAGAATTGGATTTTGAGCCTAGTCAAATGATAAAAAAAGTTAAAAGCAGAAAATTCCAACAATAGTATTGCATCAAGAAGTCCATTAAAACCCTTCAAAAATATCTTTTAAACAGCCCTATGTTTTTTCTATTCTCAATCACCAACTACTCTTAATCTCAACCCCTGGTTTGTACTCCAATTGGGAAGTAAAAGAACATAACTCCTGATGGCCTAATAAAAGAACCATAGTTACCAAAAAAACCTTGTTTACCATACCCGTTTCCCTATACACAGAAACCTGTTTCTTTGTAAATGTTTATTATTAGAACAAACTCAGTTTCTAAGAGTTATTTTGATTCTTTGCACCTCTATGTAAGAGATTCATTCAAAATAGATTGTCTTTTGAGTTTTATGCTTTCTTAATGAGTGGTTAGTTCATTATTTGTCATATCAATTATGCTCAAACTTCATATAGTGCAATCATGGTATGATCTTCATGTGCATGAAGTTGCAAATTGTGTACTTGTATTGTTTTCATCATGACGTTGTCAATTTTGCATCTTAAGTTCAATAATATAAATATATGCCTAAAAATGTATATATTATAAATGCATACAAAAGAATTAGTAAGGTTACACCAATATTGTACCTATTTCATACTTTATTGTATGTCCATATCATACCAATATTGCAACTATTTTGTATCCATTCGTATTTATGTCTTCCGTGGTGTTTGTATGGTCTTAAGGGAGGTTTCTTGTCGCGGATGTGCATTTTTCCTTTTCCTTTCTGAAAGCAAGCTGCCATTTAATGGTTCTCTAAAGTGTAGATAGTTACTGAGGAAGAAAATGATCAATGTGGAATTGAAGTAATTCAATTTTATTGAAGAAGATGAGTAATGGGAGGAGAGGGATACATTGAAAATAATTGAAAGAGGTAGAGAATACTCCAAGGAGGCATGGATAGAAGAGGAAGAACTTTGGTGGTTATTGAAGGCTATCGTGGACAATATCGATGGCATAATGAGAAAATCAGTGAGTTGGAATGGTACATTCGTAGTGGGAAGAAGAAATGCAAGGGGGTCTTTCATATTCCTATCTGTCTTCCCTTGGTCTGGAGGAGGACAACATTATCTTCCCAGAGGGAGGGATGCGAGAAGGTGGGGTAGCTGTTGAACATGCCTTGAGTCATGTTATCCCGAGGAATTCTATTTCTGCTCCCAACACAACTTTGAACCCTTTGAGGATTGCTTAGCTTAGCTATGGTGGTATCACGGGAAAGATTGAACTGATTGGCAGTATGAGAAGTATATAATCAGAATACAGTTTCCCCAACGATGGATTTGAAATGAAGGTTAGCCATCATAGTAGTAGGGAAGCTATGTAGAGGGTGGGATGCTCGATTCCCATACTCACTTTCTACCTTCCATCACATCCATTTAGTGGTCAAAGAGGGTTATGTATGTGGGACATGACGTGATAGACACAAGTATAGTATACAGTCTAGGGTGTAAACCCTAAGCACATACTGTTAGATTGGAACCTATAACACCTAGATCTCCACGCATATCTTATTTTTCGCTTCTCGCTCTGGTAACAATGATTCAACCACAATTTCTCCTTGGAATGTGCAACTGATAGCCAAATACCCTTTTATTCTCTTCTTCCAAATGCTCCAAAAAACTTTACCCGGGTCATCTTCCAAAACAGTCCTCCTTTGATAGTCCATATCACTCATTATTTGGTCAATAATTGTTCTTTTGCCGCCAGACCAAAGGAAGAAGGATATCTTGGGCGGAATTCGGCTTCCACACCAATCTATATGGGAATGGTGGACATAATTTGTCGGATAAAGTCAAGAATAAGGTTCAATGTAGTCAAAGCGTATCCTGGGCGTCGCCTAGGTGGTTTTGGACTGCCACCACCTAGGTCCCTCTCTGGGCGGGCAGAAGTCACCAACACCCTTTAACAGTTATCCTATTTTGCAATATTATAGTTTATTTACATATAAATATCATTTAAGTAATTAGAATTCAGTAAAAATTATCCTAGATCCAATTTCTTGAAGAATAAAAGGTTAATTTTCCAGTTGAAGAACAAAATTCGATTTTTAGTGCCTTTTTTCAAAACTTCAACTTGCCAATGCTAAGGTATTTCTCAAAATTTAAAATTTCATAAATTCTATTGTAACAAAACATTACTAAAACTCAAAAGTCCGGTAAAAAAATATCCTGTTTTAGTCTTCAAAAATATTTTCATCTGCAGGGTCAAAAAGTCAACTAACAGTACAGGAGAAAAAGACTTACATTCAAGTTTTACAACATTAAATGTTAATTTGCCTAGCTTATTGTCAACCCTAGGAAATTTGAATTGTCATGTGCGTATGTTAATATTATATATGTATATTTAATATATATATATATATTTATTTATTTAATTAATTTGATTATTTTAATCGCCTAGGCATCACCTGGGCGTCGCTTAGGCAGTGCCTCGCCTAGCTAGGCCTAATCGCCTAGACTATACTGATAAGGATTTGACTGTAAAAGCTCCTTTATTTCCTTTGTTCACCATCTATAAACAAACTCCAAGACCGAGCATCTCAGAGATTGTTGCAGAATTTGCAGAAGATATTAGCTACCATGGGGGAGAGCATCAGGTGCATATGAAGAAATAGTTGTTACATGATATCAGGGTAGAGCTACGGCCTTAGTGGTTTCCTGCTGATATCCTTTTTCTGATCATTGAACGTACTCAACATCTTGACAAGTTCACTTTTATTGTGAAAATAATTGCTTAGTAAAGTCTTCACTTGAACTTGTACTGGCGGATAAAATCAGTTCATCAATAATTTTCCGAAAAGCTGCAGGTTTGTTAGAGATACTAAAGTACTAGTATATAATGAATTAGAGATTAATCAATAATAATTTTCACTTTTCCATGGTTAAAATTTCAGTTTGTACTTCACTTTATGGTTTCATAATTTGTTTCTTTAGATATCATATGGCATAGGTCCCAATGATCCATAATCAATTTTGTTAATTTTCTATGCGTTTTGCTTAGAACTTACATATATATATTTTTATGCTTTCAAACTTCATTGGCAATTGTTGACTTCATCACTTCTTTACCTCATGATGGCAGTTACCTATGGGAAGAGTGGAAAGAAAGGCAAAAGGAGACATCTGGAGATGTTTTCTCAAAATTTCTGAATTTGCAGTTCTTCCCACTCGAGGTATTGCCTCTTTTTCCAGTTAAATATCTTGGTATCTTCTTTACAATGCAATTACATAGGAATAATCATATCTCGGCTGTAAATATTTTTATTCTTTTTTTTTTGGAAGGCAATATCATCATTCTTTGCATTTAAATGGACAATCCATTTAAATAATGAACTAAAATGGCTATTAACCTTATATAAATTCAACAATGTCTGAGAGTGACGACTTGCATAAAAGTGATTATGTTTGATAAAAAGTCCTTAAGAGAAATATAAGTGATTATGTTTGATGAAAAGTCCTTACAATATATATATATATTCAAGGAGAAGATTTTGTTTTATCTGAGAGTAACATCTAGTGTAAGGGTGATTATATTTGATAAAAACTCCTTAGAGAAAAATTTGTTTCATATGTCATACTAGTAATTATAAATATATTCTCGATCAAAAAAAGTAATTATAAATATACTCTACTATTAAATATTCTGAAAACTCGATTTGACTTTGCTCAATTCTTGAAACCTTTTCATTTATTTGGTAAAGATTGTGGCATGTTAACTTCCTCATTTTCCGATGTACTTCAGCTGCCGCAACAGGAAAATTCGTTTGATTGTGGCCTCTTCTTGCTCCATTATGTGGAACGCTTTTTGGAGGAAGCTCCTGCCAACTTCAGCCCCTTTAAGATAACAAAGTTTTCCAAATTTGTGAGTGATCTCCCTTCTTTAAAACAAACCCTGAACTTCTGTTTTGTTTGTTCACCGTGCTCTAGAGTGAATGCGCACGTCATACATAGTTCTATTAATTCTCTATTTGTGGTTTTATGTCTAGTTGCTTTGGGCATATTGAGCTAATACTACTTCATATTGTTCTAGTTGAGGCAAGATAATCCTTATTAAATTGGTATCTTATGGACACTACACATTATGCATGTAAGGATTTATTTTTATTTTTAATTTCGCTCTTGTGAGCTTGATGCAGCCCTCCTCCTTCTGGGCATGAGACCACAAATGCAATGGGACAAGGCTTGGAAAGAAATGATTGATTATACATATGTAATTAGTTTGAAATATACACCTGAATTTTTCATTGCCGTCTGGTGGAATGGGTGGGCATCACTTCGACGTGGAGGCTCTAAGGGAGGTGTTGGGTTGATTAGATTGTTTTGGTCACTTGGGGGCTTTTTGGGTTGAGTTTATGTACTTGTAAACTCTTCTTCCCCCTTTCTTTCCTTCCCTTGTTGCCTTTGTAATGCCTTTTCGTGTTTAATATATGGTGCTTGCTTATCAATTAAAAAAAAAAGAAAATTTCATTGCCGTCTTCATACCTAGCCTGATTTTGTATCCTTATGTGGTTAAGTTTCTTTCATGAACTGAAGTATGAAAGGTGCTCCTGGAAACTTGTGTGGAACCTCTTTTGTGGCCTTTAAAGCATGACTACTTATCTGAGTACGTGGTAACCTCAAGAGATCTTCTTTTTGATGACTATAGCTTGTTTATATCATTCTACATGTTTCTTGATGAGGAATAGTTTTCTTTTTTATAAATAATACAACAGAATATAATAACTCTTCTTCCCCCTTTCTTTCCTTCCCTTGTTGCCTTTGTAATGCCTTTTCGTGTTTAATATATGGTGCTTGCTTATCGATAAAAAAAAAAAAAGTCCATTGCCGTCTTCATACCTAGCCTGATTTTATATCCTTGTGTGATAGAGTTTCTTTCATGAACTGAAGTATGAAAGGTGCTCCTGGAAACTGGTGTGGAACCTCTTTTGTGGCCTTTTAAAGCATGACTACTTATCTGAGTACGTGGTAACCCCAAGAAATCTTCTTTTTGATGACTATAGCTTGTTTATATCATTCTACATGTTTCTTGATGAGGAATAGTTTTCTTTTTATAAATAATACAAGAGAATATAATGATAATAATAAAAGAACGAATATAAAAAAGGATGTGCTAATAAAAAGAGCACTACCCTAAAAGAAACCAGCACGAGTTCCAAGAAAGCTGTACAAAAGATACAAAACAACACAATTATATGTCTCAAAACTAGGCATCCTCGGGAAGCTAAAAGCTTGTCACATTCACTCTTGCAAACTCCTGCATAGGTGAACACCAAAAAATCAAGAGCTTAATGATGTTCAACCACAATTTTTCCTTTGTACAGGACTGATCATCGTAAGCACTCCTATTTCTCTTCTTCCAAATGCTTGAAAGGATTGCGTGCTGGGCTATCTTCAACATGATACCTCTTTGATGATCCAAGTCATTCCCCACCCAACTGAATAAGAACTCCATGGTAGCGGATGTTAGTTTATCCGAAAGAAAGACAAGACTTGATCCCAGATTCAATGAACATAATGACAAGGAAGTAGTAAACGGTTCATTTACTCTTCCATCTCCAAACTGAGGAAGCATCGATCTGATTTTCCATTCTCTACTCATTATGTGATATGTGGCTAGAATTTTATCCTGGACTTCTGATCGAAGGCAAATATATCTTTGGGGGGGGGGGGGATCTGCCCGATAACCTCAGGAAAAAGAATTCACCGTGAAGACTCCTTTACTATACTTTGACCATGATCTTTGATCACCCATAGAATCCAATGGAGAACACAAGCACTCAGCCTAGATAACAACCATAGGAAATTTTCCTATCCCCATCAGTATGATTTCT
This sequence comes from Tetracentron sinense, assembly GCA_015143295.1. Taxonomy (NCBI): domain Eukaryota; kingdom Viridiplantae; phylum Streptophyta; class Magnoliopsida; order Trochodendrales; family Trochodendraceae; genus Tetracentron; species Tetracentron sinense. Next base: position 20,760,219 of record CM026574.1, read on the forward strand.
TCTCAACATCGGGAACCAAAGTCCAAACCACCCAATAGTTGAGTTGCTCAGAGAGAGAAAGATTGATTTAACTCCCTAGATGGAAGATATGCAAATTTGGAAAGCAGAATCATAAGAGGTGTTGGCCGCTTTCAACGATATTAAAAGGAGCCATTTGTTTCTATGAAGATTTGCTGGTAGACACTAGACATGGAAGAGAACCCGATGCTTGGGCTATTTGGTACTACTCCATATCCCTGTTCGAGATGTCTTGGTTCTTCCTTAGTTAAAGAAAGGAAATTTTCTCCGGCTGGTCTGACAGTCATTTTGTAACAAGAGGAAGATTCCATGGAATGGGCCTTTTTTTTTTGCTGATAGAAATCCATGGAATGGGGCATAAGGAAAAAACAAATAGATGTTTCATGTGCCTCCAAGCGGAAGAGACAGTGGATCACCTTCTATTGCATTGCCTAGTGGCGTCGGAGGTGTGGGGTTTATTTTTATCCCAAATGAGAGGCATGGGTTTTCCCTTCATCTTTTCGTAATTTCCTCGATTGTTGGTATTGGGATACAGGAACAGGAGTATGAGAGAAGATTTGGGGAGTCCTTCCTGGGGCTATCTCTTGGCTATTATGGACAGAGAGAAATCGCCGAGTGTTTGAAAATAAAACGTCTTTAGTGCCCAGGATATGTGACCACATCCGCTTGGTAGTTTTGGAGTGGGTTGGCTTACAATGTACCAAGGAGGAAATTCAGAATATTTTGTAGAAGTGTGGGGGGTGGTGTAGAGTGACAGGTTGGCCGGGGCTAAGTTTACCCGCTTTGAAACTCGGTGGTATTTTGTTGTTTTTTTATGTTTGTTTTCTCTCTTTTCTGAATAATATGAGATATTGATCCAAAAAAATAAAGGGAAAAACAAAAGTGACAGATTTTTATCACCCATCTTAAACCAATTGCCTTGTGATTGTAACACGGAAAACAGCTCCATTTTTTTTTACAACCTTCCCTTCTTACTCTACCAGAACTTGAAAAAAAAACTCTGCCTTCTTGTTAATAGGGTCAATTTCTTGAACTAGCTCTTTATACTTGTTCCCCACATGCGCAAACACCACTCCAAGTTTGCCTTACACACCCCAAATGTCAAATGGAGCACATAGCCTGCCTGACTGGAGCAATTGATGCCACCATTCATCAACCTTGGCATTCAAAAACGTGTCTTCCAACTACACTTTCTCAAATCTAAACGTTGAGGGTCTTGTTTTGGCACTTAATTCTTTAATTAGAAAGGGCTCATGGTCTGGCATTTGGTTTGTAACTTCAATGATATCAAGAAAGTGCCTTTCCGAAGCCATTATGTTCTGTTAGTCATAACTCCGTCCAAATCGCGAGTTATCAAATCTTTGCACGATATCTCTATCCATGTCATTTTTGGCCTTCCTCTCGTCCTTTTAGAATCTTCAACATGCGAACGTTACTCATCACCAGAGCTGCTATTTTTCTTCACTAAACGTGTCCAAACCATCTCACGTCCCAACTCTCCTTTATTTTACCACCACTCTAATTCTCTCAAATGCACTAATTTTTTATCTACCTTTCTGCGCCTTTTCGCTCAAACCATCTTAACATCCTCTTATTTGCTACACTAATTCCATGAATATGCTTCTATTTAGTAGCCCAACATTTTTCCACATAAAGCATAGTTGGTATATCATTGTCTTATAATTTTTTCTTTTCGTTTAATCGAAATGCATTGATCACATAGCACGCACTCTAGAAGCACATCTTTATTTTAGTCATTCAACTCTAAATCTATGGGTAACATCCTCCCAAGGTTTAAAAAAAGGGTTTCGGATACCATAACAGACACAGCCGAAACTTTTACGTAACGCCGTTACGTAACGGTTTCGGCCTTTACTTTTTTCTTTTTTTTTTTGTTTAAAAAAAATCCAAAAACTTCCAATAAATAGAAAAAAAAAATAAAAAACATACCCGAAATAAAGACCACGATGCGCTGAACCAATAAGTAACAAGATACTTTTAAAGCCAATATGAAGCTCAAAATTTAGAAATAAGGAAATTAGATGGGTCGAGGGTTGTAACATACCCGAAATAAAGAATCTGCCTTGGATTCCTTCAAATCTATGAATTAAATTTCAAATCAAGTTATTAATCAACAAAAAAAAAGGATTTTAGGAAAAAAAAAGTACTAAGAATAGGTAGAGAAGAAGAGAGGAAGCAAAGATGAGATTTTAGAATGAGTTTAGGGATTTTCGGAACCCAATCCTACGACCGAAACTTTTACGTATCGGGCGTAACGCCCATTACGTAACGGTTTCGGGCGTTACAGTTTTGTTTCGAGATAAACGAGTAAAAGTACGGTATCAGGTATCGGAGGCCACCGAAACCTTTACGTAACGGGCTCTACGTAACGGTTTCGGCGATTTTTTAAACCATGCTGATCCTCCTCAATCTCTCCATATTTATGAATACTAGTTGAGTTGCACGTGCAATGTTTTTTAAGTAATGTTATTTAAAAAATTACTCAACACAGTTATAAAATAAAATAATATACTCATCGGGAAAAACATGAATGGAGATGTCACTGACCCGCCATACTTGTATGGGGAGATTGGAACACAGGCACACGGGTATGATGTATGTGCAAACGGGTGCTACCAGCGTTGCTTGTAACGGGTCCCACCAGCTTATGATGTATATGCAAACGGATGGGTGCTACCAGCGTTGCTTGTAACGGGTCCCACCAACATATGATGTATGTGCAAACGGACGGGTGCTACCAGCGTTGCTTGTAACGGGTCCCACCAGCGTATGATGTATGTGCGGACTGGAAAAAGATTAGCTCTGGTGGGTACTACCGCCATACCTATGTGCTATGTGCAAACGGGTCCTACCAACATTGCTTCTAATGGAGGCAAACGAAATGAGATAAAGGGTAATTTTGGAATACAAAATTAGGAGAAGTTAGAAAGCTGGATGGCACCTGCTTGGTTAACTCTCTCTTTTATTAGAGGGTATAGAATTGAATTGAGATATTAGAATTTGTCGCTTAGAGTATCTCCTGGTCATCAATCTTAACTACCGCCTCCATCCTATATATTCTGTTTTGGTTAGTCTTATTTTTTAAAACCCTCATATTCCAAAGTATCTCTCCACTATTCTAGTTTTGCATTTACCCCCTCTTTAGTTTCACTAATTAATCTTTGTGTCATTTCCAAATAACATACACCATGAGACTTGTTAAATATGAGCCACAGATTCCTACTCTGTCCATTAAATAACTGCCTTCCCTACTTGTCAGTTTTCTCCAAGCAGCTGAATCTCTGAGTGAAGTTTTAGGATGCCTAGACTCAAGACCACGATGCGCTGAACCCTGGATGAGATAGTCCCTCCAAACTACCATTTCCTCGGAGCTGCCATCTCCTCTTAAGCCAATGTTGTCAAATTGGTCTGTATACATTTGACTCTGAACTGTTTCAATTGAATCAGCTAGAGTTCATCCTCCGTTGTCCAACCTTAGACAAACCTCATAGAGGAAGGTATAAGGTTGGCAGCTCATAAAGGATTTGATCTCTCAAGAACAAAGGAATTCATCAAAGAAAGTTATAAGAACACTCTAAAAGATTTAATAAACAAATGGAATAATAATAAAAATATCTCGCATGTCCCAAAAATTTGGACTTTATGTCAATACTCTATTAAGTTCAGCACATGCCACATTTCAAACTGATACATTAGTGGTCTCCCACAATTCTGTTGACAGTCTATGTTCTTACTACGCATTGAATTGCTCTAGTCCTTCATTTTTGTGGTTTTCATCTCCATTTGCATCAATCTAGTTTCTTATTTTCATTTTCTAGAATCTTTCACTTCCACAATTTAGACAGATCAGTACTCACTCCACACTCCACAGTGGTCACAGTCCGTTACTGTCGTAGCACATTGCGGGGCCAAAGTCCCACTGCACGGCCGGAGAGCCTCAACTGGGGCATCTTGTTTTGATATGCTCTATTGTCATTCTTTTCTTTTATACCAACTAGCTAGAGCTGTAAGATATATAATTTCTTAACCGACAAGATGGATTGCATCTCACACATAATCTTGTTGTATTCGGGTTTCCTCTTGAAAAAATTTCTCACTAATCGAGCCGAGCCGAGTAGTAGGGTGTTCAGGCTCGGCTCGTTAAGTTACAAGCTCGGCTCGACCTCGACTCTAGCTTCACTATTCTTGTTCAAGCTTGGCTCAAATACCTTTATTACTTTTTAGATCAGATGTCTATATTTAGTTTTTAGATCAACAAACAAGATCAAAACTTAGAACATGTGTATTTTCTTAGATACTTAACATCCTTAAATACATAAAATAGATACCTAACTCAATAATTATATTTATACATATATTATATATATATATATATATATAATACTACACGAGTTGGGCATTCATGCATGTTTGAGCTCAGCTCGTTAACCTAACAAGCTCGAAATCAAGTTCGAGTTTGGTTCGTTTATTAAATAAACAATCTTAAACGAGCTCTTAATGAGCCAAGCTCGAGTTGTTCGGGAGTAGCTTGATTCATTTACTAGCCTTACATGTACCTAAAGCATTCCCCTATATATCGTGATGGTCTTTTAATAGAATGAAACAACAAAACTTGATTCGTGTTGCTGATCCCAAGTATATGGGATCAGGGGTTGATTATGATGGTGATCATATATCGAGGAGATGGTAATATGTTTGTAGCATGAGTTCAAATAACATTTGATGTGGTATAAATGATTCAATGAAGCAGGTAGAAGCAAATGGGCCTACCTAATCAAGATTAAGGTTTATAGAACTTTGAACATGCTATAAAATCTTGGCCAAAAGGGTTAGAAACAAAATATGAGATTAATGGCAAAAATATTGTTGCTTGATTGCTCCTGCAGCAATGGTTATTTTTTTTTTGATCGGTAAAGCAATGCATTAAAGATAAAAGAACTATACAGGAAAAAACCCCAGTTTCAAGAATTTACAAGATTGTAAACTCAAGAACCGGGCCAGAGAGATCCTAGCTCTCACCCCGCTTCAATGTAATAGGGAGGATGTTCGGGACATTTTGTATTAGGTGGTGGGACCCTTGGGGTGGGAGCTAGGACCTCTCTGGCCCGGTTCTTGAGTTTGCAATCTTGTAAATTTTTGAAACTGGAGTTTTTTCCTGTATAGTTCTTTTATCTTTAATGCATTGCTTTACCGATCAAAAAAAAAATAACCATTGCTGTAGGAGCAATCAAGCAACAATATTTTTGCCATTGATCTCATATTTTGTTTCTAACCCTTTTGGCCAAGATTTTATAGCATGTTCAAAGTTCTATAAACCTTAATCTTGATTAGGTAGGCCCATTTGCTTCTACCTGCTTCATTGAATCATTTATACCACATCAAATGTCCAATTCCTCCTCTCTCAACAAGAAATAGCCATTCCTTTTTCCCCTTGGTAATAGCCTTCTTTGAATTGATTGAACTGGAAAAACCAAATAGTGATAAAATGAGTACAGCCTTGACTATTTAAGTTCGAATAATTCCTTCACGTTTCCATTCCAATAATAAGTAGATTGACATGAAAATTATGAGTGATGCCTACATTTGAGATAAGTGGGACTCAGTATAGTGATGAACATTACAAGAAATTTAGGTCTATTAAATATTTAAAGTGGCAATTTGAGTCAATTGATGTTTAAGGGAGGGTAAAGTTAGTAACTAGTGTGAAGTAGTTGCGAACTAAAGGGAGCACCCAACCTATTTTTAGTTTTTTCTTTAATTCGTCGATTCCATATTCATTAAGGTCGATCCCAAGTATATGGGATCAGGGATTGATTATGATGGTGATCATTTATTCTTTAATCCACACCCAAAAAAAGAAAGTGAGATTCAATCATTCTGTGCTGATTAGGGTTTAATCCATACCCAAAAAAAAAAAAATGATCTCAGTTATTCTGTGTGGATTCACCCCAAAAAAAAAAAACGTCTATTGTGGAGAACGAGAGAGAGAGAGAGAGAGAGAGAGAGATCTGTTATTCTGTGCGGATTCACCCTAAAAAAACGTCCACTGTGGGGAGAGAGAGAGAGGTACCTTCTTCTTCTTCTCCTCCTCCTCTTCCTCCTCCTTCAATGACCTAGTCGGGTGCCACCCCTCACCCAGATACCTAATGCTCTTTATACCCTTACCACCCAAATACCTAACACCTAGCCAATAACAAACCGCCTAATGACCTAGTCGGGCACCACCCCTCCAAAAACGCATAAGCGACGAATTAACTACACTGTATTTAATACCCCAATCTCTGTTGCTAAGCACTTAAAAAGCCTATAAAAGGAACTTTTTGTGAAATGATAGGCTGTCATAAGAAAGTACCATTTGGTCAATTGGAACATTATATACAATCTTTTGGAGATTGGGGGGGGGGGGGGTCCTTTAGTAGGAAGTAATAGAGACTTTTAGTTAAATGGTTGTGAAGGTTTGACTCGGAGAGGGAGAGTTTATGGAGAAGATCGATCTACCACAAATATGGTGAGTTATCATGTTGGAACCCTTTTCCAATCTGTGGACCTCATGGATGCAGTCTTTGGAAAGACATCATGACTTCATGAGAGTTTGGCCAGAGGTCTCGAAGCACATTTCATTTCGTGTAGGGTCAAGGAGTGAGGTGAGTTTCTGGTCAGACAAGTGTGATCAATATGTACTTAAGGAAGAGTTTAGCAACATGTGGTCCTTAGCCCTTGACAGGAATGCCTCGGTGGAATCCTGTTAAGGAAGGGTGGGTAATAACATAGTATGGTGTCCCAGGTTTAGACGCAACTTGCATGATTGGGAATTGGATAGTGTGGTTAGTAGACTAGATTGTCTTCAATCAGTTAAAACTTTCCCCCACCTTAGTGACATTAGGATTTGGACTAGGGACAACAAAGGTCGGTTTTCAGTTAGATCTCTTTACAAATCTACAAGGGTTAACCATGGATTGTCCCTTCCTCATAAGCTTGTATGGACTACGGAATCACAATGTTCCTTCTAAAGTATCTTTTTTCTATGGACCGCTGTGTTGGACAAGATCCTCACTTGTGACCACTTGAAGAATAGAGGCTGGAGGATGGTTAATGGTTGTTTTATGTACCTCCAAGCATAGTGACAAAGTCCGGTCGAGAATAATTCGGCAAAGGTCAAGTTCAGAAAAATTTGGAAAAATTAAAAAATAATTTAATAATTAGAAAAATATATCAAACAATTTGATTTAAAAAATAAGTAGTTTAAGAACGAATTATTCGCAAAATTCGGGAATAATTCAGGAATCCAAAAATTCGAGAAATTAAACGGCGAATAGTTCAACAATCCAAAAATGCGTGAATAATTCACGAATTTTTGAAGAATAAAAACGTCATTTTTGGTTACTGGGCCTCCAAGAGGAGGAATCAGTTTATCACCTTCTTTTGCATTGCCCTTTTGCCTTGGGATATGGGGACATTTTCTATCCTAGATAGGTATTTGTTGGGTCTTTCCCTGCACCTTGTGGGGCTTCTTGTCTTGTTAGTCCTTGGTGAAAATGGATGGTGGGTCGACGTCTTCTCTGAGATCATATTTTCATCCATTTGGAAGGAGAGGAATGGTAGTGTTTTTGAAAATTCTACTCTCCATATCTCGATCAGGTTCACTCTAGGGCGAGGCAACTCCTCTCTTTCTGGCTCTCCTAGAGTCTTGACATTGGTGTATCCTAGCATGCTGTGATTGACTGTTTTGGAGATCTTGAATCTCTTGTTTTGTTTTTGTTTTTCCTTTCTGCGTTATCTTATATTTCTATTTTACTTCTGCTCGAGTTTAGTTCTCTAGTGAACTCTAGTTTTGTATGATTTCATTTCCTTTGTTGATTTAATTTAAGTACATATTTACCGATTAAAAATTAATAAATAAGGAAGATAGTTAACACTCTCTATTGGAAGCTTTCCCTCATCAAATTTATTCTAACTTGCTAAAGCAATGGAGGGGTCTGCAAAATATGCATAGGCTCTATTTAAACCCCAAAAAAAATGCATAGGCTCTTTCTCATCTCCAAGCACAATCTTAGGAATTGTGAGAAATTACTGATTGAGATTTTTATGTGAGTTGTTAGTCGAAGGAAAATTTGTTCTTGAAATGTTAAAATTTAAGAGTGGCAGGAGAGATTCTTCAGGTAGTCCACATTAACCAAGCACTCCGTGGCTATTGCTGCCCAAAGAACTTTTTTCCATTTGAGAAAATTTTCAGTTAACCGACCTAACCAAATGAACACTGATGGTTTGCTCTATATTTCATGCTTTTTTATTCTTTTATCATTTATATAACGAAATGCATTTGGTTATTTATATATATCAACCTTTTTCAGCTTAATATGGATTGGTTTCCACCGGCCGAGGCTTCTCTCAAACGTTCTCGTATCCGGAAGTTAATCTATGAACTCCTTGAAGATCATTCTCAGGAAATCCCTCCAGCTGCTTTGAGTAATGGTCGGCGTTCCTCTGAATTTCCAGAAAATAATAATGAGAAAGAAATTGCTATTGAGTTTCTTGAGGGACGCAGTCCAGCAAAGACACATCATGGCGATTCATCTAATAGTCCTGACCAAGGGATTGAAATCACACTGTTAGCAACATCACCTCTGAGGGGTGTTCAGAGTGTTAGAGACACAGGATTGGTTTTAAGGGAGCTGTTTGAGCCAAGAACTACTGCAGGGTCATTCTCTTATGGACAATATCGTCCTTTTGACCAGATGGCATCTTTTCACCAGCTCAAGATTGATATTCTGCCAATAGAGGTATTTATTTTTCTTCGTTGTATTAGAAAATAACTGTTTTCTAATTAATTATGACATACTTCTTTTTTTTTTCCTTCCTCCATGATTAGTTTGATAGTGAAAAAACAGGCCCTCAACTTTAAGAATGAGCAACCATGGTTTTCAAGGCAACTTGAGGTGACAGACCCTATGGACGTCTGATGAATTCTCTGCAACAGAAATCCCTCCCCCCTATTATGAGATCTGAATATGCTGCATTTCCCTAAATATGGGGCCTGCAATTCATATAAACTAGTAAGAAATCCGTGCAATGCACGAAATTATCAAAAAGAAAAAAGTGAATAACAATATTCAGACATAGCAGTAAATATTTAGCAATAATAAAGTAATTTTTTCAAAAAAAAAATCATGTTTAAAGTTATCGAAATTCAAACATAAAAAGAAAATAAAGACCACTCAAAAAGAAAATTAAAGGAAAAATACACAAACATAAGTAGACTATTGGTAGATCTTTTACCCAAGTAGGCCTCGTTTGATTGGAGCATCATTAAAGTGGAAAGATGCATGAACCGCCTTATAAACTATTTCACATTCCCATTTTTGCTAGGAAATGGTCAAAAGCTCCATCATTTTAATTTCTTTTACTCACAAGGATAATGTAGATACTCTTTTTAGGCCCATTAGGAAATGGACATGAGCTGAGGTCCATAACCCCAATTAATGGTACCTACCCCTAAAAAATTTACCTATAAAGGTGTGGTGACTGGCTGACTGCTTGTAATATTTGATTCCTCATTGGCCCAATTGCTTTCAGTGTGGTTCTAACACGTGCCCACCTATGGGTATTAGGGTAATTTAAACAGGCTGCATGATTATTGAAATACCCTTTATATCATATGGCCATGTATTAAAAGTTAAAACTCTGGGGTGAGTAAGAAGGCTATAGCCATAGCTGTTTATCACTTATTGTTAGTGTTATTACCCATTTTCTTTGATGTTGTACGTAGAGTCTGAAATATTTGGTTTGGCATATGAGGGGATATTCAACAGAATCAAGCCACTCCTTAAAACAACCGATGGGAAACTTCAGAAGTAGGGCGATAAAGACGTACTCTCGATTCGTCGAGGTACCCTTCCAGTCGTCCTCAAATGCTCCATTGGATCCAACCACATCGAGATGGTCTCCTAGTTTCGTCGTTGTCGCCACGTATCTCGGCATCCTCACTCCTCAATGGCTTTAGCTCTGTAGCTAATGTAACCCTCCGCCACCCTATCTCTCCCGACATTACTCTCACTCTCCATGGCCCTTTCTACATTCTCTCACTCATAGCCACAGACACATTTCTTGGGTCTTCATCTCTTACCTATCGTCCCACTCCTTACAGAGATTAAAAATCGAAGAATCTGAGAGAAATCCAACACACCCATCTCTAGATTTTGAATATCTAATCTAACTCCCAGAAACTATACTGGTTTGAGCACATCCCGCATCAATCCGACACGACATCCCTAGGATCTTGTTGTGTTTCAGCTGGGACAAACTTGAGCGCTGGATTCCGGCGTATTGTTGGATCTGCATCGTCACCAAATTTATCCAACTTGATCGCACTAGCGCCGGTATATGGGATAAGTGGGATAAAGAACTATGTAAAAGAATGGATATGTCTCCGGCTTCAGCGCCTCAAAAAGAAGAACACGATAGGAAGGAAAGGAGTCTGGAGATAGTTTGGTGCCTCCTCTGTCCTCCGAGGAAATGGGTTCAACCATGGTGAAATTGTGTGCCACAAAGACGAATTTAAACCCACACAATGTAACGCATTTAGAGGGTTAAAAATTTAAAGAGCCATTTATGAAGGAAGAGGTACGGGATGGTTTGAGCGGGTTTTAAATTCTTGCAACGCTTTATAAATTTAAAGAGTCATTCAGAGGGAGGAAGACGACGACAATAGAGCGAAAATAAAGAGCAGTTAATGAAGGAATAAGTAAGTGACGGTTAGAGGAGTTTTTAAATGCTTGGAACTGTTTGGAAATTTAAAGAGCCAGGAGAAAAATGCTTGGAACTGTCTGGAAATTTAAAGAGCCAGGAGCAAGAGGTGTGGGGCGATGGTAGAGTAAAAAATAAAAATAGTAATTAATGTGAAAGACATGTGTCACTCTCTTATCATGCCTGCTTAATGAATAACACGTACACCAATACCTCAAATCGCTCTATAGTCACCACATAACCCCTCCAAGTGCTTAGCTTTAAGGTAGCATAATTGCAAAATCTCCATTGCCAAAATGCACTTTGATAAAACCATCATTGAAGACAGTTCTAGGAATAATAAAGGGAGATTTCAAGTGTGAGGAATGAAAAAAATAATCTACAGCGACTGCTAAAAGGAGAGAGAGAGAGAGGAGATCGTACCTCTTCTTCTCCTTTCTTCTTTCCCTTCTCCTTCTCGGTTATGCCCAAGAAAGGTAATAAGAAAGCATATAATAATTAAAATAAATATATATTTATGGGGCCTACACTTGTTTAAATATAAAAAACTCTTTAAACTGGGGTTTGTTTGGGCATCCTAGAGAGATTTTAGGGCATTCAAAAGTCTTTTTTTTGTTATAGCCTAGGCCTAGTCGCCTAGGCGACCACCTCAGGCAATGCCTTTAACAATCCAGTGAGCAACTTCCCCTCGTGTTCCTTTTAAGAATGAGCAAGGTACCTACCAATTAGGTTTGTATAGAAAAATCTTCTCTCATGTAAACATACTATCGGGTGCAGAGACTTGTGGCAGCGAAAAAAAAAAATAGTCAACTCTGCACCTTGCTACACCAAGGGCATTCCACCAAGGTTCTCCGGCCCACACCAAGGTTGTAGCAAGCCGTTCAATGGGCCACAATGCCCATCAAAAGGTTGCTCGGCCCATGTGTCATGGTTACTCGGCCATGCCAAACTGTTTGAGGACAGTATGCATGCCAACATAATCATCAATAACAATAATTGTAATAGTAATATAGAAATAATTGGAAAATGAAAAGATAGGAAATTTTGAGCATTAGAACATAATAAATAGCATATATAACAAAAACATGACTATTTTAGGAAACAAAATTTACTTGAATTACTATAGGAAGAGGAAGAAACGTTTACAGGAATAACAAACAATAATCGGAAAAAAAAAAAATCAGCATACGCATACACCTGAAGAGCAATAAAAAAAAAAAATATATATATATATATATATAGAAAGGACTAGAAAATGCATACTTGAAAGAGAACCTTCTATTTATATTTGCGAGGAAAACTATGAAATGGAAAAATGAACTGCAATTAGAAAGGACTAGAAAGTGAGAATCACAACTCAACTGTTTTTAATTTCTGGAAATGAATTGACTGAATCTCTTCTATTTTTGTTGCATTTTGAATCGTATTCATATTGTGACAGTTCATTGCAATAGGGAGGGGCGAAACTTGATTTTATCATCCTCTAACTCTATGATGGATCAATTCACTGGACCTTTTCCATGTTAGTTCCTGCAGTGCACAATTGGGCTTTTCATTTCAAAGCATTCCCTTTTTTTTTTTTTACTTCGAGCAGAAGTGGCAAAACCTTGATTTGACCCATGCTAAGAAGATTCATATGATACTTAAAAAATTTCCTCCGAAACTGATCAAAATGCCTGCACGTTATTTTGTTTGAAAACAGGAAGATGCAGAAACAGGCGAGCAGTTTGTGTACTCACCACCAGGAGAAACAGGCTGTCATTCCAAAAAGTGTAGAGCATTGGAGACATCTTGGAACCAGCGAATCTCCAAGCGACAGGAGGAACATGAGGAAGGAGACTCATCCACTGAAAATTCAGTTTTTGGGTCCCAAAACTCATTGGAAGTCGGATTAGATGAACTTCACCTACTTAGGAATGATGTGGGACTAAATCACCGAGAAGAAAGAGATAGTCCGAGATTGCCATCACCAGAAAACATTGGGTATATGACAGGAACCCTTGCTTCAGCCTCTAGGGAGGGGCTCGAGACTCGAGACTTGTGTAGTTGAAGATTCTCCAGAGGCAAGCAGAATGCCTGATAGCAATGAGAGTGTGGATCCTCCTTCCTGCCAAGAAAATACTACTGCCTCCTCCATTCTAGAGGCTGACTCGGCTGACAACATGGACCTTACAGGCAATGATTTGCAATTGGACGGTGATGATCTGATGTCAGAAGCAGATGAACAGCAGGCTTCGGACACTCGAGGCCAATGCTACCCCTTGAAGGGACACATACATGACTAGAGGCCTTTTCCTTCTGTTCCTATTTTTTGTGAATTTGCATCTTACTGGAATATTGACTCGCCGTGCTGTGTGTAGTGTTGACTAGTTTGGAGGAATAGATGAATAGAAAAATGGGAAAGTAGATCAAAACAGCAAGTGTTTTTTTATTTTTTTGTAATATCAACTTTGTGTAGGCTGAATTACTTCTCACTCAGATTTTGTAAGATAATAGTAACTGTGCTCCTGAAAGTTCTGGTTTTGTGCATTTTTCAGATGCTTGATCCTCTCGGTGTTCCCAGCGTTGATGCTTCGTGCAGAACTATTGCTCAATAGGATAGCCCATTAACCTTTGCTGCTCAGACTGCACGGCATTTTGTGTTTGGAGTTTCCAATGACTTGGAGATCAGTGATCTAAAATTTATGTTGGGGCATCAATAAACTGGAGAGATTGCTGCTTCATCCTGTTGGGAGCAAATCAGTCAAGTGATTGAAGGGAGGCTTTGTATATCCCATATAAACCTAGCCCAGAGTGGCGTTGCTCTGAGTGTAGCGAATATCCATTATCCCTCCCGGATATTCTTGAAAAAATCCTTTATTCCACTATGGGTTCTGTATATTTTCCCGCACACGATTATTAAAACACCATCTTCTTCCTCTCTCTAGTCTCCGACCAAAGACCATTTAACCTAGGGATAATCAGCTTCTGTGACCTGTGACCTAATGTGCACATCAATTGCGTGTGGGATTAGTCTCAAAAGGCATGAAAATCAAAGGTAACTTCAACTTCGATGAACTCAGATTCCAGAGGAAGCTTTTCACAATTTTGAGCTTGTAAGGGATAAAATTCGTAAAAAGGAGTAAAAAGAAAGGGTAAAATAGGAATTTCTCATGCTAACAAATTCTAACAATTTAGCCGACATAAGCCCACTTGGGCTATGTGCTGGCTCTCTTGAGTGTTGTCTGACAGGTGACCTCATCATGACTACACAAGTCATGATGACTCTAAATGCCTATAAATAAGCAAGAATCACCAGAGGAAAAGAAGATGGTGCGGAAGGCAAGAGAGGAAATAAAGAAAGGCAGAAGAAGAACAAGAAGATGGAGATCTGGGAAGCTTGAGTCATTCACACCCCTACCTCGAAGGGCTATCCAGGCGGCCACTCACCTGCTTCTCTTATCTTCCTTTGATGTTCTCTGGCTACTTGATGCTCTTTATGGCCTCACAATCGATTATGGCCACCGGATTCTCTCAAATAGGTCATGTACGCCTGATGCTCTCCCTAAACGGCCACACTGCTACTTGCACGACCTTGCAATTGATCATCTGATGAGTGCAATCATACTTGAACTTGTGCCTGACGCTGTGAATAGTGCCAAATCCGTTATCGCGTTGTCTGCTGTGAATAGTGCCAAATCCGTTGTCGCGTTGTCTGTTGTGAATAGTGCCGAATCCGTTGTCGCGTTGTCTGCTGTGAATAGTGCCGAATCCGTTGTTACCTGGTCTGTTATGAATAGTGTGGAGCTCGTTGTCCGTTGTGAGCTGCACAATGTACTCGTTGTCTGATGCACAACGTTTACGTTGTCCGAGTTGCGTTGTCCGAGCTGCGTTGTCTGAGCCTGTTGTCCGAGTTGCGTTGTCCGAGAGCTACGTCATCTGTGCCTCCTGAGCTACGTCTTGTATTGCACCCGAGCTACGTCCTATACCTCTCCACAGCTCACCTCTAGAGCACAACACCAATGCCCGTCCTCAAGCGCATATGCTCAATGACCTCACGATAAGTATCTCTACACTATCATGCTCATATGCTTGTGCCTTATACTGACTTTATCATCGGAGCCTATTTCAGGGTGCACACCCGCTCCCTTTGACTCATTCACCGGTGGAGTTTCGCTATCTTCTTCCTGCCAGTGAATCAGAGATCATTACAGCTACTAACACGTGGCGAGTCCGGGAATTTTCCCCTTCAAAATGGCGCCGTCTGTGGGAATCAGGCAAAGGATCTTAGACAATCGCAAATGACGAGCGTTTTCTACGTTTGAATGGGGCTTTCACTTCATGGCAACAATCAAGAGGTAATTATCGAGTGTGTTCTCATTCTCAAGTGCTTTATCAAATGAACTGTCCAGTGCATGCTCTAGTGAATTTTCAATATCAAGTGAATTATCGAAGTGACTTATCAAGTGAAGGATCAAGAGAAATGACCAGTGCCATATCAAGTAGAAAACATCGTAAATGCAATGTTAAATGATGTCTTATCTGATATGTCCAAATACGGTGACGGGACACTTGTAGCTTATCAATGACATGTCATCCGAGTAAGGTGTCTTACCACACGGTTCAACACATATCTAAGCATGATGCTCACTGTGGGACCTCTGTGACTCAGTCAGATGCATTGTCCGTTAAGCGACCAATTGACTTATCTTCATGCAATGCCATCTGAGCATGGTGTCATGATGCCCCGTTACGAGTCATTCGCGTGAGATAGCATTTGTCTATATTTATGATGGTTTTTACTGCAAACTCATTCATGTGTTTATCAAGTGAATCCCTGTGTTCATGCATCTTCACGTGTTCATGCACCTCCCCGTACTCGAAGTACCTAATGACTTCATCTTTCTTGGTATTGTGATACATGTACATTCCCGTGCTCTCTGAACATGCTCTGAGGCACTATGCACGAGAAGCAATTGCTCTGACCTGACTAGGGGCTGATACAAGCTCGTCTTCGCTGGCACAAGCTCGTCCTCGTTGATGAAAGTTCCTCTTTGTTGTTCGCAAGCTCGGTCTCGTTGGCAATGATTCGCTCTAACTCCTCGGCGAGCTCTACCTCCACCACATCAGTCTTCATGTGAAAGCACAACGTATCAGTGGGAACGAAGCATCTACAACGGAAGAGAGCGGAGAGCGGAACACAATCAGGGTCTGCGGACCGGGTAAATCCATGTTCCTTTTCACGCTCTAAGCAAGTTACTTGTTTGTTTGTGTAGCATGTAGGATATCGTCTTTAAGAATTTTACCGATGAAGTATTCTCGGCACCTCGAACGAAGTCCAAGCCACTGAGAAGGGGCTAAGTGTAAGGGATAAAATTTGTAAAAATGAGTAAAAAGAAGGGGTAAAATAGGAATTTCTCATGCTAACAAATTCTAACAATTTAGCCGACATAAGCCCACTTGGGCTATGTGCTGGCTCTCTTGAGTGTTGTCTGACAGGTGACCTCATCATGACTACACAAGTCATGATGACTCTAAATGCCTATAAATAAGCAAGAATCACCAGAGGAAAAGGAGATGGTGCAGAAGGCAAGAGAGGAAATAAAGAAAGGCAGAAGAAGAACAAGAAGATGGAGATCTGGGAAGCTTGAGTCATTCACACCCCTACCCTGAAGGGCTATCCAAGCGGCCACTCACCTGCTTCTCTCATCTTCCTTTGGTGTTCTCCGGCTACTTGATGCTCTTTATGGCCTCACAATCGATTATGGCCACCAGATTCTCTCAAGTAGGCCATGTCCGCCTGATGCTCTCCCTAAACGGTCACACTGCCACTTGCACGACCTTGCAATTGATCATCTGATGAGTGCAATCATACTTGAACTTGTGCCTGACGCTGTGAATAGTGCCAAATCCGTTGTCGCGTTGTCTGCTGTGAATAGTGCCGAATCTGTTGTCGCGTTGTCTGCTGTGAATAGTGCCGAATCCGTTGTCACGTGGTCTGATATGAATAGTGTTGAGCTCGTTGTCCGTTGTGAGCTGCACAATGTACTCGTTGTCTGATGCACAACGTTTACGTTGTCCGAGTTGTGTTGTCTGAGCTCGTTGTCCGAGCTGCGTTGTATAAACCCGTTGTCCGAGTTGCGTTGTCCGAGAGTTACGTCCTCTGTGCCTCCCAAGCTACGTCTTGTGTTGCACCCGAGCTACGTCCTATACCTCTCCACAGCTCACCTCCAGAGCACAACACCAGTGCCCGTCCTCAAGCACATATGCTCAACGACCTCACGATAAGTATCTCTACACTATCGTGCTCATATGCTTGTGCCTTATACTGACTTTATCATCAGAGCTTATTTCAGGGTGCACACCCGCTCCCTTTGACTCATTCAACGGTGGAGTTTCGCTATCTTCTTCCTACCAGTGAATCAGAGATCCTTACAGCTACTAACGCATGGCGAGTCCGAGAATTTTCTCCTTCAGAGCTCAATTGGTTAGGCCAACATGTAGAATCAATGATAGAATATTCAAAACCATCATACTAAAGAGGGGGCGTATCTTTGAAAGACTCGGACTGCAATTCCTCGATATGATTGTGGAATCAGTTTCCAAACAGTTCCCAATTTGCAGAACCATTATATATATTACACATGATAGCTCACTCCAGCTCTCAAACCTCACTCTCAAGGTTTGAGAGTGAAATTGTAACGACCCTAAAATCCTACAAGGCTAACATAGGACTTTGGGATCGCCACATTACTTAAACCTGCTTAAAATCCATGACATGCAAGGCACACTAACACGAGTCTCCAAAAATGAGGATAATAAAATTTCCGATATATCAACTGTAACCAACTAAATAGCACGAGTCTATAGTCAACAAATACAACCCACTAAAACCAAAGAGTCTGAGACACAACTATAAAAGTCTACTAAGCAACATCTACTCAAGTCTAATACACTCTTTCAATCAAATGAAATAAAAACTAAGAGGTGTAGCCACCCAAGTCTTTGGCTCCCTCCTCAGAAGGCTCACCTTCATCTCCTTCCTCTGCGTATGTTTCCTCAACCCACGGCTCCGCCGTGTACTCGTGCTCTAAACCTGCCAAGACGAAGTCCGGCTGAGTACAAAGGTACTCAGTGTATATAAAATCCAACCAACAATAATAATATACCTGCACTTAGTTAGAAACATATCAAATAACATAATAACATAATCAGAGTGCGGAAGAACGTGTGCGCATATATATCATATCATCACCTTGACTCGTGTACTTGTGAGAATCTTAGACTTGGAAGACAATACACTTATGAGTTACTTATGCTTATAAGATCACGTGCTTATGAGATGCTTATGCTTATGCACTTATCCAGATCATACAATGATGTGACATGCCGTTCTCGGCGGATACGGACCATGTCTAAGAATCAAATGGTTGACATGCCGTTCTTGGCGGATACGGACCACGCCATGCTTATACTTATTCAGAATGTCATACGTATGCCATGCTCATGCTTGTGGTACACATGTGTGACTTGTGAGATTCTTATCTTAACATACACGTGCATATGTGCTTAAGTGTCGAAATTAACATTCGAGTTGATAATTGCTTAGATTCCGATCTTCCACCATGGAAACTCCACTATACTGTCCCATACCAAATAGTTAGAGAATTCCCGATTTGAGAGATGTTCCTCTAAGTTCTTACCTTCCCGACTATCAATTTCCATGCAAATAATTAGACATACTTAACAAACAATTCACATATACATATCTTATCATAATTCATATCGCAATTCATAATCAATTTACCATCATTTCATAAGAGTATAATAGCATTTATCCTTTAAAGCATTTTCACAAACTCCTTGTGTACGCATAATATGAATCCATTTCCCTTCTATATTTTCAAGCATTCATCAAACCATAATTCATTCATACAATCAATTCACTATTCACATCCACATATTAATCCCATCCACCATACATTTCCCATCCTCCATATATTCCATCCACATCTAATCAACATTTCCATCCACATTTCCATCAATAATTAGCTTACTTCATAGATTTGGGAAAAATGCATTTAATCTCTATTCTATCATTCCTATCATATTAATATTCACAAAACATTAAAATAGAGTTGATTAGGATAGTATATCGACCTTAGGAATCCTTCCCTTGGATTCAAAATACTCCCGAGGAGATTTGGAGAAGCTTTCAGGACGATCTTCAAGCTTTCCTTTCAATCTTCTAGCAACCTCCTTCTTCTCCAAGCAACCCTCTCCCTCAAACCCTAAGTTTTCTCCCCCTTTTTGCCAAATTAGGTTAGAAATAGGCAAAGTATTTTAATATTTTGAGTAGGACCCCCTATTTATAGCCCCAAGGTCTGAGAACAAAAAGACCAAAACGCCCATACTAAAATTCTGTAAAAATCACGAAAGACCGAGCGATCAGTGGTTATGACCGATCGATCGGTTCTCAACCGAGCGATCGGTGCTCTTGGCCGGGCGATCGGTCAAAAAAGCACTCACTGGAAATTTTTCCCATACAAAATTTTGGACCAGTCGATAGCTACCGATCGATCGGTTTTGGACCGATCGATCGCTACTTCTAACCGAGCGATCGGTTGCCTACACATTTTTGACCTACTCTACTGTTTTGGCCATAACTTTTGACTCGCTCGACGGATTTTGACGATTCAACTTGGGTTGGATTCATCTCTCGAAAACGAACATTTCTGGTGTTGTAGAATTTCCAAATTCCCCTTTATTTATGGACCAAATTGTCCCCAAAGTTGACTGATCTGCAATTCCATCAGACAAAACCTCGGAAAAACCCATTTTGACTTAGCTTAGACTAAAAATGAGGAAAAACATTAAATATGAACTTCGAAGAGGGTTCCAACACCTTTCTAATGGTTCAAGAATCACTCAATTCCAGTAAACGGTGCCAAAACTAGAGCTTCCTAAAGTTTAGGGTGTGATATGACATCCCTCCGTTACAAGTTTGAGTAAGCCTAGTTTACACCACACCAAATAAATATATAATACAATAAACATCAAAACATCACAAGGACTATAATACCCCTAATACAATGAAGTAAAAACATGAAAAAGATTCGGGGTCTCTACATCCCCCCCCTTAAAAGAATTTCTTCCTCGAAATTACGTACCTTAGGTGAATAAATGTGGGTACTTTTCGCGGACTTCGGCTTCTCTCTCTCAAGTAGCCTCTTCTCTAGAGTGATGCTCTCATTGCAAGAGCACAAGAGGAATGACCTTAGAACGCAAAACTTGCTCCTTCCGGTCCAAAATTCGAGCCGGTTGCTCCACTAGAGTCAAATCTTCCCGAATTTCCAACGGTTCCAAATGAATGACATGTAAAGGATCAGCAATGTACTTCCTCAGCATAGAGATGTGGAAGACATTATGCACACCTTCCATGTGAGGTGGTAAGGCGACCCAATAAGCAACTTCCCCGACTCGGGTGATGATCTCAAAAGGACCCACATATCTCGGACTAAGCTTGCCCCGCTTGCCGAATCTCATCACCCCCTTCGTAGGTGAGATCTTTACAAACACAAAATCTCCGACTTGGAACTCAAGATCTCTCCTCCGAGTATCGGCATAGCTCTTCTGTCTACTCTGAGCTGCTTTCAACCTCTCCCTAATCAACTGAACTCTATCCACAGTCTGACCAACGAGCTCGGGACCCAAAAGCTTCATCTCACCAACTTCGTCCCAACACAAAGATGAACGACAACTCCTCCCATAAAGTGCCTCAAACGGAGCCATCTGAATGCTTGCTTGATAGCTGTTGTTGTAGGCAAACTCAACCAACGGCAAGTGATCAACCCAACTACCCTGAAAGTCTAACATGCAAGCTCGTAGCATGTCCTCTATGATCTGGTTCACTGTTTCAGTTTGCCCATCTGTCTACGGATGAAATGCCGTACTAAAATCCAAATGGGAACCCATGGCCTGCTGAAAACTCTTCCAGAATCTGGATGTTAATCTCGGATCTCGATCAGAAACAATGCTAACTGGTACTCCATGCAAACGGAAAATCTCCTTAAGATAGAGGTTAGCCAATTGATTGGAGTTGAAAGTGGTCCGATATGGAAGAAAGTGAGCTGATTTAGCCAATCGGTCAACCACAACCCAAATGGCATCAAAGTTCTTGGCCGTCTTTGGCAAACCAACAACAAAATCCATGGAGATATTTTCCCACTTCCACTCGGGAATAGGAAGAGACTGAAGAAGTCCTGCCGGCCTCCTGTGTTCGGCCTTCACCTGCTGACACACCAAACACTTGGATACAAAGGTAGCCACATCTTTCTTCATACCTTTCCACCAGAAATACTTCTTAAGGTTCTGGTACATCTTAGTACCTCCCGGATGCACGGTGTACTTGGACTTGTGTGCTTCATCCAGAATCTCCCTTCTTAAATCCTCATCATCCGGAACACAAAGTCTACCCTTGAAACAAACTCCACCATCCCTCCAAGAGAAATCCTCAAACCAGCTGTTAAGCGACTTATTCATAGCAGCGTGCAGTTCTCCATCATTCCACTGTAGGTCTTTAATCATGTTCAATAAGGTTGGCATGACCATAATGTTAGCCAACAAGGCTCCAGATGCTCCCACACTGAAACCCGCATCGAGGCTAGACACCTCTACTAGTAACTTCCATTCTTGGACCATCAAGTGTGCCAAGAACCCAGTAGGTCTCCTACTTAGCGCATCTGCTACTACATTCGCTTTCCCCGAGTGGTACTGGATAGAGCAATCATAATCCTTGAGAAATTCCACCCAACGACGCTCCCTCAAATTCAGCTCTTTCTGCGAGAATAAATACTTTAGACTTTTGTGGTCGGTGAAAACTTCAAACTGCGCACCGTACAAGTAGTGTCTCCAGATCTTAAGAGCAAAAACCAAGGCTGCTAACTCCAAATCATGGGTAGGATAGTTCTTCTCGTGGTCTTTCAACTGCCGAGAAGCATAGGCAATCACCTTCCCGTGTTGCATAAGAACACAACCTAACCCAACGAGTGAGGCATCACTATACACCACAAAATCTTCACTACCTGATGGAACAGTCAAGATCGGAGCGGTGGTGAGACGCTTCTTCAACTCAAGAAAACTCTTCTCACATTTCTCATTCCACTCGAATCTAGCGTTCTTTCGAGTTAGATGAGTAAGCGGAGCTGCCAAACTGGAAAATCCTTCTACAAATCTTCGATAATATCCAGCTAGGCCCAAGAAACTTCGAACCTCTGTAACACTCTTTGGCCTTCCCCATCCTTCTACTGCTTCTATCTTAGCAGGGTCAACTGAAATCCCCTCTTCTGACACCACATGGCCTAGAAATGCTACTTTTTTCTAGCCAAAACTCGCACTTGCTAAGCTTAGCATATAGCTTATGCTCACGGAGTGTCTTCAGGGTGATCCGGAGATGCATCTCATGCTCCTTCTGTGTCCTGGAGTACACTAAAATGTCATCCACAAACACGATCACAAAGCGGTCCAGAGTCGGCTTGAAGATCCTGTTCATGAGATCCATGAATGCTGCCGGAGCATTTGTCAAACCGAACGGCATGACTAAGAATTCAAAATGCCCATATCTGGTCCTGAAAGCAGACTTAGGCACATCTTCCGCCTTTATCTTCAGTTGATGGTAGCCTGACCTTAAGTCGATCTAGGAGAAATACTTAGCTCCTTGCAACTGATCAAACAAGTCGTCGATCCTAGGTAAAGGATATTTGTTCTTGATAGTGACCTTGTTCAGTTGCCGATAGTCGATGCACATCCTCATCGAACCATCCTTCTTCTTCACAAACAACACTGGAGCTCCCCAAGGTGATACACTTGGGCGGATAAATCCAAGACCAAGTAATTTGTCAATCTGCTCCTTAAGCTCTTTCAACTCTGCTGGAGCCATCCTATATGGCGCTTTAGAGATGGGTGCCGTACCCGGAGCCAATTCAATTGCAAACTCTACTTCTCTATCCGGTGGCAAACCCGGTAAGTCTTTAGGAAAGACATCCATGAATTCCTCTACAACAGGGATACTTGAGGAATCTGGTGCTTCCGAGGTAGTAAGACTCAATGCCGCGAAATGAGCTAAGTCCTTCTTCTTCAACCCTTGGAAACGGAAAGAGGGCTCACTGATTGGTCTAAAGTTGACCACTTTCCCAAAACAGTCGACATGCCCATGGTATTTGGAAAGCCAATCCATGCCTAAAATGACGTCAAAGTCTTGGAACTCAAGGACAATCAGATCAGCTGGCATCTCTCTCTGACCTACTCGAATATCACAAGCTCGATAGACCTTATCGGTGATGACCGAACTACCAACAGGAGTAGCAATCGACAATTCACGATCTAACAGACTTGGCTCAATCGGAAACTCTCGTGCAAAACTAGGTGTGACGAAGGAGTGGAACCAGTATCGATCAAAACATGAGCGAGGAAATCATTTATCAACAATGAGCCTGAATTAATACACAAAGCTAATTTGTCAAATCATGAATACATACATGCATTTTACATCATACCACATAACATTTAATATCACACACATAGCATCAGAATCAATATTTTAATTAACTAAAAACACAATTAGACATACCCTACACAACGTCGTCGGACGCCTGTGCATCCCGCTCCGAGGTAGCAAACACTCGACCCTGAGCTGATGGGCGAGGCTGCTGAGGTCTAAGACCCTGTGGTGGCCTCTGCTACACGGACTGCCTGCCTGGGGGCCTGACTCCCTGTGGCTGAGTCGGCTGAAGTCCCTGCTGAATGCGGAGTGGGCAATCTCGGATCCGGTGTGAGACCTTTCCACAATGGAAACAACCTCCAGTAATTGCCCTACACTCTCCCACTCTATGCCTCTTTCCGCACTGGCTGCATGCATCATACAACTGGGTACCAGCAGTAGGCGGAGCCACCTGAGATGCTCGATGGGCTGCCTGAGTAGGCCTCTGATACGGGGTAGGCCTAGCAATCGGCATAGGACCTGCTATCCTCGGCCTCTTGTCCTGTAGGACAAACCTGCTTGCTTGCATCTTCTCCCTCTTCTTCAAAAATTCCTGTGAATTCTTCTCAGCTATCAAGGCGCGCTGATACACCTCCCTACATGTTTCGAGTTGAAGTATCGAAACCTTCTCCCAGATAAAATCCTTCAACCTCGCTCAAACCTCTTTGCCTTCATTCTCTCCGTAGCAATCAAGTGAGGAGCGAACCTAGAGAGCTCTACAAACTTGGCCTCATACTCGGCCACTGACATCCTCCCTTGCTCCAAGATAGAGAATTCAATCTCCTTCTGATCTCTCACAAACACCGGGAAGTATCTCTCATAGAAGATGTCGAGGAACTCTCCCCAAGTCCACTCTTGTCCGGCTCGCACCTCATTCCTCTGCCTAGATGCTGCCCTCCACCAATGCTCCGCTTCACCTTCCATGACGAAGGAGGCCCATTTCACCCTCTGCTCATCGGTGGCCTCAAGCACGGAGAAAATCTTCTCTAGTT
This sequence comes from Tetracentron sinense, assembly GCA_015143295.1. Classification (NCBI taxonomy): domain Eukaryota; kingdom Viridiplantae; phylum Streptophyta; class Magnoliopsida; order Trochodendrales; family Trochodendraceae; genus Tetracentron; species Tetracentron sinense. Next base: position 20,784,510 of record CM026574.1, read on the forward strand.
GCATGATCCATAACTCGGCAACTGAGGGATCCGTACTACCATAGAAGGCTGGAGGACTAAACCTCCTAAAAGCTTCCACTCCGTTGTGACGGGGTGGGTGAACATCAATCTGCCTCTCTTGCCTAGCTTGACCAGCCGCTAGTAATGCAGTTTGCTGAGCCATAATTTCAGCCTGCCTCTCCATGGCTACAGCAAATAGCTTCCATGGCCCGACCCACATTTGCCTGGGGGTACCGTCTGGAGTATCCCCATCAGTCACACTGCCTCCTCTATTTCTATTATTTCTTCCACCCCTTCTCATGCTTACAATCCGGAGAAGAAGAAAACAATCTATTTAGAACACACTCACATAAATTCCTAAGTCTACGCTTAATCAAAACTCAATCCTCAACAATTTTAAAGTCCTAAACTTGATGTTGCTTCCCTAAGGTTCATATCTTCCTATACCCTACACTTAATACCTTAGCCCTAAGGACTCTAATGCCTTGAGCTCTGATACCACCTCTGTAACGACCCCAAAATCCTACAAGGCTAAAATAGGACTTTGGGATCGCCACATTACTTAAACCTGCTTAAAATTCATGACATGCAAGGCACACTAACACGAGTCTCCAAAAATGAGGGTAATAAAATTTCCGATATATCAACTGTAACCAACTAAATAGCACGAGTCTATAGTCAACAAATACAACCCACTAAAACCAACGAGTCTGAGACACAACCATAAAAGTCTACTAAGCAACATCTACTCAAGTCTAATACACTCTCTCAATCAAATGAAATAAAAACTAAGAGGTGTAGCCACCCAAGTCTTTGGCTCCCTCCTCAGAAGGCTCACCTTCACCTCCTTCCTCTGCGTATGTTTCCTCAACCCACGGCTCCGCCGTGTACTCGTGCTCTAAACCTGCCAAGACGAAGTCCGGCTGAGTACAAAGGTACTCAGTGTATATAAAATCCAACCAACAATAATAATATACCTGCACTTAGTTAGAAACATATCAAATAACATAATAACATAATCAGAGTGCGGAAGAACGTGTGCGCATATACATCATATCATCACCTTGACTCGTGTACTTGTGAGAATCTTAGACTGGGAAGACAATACACTTATGAGTTGCTTATGCTTATAAGACCACGTGCTTATGAGATGCTTATGCTTATGCACTTATCCAGATCATACAATGATGTGACATGCCGTTCTTGGCGGATACGGACCATGTCTAAGAATCAAATGGTTGACATGCCGTTCTTGGCGGATACGGACCATGTCTAAGAATCAAATGGTTGACATGCCGTTCTTGGCGGATACGGACCATGCCTAAGAATCAAATGTAATTGACATGCCGTTCTTGGCGGATACGGACCATGCCATGCTTATGCTTATTCAAAATGTCATACGTATGCCATGCTCATGCTTGTGGTCCACATGTGTGACTTGTAAGACTCTTATCTTAACATACGCGTGCATATGTGCTTAAGTGTCAAAATTAACATTCGAGTTGGTAATTGCTTAGATTCCGATCTTCCACCATGGAAACTCCACTATACTGTTCCATACCAAATAGTTAGAGAATTCCCGGTTTGAGAGATGTTCCTCTAAGTTCTTACCTTCCCGACTATCAATTTCCATGCAAATAATTAGACATACTTAACAAACAATTCACATATACATATCTTATCATAATTCATATCGCAATTCATAATCAATTTACCATCATTTCATAAGAGTATAATAGCATTTATCCTTTCAAGCATTTTCACAAACTCCTTGTGTACGCATAATATGAATCCATTTCCCTTCTATATTTTCAAGCATTCATCAAACCATAATTCATCCATACAATCAATTCACTATTCACATCCACATATTAATCCCATCCACCATACATTTCCCATCCTCCATATATTCCATCCACATCCAATCCACATTTCCATCCACATTTCCATCAATAATTAGCTTACTTCATAGAAAATTTGGGAAAAATGCATTTAATCTCTGTTCTATCATTCCTATCATATTAATATTCACAAAACATTAAAATAGAGTTGATTAAGATAGTATATCGACCTTAGGAATCCTTCCCTTGGATTCAAAATGCTCCCGAGGAGATTTGGAGAAGCTTTCAGGACGATCTTCAAGCTTTCCTTTCAATCTTCTAGCAACCTCCTTCTTCTCCAAGCAACCCTCTCCCTCAAACCCTAGGTTTTCTCCCCCTTTTTGCCAAATTAGGTTAGAACTAAGTAGAGTATTTTAATATTTCGAGTAGGACCCCTATTTATAGCCCCAAGGTCTGAGAACAAAAAGATCAAAACGCCCATACTAAAATTCTGTAAAAATCACGAAAGACCGAGCGATCAGTGGTTATGACCGATCGATCGGTTCTCGACCGAGCGATCGGTGCTCTTGACCGGGCGATCGGTCAAAAAAGCACTCACTGGAAATTTTTTCCATACAAAATTTTGGACCAGTCGATAGCTACCGATCGATCGGTTTTGGACCGATCGATCGCTACTTCTAACCGAGCGATCGGTTGCCTACAGATTTTTGACTACTCTACTGTTTTGGCCATAACTTTTGACTCGCTCGACGGATTTTGACGATTCAACTTGGGTTGGATTCGTCTCTCGAAAACGAACATTTCTGGCGTTTTAGAATTTCTAAATTCCCCTTTATTTATGGACCAAATTGTCGCCAAAGTTGACTGATCTGCAATTCCATCAGACAAAACCTCGGAAAAACCCATTTTTGACTTAGCTTAGACTAAAAATGAGGAAAAACATTAAACATGAAATTCGAAGAGGGTTCCAACACCTTTCTAATGATTCAAGAATCACTCAATTCCAGTAAACGGTGCCAAAACTAGAGCTTCCTAAAGTTTAGGGTGTGATATGACATCCCTCCGTTACAAGTTTGATTAAGCTTAGTTTACACCACACCAAATAAATATATAATACAATAAACATCAAAACATCACAAGGACTATAATACCCCTAATACAATGAAGTAAAAACATGAAAAAGATTCGGGGTCTCTACAGAAATCCCTTTGGCATGGCTTCAACTTTTGTAGAGTGCGGCTTGTTTTAGAGTGAAATCCCTTTATCATGGTTTCAACTTTTGTAGAGTGCAGTTTATGATTTACAGAGAGCACGGCTTATAAATTTTGGAGCTCATGGTTTCACATGCTTAGAGAGCGCAATTTTGCGCAATTTTCTGTAAAGTTTCATTTTTATCCCCATTTTTCATAAGTGGGGAGTATTTTGTTATTTTTTCTTTGTATGGTATAAGATTCTTATAAGCCTTGTTAATTATTGGTGATCTTGTAATTGAATTTAGAAAGAATTTATTAATATATAAATAATAATCTTGTTTATATATATATATATATATACTAGTAAAGTTGCACATTCTTTGCACGTATTATTTATTATTATTAAAAAATATAACAAGATTAAGTTTAAAATTAATATTATTATTAATTATAGTTATCTGACTTCAATCAAGTGATATTAAAAAAGAATATAAATTATAATTATATAATTAGTAGTAGTTTATTAAATAAATAGATAATACATAATCAATAGTCCGTAATTATAATAAAAAAATTTTAATGAAGAGTTTTTAAGTAGTTTACTTATGTTAAAATTTTAATTACATACTTTTACTAAAGTAAATATCCATTTAATTTTTAAATTGATAAATAATATCTTTAAAAAAAAATTTATAATCAAAATAAATAATGTTTTAGTAGAAATTAAAGATTAGTAATATAACTTACTAATAGTTCTTCTCATGCATGGATAAGCATGAGGTGGTATGAAAAATCTTTAAATATTTAATTTTTCTAATATTTATATCTTTTAGATTTATAATATATTTGTAGAATTCACTAATAGTAAAACATTGAAGTTTAGTGATAGGACTCCTGTTCTTATAAATGTACTCTCTACGAGGAAAGAAATTTGTTATTGTCTTCCATTAATAGAAGTCTGTGTTTTACTTCTTCAGGATAATGCTAGTATCACTCATTTTTAATCTTTAACGTTTTGAGAAGAATACCAATTCATGTTCAATGATCAAACAGAAAGATCTAGATCAAGATTCACTATTCACAAATGAGTAAATTTTTATTTTTTTTTTATGAGACACAAATGAGTAAATTAAAACCCGTAAATTAGGAAACGACATTGATATGGGAGAATAACATGTGTTAGTATAGATAATCCAATTTCAGATATAATGGTTTATGCTCAATTTTAAGAATAGATAAACAATAACAAACCAACACACACTTTCATTGCCTAGACAACCAATATATATACCTAGGTGCTTGCCTCACCTGATTACCCTAAGCCTTCTTGCGTGGTTTGTGTTTTTAGCAACACTGCCCGTATTTAGTCATCTTGATTGAGTTACTGGGAGATTTGATTTAATCACTTGAATCTCTATTGGATTAGAATATAATCAAGTCTTGGGCCAGGCTAAGTTAAAATTGGAAGGACTTAATCTAGGATATCTCCTGCATCAACACATGATCTGAGTGGATGATCGTGATCATCCATTCTATGGTCTTCCTTTCTTGACTGTTTGCCTAATTTAACCATTTAAGAAACGACATAGATTAGACATTCACAATCACTAAGCGGAGATAAATTTCTAGCATATGGAATCTTCTATCTGGGACCCATATCTACATATGATACTCGTTTTTGCTGTAGAAATTTTTGTTGAAGTTCTCTAAATAGTTATTAAACAAGTCTTATGTTTGACCAGGACGATCTTGGCCCCTACACAGTCTCATAAGCATTTTCCATCGCTGCTTGGTAATTTTCTTATAGTGATTCTTAAAACTGGAGAGATTTTTATTGTCATTATACATTTTTTTTTACCTTCTATATAAACAAAGGTACAAGAGGGAGAGATATATACGATACCATTATCTTGTTTGGGGCCGAGTATGGAAGTGGAAGCTCTCACAAATTGGGTTGCCAAGCAGGGGCGGAGCTAGGAATTTTTCATTGGGGGGGCCAAAATACATGTAAAAAAAAAAATTTTGATTGAAGGATATGGAACTTGGGGGTTCGGGGGCGTAGCCCCCGAGAAAAAAAAATTTGGGGTAATTTTTTTTTTTATGAGAATTTTTTTTTCCCGGTAATGCCTTTGAGGTCGCCACGTGTCCCTATTAATACCCCTTAATTGTGGTTTAGATTCACCCACCTATCCTTGTTTTTTAAAAAATATCAACTTTTTTTTTGAACTCTAGTTTAAAATTCACTAACTCCTAAGGTTAAAATTATTTAAATATTTTTTTCTAGAAACCAAGGATAAGTAGGTAAACCCTGAGATTGGGTGAATTTTAACCATAGTTAAGGGGTGTCAATAGGGACATGTGGCAACCTCAAGGGCATAAGGGGACTCCATTGGGGGGGGGGCCACTATATTATATTGGACAAAAAATTTGGGGAGGCCAAGTGTACTAAAATTTTTTTTTAATAGAGGGGCCCACTATTCATACTGGTTCATTAAGGATTTAAAAAAAATTTGGGGGGGCCATGGCCCCCCCCTGGCTCCGCCCCTGCTGCCAAGGGTCCAATGTTGCTGGTACATCCTTTAGAACCTATCTTTTCTCTATGTTTTCTATGTTGAGCTTTTAGCAGATTCACCGTAGGAACCTGAGGGCATGGGTATCATTCCACCGTGTTTCAAGCTTGTGTAAGACTAAATAGAGTTTAACTAAATTGTGAAGACTAAAAATTGTAATTGGTTCTCAATAAATTACTAAATAGATAAACTTCGAGAAGTTTACCTAAAGTAAAACTTCTAAGTTCTAACTACATATAACTTTACAGTTGGTCTCATGGGTCCCTAAATAATTGTATATGTATATAAGTTTGGTATATTCTAAATTATTTATAAAATAAAATAAATTTAAGGGTAATTTAGTCAACATAAAGTTTTGCATACTCCTACTTTTATTAGTACTAGTAAAAATGCACGTGCGTTGCACGTAGAAAAAAAAAAAAATTCTATGTAAGTTTGCTCAAGAAAATATATCTAATAATGTTGTTTTAAAATGAAAGAAATTTTTTTCTAGAAAATAGTTGGACATAAAATAAAAAGTTTTCACTACGTGAAAATAGCTTTAAACCACAGCAAAAAACAATGCTTTTTGGAGGGGAAAATGGCAGTTTGAAGCCGTCGTTATCAGGACCGTCATTTCTGTGAAAATAAACGGCGGTGATGACAGCTCCATAATATGTTTTTGGTAAAAATTTATGTTAATAAATGACAATCTTGGGCTGTGTTTTTTTTTTAGGAAAACCAGAAAAAAAAAATCTATTTTTTTTAACCCAAACAACAGTACCTTAATACATATATTCCAATGTCACAGTACACTTCAAATATCAACAAAAAATTATTTTGCAATCCTATATTTCAGAAATCAACAAAAAATTATATCTTCAATCCGGTATTTCAGAATCAACGCAAACCTAAAATTTATGCTCCTATACTTTAAATTTATCCTCTGGAGAAACCTAAAGTTCATACCAAACTAAGAAGTAAAAAGATCATTCATTGTTCATGGTTTTCCTAGCGTCCTCATAATTAAGGATCAATGGGTTACTGTAATAATAAGTGGATGAAACACATTCCCTGTATTGCAATGCTTTTGCAAAATTGAAGGGCTTCAATCAATTGTCATCAATAATAATGGAAATATTTTATCCAAAAAAAAAAAAAAAATGGAAATATATAAACTTAAGTGGCACTAACATTTGTTGCATAAAAATAGTGAAGAATTTAGGTAGACTTACTTTTCTTCTAAGAAGAATGACTTACATTATCAATCGTGTATTTCCTTACAAAGTAAAAAGTTATTCTGTTCGTTCCATTAGCACTACCATCATCAACTATCACCACCTATTTTATTTTATTTTAATAGATAACTATCACCATCAATTTAGGAACGCCAGATACAGCTTTGAGTCCTTTACCCTATGTTTGGTTGTCGAGAAAATAAGTGAAAACATGAAAAAGAAAAGAAAATTAGACAATACATAACCAAAATTTGTATTAGAAATTCAAAATTTTCTTTTCTTTTCCATATTTTCACCAATTTTCTTCGCAACCAAACATAGCTTAAAGTCTCTATTAATAGCCTTGCCAATAAATCAGATAAGATAAAGGTTTTTTAATAGAGTCCTTTAAAGTATCTACTGATAAAGAGTCCTTACAATTAATAATAACAAAGAGAAAAAGGTTTATTATTAATTTTTATAGTGAGTCCTACATATTAAAAACACTAAATTTCTAAGTAATATCATAGGTTAATAAATTAATATTTTTAATTAAATGGTATTTTAGTCCAAATAAAGTTTAATATACTCCTTATACTTTTATTAGTAGAATGATTAGTAGAATGATATAGGGAGAGGTACTAATGAGTCATGCTCATTGAAGCATGTAGTGAGCAATCCCTCTAGAAACATGACATGTGGCATATGTTTTTGAATTCGACCGTTGGATGTTAAGTTGAGTCCATTGGAGATACGTGTCAAAAAAATCAATCTGATTGGACATGTTTATATCGTCCGATTATACCCTAGTTTGCAGCATTAACCCCTTAGGGTTCAATAGACCCTACCTAGGATATAGAAATGACTGATCTTCCCTTCTTCGATGGACGGTCTATATATATATATATACTAGTAAAAGTGTACGTGCTTTTGCATGTATTAATTTTCTACTAATAAAATATTAATAGGATTTGATGATCAATTTGATAAATAGATTTTATAAAAAGATATACTTATCTTTAAGATATTTCTTATGAAAATAAAAATAAGACAATAGAAAAAGATTATGCAATGAGGACAAAGAAGAATCAATATCGTAACTAAGGAAAATTAATTTCAGAAATTTTTTTTTTTGGAGAGAAATTTCAATTATGAAAATTATTTGAATACTTGAACAAACTCTAGCACATATTTATAAATTTTATTATTTGCATATAAATTGTCTATTTCTTCATATTTTGGGGGACAGATTCTCCGAAATTATCTTAAATTAGTAATTATTGAATTAAAAAGTTTGCTAATAAACGAAAACTAAATATTATGGGAAATTATCTAAGAAATTCAAATACTTATATTATTTTCTAATCCCCCAATTGTCATTAGGGGGGGTTTATATTTCATGTCATGCATCAAATAAGGCCTTGGCTTGCCTCTGACGAAGCCAGAAAGGGCTTATCTCGGGGTTCCATAGAATAGGTGACATGTGTGGAGAAGTCAAAATCATGGGGCCTATGATTTTGACTTCTCCACACACAAATGGACATGTGGCGATAAGTGTGTGAGAATAAAGGGGAGAGATAAGTCAAAAATCATGAGGGAAAATAAATGAATTCTCCCCATTTTTCTGCCAGCTGCCGCACAATGTATGGAAACCCGAGAGCCCTTTCTGGCTTCGCCAGAGACAATCCGAGGCCATCAAATAAATCTGCAAGAACCAATCTCACCCACCAACGACAGAGCTATGCACCACGTGCCAAGAAAGTCCACTTTCGGTTATGATAATTAAAGAGTTAGAGTTACATACTATTCACTCTCAAAAGGTAAGTCACTGCCTCAAGCTTTCTACATTAATGTAAGAACCATACAGATAGGGGTGTCAAAGGGCCGGGTTGGGGTTGGGGTAGGGCCGGGGTCAACCCTAGCCCTACCCTTCCTTATAAGAGTAGAGCCCTAGCCCGGCCCTAGCCCTTCAAGGGCCGGGGTTGATTGGGCCCTAGCCCGGCCCCTCAAAGGCCGGAAGAAAGAGCGGAAATTTTTTTTTTCATCTAAGATAATAAATTTTTTTTACTACACCGACTGTCAACCTTACATGGAAATGGATACCCTCCTCTTTTATTCGGGTTTGGGATCAACATTGCAACAAAAAGAGCAATGACAGAGTTAAAAAAAAAATTTCCTTATCAGTGACAGTCATGCATAATAAATCAAAACATAGTATAGGTAAACAAGTAGAATAATAAAACTATATAGAACAAAATTGAAAATATGTTTAAATATAAAACTAAAAGTAGAGAGTAAGATATGAGAGAGAGAGAGATGATCGATGAAGAGTCGAAGTGGTATGTGGCCTATGCGATTGAAGTTGAAGAATGAAGAGGCAAAGTCTTAGAATGTGAATACAAGTTAGGGTTTGGTCTGTGTTAGGTTGGTTTTTATAAGGTCTTTAGTTGGCGCAATTACAAACATAGCCCTACTTTCATAACGTTAATGAAAGGTTAAAGGGAGCAGCATATTAGTAAAATTATTAAAAAATATTTATCTTAAGATAAAGTAGGGCCGGGCCGGGCCGGGAAGGGCCGGACAAGGGGAGCCCTAGCCCGGCCCTAGAGAACAAGGGCTTCCAATTTTTTGGCCCTGCCTGGCCCAAGGGCTGGGGTAGGGCCGGGCTTTGGAGGGCCGGGCCGGGCCGGGTACCCTTCTATATGGGCTTTTTTGACAGCCTTACATACAGACCCCTCACCAAGATACAGCCATGTATGGAAAATAATGGCCAAGAACATAACACCATCTATTGGTATTATATTTATATCTTGATAAAAAAAGACACTTTATCAAGGTTTGATTAATTCATATGGATCGAGACATACAAAAAATCGGAGTCCCTCTAGGGGATTTGCGTGTGTGTGTTAGGTGTTTTGTAGGGGTGTGTTCGAGCCAGGCTGAGCCGAGCTTGGACTTGCTCAACTCGACTTAAAAGGGTTTACTCTAGGCTCGAAGCTCGGGTCAGCCCGAAACGGTGCTCAGAAAATCGCCTCGAAGTTCGGCTTGATTTCATAAAGCTTAGCTTGAAGCTCGGCTCAGCCTGAATCAATTCAAGTGTTGAATACTTTTTTTAAAAAATTGAATAAAATATTAGTGTTTTATATTTTTTATATATGTAATAATAATATATATAAATAATATTTTTATTTTTTAAAATAATATTCAAGCTGAACAATCGAGCCTGACTTCAGGCGGGCCAAATCAAACAGGCCTTGGCTCGAGCTTGGCTTGAATACATTTCAAGCTTGAAAACTCGGCTCGGCTTGATCGAGCCACATATTCGAGCTTGAGCTCAGCTTGATCAGGCCGAACTGAGCCGAGCAATCGAGCTAACTCAACTGTGTGCACCCCTAGTCCCTTAAGTGTTACCTCTTACCGAAGAAAAAAAATAAGAAACTCATAACCAAAAATAAAGTATCTACTGGTGGAGAGTCCAAATGAATGAATGAGAATTTTTCACTACAAATAATGGAGAGTAATGTATTTTATTATTATTATTATTATACTAAAAGAGTTACAATACTTAAGGTTTAGGGCAACTGTGTCCAACTAATGTTTAGTATCATTCTACTAATAAAAGTACAAGGAGTATACTAAACTTTATTTGGACCTAAATACCCTTTTATTAAAAATATTAACTTATTAACCTATGGTACGTATCTATTAAAAATATTATTATAAGTTTAGTTTGTTTAAGAAATGGATTACAATTGATATTTCTCACGTATAACACTCCTCCATTAGTAGATAATGGATTAGTATCATTCTACTGATCTATTAGTTTGCTTCTACTTTCACATTATCCTAACCTATAAGATTTGGGATGATAGGACTACAATTTTTCAATTTGTTCATGCGATGCTAGTCTTTCCTATATCGTTTTAATTTTTCAATATGTTCATGCATTGATTTTGGGATGAAATCTATAGTTTTACAGCTAAATACATCGTGTATATTTAATATATAACAGTGACCAAACACTGCAAATCCCAAAACACAGAAAGATTTCACTATTATTTTAGTCACTAATCAAGAAACACAATGGCATCTTAGCATTGAAAAAAAAATAAGGTTTGTGTTGACATATCTTATAAAGGTATGAGTGGCGTGGAGTTGGTAGCGCTGATGAACCTACACAGAGTCCACAGTTAGAGAACATAGAGAGAGAAGGAGAGACAGAAATACAAAGAGAAAATAGAGTAGAGAGAGAAAAAATAGAGCAGGGAGAGAGATAGAGATAGAGGTCGGTAGAGAGACAGACAGACAGAGCGATAGAGAGAGAGAGAGAGCAAAGAGGCAGAGACAGGAGAGGGATAGAGAGAGGAGAGCTCAGTAGAGAGAGAGGAGAGCTCGGTAGAGAGAGAGAGACAGAGAGCAATAGAGAGAGAGATAGGGACTTACAGTGCTTGGATATGGTCGGTGCTGGCAGGGGTGGTCGGAGATGGTCAGAGCTGAGAGAGAGAGAGAGAGAGAGAGAGGCGCAGTACAGGATCAAGAACAAATTTGGGAGGAAATACGAGTTTCGCGGGTTAGAGATTATGTCAATATAAGATTATTAGAGACAGAAATATTTCCGTTTCTAATACGACTAAATTTTAGAAACAAAAATATTTTCATATCTAATACTATTTAATGATTAGAAATGAAAACATATCCGTCTCTACTATTGTATAGGTTCAGTTATGAAAATATTTTCATTTCTAATGATCATTTAACTTAGGCATAGATATTTTCCGTCACTAACACAAACTTCCGTATCTACATAAATTAGACACGGAAACTATTCCGTGGCTATTATTTCTTTTATTAAGAAAATATACAAAAATGTTGGAATATATATTAGATACGGAATTTTAGTGACGGAAGTTTTTCTCCATGTCTATAAGTGAAATATTTGAGACGGAAATATTTCCTCTAGTATTCTGTTACTAGTCGGCATTTTTGTTGTAGTGAAGATAAGATTATATCATCATTAGTTAAGGCTTTCTTTATTAAGAAAGAACTTCTTGTAATTGTGGCAATTATCTTAATATCATTAGAAGGGAGAAGATAAAAGGAGATGGCCGAAGGCTATTTTCAAGATCAATGAAGCATCATCGGAGAACAATAAGATGTAGTACTTGGGTGGACTCACCGCCATTGCTCACTACTCGCTAGGAGCCATCACGCAAATGTTTGCGGGGGCACATTACCACGCTTGAACTCGATGCTATATCAATTGCTTCTAATTAATGTCCAACTGTATATATGCAGATATTATGGAGGCATGAATTCAGCGAAGGCAGCTTTGGAAAGTGACACAAAAGTGAGTGTTTTCTCACTGGCCATATTGTCGCATCAATTCAAGTTCTTCTTAATTTCTCTGTTTTTTGGTGGGATGTGGCATACTAATGCCAGAAGTAATTTCTCGTCAATTTTGGGTTCTTGTTTTTCTCGTCATGATATTTGAGTTCGTTTTTTTTTTCTTCGTATTGACATGGTAGCTAGGCTTGGTATGGTCGTTCTAACGCCATTAGTAATTAGGTTTTATATGTATTTGCTGGGATTTTAGTAGAGGGATGAATTCAATTTTGGGTAATTAGATTGACATCATGCTTTATTTCTCATACACGTATATATGTTGATGATTTATTGAAACCACATTTGGGTAATTATAAATGCTAATGGGATTATATTATAATTATAAATTGAATTAGTGTAGGGATACTCCCAAAGTGTACTCCCAAATCTTATCCGTCTATCTCAATTATAAACGGTTAGGATTAGAGCTGATGTGGCATTATGAAAGATAAAATAAGTCAACTCAAACCTTGACCCTTAATGGTTGGTTATAAACGGTTAGGATTAGGGAGTATATTTAGGAGTATCTATAGACCGACTCTTATAAATTTTGTTCTTATTAATAAAGACTCTTTTATATTACTAAGTAGATAGTTGGATTGCCATTAATTTAAAAAAAAAAAAACGTCTATTTTGTTTTCTTGTATATAGAGAAGGATTCTCTACTAGTAGTTAGTAAAGAGTTGGATTGCCTCACATCAATATTAAAATAAAATAAATGTGTACATTGGAGCGGTTGAAGTCGAGGATTCTAGGAGTTGTATATGAGCCGGGGATTGAATGCTATGGGCCGAGGATTCTGGGATGTTTATGAGCCGGAATAATGCCCACTTAGCTGTTACATAAGGTAGAGTTAATGAAGCCGGTAAGAGGTTCCTTGGCACTTAATCAAGAGTCAATTGCAATCAATGACTCGAAGAAAGTTCTCACTTCCCCTGAGGGGCTTCACTGTGGCAGTGGGCTGAGTATGAGCTTGACTTTATTGATTTTTGAATAGGCCTGACTTAAAGCCGACACATTTACATAGGCTTTGAAGCCCAAACTTGGCCCGATTGCCACCCCGGCTTCAAGGGTCTAACCTCTTGAATAGATCATTTTTTAGCTGTTAATATTTAGAATTTATAAGCCTCTTAAAAGATTTGTGTGTTAATTAATTTATGATTATATATTAAGTTAGTTTTGATTAATAATTAAAAAAATATATCTTAAAATATTTAGTCATTTTTTATCACTTTTGAAACTAATTACATCCGGTGAGTGACTGCTTTTGGTTTACTCACGTAAAAACAAATATTTTAATTTTATTAAAAAAAGTTGAGTACATGCAAAACACGTGACCTGTGCACCTTTACTAGTATTTATATAGAGAGAGAGAGCAATAGTCCCCTCGTCGGCCGAAGAGGGGACTATGCCTCCGCTCTCACATAGCCGATCCTTCAACTCCCACTAACTCAGGTTAGTTTTTTCTAACCCTTAGTTAATTATTTTATTTTATTTTTCTAAAAACCAAGGGTAGATGGGTGAACCCTAAGAGTGGATGATTCTTAACCCCTGTTAAATGGGGTTAGACGGGGATACATGGCAAGAAAATGGAAGCCGAGACGCCCCTCCTCACGTCACCAACCGGGGAGGTGATTATTTTCCATATATATAAACACACTCAACCTTATCTTAAATTGAAATTTTACGCCCACTTTTGGTTGGTGTGGTTACTAGGGTCGTCAAACCAAAGTTTCAAAAATGGACCGGGTACTGACCCGGTCAAGGAGCGGGTCGGTTCATATCTGTCGGACCGTAGAGGTGATGTCACGGTGACTGTAGTGTCGGTGCCATGGCAAAGCGACCGTTGGAAGATAAAGATAGAGCCATGCTGGAAAAAGACACCTCCATTGCTGCACTCAATGACGCTAATACAGATGCCTCAATGATATCAAGAAAAATGGCTCCTCTTTCATGAACCCTAGAATTAGGGTTTCAGATTTGAGGAGAATTCTACAACGATGAAGCCTTACTACCATAATCAACCTCATATTCATAGAGGAGCTCTTGCAGGTCTCTTGGTGCTCCTTTTCCCCATTTTCTTCCCTAATCTCTTCAGTCCCTTGGGCCACGCCTCGCCTTCGATCTTCTCGGTACGTCTTTCTGCTCCATCCAATGACTCTGCTTCTCATTTTTGTTTTGATTCTATTGTTTGGCGAGGAATTTGCTGCTTTTCTCGTCTGTTTCTGTTTCTGTTTCTGTTTCTGGGGAAGATACTAGGGTTTGATCTTGAGTTTCACAACTTTCGCAGAACTAACGAGAAAAACGATGGAAACAAGCGCTAAGAGCTATATATGCATCTTTAGAAACGTATGAAACTAGCTGATAAATGGCTGGTTCATTTGAGTCGACTCGGTTGAATGTCAAAAGTGCAATAATTTTATGAAGAGAAAAATTGGAAAAATGATGCTAATCAGGAAGTGTAGATTGATTATGGTGGCATTTGGATTGGATTTTTTTGGCCTAAAATCAATTCTGATAAAATTGATTGTGCAGAAATTCATGATCAAATAATAATGTTGGGAGAATACGAAGTTGAGAGACTCATCTACGTATTCTCCGAACACTATTATTTGAAGAAATGAGTATTTGACCATTAATTTCTACACAATCAATTTTACCAGAATTGATTTTTGGCCAAAAAAATCCAATTCAAACGCCCCCTATGTGATTATATGGCTTCCTTCCAGAACAATGATTTTATGACTCAATGAGTGAACAAGTTGACTCAGTTAGAAACTCGGCCAGTGAATGATATTTCTCCTATTAGACAGGTGTATGATCAATGATGTATGAGTTTAAAAATGGGAACTCGGTTGGATGGTGATTGTGCTTGGACTACTAGAATTTCAAACAGTTTAAGTAATATGCAGAGTTTTTTTCCCCATTAATCCCTTTTTCTGTTTATGGGCAAGTTCTTAACAAACCCAAAAACTCAAGGAGCCAAGGTTGTGAGTTAAGACATAACATGAGTTTTTTCTTCATTTCTGTAAATTTTTATTTGTAAAATTGTCTAGTTCTTTGTTGTGTTGCTTATTTGGTTAGCATTTCTGTAGTGAGTACCTTAGCCTTTGCAACCAAATTTCAAGAAGCCAAGGTTGTGAGTTAAGACATAACATGAGTTTTTTCTTCATTTCTGCAAATTTTTATTTGTAAAATTGTCTAGTTCTTTGTTGTGTTGCTTATTTGGGGGAAAAAATTTAGCATTTCTGTAGTGAGTACCTTTGCAACCAAATTGACTGCTACATAGGCACTACTGTGCACATTTAATTATGCATACTTAAATAATCTTAACGTGTCAATGGATGCAATTGTATATAGGATGATGTATTTATTAGCATCACATGATATGTGTCATGCTATTTACCATGATTTGGTAGGCTACTCTTGTCGGCTCTAGATCCTGTGTTAGCTTATACCACTTCTGGGAACAATGTAAAAGGTTCCCATGAATGGATACATAGACATATGAAACATGTGCGCATATGCCTAATGTCGTGCAAGTGTAAATATGGGTTATGTACATACGTTTGATTTTTTTTTTTTTCCCAACCAGTTATTTCATTTGTGGATGACACTTTACAGGAATGGAATACTCCAAAAACTAGGCATGTGCCTCTACTGAAGGGTGCTTTACAACGCGAAACTGTGAGTAAAAGGTGTTGATTAGGCAGCATTTTTTTTTATACGAAATGGTCCCCAACTTTATTTTTATATATAAAAAAGGGTGTGATATTTTCTTTTCTTTTTTCATGCAATCAAATGGACGGCAGTCTGATCTCTGGTCTCCGTTGGCTAACCAAGGATGGAAACCTTGTGTTGAATCTAAAAATACCCCTGGTGAGTGATAAGAACCAGACATGCCATATAAGTTGCATTTTTATTATATGTGCCATAAACTAATGCAGTAGGGATTCTTGGAAATAATGTGGGATGATATTTGTGCAGTAAGACTGTCCCTTGATCGACTCTTTATCTTAATTTATTGCAGTATTACCAAAGAAATCTCCAGGATATATCCAAGTATTTCTTGATGGGGGACTGAACCAGCAGAGAATGGGGGTAGGTAATCTGGATTTTTTAAGAAGGAAATGTAATACAGAGAATGAGAGGGAATGAGGATGTTCAAATAACCAAAAAGTTTCTTGTTTGTAATGATTATGCAGTTAATTGTTGTCTGAAAATACAGATCTTAATCATGCATTTATGTAACTTATTTTGTTTTAAAGATTTGTGATGCAGTTGCTGTTGCTAAAATTTTGAATGCAACACTTGTGATCCCACACTTTGAAGTGAATCCTGTTTGGAAAGATTCAAGGTACTTATTGCTTAAGTCATATTATTTACTTCCTTTGTTGTGGTCTAATTTTTTGGTTTAGAGAGTCTAGACTTCGTATGTTAACACCTTGAAGGAGCTATTATTTTGAAGTTGCAATTTCTGCTGCAGCTCATTCACAGAAATATTTGATGTGGATCACTTTATCAATGTCCTAAAGGATGAAATTTCTATAGTTAAAGAGCTGCCGAAGGAATACGCATGGAGTACCAGAGAGTATTATGCTACAGCCATTCGAGCAACAAGGATTAAAACAGCACCTGTTCATGCTTCGTCTAAGTGGTATCTGGAGAATGTTTTGCCTATGTTACAGAGGTTGGTAAATACATGGATCTTCTTTTGCTTGAGACTTAATATATGCATATATGCTACTGTTTGGAGTCTTTGGACTTTTGCACCCAAGTCTTGTGTTTGCATTTCCTATTTTAGGTTGTTTTGATTGATACGATAGCTGGATTGGGTTCTTAGACTGCATGAGCCCTCTTTCAACTGAATAGTAAACTCTGTTGGTTCCATTGTTCTAAATATGTATTGGGTGAACAATTCCATATTGCATCAATGAATCTAAATGTGTAGTTAGTTTCAATTTTATGGAATTTTCCATCTATTGGAAGACCATTCAGTTGCAGCTCAGACGAGTACTCTGGGAGATGGCCAGTGAATGCCTTATGTGGAAGATGTTTGGGTTAAAATATGAACCCTTCCCTCAACCAAGACAAATGACATTAATAATTACATAGAGTAAAAAAGCCCAACCCACTCATCAAAACAACTTCCACTATGATGAATAGTGGCAATATCATACTCGTTATGGTAATTTGAGATCCTACATTTTTATTGGCTATTAATGAAAATAATCCTAGCTATGCATCTTGGTCCATACCTTTTGGATTCTGAAAATTTTGATGCTTTTTATTTACTACTGGGCTTGATTTAAGCTGCAAATGCCCTTGGTCAGAATATCACTTTCAGCATGAATTTATGTGAACCATCACCTATAGTGTATAAGTAGACCTCGCAATGTCAAATATACTCATATTTGGTAATTACTATGAACTTGCATTAGATATCTTTGTTTGAAGTATAATAGTGGTTTTTATGATTTGGGACAACATTGTAATTGATCCAGTTATGGGATTGCTGCTATTGCACCATTCTCTCACCGCCTGGCTTTTGACAACGTGCCTGTGGACATACAACGCCTACGTTGTAAGGTCAACTTCCAAGCGTTAGTTTTCGTTCCTCATATCACAGCATTGGGAGAGGCCCTTATCAGTCGCCTCCGGTATCCTCCTGGCAAAAGTGGAGCTGCAGATACTGAGTACCTGCGGGAAATAACAGATGAGAAAGACAAACAGGGAGCTGGGAAGTTTGTTGTGCTACACCTTCGGTTTGATAAAGTATGGTCCTTTGTTGTTGTACATAATTTACAGAACCATTTGAATTTCCGTTCTCGTATTCTGTTGCAGTTCTTCTTGGAGTAATATGTTGGAAATAGAACTGTGGCATAATGGGTTTTTATGTTGAAGATAACCTGCACAATGAATTTAAATAGATGATTGGCGTGCTGCATTGCCAATTTGCAAGTATACATGTTCGAGACCATCTTACGATTCTTACCACCTAAAAAATAAGAAAAAATGCACACATGCATTAGCGTATACAAATCCAGAACTTCTGTCTTGTAGTCCATAAGCACTGTCTAGCTTGCATATCGTTGCATCATGCATGTGGTACACATGCAAGTAGGTGGGATTACCTTTCTGTGGGTATCCCATACAGAATCTAAAACGAAATCTGATCCCCACTAGAATGATTATAGCCTCCCATCAACTGTCATCTTTCTGGTTAATTTCCCATACTAGATCCAACTGTCCAGAAAAGGATAATTGGATCATTGCATTCGTCCAATCAGGATGATTTTTGGGTAATCGGTCTCCATGTTATCCACATGGACCGATATTCAAATGGTAGCCCCTCCACTCTCTCTACTTGACGAGTTCCTTGGATTTCCTCATGATGTTTGATCATTTGACTTTTGTCTGTAAGTTGGTAACTCTATAGTCTATACACTCTTCTTGAACCTGGTTATTTTGCAGGATATGGCTGCTCATTCAGCCTGTGATTTTGGTGGGGGCAAAGCTGAAAAACTGGCTCTGGCAAAGTACCGACAAGTGATTTGGCAGGGGAGGGTCCTCAACTCACAGTTCACCGACGAGGAGTTGAGAAACCAGGGACGTTGCCCATTGACCCCGGAAGAGATTGGATTGCTTCTAGCGGCTTTGGGTTTCGACAACAGTACTCGCCTCTATCTCGCCTCCCACAAGGTTCGTCATATGACTTCTCCGTGTATGGTGCACTTATGCATTTCTGCCTATAGCTTGAAAACTGGATGGTTCATGTTTTCCAGGTCTATGGTGGGGAAGCAAGGATCTCAGCTTTGCGCAAATTGTTTCCATTAATGGAAGATAAGAAAAGCCTTACCTCTGAAGAGGAACGCTCCAAGATCAAAGGAAAGGCTTCTTTATTAGCTGCAGTTGATTACTACGTGAGCATGCAGAGCGACATCTTCATCTCTGCTTCTCCAGGCAATATGCACAATGCATTGGTACGTATTCTGGCTAATATATAGTCTGGGTGACGGTCGTTTAATGGCATTTGATACATGTGGCACACAACTGTGAGATCCATCATTTGATGGGTCCTACCAGATGATTTCCTATGTCAAAAGATTGAAAATCCATTTTATTTGAGGAGCCATATTTTCCTCCAAAATAATGTGATAGTACCAATCAAAATAATAATAATATGATAGGTAAGAATTAGGATGTCTACAATCATCTGATCAGGTTAAACTTTGGACAGATCTCATGCACCACAAAGCACCATGTGTAATGTCATGTATAGTCTATAGTTACTGCACAAGAATGATTGTAATGCTATCCAATGAAGACTGTATTTAAATGAGCATTTTGGTGATATAATCAGGTGGGACACCGAACGTACGAGAACTTGAAGACAATAAGGCCAAACATGGGATTGTTGGGCCAGCTCTTTCTAAACAAGAGCATGGGGTGGTCAGATTTTCAAATGGCAGTTCTGGAGGGACACAAAAATAGACAAGGGCAGATCAGGTTGAGGAAGGAGAAACAATCCATATATACATACCCTGCTCCTGATTGCATGTGTCAAGCTTAGCTGAAATCTACTCCCAGAGGATAGGTCAGCCAATGTATCTAATGATTTTGGACCACTATTATTATTTGTTGTGGCTTGTAATGTTGGTAATAATAAACAATTGTATTTCTCCCATGAGCTATCCATTTCATTTATAAAGGAGATGTGTTTAAAATTTCTGCTTGCCAGACCAACTTGGATTTTATTCAAGCATAAGCAATGTGAGGGGAAGTATGATCTATGCCTTCTGGACCTAAATTCTTCCAAGCCTTGTCCAGATATTTGGGCTCAATTGCATGAATCCTAGGCTACTGATGCAGATTTAAATGTAAACCACGGTTTGGCCATCTAAGACATGTTACGGTATGGCCATCTAAGGTATGTTACATTAGGTCATGCTCCACATGGAGTATATACTTGCTTAAATTATGGGAAGCATCGAGTGTCATATTTGAGCAATCAAAACTTGCTGTTTATACCAGCACGGTTGAAATGCTGTCGAATGTCAGAAGGATCGGAGTACCAGATTTGCAAGAACCCCTTCATGAACTCTAGCAAATGTTACATTTTCATTTATTGTATGTATTGCCAATGCTTTGATAAAACCCAAAAATTTGGAAAATTTTTGTTTCTAAATGGTACTTCCATTGAGATCTCACCATGAGGTGTAGCTAATGTATTTCTGAGTTGGCCTTTGGAAATTTTCAGTACCAGGTGGAATATCATTTGGAGAATGCTACTTTTTGTGTATCTTGGGGGTTGTGGAGGGAGAGAAACAAAAAGATTTTTTTTGTGATATAGTTACCTCAATTCTAAACTACGTGCTGTTATTGAACAAGAGCAAGGAATTTGAGAATGTGAATACTTTTAATTTCATTACCAAATGGAGTCAGTTTTCTGCAATTAGGCAGGGGCTTGCAAGGAATTTGAGAATGTGAATACTTTTAATTTCATTACTAAATGGAGTCAGTTTTTATGACTCCTATCAAGGGAATTTTCTCATTTCTCTTTATACATTTATTTTATTTATAACATTTCTGATTATTCATAAATAATAATTTTTAAAAAAAATCAAATTCTACAATTAATAATGGTTACAACCATGAAGAATTTAATGACTAACATAAACACTGCATCATGCCAGCCTAAACTCCTTGGGTGCCAAAATTAAATTACCAGCTTGCTAAGTTGGGTGTCGAAACCACGACTAAGTTGGGTGTCGAAACCACGACCTGAGCTCAAAACTCATCCTTACATGCGAACGCAGTAACCAGTACTTATCCCGAAAGGAAAAAAAAAGGTGGAATCAAGCACTACAAATAGATAGTGATAACTCCTTTATGGGGCCTAGAATACATGCTGTAATAGCCTCAGTTTTTGGTATTCTAAGCTTGCCCCATTGGTTGTGGTGCTAGTCACCACACAGCTGGTCCGGGATCCATTCCCGAGAGGGTGAGAGTGTTGTAATCTCCACCAGCCACTAACTCAGAGCAGATACTAACTCACTAACTGGGGTTGCGGCCTAACCGCGTTTCAGTCAGCAAAAAAAAAAAAATAGAAGCTTTTTTTCTTTTTTTCATTGTCTAAGTTCTGTTGAGTATTCTAAGCTAGTTACACCCAACGATCAGTACCACCTTTCTGGGTGAAATACTTCTCCCATCGTTCCATTCTAGATATTAAGAGTGCATATTATAATTTCTAAGTTGGAAAATGTTTTAACTTATAGTCATCACTAATGTTGCAAAGTTCTGGTAAATTGGAATGATGTTCTGGGTTATTATAATTGCAGTGCTTACTATTGCTGGTTGCAATCTTGGTAGCGACATTTACACCAGACTATCTGCCAGAATTAAGACCATGGATAATCAGAACAAAAGAAAAAAAATCCAAAAAAAAAAAAGAGGATATGGTCAAGATGTTTTTTTTTTCGGTGGAATGGTCAATAAGGTAAAGCGGTATATTTGTTCATATGTTCAGATTTATTAGCAAGATTTTATATTTTCATCTGCAAGACACAATTTTAAAACCCTTCTCCAGAGCTGAAAGGAAATTTATGGAAACAGAAAGATTCAGCCCGAGACACTTACACATTTGCATATTATAGTAAGGGGTGACTATGCAGAAAACTGAAAACCTGTATGTCTTTCAGTTATGTTTTTCAACATACCCCATTAATCTATAGTAACTGTAGGATGTCCATACCACCTACTAATTTCACTTATGAGAAGTTGACAGTCATGGTTATCACAAACAAAATGAAGTTATGGCGAACATGTTTTGGGGTTGCGAGTGTATGATATTGCCATGGCATTGATGATTTAGTTTACAGTTTCAACAAGTTTGTAGAGATGGGTTCTTTCTAACGTACCAGACACCTCCCAAGGCTGTGTTTTTACTGTAGGAGATGCACTAGCTTCCCTTGTGTGTGAATTGGACTCTATATTTTGCCTGGAATAGGGATTTTGGCAATTCTTACAATAGGGTCTCTATTTATGCATTGCCTATTGGCTGATCAAGTCTCGAGGAGAATATATTGCTTATGACTATAGGGGAATTCGGTTAATAATTTAAACAGAGTCACAGCAACAAGTGCAATTTACACACCTGTATTGTGAATGTATGTCTTAATTGTTTTCCTTGAGGGTCCATTCTTTTGCTGAGATCACTTATAAAGTCCGGCACTTTGCAAGTTTTGTTAACAGACAATATGCATTTTCTTTTGAGAACTAGATCCAGGATGTTTTTCATCTATTGGGGTTGCAATTTCCGTAAGACTTTAAATGTAGCAAAATGAATGATTTCAATTCTCACAAGAAAATGGTAGGACTTGAAATCTCACGATCATAAGAATTAATCTTGTTAAAAATCTTGACAAAGTGACTCAAATTTCCTACCAACTACCATGACAAAGTGTAAAGTGTCAAGCTTTATAAGTCTCAATAAAAGAACAGACCCTAATAACACTATGCGGTGAGAATTACTGCATAGTTGAAATCCATGGCAAAAGCAAGGTTATTTTTGCCATGTGTAAATCACATAGTTTTTTTTAACTGGGTGAAAGTCTTATATATAGGAGTTTCTTTGATGGGACAGGGAATTAATATTCTAGTAGGACCTGGTATTGGTCTACTAATAAGCTTTAAATACAGGCTAATTTTGTGTTTTTGTCATCTTTACAATAGTGGAAACACTTTCACCATCTTCAAACGTGGGCTTAGTTACTAACGTTATGAACCACCACATAAATCTCATATATTATGTGTTGTGTTCTTTCTGTCTTTATTTGCTCTGTTTTCATGTTGACATTGACCCTATTGATTTGCATTTTCACAATAAACTGAACTGGTAATTCAAAAAACTAATCAGGCTTCTCCCATGAATGACCCTGTCAATCCTTGAAAAGGATGCTGTTAAGCACTGGCGTCTTTGAATCCAACTCTTTCAATCATAATGCTGAAAATTTCCATGTGACTCCTATTTACATTATATAAATCAGAGAGTAGATCTAGAAACAAATGCAACGGAGCTTTAGAAGTTTAAGTTACACAATATGCATTGGCAAATGGTTTCACAAATAAGCTAAAAGCAGCGTGGCATCTGTTGCCTTTTGAAGATTTACATTCTATAGGACATGAATTAAAAATATGCAGGTTAGAAATCTTTAATTTTTCATCAGTAAATATTTAGTATATTAGAATATCAAAAAAGCTACAAGCAGTTTAGGAGAGGGTAAACTGAGAACAGAGTGCAGGTTAGGAATCTTATTTTAGAAGATAATACAGATTACTGACTGTTGAGCACCATTGGTGCCATTGTTTACACTTATGCAGTTGGGCTGCATAAAATTTCTTGAAATTTCAAAAGGCCACTAATAATAAAATAAAAATATAAAATTTGATTAGCCTTTGTTCTTTGCATGTAGTCAACTTTACACAGCTTTATATATCCATATATAAGTCAAAAGAAACAATAATTTATAGTTTTGGATTATTATTCTACAAAAGTACCCTTCAGTATCTCAAGAACTATCAAGGTGTAAACTGGTGAGAACAAATACTACACTAACTTATTAAGGTGTTAATAACATCACTGACAGTAAAGAGCAACCTGACATGACTGATTATGTAGGTGTCTCCGTTTGTTTTTAAAACAAATTTGAGATATTTTGTTATTATTATCATATTGATGTTTTTTTTTTAATCGGTAATCAAGCATTTATATATATAAGAGGAAGGCAAAGAAAATACAAAAGAGCATATAGAACATAGTTCATGAGAACGTGAACCAATGCGAGAAACAAAGAAAAGAGCAAACATAGAACCCCAAGCTAGGCCCCAAAATAACCCCTTATGACCCTACAAGTCAAGCAAAAACAAGCCTAGGCTCTCCCTTTCCTGCCTTACTGAGCCCCACTCCAACGCCAAAGACCTAGTCCTACCACATAAACGAGAAGGAAATGATGAAGAGTTCTCGAAAACTCTCCTATTCCTCTCTCTCTCCAAAGAGACCAAGCTATCACTCCCGGTAAAATCTTCCACAATGTCAACCATGATCCTTC
The DNA here is from genome assembly GCA_015143295.1 of Tetracentron sinense. Classification (NCBI taxonomy): domain Eukaryota; kingdom Viridiplantae; phylum Streptophyta; class Magnoliopsida; order Trochodendrales; family Trochodendraceae; genus Tetracentron; species Tetracentron sinense. The sequence continues at coordinate 20,808,802 of CM026574.1, forward strand.
CCCACTTACCAAATCCTAACAAGATAAGGAGTTTTGAAAGGAAGAGAGAAAGATCCAAGATACGCCCATGCGAGAAAGATAGAAACTCCAAATCTCATGAGCTATACGGTAGTGCAAGAGAAGGTGATCTACCGTCTCTTCTGCTTGGAGGCATATAAAACAACGATTAGCCATCCTCCACCCTCAACTTTTCAAGTGGTCACAAGTGAGAATTTTATTCAAAACCGCATTCCATAGAAAAAATGATATCTTAGATGGAATACATGGATTCCACACAACCCTATGAGGAAAAGAAACGGAAGGCCCAACTTCCATTAATGAAGCTATTGGGTGGGTGTTTAGTGTGTTAGCACAAGGTACACCACTAACCACCTGATATTCTCAAGTAATAATGTTATTGGGTGGATGTTTAGTGTGTTAGCACAAGGTACACCACTAACCATCTGATATTCCCAAGTAATGAAGCTATTGGATGGGTGTTTAGTGTACGTTAGACCAGGTACCGGTACTAACCACCTGATATTCCCAAGTAAGTAAGTAAAAAGGATTGACTCGGCTAAGTTAAGTAAAAGAATGAAAGATGGGAAAGTAAAAGTAAAAGTAAAAGGCATGAAGAAAATGGTAAAAGCATATGGTTTTTGAAGAAAGTAAAATAAAGTATATAGTTTTGAAAAGTATGAGTTTCGCTTAAAGTATTGTTTTGCTCAAAGTATGGGTTTTGTTTAAAGTATCGTTTTGATCGAAGTATGGGTTTTGTTTAAAGTATCGTTTTGATCGAAGTATGGGATTTGTTTAAAGTATCGTTTTGATCGAAGTATGGGTTTTGTTCAAAGTATCGTTTTGATCAAAGTACGAGTTTTGCTCAAAGTAGTGTTTGCTCAAAGAGGGGTTTTCGCAAAGTATCGATTTGCTCAAAGAAGGGTTTGATCAAAGTATATTTCGCTCAAAGAATGATTTGGATTTAAGGGCTTTAAGGCCTTGCTTGTAAAGTCTGGGTATGATGTGACATGTGTGATGATGCTAGTGTGTTCTGTTCCATCATAGTCTGGGCACTAATTATGCAAGCAAAAAGAAGTTAGTGTGTTCCGTTCCATCAAAGTCCGGGCACTAGTAAAGTAAAAGATAAGATGCTAGTGTGTTCCGTTCCATCATAGTCCGGGCAATAGTTAAGCAAGTGAAAGATGCTAGTGTGTTCCGTTCCACAATAGTTCGGGCACTAGTCAAGTAAAGTAACAAATGCTAGTGTGTTCCGTTCCATCATAGTCCGGGCACTAGTTAAGTGTAATAAAAGAAATGAAAGAAAGCTTGTAAAGTATATGAAATGTTGTATGTGTGATGATGCTAGTATGTTCCGTTCAATCATAGTTTGGGTACTAGAAATGCATGCGATGAATATGGTATATGTAAAGAGAAATACATGTGATGAATATGGTATATGTAAAGAGTAATTCACGTGATGAATATGGTACTTGTGAAGAAATAATGTATGTGTGGTATATGTTACTTTGTAAAGAGAAAGGCATGATGTAAATGATGAAAGTATGGTTTTAAAGCAAAGTCCGAAAAGCATGTGATTTATATGAGATTGAAATAAGATTAGAAAAGTATTGATTGAAGTATGATTTTCAAAAGTAGGCACATTTTAGTTTTGAAAAAGAAGTATGGCTTCCGCACTCTAATTAAAGTATTGTTACATTGCTTGGTTTTGCTTTGAACTGCCTTATTCTATCTATATGCGAGCATGTTATTATTGATGTTCATAACATGGTTAGTTAGTGGTTTGTATACACTGAGTATTTCATGCTCAACCGAACTGTTATTTTGGTAGGTACATCGCTTGACGTCTGCACTCCGAAACCAAGGGTCAAGGAAGAGCACTTGGAGGAGGATCCTGCTTTGGGTCATCCTGTGGAGGAGAGGGTCTTTGATAGGCGACTCTATTATTTCTTTGAGTGATGAGAGGGAGAGAAATGTATGTTTGACTAAGTGGAGATGTTCACTTTGAATTGTTGTACTCTTCACACTTTGAATACATTTATGTTATTAAGAAATTTTCAGGTCCACCCTTTAGTGTGCCTTATATGCTCTTGCAGGATGGTTTGAACTTTGAAGTATAAGTCACGAGCCAAAGTCTCATAACTTTCTAGGGGAGATTTTGGGTCGTGACACCCAGCTTCAAGCAACTGTACTAGAGATCTTTGTGAAAAACGACCCTTGTTGTCTCGAGACCAAATTCTGCAATCTCGGCCTTGAGAAACCAAAGGGAGAAACCCCAAACGCTCTATCAACCTACCAAACTCAACAATTTCCCAATCATTTAAACCTCTTCTCAGTTTGGGGCACCAAGCTGCCCCCCGCTACCTCTGTCAATATAATCCCCAACTAACGCCTTCTTGTCCGAAGCTATTGATGTTTGGGTCCTCCTTGAGTTCAAGCTCCCTCTCATTGTTTTTCTCAACTCATTGTGCTTAATTTATCTATCAAAATAGGTATAAAAGAAGGTGCTTTTGAACCACTAGTTTGGCTCTTCTTTGGTGACAATGCTCATAGACATCACACCCTATAACCAACATTTCACCCCTCATGTAAAAAATTAATGACTATGGGCATAATGGAAATAAAAATCGCCGAAACCAATACGAAAAGGGCAATACGTATAGGTATCAGTAACCCCCTATACAATATTTATACTAATACGAAACGGGTGATACATATCATTTATTAGTTATTTACATTTTAATTCATTGTAGAATTGTAATTGTGTTTGCTACTTTGTATTTGAGTCGCTTCCCATGACTTTATATTTAGTAAATTTTATTCTTATAATTCATTTGATTTTTAAAAAAAAATTAATTTGATTTATTTTTATTTTCTTTTAAAGAGATCAAATTATATGTATCGCCCGAAACCGATACCGAAACCGATAAGTACATAGGTTTCGGTTGGGACCAATACATCCCCCGAAACCATATTTTTAATCCTTGATGGGCATACATATGGATTCCATTTACTAGAGGTTCAAAATCCAAATAGTGCAGTCTAAAACATTTCTCTTGTAAATGCCAGATAACTATCATATCTGATACTAATTACTCATATGGTTGCTTGTCAGTGTATGCCGCTCCAGGTGTGATCACTGTACCCACATGCGTAAGGCATATTGTAATTGCTTAAGAACAAGGGAATTTACATGGCAATTACTTCTAGATCACCAACTCTGGACAAAGCAAGGATATTTCTTGATTAATTTAGGATTTGAGTCCATGTTTGTGTCCCATGTGAGCAAGTGGGTAAATCTTTTATTGTATTTTGTTTTATTCTTCTTATTTTATATTTCCCTTTTTTCACTTATTCTAAACGTGCATGCTTTCTTCCTCACCTATCCTCGCAGTTCAGTATTTTCATTTGACATTATAGTAGAAGGCAGCAGAAGCTTCCTTGGATTTCGATTTCATTATGGGAACTCCTTTTAGCTGTAACTTGCAGGCTCATTGTGGTAACTTCCAAAAAAATTTGGCGACTTACTTTTATATCTAGGTATAGAGAGATATTTGTTGCTGGTTCTTAATTGAGCAGTCCATACTTTAACAAAAGTTGTAACATGCTTTTCCTTTCTTCCCCATCTTTTCCTTTCTTCCCCATCTTAGCTATTGACTTAATTCTCTGATATGTGGTTGTTTTTTAAATGACTCCAATGAGGGGTTAAATGAACCTCTTAATTTTATTTGGATGGCTGATGAATGTCTTAACTGCTAGGTGAACATCAGTACAACCCTCTACTGGGAAGTGACTAATACGAAGACTTGTTTCTCATTGGGCAATTAGCAGGATGTTCTAGCCATCGCATAAGAGTTATATTTTTCTGATAAGTAATATTTGAGTGAGTTAAGAGTTGTGGGGCATTGTGGTCGTGCCCTTCTTTCCTCCTTTCTATTTTTTTTTATTCTTTATCCTTTTCTTTGGACAGTTTTGTTCCCCTCCCCTCTAATAGTAAGTGTTGAATATGCATGAGATTTTCTCCAGTTGGATACAGAGGACAGAGCATTTTTCCATAGGACCGGGGGTTCCTCAATTCAAAGCTCCTTTTTTATGATGAGAATAGGAATATTGAAGCAGTAAAAATGCCTTCTATCATGTGCTTGTCAAATATCTCAGATCTTTTACATTTTGGAGCTTCTTGTTTAAGGAAACTTTCCAATTTCTCTAGTTTTGGTCTCAGGCTCGATCATTTTTCTGAATTCTGTAATGGTGTCTGCAGGTTTCAAAAATGGAGTTACAAGCATTTTGATGGGAAAACGGGGTAAACCTGGGGGCTTTGAGTCTGGGGCTCATGAACTACTCTTAAAATCCTGGTTCATCTAACAGGAACAAGCAAAAATATTTTTTTTCTTTTTTCGTTTGAAACTAAAATGCAATGTCTTGGAATTGTTTCCGGTATATATTGCTAAAAAAACTCATTTAATTCACAATATCAATATCTTATAATTACCACAGAATACTTTGTGAGCGACTGTTATTGGCAAACGATTTCAAAGTGGTTAAGATTGTTACTATTTTTTTTTTTCGTTTGGAACTAAAATGCAATGTCTTGGAATTGTTTCAGGTATATATTGCTACAATTCTCATTTAATTCAATATCAATATCTTCTAACTACCACAGAATATTTTGTGAGTGACTGTTATTGGTGGACGATTTCAAAGTGGTTAATATTGCTCGGATTATAGTTTAAGAATTTCATAGAATTGCTGTTCAGAGATGTCTTAGGTTGCTAGTAGCATTTTAGACTGAATGTCTACATTTTTGATTGACACCAAATGCCCAACTAGAAGTGATCTCTAAATGGATATATTGAACACTTTCAATTAGAAAATTTGTGTTTGCTGGTCTCATAAATATGGAACACCCGTCAAAAGTACAGAAACCATAAGCATTTCAGAGAGTAACTTAGTATAATGCACCCGAACTCAGAATAGAAATTATATGAAAGAATTTCTTAAAATTACCATTCAAAAGAAAAAGGGTATGCAATTTTCATGACATCCACAAGCATCTTCAACTGCTCTATAAGGATGACTTCACCGGTCAAGATTATTTTTTTGTTTATGACACTATTTTTTGATGAGAAATTATCTTTCCATAATCCAACCGTCGTATTTTCCACTCTCACAACTGTATTCAGCGATATAGCATCAGAAAACTAAACTTAACTGGTTCTACGATTCCCCTCTTGTTTATTTCTTTGTTCTTTTTTCATTTAAAGTGGGCATTCAGAGAGGGGGAGGGGGGGCTGGTGAAGCTATGCTCGGATCCACTACGGCTAGGAAGTGCAATTTGGCTGTGCTGTCCAGCTTTTTCTTGGACAGGCTGTTGCTAAATCACTGCCCTTATTTTCTTGTAGTAATTATTACTCAGATGGTTGTCAAAACCATTCTATTCTTTTTTATTTGCAATGTTTACCTCATCCTTTTAGTGGTTACCTTACTTTTGAGCTTGGAGATCTCTGAGGTGGGACTGATTGAATTCCATATTGACATATTCTACCCGTACATGTGTGCCACAAAATACTGATATGTCATTGGTAGACAATCCTCTTGGTTTAACCCAAAGTACCCAGTAAAATACACCAAGTAAAACAGCTAGCTAGCATAACAAGCCCAGACTAATGGAAGCATAAGCAAATGGAAATTGAATTTCAACGTTAAAACAACTTATACATGAATGGATCCATCATATACAAGCTGAAAACAAATCTTCGCAAAAATGTTGAGAAGTAACGAATTACCTCGTCATACATGCAGCTTCTTCTCTCAATTTCAGCAGCTAATTGTTGAGCTCTTTCAATGGCGATCTATTGTCAAGACTGGTTTCCACTTTCTTGGACGTGGGAGAAAGAGGTGTATTCCCATGCTCTTTGCTAGAGTCATAGAGCTCATCATTCCCTTTCAAATCCACCCCCAGTTCATTCTCCCCATCGAAACTCTGCACCATCTTCCCCAAGATTCCCATTAGTTCCATATCTTCACCAGAAAACTCACCAATTCGGTCACAGAGTCCCCCAATATGGCCCAGCAAGTCTTCCCTCTCCAATGACAACTTCATGACATTTTTTAGCAAAATTCTTTTTTCAGACTCGAGCTCTTTAATTAGGCCTTCTGAGGTACTCATGCTGTTTCCAAATATATCCATCATTTTCTCTATTTCCAACCGTTTTGCTTCCAGCATAGCCTCAATCTGCTCTGTTTGTTGTTTTGAACTATACAAGGATTTCCCCAGTGAATCCAGTTTCTGCTGTAAATTGCTGATTTCCTCCTCCAGTTCAATGATTACCAAGTTCTTCTCTTGAATCTCTACCTCAGCAAGAACTTCAGCAGTGGTAATCTTCTCCCAAGCTTCACAAAGCATATCAATCTCGGCCTGCTTCCTCGCGAGACCTGAGAGAACAGAGGTCTTGACAGACCTTGCGAAGTCTTGTTCCAACGATAAATTTTGTTGTTGGAGATCTTTTATACTCTGGTCTTTCTCGTCTATGGCCCGGAGAAGCCCCTCTTTCTCTTGCTCAAAGGTTCTCTCTGACTCTATCTGTACAAGAATGGCACCTTCTAATTCTCTTCTCGTGGAGTCTTCCTCCAGCAAGTTAATCTCTTTTCGGAGACTCTCTATGGTCTTGTCCTTCTCTTCAGCAATTCGGAGAAAGCTCTCTTTTTCCTCAATGGCTTTTGCTGTCTCCACTCTTGCAGTAGAAGTTTCTGTTTCTCTTGTTGTGAGTTCTTGTTCCAGTGAAACTATCTGTTGCTGAAGATTATCTATTTTTCTGCCTCTCTCTTTTACAATTTGGTGAAGGCTCTCTTTCTCTAGCTGGAGGGTTTGCTCGATCACTACTTGTGCAAGAAGGGAAGCTTCCATCTCCTTACGGGTTTCCTGATTTTCTTCAAAGCAAACTTTCAAACGTTCAGCAACATCTTTCCATTTCTGCAATTCAATTCTGATTTCACTTACTTCATGGGTTTTCTCAGACAATTCTGTATTTGCTTTGCCTAAAGAATCAGAAATCTTTCTTATGTCCTCTTTTAGGACACTTTCCATCTCATAAGCTTGTTCTTTCAAGCGATTTTGAGACCAAGATGATTCCTCCAGCATTTTCTTATACATCTCAAGCTCTTTCTGCACAAGAAAATGCTGTTGCTCAAAAAATTCCAAGGACTCAACCCTCCCCATCAATGATGTTGCCTTCTCGTGTTCTTGTTCGATTTCAGCATGGGCTTTAACCAGAGCACTGTTCTTCATCTCCAACTGCTTTATCAGAAGAGCAATCCTCTCTTCTCTCTCTTTGTTGCACAGTTCAATTTCAGATTGCGCATTTGAGAGCTTTGAGTGAGACTCCAAAAATCCTGATTTCAACACCATAAGCATCACAGAAATCTCTTCATTCTGTAACTTCAACTGCAGAACTGATGAATGACAGCTTTCCAACTCCATCTGGACCTCATGTATCTGTTCATCTTTACACTTTAATTCACATCTACAGTCATTTAGGTCTCCATTCATTTTTTCCATTCGAGAACTCCATTCGGCTTCCAAGGACTCAACCCTCCTTGTCAATGATGTTGCCTTATCGCGTTCTTGTTCAATATCAGCATGGGCTTTAACCAGAGCACTGTTCTTCATCTCCAACTGCTTTCTCAGAAGAGCAATCCTCTCCTCTCTCGCTTTGTTGCACAGTTCCATCTCAGCTTGCGCATTTGAGAGCTCTGAGTGAGACTCCAAAAATCCCGATTTCAACACCCTATGCATCACAGAAATCTCTTCTTTCTGTAACTTCAACTGCAGAACTGATGAATGACAGCTTTCCAACTCCATCTGGACCTCATGTATCTGTTCATCTTTACACTTTAATTCACATCTACAGTCATTTAGGTCTCCGTTCATTTTTTCCATTCGAGAACTCCATTCGGCTTCCAAGGACTCAACCTTCCTTGTCAATGATGTTGCCTTCTCCCGTTCTTGTTCAATATCAGCATGTGCTTTAACCAGAGCACTGTTCTTCATCTCCAACTGCTTTATCAGAAGAGCAACCCTCTCTTCTCTCTCTTTGTTGCACAGTTCCATTTCAGCTTGTGCATTTGAGAGCTCTGAGCGAGACTCCGAAAATCCCGATTTCAACACCATAAGCATCACAGAAATCTCTTCATTCTGTAACTTCAACTGCACTGCTGATAAATGAGAGATTTCTAACTCCATCTGGAGCTCATGTATCTGTTCATCTTTGCACTTTAATTCACATCTACAGCCATTTAGATCTCTATTCATTTTTTCCATTTGAGAACTCCGTTCGGCTTCCAATGACACAACCCTCCTGGTCAATGATGCTGCCTTCTCGTGTTCTTGTTCGATATCAACATGTGCTTTAACCAGAGAACTGTTCTTCGTCTCCAACTGCTTTATCAGAATAGCAACCTTCTCTTCTCTCTCTTTGTTGCACAGTTCAATTTCAGCTTGCGCATTTGAGAGCTTTGAGTGAGACTCTGAAAATCCCGATTTCAACACAATAAGCATCACAGAATTCTCTTCATTCTGTAATTTCAACTGCATTGCTGATGAATGACAGCTTTCCAACTCCTTCTGCAGCTCATGTATCTGCTCATCTTTACACTTTAATTCACATCTACAGTCATTTAGGTCTTCATTCGATTTGTCCATTTGAGAACTCCATTCGACTTCCCTGGCTTTGAGATTTGTGGAACAGTCTTTATGTGCAAGCTCCAAACTTTTAAGCTTGGTGCGAAGCTTTGTCAGGGAAGAAGCGGCTCCCGCTCTATGGATCTGAGCTTCCTGAAGTTCTTTAAGAGATTGCCGCAACTCATCATTCTCCTGCTCGAGATGCCCTAATCTGAATTCCATTTCCTTCGAGAGCGTCTCTTTTGTGCACAAAGAGTTTCTCAATGATGCAATTTCTTCATCCCTTCGAACAGTCAAGCTTCCGATTTTCGATTTTTCTTCTTGGTACTCAGCAAAAACATTCTCAAAACTTGCTTTGGATTCAGACACTTGAACTTCCAGAATTTTTCTGCGGCTTTCTTCATGAGCTAGTGCTTGGTTGCACATTTGTAATTGGGATTGAAGGCCCTCTGAGATTCTAGTTTGAGAATCCAAGCTTGTCTGCAATGAATAAATCTCACCAAGCAATGTGGATTTCTCCAGCTCCGATTCCTCCTTATTCGCCCGGAACTGGTCTTGAAGCTTTTCGTGAGCTTCTTCAAGATGTTCAAATTGCTCCTTCTTCCATTTGAGCTGATCTTCAACCTTCCTATTTTCCTCCTCTAGTTTCATTAGCATATCATCTCTCTGCCGCAGTTCTTTAGACGCTTGGGCCCTTTGCTCTGCTTCAAAACATTTCTTCTCTGAAACAGATAGAAGTCCCTTGAGACATTCAATCTCCTCCTCATACACACGAATCTTCTGCACTTGATCTTTGATTCTAGCATTTGCCTCATCTAAAGCCAACACCAGTTCTCTGTTCTCTCCTTCCAAATTTCGTAACTTCTCGCCACAATCGGCTCGAAGCTTATCATTTGCAGAGCTCAGATGTCTAAGAACCGACTCCTTTTCGTGCAGATCAGATTTGAGATCATCACACATTTGCTTCGCCAATGAGATTTCATCTGCCTTTGCACTTAGATCTTGAGCATGCTTCTCGATTTTCAACTTTGCTGCTTCGTTCTCCACCATTTTCTCGTTGTAGACTTTCCTCAATTTCTCAGAGAGTTCTGTTTTGGCCTGGTATTCTGCTTTGAGCTTCTCCATCTCAGCTTTAACTTCATCCAGCTCTTTATAGACCCCGTCCATTTCGTTTCCTTCTTGTGGATTTCAAAAAACTCCTGTTAATGTACAGCAATCGTAAGAATACGAGATAATTCGCACCAGATTCAGCGAAGGAAACCAGTTCTAAACAGAAACCCTAGAAGCATGTTAGGATAGAAGAAAAAAATTGAAAAATGGAAAACACATACGCACAATCGGTTGCTGCAGTGATGATGAAATCAAGAGAAACAGGAGAGGATCTCCATTACGGATTTCAATGGCGGCCTGGAGAAACAGAAACTGAGAAAAGTGGTTTCAAAGATCCGTTAAGCGGGAAGTAGGCTTTTGACTTTTGAGTTTGAAATCTCCAATCGTTGGATATCAACGGCGGATAGGGGCTCGAACTTCGAAGAACCGGTCTAGCCCTAGGGCAGCTACAAGGATCAAGCCCTAGTCTGAGAGGGCCCTAATTGGCTAAGCCCAAGCCCTACCTTCAAGGCCACGTCTGGGCCATGTCCTAACTCCTAATAGAAGTGTAAAGTTTAAATATAAAGAGGAGCTCTTGTGAGGAGCTCCCCTTTTTACACTATCCAATGGCAAATATGTAATTATGGTGTGTTGAAAAATTACCCCAGTCTCCATCAATAATTACAAACATGTCACTCTTATAGTGTAAAAAAGGGAGTTCCGCCTCAACGCCATGAAGCAGAGCTCCGAATCAAAATTAATCTCATTTTTATTTTTTTTTATTTTATTCCATATATCATCACCAGTTGTCAGCCTTACGTCATTCCTACACCTATAGGTGTATTCAAGCGAAGCTAAGTTGAGTTCAAAACGTTCTGCTTGAAGCTCGGCTCGAATTGAATGACTTGGCTCCAGTTTGACTTGATTTATTAAAAAACTACTTTTTAATAATTAATAATAATAATATTTATAATTATTATTTTATTAATATATATTAAGCTGAATTGAGCCAAGCGACAATCAAGTCAAGCTGAATCAAATGAACCCTAGCTCGAGCTCGCCTTGAACCCAATTTCAAGTTTAGAAAAAAGCTCAGCTCGGCATAGCTTGACACAGCGAAAAATGCCAGCTTGAAATCGACTTGATCGAGTCAAGTTGAGGAGTCAACTCGGCTTCGATACACCCCTACCTGCACCCCATTTAATTCAAATTTTGGTTTTGTTGTCTTCAGCTTTTGCATATTTCTAAGAGTTACTACTTTCCCAATGAAAATTATACAATCTCAAATTTTAAGAAGATCCTCATATGCAGGTTGTTGAACATAAGCTAGATTTTACTTAGATCTTTAAGATGTTGAACTTAACTAATTTCCTTTTATATATGGCTTCTAATCTTATTTTAATGAGGTAAATAGATTAAGCACATTAAAATAAAGTATTGTTTCAACTTAATTGAATTGAACTATGAAAAATAAGTCATATTGTTCATTGGTGAGAACCTAGAGTTGTTCAACCAAAAAAAAGAGAACCTAGAGTTGTTTTACTGAAAAAGCGAATACCATCGTATCAATTTTAGAACATTATAAATCAACACTTGAGTTCACACATTATATTATTAAGATACACTCTATACCCACAATAATTAATGAGGGATAATGGGGTTCAAGAAAAGAATAGTATGGTGAGACTCTCAACGAATCAACTTATATATATACTTGCAAAAGTGCACATGCTTTGCACGTATTATTTTTCTATTAAATAAATATTATTATTAGTTACTCTATGGTTATTAATTTGTTTTAAATGCTTCGAGTAAGTTGATACCTTTTTTTTTATGATAAGACGATCAGGCAAATAAAATTATAAAAACCACATACAATAACTTGGTGGAGTTGGTACCTTATAAATTACTAGCGGGTGGCACATGCGATGCACGTGAGAGCAAGGGGAAGGAGTTAATCACAGTTAATAGGAGTTAAAAGGGACACGTGTTAACCCGCGGATGCGATTGAACTCTCCCTAAGTTCAATCACGATTGATTGTGATTCTATTCTTTAAATAGATGAGGGTAGTTTGGGAATTAAAGTAAAACATTAAATTAAAATTTTGTTTTATATAAGGGTAGTTTAGGAATTTTGGAAAATTCAGGCTAAGCCTGCCTCTCCCATTATAATAGTAAAGATAGGCCCTCCTCCAACCAAACTAAGAGATCGATTGCATTACACACATATTTTACAAGCTTATGAGCAACTTCATTACCTTATCTACAAACATGTGAAAATGATATGATTCTAGACCGAGTCGAGTACAAGAATGCTTGATATCATCAATGATTAAACCAATCTCAGAAAACTCATCCTTAAGCCCTGTTATATCATTCACTATCTCCAAGTTATCCCCTTCCACAACTATGTCATTTAATCCACCTCAATTGCAAATCTCATTGTCATACGTTTAGATTATAAAATTTATATTAGTAGAATTTTTTAAATCAAAATCTCATAAGCTTATCTTGTAGAGTTTTAGAGTGCTTGGAATACTAATTGGGACCACCTCTTATGTATCTATTGGGAGAATCTATCAGTCGGGCTTTAATAAAACTCCACTTTCTTCCTATTGATGAGTATGAGGTGGTGGGACCCCTTGTGGTTAGATTATAGTCTAGTAAGAGTTCTTGCTTAGAAATTACTTACAATTATTAATCACTTAGATAATATGTAAACTTTAAGAAGTTCATCTCAAACAAAACTTTTAACTCATACGTAATAGTGGGTCTCTCATGGGTCACACATAATAGTAAAAGTTAACTCATAAGTAATAGTGAGTTTCTCATGGGTCCCACGTAATAGTAAGATAATCATTCTAAGTCTCTATAAAGTAGCATCTTATTAAATGTAAAGTTTACCAAAAGCAAATAACATCATATGTGTAAATCTAAATAGAATTCTAAATTGAATATGTACATGAAACAAAGATATGGATACCATATTATAAAGATATAATATTACGTAAGGTAAAAGGTCATCATGTCCATATAAAGTTTGGTATACTCCTTGTACTTTTATCAATAGATGATATATATATATATATATAATGTAAATAAGGGGGTATGAAGGGCTGGGCAAGGCCTTAGCTCTGTTTCTCAAGTAAGTGGCCCTTGAGATATTAAGCCCTACCTTGCCCTCATTGAACAAAAAAGCATATCCCTCTCGATTGCAGGTTTTAGGGAATCAGGTTGGGCATCCTCGTCAAAGAGCTTGATTGACAGTTCTAAGACATAATAGTGTTTGTCGGTTAACAAGGTTAATCTTTGATCCAAATTTCCAAATTTTGAAAATCATTATTTTAAATAATGGTTTAGGCTCCCTTGCGCACCCATGTGCTACGAGCCCCTCGCCCTAGGGCTATTAATGGATTGGATCAGGATTCAGATCCGATCTGATTAGATTGGTCCCGACTCTTGCAATTAATGATCCATCAGATCAAATCGTCGATGTAAATTCTAATTATAACTAGATCAGATCGGGATATAGGGTGATCTGATTCAAATATACCCCTATTAATATATATATATATATATGTAATTTTGTATTACATTTAAAATCCCAGTAACCTATAACAATAACCCTTTCTTTTCCATATGCTTACAGTTAATGAATTATGGCTTATGGCTTTTGGCTTCAAAGTTCAAACTACAGAGTTAGAGTATACATGCGTTCTTGACTTCTTCATCTTGTGAATTCATTGGCTTGAAAACCACCGGCCTTCACTTGTAGATTTATGACCGACAACAAGTCAGCAACCAAGAGGTCTAGGTTAGATAGTCTCTCCCTCAACTTTTGTCTCATCTCTCTATCTTCTTTAACCTTGAGATTCACGGTTAGAAGTTGTTTTTCTTATTGCTAGAACTAGAAAACCAGAGATTTTATATCTAAAGAAATAAAGGAAGAGTGGTTATGATTATTATACTCAACTTGCATGCACAAACAATACTCAAAACATGTTAGTGTGAACCACTGCATGCTACCTCAATACTCTCTAGTCGCTATCCGCCACTTTCCATTTCACATATATTATTGTGATAGGTTTTGATAAGTGGTACATGCATGCCCGTTCTGACAATCTCATCCCTTTTCAAAAATCAAAATTATATCAATACTAGGAAGAACCATTATTCCCTCAAAACTTGAACTTCAGCATATTAAACTGGTGGCGAGTCAATAGCCCTAAGCTTCCAATACTTTCAAAGATGGCTTGCGATTTCTTATCAGTTCCAATATCCATTGTTGTTTTATAGTCAGCATTCAGTACTGGAGGTAGGATACTTGATCAAACTCGTAATTCATTGCTTCCAGAAATTGTTGAGGCTTGGTATGTATACAAGACTGGCTACCACCTGTAAATAAAGTAAGTTCTTCATCAAATGTAATTTATATATTTATCCATTATAATATACACATTTATTATTAAACTTTTATTGCATGTTTTATAGATTTTGGATCTACTACCACACTTATGGATGGTGTCGTCTAGGGTAATTAGTCTCCTACGTTATTTGTTTCTCTAAAATAGGTACAAAAGTATATCGTAAAGTTTTTATCATTGTTGTTATTTGCTTTGGTAACTCATTATTGCGCAAGGATTTTTAACTATAGGATGGTTGAATGTTCGATGACGCAAATTAGATTGTGTAAGACTATTTATTTTAGCTTGTTCATCATTGTATAAGGATTATTAACTAAAACTGTATATATCTTTGTTGTAGGCTTGTTCATGGATGGTGGATATTTTGAGATCAATTGATGATTAGCGTATCATAGATTTCTTTTGTATTTTTTATAGTGTTTGGCGATATTGATGGAGTGATTATGACTTTTTACTCTTTCATATATGTTGTTTATAGGATAAATTTATGTGAACGTTATTTTTTTTGTTATCTTGAATTAACTGTGGTGGTATGGTTGAGTAGTTGATTACTTGTGGATGACATAAATTTTGCATCTGCTTCTTAAATATACATGTTTCATCGTTATAGAGATTTTACATGCTTAAAGTACTAAATTTAAACATATTAACCTTAATAATAGTGGAATAAGGTTGAATTAGATTTTTTTACGAGATTAAAATACAATTTTTTAAAAAAAATTAACATTAATTGGACCGGATTTTGTAGTGACCTTGGTTATTTAATTATATTTGTAGGGGTATCATAGTAATTTGCTTGTGAGCATTTAACCACAGTGGCTAACATGGGTTGAGATTAGAGTAACTTAAAATAGGAATAACTCAAAACTGATTTAAAATAGGGCTTAAGACCAAATACCATTTAGTAATGGCAATTGTGTAAATACTTAACATAGGGTTAGTATAAAAACAAAAGTAAACCTCATAAGACAAAAACCTAAAAAGCATAAACTAGAGGGAGAACGTATTACTACTAATGAAAGCCGGGGCGGGGGAGACCTACGTGGCAGTCTGGGAGCGATTTTAGGAGAGTTTCAAAACAAAGTTGTTCATGTTAAAAGACGTGTCCTTCCAGTAGAAGTTAAGAGACGTGTCCTTTCAGTAAGGGATTTTAGAAGAGTATCAAAAAAAAGTTGTTCATGTTAAGAGAGTGTCCTTTCAGTAGAAGTTAAGAGACGTGTCCTTTCAGCAGTAAGTAATTAGAAGTTTATAGTGGAGAGACATACCGTATTCATGAACCCTCTCAACAAAGACACATTTTGGGTATCGAACTGTTTTAAGTCTCTCTTCCATTGAAGTTTGTCATCAACTTTCCTTCGTTAATGGAGGTAAGGATGCCAATGACATTTACACACAAAAGGGACTCATCAATGGAGAGAGAAGGAAGGCTAGCAGACCTTTTAAGAGGGCAAAGGAGAAGATAGAGGAGTGTCTTTATAACGACACAAACAGGTGTGTCGACTGCGATAGGGGGCGAAATGGGTAAGAGGGTGAAGATATATATATATATATATATATATGCGAAGCATTACAAGCATAGCAAAAGAAAACCTCTGCTAGCTGTTGGAACAGATGCCAACAAGTGTGCCATCGTTGGCCATGAGCGTGGAACAAACCAGATAAATTCCTTAAATGTCTGCCCACGCATCATGCAATGAGTGGTGCCCGATTGTAAAACTCAGGCATTCAACGTGTTGGATCATCTGATTACTATTGTAAGAACGATCATTATTTGCTCTTTCATTTGCTCACTTTTACTTGATTTCTAATTCTGATTCCAACATAAATATCATTAGTATTGTTGTTGTGTGGGCTTCTATTATTCTTCATTTCTCAACGATAATGCAATTTCAGATGATTGATGGAAACAATTTCAGTCGGGAGACATAATATATACACAAAATTGTTGTTAGAGGATTGGCTTGGCAGACTGAGAAATCATTTGGCGTTTCAAATTGCAGCATGATAAGTGGCAATTCCAATACCGGAACACCATGTTGCCATGGAATCTCACATGTGGCAAGTTGACTTTGTAAGGATTGGATTTTTTCAGGTATGATACTTCTACTGTATAATTTGACTTTGAATGAATTGTCATAGAACTTTCATAACTACTTCTTTCTTTCATTTGAAAAACATATAATTTACATTCTCAATTTTTGTAATATGAATTTGATTTGGTCCAACAGTATTTTATTATCATTCTTTTTACATTTGCAATTTTTACTGTATTTACAGTTAATCAATTTAAGATTACTATATATGTTTAAATTAAATTATTTTTTTATTCAAAATTTCAGTGCATCGCACGGGTCTCTTACTAGTTAGTATTAAGGGAAAGTCAGCTACTATGTGCTTTTCGGAGACAATTCGTGGTTAGAAGATCGAGAATTCGCGTTGAGTAAGATTTGATCCAATTAAGGCGATCATTTCCTTTGATTCATCTCTAATCATTCAAAAACCTAGGAAAAAGCGAGTAGGCACTCCATTGGTTCATTGAATTGGGATTTGATGTTTATTCATGTTATTATTGTGTTAGTATATTGCATTAAACGAATTTATGTCAAATAATTACAAGTTAATGGAAGAAAGATGTGGAAATTAACTGAAATTTTTACTTGGAATCAGCCACGCTCGCTCGACAATGCTTTGGCTCGAGCGAGGTTCGCACATGAACTTTTCATTAGTCTCGGGCTTTGGTTGTGGGCACGAGCGAGGTCACCCTGACTCGAGTGAAAATACTTTGGTTCGAGCAAGTTCAGTGCATGGAGTGGTAATTGCTCTCGGGTTTTGTAGTTGGTTTGAGCAAGTGGATATTGGTTCAAGTGAGGACATTGGCCTAAGCGAAAACTCTCTTGCTCGAGCGAACATCACAAAATTTCAGTATATGTTATGTTTCCAATTATGATGTGAATGTCACATGTATGATTTTGAAATATTGTCCATTAAATTCTTACATATAATGATAAATTAATCCCGCAAAATAATAACAATCGATACACCTAAACATGTTAGGGTCCAGAAGAGACAAATAACACAACTTCTACACACCCTAGCTTCTGACAAGCATAATTTTGCGCATAGTTATCAAAATCATTGTTATAATATATTGCTAGAAAGCAAACATCGAGACATAAAACAATATAAATTATCATGAAAAATGTTGTTTGATGTCAAAATTTTCTATTTTTTAATTTTAATTTTGCTATTTTTAGCTTTGTTTCGAATTATGAGAGTCTAGTTGGATGACAAATTTTTAATTAAGAGTTATATAAGTGTTTTAGTAGGTTTTATATTTTTTAAAACTTTACTATTTCAGGTAAGTTCGATTTTAGAAGAATTCAAGTCGAATTAGAAGTCCTATCCTTATACAAGGTATGGTTGTAAGGATTAATCTCTATAGTTTAAGTTTGTTTCTACTTTTAGAGAATTCCTTCTATGTTTTTTTTTCTCATGGATTCAAGATTCAACTCCAATGAAGAAGACGGTGATATTCTTCTTAATTTCTACATACTGAAATTTGCATGAGTCACATATCTCAATATTGACCCATCAAACAAGGATGGACTACTGTCACGCCACATTTGCACAATCAATATGACTTGTTATTATCCTGAGTGTACCGTAACAATCAACGGGGCCTTATGTCACATATGGCCTACCTATACATTTCATCAAACAAATGATAAACATTACGTGTCCTGTAAATATTCTAGAAAGGAAAATGTGTAGAAGCTTCTTAGAAAGAATGTAGAGAAGCTTTCTCATTAGGGAAGTATTTAGAAGTATCATGGAAAGAAGGGAGAAGAATAGTCTAGAAGTTTAGAACATTCTAGAGAGGATGGTGAAAGAGTATTTTACCTTCTTTAGAAATTTATTAAGAAGGTGAGAATATTATACAACCTTCTCACATTGTCTCTGAAAGAGGACGAGCCTCTCATCTATAAACAACCAATCCTATAATCCTAGAAATCCATTATTCCAAACCAATCCAAGGCATTGTAGAGTGATCAGTCTATGGTACCATGAATCCTAATCCTTTAATTCAAATAATTAAGGGCCAAGATTAGAAGGGAAAGTATGGCTTGGATTCCTTTTTTTCTCAGAAGTATGCCACCTCAATATTAATCTTAACCGTTAATAGTTAGCCATAGACGGTTGGGATTCAAGAGTATATTTGGGAGTACCCATAAAATGACTTGGCATTGTAAAGTATTATGGAGGAATTGAATACAAGCATTCGCCCAAGTGTATTCCTCCACTCTTCTCTCCTACAAAGCTCGAGGGTTGTTAGCTAAGTGCCGCACTGTTAAAGTGATTTGAAAAAACTAAGGCCATGACACTTAGTAAAACCCTCTGGGAACTTTAAGCCCGCCCCAAGTTCATCAAGGGAATGCTCAACCTCGAGGAGTTGGCTGATCATGTCTCTTCCCTCAAGGTTGATGTCAAGCTTTTGATTTGCTTTCCAGGAAACATCAAAATGTCCTGTTTTTCATACGACCACATATTTCTCCAATATTCATGCTACCGCAGATCCAAGTCCACAACTATGGTGCATACACGAAAATTCACTCAATGGTATGCTTTTGGTATCTCAGCATCATCTCAAAATACCTTAAAAATATTACCAATCTGAGCAAAACTTGGCAACAAATCAACAATGGGTTTTGTAGCCTAGAACTACAAAAACAAATAGGAAACCGACGTGCAAGAAAATTTGTCAAAAATGCATGATTTTTTAAAATGTCACATTCACTTTCTATTATATAAAGAGTTTAACTATGATCCAAAGCTTTGGATTTTTGGAGCTCCAAAAACATGGGTAAAAATAAAAATTATGGACAAAATACCCTTGCATTAGTCTTTACAAAAATCCTAAATATAAAACGTGTTTTGGGAGCTCCGAAATTAAGGACCTCTAGTTCATAGTTTAACACTCAATTATGTGTTCATATGCAAATGATCCTTTTGAAGCCCTGAGCTACAAAAGACCATTGTTGATAAGGTTGTCAAAGGCTAGGGCAGGGCATGGGACAACCTCAACTTGCCCTTACTTATAAAGTCAAGATTAGAGGTGTAAGAATGGCCCGCGGCCCATGGGCCGGCCTGTAGAGACCCCGAATCTTTTTCATGTTTTTACTTCATTGTATTAGGGGTATTATAGTCCTTGTAATGTTTTGATGTTTATTATATTATATATTTATTTGGTGTGGTGTAAACTAGGCTTAACCAAACTTGTAACGGAGGGATGTCATATCACACCCTAAACTTTAGGAAGCTCTAGTTTTGGTACCGTTTACTGGAATTGAGTGATTCTTGAACCATTAGAAAGGTGTTGGAACCCTCTTCAAAGTTCATGTTTAATGTTTTTCCTTATTTTGAGTTTAAGCCAAGTCAATGGTGGGTTTTATCTAATGAAATTGCAGATCAGTCAACTTTGGGGACAATTTAGTCTATTAATTAAGTGAAATTTAGAAATTCTAAAATGCTTGAAATGTTCGTTTTCGAGAGACGAATCCAACCCAAGTTGAATTGTCAAAATCCGTCGAGCGAGTCAAAAGTTATGGCCAAAACAGTAGAGTATGTCAAAAATCTGTAGGCAACCGATCGCTCGGTCAGAAGTAGCGATCGATCGATCCAAAACCGATCGATCGGTAGCTATCGACTGGTCCAAAATTTTGTATGGGAAAATTTTTCAGAGAGTGTGTTTTTGACCGATCACCCGGTCATAAACACCGATCGATCGGTAGGCGACCGATCGCTCGGTCATAACCACCGATCGCTCGGTCTTTCGTGATTTTCACAGAATTTTAGTATGGGCATTTTGGTCTTTTTGTTTTCAGACCTTAGGACTATAAATAGGGGGTCCTACTCGAAATATTAAAATACTCTACATATTTCTAACCTAATTTGGCAAAAATGGGGAGAAAACCTAGGGTTTGAGGGAGAGGGTTGCTTGGAGAAGAAGGAGGTTGCTAGAAGATTGAGAGGAAAGCTTGAAGATCGTCCTCAAAGCTTCTCCAGATCTCCTTGGGAGCGTTTTGAATCCAAGGGAAGGATTCCTAAAGTCGATATACTATCCTAATCAACTCTATTTTAATGTTTTGTGAATATTAATTTGATAGAAATGATAGAATAGAGATTAAATGTATTTTTCCCAAATTTTCTATGAAGTAAGCTAATTATTGATGGAAATGTGGATGGAAATGTGGATTGGATGTGGATAGAATATATGGAGGATGAGAAATGTATGGAGGATGGGATTAATATGTGGATGTGAATAGTGAATTGATTGTATGGATGAATTATGGTTTGATGAATGCTTGAAAATATAGAAGGGAAATGAATTCATATTATGCGTACACAAGGTGTTTGTGAAAATGCTTGAAAGGATAAATGTCATTATACTCTTATGAAATGGTGATAAATTGATTATGAATTGTGATATGAATTATGATAAGATATGTGTATGTGAATTGTTTGTTAAGTATGTCTAATTATTTGTATGGAAATTGATAGTCGGGAAGGTAAGAACTTAGAGGAACATCTCTCAAACCGGAAATTCTCTAACTATTTGGTATGGGACAGTATAGTGGAGTTTCCATGGTGGGAGATCGGAATCTAAGCAATTACTAACTCGAATGTTAATTTCGACACTTAAGCACATATGCACGTGTATGTTAAGATAAGAGTCTCACAAGTCACACATGTGGACCACAAGCATGAGCATGGCATACGTATGACATTCTGAATAAGCATAAGCATGGCATGGTCCGTATCCGCCAAGAACCCGGCATGTCAATTACATTTGATTCTTAGGCATGGTCCGTATCCGCCAAGAAAGGCATGTCAACCATTTGATTCTTAGACATGGTCCGTATCCGCCAAGAACGGCATGTCACATCATTGTATGATCTGAATAAGTGCATAAGCATAAGCATCTCACAAGCACGTGGTCTTATAAGCATAAGCAACTCATAAGTGTATTGTCTTCCAAGTCTAAGATTCTCACAAGTACACGAGTCAAGGTGATGATATGATGTATATGCGCACACGTTCTTCCGCACTCTGATTATGTTATTATGTTATTGGATATGTTTCTAACTAAGTGCAGGTATATTATTATTGTTGGTTGGATTTTATATACACTGAGTACCTTTGTACTCAGCCGGACTTCGTCTTGGCAGGTTTAGAGCAGGAGTACACGGCAGAGCCGTGGGTTGAGGAAACATACGCAGAGGAAGGAGGTGAAGGTGAGCCTTCTGAGGAGGGAACCAAAGACTTGGATGGCTACACCTCTTAGTTTTTATTTCATTTAATTGAGAGAGTGTATTAGACTTGAGTAGATGTTGCTTAGTAGACTTTTATAGTTGTGTATCAAACTCTTTGGTTTTAGTGGGTTGTATTTGTTGACTATAGACTCGTGCTATTTAGTTGGTTACAGTTGATATATCAGAAATTTTATTATCCTCATTTTTGGAGACTCGTGTTAGTGTCTTGCATGTCATGGATTTTAAGCAGGTTTAAGTAATGTGGCAATCCCAAAGTCCTATTTTAGCCTTGTAGGATTTTGGGGTCGTTACACGGCCTAGGCACCACCCATTTCCAGGCGGGCCGGCACGGCACAACACGTTTAATGGGTGGGCCGACACGTCACGACCCGCCTAGTGGGCCGGGCTGGGCCCCAGTGGGCCGGCACGGCACGACACGACACTTAAGCCAGGCACGGGCACGACACGTGAGCAAGCACGGCCCGCTTAGCTCACCTTCTCCAACCACTCTTTTTTAAAAATAAAAATTACATTTATGGCCTCCCAACAGCCATAAAACAAATAGTTTGAGGTGCAAAAGTAGAAATCGGTCATTTAAGCTCACAAATGACCAAAATAGCATTCCCAACAACTATATAACTGCTAGTTTTAGGGGTATTTTAGTCATTTATGAATCTAAAATTCTTTATATATACCCTAACCTTTTAATCATTTTTTCTCACACAAATCTTTTTGTCTCTCTCTACATTCCACAAGCCTACAAGCTCTTTCAAAGTCTCAATCTCTACATTCTACAAGCTTACAAGCTCTCTCAAAGTATCAATCTCTCTCTCTACATTTTACAAGCCTACAAGCTCTCTCAAAGTCTCAATCTCTTTACAAAATTGCTCTTAAATACAAAATTTCAAGTCAATTGGCTTAAGTTTTGTAAGTTGGTACTTGTTATTAATTAATTGCTTTATAATTATATTGTGCTTATTAATATAAATATATTTTGTTATTCATTTTAATATTAGGTACCACTTATTAATTAATAATTAATTAAGCTCTCTACATTTTTATTTGTTAATTGTTAGTTATTCTTATTAATTAATATTTATATTAATTTAAGTTTACTTCATAGAAATGGACACTGAAAGTAGTAGTAATGTCAGTAGTAAAACTACGAAAAAGCCCCGCACGTCTGAAGTGTTGAAATATTTTGAAATAAAAGAGGTTCCAGATTTAGGAGTAAAGACTGTATGTAATATATGTGGTGATATTTTTAGTTATAAAAGTATAAGTGGCACGGGGCACCTCATAAGGCATAAAGATGCATGTTTAAAAAAGCTTGGACACCTCCGGCCTCAGCAGTAACATCAAAGTCTGCTTTTAGTGTAGGTGGTAGAGTATTGACCAAGAGGAGGAGTAGATTAATTAACTCCTTGTAACTGCTGATATTTTTTCCATTATTGATCGGGGCACCTCATATGTGGTGATATTTTTTTTTTTCCATTATTGTAACCTAGTTGGGATGTACTCAAACTATAGTGATGCAATTCTCGTCTTTATTTAGAATTTTGTATTGTACCAACTACTTGTATAGTTGTATTACAAATTTCAAAGATAAATAAAATGATACTTTTTTGAAATTTAGACTAATAATGGTGCCTTTGTATTTTAATTTTACAATTATAAATTTAATTAAAAAAAAAAATTTAAAAGCATGCGGGCTGGCACAGGCACGACACGACACGGGCCCGCAAGGGCCGTGCCTGGGCCTCCATATTTTGCTCTTGGGCCGGCCCGGTATGGCACGTTTAATTCAGTGGGCCGGCACGGCATGGCCCGTTTGACACCTCTAGTCAAGATCCTAACTCTGCTCTAGCCCTATAAGGGCTTGGATTGAGTAGGCCCTAACCTTGCACTCAAGGGCTAGGACAGGGCAAAGAAGGACTACAAGACGAGAAAGAAAAGCGATAAATTTTTTTATTATTTGAGATAACGGGAATTTTTCTACATTGAAATCTAGATAAAATAAAACCTATATTAGCAACAAACTAAGGTTGTAATCATAGTGTTAGGGTTATGAAATCAGCCAATCAGGGGCTTAGGGTTAGAGTTGCAAGGAATTAGGATTGTAAGAGATTGGAGTTGGGGTAGGGCTATCAAATGGTAGGCTAGGGTAGTACAGGGGTTATCCCTAAAGTTGCCTTTGCTTATAAGGGAAAGACCTTAACCCCGCCCTAGCCCTTTAAGGGCTTGAATTGACTAGGCCCAAGGTACCTTTTTAATTTTTTTAATGATAAAGTTTGTGGGGGCATTTCATTCATTCTAAATATCCTACGAGTATTGTTTCTCCTTGTTTACGAGGGCAGCTATCTCCTTTTCCTATGGCTATGCTCGGTCGAATAATTAAATAACATACGTATAAAAATTATATTTTATTTTCAAAAGTTCAGGTCACCTTGCTAGATGGTCATGCCCTATTAATAATTAAATTATGCATATATAGTTCTGTGGAACAGTTGCCCCCTTTCCCCAAAACTATGTTAGGTTAAATAATTAAGCACATAGTATAAAAGAAGTTCTTTTTTTTTCAAAAGCTCAAGGGACAGTTGCATGCCTTATTTTTTCAAAAGACCAAGAGGGCACTGTTCCCATACCTATGCTATTATCTATAATAGAAAAATAATGTTTTTTTTCCCAAAAGTTGATGTGGGGGGGGGGGGGGGGGCACGTGCCCCCTGATCCCTCGCTCCACCCCTGAATACCTCACATGACATCTAATGAGTTATGCACTGCCGAGGATAGTCCAGACTCCAAATCATTTAGAGGAAACTCGACTATCAAGCGCCATTGCTATCACAAAATACGTGCACCATCATGTTACCATGTCTTACAACATGATAGAACTTAAGGATGTGTTTGTTTTGCAAGAAATTAGCATGAAAAATATCAATTCCTAGGAAATAACCATTGTTCGTGTGTTCGGTTCGCCAATTTGAGAAATGAGATTGCATGAGAAACAACTTTACCACCCTTATGAAAATTCATGTCTCATCCCCAACCCTAAGACATGAGTTTTTTTGTCAAATTTTAAAAGAAAATGAGAAATCATAAAACTCTCTCTCTCTTGACAATTTATAAATTATTTATTTTTGTATATCCATAAATATTGAAAACAAAGTCATTTGATATGCCTGGTCGAACACAGGAACTAGAAATTGTGGGAATTTACTTTTGAATTCACATGCTTAATTGAACATAGAACACACGTCTCAAGAAATTGAATCTCTCAAGAATTGAATCTCTTGAAAAATTCAACTTCTCAAGAGATACATGTTCACAAAACCAACACCCTAATACCATATATTTGTTCATGAAGGTGTTGGATATCATAGACTACTGATGTCGCTCAAAGATATGCGGTACTTTGTAGTACAGTACATGGATTGTCAATCCATAGAAAGTAGTTAGATATAAGGAACAATAGTAGAGAAAAGGGGTTTGTAGAATTTTTGGTAGAGAAAGTTCAATTAATTTAGGAAAAATATCAGTGAGAGAAAGTGTCAAGGCATCGGGTTTCCTCCCCTTATTGGTGCAATGTCAATTTGATTATCCATTGTATAACTCAATTGAGGGTTTCACATCCCAAACCCTCAACAGGAATATTTAGAATTTCAGATTATAATAAAAAACTAAAATCAATTTCCAATCAATTATTCAGAACAAGTTTTAACCTAAACCCACACTTTATCGGAAAAAATCGAGGACGACGATATACCGGGAGGCAATACCACAACAAATAATAATATCCGCTAAGATGAAGGTTCTTCGTTTAAGAAATCAAGAACTATTACTCAACTAAAAGAAAAGTCTGACTAAACTCATGAAAATGTTTAAATCCAAGAGATTCAATTGAAAGAAAGATCAAACAAGAAGAACAATTAATATAAAAATCATAAATGTTAAAAACACTAATTGGATTAAATCAAAACTAAAATCACCTCATTAAGAGAATTTCATCCTAGTCAATACTAGGGATTTAGCAATCCATACAGAGGAAAAACTAAAATAATTAAGAAAAGAGAGGAGAAGATTGGATTGGATGCTCTGATAGCACCCATCTCTAGGTTTATATAGACTAAAGGAAAGAAGAAAAATGAAACTAAATAAAAGGAAAACTTCTAATTACAAAATCCAACCAATATAATACTTTTCCTCAACTTAACGAAGTGTTTTGACCCCCTAAACCTCCGAATTAAGAGATCTTCGTGAAATATAATTTTGTTCCCCTTTGAATCTTCTTTCCAAAACATCTAATTTTGCCTTAATCCGATTTTTGAGTCAAAATTTACGAGCAAATTAGTAAGTACTGTCCAGATTAGGCGGGAATTTGGGAAATCCTCATTCTTCTTTGAGAATTGGTTGCTAAATAATATCACTCATCTAGCCATCCATGAAATTTCTTGATTTTGTTGTAGATTTAATTGACTTCTATTAAGCCCTTTACTTGAATTCCAAAATCCGCCCAAAATAGAGAGTTCACGTGACCAAAATAGACATTATCTTTTTTCTAAAATAGAAACATCAATATAGCACATTTCTTCTTTCTAATTCAAAGAGTTTCATTATTTTTATGCAAAAATCGCATTCATCCATATCTTTCCAAAATTCTCCAACCATGTGTGAGAGAATCTTTCTATACTTGATTTTGGACTTTGACTTTGCGCTTTGACTCTTTGACTTGAAACTTGGCTTCTTGGACTTGGGATTTATCTCTTGATTTTCATGAAACTTCTTTACTTAAATTCCCTGCATGAAATAACATAAAAATGCTTGGAATTCATAATCTATAAATAAGGAAACAAGTTTATGATATAGATTTTAAATCCTAGATTCAGACTAGAAAGAACGTTAAAGGGTTAAAAAATAATTAGTTTTGAGAGTACTTTTACACACTCATCAATTACCGTAACGAATCCAACGATTAGAAGTTTATCATAAGACAAGAACTGGATTAGACTATTTATTTCAGGATTTATGTTTAGCTAGCCAAAGGCATACTACTTGATTGGCTAAGGCCTCAGCCTCCTAAGTGATGGAACGAATCTTCTTTGAAAACATGTGAGAGATGATCTTTAATAAATTGAGATTTTTAAGTAGGTGTGACTGAGCCCTCTCCATCTGGAGAAGCCAATGAATCGAGATATGCATCAAGATTCAAGTCTGTTACAGACAATGGGACCATCGCTATAAACATGCGGGTAATGTTAAGTACACTTTCTTTCAAGCTCACTTTTTTTTTTTTTTTGAAATGATATCATGTAACTAACACACTGTAAGTGCAAAATTTGTCTTTGCTTATCAAATTTCCTTTATTGTTGTATGGAGTTTATTGTTTGTTGTGGGGGACTATCCTTCCAATCTGAGTAAGCCCAGACCATTAAATTACCTTCCCTATCTGGGCAAGAATCTCTGATTAAGAAGAAGAATTAAAAAAAGAACAAATATTTGAATAAACTAATTTTTATTTATTCAATGGGGTTGCCCAGATCCCATGTAGGTGTTACAATTGCCTCATTGAGGTCTTTGTATTTTCAAAAAAGAAAGAGAATGGTTGTGATCATTTTTATGAGGCTCACCTGACGTTTTCCATGGTAGGGGATGTCTTCTTCTTCTGTTGCTGTTGTACTTTCAACGAGAGAAGGGGATTTTCTCTTTCTTCCATTTTTCTCTGTATTGCTTCGTGTGGGTTCTTGTGAGAAACTTTCACTTTATAGGTTTGAGAGAGTCTTTTTTTGTCTCTCTTTTTGACTACCTTATTTTATGGAAGTCAACTTGGGCTCTTCTCTTAGAGAGTGCCAGCTCACGAGTCTCCCTTATCTGGGAGACTCCTCAAACTCAAGAGAATCCTATTTTTTTTAGGACTCTTGTACCATATTTTCCCTTTTTGGGAGAAATCCTAGTACATTTTGAAAAAGAGGATGTTTAATCACATCATTTCCTAGGATATAGGACATAGTCCTAATCCTATCATAATTATGGGGTGCCGTGTGACATCCCATAGGATTTTAAAAGAGGGGATCCTTATCTTAGGATCCTCCCACAGCTGACAGAGAATGCTTTTTATCAAGGAATCTCTGCCCTATGACAGTTGGATACTGACTGTCAGCTGGGGACAGACTGACCTAGGTCACCTACGAACCAGAGGGTGAGACCATAGTTCTTGCCCATAGACCAAAGGGTAAGACCATAGGTCTTACCCACGAGCCAAAGGATGAGACCATAGGCCTTGCCCACGGACCAGAGGGTATAACCATAGGTCTTACCCATGGTTTGGGTTAGGTCCAGGACCAAGTATGGTGATGGTTGATCCGTGAGGATTTATCCTTATGGATTTGACATGTGTCAGCCTCTTAGAGGTTGGCCCCCAAAGGTCATCCGTGAGGTTTTAATCTTCACGGGCTGAATATGTGTCAGTCTCTCAGAGACTGGTAATAGAGAATTATTAGTGAGGTTTTGGCCCTAACGGATTGGACACGTGTCAGTCTCTCGAAGACTGGCACTCAAAGGATATCCGTGGGGTTTTAATCCTCACAGATGGGATACGTATCAGCCTCTCGAAGGCTGGCACTGAGGGTTGAATCCGTGAGGTTCACCCTCATGGATCAAACACCTTCTTACCTTGTTGGGTGGCATAAAGACCAACCATCGGCATTTAATGCTGACAACTAAAGGACTGTGCGTGTCATAGGCACGCGCAAATTTGAACCATCTCTCTTGGAGACAGACTGTAGAGACCCATAAATTATTTCATGTTATTTACCTTGTTTTATAGGGTTATAATAGTCAATGATATGCCATGATGTGTGCTCAATCATAACTAAGTGGTGTAGGGTGTTTAAAATGCTTAATTGGGTGAAAAAGTTGGAAAAACAGAGCCTGCAATCGATCTCCCAATACCTAGAAAAATTCGTGAGCCCACTGTCTGGTGGGCGATCGATCGCCCATGGTTGGCGACCGATCACACTATTTGGGCGATCAATCAACACGCGTGCCCAGTTTTTTAAAAAAACCTACGGAAATTGGGGGTTTTAACCCCTAGACTATAAATAACATTTCTATTTCGAGGGTTTGAGATCTCAGGGACTTTCAAACCCTATTTTGGCAAAGGAAAGGTGAAATCCTAGGGTTTGCAAGAGGGAATTGCTTGGGGAAGAAAGAAATTGTTCAACGAAGAAGAAGAAAGCTTGGAGATCACTCTCAAAGTCTTCTTGGAGCAATTTGGATTGAAGGAAACAATCTCTAAGGTCGATATACTTTATAGTCTAACCCTATTATGAGGTTTGCATGTTTAAATAAGATAGAATGATGATTTAGTAGGTGATTTACATGGTTAGGCATGGAATGTGGATTATGGAGTAAGAAATGAAGCTTTTGCATGTGTCTATGGTTTTATTAAGCATAAGTTAACTATTATGGGGATGATATACTCTCCAATCTAATTCATTATAACTTTGCATGTTCTAGAAAGATGAGAATGAAAATTTATATATGTTTTTCATATTTGTATATAAGTTATGGATGTTGAAATATGAAATGGGAGTTTATATTCAATAGTGAATTTATTAAACATGTTTTAGCTATTATGGAAATGAAAATCTTATGGAATGTCATGGATGTAATGAATGGAGGATGAGAAATGCTATGAACATTGGATTGAGATGAATGACTATAGTGTTTGAATGAATGTGTGTGAGAATGAACTAATATTGTGGAGGAAGGTAGGAGATGAATAAATGATGAGATGAAGGGGATAATGAATGAGAATCGTGGTGTTAATGTGTATTTTCATGCCATAGAATTGTATGTCTAAGATATAAATTAATGATGATTGTTGTGTAAATTATGCCTATTTATCTTGTATGGTGATCGACATTCAGGTAGGCCTAAACTCAAATGGAGTCTTACAGGTCGAGAATTTTCTAATTAGGTAGATGTATCCTGACAGAGTTTCTTGGCGGAAGACCGAAATTTAAGGGATGACCGATTTGAATATCAATCACGACACTTAAACACATTTTCACATGCATGGTTCATAGAGTCACATGTCTCACATGATCATGCATTGAACACAGACATGACACGTATTATGCTTTGAAAGATTATCCCAGTGGTTATGAACATATCACTCTATGCGTTGCCGTGATGTATTACAAAACAATGAACTTATACGTCGACAAGACTAAAGAATGAACTTATACGTTGACGAGACAAAACTATGAACTTATGCGTTGACGGGATAAAATATGATATTATACATTGACGAGACAGATTACTTTTCATGAACATATATGAGTTATGGATATGTTTCAATCATTTATAAGTCCAAGAGTCACACAAGTACACGAGTCAAAAATGATGATATGATATGCTCACATGATTCCGCACTCTGATTATGTCAATGATATATAAAACTGTTATTGATTATGTAAATATGAAATGAATCATAATACTGATATTGTACAAGTTATTGCTATTGTCAGTTGGATTGTATATATGTTGAGTGTTTTCAATATTCAGTGGACCTATTATTGTCGGCAGATATAGAACAAGAGTATACATCGAAGCCGTGGGTTGAGGAGACTTACATCGAGGAGGTAGAAGGTGGTGAGCTTCCCGAAGAGGGAGCCCAAGATTTGGATAGGTGACCATATTATTAGGCCTTTATTCTATTAGGTTTTATTAAGAAATTGTAATAAAATTTGATACTTCGGATGCTGCTGCTTAGGTTTATACTTCTTAGTTATTATGTTACCCAATTACAGTTGGGTTTAAACTGGTCAGAGTTTGGTACAGATGGTTTGGTTTATACATCGTTATTGTTAAAAAGATATTTTAGGCTCTCATTTTAGTATTGCCTTACATATTATGAAGTTTATCAGGTTTAAGAAATGTCACAGGTCCAAAGTCCCATTATGTCAAAGGTGGGATTTTGTGGTTGTTACACAGATAGACTGGTAAAACAGTAGTAACCACATATACGATTCTCAATAAAAAAAAAAAAGGGGCTTCAAACTCTTATTTTTTAGAGTCCAGTCGCGAAATCTAAATAGTAGGTATGAATCATTGTTCAAATATTTATGGATCTATTCCATATATTCCTTGCTCCAGATATTAGAATGAATATCCGACGAAGTAAAATCATCTCTATCAAGATCTGATGCATCACGTGGGTCTTATTAGGGTTCCTCTTCCACTCCATATCTCCATTTTCTCTCTCACACGTCTCCGATGCATTACGTGGGTCTTAGTAGGGTCATTCTTTCCACTCCCTCTCCCCATTTCCTCTCTCTTGGCCCACTGCTAAACAATAATTCAAATTGGACTATTCTGAATTTATTGATATTTCATAGACATGGGCCCACTAAGTTAGAACTAGTTGTTGTTTTAATAAGTTTCAAAAACAGCCCTAAAAAATAAAAAAACAATACAGGTAGCTCCCACACCGGTAGTGTGAAATTTTTTTGAATCATAAAAATGGGGCTAGCATTGCATTAGTTGACAATGTAATTAGAATTTGGGTTTAGGAAGAACAACCTTGTTAAGTTTTCAAAGTAGCCTTAAATCCTCATTCCTTTATTAATTTCTTCTCCTTTTGTTATCTTTTAAATCTGATTGCCAAATGTCATCTATTGTTGTTCCTTAGATGCTCATATCTTATGATGGTTATAGAAAAGAACAAAGGTATCCAACCTAGCCGTTGGAAGTTGGAACTGACTATTTGAAATTCAAAATTATATCCGCCCGATTGAGCTGGAAACAGTCACGTGCTAGGTGAGAAAGCTTCAGCATTCTTTTTTGTTGGACATGAACACCCTACATCCTTTTGACTAATTACAGATTTTCACTAAGAATGAAATAATAGTCACGGGCGTTCTTTGTCTTTTAAATAGTTCTCTGACCTCGAAAAGCCGATGTACAAAAAAACACCAAAAATAGATCCTTTTACCCATTCTAACCCATTCTCATTTATGATCAACACGTGTAAGAGTGATCAAATTAAAATCGGGCCGTACTCGAGCTTGGTTGTATTGAACTTCGGTATATCCGCTTTACACTCTACTGTTCGTCCTAATAAGCTTAATCATCGTTATGTCCGTTTGATGCAATTCTCACCATTCAGAGAGCATTCCTAGCAGCCTCATCAAATTTGCTTTACCAGAATAGCCAAAACTCACAAAAAGTAAGTTTGGTGAGCCATTTTTTTTGAAACACCCCAGCAGCCTCATCAAAGTAGCAAAAATGATCATTATTTTATTATATGTGTTACATCCACACCAAAAAAATGGAGAGATAAAATTTTATTTTATTTGTGTGGGCCCACAAACAAGGAGGGAATGAGAGCTTTTTTGATTTGGTGAGTGTACAGTGACTCACCAACTTTGGTGAGTACTGTACACTCACCAAACTAAAATATGCAAATTGGTGAAGCTACGGAATTTCAGACTTTTAAACCTATTGGCTCATCAAAATAACTAAAAAGCTATTTTGGTGAGGCCTCTAGGAATGCTCTCAGCAGTACACATTGGTACCGATCAATCGAGACCTTTCAATACAGTGACTCTAATATATGATTAA
This sequence comes from Tetracentron sinense, assembly GCA_015143295.1. Taxonomy (NCBI): domain Eukaryota; kingdom Viridiplantae; phylum Streptophyta; class Magnoliopsida; order Trochodendrales; family Trochodendraceae; genus Tetracentron; species Tetracentron sinense. Next base: position 20,840,928 of record CM026574.1, read on the forward strand.
TTTCTGATTTGGTACAGTGCGACGTACCATAATAAACGGAATCGTTTCGTCCTGTATTGACGGCTTTGAAGTTTGAACTTCGAAGGGTTTCCCCGTTTCGCACGTGTGCCATACATTTTGTATTGATCGTCTCACACGTGTCATTTTGGTTATTTGAATTCGGATCTGGGCGCCTTTTCTCTAATTCAATTAATTTCTCTCCATCCTAGGACCGGACAAGCCCTAGTTTCTTCTGAAGATCTCTGCAACTCCTCTTCCTTCGTCCTCTAAAGGTAACGTAAGATCTCCAATCGCCAAATGATTTCTCAGTTCGTGTTAATCAGATCGAATATTTCTAATTTCGATTTCTTCAAATTTTCCATTTTCCTTATTTTTAGGTTTCCGATCTTCGTCCTTTTTTTTTTTTACCGATCTTCGATTGAAGATCTTCCATGATTCAATCTTCTGATTTTGTTTTGGTTTGCTCTGATCTTTGTATATACACCAAATGTACTGCATTTACCCCTAATTTCTCTGATACATTTTTTTCCATGCCTACATTAGGGCTTTTGAGCTTCAATCTCTGCTTATGGAGAATTCTGAGTTGAAGTCAGCTTCCAGTGGAACATCACACGAGAAGGATCCTTCACAGTGTGTTAGAGTTGCTGTTAACATCAGACCTCTCATTACAACAGAGCTTCTTGTTGGATGTACGGATTGCATTACAGTAGTATCCGGAGAACCGCAGGTAGTGTATGATACTGAGCTACTATATTGTTGTTTAAGTTTTTAAGCTTGCATTTGTTCTTTCTCTTTTGCATTAAATTTTTGATCAAATTAGTTTTAGAGGGTAAATTGTCGTTCAGTTTCAAAATCTTATTTTGAATTTCATTGTTTCTTGGGTCAATGATACACATACAGGTTCAAATTGGATCACATGCATTCACGTTTGATAATGTTTTTGGGAGCACGGGCTCTCCTTCATCTGCGATTTTTAATGATTGTGTTGCTCCACTTGTTGATGCATTACTCAATGGCTATAATGCCACAGTTCTTGCCTATGGCCAGGTATCATGTCTATTGTAGTTTTATCTTTATAACATCCTTCATGTTTTTCAAGCCACGGCTCACTGTGTTTTGTTTATTGGTCTAGACTGGTTCAGGGAAGACTTATACAATGGGGACCAATTATACTGGAGAAGCAAATAGTGGTGGAATTATACCGAAAGTAATGGAAACTATATTCTCAAGAGTAGAGGCGACAAAAGACACTACGGAGTTCCTAATTAGAGTGTCCTTTATTGAGGTCATATATGCTCCAATTTTGGGATTTAATATTGATTTCCCCTCCTAATTAAAGCGTTTAAGGTGCTTATTTATAATATTGCTGACTAGCAGATTTTCAAGGAAGAAGTATTTGATTTGCTCGACCCAAATCCACCAGCTTTTTTGAAAGGTGAAGGAGGTTCTCTAGCGAAGCCTGCTGTACCTGCAAGAGTTCCTATTCAAATTAGAGAAACGGCAAATGGGGGGATAACTCTTGCTGGCGTGACAGAAGCAGAAGTCAGGACAAAAGAAGAGATGGGATCGTTTTTGTACCGTGGTTCTCTTTCTCGTGCTACAGCGAGTACAAATATGAACAGTCAATCAAGGTGCGATTCCATATTATGTTAATTAGCTGAGTATGATATTCTTCTTTTTGTATTTATAATTAATCATTCTTATTTTATATCATTTTTCCTAGCTTGGAAATAATCTTTATTGATCTAGATTCTAGAATAGGGTGATCTCGCAACTTATGTGCTTTATATGCATTTTTCTGACAATTCCCCATGACATGGTTAGTTCATTTCTAGCTATCTTGTTCTTAGCTCATGCTTTTGATCCACTGTACTAGTTTGACTTTACTAAGGCTTGGTAAAATCTCCTATTAAAATAACCCTCACATGCTACAAGAACATTTTACAACAAGAGAAATGCAATGAACACAGCTCAATGAAACAAAGATTGTACCATTGATCAATCATTTCAGGATGCTCTTTTAGTATTGGTCCCTATTAGACCGTGACACAGTAATGGTATTTATATTTTATAGTTGAAATATTGCATGCATGGTTAAGTGCAGCTGAGCACTTCTGAGTTTTGGCGTAGAAGTTCCATTAGCTCACCTCTAAAAGATTGGACCAATCATGGTTGTTAAATCGTTGTGATTTGCGATTCAAATCCTACGATCTGAATCGAATCGCAGGTAAAACAATTCAAATCCCACGTGAAAATCGTAATTGGGTTAAATCCCATTTTATTTGTGATTAACAATTCATGCATGAAACCCTTGTTACATACCAATATTTAATTTTTTAAAATGATTTTTATTCTTTCAATTTTCTGAAGGTACTTTATATCTTTTATGAAGAGAGAAGAAAAGGAAAAACCTTTGTTTTTGACATGCTAAAACCCCTTATTAGGGTTTTCTCACTGTTGCCGTGAAACGGGCAAAAAATGGAGAAAGAAGGGAGAAGGAAGGAGGAATTTCTTTTATATACTATTCTTTTTCTGAAAAAAAAAAGAGGAAGAAGAAAGAGGATGAAGTTGGAGGGTTGGATTCTTGTAGCACTTAATAGTTTATTTATATGTCTTTTTTATCGCACAAGTATTTTTGACACTTGGTCTCATTCAACATTATCATATGAGTTTACATTTGTGGATTCATCTTTGATGATATTGAGAGTTATGTTTTTTTTTTAAGGAGTTCATTCTCATTTTGTCTAATATATGCAATGAAATGTTCATTACTTGCTTTTATCAATAGAATATGAAGGCAAACTTTTGGAATAGATTATTCCATTTTTTTTGGTTTATTCAGTATTTTAAAACATTTTAAAAAAAATCGGATTGAATGAATGTTACGATTTGAATCGAATCGGTCCAAAAATGATTTTACGATTTAACAACCTTGGGCCCAATCCCTTCAACGATAGCTTTCTTTTTCCTTAAACCTCACCATTTGGTAGTTCTTGAAAGTTTTTTTTGATCGGTAAAAGGTGCAAAATATATTAATAAAAAGGCAAAGATACATGCAAAGATAAAAAGGCAAGGATACAGGAAAGAAACAAGCAGAATCTAGAGTGTACAGGCAAATAAACTCAAAATTCCAAAAGCAAGCAAATCCTGAAATCTATGAGCCTTTATTTCACTAAAGTTTGTTTGTACTTTGTAACGCGTGCATGTCTTTTGACAGTAGTGTATCGGCTAGATTCAAGAAGCTAACAAATCTTAAGAATACAAATATAAGAAAACATGGAAAACCTATTGCTCAGAATTGTGTTTACTAATCAAAGAATAAAATTACATATATTGATAGTTCTTAATGACTGACAAATCTAGGCTTGTTGATTCACATCCATCATAACGATTTGGCAAATATTATATTCTTGGAAACATATTCACTGTTCAGAAGAGGTATGTTGCTTGCTTCACAGACATCATACCTCTTCCTTTGTACACAGATTCTCCCTCTTTCAGCGCTTGACCTAGGCAAATCAAATTGGGAAAATCCATCACATGTTGTCTCCGCATCATTTCGTTGATGTGAATGAATTTGGGATTTCTGGAAGTTGATTCGTTGGATGTTTGAACTATTCCCTACTCTGTTTCTTACTCCTTGAAATACTATGAGCCCACCAACATGTTTGTAGAGCTTATATGTGTAGAACATAGTCCAGAAATTCAAAATATGAATTATACTTGGGGGAAAATAGTGGAATTGGATGATCAAAATGTCATGTGGATTTGGTTTTCCATGTTAATTCATATGTAGCACTAATTATTGTTTTTAAAAAATATAAATTTACTATATCAAATACCCAAAGGTATATGGAGAGCATATGTAAAATGTGTCTTAATTAAAACTAAAAATTTTAAAATACATTGTGATTTCTTTAAGTAGTAAATACCATGGAGATAACTAGATAGGAAACCATGGTTCTTGAGAAAGGAGGAACATGAAGAAAGTGGAAAAGCAAAAACTGAATTTCTATTTTTTTCTAACAAGTAACAATAGAAAAAAGAGATGCATAAGCAATGGTCTCCACCAGCCAAGTGTAGGAAATAGGTAATATAGAAAATGATGACATTCCCATATCAATAATAATTTACCCCTGGCTCTATGGAACACTCACAAATGAAAACGAAAAGCTCACACACCAAGGGAGACCTAAACAGTGAACAACTTTTGTAGTATATACGCACATGCGAGAATGAGAAATTGGGAAAAAAATGTAGGAGATGCTCATTAACATTCATTTTTCATGTCGAAGGGAAGAATCAACGATGACAAGTATTTTTGGACAAATTCCAATGAGAAGATAATTTTTAATTAATTTTGTATGTTTAAATACTTACTTCAACTTGAATTCCAACAACAGGGTGTGATTTATACGACAAAAGAAAAATTAGGTTGGACGGTGGGCGAGGTTGGGGAGGAAATCTTTTAGCTTCATCGGTTCCATATAATATTTTTATTTCTTCAGTCCTTGGCCTACTTTTAGGTGGATTGCCTCTTAAACTGGCATACTCTTGCCGTGTTACGTATTATATGCATATCACGTTATAATATCCGCTGAATGCGTGAATTATGTATTAAATGGGTACACTATGCGTATTTTTTCCATAGTGTTACAATGTTAAATGCATGTTCCGTATGGAATGATTGTTCTTAGTTAATATCATGCTTTTTATTTGTTTGTAATTATTAAATTCTTTTAAATGTCCCATACTTTTTTACGCGTGTTTGCTGTATAACACCCATTCTTCCCGAATGGATCATTGCCTTATTCCCGTACCTGTAATTTGTAACAATGTTTACAAGTCCACCAAGGGATTTACATTTGGAGATTTGGTTTTATGATTTTCCCTCTTCAACAATATGTGTATACGGCTATACCCTTTTGTACACTAACAAGTGTTAAACGTTAAACGACACATTGATATGCTTTCTTTTATTTATGGTTGAATTGTGTTACAGTCGTTCACATGCCATCTTTACAATAACCATCGAGCAAAAGAAAAATATTCGTTGCCCTACGGGAGTACTTAACCATGAGGTTGGTGATGACATTTTATGCGCAAAACTTCATCTAGTGGATCTAGCAGGTTCTGAACGTGCAAAACGAACAGGAGCAGATGGGCTGCGTTTTAAAGAAGGTAATCAAAAGTATTACATTGTAATTTTAATCGAAAAAGTATATCAAATAGGTCATGACAAGCTTGGGTTCCTGTCAGAGGGGGACTATTTGTCTCATGGATGCTGACACGACCAATCCAGATCTGATAGGGGATCATCTTGGCGCGTGGGCAGTGTATCGTCTAAGTCATGCACGCATCGTACTGTTCACCGTACTTATCCCATGAAAAAGTAGGCTAAGTAGCCATTGATTTTTTTTAATTTTAAAATTAAAAAGGGTGAGACAAGGGGGTTTCCTTTTTTCCATGTGGTGGAGATTCATTTGTCTGAAACTGGCACATGAAGAGGGGTTAGATGGCAGCATAGGTGCATTCCTTTACTATTGCCAACTCAACTACCACCTATAAAAACCTTATTCTAACAACATTTGAAACTTCTTACATCTAAATTTGATATCGTGCTTGAATTTTAATAATCACTTTGTAATTTGTTAAGTTGTTCCCTTATGAAGTGTGGTTTATGTGCACCTAGGCATTCATATCAATAAGGGATTGCTGGCTCTAGGCAATGTTATAAGTGCTTTGGGTGATGAGAAGAAAAGAAAGGAAGGTGGCCATGTTCCGTACCGTGATAGCAAGTTAACACGCCTACTGCAGGCAAGTAAATAATTTTTGTTTTCTGTTGCTCCATATTTAGTTATAATTACCAGCAAATTGCTTTAGGACATATTAACTGTAATTTCTTTGATAAATTCTTCATATTGTGAGCCTTTCCAAAGATTTACCTGTTCAATATGTTATAATATTCTTAGTCTTTATTTAATCAATAGATTGTGATAGTAGGCCTAACTAATGGATAAGTGTATCAACATAAAATTAGTGCATGTGCAATATGCTTATATTCATAGATGCGAGAAAGTTCTGAAGTCTAAATAATGTTGCTTATATAGGAACTAAATGAGTGGTGGAAATGGAAGTAAATGATCTGGGACTTATGGAAGCTTGTGTAGTTCTCTTGGATGCATGCATCTCGAGACTAAGTCCATGTGTTCAAATGAAAAACTAATCATTGTGATCAATTATTCATTTTTCTAGGAGCTTGTTATTGAAATGACGCAAAAATTGTGATTGTTACTATATTAAAGATTTGGAATGCATGAGCGAAATTGAAAATCAAGCTTCAAATTAGAGTAGTTGAATATTTTATGATCAAATTTTTAGGTATTAAAAAAGCGGAAATGTTATACTTGAAAAGAAGAAATATCATAGTAGCTTGCATAGGGGATGAATGTTAGTAAATCAATTGACTACAAGATGAATTTCTTTTGACTTTAATTATTGTTGAAAATGGTTATGAAATGATTTTGTATAAGAATAGATTGTTGTAGTGTCGAGATGCTTTCATTAACGTGCTTTAAAAGATGCTTTCATTAACATGCTTTACAATTGACATATTACGTATTAATGCTGCCATTGATACAACCTTTATAATATTTCAAATGCTGAAAATAATCTCGTAATGTTCGAGTAACCCTGACTTTGATTAATTGAAGTGAAAATTATTGGTCTTAGTATTAATTGATGGAATTGGTTTTGTAGGATTCTCTTGGTGGAAATAGCAAAACAGTGATGATTGGTGGGTTGTTTCAAATGTTTCAATTATTTGTGCTGAATCAATATACAATAATCAAATTTGTGATTGCTTTATCGATCTGATATCTTACTTGTTAGATTGATGTTTTGCTGATTGTTTTGATATATTTTGATCATAGCTTGTGTGAGTCCGGCTGATACAAATGCGGAGGAAACATTAAATACTCTTAAGTATGCCAATCGTGCTCGCAACATTCAGAACAAGGCGATTGTAAGTTAGCTTTAAAAACATTTATTTTCTTTTGCTTTGTGTCATACTGTTGAATTTGATATTCTTTTGTTTTTGTAGATAAATCGTGATCCAATAGCAGCTCAAATGCAAAGAATGCATAGCCAAATTGAACAGTTGCAAGCTGAGCTTCTTTATTTTCGTGGTGATGGCAATACTCCTTTTGAGGAACTTCAGGTACAATTCTATAAGAGAAGTGCATTCATTCACCCTCTGTGTATAGAAACCAAACTTATGAAACCAAACTTTTGTTTCAGATTCTCAAGCACAAGATCTCTTTGCTTGAAGCAAGCAATGCAGAGCTACACCGTGAGCTTCAAGAAAGTCGAATCACTTGCGAGCATCTAGCGCAACGTGCTGTTGATGCTCAGGTGTGTTTATTTTGTTTTGGTAGTTGATTAACATGTTTCGGATAGCTTCCTAAACTTACGAGGATGCATTTTGACGTTTCCACCTCCATAGTTTAAACTCAGGGATGAGATTTCTCATTTGTGAATTAAATATCTCAGGTTGAAAAAGATAAACTGATTATGAAAATTGAATCTGCTCGAAATGGAAAATCTTGGGAGGAGATTGACTCCACTAATATGAAGCAGGTATGGTGAATTGATTATTTACTTTAAATCAATTTCTCATTATTCCAACTTTTTGATGCATACATTTTGTTTCCGTCTTAAGTATCCAAAATCTAAACCTTCTTTTTCAGGAATTTGATTTGGTGAAGACATATATTTCAAAAATTCAAGAATTAGAAGGACAACTGTTGCAGCTGCAGAGCTTGAATAGGTCAAATCGTAGTGGTTTGATTGATAGCCTTGATTTGGAGGATGAAACCCTACACTCAAAACATCCATATTTCCCAAGTCTCCAAGACTTCCCATCTGTTTGTGATGGCAAAGCTGTTGAGGCTTCTGGTATGTTACTGAAGGATGCTTCTACTGCCTTGCTTTTTTAAGATTGTTTTTTCCTTATATTTTTCTTTATTTTCGTAGAGCTTTAAAATTTGTAGCTGCTTTATGTCATCCATGTTTTAATATGGATGGCTGTTTTTTTTTCAAATATTATTGGCAATGCTATTAGCTAAAGGTTGCAGCCAGAACAAGTCACCCAAATTAGATGTGAATAATCTTGGTTGGATTCATATATCAGGTGAGATTGAAGAAGATGAAAAGGAGCTGGAACATTCTTCACTTCAAGATCAATTGGATAGGGAGCTTCAAGAACTAGACAAAAGACTTGAACAAAAGGAGGTAAACATTTAATGTGTTCATATCCTTCAGTGACACATTTATCTTGAATGCCTGGATTGATCTAGGTGGGCTAAGGGCTTCAAATCGCCAAATTCTTATATTAATATATAATATTTTTTTCTGGGGCTGTAAGTAATCTGCTTGCAAATGTTTTTTCTTTTTACTTCTTTCCGAAGCCTTATTTGCCAAGGTTTTTGAATCCCGGATGTGTTGGTATTCCGTATTCCACAAGCTGACCTTGCCAACTGATTTAGAACTTTGATGGAGGAAAGTTGTGTCATGTTGGCAGCCAGTAGAAATCTCTAACTAATTTTTCAGATTAATCCTGATTCTTGTTTAAGGTCCATGCTAGGCTGTAGATAGAGACAGAGTGAATCGACAAAACAAGATTCATTGAACTGACCCTAAATAGTTGATCTAAGGATCAGATAGTGACGAATAGTCTGTGGTTGGTCATTTAGGTTTGGATTATAATCAGATTCCACTAGCTTAATTTTACTGTTTAAGCTTCTAGTTTACGTATTCATAGAATATAAATATTCTCAATGATTTTGAATTAGTGTATGGGGCACACTTTTGCGGCCGAGACTCTTCAGTTTTGCTCTTATTTGTGCATTTCGGAGGTTGGTTGAAATTGAAATAAATTGTGCTTATCAGACGTCTTGAAAAACACATCAGGGGAGAAAACTATTCTGTTTTTTTCCATCATCAAGAGTGCGGTGTGGGGTGGAGACTAGAGACACTCTACCACCTATATAAGCAAGTTAATATATGAATTAAAGGAGAAGAAATATCCTTTTGTTATGTATAAATTTGGAAATTAGAGATTTGACTTGATTATTTTTAGTAATTTACACACAACTAAAGAAAGTAGACATAGAGACAACAATCAACATAAGGATGTTACAGCAATATCATTATTATGTAATGATGTGTTAGTATTTCGAACTCCAGTTTTCCAATTTGTTAGTTATCTAGGGGTTGTGTACTCTTTCATCATTTGTCGCTATGGCTCTTTTGATCATTTTGTAGTTCCTTTCTTTTTATGAAGGCTGAAATGAAGCGATTTTCAAGGACTGATACCTCGGTGCTTAAACAACATTATGAGAAGAAAGTTCTGGAGTTGGAGCATGAAAAAAAGACTTTGATGGTTTGTGTTCTATGATTGATACTTACTCTGTTATTTAAAGTCTTTCGACATGTTACATTTGCTTATCTTTCTTGTTATTTCACAGAAAGAGATTGAGGACCTACGGCACAATCTAGCAAATATTTCATCTACTTCTGATGATGGTGCTCAAAAGTTAAAGGAAGATTATCTTCAAAAATTGAATGCCCTTGAAGCACAGGTCAATAGCCAACTTTAATTACCCTTTTTAATCTCCATCATATTGGTAACCATTTTCCTTTGCAGGTCTCGGAGTTGAAAAAGAAGCAAGATGCACAATCTCAACTTTTAAGACAAAAACAGAAGAGTGATGAAGCTGCAAAACGACTACAGGAAGAAATTCAAAAAATAAAATCTCAAAAGGTGCTTATTTGTGGTGGATGAAACTTGTGTGCATGGAAGAAATTCTATTATGGTTCTCATATTCATTGCTATCATGCGTTGTTTAGGTTCAACTGCAACATAAAATCAAGCAAGAGTCCGAGCAATTTAGGTCATGGAAGGCATCACGGGAAAAAGAAGTTCTTCAGGTATATGCACGTTACAGAACTGTTTATCCTTGTGTATTTTTGTGACAAATTGATAATGTAGTCGATACAAAATTTGACTTGCATGGCTTTACATGAAATGGATTTGTGGAATGGGTGTTTTTTTAGGTGGTTTCTTTCTTGTCACCCAGTTTTCTATGTTTATTTCAATACATTTTTGTCATATACTTCTATTTTTAAGTTAGAATTTGTTTTGTTCTTGTTTGACATTTCGGGAACAAAGCCATTTTTGCTCCATTCTTTTCTTTTCTTTCCTTCTCTTTTGTTTCGGTAGATCTGGACTATTTTTATTACATTGATTTATTTTCTTCTATTTTAACTGTTGTCTATCAAGTGTCATTTAACGATTCTAGAATTGCACGATTTTACAATCTTTAGTCTAGTATTAAAATTTTAAGCATTTTCTTTCTTCAAATTTATGTTCAACACTATTATTCTATTTATATTACTATTGAACTTAAAAATAAGAACATAAATAAATTAAAATTTTAATATAAATAATCAATTTCCTAACCAAACTACTCTCAAACAATTATATGACTAAAAGTTAATAAATAATAATGCAAGGGAAAAATATAATAATTGCTGTAGTGTGGATAACATAAATAGATTAAAAGAGTGGTTGAAAAATAAAGAACCATAAAAAAGTTTAAAATTTAATGCATTTATAATCAAGCTTTGAATGAGAAACAGTTACATGAGAAAAGAGTAAAGCTATAGAAGCTTTTTGTAGAAAATAGTTTTCTAGGAAAAAATTATAGGGCATGATTTATTTGTGAGAAATAAGATATACTTTTTCTTACAGTAGTACAATAAATTTTTTTTTTTTTTTAACAGAAGGAAATAATTTTTTTATGAAAAATTATATAAATGAGATTTATTTGTGCCAAATAACATAACTTTTTTGCCCACAAATACAACTTAGCATAATGCTTATCTCAAATGTAATTGGGAAAAAATTATTAAGTGATATTAACACAATGCCTATGTTAATCATGATGCATGTAGTAAAAATAAAAAGTATATGAGTACACCAGGGACATAAATGAAACATAGCAGTGGATTCGAAACGAAGGAAACTTGTGGTCATTATCTGGCAGACTTGACCTCCAAATTAAGCCACATTATCACGGAACCATTATTAGTATTCCCGATTCATACTAAATCCTTATATCACAACAATTGGATTTAGAAATATTCATAGTTATTTTATATAGGAAACCACTATTTTCATTCAGATTGACAAACGGAGCAAGTATTTTAAGTTTACAATGATAGTGGAATTGCATAATAAAAGAGGTTTTGGCAGCAGTTGAAAAACATTGACCAACAAGGCTTTGGGAATAAAGATTAAGCAGCTTACCAACCCCAAGGAAAAGGGGATGAAGTTCCCCAATATCATGTAAATAGTAATTTCCACTCATATCTATATGGACACATGATAATTGATATGATGTAGTACGATGAAAATTTTCCTAGCTTGTCATAAGTTACCTGACTATAAAATAAAATAACTCGCCAAGAACAACGCAAGGGAAGTTGAAAGCCATAATTGCATTTACACCGACTATTCCAAGAGGAATCCACATCTGTGATATACAAAAGAATATGAAGAATATTATCAATAGTATAATATTCATATGTTGCTATCTGATGGTAGTGTAACACACCTCTTAACATCATATGATTCGGACCCGTTCACAGAATAAAACAATTAAAATTCATAAACATTAATTGCTTTGTAACTTCCATGAATGAGATCATAAGACTGTAGCAGTTTGAATAGGAACGACAAGCTTAGCTGCATACAATGACTTCCAATTACCACTCGCTTTAGCAAGGGTTCGCATCTAGCGGCAAAAGAGCACGTAACAACAGTCATCAAGTAATCTACATCAAGCAATCTAGACCAACAACTAAAAGGATGATGTAATATTGCTTTCTAAGAGAAGTAATCAGAAATGGTGAGAAATGTAATGTCAAATCAGCAGCCGCAAAAAAAATCCCACTGCGAGCTGCCTCAAATCGCCTTAACAGCAGAACCTTAAGAATTACTGAAAAATCCAAAACAGATACTAGAAAATTTAACAAAAGTCCATTTTCGTTAATCTATCACGATGTAGAAGTTTGTCAAAATTGAAAAAACCTGCAATCCTAAAACATAATAGAACCGCTAAGCAGCATGAGTTTGCGATAGAGAGGGATGGATGGAGAAAGAGTTGTCAGGAGAACAAACCGTTTGTCTGTTCGAAAGAGACTTGAGATGGCGCAGCCGCGCAAGAGGTACAGACTGCACAAAAGTTATAGAGAAATGAAATCGTAAATATATAATTAAAATAAAAAAGAATACCTTCACTATGTCTACAAGTGGAACCTCCTCTCCAGATCTTTCCGAAGGCTTCTTCCAATAACTGGATGTTAAGGGCCTTAAGGCAGTGGGTTTGGAGGCGGTGAAAATCTACGGGTTGTCCAGCAAGGAAAGAACCTTGAAGAGAGATGTTGAATGGGAGAGAAGAGATAAAAGGCAGTGGTGTAACAGAGGACAATTGAGGAAGAAAAAGTTGGACGGAATTTTTGAATTTCAGTGAAGTTAGTGGCTTTAAGCTTGAGTGTAAGGCAGCTGCTATCCTTCAAGCACGTAACTGCCACATAGGTAATAGAGAAGGGTATTTAGGTATAGAAAAAAATTCGACGACAGCTCTTTGCTTTCTATCAGTTTTATTTTTATTTTTATCGAGGTATAGATTTCTGCAGATGATATATGTGGTATTATTTTCCTGTTATGAAGGTTGGATATCTTATTTTATGCCTTAAACACAGTATCCATTTTTCTTTTGTTCTTTCTATATGTGTGTATGGTATGTATCTAAGTAAGTGCATAGACTAATCTGATTTTCTAATTTCCTGATTTGTAGTATCTAAATTATGGACTACTTTGCTGTTTTAATTATAAAGGCATAACTATGAATACTCTATCATCCTCAGGTCCTGACAAACAAAAAGAGAAGTATAATTTTCTATATTTTGAAATTTGCTAAAGTTGTCATCACTAACATGACTGTATGCTTTGTTCTTAAGATGGAGGACAACCCTTAAGTAGGATTGTGCTGGTGGTATAAAATTTTTCTGAGATCCACTGATAGTGCCCTTTTACAATTCTAGGCCACTTTTATTTCTTAGATAATGTATTTCCAGTTTATTATGGATTATCTTTTATGCCAAGATGCTGAATCTCATAGGAACTTGTTTCAATCCATTAATAGCTCAAGAAGGAGGGAAGGAGGAATGAGTATGAGATGCATAAACTATTATCTTTGAATCAAAGACAAAAGATGGTAAATCCTTGCACCTTATCTATTAATCCTTTCTAGTTGTAGAAAATTATATTTCTCCCTTTTTGTTTGCCATGTCAGGTTTTGCAAAGGAAGACTGAAGAAGCTTCTTTGGCTACAAAACGACTAAAAGAGCTATTAGAATCCAGGAAGGCATCTTCACGTGAAACATTTGGTATGAGTTTTACTGCTCTGTTCAATTCATCTTTACTTGGCATGATTATAATTCTCCGGCATACATTACTTCATACAGGTGTTGGGAATGGCAAAGGTCAAATTCAGGTATCCACAATTGAACTTCGAGAATTATATATCTACTATATACTTTGGTGTCCATTTAATTTATGCATTCAGTATGCCTGTGAAGAAGATCAAATGTGTGTGTGCTTTAATGCATGTTTGTGAGTACGCACTTTGTGATTAGATATGGCTTGCGGGGATGTGCTTGTACGTTGTAAAACATAACCCTTTTACTGATATAATTTTTCCATTGAGAAGGCACTGATGCAGGCAATTGAGCATGAGCTGGAAGTCACCGTGCGTGTGCATGAAGTACGTTCAGAATATGAACGACAAATGGAAGAGTAAGTCCTCAGTTTATTTCTTTGTACGAGTGTTCTCTTTTAATAGTTTTATTTTACCTTGTAGTTATATTAACCGGTGTTGTCAAAGTGTCCCGAAGACACTAAGGCGATACGGGTTCTGTAGGAGAGTCCAAGGCAGTCAGTGGATCAAATCTTATTTTGTTTATCAAGTTTATAGAAATTAAAAATATCCACATGTTGAAAATAACGATTGAAATTGGAAATAAAGCATGTCATTGCAACAAATGAAGAGCATAGTTAACTACCGTAGTGAAATAATAAATGGCAATTAGACATGAAAAAATATATTTTTGTGGCTTAATGCGTAAATAGTTATATAAATAGATAGATAGACTGATAGAGTCAAAGAGTGAAGATTTAACATCTTCCTTTTCTTTGATAGAGTGCTGGATGAAACTCTTTGTTCTCTAAATCTCTCGACATGTTTTTTCCCCTTTTATTTATGTATTTATTGAGAAAGCCTTTTGTACCTCCTGATATTAAGCAAAATTTGTATTTATTTGTTTGTTCTATAAACAACATTTGACTTTGTGAGGGTACCAATTACCGCCGTTGTCACTAGCACTTTAGCCACTAAGCAACGATGATCCATAGGCGCTAGCCGCACCACTAGGCGACTGCTTCTTAACGAGTGCCCGCTTGTATTCTAGTGCAGGTGCCTACGGTCTCGACTAGATGACACTTTATCTACTGTGTGTTATGTATAGCAATGCCTCCCCTCGATGATGATTATGATGCGACTTCACATAAGTTTTAAGTGTAGTTTAAGAAGTTTATCACTAATGTCATTATATGTTATTGTAGAAGGTGGAAACTGATGAGTAAGAGATTCAATAGTATGTACAAGAGGCCATCAAACAAGTAGTTTGCAAAATTTAGTTTAAGCGGAGAACTGTAGAAGGTGGAAACTGAGGAGTAACAGATGCAATAGTATGTACAAGAGGCCATCAAACAAATAGTTGGCACAATTTAGTGTTATCTAGTGATCTATAAGTAGGTCATGTGATTATGATATGTTAGCATCTTTGTATACAGGGAAATTGAAAATTAATTTTTATAGCCTTCTATTAACATCAAAATCAATTCAAGATATGACCGCACGAGAGCCACTTTGGTGCTCGACAAGTGATATTAGAACCACTTTGGGGTTCCATAGTGGTATCCAAGAAAGCTTTTTCCGTAGATATATGTTGCAAACTTTGCTAGTTTGGCGTGACTTGCAACAGGGCTAAGTGTGTCGCATGATGCATGAGCTGGTTCGCTATTACAGGAGTAGTAAGAAAGTTGTTTGGTGAAGAAGATTGCTTAGTGCTTATTTTCCTTCTGAGATTTATATGGGGATAGCTCAAAGAGAGAATTGCGTAGGTATGATGATTCTTCGGTTATGATGTAATTTTCTAACATTTCATAGGATAGGAAGTTCACTAAGCAGGGTCATGTAATATGTGAGATGACAATTAGGTAATGTACTGGTCATTTAGTAAGTAGGCTAGAGTGAATAGAGCATTGTTTATGATCTGCCTAGCTTCACGTCTGTTGGTATTCCCCTCACTAGGTATGCTCTTTCCAGTCTTCTTTATTAGTAGAGTATGCTCTTTTCTCTAATACTTATTGGTAAGGTATGCTCTTTCCAGTCTTCTTTATTAGTAGAGTATGCTCTTTTCTCTAATACTTATTGGTAAGGTATACTATTTCCGCTGTATAATCCTTCACTTCTGTTGGACTTACCATAAGAGCATACCTTACTGATAGGAAGAAAAAACACCATTTTCTAGAGCAGAATGGTAAAACAATGAGACGAAAAACACTGATGTGCATATGTAAGGTCATTCATGTCTGCCATTTCATATGCCATGTAAAATAAAAATAAAAATAATGAGCATACAGAGGTGACTTTTCATGTAAAATGAATGGAGAGGCACCATTTTTAGAAAAATATGAAAAAAAGAGAGGAAAACACTGATCCTGCACAGCAGATGATAGGTGATTTATGTTTGTAAGTATGCCAGGATAAAAAATGAAAAGATAACAAGAAAAGAAGCATATTGAGGAGACTTTTGCGTTACAAAAAATGGTAATTATGGTGATTTGGACAATTCATACCAACATTACCACTATTTAGAAGACGCAACCATCTGGCTTAAAGACATCCATGAATATCCGATTAGCAAAGCCACCACCTACAATGCATCACCACCAATATGTAAACCCTCTTTTGTTCTCAAATTTTTATTAGAAAGACGTAACCCACAAACACTTGAGTAAAACCCGTTTAAGCACTAGCAAACCCGTTATCTAGGTGGCACTTAACCACACTGGTTAAAATCTGTCACCATCCCTCTAGCTAGGATGGTTGAAGGTTTGCCCCTCATTTGGAGGAGGTCCTGAGTTCAATTTTAGAGAGGGGAATTCCCAATGAACCGGTAGAAGATCCACTTGGGTGGCCTACTCACCCCACTAATACTTACAATTAACTGTAGTAAGAGCATAGAATGCTCAACACTTGAGGTTAACTAGTCCTTTCCATGGATTGGCAAAGAGACAAGCTGTCGTGGTAGGTGGATCATTTAATTATGAAAATTAGAAGAGGAAAATTTATTAGATGGATGGAGTTTAGAAGTATATGATCTTGAAGTTTGTATATGAATTCTAGGCATCAAACCAAGTCAGGTAAAATTTGGACCAGTAAGTTTCAAGTCCTACGAGGGCTACAAAAATGCTTCAATTATTCACACCTACTTGAAGTTTCTTCGTTCATTCTCCTTGTTAAATTTGCAATTTTACCTTTAAGTTCGTTTGGAATATTTAAAATTAAGAATATTCATCATCCACAACATTCTTGTAAATATTATTCTGTTGCCTCAAGTAAGGTTAGCACTTAGCTGTAGCATTTTTTTTTTTTGCATTGGTTTTCTTTTCTTTTTGAATATATTATGGCCGTCCCTGTTTAAATTTTTAAAGGGTATGTAATCACGACTTTATTTTGTGGGATTTTCAAGTTAACATTTTTTCTGGACATATTGATTGTGAGTAATAATGTGTGTAATTTGTACTTTTTCTTGTTACTAGGAGGGCTAGAATGGCTACAGAGGTAGCCAAGCTAAAGGAAGAAGCAGAGATGCTGAAGCAAAAAAATATGAGGTGACTAATGTGCTTAATTGAACTGTTCATTTCTCCATTCTATGATTATTGCCTGATTTATAAATGGTTCCACTGCAGCAATTTCGCTCAGGCATTGTCTCCTGGTGCAAGAAATTCGAGGATTTATGCACTGGAGAACATGCTTGCTACTTCATCTAGCACCCTTGTTTCCATGGCATCACAGTTGTCAGAAGCAGAGGAACGTGAGCGAGTCTTTAGTGGCAGGGGACGCTGGAACCAAGTTCGGTCTGTTGCTGAAGCAAAAAATGTGATGAATTTTCTGTTCAACCTAGTCTCCTCCTCCAGGTAATTCTGTACCTGGTAATTTTATATCTTGTTTACTTTGCAATTACATAATGATGATCTTCAAATTGCTTTTGGTTTGCCTTTTTTTTTTATAACAACCCTCGGTATCTATTGAGTGTAGTTTATTGACTCAAGTTTGTGGTGTCTATCTATAGTTCTTGTTTTGGCTGCATTTGTTATTATTATTAATAACAACAACAAAGAAAGTGGGTCCATTTTGAAATAACAAAACTCTCACCAAGAAAAGATACATATACTTCTTCTTCATCCACTAGTAGTGACACATTCACTTTTGTAGTAATAATTAATAATGACTAACAGTATAGTTCTTCTGCATCATATTTTCCTTGGGGCTGATTATGAACAAAAGAGACTGGGGATTATGCCTGGAACAGACATAATAGAACTTGTTGAAAGGGTTTGTTCTGTGTTCCCTAATGTTTCTTTTATATCTTTTTCCTATTCCTTCCTCCGGTTTTATTAGGTGCATATTGCGAGATAAAGAAGTCGACTGCAGAGAGAAGGATTCAGAAATAAGAGACCTGAAGGAAAAAGTAGTCAGACTCAGTACTTTGGTTAGACAAATGGAAATGCAAAAGGCTACAGTACTTCATCAGGAGAAGTTAGAGGTTAGCGCATTTTGCTGTCATTTCTCTCTTTTGCCTTTGTATTGTATCAGAGCTCGTTTTTCATCCTGTTTGTCAGATATATGGATGAGTTATTGATGACATGCATTTTTTTCATGTAATACCTGATATTATCTCCCACACCTTTATATTTCTGTTAATATTGCATTCCGACAAGTATTGATATGGAACTTCTGTTCACTTGTTGGGCACGATGTTGTTCCTTTTCTGTTATGCCGTATCCCAACAAGCGTATGACTGGACTGTTAATACATGGGAGTGAACCTTCAGTTTGTTGTACTTACAAGATAAAACAGCAAAATTTTTGTTCTAGGTATATTTTGATGCAGTCACTGATTTTTTCTAAAATAACGTACTATTTTGTCTAAAGATTTGTTGTCTCTATTTATTTGATCGAGAGATGTTAGAATTCATAACTACATAGGTGGCACTATGGTTATCACAAAAGTACGTATATAATATCACTTATTTGAAGCATCCCAACTATTAGGAGTCAGCAACACAAATCTTGTTCCGCCATTCAAGTCTATCATAAGTCACGTCTTTAGGACTGTTTAGGGTTGAAGCTTTTTTTTGGGAAGGTACTGAATGCCTCATCAAAACCATAACCTAATGATATAAGGAATCGTGTTCCAGTCAGCCCCTTCCTAGGTGCGATAGCATATCCCTGTGAACAAACACATCCTTGATTCTTTCGGTAACAATGGGAGTCCCAAACTTTTGTACTTATAATATTCCTGGTCCGTACCAGATAAGTGGTGCACATTTTATAATCCAGTATATTTAAAAGATTGTTAAGATCATCTCATTGGGAGATTTTTAGCTCTAAATTATAGTATGCATGGGATTTGCTAATTGAACCATTCTGACTTCAGAGTGTGCAACGCCATTATGACAGAATTATATGTAAAGAAATTCTGGGACTCAAATTTTTCCCATAATTCTACATCCTATTACTTTCAGCATATTTGGACCTTTGAAATTTTATACAGATGGGTCACGGTTTTGGAGGAGGCAACTGAGAATATTTGTTGTTCTGAGTTCTGACCACAACTATAAGTTTGAACATCCTTTGTTGGAACTTTTGTTACAGTCTTGTCTCAAGGATCTTAATTCTTAGGGCGTTCATATCTCATATTTAGTTCTTCATAGTAAGGAAGCTGTTATCATGACAATAATGCAAATTTTTTTTCCACTTTTAATTATTTGTTATATTACATATTTTATCTACTTGTATTGAGGATGTTGTGTTACTATATTTATTTATATTTCTGATAAATTTAATTCACCAACAGTTTTCTGAGTTCCTTTCTTGATTATTGAATTGTTCTTTATTCCCTTTTGTCGTTTATAAGAGATGATGATTCGTAGGAGTATATTTCAGACCTTAATGTATCAAGCTGGGAAATAAATACATAATGAGCATAGTTGGATTTGCATAATCTGTTCAGCTCATCTCCAGTGCAATTTCTTTTTGAAGACAGCTTAAGCGTTTTTTTTTAATTGGTTAGACAAGTTAAGCTGTTTAAACTGGAATTTTTCCAAAATGTTTATGTAGTTTTTTTGGGCAACTTGATGAGTGGATGTACCAAACTTTGAGCCTTGCATTATAATCGCAATGTAAATGGGGATCGCTCAATGAGCGAAATAGATGTGCCTACCTAACATCTTATCATTTTTTCTTCTTGTTTATAAGTATTGTTACACAATCCATTTTCCATTCTGAACTAGTCCATTTTCTATTCTGAAGTTACCATTTTTTTTGGTTTTATATTGAAACTTGGAACAGAAATTAACTTTAAAGAAGCAGCATTCCATGGAAAACACAGCAAATTCTGGGAACCTCATCCCTGACATTGGGGAAGGACATATATATGACTTGCGCAAGGTACTCTCTCCATTGTTCTATGGTAATACAATTCATCTGTGAAAGCAATTGATGCAATTCTCGTTGTTAAAATTCCCGTGTTATCAACCGTAACACGATTAAGAGTATTTGTGGTTAAGTTTTTATTTGGAGGGCATCTGACAAACCCAACGAATGACAATTAGCTAATTATTGACTACTTATATATGGTTGATTAACTTTTGGCTGTTAATTGGCTCATTTGTTCTTTTTGGCATTAGGGACCCCGAAGCTCCATTATCTTTAATTGCAGCAAGAATAATATTGAGCTGTTGGACATGGACACATCTGAATCAGAGCATTCTGATGAGGATTGTGAGGCTGCTGATGATGACTGGGTAGAGTCGGGAAAACAACCAGCTAAGAAAAGGGGTTCAAAAACAGGAGGTCATCCACCTGTAGCATCCCATCCACTGGATATCTGTGTTTCAGAAACTTCAAGTGAGGAAATAATTGACAAGACTGCAAAACCTACATCAGGCATATGTTGCTCATGTGGTCGGAGATCATTATGTAAAACTGGAAGATGTGAATGCCGGGCCGCTGGGGGAAAATGTGGAGCATCTTGCGGGTGTGTTGCCGCTAAATGTGCAAATAGAGAAGGTGGTATAATCATTGAACTGGAAGACTCACCTCAGTCAGAGATGAGTGAAGGCAATGGGAACTCTACAAGCACCAATGAAATAGAAAAAAGTAGGATCCTTGCTTCTCATGGTGCAATGCTGCTTCAGAGTGCATTAGTTGACAAGCCTTCTGAGGTGATTGAAAATTGTGAATCAAGAAGGAAGCCCCTATCTGACATTGGGAACACTGTGGTATGTCTCATCTTCTTTTAAGGTTTTTAGAATTTCTGCTGTTTAGTGGACAGTTTGCTCATGGAGAAAGAATTTAAATCACTCTCTTGTTCTCCTTATGTGAGTGCATGAATATGTTCATGCAATCATCACTCTTTAAATTATGCCTTGATTCATTGCACCCCATATTAATATAATTTTCTTTGGTTTACCTGGCCATACTAATATAATATGTTCATGCCTTGATTCATTTTGGGTTGTCTTTTTGCCTGGCCATACTAACAGAAACCAACCTGCCCCATACAGATCAAGTCAAATGCAACAAAGATGAACCAGAGAAAGAAATGGAAGAAATCAGTAATTCAACTTGTTCCCACAGTCCCACCTTCCTCCCAGCCAGAAAGCAGCACCGAGGCCCCAACAAAGGCAGGGGGCGATTCAATTCAGGCGGACCTTCCTTTGAAGCTACCTCGGGCAATGCGATCAGCAAACACAAATAATAATAACACATTGAAAGAGAGGAATTCTGATCAGGCAGATGAACTAGTTGGTAGCAAAGAGGTCAGCGGTGTTGCTCCAAGAAGTCCTGTTCGTCAGGCAAGAATCTTGAATGATAAAGAGAACTGTGGTATCTGACTTTACAGTAATTCTTTGTTCATGTTTGATGAAATTCGTTACTGCTAATGATCAATCCTATACCTAACAGTCTGGCATATTTTGTTATTACGCCGTGTAACCAGGAAATATTCCGGATCTGACAAATTGTAAGCTACTGTAACCGGTGAGGATTGATATTTCCTCTCTCGATCAGGTTTATTTGATCGATAAAGAGAAGAATTGGGATTTTTTGTAATTTAACGTGAATAGCACTGATTTGTTGGCGGCATTTTGTCCCAATTATTGTTTCCTTTCTACTTCTATAATTTGGATGTCATTGAAGTTTCTTTCTTCTGCATGACTGTTAGAGTACAGTTTTTTGCTTACTTTTCTTCAGTCAGGTGGCCACTGTAAATATCTTTGCAAAATGCAGATTGGATGTTGGTTTGCCTAAGAATCCCAGGGATTTCTATAAGCAGGGACCACAAAAACCAAATTGACCAAACCAATCCTATCTCCTGATCAAGAGCTAGAACATGAATTATAACCCATCTGTATTGAAGTTGTAATACGGATTCCACATGAATCCAGATCGTTCGAGTTTCAGAGGTACAAATGCTTCAAGACGGATTGTGATATTAACAATCCAATCGACCTTTCGCGACACAATCATACTAAAAAGAATTATTTTTAATCTCTTAAACTGAACCTTTTGATATGACTGCTTACATTATATTTTGAATTGGAAGATCCAAAGATAGTCATTATCCAAACTGTTGAATTGGCAGGCCACCTGATTCAACATAGTAGATATGAAATTTGTTCTGAAGAAAACAGTGAAATTTTTTTTCGGCTTCTTATCCCCCCCCCCCCACTGTTGAATTGGCAGGCCACCTGATTCAACATAGTAGATTAACAAAACAAACTATTACAAATTTAATGAAATTAGTTCTGAAGAAAACAGTGAAACTTTTTTGACTGAGTAAAGAGTAAACTAACTCTCAAAGCCGGGCTAGAGATTTCTGTTTCTTACCCCCCCCCCCCCCCCCCCCCCCCCCCCCTTTCCTAAAAAAAGATTTCTGTTTCAAGTTATAGGGAATAAAAAAGCCATGAATTAATCTCGACAATACAGCAAACTTGCCAATTCATTATTGAAAAAAAAAAAATTCTTACTTTTGGTAGGTTTCTAAGAAAATAGTTGCTCTGCTTTTTGATATGGAACCATCCTATCAATGAGGGGTGCTGTGCCATATCCCAATTGGAACATTAATTATCAACCCTTTTATTCCTCTATTAAGGACAAACATCCTCAGTGGAATATAACAGTACTGAGCTCAAATACAGTACAAAAAAACACAGCAGCACTCATGCTGGTCCCCCCAACCAGCTCACCCATCTGGACAGTTCCATCAATGGAAATGAGGGAGCACAGCCCAATAAGTCACACCTGCAGGACCTAATGCCTGTTATACATACAACTCTCAAGCATCAAACTCATGGCCATATCTGGGACCATAGATAAATATCATCTCGAATCTGCAAGGCAATTTATAATCATCGGATTAACAAAGCTGGACTTTCCATGACTCCCTTTCCACGCCTATACAAAGTTACAAACAAAGCAGGTGAGTTTTTTAACTAGACAAGTTGGATGGTCACTGCCGACCCTAAAAGTTCGTTCAAACCCTTTCCGCGATAAGCAATTCTTCGAGCTCCCCCCTTCGCCGCTCCAATTCCTGCATCCGTTCATGAAAGAATGTTATATGCAGAATTTCTAAGAAACTGAAGTTGGAAAGTGCTCAAATATAAGATTTAACTGAAACTAGAAAGCAAAATCCAGATAAATGCATATATAATACCATACCTATCGTACATGCCATATCATCCTAACCATAGGTATGCATATCAGTTTGAAGTTTGAAGTCACAGATCTAAATCAGTATGTCAATTGTGTCAACAATTGTGGGAGATGCAGCCACATCAGTACTCAGGGCATGCCTACTATGTTGAACCGCACATAAATCCACCAATCGTTGGAGTTGCAGCCACATTAATACCCAGGTGCATTGAATTTGAATCCTATCCCCCTTGACATGTGCTGCTTTTGCGGTAGAAGCAGGGAGGAGACTCATGGCATACGACATTTCAATTTGGTATATTTTCTTTTTTTTAATTTTTTTTTAGTTACATTCATCCTCTCAGTCTACCAAAAACAAGATCAACTCAGGTATTATTCAAAATGGAGTATTTCTGATGCATTGATCTCCAGTGAATTATTTTCTATTTTTCTAATCATCATTGCTTCTCTGCGCCTTCTGCTCTCAACTTCTAGATAATTGTGGTTAAATAAAAGCAATTTGCGTTCAGACTGATCTCGTTGAATGCCCAAGAATGACCTGAGGTGTTTAAAAGTTAAAACTATGAACCGATACTACAAAGAGAGTGCCTTACAAGTTACATCACTCTCAAAGATAAGTTTATAAGGATGTAACAGCATTGTATTTCATTTCTATTTTATGCTTTTGTAAGACGCTGAAGCACATGGACACTATTTAATAACAGTCTTCTCACTAAAAAATATTCTGAAATTAATATTTTCAATATGCTTGAACAATCCCCCATCAAATATATCACAGCTATTGGTATTATCATGCTCCAGAATACTAATTACCAGCAATATAAAACCAAAATAAGGCCCAACAAGAAAATGGACTCCATTGTCCGAATATATGTACTCTCCATTAGCATGTAATCTCACCTCCAGATCCTTAATTGCCTGGTCCCTTGTAATTTCTTTGGCCTGGCGAGCACGTTTCAGACAACCAATGCATAGTACACCCTGAAGATTGGTATTCAAACCAAGTATTGATCAGTATTAAGATAACAACAAAGCACAACAAGACTAAAAAGTGGGCCGAGTTTGAGTTCACCCAAACACTCCCACAGCCTCACCAAGTCTTAGGTGTCAAAGCTCAAATAAAGTACAAGATAATGAAAGAATAAGATAATCCACACAAACACAAACACAAGCAGCAAATGTATTTTCGCGCCTTGGCAAGTTCCTGAGTGCACAACAATATGGCCCTTGCAAGGCAAGTTCTTGAGTGCACAGCATAAGGCCCTTGCATGACTTAATTAGGTAACTGTGGTCAAGTCAATTGAGAATCAAAATCGATCCCCCATGAACCTCAGTGGATATTGAGTTTCCGGTCAAATCAACCAATTGGACAAACAACAATCACTATTTATCAAACATCATCCGCTCAATCTAACGATGCCATGTTTTCATGAAAATGGGATCTTACTGAAAAAATGTAGATTACACCACAAGCAAGCATCAAATAGGTTGATATATCTTGAAGGAGCACTAGAGCTTCACGCTCTCCACTATCATTGGGAAAAGCGCTCGTCATTACAGCAACACTGAAAGAGAACCATGACTGAATTACAATACGTCAAATTTATTATTTTTAGCACCTTGTATCATGGTTAATAGCTTTTATCACCGTTAGAAAATGACACAATAGCGGTTTAGGTAGGGCCGTCAACGGGCCGGTATGGCCAGGCCTAGCCTTTACTTGTAAAGGTCCAGCCCAAGCCCTCGCATGGCCTAAGATGGTTAGGTCCAAGCCCTACCCTCGGGTCAAGGCCTGGGCTTGAAAAGAAGATTAAAAAAAATATTTTTGTCTTGATATTTATCAATTGTTTTTTTAAACTACTATTGACTACAGTCCTTTTCTTAATACATGTTGTTCGTATGGCTTTCAGGTCTTTGAAGAAGTTCAGATATGTTAAAGAAAAAGAGATGGACTTCCATTATTAGGGCTGATAGCCTTGAAGATGCATGTTTGAGATGGATAATACACATGTATTTGAACAATAAATTTATAATTATACATGTAGTGGTGGGGTCTCTTAGAGTCCATTTGTGCATTTTTGGCTACAGAGTAATGGCATTCTCATCCAGAGTATGATGTTGGACATGCAATTCATTTTTTTTAAACTTGCAATAGGTATAAGAATTCAACACTTAACAGTTCATCTACAAGCCTAACCATGTGAGTATAGAGGAATCTATTCTTAACGGTTGAGCTTTTGTTATGCATACTTCAAGTAATGTGGTAGCAGTACATATTGAACCATCTCTCAAAACTCTCATTGTACAATTTATGTGTGCTATTTTCAGTTTTCTTCATGCGCTTTTCTTGTGTTTAATGCAGGGAAGGTTTTGTTTAACGATAAAAGATCCTACAAGCACTGATGATAAAAATTTTCTAGCATGTACCAAGAAAAACCATTAATATCCAATTTATATTAGGCTATATATATATAAAGATAATGAAGGCCGGGATGAGCTTGAGGGGTGTTGCACTGTTGCCCAAGCCCAAGCCTCATGTCAGTGGACCTAGTTTTTTTGGACCCACCTAAGCTTGCATGCTTTATGAATGGCAAAAAACCCTCGATTTTGTGGAATTTTGAGAGTCGAGTCGGGCTGGATACCTTCACATGAGGGCTAGATTGACAGGCCTAGTTTATGGTCATATACCCTTGAAGGGACGCAAATAGGCAGGTGGAGATCATGACCCTACAGATTTGTCGGTCAGCACAATGGCACCAGGAGCAAGAGCTTGAGTCTTAAGCGTTGATTATGAACCAAATTGGACTAGATTTTCTCCTTAATAGGGATTTTTCACATATGGGTGTGCTGGTGTACCTTAGAAAATCTCAAAGAGACAAGAGAAACTTTTCTTGAGACACGGTTATCTACTTTGCTTAGAATGGAATGTGTTTATTCTTTAGACAACATCATCATTCTTTTTTCCCCCTCAACGTAGGGGCTCTTTATACACCAAGAAAAGAGTTGTTGGACTCCATTAATCCATCCCTTAACTCTTGCTAAAGGTATCTAGATTAATGGTCTATCTTAAACCACATTAACCCTTAGCTCGTTTGGATCAAGGTAACTGCTCCAATGGCTCATTGGGGTCTTAATTGCTTGGTCAAAGTGGCTGTTCCACTTTGACAAATTCCAAGACATTCAACGGTCATCCTTTGCCAAGATACCTAATCTATTTTAGAGGTGATCACTGATCAGATGCTCTTCGTTAATTAGGGCTGTATTCGGGCCGGGCTTCTTCGGGCTTGGCCAAGCTCGGCTCGGCTCAAAAAGGTTTGATCTAGGCCTGAAGCCCAGCTTGGCCCGAAATGAAGCTTGATAGCGCGAACCGAATTCAAAAGCCTGACTCGAAGCTCGGCTCGGCTTGGCCCAAATTGATTCACGCTCGAGCCGGGCTTGGCTTGGCTCGAGCTCGGCTTGAATATATATATATTTTTAAATATATATATTTTATATTATTTATATGTATAAATATGTAATAATGATATATATAAATAATTTTTAAATTTTTTTTTAATAATATTTGAGCCGAGTCGAGTTCGGGGCCGAACCGAGCCGAATTTGGGTTAGGCTTCGAACCGGGCCGAGCCGCACAGGGGTTGGCCCGAGGTCGGCTTGATTGAGTTTTAGGTCTTTTTTTTAGGCTTGGCTTGGCCCGTTCGAGCCTAAATTTCAGGCCGAGCCGAGCTGCACCAACAGGTTGAGTTGTGCAGCCCTAGATATATTATAGTATATTTGGAAAACATGCATGTGTAATATGTGCAGGAGTGTGTGATGCATGTAGGAATTCATATCATTGAATTTAGATTTACTCATCAATAATAATAGGCATTTGATTGAGAGCTTATAGGCTTAAGCCACTTGATCTCAATATCCAACAACCCTAATGTTTATATATATCAAAAATACCCCCTGATATTGATGGTCATTAGCCTTTAACTTTGACATAATGGCTATCACATTATTTTAGGACATTATTATGTTTATATTATTTAAAATATTGAAGAACAGAAAAGGTTGACAAAAACAACACGGTAATAATGGCTGGTTATTTTTTTTTCGGTAGCCAGTTATATAATGGTGCATAATGGTCAATATCCACCACCATTACCTACATTATTTTCGTCACTTGCTACGGTGACATTTCATCACTAATTGTATAAAACATTTTTTTCCAGAAAAAGTGTAAAAGGGAAGAAAGTCTCTACTGTGATAGGAGATATACAAGATCTGCAGCATGCCCCTACCAGCCCAGTACTCCAATATCTGCAACATGTTAAGTGAAATTCCATCGTTAGATAACACGAAAGTCAGAAGCAAATGTGAAAGTAGATTTATGTGAAATGCTGACATGCGACACCATCAGAAGTATAGCCAGACATAATATTTGTGGAGGAAAGGGTATAGCACTAGGAGCTAAAATGGAGACCCACAAAGTAATCTGGAAATTCCTATCCATTGGCATGCAAAGTCAACAGCTATGATATGCTATCTAAGAATAATGTGCTAGACTGCTAGGACACCAAATGATTTAACTTCAAAGGAATGTGACTAAAATTTGGTCTATGGCCAACGAAGCATGCCAACATTATGTGCTTATATGGGTAGCTTGTATATATTATTGATGAAACAGATGCAATCTGTGTCCCCACAATGAATACTAGATTGAAGCACATCATTTCGCTCCAGTCACAAAAACAAACAAAACCCAACTACTTTTCTAAGAAAGGTGTTCTCACGATCAATTTTACCTAATAAAACAATCTGCCAATTCAGATCAAGAGGCAAGTTTCGAATCACCGGATGATATTATGATGCTTGATTATGGTCAAAACAAGGTTAAATATATTTCAGCTTGAATCTTCTACAAGTTAAGAGAATTTTAAAATCTCCTTTTGAGGGGTTTAAAGAGTTAGTTAAACTCCAATTTCAAGATATAGAAAGAGGGTACATCCAAGTCTTTGTCTGTTTCTTTGGTGGATGGAAGAAAAAGGGAGGGCAAGAAGCTTTTAAAAGAATACCGAGTACCGATAAAAAAAAAAACTCTTAAAGGAGTTGAAGAAGCTTGAAAGCAGTATTAATTTTTTTTGATTGGTAATAATTAATAAAAGCTTGAAAGCAGTATTAATTACCATAGTAATAAAGTACTACAAATTTTCAAAAAGTTTCAAGAAAGATGCGGTTTTTCATTGAACGATTAATTCAAGATATATCCACGACTTTTATTCAAGGAATAATGCGAATTATTCACGACCTTTTTTTTTTTGCTTCAGTTATCATTTACCTACAAAAACATGTATAAATATCTAATATATATAAGTTTTCATAATTAAAAGTCTTATTTATTATTTATTCATCTCTTAACCATCATTTTTTCCAAATTCCTGAAAATTTCCCTAACTGAATAGTTCCCGAACTTCAATTTGAAAACTATGTTAATTACCAGGCAAGTCAAGTAGTGATGGGGCATGTAGTTTTGGGAAGGTGGGGGGAGTAGCAAGAGCTTGATTTGTGGCATTCAATCTAGTGTCTTGCAATCATGGTTCAAAATATTGAGGCGTACTGGGATTTACACTAACCAATACTCTAGTACGGGGAATTAATAGGAGTCCTAGATATTGTAGGGTATCAGACCAATATTACCAATACCTTATGACACTTTTGTCAGTACCGACCGATGGTCCGATACTACTATAGTATTTGTACAGTATTAGTCGAGAGCTCTTCATTTGGATGTTTCAAAACACCTCTAAAACCCTTTTTTCCAAAATAATATATCATCTAATCATATTTTAAGCCTAAAACAACTTCATTGTCGATTTTAGGTTCAAAAATGAAGATTGTAGTGTTTGGTTACGGATTTAAAGGGTTTCCCAAAATTTTCAAAGGCATGAAATTTTTTTCCATTTTAGGCTTTTAAATACATGAAAACAAGTTGTAATCAATCCAAAATAAGTAGGTCTATTGATTTCATGCGAAATACATAGATCAAAACCCCTTTTTATATAAAATTTGACGATTTTCCAACACTTTTTTTGAAAAATCTGAAAATTCACAAATCTTCAATATTTTAAAAATACCTTTAATCTAGGCTCAGTCACAAGCATTGAGTGAAAGTTATGGACATATTCCATAGTTCTCAGCTTTACCGATGTACATACAAGTGTACAGGCCAGGTACCACGTTTACATGAGTTGGCCACAATATTATGATAAAATCTGGCACACTTATCATGTATCACTCACTCTATTAAGTTCTTGAGTCCAAAGTGTTCGAACTAGCACGTAATTCAATATGATATTGAGCTTTTATAATTTATTTAATTTAATTTATGGTTGTAAAGTCAATACTTTCTTATGTATTGAATTGAATGTAAGGTTTTCATATTTAGTTTTTATTACCTATACTTTACTAAGTGATTATGGTTTGTATTTTCATACTTGTTTATCAACATGCTTATCTTTTTTAACTTATAAAATTCTTAACTCTTATATGTATGCAGGGATGGAGCTAGGATTCTCTTACAAGGGGGCTAACATGGGGTTCGAGGGCACAAGCCCCAATTTTTTTTTTTTTGAGACCCAAGTTCATAAGCTATCACATCTGTTTGTAAATAATTTATTTTTTCTCAAAAGTTTAGGGGGGCTAGAGCTTCGTCCCCCAGCTCTACCCTCTTCAAGGCTACCAATACTGTAAGATTTCTTTTTCAAAATTTCAAGGGACGGCCCATGTGGCTCCACCCCTTCCCTCTCTTAGGCTATCAATACTATAGGTTTTTTTTTTCAAAATTTCAATGGCTCCACCCCCTGTATGTATGGTTATAAATGTAGTTGGTGGACTTCATTTAGTTTATTTTTAGCTTCCTATCTACATTATAATAATTTTTATGTATGGTATCCAAGTTTTTCCTTGTGTATCGAAGCACATCTTAATTTTTCCAGCGTATCAACACGTATAAGATTGATACTCCAATACATACCCTAAAATCGCCTTACCGACACAAATATTTTGAACCATGCTTGTAATATGGTAGGCATGACATAGAGAAACAGAATCTTATTAAGCAAGTAGTGTTGAATGTCAAACCTTCATTTTTGTGCTTGCAAGACACCAAAATCATGGAGAAGCAGGGTTAGTGTGTCCACGAAGTATAGGATTCAAGGGGGGTTAATTACGTGGCCCTCCACACACCTCCTTGTTGTGAACTTAGCAACCCAAACTGTTCATTTCCCTCACCGCTCCCGCTCTCAAACCTCGCTCTCACGGTTTGAGAGCGAAATCGCCGTCGGAGCGCGGTTTCAAATTTGCTGGAGCGCTGGTTTCAAACGTATAGAGCGGCGGTTTCAGTTGTTTCTTTGCTTTTCAACTGTTTCCAACATTTAAAGAGTCACTTAAAGCTTCCTCTGCTGTACTCTTAGATAAGTACAACTCATTTTTTGCTTTTTATCTACTTTTCAGACTAGTACATTTTCGACAGTCTTTTCATCTACTTTTTACGAATGTAAACATCTCTTACGTTTTTTGCTTTTTCCCGCAATCGGCAATCAATTTAAAGGATCACACCAATTGCAATTGAACTCTCTTATTTCAATGGGAGAGTTCAATCGTATCCAGAGGTCAACATGCATTTCTTTTAATTCTTATTAATTAGGATTAAGATTCACTAATTCTTGGAATTTAAAAATATCTTTGTTTTTCTAAAACAAAAATATTACAATTATATATACCGGCGCTTCGGAGGCGCTCTCGACCCTATCCTAAATTGAAATTTGACGCTCTCGCTCCCGCTCCATGCTCTGGTTACTTAGGTTGTGACATTGGTAGTGTGTATCCCTTGTTGAGGTGATCCAGGTTCAACTCCTATTAGGTGTGGCGGTTGCCAATTGAGATGCCCACCTATAGGCACAACTTCCAATGCTACGCATCTAACATCAGATGATGTTCTTGCTTCTCAGACTTTTGAAATGAATTGGATGATGTGGATGCCGACATAGTAAAAAAGTCGGAGTTCGGCAATTATTCAACTATGAAAAAAATTGACAAATAGAGAAAATGTTGGGCAAGATATGAAAAAATAATAAATAAAATTACTAATTATGAAAAATTATAAATGAATATTTTAGATATTTATTCGGGTCTTTTTTAAAACTTCGTGATTAATTCACGTTCCACTTTCTTCATGTCTACTCTCATCATTCCACGCTCTGTGACCACTTCTATAGAAAAATTATAGAGGACGTTTCTATGCAACGAGAGAGGAGATAAAGCCAAATATCACTTAGTTGCCTGGACTCAAATGTGTCGTCATATGGAAGAAGGAGGTTTGAATCTTAAGCCACTCATCCAAGTGAATAAAGCTTTGTTAGGCAAATGAGTGTGAGATTTGGAGAGGAGAGGGATAGTTTGTGGCGAGCTGTGATAGTAGTTAAGTATGAGAAAACTTCGTGTTGGATTCCACGTGAAGTTAGAGGCACTCATGGACTGGGGTTTTGGGAGGAGATTATGGCAACTGCCAACTTGTTTGTGCCTTACTTTAGCTTTCGAGCGGGGAGAGGGTCGAAGGTTAGGTTTTGGAAGGATGTATGGTCTTGATCTACTCGACTAATGGATGATTTTGGTACTCTTTGTCCAAGCTTCCAACAAGGATGCCCTAATGGAGGATTCATATGAGAGGAGAGCAATGAGGGTGGAATGGTGTCCGAAGCTGCATCGGGACCTAAACAATTGAGAAATCGGTGGTATGGCTAGGCTATTAGAGCGCATTACCTTGTCTGCCCTTTGCCCAGAAGTCAGGGATTGCAAGATGTGGTCTAGAAGTAACCATGGTCGGTTCTTAGTAAGATTTTTGCTTCAATCTCTTTCTTTACTCCGGGTGAGTCTTTTCCTTATAGGGTTGTATGAATTCCTAGAATTCCTTCCAAGGAATCTTTCTTCTTATGGTCTCCAACATTGAATAAAATTCTAACTTGTGATTACTTGTAGCATAGAGGATAAAGTATGGATAACCGCTATTTTATGTGTCTCAAAGCGGAAGAGACGATGGATCATCTCCTTTTGCACTGCCCTATTGTAGAGACCCGAATTTTTATTTATTGATAATTGCTTCATTCATGTGATGTATGGAAAAACCTCCTAGGTTAATTTAATATGTTACATGTATGCAAAAATAAGAAAAATAAAACAAAAAGAAGAAAACAAAAGAATCTGACCGACTTTTGCATAGTAAGGGCAAATACGTGATTTTTTACGGGAAAACGTGAAAGCTTAGGTTTTAAACTTATAAATACTCACTTGAAACCTCAAATTCGTAAATTCGTGTCTTCTAAACATTAGACACCTATGGTTAGAGAGAGAGAGAGAAAGAAAAGTTTGACTTTGATTGTTCCTAATTGAATTTTAAATTAATTAGGATTAGATTAATCTTATCTAATCCTAATTAGTTTCTATTTTGATACTCTTGGTAAACTTGCTTGAGAAGCAATCATTAATTAGAGTATTTTTATAAAAAATAAGTAACATCTAATCTTTTGAGGATAATTAAGAGAAAAGAAAAAAGAAAAAGTTTTCCTATATATATTTTGATATAATATAATGAGAGTTAATCTTTAAAGTAATGGTGATCTTATGGTAACATCATTACTCTTGAAAAGGTGAGACCGTGAGTTCTTCCTTATATAATAATAATAGTTATTAACTTATTATTATTATTCTTATTAAATTGAAAGTTCTAGGTCTACGGGGTCATCCCGTTGCCTAAAACTAGGTTAATGTAATTATTTTCTAGTTTTAAGGAGTCTAGGGTTCTAATCTGGAGTTCTCGGTACTAACCCAAATGTTTCGGGGTTCTCTCTTACATTCATCCAACTTGATAGGACATTTTGAACCCCAAGGATTTAAAATTGAGACATCTCTATTAGACAATAAATTGTTCCCCTTCGAATAAGGTTTCCAACGCATCTTGAATCATCTAATTCTGATAATCGAGTCCAAAGTTACGGGTCAAATACCAGAGCAGGGTTTGAGTACGGGATTTTTTCGAAAAAACGTTGATTCTGACTTTTAAAAAAAAAATTTAGGGTTCCAAACCCTATTTATACCCTTTATTTCGTGGGTTTAGGGGTTAGAGAAGCATTCTAAAGGTTTAGGAAAAAGAAAAAGAGGAAAAGCTAGGGATTTCAAAGGGTTTGCAATTAGAGAAGAGTCGCTTGGAAAGCGAGATCCAAGGCATTTGGAAGCGATTGATCGTAGGGAGACGATCTATAGAAGTTTGATACTTTGTATAATTAACGATTTTAATTAATAAGAATTGCCAGTTTTCAAGATCATGATTAGGTGTAGATAAACCATAGTTACCAGAGCGAGAAGCAAAAACAAGAAGCAAAGCGAAAGCGAGAAGCGGGAAGCGAGACTCCAAAAAAACTTAGGAAACAGGAAGCGAGAAATGAGATATATTCTCTTCATTCACGTTATGTTATTATAGATAGCTATATCTTTAATTTTATCTTAAATGAGATTTTTGTAGAAAAGTTAGGTTCCAAACCGACGATACTTGCTTAGAGTTTACACCCTAAGCTATATACTATGGTCTACCCCATCACTTTACACATTCAGGTCCCTTTGACTACTAAGTGGGACGTGATGGAAATGAGATTTCTAGGAAGCGAGTCTCTCCGAGGAAGCGAGCTTCCTAGGAAGTGAGTCTGTTTGAGGAAGCGAATCTGGGAAACGAGCTTCGTGGGAAGCGAGCTTCCCACCCAGTACATAGCTTCCCTGCAACTATGAGATAAACCCTAATCGAGTAGAATGATTCAATGTCATTTTAAGATTTAGATTAATAGTTTTCAAGATCATGATTGGGTGTAGATAAACCTTAATTGAGTAAAATGAATTTATGTGATTTTTAAGATTTAGATTGCTAGTTTCCAAGATAATGATTGAGTGTAGATAAACCTAATTAAGTAGAATGATTCTATGTAATTTTAAGATTTAGATTGCTAGTTTTCAAGATCATGATTGGGTGTAGATAAACCCTAATTGAGTAGAATGATTCTATGAGATTTTTAAGATTTAGATTCTTAGTTTTCATTTTCAAGATCATGATTGGGTGTAGATAAACCTTAATTGAGTAAAATGAATTTATGTGATTTTTAAGATTTAGATTGCTAGTTTTCAAGATAATGATTGAGTGTAGATAAACCTAATTAAGTAGAATGATTCTATGTGATTTTAAGATTTAGATTGCTAGTTTTCAAGATCATGATTGGGTGTAAATAAACCCTAATTGAGTAGAATGATTCTATGTGACTTTAAAGTTCAGATCTAAAGCCCTGACATGAACTCATGGAAAGAATATTGATAAATTCATGGATCCTGTTTTAAATTGTTATTATTGCTAGAATATAACTTGTGATGGATCTTGATTGAATGAGGAGGATGAGAATGAATGATGAATATGAATTGTTTGTGGAGAATCGGATGTATGTTGGATTATGGTGGAATGAATGATGAAGTATCTACAATTTTACATTATTAGATGATATTGATAATATCTTTAACATGAATTAATGTTAATACCTTGTTGAATGATAAATATTATGTATGATTTTATATATTAAATTATGCTTATTTATGCATCTATAATGATTAAATTTCCGGACATGTCAATGCTTAGAGGATGATGCTATTAATCTAGAATTCTCTAACTATTGTGGTACGGACCCATTATAGTGGAGTTTCGATGGTAAGGTATCGGAACCTAAAAGATAGTCTAGATGAAAACTTAATCATGACACGGTCAAACACAAGTCTCATGGCATGGTATGCGAGTAAGTTTGCAAGAGTCCACGAGTTGGTAAATTTGCATATATACCCATGACTGATAGGACCCTGGTATGAATGGTATGGACCTAGTGAAAACAAATATGAGCATAAAATTTACATGCAGATGGAACGGATATGAGCATGAAATTTACATGCAGATGATATAGACTTTAGAATTTATATGGACCTTGGAACCCTGGTAAGGAATTGGTAAGCTTGTGTTGGCATGGAAATATGGTATGAACCTAGAATGATATGGGCCTTGGAACCCTGGTACGGAATTGGTAAGCCAGTGATGACATAGAAATATGGTACGGACCTAGAATGGTATGGACCTTGGAACCCTGATATGATAATGGAAATTGGAATAGAAACGGATATAGACCTAGTATAAATGGACATGAGTCTGCATGTGTATCACAAGTCTGCATTAGTCATGAATATGAAAATGTTATGGAATGATTATATGAACTGTTTTAAATATTTTCGCACTTTGATATTATGAAGTATGATATGACTGAAAATGCATGTTATTTATATTGTTAATTATGCATTGTATCCGCTGAGTATTTCCAATGCTCAGCCAAACTGTTATTGTTTGGTAGGTTTGGGATTCGACATCTGCACTCCAGGTCTGTGGATTGAGGAAGAATACGAAGAGCTCGAAGGTGATCATCCTAAAGGGGAAAAGGATCTGGATAGATGGCCTTATTGTTGATGTAGTAGTAGTTTTATTTTAATTTGAAAAGAGTTGTACTCAGATAATTTAATTGATGTTGCTTAGGTTTGAATTCAGTTTTAGATGTTGTGATCATATTTAATTATGTTTATGGTTGGTCAATTGCATTGATGATGATTAGTTCCTGAGGATTATAATTTGAATTTGTTATTAACGTTGAAGAAATTTTGAGACTTGTTATATGTCTTATATGCTATTAGGATAGGTTGGATATGCAGTGTCACGGGTCCAAAGTCCTACTTGACCAATGTGAGATTTTGGGGTGTTACACCTGTACTGCAGGTGGTGTGGGAGTTTTTCCTCTCTTGCATGGGGTTGCATGGGTCTTTCCCTCATCCCTTCACGACTTTTTATCTTGTTGGTCCTTGGTTAGGGGGGTGGGTGCTTGGGAGGTGATTTGGTTAATTCTCCCTAGGGCTATTTCTTGGTTGATTTGGAAAGTGAGAAACCTTAAAGTATTTGAGGATGTCTCTTCTTCCGTTTCCCAGATTTGCGAGCGCATCCGGTTGGTTGTTATGGAGTAGGCATGGATCCATTGTACAGGGGAGGAAATTCAGGGTATTTTGCTCAAATGTGTTATTTTCCTAGGGGGTTAGGATCTTGTTTGCTTCTCTCCAGTGTTGAGTTTATATGCTTGTAAACTCTTTTGTAGTGTTTTATCATTGTATTCCTTTTTTCCAATTTTAATATATTGAGTTGCTTTATCGATCAAAAAAAAAATTCGAAGACTTTTTAAAAAAGTGGTATTTTATTTTAAAAATCTTAAATACTTCGTGAGTTAATAGTCAAATACTACCAACATGAACATATAAGGTACTATATCCTTAGAAACTTAAAACCATATATAAGAGCTAATTAAGGTAACAATGCAAGATTTGCATGGATAGAGAGATAGAAACAAGATACACAACGTATATATTGAAGTGGCCTGATGTTGAGTAGTGTGTGCATATTCTCTAGTAGAATGTAGATGCCATTATATAATTTTTGCTCTTTAGGTAGGCAACCAAGCTAGAGGTCAAAGGGTTAAGGGGTAAAAATGGGCTCCAAACCCACGTCTATGGTATCAATATTCACAAACGTAGCTAACTGGTATAATCACCGAATGGGTTAACCTATTATTTATGTAAGTCTTCTCAAGTAACAAAGCAAGATATCAACCTGATGTTCACTTTCTATTTTTCTCTCTTTAATTTTCCCATCTTCTACTTCATATCCTACCTCCATTTTACTAGATTTTATAGTGTACCTCCTAATAGTGCTTGCAGTCCAAGCAGTCAATGAGATAAATTGACCAGAATGCATTCCAGCAGGAAGTACTTTCTTCCCTTACAATTTAATAGACTTAATGATGAAAAATATGAACCTCGCAACAACATAAAAAACATAGCAGAAATATTAGTTGTTAAGGGGTTTCCACATAAATAGAGTTCTTCTTTTGAAGATTCAGTTGTCTTTAATTTATTGATCAAATCGTATTACATAAGTGCAACACATCAATTCAACAAGCTCCATATTCCCATCAGGGGAAGATCGTATTCCCTTAAATAACTTGCATTAAGTACTTGGAGTGGGGTGCCAGTGTTTGTATTGTGTGGGGGTGGTCAATATACAAGGTCAGAATACCAAAATTATAATGGAATTATTGTCAAATGAAGTCATAGATATCATTTCATGGCATCTTCCTTCCAGAGAGCTCGAATTCTTCTATTCTAACCTCACATTATTTTCCTAGAATTGCAAACGTTGACGTGTAGATGTTGTTCCAAAATTGGAAAGAAAAATCATATATGATATACAAATACACTGTAGACAAAATTAAAATTTATTGATAACTTGATTGATTATTTACAATAACCCTAAATAGAATTTATATAGATACATACTAACAAAATCCAAAAGGTAATCTACTCATGATCTAGAATAATCCTAATTGATCCTAACCTTATAAGATCTAGTCTAATAATAATTATACTGATTGTGATGAAATACGCTCCACATATTTTATGTCTCTTCTTACCATCCCGTGTTCAGTGGCCTTTTCTCTCAGAAATTGGAAAGGGAGTTCCTTTGGAAAGGCAAGGATGATAGCTTTAAGTATCATTTGGTCACTTGGGAGCGCATCTATAGTCCCAAGGGTGGGGGAGGTCTTAACCTTATATCAATAGTCCAGATGAATCAAGCACTATTAGGAAAATGGGTGTGGAGGTTCGGGGAGGAGAGAGAGAGCCTTTGGAGGTCAGTAATTGTGGCCAAGTATGGAAAGGACTCTTGTTGGATCCCGAGGAGGGTCAAGTGCTCTCATGGAGTTGGGCTTTGGAAAGGTATTATGGCTGTAGCCGATCTTGTCATTCCTAATTTTAGGTTCAAGGTGGGGGTAGGATTAGAGGTTTGGTTCTGGAATGACTTGTGGTGTGGCAACACTAAGTTAGAAGATGACTTTCATCACCTGTTCCTTTTAGCAGTTAATCCAGACGCATTAGTGGGGAGCTATGCAGAGGTAGGTAGTGAGGGGGTGGTGTGGCGCCCGATCTTGAGGCGAGATCTGAATGACTGGGAAATAGAAGAGTTGGGACGGCTTCTCTTACGTCTTAGGTGCCCCCTTTTGAGTCTCCAAGGCAAAGATACTAGGATTTGGTCCAGAGGCAACACAGGCAGATTCTCAGTGAGATCTTTGTTTTTTTCCTTTGAGTCAGTAATTTGTACTCCTTTTCCTCATAAGTGGAACCCGGGTCTTCCCTCTAAATTATCTTCTTCTTATGGAATGAGGTTTTGAACAAGATCCTTACTTGTGAACACTTGAAAAATAGAGGGTGGAGTTTGGCTAACCGCTGTTTCTTATGTCTCAAAGCAGAAGAAACGGTGGACCATCTGCTGTTGCATTGCCCTTTTGGGGTTTCTTCCTCTCCCGAGTTGGAGTGGATTGGGTCTTCCCCTCTTCCTTTCATTGGGTTTTGAGTGCGGATAATGTGAGGGATGCTGTGTGGGTACTTCTCCCTGGCGCCATCTCTTGGTCAATTTGGAGGGAGAGGAACAGGAGGGTCTTTGATGATTCTACCTCTTCCCTTCCCCGCATTTGTCACCGCATCCGCAGACTAGTGCCTGATTGGATCTCCATTCGCCGAGACAGGGTGGACTTGGGCACACTGTTGGTTTGAGTGTATCTTTGTCTTGTTGTGCTCTTGGGTTTTGGGGGGACCCTGGTTTCCTTCTCCTTTCTTTTCTTTTGGGTTTATTAACTTGTAAACTCTCCTCCGTAGCTCCTTTATTTTAATGCAATTGCTGTTTTACGGATCAAAAAAAAAAAACCTAATAAGATCTAAACTTGAGTTTATGTGCTTATGAGCTCTAGTACATGCTGTAAATTTTTCCATTTGTTAATATATGTGTTTGATTACCAATCC
Organism: Tetracentron sinense; assembly: GCA_015143295.1. Lineage (NCBI taxonomy): Eukaryota > Viridiplantae > Streptophyta > Magnoliopsida > Trochodendrales > Trochodendraceae > Tetracentron > Tetracentron sinense. The sequence goes on from CM026574.1 coordinate 20,880,124, forward strand.
AAAAATTAGGCATCAAACCCTCACTTGAAATCCACCATAATCCACCCAAAGCACATGAATAAATACACATTTTTCTTTGGAAAATTTCTGTGTTAACAAACAAAATATAGGGCTTCAAGAGAGAAATTACGAAACAACAATCTCATGAAACAAATCACAGTTCAAAATATAACAAAACTCACCCTGCAGAACTTCATAACGAATTCCCATTCGATCTCTGCAACAACCACAAATAGTGCAATTACAACTGCGTAACACCGAAAAATCCCATCGAAAATCTGCATCAGTGATCAAACAGTAACATGAAAATTATTATTATAGCTAAGTATAAACATAAGAAAATGAAAATATAATTCGAGCAGTGATCAACATGGTTACATTGGATCCGTTCTTGAAAGATATGACAGCAGATATAACATTGACGACAATACAGAGAATCGCAATTAAAGCTGTCACGACACTGAAGCATTTGCAGAAGATCAAGAAAGGGTCTGCACGCCTAGGTCTAGTCGAAGACGGCGTGGAATCTGTCTGCGGAGTCCCTTCTTCTACGTTTGTCTCCATTAATACAGAAAAAGGTAACCCTTATTGCTAGGGTTTCTCTGGTTCTGACTTCTCATATTTCCCTGCATGCAATCAAATACCCAAAAATGGTACTTTCGCTCTGAGATATTTGTTGTTCCTTTCGGAATACCTGCCCGTCAACGCTAATGTCGGCACGTGACACGTGTAATCCAGAGGTGGAGTTGGAAAAATGAGAATAGCTGTTTGTTTGGTTTGATCTTCAAATGGCTCTGCAGCAGAAGAAACAAAAATGAAGCAGTGCTATCAAAGGCGGCTAGGGGTGGGCCTACTATCACGACTGTATGTTTAGTCTCACACTAGGCTAACTCTTACTGAACCATTAATGTAGGAGTAGACAATTGACTAGATATTTTGATTGACAATCACTTTGGCAATTGGTATTAAATTCAAGGGACATTAGATTGGGATCCAAAAAGTAAATAGGGACATTAGATTGGGATCCAAAAGGTAAATCCTTCTCACGAGAGCGATGTAGATTTAGGCGGAAACATGTCGTGCGGGTATGATTAATCCTACACTAGTCATGTGCCAGGTCTTATTGCGTTATTGGTGTAAGAGTAGACAACATCTAAACTGGCCAGTTATTTTGGTTGACAAATGTTCTACGACACTAGGCTTAGTTTACTAAGCCTGACTCTCATTCACTGGGGTGAGGCTCTAGCCTTCAAAGGGTCTGAATTGATTAGGCCCAAGTTCTACCATCAACGGTCTGGATAAAAAGAAAAAAAAAAGTTATATTATGTTTTAGTGATTTTTTTTTACATTAATTGTTAACTTGGCATGCAACCCACCTTATTTATTTAGGTTTGAACCGACAATGTAACTTAGAGCAATACAATAGAGTTTTAGTAACAAGGGTTAAAACTTGTTGAGCATAGTTTTTTTTTTTGGAGGGCCTCACAGAGACCAGATATCATTTACCTATGTCAGTAGAGCCAGCCGATCAGAAGGTAGTTGGGGTTAGTGGAGCTCTTGCAACTCTTACCCCTTAGGGGGATTAGATCCCCAGACCTCCAATCTTGGAATGCCACACCCCTACAACTCACACAAGAGGTGGGGTGTTCAAGGACCTTTGTGAGAGCAAGGACGAATAGCCCAATGAGGGGAATATTGCTCTTTTTTATAAAACAACCCAATCTAGAGAACTTTCTTCAACAAACTTTTCCATGGTCCCAACCAATGTTACTAGGTTCCTTGGTTTGAATTCAGGTTCGCCAGTCCTAGAATAAACTTGTTCGCTAGGGGTAGGATTAGATAATTTATTTCTCGGTTCGTTTAAATTTTTTAGTTTGGTTCGATGGCTTGGCTCGCTACTTAAGAGTGTAAAACAAATATATATATTTTATAATATATTATCAAAAAAGATATTTTTTAAAGCATATAAATAATATATTACAAATACTTATTGGGAAAACCATTAAAAATATATTTTTATGAACAGTTCGTGAACTCAAAGCATAAATTTGCCGAACCCCAAAGAAAAATATTAGTGAATTTGATTTAAAAATTTGACAAATCAATGCCGTTTTGAAACCAACGAGTGCAGTTCGCTCAATATCACGAACAATCCGAACCAAATCACAAACTAGTTTGGATTCGCTCCCGTTTGCGGTTCGCTATAATATACAGGCCGATTGATGGGTGATATTTATTTTTGCCTTGAAAATCTTCTACGTCAAAGCCATAGCTGCATTGTCATTTGACATTATTTTGACAATATAAAAGAGACAGGCTTTAGTCTGCAATTAAGACAGCGATTCTCTGAAAAGTCTCCCATAAACTATGAATTCCCAACAAATAGAGAATGTTAGGTTACAATTCAAAATTAAATACTACATACATGAACCAACATTTGTTCTTGATTTAACCCACCAACCATGTTCTGAAGCTCTAGAGAATTTCTCTCAAATATTTTTCTTCCTTACACCTTCACAGTAGCTCATTCAATATCATATTCCTACTGTACGAATTAACTCACCGAAAAAATTTAATGTCTTTCAAATTATTCATTTGCCATACTGTTTGAATCCTTGATCCCCCACCAAGTCAGAAGCATCCAAATTCTTATAAATGGTTTCTCAAATTTAACAAGCACTCTGTCTCAGATCATGTCTCTCTTAGTTCACTCCTTATTGATCTCTGTATGGGTTGCTGTCAAGCTTAGCAACCCAAAAGCTACGTTAAATGGTAACACATTCTGTACCTGTAGATCCATTTGAGCAGAATTTCTGGACTACATTTTCGACTCTGAGGAACTCGTAAACATCATCCTCAAACACTGGATTTAAACTTCTTAGTTCATCAAGACTAAGGTCTTGAAGCTGGCAGTTTTTCGAGACACAAAATGCAGCAGACCTTTCCACTAACACCAATTTCATGCACCTTAGCTTATGGGTGTGTTCGGTTGGCGTGAGAAAGTGGGTGAAAGAAAAGAAAAGAAAATAAAATAAAAGAAACTTAAATTTTCTTGTAAAACAACCATCAAAAGATGGGTGAAGGTTTTGGAAGAAAATTTGTCACTTTTGGAAAAGTGCAAAAAAAAATAAAAATGTGTTTCTTGCAAACCACAAGAAAACACATTTTTCTTTTCTTTTCTTTTTCCTCACTTTCTCGTCAAACGAATTCACCCTATTAGTGTAACTTTACCCACGATTTGTAGAATCGCTATTATAAGATTCTTTAAAAAATTAACGAAGAGACCTATGACACTTTAGTCAATGGGAGTCCATTGCGCTCAAGATTTTACAGAAAATGTTGTTTTGAGGGTTAAATTTTAGTTTGAAATCAAGTTTTGTATTTTTTTTTTGCAATTTTCTATTTTGTTACTTTTAGTTCCTTTTCGAGTTTTGAGAGTCTAAATGGGTTGGAAAACTCTAAAGCAAGAGGTGTAAGAGTATTTAAATTAGTTTCTAACTTTTTGTTAATTTTAGACATTTTTTTTGGTCGAACAAAAAATATGATTATCAAGAAGTCGAAACAGGTTATGAATACAGGGAAGCAAAATTAATTTATGAGCCATTTGAGGCTCTTGACCTTCAGATGAAATGATCAGGTCCAATAGACTATTCATGGGATAGACATCCTGAGTTGAGCTCGATGACTGAGCTACTGAGTTGGCTTAATATTGGTTAACATTCCCTTATTAAGAAATATTGACCAGTACAAGGGCTATAATGAATGTTTTAGAAGCCAAACCCTCTACGGGCAAATCCGGTTTCATCCTTTGAGGTAGGCACGTGTCCCTTTTGACACCCCTTAACTATGGTTAAGATTCATCCACCCATCCTTGGTTTTTTTTTAAATATTAATTATTTTTTTAAAAAAATTAATATAAAAAAAAACTTAAAAACAGTTTTTTAATTTTTAAAAAATAATTAATATTAAAAAAAACCAAGTATGGTGGGTGAACCCTAGGAGTGGGATAATCTTAACCACAGTTAAGGTGCAAAAGGGACACGTGGCTACCTCAAGGGGTGATAACCGGATTTGCCAAATCCGGTTGGCTTCATGTTTTTAACTTTGCATCAACGTACGTGGAGGGAAGATCAAACTCACCTACGCTAAAACTTCTTCAGAGAAGAATGATCAATTAAAGTTGTACCTATACACTCCTTGTACGTTAGAATTTGAACTAATTAAATTATTTGTAACAGTTTTTTCTTTTCCTTTAGAACACCAATTTACAATTATTTTTTCTTTTTTGAAAACTCAGGTATCTCAAACCCTTCAGGTTAGGACTAATCCCCGAGAGTGTGACGGGAGCCCACAACCCGCCACACCAGGAAAGTCCGAAAAAAATCCCATGCAGGCTAGCTCCAAAGGACGAGTGAGAAGTCGAACCAAGACCTTCCACTTCATGAGGCGTAAGTCCTGGGAACCTTTGGTCCACCACTTTAGGGTTCCAATTTGCCATTCTTGGTATTACCTTTTTTTTTTTTTTTTATTCCCCACTTATTTTGTCAGTGGTATATGATTTATGAGGATCCTAAGGTCGTCCATCCAAAATGCAATCTCCTCTATGGACTTCAATAGCCTACCTATTAGGTATTACGTAGTATTCCAATTCAAGAATGTGCACCATGACGCCAAGTAACGATCCTTCGCACAAATGCCGGTCGGTCATTACAGGCATTTGTGCCCTAAAGCTCGGTTTTGGTTAGTGTCGTGGGTTTCTTCTTCTTGAGAGCTGATATTGAGATTAGGCTTGTGTGAAATAGAGTTAGACCACTTTCAATTTATACATACTGTGCAATATTCTAGGTATCATTTATAATTTCTAAGACTCCAAATATGTTTCAACTGGGCCTAAAACTATTCTACATACACAATCTGGGACAATCTCAACTTTGGGGTCACCTGGGTTAGTATATAGTCTAAAGGTTAGTGGGTTAATAATGCCTAGCATTTGAAGCTTGGCTAAGAGAGAGGATACAACCATCAGACCCTTGAACGCAACCTACCCTTGCGTGGAGAGATGCACTTACCACTGGGACAAGCCCATGGTGTGTTTGATCGTGACTTTATGCAGTGTAGACAAATCCCTATCCTATTCAATTGTGAGAGTTCAATTGCAATGGCACTCATAGAACCCCTTGAATTGCTTTTTTAATTTTGTTTAAAAAGTTTTAACCTTGGAGTTAATTTTTTCCTAATTCTTTTGGAATGATTAAACACACACATGCTCACATAAGCCAACATATACACTCGGTCCACATGAGGCTAAACCCAACTTTTTTTTGGTAAGCACTAATCATTTAACTAGTGTTAGAGGGTTAGTACTCATGGTGGGCGTCAATAGCGACACCAAGACTCGAACTCGAGTCACACCTCCCCAAAGGGAGAAACACAACCACTGAAACAAGCCTATGGTGTAGGCTAAACTCAACTCATCTCATCAAAAGGCCTATCTCTTGGTGAGATGAATGAACCTTATATGGACTAACGGTTGGCAAGGGCTAGTCGATGTGAGACTAAATGGTTTGACCGTGTTGTCCAAGTCTAGGTAAGTATAATCTCCTTTGATTTATTTGGTAGAATGGTTAAACTTAAGGGTTAGTGAATCTTAACCAATGTTACCTAGTTCACTATCTATTAGTACAAACTGCAAACCGGGTTTACGGTTTGGTTCGTTTGGGTTCATGGAAATGAGCAAACCCTGTACCCGAACCCAATAACTATAGTTTGACAAACTTTTTGTTTAGGTTCGACGAATTTATACATTGAGTTCGGTGAATTTGGATCTAGATTCGCAAACCAGTCATAAAACATAAAATTTTAAAACAAGTATTTATAATATATTTAGTTATATAGTTAAAATATGTATATATTAATATTATACAAGTAATCCAAACTAGTGAACCAAACTAAAGAATCTAAGCGAAATGAGAAACGAATTATCATATCCTAACCGGGGGTGGAGTCACATGGGGCCAGGGCCTGAAATTTTGATATTTTATTACCTATAGTACTAATAGAGGTGTAGTGTAACTTGGGAGAGCGGTAGAACGGGACACGAGCGGCTCTAGCCCCTAAAAACTAATGAAAAAAAATATTTTTTTAAAAAGAGACACAAATAAATGCCATAGCCAATGAACTTGGCACTCAATTTTTTTTTTTTCTTGGGTATGCCCCGAAACCCTACTTATCATGGCTCCGCCCCTTATCCTAACCCCCTGGACACATGTTGACTCGTGGGTGCAATTGAACTGTAGAGTTCAATCAACATTGACAATGATCCTTACTCTCTCCACACGCAATGATCAACTAATCTGCAAGGTGGCGCCGAGCGAAGAACCGAATATCCAACGTGGCAAATTTTGAATATTTTAAATTTATTTTAGTATAATCCAGGTTTCTATCCTTGTTCAATGATTGGAGCAGCTTAGAACGATCGAACGGTGAGGAGAACACAAGAAAGACCTGGCTCGGCAACAACCGTTCGATGCGCTCAATAAAATCCAAACAACAGATACTATAAATAGAGAAGGCGACAAGCTATCAACTGATTTCTAAGAGAGAGAGAGAGAGAGAGAGAGAGAGAAGCGGAAATGACTAGGGTTTCGACCTCTTGGTCTCTGTGATTCTTGGGGAGATCACCGTTTGATTCTGGGGAAGTTCTGTAAATCTGGATTTTGGCTTGAAGCGCGAGATTCAAGTCGTTTTCTGATTCGAATCTTCAACTGTTATCGAGGTTTTAAAAAGAAGGAAGGTCTAGGGTTTCTTATACTTGGATTATAACAATTTTTGGGTGATTTGAATGGTTTGATACTGAGAAAGTGCAAAAAGTTCGAGTTTTTAGTCCATTGTTCGGAGCATTTTCAGTCATTTGAGTGGTTTCTGAGGATTTTGGACTTTGCATGTTCAGGTAATTGAAAAAGAACAATTGGGCCTTCGATTTGTCTCAGTTTTAGGTTATTTTGAAAGGAAATTACGTGTTTGACTCTGCTATTTTTAGTTGGGTTTTAGACTTTGGGAGTTGGGGTTCCAGTTAGGTTTTCTTTTGCTTTGGTTTGGTTTTTGCTTGTGGGGAAATTCTCTATGTCGTGAAGCCACGTTTAACTGTTTGAGAAAAATAGTTGACTTTAGTTGCAATAGGCAAAATGAATCTTAAACGACTCTTATAGTCATTTGTGTTGCTTTAGCTTTTCTTTTAAAGCTATGAAAATTCTTGCAACAATTCTTGTAATCAATCTCATCTATTCTTATTTCTTTGATTGAATTTATATCTTCCCCTTATTTGTTTATTAATTTCCAGTTCTCATTTTCTGGTTTAGGGGTTACTGCAACAGGCAGCAATTACTTCCAAGATTCTGTTTTCGGCTTTAACAGGCAGCAATTACTTGCAAGTTTCTGTTTTTGGCTTTCAGTTCTTTTTGTGCTAAATACACCAGAATTGTTCACATTTTTTCTGAAATTCTTGCAATTGGAGTCTTCCATCAGGAGAATTTTGTCATATATTACTTTATATCCGAGTTGGTTATTGAGGAAAATGTTTCCCCGGAAAATGGCTGTGTCTTTTACCCGTCTTCCTTGGTGGTTGTGGGGTGGAAAAGAGCAGGAGTCCACTGTCTCCGCTGGTTCTCTAAATTCCTCTTTGGATTTGGATTTAGGTTTGCGGGAACCTGATACTTTAAAATTTCCTTCAGTTAAGGGGGGCAAAATGGCCTCCTCGTCAAGAAGGACTAAGCAAAAATGGAAAAGTCGAGAAGAACGGAGAATTGACAGGGAATGTGATGTTGTCTTGGTTCCATCCAATGGTGGATGTTTGTCTGGGTCTGAATCGGATGACTCGGATTGGTCGATTGGGTGGTTGGAGCCGCATGCCCCTGATTTCCTGAGTGACGATGAAACAGAGAACAGTTTTGCTGTGCTGGTTCCGTGCTATGGACGTGGTCGCAAGGAGCTGGTTCAGAGTTCGAAGAACCAGCTTTGGGGTGCTATAGGGAATCTCTCAAATGAGTATTATGCTGGTGAGAGTTATATTATCTGCAAATTTTGTCGTCTAGATTTAATTGTTCATACAGATTTGTTTTCTTTTTTTCTGATGTCAATATGATCCATCATTTTTTTTTATATATGGTGTGTTTGTTGCTTGTTTGAGCATGAAGTGCCAATATCAGAATCTGACTACACCGACTATAGATGCCACTAGAGATGCAGCTTTTTAGTTTCCTTTTTGAGTGTGTGCTTCATCGTCACACTGTAAATTCTGCTGAACCCTTCAGGGAGGCGTCCTATCTCATTTCACACTCTGGGTATTTGAGCATTTCCCTCTGAAAAACAGAAATCAATAATTGGTTCAGATTGATCTTAACATCTCTGATTTTCGCATGTTAACGCAAATTAAGGGCAAGTTACTTGATTTTATCTGGCTTTGTTAGCAGGTTACAGGGTCTTGGAGTAGCCCAAAACAAAATTTCCCTTTCAATCTCTTAAGTTTCTGTCTTTTGGGCTCCCATTTTCACTTAGTTATTTCTTTTTGCTTGTGATTCCCAAATTTTGAACCCTCCTTATATACATAACTTTGTTAATTAATCATGATAAGGGCAAGAATATGTGAATCATTTTAGAAATCTGAACCTTATTAAAGAGTTCACAATGCCATTTCAGAGGGTAAAGATCTCTCAGTTTCATTTGGTAGTTTTAATCCATAGACTCACATGATACCTGTATCTTATTGTCATTATTATTAGTTTGATAATTAATGCCATTTAGCGTATCTGACTTTTTTTTTTTTAATTCACTTTTACTATCAGACAGTGTTTAGGGGGTACATGTGTATTGGATTAATTTTGAGGACCCCTAAGCTTGCCCATCTTTTACTTGGGTTTTGAACTTAAGACCCGCCCCCTAGTGGGGATGCCCTTATCCACCCTTCCATTGTGTGTTTGTGTGTGTGTATGCGTGGGCTCGTGTGGTTTTAATATGTCCCATCTACTTCGACGAAGAAAGGCTGCTATTAATTCTACAAATACAGTCATAATATTTGTTATACACACTAAGTTATTCTTTGCATCTGGGTCTAATTTGCAGAGAGCAAGAAGTATATAGAGCAGTGGATCCCCTCTCCAGAAAACTGAAGTCCAGGACTAGCTGATTGGTGTCAGATTTGCCGTTACTGAAATCCTTCTTGTATTCTTCTGTTCCTTTTGAAGAATCTATTCTGTTAGTATGACAGATAAAAAATTTAAAAACAAAAAATGAAAAAAAAAAAAGAGTACTTTGTCAGGCCTTGCCCTATTTCGCAAGTAGAAGCAGAGGATCAACTTCTGTAGAAGGTTGAAGCCAATGTCATTCAGTTGTGAGAGGGAAAGGAAGCAACAAAGCTGAAAGTAAAGGATGACGCTTTCGGTACTTCAGAGTTCAGATCCCTTCTTGCTGCATTTTGTCTTTGCTTTTCCTCCTTCCAGAATTAAGGACATGCTAGGAGATGGAAGGAGGTACCCTAATATGCAAATTCGTTGTTGCAACACTGCTGTACATAAAATCCTATGTATGTTAAACTTATTACTACTGTAAGTCTGTAAATAATATTATAATACCCATCTTTTGTCTATAATATCAAAGGACCTCTCTCTCTCTCTCTCTCTCTCTCTCTTCTTCAATTCTGTCTATGGTTATTTGTTTTTCTACTTCTTCTGTTTTTGTTAACAACATGTCTCGAGTTTAAAGTACAGGTCCATGGAGTTTCTTGCTGGGGTGGTGTTCACTCATTGTGACAAGCCAATAACGAAGTGACGCCAAGAGAGAAAGATGAATGTTATGCATGGGAAGTCCTGATAATTACAATGAAGGGGGTTAGAAACAGATTGTCTATTCTTGTTTTTATGAGAACGAGAATGCGTCACATCTGGATAAGAGCATATGTTCTGATGCTGGGTGTTTGGTGAACAACACCGGAGCCCACATTGTTGCAATGTAACTGCAAATGGGGTAAAACTGAACTCTCTTGGTGCTGTGTTATAATCATTGCTCATTCTTCTTCAGCTTATGTTTGCTTGGAAGATTATCTCTCTTTTCAAAGTCGAAAGGCCGAGATATGTTTGAACAGTTAATGGACATAACCTCTACAGCATAGCCGAAACTAACTTAGATTTGAAGCAGTCAAGAGATTTTAATGGCATGCTGGGGCCAATTAGTAAATATTGAAGAGATGTTGATGTTATATATATATATATATTTCTACCCATAGAAGCACAAGGAGTATGCAAAACTTTATGTTGACCAAATTACCCTTTAACTTATTTTATTTTATAAATAACTTAAAGAGTATACCAAACTTTATGTGTGGATACTTACTCTTTAATTAGGTCAATAATTGAAATTAAAACTTTAATAATGAATTATAGTTTGTTTACAATTCATGGATTTTTTAAATAGTTACTTAGAATTTAGCGTAATTAATTAAGATTTTTTAATAAAATTTATTTTTTATTATCATAAGGTCCTTATGATTCACCCTTTGCTATACTTTACATACAAAAATATATCAATAATATACTTACATCTCTATTTTGTATTGTTATTGATAAGGACTCTATTAGTAGAGAGTTTCAATGACTCTGAATCCTCAACCAAACAGCATATAAAGGGTTCCAAACCCCACGATCGAGTAACCTCTCTAAGGTTTCCTGAACTCTTCATCTTCTCGTCTCTTACTCTGTTAGATTTGCAGAGCTCTCTAAGAATAACCCTTCAATGGCGGACGAGATTCAGTTCGCATCTCGAACGGATAGGAAGCAGAAGTACGATGACCAAACAACACCTCTCCCTTCATCTGCTCCTCTTCGTGCTACTAGATTCTCCTCTTATCGCTATGCCATCTCCAGATTCAACCCACTGCTCCTCCTTCGTTTAACAATGTTCCTCCCCTGTCGACGAGATCCAGCTTGCTAAGCAGTGCTATCAGGAGATTGCTGCTCGACTGTTCAGCAACGCTGCAGATAAGCGTCCTCACGCAGAAAATGGTAGCTTCAACCCTGCCCTTACGGGTTAGTGCTCTCTCTCCTTCACCAATATCGAATTCCTGAGTGCTTCATCTATTGGTTTAGGTTAGGGTTTTACACGAGTTATTTTGTTATTACTTAACAGTTATGTGCTTTTGGATGGGAGCCAGAACAAGCTCGATTATGTGTTGGCCCTCACTGTGGAGAACTTCCTTGAGCGTCGGCTCCAAACTCTTGTGTTCAAGTCTGGTATGGCAAAGTCAATCCACCATGCTCGAGTGCTCATCAGGCATACCAGGTATAAACCTTGATTTATCTTAACCAAGAAGGGAAACCATGCTTTGTTACTTTTGCTGCATCTGGATTTTAATGTATGCAGATTTTTGGGAATTATTCAGTCGTAATGTTTTTAGTATTGTTGTTTAATGTTCTAATATAATCCTTACAGGTAACTTGTCTGAATAAGACATGTCTGATGTTTACATTTTACCAAACAAAAACCATTGTTGGAAGTCATGTGGATTAGTTTTGGATCATTTATATCATGTAGTTGTATGGTAGAGCTAATGTCCATCATCCTCAACGTACCAACATTTGGGATTTGATTAACTACCCAATCAATTAATTAATCAGGACCGTCCAATAGGAGAGTTACCTCCTAGACGGGTCACAATCAAAAAATTATAGATGGGGAGTTGGAAGAATGCTTACCTGAGGCTTTGAATGCGGGTTAAATTTTATTGGGTGTTTTTTATGGTTAACCGTTAACGTTGTTTATTAATGCCCACCATTACTTTCAAGGTATTTGGTGTAGGCGACATGGGCACCATATTCAACACTATCGCCATCGCAAGTCTTGTTGGGTCTTATATCCTCTATGTGAGGATTAGGGAGTTATAATTATGGTGTCAAAAATCGACTCAATTTTCCCTGAAATTGACCAAATTGAGTCGACTTCTGTAATGTCCGAAGCGAAATGTCCTTATAATTTAAAAATATTGGACTTCCTGATAAACCTTAGTGAACTTAAGTAAACTTCGACCGAAATAGAAAAAAAAGTTTTAGGAAAATACAGAACTTCGGTGGAAGTTAACCAAAGTGTACAAAAAAAAGTCGGTAAATTGAAGGGCTAGTTTTAACTAAAAGGGTAATGCTAGTCCCACTGGCTTTAAACTTAATTTCTTCATAAGGAAAGACATATGTCCCTATTGTTAACTTTATTCTAAATATAATTAACTTTTAAAGAGAGTATTGCTAGCATTAACCTTATTTTAAATTATAATTTTATTATTAGAGTGTAGTCAGCATTACCCTTACTATAAATTATAGATTTATTATTCTAATAATTTTGTTATTAGTATATTACTATATTATGCCCATTAGGGATTTTTAGTAATATTAAAAAACTCCCACGGTTTATGACTCATCTTTTCCCTGTTCTCACCTCTTCATCTCCCCGTTCAAGCTTCTCTTAGTTTGCAAAATCCAAATACTCCCTTCACTACTTCCCTACACCCCTCTCTTTAGTATTTTCCATCTTCTCTAAACTATCCATACAAAACTCTCAATTAAAATTTATCACCCTCTTTCACCATATTCCTACCTTGATGTTGAGCGGTACTTGATGATTTCAGAATTGAGAAATAGGTTCCATATTTGAGGTAAGCATCTTTCTACCAAATATTTTGTTTTTTGTTCTTTTAATTTTTAATCCCTGTGATTTACACTCTTTCTTTTTTTTAGCTTCCAACTCAACTTAACTCAGTTATCTCCCAAAAAGTTTTTTACTTGGTGACTCTTAAATTACGAGATGCTCCATCTTTGAAGGGTGGTTCCTATTCTAAGAGGTAAGCATCTTCTCACCAAAGTTTTCATATTTTCTCTCTTTTTGTAATGAACAATTCTCTGTCTTTTACAGTCATGGTTCAAAATATCGGTATTGGTTGCAATATCGGTATTGGTTGCCGTATCGGTAAGTCCAAAATAAAATACATATCGGTTGGACATGACGGAAAAAAATAAGATACACAAAAAAAGACTTGGATACGAAGGAAAAACTTGGATACCTTGCATAAAACCTCTTTTAATGCAAATATAAGCTAAAAACAAACTAAAGGAAGACCTCCAATTACATTTATAATCATACAAATGGGAGTTAAAAATTTTATAAGTTAAAACAGACGAGCGCGGTGATAATTATGTATGAAAATACACGTTATAGTCACTTAACTATGTATAGGAAATACAATTTAGATATTAAAACCTTACATTTAATAAAATACACAAAAAAATATTGACTTGTATTTATAAATCAAATTACATACATGGTAAAAGCTTAATACCATATTAAGCTTCGTACTGGCTCATATTCTGTTACTCTGGGATCGGGAATTGAATATTGTGATACATTGTAGATGCTCCAAACATGATGACACCACTGTAGCCAACTCATCTATTTATTTTGGATTGATTACAACATAATTTCATGAATTTAAAGAAGTAAAATAAAGAGCATAAAGAGTTTTTACGTACCTTCAAAATTTTGGGAAAGACCTTTCAAATCCGAAATCAAATGTCGTGATCTTTGTTTCTCAACAATGGAGTTGTTTTAGGCTTAGAATTTGATTATGAAAGAAATTTGAGAGAGAGAATAGGGTTTGGAGGTGTTTTAAAACACCTTAAAATGAAAAAAGTACAGTTTTAAGGCCCGTATCTATCCAATAGATAAATAGTTTCGGTCGGTACCCCAAAAAATCTAACATTGTTCAAACTATGTGTATCGGTCCGTCTCGATACCGATACGGCCGATATGACCAATACGGCTACAATACGCTGTAAAAAAAACATTCCAGTGTGTCAACGTATTGGGTGGGCCAAAAATCGGTACGTATCGGCTGAGACGGACCAAAACATACCGATATTTTATACCATGTTTACAGTTTTGTTATTTTTTTTAAAAGAAACCTGTTATGGGTTTGATCATAAAACAAACAAGAAAAAAATTGTCTCTGATTTGGAAAAAAAATCATGGACGACTATGATCATTAGGATATCTTTGGTGGGTGTCATTTGATGGACCCCTTTCTTTCTGTTGCACTATAGATCAATTTCAAGTCCATTTTTAAATTGTCCCATTATACAATCCATTCTACCCGGTGAAAATATACAAGTGGTTGGCTTAGGCGGAGAGTAGAAAATTGGAGAATAGAGTCTTTGTTTGTTGCAATTATGAGAGGAAGGGAGTATTAAAATGGAAATTGTTGGTAATTGAAATAAGGAAAATGAAGAAAAAGTGCTTCGTCCGTTGGATTTGGTCGTGATGGGGTGTCCGGTTCAATCGACAAAGATACCGGTCCGGGAGAGATTGATGGTTATTAATAACCCTACCATTAACAAACAATAATTCAACAAAGATCAGGATCTTTTGATCGACAATTATTAATTTCGTAATCGGGTGCCTATATATGAACGGGCGTCCTTCTCATGCATGTTAAGGAAAGCACGACAATCGAAATTTTATAATCCTTAACCATCTACTGGAAAAGCTTTGTTTCTCTCCAGTACATGTAGAGGTCAATTTCCTTTCCAAATTATATTTATTCTTTCTATTGTCATTTCTTCTTATTCCAAACTTTAACTTGTTGTGAGAATGCATAAGCTAGAGTTCTCTCGCTTCCATTCTGTTTTGGATCCTCAATTTTTAAATGTTGCTAATCAGTACTCACTCTGCTCTACATATTGCATACGACAAAAGATATATTTTGAGATTACAGTCACCACCTCAATTGTTTGTTCTGATTGCTGGTGTTTTGTAGCAGAGAATGCCTAAAAAGTATTCTCCTCTAGGGAGAATTTCGGTTACCCGAGATTGTTGAAGAAATGCTCCACCTATTAGTAGGGAAAAATACCTCAAGGCCATTGCTTCTTCCCAAAAGAAGAAGAGCTTGGGTAGCAAAAACAAAGGGAAGAAGCTTGCTATGAGAGAAGTCGAAAAAATCTACAATTAGTGAGGTCTACCTGTAGATGATATTTCTAAAGGGAAAGAGGAGATGGTCATTTGTTATGAACACTATAGATGATGAGAAACCTCCACCGTTCTTTGCTAATCAGTTACCAACAATTTCCTTCTTAATACTCCCTCCCTCTCATAATTGCAACAAACAAAGGCCTTATTCCCCAGTTTCCTACTCTCCGCCTGAGCCAACCACCTGTGTATTTTCACCGGTTGCTTCCACGTCGCATACCTCAAATCTCTTGGTTTTCTTATCAAGTTAACGTCACATGTCTGCTGATATGGCAATCGTTATTTCACTTTTAATTATTTAATTTTTTTTTCCTTTCAAATTTATTTTACTTCTAATTAATTAATTTTTTATCTTCCAAATTAATGAGTCACATAATGAGTAGATTCTCTTGATTCATTAATAATTATTTCCCTCTCCCTCTTTATTTTCAATAAATAAAATAAAATAATAATTGTTTTCCTCTCTCTCTTTATTTTCTTTACGTGTTACTAGTAAAGAACCTGGTGCGTTGCACGTTAAATATTAAGAAAAAAAATACAAATAATTAAAAAAATGCGAATAATTAATTGTAATTTAAAGCTACCATTTTTGTTTTTTAGATAGGTGAGATTAATTAGCATGAAAGCACCTCAATAATCTTTTCAATTTTCCCAAATATTTTCTTATTCTTATTGTTGAATTCCCATGAAAGACATGTACAGATGGTTCTATCTTATAGGGAGCAACAAAATTGAAATTTGATTTGAACAAAACAATCCAAATTTAAGATATCAAATTCAAGGGATAAGAAAAATTCTCACCTCCAATTTGGCAATGGTTATAAAATTTAATCAATCACTATTAATGAAGGATAGGTGTCAAAATACTTGGAAATGTAATGGTTAAGCATTAAGCACCACTATCCTATTTTAATTGGAATTGAAAGGCTTTTGTTTAAAAAAACGTTTAAATGTATGTTAGTCTGTCACATGCGTTGTTTTAATGTCTCATCTACTTCGATGAAGAAAGGAAAATGTGTTTTTAATTCTATTGATACAGTCCTAATATTTGTTATCCACACTCAGTTATTCTTAGCATCTGGATCTTATTTGCAGAGAGCAAGAAGTATATAGAGCAGTGGATCCCCGGCCCTCTCCAGAAAAACTGAAGTCCAGGACTAGCTGATTGTTGTCAGATTGGCCCTTACTGAAATGCTTCTTGTGTTCTTGTTCTTTTTGAAGAACCTATTCTGTTAGCATGACAGATAAAAAAATTTATAAAGAAAAAGGACCTTATCAGGCTATGCCCTATATTGCGAGTAGAAGCAGAGGATCAACTTCTGTAGAGGTTGAAGCCAATGTCATTCAGTTGTGAGAGGGAAAGGAAGGAGCAAAGTGAAAGTAAAGGATGCCGCTGTGCACTTCAGACCTCTTCTTGCTGCATTTTGTCTTTGCTTTTCCTCCTTCCAGAATTAAGGAAATGCTAGGAGATGGAAGGGAGGTACCCTAATATGCAAATTTGTACATAAAATCATATCTATGCTAAACTTATTACTACTGTAAATTATACCCCTCTTTTGGCTATAATATCAAAGGACCTCTCTCACTCTCTTCTTCTGTCTATGGTTATTTGTTTTTTTGTACCTCTTCTGTTTTTGTCAACAAAATGTCTTCAGTTTAAAGTACAGGTCCATGGAGTTTCTTGCTGGGGTGGTGTTCACTCATTGTGACAAGCCAAGAACGAAGTGGTGCCGAGAGAGAAAGATGAATGGTATGCATGGGAAGTCCTGAGAATTACATTGAAGGGGTTAGAAACAGACTGTCTATTCTTGTTTTTATGAGAAAGCGTCGCATCTGGATACAGCCCTATGTTCTGCTGCTGGGTGTTTAGTGAACAACACCGGAGCCCACATTGTTGCAATGTAACTGCAAACTGGGGTAAAACTGAACTCTCTAGGTATGTGTCATAATCTTCGCTCCTTATGTTTGCTTGGAAGATTCTCTCTTTTCAAAGTCGAAAGTGGGAGATATGTTTGAACAATTAATGGACATAACCTCTACAGCATAGCCGAGAAAACCTTAGATTTGAAGCATTCAAGAGATGTTAATGGCATGCTGGGGGCCAATTAGTAAATATCGAAGAGATGTTGATGTTATGATGTTATATATATCCATATATATATATATATATGAGCAGTGATAGGCATACCTGGGAAATATATTTAGAAGAGGGTCCCAATCACATTTACTTCAAAAGATTCCACAGACGCAAGATTAGCCTATCACGTGGAGATGTTTCATATTTTAACTCATTAAAAAATTAGAAAACCTAAAAAGTTTGCCATTTGTGGCCTCCAAGTTGTGTCTGGGAACACGTATGACTGGGGCTAGCAAAATCCATATATATATATATATATTTGTAAAAGTGAACGTGCAAATATAGTTTTTTCATTATTAAAATATAATTTTAAAAAGTATATAATTTTCAATATATTTTCATTAATGTCACATTACTCTCTTTATATTAAATAATATTTTAATATAATCTTTACTATTATAATGCAAGAGGCATGCATAGATGATTTTTCCGAAATTCCCAAACTACCTTTATATAAAAACAAAACATTGATTTAATACATTACTTTAATTCCAAAACTACCCCCTTGCCTTTGATTTAATGTTTTAATTTAATTCTCAAACTAACTCTTGCTCATCTATCTGTTTAGAATCACAGCCAATCGCGATTGAACACTAGGGAAGAGTTCAATCGAACCCACGGGTTAACACATGTCCCTTTTAACCCCTATTTACTGTGGTTAACTCCTTCACCTCGCTCTCACATGCCACTAGCGAGTTCAATCGCACCCACGGGTTAACATGTGTCCCTTTTAACTATGGTTAACTCCTTCCCCTCGCTTTGATGTGCATCGCACGTGCCACCCGCTAGTATTATATAAATATAATTGAGTAATTAAATTTAATATTTCTTATATTAATTTAAATTTAATATTAGAAAAATTATTGACAGATCTCACTTATAAATGTATTAAAAGCAAGGAATCATGAGTAATAATCTTCTACTAATAAAAAACAATAATATTAGAATTAAATCTTTTGATATTATAATTATTTTCCATGGTTAGAATATTGGTGCTTTTGACTTCAAAATATGTTTTTTTAAAAATATGAATAGAGAGTCCTTATCCATAAAACTAGCAAAATAGAAATTTAATACGTAATAGTGGGTCTCATAGGTTCCACCTTAGATTAGTACAACTCTACTAATAGAGTCATTTTTCATAAAAATAGCAAAATAGAGATTTTTTTGCAGTTTTTTATCATAGTTTTTTCCTTTTTCATTACCATTATTACAGAGGAGAGAGAAATATATATGATTGATTAGGTTTGAAGGTATTAAACAACACTCAGAAACAAACACAATCTGATAGAATAAGTGAAATAAAATCAAATAGAATATCTAATTTATGATGTTAGAAATTATCTTTAACTGATCCAAGGACACAGACACGAGAATAGAGCCATCACGATGTAGGACGCCTCTGTAATCCACCACTTCGCCTAATGTTCAAATCAAATATTAATAACAACAATAAGATTGAATAAAATGATAACTATTAGCCAAATTGAAACACAAAAACCTGACATTTTTTGCATCCACATTTAACCAATATGTAACTTCAATAGAAAGGTACAAAAACACACTTTTGTAAGTTCCAAGAATCTCTATAACAAAACAAAAATAACTCATACTATTTTTACTTAACCTCCATTTGTTTTTCAACTATCCATAGTTCAGTAGAAGTTGATAATTGTACATTAACATCAAAATAGAAAAACCGCTATACATATGGGTGTTGCAACAATGAGAATTCATTGTTATCTTCTTTTCTTGGTTGCTCCCCAGGTGTCAATCCAAAATTTCTATAGCCCTTCTCATAAGGGTAGATCAATCGGGGTATGGAGATTATAGGAAGATACTATTCATGGTTGTCTTCCCTAAAATATGGTAGTCCTAAACCAACTCTCGAGAGACTCTTTTTCTATACAAATAGAATTCTTTCCTAAAATATGGTAGAGTCCTAAACCAGTTCTCTTTTAATAATGGGTCTCGCATAATATTAAATAGTGACTTACTTAAAGTTTGGTTATATTATAAGTTATGTATTAAATAAATTAAGTTAAAGGATATTTCCATCCAAGTAAAGTTTTGCATACTCTTTGTACTTTTATTAGTAGAATGATATATATATATATATATATAGAGAGAGAGAGAGAGAGAGAGTTAGAGTTTTAACGGAGGGTGTCCCAAACCTGAGAAGGAAGAACTAATCCCTTTGGATGCATGCAATCACTTCTAATCACGGAAAGAGTTGAACTCAAGACCTCATTGATCTCTCCCTGAGCCAACTAAGTTAAATTGCTTTTGTTGATGTTATAATACCATTGAAAACTCTCATTTTGGATGCAGTTTTACATGTGTGGGGGCAATTCCACCGGTTCTCAGAAGTAGCCTTTCCAAATACTATTTTTAGATTGTTAATATCAAAATCACCATTCTATGCCTTCTTAACGGCGTTAAAGCGCGTGTTCGAAGTTCGAACAACGTGAGGCTAACCTAGTGGTAGTGTATTCCCTCACTAGGTGGGAGGTTAGCAAAACAATAAAGAAGAGCGCTTGTTCTATTGTCTATAGAAATGAAGTTTAGGTCAAATTTTATATATATATATATATAGAGAGAGAGAGAGAGAGAGAGAGAGAGAGTTAGAGTTTTAACGGAGGGTGTCCCAAACCTGAGAAGGAAGAACTAATCCCTTTGGATACATGCAATCACTTCTAATCACGGGAAGAGTTGAACTCAAGACCTCATTGATCTCTCCCTGAGCCAACTAAGTTAAATTGCTTTTGTTGATGTTATAATACCATTGAAAACTCTCATTTTGGATGCAGTTTTACATGTGTGGGGGCAATTCCACCGGTTCTCAGAAGTAGCCTTTCCAAATACTATTTTTAGATTGTTAATATCAAAATCACCATTCTATGCCTTCTTAACGACGTTAAAGCGCGTGTTCGAAGTTCGAACAACGTGAGGCTAACCTAGTGGTAGTGTATTCCCTCACTAGGTGGGAGGTTAGCAAAACAATAAAGAAGAGCGCTTGTTCTATTGTCTATAGAAATGAAGTTTAGGTCAAATTTTTTACTTTTCTTATTAAATGTGCCTCTTCTGGTCTCTGGAATGAGTGTATCGTTGCTAATTAGAACAAATATAAATCAAACAAACTGTGGTTGTGGCCTAACCGCTTGTCATGTACCCAAAAAAGGGGTTCTTTTGGTTGAGTTTTGCCATCCTCAAGCTTTGGGAATAAAATTGATTTTAAGAGAATTTTGGTCGTTCTACCAAGTGAGGGAGAGAACAAAGGTGGAGAATTTTTGTTTTTCTTTTAAAAGATTTCTATGAATTTTTATAATTAAAAAATGTTGACCACAAGATCAGTGGTTAGAATATATAAATCTTTTGAGTCGTTTGAGATCATTTTTCATTGTCAAATTCTCATAGTCTAAATGCCTATGGATGTAGCCCATAGTCGTACATCATTGGGATTGGAACATTCGGTTGGTGGGCTTCGACTGCTACAATTACTTAAATTCACCTACATGCAATAAACAAATTATGAAATGAAACATTCGTTTAGATTAGGGCTGACAATGGGTCAGGCTAGGTCTGTCAAGGTCCGGCCTTCATTAGTAAGTGCTCGGCCCAAGGCCTCACAAGACCCGAACTGTTAGGTCCAAGCCCTATCATCAGTGTTAAGGTTGGGCCTGAGCTTGAAAAGAATATATTATTTTTTTTGTCATGATATTTATCACCTTTTTTTTTCCTAAACTACCATCGATGAGAGTAAGAGAGAAAATAAAAGTGAGATAGATTAGATAATTAAAATTAGAAATCTACCGATGGTAGGTTATCATTAAGCAAAGAATTTGATAGTGAAAATATTATCATACCCTAATAAATATTCTGTTTAAGAAGATTATATGAGTCATTTTGAGTTAAAAACTTGAGGACCTGGGTCATCCCTAGGAGGTGTTGCCCAAGCTAGGGCTCATGTGAGCCTAGTTTTTTTGGGCCCACTTGGCCATGTGTGCCTTGTGAATGGAAAAAAAATCTTCGATTTTACGAGCTTTTGAGGGTTGGGCTGGGTATCCTTACTGAGGGCCTAATTAACATACCTAGTTTAGATTGTGGACTCATATTTGGCCAATTTGCTTAGATATCTCTCTATTTATCATTGTAGTCAATCCTATTTCAAAAGATAAGGCGATTCAATGGATCTAATATTTTTTTAAAATGCTATGGAGGTTGGGCTTGCGCCAATTAGGGCTTGACATAAGCCCAAGTCTATGCATATGGCACAGAATTCTAGGCATCACGTACAGGACCGGCCCAAGCCATTTGAAGGCCTAAAGCAAAAATTCCAAATGATTTTTTTTTAAATAAATTTTTTAATATTATTAAAAAAAATTAACTATAAATGAGACCTTTTTAATATTCTAAATGGGACCTTTTTAATTTTAATTTTTTATTTTTTTTAATACGACCTAAAGCAAAGGCTTTGATGGCCTAATGGATGGGCTGGCCCTGATCACATATATTTTCACTAAGAAAAATAATCATCTCCTTGGGGCGAGGAGATTTACTGTCTCGTCCCTTTTGCACCATGTGTCTCTTTTTTACTCATTTTAATTATGGTTAAATTAACCCTTAGGATTACAGCATCCAACCTTGGTTT
The DNA here is from genome assembly GCA_015143295.1 of Tetracentron sinense. Taxonomy (NCBI): domain Eukaryota; kingdom Viridiplantae; phylum Streptophyta; class Magnoliopsida; order Trochodendrales; family Trochodendraceae; genus Tetracentron; species Tetracentron sinense. The sequence continues at coordinate 20,901,966 of CM026574.1, forward strand.
TTAGGAGAAATAATAATAATAACTACATGGCTTGTTAACCATAGTTCAAAGGATTTTTGTGAGGGTGAGTAGGACTCCTGTGGATCGAGGAGGGGACTAAAAGCTTGACCTAAGCCTAGTCTATGCAAATGGCACAGACTTTTAGGCGTCATGCATATCCTATTCTTTTTCTTAAGAGACACTAATAATATCTTACAAAGTTTGTGTTAGCATGACGCCTAGAACTCTGCACCATGGATATGGTTCCTATGGCAAATGCATGAGTATTACAGACATGTGCTGGTGAGAAATTGAGGGAGATATCAAAATATCATAGGAGTATTAAACAATAACCTTTGATATTTTGATTTCTCTCTTTATTTCTTATCACATGTCAACCGAATAGGCCATGCTTAAGGGTAATACTAAGGCATCTGTTCACCACGTGTCAACTGAAAAGGTTATGTCGAGGGTAATAATAGAAGGGCATCTGTTAGAGAAAATCCGTTGCTATATACATAGACCTGCTTATCGTTAGTACTAATGAGCACAAGCCAGATCATTGTAGCATTATTCCCGACTTTTTAAAGCTAGCACTTTACATTTTTGTCATGCTAATTGTTAGAATATTCGAGCCGTCCGATCAAGGTTTTTAACAAAATTAATTCTTATCAATTATCATCATGAAATTTCATGTCTTATCACTTTTTTTTTTTTAGCAGTACTTAGCGGACCCATGGGTCCATTTCGTATCTTACCCCTTGTCCATGTGTCCCTTTTAATACCCCTTTAACCCTGGTTAAGCTTAACTAAATTAAAACTAAGATTTTTTAATCATGATTGGATTGCTTAACAACAGGGGTGTGTGAATCTTAACCGCAATGAGTATTTAAAATTGGGGTTTAGACCAATGAAGACCGGCCATTTGGTACTATTTTCTATTTTTATTAGATTTGAAATCATTCATTTTGTTACATTTAAACTCTCATAACTGGAATTGCAACCCAAGAGATGAAAAGCAAGTACATCTAGTTTCCATAAGAAAATGTATATTGCCAATTGACATAGTGGCAGACTTTATAAGTTTCACCAAAGGAAGGGACCCTAAGAGGTGTGTTAGCCCTACTCTCCGGCATTTCCTATTATCAGCCAAAAACTAACACTTATTAAAGCAAGGACATGTCGGCTTTTGGCTGACAGTAGATAATGTCTGAGATTAGGGCCAGAACAACTCTTCTACAGTTCTACTAAATATGATGCAGAGTCCTTCCATAACCTCCTAGGGTGTAACCCAGTGACCACTTGGACAAACCGTCTCAAGTTCGATTCCAGGCTCCTCTCACTGACGGTTGCATGGGGTGGGGGTATTCCTTATGTAACCCGTGGGATTAGTCTTTCAAGGCTCAGGATATCCAAAAAAAAACCCTATGGGGGAATGGGCTATGGGTAATCAAATTGATAGTGTTATCTTTTGGACGGTCAAGATCAGCTGCCCAGGTTAACATACAAACCTCCCAAGAAGCCTTCACACACCAGAGAGTATTCACTTTCTATTCCTAAAATACCCCTCCCATCACCCAAGAATTACTTTCTTTTTATACTCTTAACAGAAATAACGGTCCCCTCCTTGTGCTCTTTATCATTATCATGCCAAAAAAAGTACTAGAAAGAAAATCAGGGTCGGCTACTTTCTAAAAAGCAAAATAAATAAATGAAGGGTCCAAAGCATCCTGAGTGCCACCCTGGCAAAGCCCCGTGCCACGTGGGCACCCTCATTACTGAATGAACCCCCTCTCTTTATGGTTTTCCAAAGGGTTAGCGAAGTCTCCTCCTCCTATCATTGATCCTGAATAAGGTGTGGTTTTCAGACCATCCATGTTTAGCCCATACGACTTCATTCACAAATCTGTGTTTTTTCTGTTAGAGATTCTTTTCTTCATGTTCATGGTTTTTCTCTAATGGTTTTCATGTCTTTTGTTGTTGGCTAGCAAAGATAGAGAATTAGAGATGTTGCAGAGAGCTGCAAGCAATGCTTATTCATGGTGGTGGGCTAGCCATGTCAGAACAAAGCAGTCAAAATGGCTGGAACAAAACCTTCAAGGTATTCTTCTGATTTTTGAGACAAATGGGTTCCGAGTGATTCGATCCATCGATATCCCATAATGCAGTTTTTAGGATACAAATCTTACCAAGACATGGGTTCTGTGTATTTTTATTTATTTTTATCTATTTTATGCAATTGCAGAGTTACCCATTTTTTTTTTTCTTTTTTTTTTTCTTCGCGTTGGCAATTGAATTTCTTCTGGTGATTGTGAATAAATTGGTTTTTATTCATGTCTTTAATATAAGATCTTGAAATATGGTTAATCGGAGGCCCTTTCGGCTTTTTCGTATGATGATTTATTGTTTTTGCAGTTTCGAATGGATTGTGAATTTGTGGACTCAAATTTCCTACTGTAACAGTAACATCACATTTTTTAAACATAAAATGTCAGGCTTGCAATATTGTGGTAATTAATTTGGCTAAACATGGTTTGGAAGAGCTAATGAACAGGAATGTCTAAGAAAGGGAAAACTGAAGAAGGAAAACAGGAGTAGGGAAGAAACAAAGTAAAGAGAGAAGCCTTTTTTTTCTTTTACATAAACCAATTCAGAAAAACCAGAAGCTTGAGTTCATTGGATTGACATCACTAAACCATTATTATCTGTATTGCTTTCATTCCTCTTTCGATTACCAGTGTCTGTCTGTTTTGTATGTCTTCGTGCAAATACCGTTCAAAAATAATCAACTATGCCAACTTAATTAAAAGTAATAACCATTGTTTTTCAAAAACAAGTATTTTGTTCTATAATTCTTAAAAGCACCCCAACTCTCCCTAACTGATTGGTATGGGCTTCTCTTTCTTGGACAAGTTATGCTTAATTACCCTTGTATGTTAGTGGGCTTGAGCCGTATATCGGCTGCTTGATGTTATGCATGACAACAATAAGTCGGGCATACTCAATTCCAACTTGCACCCCCTTCACCTAAGAAAAGAAAATTTTGGGTTTCTAATACAATTCTTAGTTGTGTTTTGTTCATTTTCTTTTATTTTCTCTCTTTTCACTTATTTTCTCGGCAACCAAATATAAGGTTTAAAAAAATGAGGAAGAAAAAGAAATGAAAATTTTAAGTGGATGTCTGTCCAAGTCTAAGCAGATGTAAATTATCTATCCACAAGGGGTTCAGATCGTCTCTCCTAATCGAACTAGCATTCATATAGTTCCACAAAGATTTAAATAAGAATAATTATCGTTGACGCTTCTCAGTTGAATTTCAGTCTTTCAACTTTAGTTTTTTACTTCAATCTATCCAATTTATGGAGTTAATCTTTAATTTTGGGAATTCATAATCATTCAAATGGATGAACTTGTGTAATCACAGATATGGAGCAGAAGGTTAAATGCATGCTTAAACTCATCGAAGAGGATGGAGACTCTTTTGCCAAGAGGGCAGAGATGTATTACCGGAAGAGGCCGGAGCTGATAAACTTTGTGGAAGAATCTTACAGGGCATACCGAGCCTTAGCTGAGAGGTACGACCATATATCAGGAGAGCTACAAAATGCCAATCACACCATTGCCACTGTTTTCCCCGAACAAGTCCAGTTTGCAATGGACGAAGAAGACGAAACTAATTCTCCTAAAATATTTGCTCCTCCTCTCAATCCTGGTAAGGTTCCAAAATCATACATTCCAAAGGTTCCGGAGATTCCAAAAAAAGATGCATTGATCAAACCAATATTAATCACAAAGAAAGTGCAACCCAAGAAGATTACCACTTCTGCTATTACTAGATCTGGGATGAGCAAACCTGAGGCACTTGAAGAAATTGATAAGCTTCAGAAAGGGATCCTGGTTCTGCAAACTGAGAAGGAGTTTGTGAAGAGTTCATACGAAAGTGGGCTTGCGAAGTACTGGGAAATCGAGAAGCGGGTCACAGAAATGCAAGGGAAGGTTTGCAGCTTGCAAGATGAGTTCAGTGTGGTCATGGCCATTGAGGATGATGAGGCTCGAACTTTAATGGCAGCCACAGCTCTAAAATCATGCCAAGAGACCTTGATACAGCTGCAGGAGAAACGAGAGCAATCGGCTGAAGAGGCACAAGTAGAGTACCAAAGGATTAAGGATGCATATGAGAAGTTGGAGACTTTTAAGAATGAGAATCTTCAAAATCAAATAGACCCGCAAAAACTCTCTGAAAAAGAGGAATCTGTGAGTGCGGCTCCAAACTCGGAAAAATTGGACCAAGAAGTTGGCAAAACTAAACAAGAGGGACATGAGTTGGAGTTACTACGCGAGAATATCAGGGAACACCTTAAGGTGAACTCCAGTACATCACTCACTGTGACAGAACTTGCGGAGAAGATTGACGAACTTGTAAATAAGGTCATCAGTTTGGAAACTTCAGTCTCATCACAGACTGCTCTGATAAAGAGATTAAAATCAGAAACCGATGAGCTTCAGGCACACCTTCAGAACTTGGAAGAGGATAAGGGTACGATGATTGATGGCTCAAGCATGAAACTAAGAGAATTGGAGGAGAAGTTGTGCAGAATCCAGGATCTCAACCGAAGTGCTGAAGACCAAAATAACAATCTCCAAACACATTTTACTGAAGCACATTGCAATCTCGATCATCTTTCCGAGAAACTGCAATCCGTGAAGCCGGAATTGGAGACTGAGATTACGGGTTCATTCCAAGAGGTGGGAGTTGACGTCGAACCACAGAAAGATTTTGACGAACGAAAAGAAATGCTGACGCCTGGTGATGGTGCAATGATATTTAGGGACACAAGAACAGAAGTGGAAGAGGAGAAAACTGAGGTTCAGGATCTTAGGATTTGTAGTGAAGATCAAGAAGACCTTAGTCAATCCAAGCCAAGCAATAACCATGATGATCTTTCAGAAAATTTGCAGGACCCGAAGCAGCAGGACAAAGTTGAAGAGCAGGATCCATCCCAAACAGTAAATAGTAGTCTAAATATTGAACCAAAGGAACAGCCAAAGGAGGAAGAAGATCAACCAAACTGGCAGCAGTTGTTCTTAAATGGGCTAGAGGACAGAGAAAAGATTTTATTGGCAGAGTACACTTCAATTCTTCGGAACTATAAGGGAGTAAAGAAGCAGCTCTCCGAAGTAGAGAAGAAAAACCAGGACAGCCTCTTTGAAATAACCATGCAGCTAAGGGAACTAAAGAATGCCAACACCATGAAGAACGAGGAGATTCAATCTTTACGTCAAAAACTGAGCTTTCTTCAAACAAGTTGTGATGAAAATTTGGACACCAATTTAACAAAATCTAGAGATTCCCATAAGGGATTGCCCTATGATAGCATGGCTGAAGGATCCAGCTCCCAGTATCTCAATACTCCATATGTGAATTCAGATGACCAGCCAGTCCTTGATTTATTAGATGAACAAAATGTTGAACTCACTGCAAGAACGGACGAAACAACTGTGGCTGGAACCACAGAAATCTCTCTTACAGAAGAAGAGGAAGAAGAAGAGATCAAGGTGGTTCTTATTGATGAACCTCATGCTGTTTCAACTTTTGCAGAAAAATTCCGAGCGGACATTGACGAACTGCTAGAGGAGAATCTGGAGTTCTGGTTGAGGTTCAGCACATCCTTCCATCAGATACAGAAATTCCAAACCACAATCCAGGATCTTCAGGTGGAGTTATCGAAACTGAAAGGAAACAAGAAGGAAGAGGGCAGTACTCCTATAGACGAGTCCATAAAATCAGATGCACGACCAATATACAAACACCTGAGAGAGATACAGACTGAGTTGACAGTCTGGTTGGAACAAAGCGCATTACTGAAAGACGAATTGCAGTTTAGATTCTCATCTTTGTGCAACATACAAGAAGAGATATCAAGAGTCTTGAAGGCAGGTTCCGGTTCCGGGACTGAAGAAGCTCAGTTTACTAGTTATCAAGCTGCAAAGTTCCAAGGTGAGGTTCTGAACATGCAACAAGAGAATAACAAGGTTGCAGATGAACTGCAAGAGGGTCTTGATCATGTGAGGGGACTCCAGGTTGAAATTGAGACGACTCTGTCGAAGTTGAAAGATGATTTGGGACTTTCTGGATCAAGAAACCATCACTCTCATGGGAAGCACTCAAGTCGATCTCGAGTTCCTTTGCGGTCATTCCTTTTTGGGATTAGACCAAAGAAGCAGAAGCCATCAATCTTCTCATGCATGAACCCGGCATTGCAGAAACAATACAGTGATCTGAGAGCCGGACTTCCTATGTAGTTTGTCTCAATTCATTGATTTATTTTCTTCTACTTTATCTTTTAATACTAGCAGAAGGAATTTTTTTTCTTTTCTTGTTTCTGATGATTCTGAATACTTGTGTTGGGGAATTTGGAGAGAGATGGAATGCAAAATTATGTTGTAACCCTGTACTGCATATGCAGTTTCAAGTTTATACTTATGGATTTGAGTAATCTTGCAGTCACTTTAAACCTTGTTTCTCATTTTGCATTCAATAAGATGAAAAGGAAAAGGTGCAAACTAATCCCTTTTTCCTTACTACCTTTTGTTTTTCTTCTCATATTAGATTCCAATGGGTAGTTTAAGTTTCCAGAGTGCTATCAGATCATAGAAATCTTCGATCCAACTGCAGTTCTTGATGGTGCACATTGATTTCGGCTCTGTTAACCCTCATAACTATATGGGAATCGGCAAAAAAGAAACAGGAAAAAGAAAGATGGCAAGTTAATTCAAACTGAAAATCAGCGATCTCAATCGCAGTTATCGAATAGCTGTCATGTCAGAGGCCTCATCTACAAGTGCCTGACGCCCTTCAGAAGTATACTGCTGTGATTAAGAGTTAAGACACATCACCAGTTCTTGGAGTGAGGATCCATCTAGAGATCTGCTGACTAGAAAATTTTACCCAAAACAATGTAGATTGAATTAGATGAGAATACTCAGTCTTGCTGACTTCTCTATTGAACACTGTCCTACTCAACCTGCATATGATCATGCTTGATCTAGATTAAGGCTTGAGGCGAGCCCTCGTGTGTGTCTCACACTTTAGAAAGCGTGCCTCAATAGATTTGAGCTTCTAAAGTTGAGCCTCGAAGCATAAGCTTCACAGGCCTTGATCCTCATAGCACTATGTAGGAAAAAGAAAAGGCTTTAAGCAATTTGTTGCTGATTATTCATGTGATACCAGTGGACTGTATCAAACCCTCTACATTCCTGTAATTCAGAGTTGGTTTAGGGTAGAATTGAAATAGAACAGGGTGACAAAAATATGTGAGGTCCACAAGAATTCAAATGTATATTTCTATTCAAAATTTAAGAAGAAAAAAAAACCCTTCTCTGCAATTACACTTGTTCTTGGGTGGGTGCATTTCCTCTCAATAGACAATGGTTAGGAGTTTTTTTTTTCCCTGAAATAAGCAATGGGCTAAAATTTCCCTACCAGATCAATCTTTTAACCACTGTTGTTCAAATGACTATTACCTACCCACCCTAATAACTTATGGAGGTTATTCAGTATCAGCAAGTTCTGAGCCAAGGGACGCTAGCAAAAGAACTCCCACTCTCCACAGAAGGATGAATTTCTGCAACATGCTGGAAGTATTTTCATACAATTAACAAGATTTGGATCCTTGGTCACACCACAAGAAAAAAGAGTGTCCTCGGCATGAACAGCAATCAACTTGCCAACTTGAAATAGGTATAAAGGGATTACATGAGAATAAAGAGATGAATATTTTGCAGGAGGCAAAGTTTCTTCAATAAATTATTATATGATAACAATGGAAAAGTTGGACACCTCACTGTAAAGAAAACAGGAGAAAGAAAAGAAGAAATCCATCCAGAAAAAAACTGAAGATTAGTGTACATCGTCACCATCAAGCCATTTGAGTGTAGGAAGAATCTTTACCAGCAACAGTTTAAATTTCTCATCAGTAACTGCATTGCCCACTATATCTAATTGTGTCAAATTCAAGCCTCTAAAAATCAGCACAGCTTCCCAGTAGTTTGTCATGTTGATGCCATCAGTCTTGCAATCATCAACGTTCCAATCACTTCCTACTGTATGAGACAAAGGAGAAGAGCACAAATACCTTCTTGTGTCAATAGAATGCGCACCCATCTCATTGTAGGAGATATCCAACACTTTTAATGACTTTAACAGTCTCAAAGGCTCCAGTGCAGTAAAACTATGGAGTTTATTGTTGCTTAGATTCAAACAAGAGAGAAGTTGCATTGCTTCCAACCCTGTCATAAAACCTCAATATTAAGTCTTAAGACATGTTTATGAAGTACTAAGATGCATCATCAAGCAGTAAGAACTATAAACTGGCATATTAGTGGCCTTTTACCCTTAGTTACACTCTTAAAATGGGGTGAAACATAGGGGAAAACTGAAGGCGAAATAGGGGGGGAAATAGTAACCAATAAGCCCTAGTTAGGGTTTTGATAGTGAAAACTTCAGGGTTTTCTTCTTTGTATGCGTGCAGATTTTTTCTGGATTTTTTAAAAAATAAAATAAAATAAAATTTGCCTGGATTACTAAGTCAACCATGAAGTAAACAGGGACCTTCAGAAACCCAAGTAAAAAAATAGGCATAAACTGCTTCAATTGGGTAATTTTTTCATTTACCAAAAACAAATTTTGATAACTCCTCGTAAAGAAACGGGAGGAGAATAAGTTATGCTCTTGGCAGATAATCTGTAACCAAAGAAATAGTGGTTTCTTTTAAAAGGAATGTGTTCAAAACGTCCAGTTAAGTTAATACCATTAGTGTTAGTAATAGTATTTTACCTTCAATAGATCGAAGTTCATTGTGGCTGAGATCTAGCATTTGGACCGACAGTAGAATTTCAATTGATCCAATTCGTGATAACGATAAATTATTGAGTCGTAGACAGATAGAGACATGGATATTCGAAGAAGTTGACTCTCTATAATGCCAGCAGTGCTTCAGCAACAACTCTCTATTGGAAGTCACCTGCAGAATGCCCCAAATATTAGGCACATTTCAACATGGTTTCTAAGTGGGTCACTAGAAACACCGGGAATGACAATCTTACAGTTTGAGAAAAGTAATATTCAGTCTAAAAAAGTGTAAACAGGAAATTAGAAGTTGGATGTAAACAATTCCGAATGCACAAGTATCCTCGTTTTGTCACAACCAGAGATCTTGCACCAGAAGTGAGAAGAATCAAAACTTTGACACACACACACAAACACATATTTGATAGCACTTGAACTGAAAATATCTTACCAAATTGAGGTCTGCATTCAACTAACTATTCTCACCAGACATTCTTGAAGCAAGGTATTGATATTAACACCCAAACATAATTACATAACTAGATTGCTGGACTAATCTCAATAACAGGCTCAATAGAAACGGCAAGATCGAGTACAAATGGTTACTTAACAAGTGGGAATTTTTTTAATTTGTTTCATTTTAAAGGATAGAGAACTCCATAAGATGCAAGGCGCATCTAATTAATTAAAAGAGAAAATAAGACTCCAACATAAATAAGTTTGGAAGGCCTAAATATAGCCTTTATATGCAAAAGCAGAAAGTCGGGAGGAACATCATGTATATGCAGCATCCTAAACAAGAATAAAATTGTGCTAAAAATATGGATTTTCACAAAGAGAATAGGAAAGGAAAAGAGAAAATCACCTTCTGCATTAGGACTAAGCTGTGCTCATCCTTGTAGTATCTAGAATGTGATGGGTCCAACTTCATCAAGTCACTAAGTAGTTCTAGAACTTCTTCAGAATGGACCTTATTGTAAGCAGATGGAGTCTTGTTGTATGACATAATTGTATCATGAGCCATCAACAGTCGTGCAAGTGTAAGCTTTCCAATTTTACTACAAAGATAAAGGAGAAAAAAAAATAAAATTAGGTAAACAAGAATAATGGTAGATTTGAAAGTTCTAAAGTTACATACCCATCAAGCAAATTATATGTACCAGTCAATTTCCGACAACAACTCCCGGAAGAGGGCTATCTCATTAGCTATAGTCTTTGAAGGCCACATAGAAGCTGTTGCATCATGATCTTCTTTTATTCTTTGTTGATGAAAAGAAAGGATTGTAGGACTCAAGTCCTGAAGAAGTGTTTCATTAGTATAAAAGTAGTCATCTGTCCAGACAACCATCTCCACACCCGGTCCTCTTTCAGTGTATTCCAAATCAAGAGGCTGTAAACTCACTGTAAATGCAAACTGACAAGGATGGATATAGTGGGAACCACTTGAAGAAATGATACCTTGACAATGTGCAAGGCTAACCTCTACCGAATAGGATTTTAAGGAATGGTCTTTTATATCAGGAAATTTCAGATATGTTACCCAAGCTTGGGCGTTTCTTGAGTAGTTTGTTGAAAGCGGCCTCCACACAAGATCTCCATTCTTATCGAATATGGATTCAACGGTTACAGTAGCTGAGTTTACACCTTCAACAACTTGATTAAAATAAAGAATGAGAGGAAATTCCCCTGTATCTGAATGAAAATTTGTGAATGGAGATGACGCACATCCATTTAAGTTCCCATTAAAGGATGCAATCACATCCGAACCCTGAACCGGCCAAGAAGAAACCAGCACAGGAGCATCTGGCTTAACTGTTTGATCGAGAAGCCAAAGATGATAAAACCACCCACTTTGATCATCAGGGTCAGTAAAAAGAGCTTGGTGTACGAGCTCATACTCTTCTGTCAAAACCTCCTCCCTTGGAAAAGATCCTTGTACCCTTTTTCCCAGCAAATGAGAAAGAAGTATACTGCAGAAATCCCTTAGTGAGATACATATTGTAAAAGATTTATAAATCAATGAGATAAAAAACATCATAGAAGAAAAACATGCATTAAAGGCAATTGACATATACTTGTAGACACAGTAAATTCTTTATAGAAAAATAAAAATAAATGGAAGTCATTGGAAAGAAAGAACTCCAACCACGATAGGGAATTAAACTTTCTGATCTACTCCTAGAGCAAATAAAAGATCAAACTAACTGCAACTTGAATATAATACAGTTCTAGATGTGTATGTATCAATCTGAGGAAGACAATGTATCATATTGTCAATACAATAGAAACTAGAAAGTAACTCATTACCATAATTAAGCTGTTTAATCAATCCACAGCCAAACATGTGCCAGATATAATATGCCCACAGATGGCCAAGAGATGTTATGACACCCCATTTATAAATAAAAAAAATCTGCTGTGTTTAACACAACTATCAAACATGTGAACACAGCAGCTAGGATGAAACTGACTGTATCTTTCTTCCGATGCTTTACTGAATTTGTAATGTATATAGTTGTAATATATTTCTATCATTACAGCTACCTTATCTCTAGTCAATATTTATATAAAATATTAATCATCCAATCAAAAAGCTTAAAATATAATCATGCAATGGTACATAGAACTGTAGAAGCCAAATGTGTCATGTTTATTGTGTCAGCATGTCTGAGACATCATATGAGAAAAAGAACTAAAATATGTATCTGTCTGAGTTACAAATTTCACGGTTTTGAGTCAAACACTCAATGCAACGGTTTCCAATCATATTTCTGAACTTGCAAGCCTTGAATCCCAATATGCAGATCCTAGAGATTACTTCTTTTTTAATGATTTTCTTACATAGCCATAACATCATTCATCAAAGGGATTAATAGCCTCCATTCCCATTGATATGGCCCGCATACCATTCTTTTCCTTTCCATTTCTCTTCCTAGTGTTTTGGGATGGTTAAGGTTACATGTCCAGAGAGCCCCATAGATTCTAGACCTTAAAAAAATATTTGCAGACCATAGATTGCAAAATGTGCAGCATCATGCTAGTAAAACCATGGTTGTTAAATCCTTGCGATTTGCGACTTCAATCCTACGATTCGAATCCCAAGCAAAACGATTCAAATCGGAGATAAAAATCTTAATTGAGTAAATCTCATTTAATTTGCGATTCAAATCGTACGATTCATGCGATTCGGGCAATTCGAGCACGAAACCCCTTTGATGGACCAATACTTAAAGAATATTTTTTATTCTTTTGATTTTCTAAAGGTACTTTATGACTTTTAAAAAAATAGAGAAGAAACAAGAAAACCCCTGTTACGGATATGCCAAAACCCTAATTTAGGTTTTCTCTCTGTTGCTAACATGCTGTGAAATGGGAAAAAAAAGAGGAACAAGAAAGATGGTGTTGGACTTGGTAAAAACTTGATAGTTTCCCTTGATAGTTTATTTTATTAATCTTTTTATTTGTACAAGTTTTTTGATACTTGATCTCATACAACATGATTATATGAGTTTACTTTTGCTGATTTATCTATAGAATTAGTCTAGGGATACTCCCAAAGTGTACTCCCAAATATACTCCCAAATCTTATCCATTTATCTCAATTATAAACGGTTAGGATTAGAGCTGATGTGACATTAGAAAAGATAAAATAAGTCAACTCATCCCGGCCCTTAATGGTTGGTTATAAATGGTTAGGATTAGGGAGTATATTCGGGAGTATATTCGGGAGTATCTATAGACTGACTCTTATCTATAATGATATTGGTTTTTTTTTTTCATTTTATGAAGTTCATTCGTGTTTTTTATAGTGTGCAATAAAATATTCATTACTTTATTTTATCAATAGATATGAATGAAATCTTTTGGATAATAGATTATTCTATTTTTCTAATTTATTAAGTAATTTTTTGTATTTTAAAACAATTTGTTTAAAAATTGAATCTTACGATTTACGATTTGAATCCCGATTTGATTCGAATCGGTCCTAAAACGATTTTACAATTCGATTACAATTTAACAACCTTGAGTAAAACATGATGTACAAAAGTAGGGATTCCATGCAACATTTAAAACATGAATCAATCTATGGGTACTCCAACATATACTCCCGAATCCTAACTCTTTATTTCAAATAATTAAGAATTGGCTTGGCTTATTTTGCATTTTCTAAAGCCACATCAGTTCTAATCATGACCCTTAATTATTTGAATTAAAGGGTTAGGAGTATACTTGGGAGTACCCATAGACTGACTCTTAAAACATGTGATTACTTACTCTAACCTATTATGCATTCAATGCACACCTACCATTTTCCTTTCATTCAGAAGTTTAAATTCCCTCGTGCAGGAAGCATATGAAGTTACTGATGTTAGAAACATTTGGGAAGCTAGTACTGATTCTAGTATGTCTGTATGTGAGAAGAGTTGAACCAAAATTTGCACACTTGTCTCACTAATGGCTGAATACAAGGCCAAGAATCGTCACGAAGGTTCCCTTATGACACACTAGCAAAATTGCTCCATGCGGATCACAAAAATCAATAAGAAATATCAATCAGTTCTTTGTTCTCTAAAATATTGAGGAAATCTTTCATAGCCAGAAAAGAATACCCTATATTCTAGCACCACAAATATGCAAATTATGTCCCAATTGCCAATGTGTCATCTATGTGAGTGTCCGGCGTGCCCACTGGACCGATGATATCATAATACAAAGTTACAAACTCTAGCATGAACAAACTACCAAAACCAACCAGATCATTCCCTTATCATAGTCACTGGAAATTTATTGAAGAGTATCCCAATTCCCAAGTAGTAAAGGTCCACACATGAAGCACCTTGGTAAGGAAGTAACCCCCTCCCCCCCCCCCGCCCACATCAACTCTGAAAAATGTATACTTCTCATTAGTCTAGTTTTTTTCTTTTTGTTTAGTATTCTTCACAAGTCAATATCAAGCACAACTAGATCGGAATTCTCACCCTAATGGCCCTGTAAATTAATAAGATGGCAAACAACCCGGAAGATCTTTAGAAGCAAACCCAAAAAAAAAGTATTCAATAGCATCACTCACAAAATGCAGAAATACATAATTTTTTTACTTGCATATTGTAGAACTTTCCATACTGCATATTTGCTTCATATGCTTTCTTAGTGTCTAAGCTTAGATTTGCTAAAATTGAGGACTAAGAAAAGAAATGTTATACAAGTCCAGTCGGTTCTATCTTCACGACTAAAATCCTCAACAGCTATATAGATACAACTCTCTAAAGATGTCATCAGGCTAATCAATTCCAATTAGCACTATAGAAATCCACTTAAAAACACCAAACTAAATACGAACCTACGATTGTGCCATGCAGAATAATTGCTGAAATTGCTATTTATCATATCCGTTGTGAACTTTAGCTCCTCCTCATCCGGCACCTTCTTCATCGCCGCAACGAATCTGAAAGAACACAAGAAATAAGCAGAACTTCTAAAATGCAGTCCTCCTATAAAATCAAAGCCCAATCATCACCTCCGATAATTCCATGCATTGAAATTCCGAGAATCGGCTTTCTGGAACTGATCCAAAAGCCGAAATTCGTGATCTAGCGATAAATCCCCCTTGCTTAAAACCCATTTTCGATGATGCCAAGCTCCATATGACTTAAAATTTCGTCTCAATGCACTTTCCACCTACATACCTCATAAATTAAACTCAAAACATACTACAGAAAACAAGATTGAATTTTTATCCCTTTTAAGGTTTGATTGAAACGTACTAATCTCAATTCTTCGCTTAGAATGGTTTTAATGGAGTCTGGATCGGTCTCGGACTGGAGATAATGTTCAACCGCAAGCTTTCTGTAATTCCAAGCAGTGTAGGCTTCTGGATTGATTTCTAAAAGCTTTGAACAGATCTCTAGGGATTCCTTAGTGTATCTGAATTAAAAAAAATCAAAAAAATAGAAATTAAAAGCTTGTTCATCTAGATAATTTAAATAGGGAAGAACAGAGAAAGAAACATGCAGTTTGTGATGGTGATTATGGAGGAATTGAGCTTGGAGGGTGCGTAGTTTAGCAGCTTTTGCAGCAGAAGCTGCTGCATCTTCTGGCTTCGGAGGTTTGCGAGGTCTTCCGTGCATTTTCTCTTTACTACTCCCCCCAATCGCCAATGGTGTTTCTGCTTCTGCTACTGCTCGGTCCTAAGATAATCTGGGGGGTGCAACGGGCCTAACCTACACTTCCTGTACTTAGACGGAGATGGGCTTGTACAGTGTCTCGTTTGGATTCTGGACCGAGACAAGTCAACAAGCCCATTGGGAAAATTTGCCTAGTGAAATTCTCTGGCCGGTACATGGTGTGGATAGCCTGTTGTTATCATTTATCAATTCAATATATCTTTTTTAACCCACAAAAAAAAAAAATATATATATATATATAGTAATAATTTAAGAATACCTAAAATTAAAAAATATTATTTATTTATTTAAATATTAAGTAATATATTTTAAGAATATTTAATAAAATTTATTTTTTATAATATAATTTTATTTTTATTTGATAGACATTATTATTTGTATTAATTAACTGATTTTATAATAATAATTCATTATTATTTGATAGAAAATCATAAGTCTTTTAGTATTAAACTTAAATTAATACGCCCAAAAGTTGGAGATAAGAGAGGACTCTACAATAGTGGAGATAGAGAGGGCTCGAGGATGAGATAGTGGGACCCAATCCTACTCGCAAGAGTTGGAGATAACAGAGGACTCTATAATAGTGGAGATAGAGAGAACTCTAGGATGAGATATGGGTCCCAAACCTGAATGATGGGGATTAAAAAGAAAAGCCACGTGTCATCTATAAAATAAAATTTATAGGAATGAAGGGATGAGAGTTTAGAGAGCAAAGAGAGAAAGTCTTATTTCTTTATAGTATACTAGTGGCCAACACATGTGATGCACATGAGAGAGAGAGAAGGGGAGAGGGACTCTAGTGAGAGAATTTTAAAAAATTTCATTTTAAAATTTTAACATGAAAAAGATGGGGCAGTGGGTTGAAACTATCTCATAACACATGCCTCTACTTTTTCTCTTGAAAAGTAGTAACAACATAGAGAGAGTGTGCCTCTTCATTGAGAGACCAAGAAGAGAGCATGAGAGAAGATAAGGATAAAAATTTGAGGGAATCGTGGAGGTATTAAGGGATTATTGTTAGTTGTAATTGATATTACTTCAATACTCCTACTAACTTTTCTCATGTAAAATAAGATAACATAATATTACCTTCCAAAATAAGACAACATACTATCTTATATATATATATATATATATATACTAGCAAAGACCCGTGCGATGCACGGTAATAATTAAGAATATCTAAAATTAAATAATATTATTTATTTATTTAAATATTAAGTAATATATTATAAGAATATTTCATAAATTTTATTTTTTATAGTATTAGTTTTTATTATTTGATATACATTATTATTTGTATTAATTTTATGATAATAATAATTATTATTTTAATAACATTTATAAGAAAATCATAAGTTATTTAGTATTAAACTTAAATTAATACACCCAAGAGCTAGAGATAAGAGAGAACTCTATAATAGTGGAGATAGATAGGACTCTTAGGATAAGATAGTGGGTCCCAAACTAGTAAGAGTTGGAGATAAGAGATGAGTCTATAATAGTGGAGATAGAGAAGGCTCTAGGAAGAAATAGTGGGTCCCAAATTTGAATGGTGGAGATTAAAGAGAAAAACCACATGTCATCTCCAAAATAGAACTTATGAGATTGGAGGGATTGAAGTTTAGAGAGCAAAGAGTTTGATAATTAATGACCTAAATCAAACGATGGAGATTAAAGAGGGAAGCCACATGGCATCCCTAAGATTGAATGTATAAGTGTTTTGGGAGATAAAGATGTGTGAGAGAAAATTTAGGAGAGATTAAAGGTTGTTTTGTTTGACGTCAGTTTGCAAAGATGTATTGTTTGATAACTGATGACCTAAATCAAACGGTGGAGATTAAAGAGGGAAGCCACATGGCATCCTTAAGATTGAACGTATAGGATTCAAGAGATTGGAGTTTGGAGAGCAGGGAGAAAGTCTTATTTCTTTATATTATAGTATAGATATATATGAAGTTATGGGCAAAATAGGAAAAATATAAAAAAAATTCACCCTTATACCATACAATTGGGACTCATTAGGAATATTAGAAAAAAAAATCAACCAATTTTTTAACCTATATATATATATATATGTATCTTTTAAATGGTATCATGTACCAAAAAAAAAAAAATATTGGTAACGCATCCACACACCATACAACACACGCACGGCAAAAGGCTAATGCACCCACATAGCCCTCCAAAAAATAGAGAGGAGGTGGCAATGTGGTGTGCGTATGTGTGGTGTGTGATATATACTCGAGGTGGTGGAAAATAGCTCTTGGTTCTCATGACAAGTGTCAACATGTGTATTTCTACTTGGGTGGTCTGAGGTCGATTTTCACAGTTTGGCATGTTAGTTAAAAAGCTCACCGTTAAGCTCAACTAAAATGCTAAGCATCCAACTTCTAACTAATCAAAAGATATTAACGCTAGTAACTAGGGTTGCAACCTAATTGTATGTCTGATACCAAATAATAATAATATTATGTTGTGATATGCCTCTAATATTTTTCAGTTTTTGCCAATTCTTTAATAAGAACATAATTCAGTCATCATGAGCCTAGGATTAATGTTGACAAATGGGTTACTGTAAGACATGCCTGCTAAGGATGAGTGCTAGCCCTAGATGCAGATTTTTTTTTTTTTTTGTAGATAAGATAACATTTAACAAAAAAACTACAGAAGCAGGCCGCTCCTACAGGGGACACGGACCTCGCTCAGAAATAAGACGCCAACAATCCCAGGCAGATAACTATTTAGCAGTGAAATACCCTTGAGAGCTTAGAAGCAAAGCATGAGCAGCAAGGTTATGCGTAAAGCCATTCTGACGCCGAGGTATGTGCTCAACCAAACACCGATGCAAGCGGGATAAAATTGTTTGTATATCCTTCACTATGGGGCCAATCTCAGCCGAAACGGGACGAATAGAGGACAGGACCTGATTCACCAAAGTGCTCGCATCAGAGTGAAATCAAACCGACGACCAATTGTTGGCTAATGCAAGCTCTGTGCAAGTCTGAAGGGCAATAGCTTCAGCCACGAGAGGCGAACCCCCCATTAGGCCCTACAAATGGCCACTCAAAATGGTGCCTCTATGATCTCTTGCCACCACCCCAATACCAGCAATAGCCCCGCCCGAAGTAGATGCACCATCTGAAGCTACAACCTTCCACAACTGGGCCTAATCCCTCAATAAAGTAGAAGGCCCACACTCTACTATGCAAGGGTTGGGCTGACCCCTAGATCCTCCCCATCTGCCACTAAACGAACCGCTTGAGCCACGATCAACAAAACTGAAGGGGGGGGGGGGGGTACTGTTATACTTGAAGGCATTCCGCGCTTTCCAAATGTGTCACACCAGACTAGCAATCAGAGAGAGATGGCGATGCTTGGCCGGCTTATCAAAAGGTGCTTCCACCCAAAATTTCCACCAGTCATTACAGGTGTGGAAGTCTTTAAAGTCCAATCTGCACGCCAAAGGCGACCCCCACCACATTGCACGAGCAACATTGCATCCCACCATCAAGTGAACAACTGATTCAGCCTGCTTAGCACAAAATAGACACAATGGGTCTATCGGGATCTATTTTTTTGCTATGTTGTCATGAACAGGCAAAGCATTATGGAGACATCTCCAAACAAACCAGCTGACTTTGGGAGGAACGGGAAGTTGCCACAACAACTTCCAACACTCTGAATGAATTACAGAAGACGAACTAGGGGTACAAGCTCGTCCTATCGGATTAAGGGAAAGAAAATGATGGTATGCCGACCTTACCTTGAAATTCCCTGAACTAGAATGATGCCAAAGGAGCTGAT
Organism: Tetracentron sinense; assembly: GCA_015143295.1. NCBI lineage: Eukaryota > Viridiplantae > Streptophyta > Magnoliopsida > Trochodendrales > Trochodendraceae > Tetracentron > Tetracentron sinense. The sequence goes on from CM026574.1 coordinate 20,920,785, forward strand.
CTGCAAAGAAATGATGAGGAAGAGGAATCTTACATATAGCTAACACTTCTGCCTCCTATAGAACCTGGGATAAGCGATCAATATTCCACACTTTCAAGGAAGACTCGATAAAATCACTCACTTTGGACCAAAGACAGGTTGCCGGCTTAGGAGAGTAAAGCTTGAAGCCATACAAAGATGGGATCCACCGGTACTCCCAAGCATTAATAGTATGTCCTGAACCCACACCCCATCTCAACCCCGAAAGTAACACTTGACGACCAGCAATGATACTCTGCCAAGCCCATGAAGGCCTATACCCCACTTTTGCGCTAAGGAATCTGTGCGGTGGAAATAGATACTTTTAACCAATCGGGCCCAGACCGAATTGGGATTTTTTTAAATGTTCCATCCTTGCTTGGCCAGGAGGGCAAGATTGAAAGAGGTAAGATGGCAAAAACCAGCTCCCCCAACGGCCTTACTTTGACACATTATTTTCCAACTGACCCAATGGGCCCTCGTATGCTGATCATCTTGATCCCACCAAAATTTGGCCGCCTTGGCTTCAATATCCTTGCACAAGGCCACTTGCAACTTAAAATATCCCATGGCATAGGAAGGAATGGCCTGAACAACCGCTTTAATGAGGATTCCCCGCCCTGCTTTATTGAGAAATCGCCCTCTCTAACTGCTTAGCTTTGCTAAAACTCGATCCTGAATATTGGCAAACATTTGGGATTTTGAGCGCCCAAAGACAGAAGGTATACCAAGATATACCCCGGAATTCTCAATAATCTTCATATGAAGGGCTCGGGAAAGAAGTTTCTGGAACTTCCAAGGAGTGTTCCTACTGAAAAGCAAGCTAGATTTGGAATAGTTGATACGCTGGCCCGAGAGCTGCGAGTACTTTGTCAACACTCCATTGATAGTAAGAACTTCCTCTACGCTAGCTTTGTTGAAAACAATGCAGTCGTCGGCAAACAAAACATGGGAAATGACCGGGCTTCGTTTTCGAATGCGAATACCGGAAAAAGGCTCTGCCCCTCCGCCTCTGTTAGAAAATAAGAGAGACAATTAGTTGCTAAAATGAACAGAAAAGGGGAGAGTGGATCACCTAGTCGTAACCCACGTGAGGGGGTTATAAATCCCTTTGCCTTGCCATTGATCAACATAGCATATCGAATAGTGCTACTACATTGCATTAGCAAATCAATCCATCGTTCGCAAAAATCCAACCGCCGCAGCATCTTTTCTACAAAAGTCCATTCAAGTCTATCGTATGCCTTATTCATATTGAGTTTCATTGCCATTTAATCTGCCTTCCGGTTAACACCTTTCATATGATGCATAATCTCATGCATGATGAGAATACTTTCGGTAATGCTATGGTTAGGAACAAATGCATATTGATTTGGATGGACAAGATCATTCACAATGCTCTTCATTCGATTAACTAGGACTCAAGACATAATCTTATACAAAACATTACATAAACCAATAGGCCAAAAGTCCCCCAAGTGTTCAGGCATTGGTTTCTTAGGGATTAGAGTGATATGAGTGAGATTTACCTCATGAAAAAGAAAGCCGCAGTTGAAAAACCATTGAGTAGCTGAAATGACGTCTCTCCCAACCACATCCCAACAATGATGATAAAAAAAAGGCCCAGCATCCCATCTAGACCCGGCGCTTTTGTGGCCCCAATTTTAGAAACTGCACATTTAACTTCCTCATCCTCCAAAGGCTGAACCAAATCTCTATTCATCTCATCGGTAACCTTCCGGGGAATAGCAGAAAAATCCTCTTCAACAAAAATCGGTTGCGTAGTCGAATAGAGGGACTGGAAATGATCTAGAATACAACACTCCACCTCATTCGGAGATTGCCCAAGAAAGCTGTTTTCTGTACACATATGATCAATTCTATTGTGGGCTCGCCGTTGCAAAGTGGAGAGATGGAAGCACCTAGTATTCCGATCACCTTCACGGAGCTAGTTGATACGAGAGCGTTGAGCCCAAAACATCTCTTCCTGCTTCAAAACCAAGTCCAGCTCATTTTGAAAGTTTACCTCCTCCGCCACCTGACTAGGACTAGGGTCGAGAATCTGAAGTTGCCCTATCTATTGAAGAAGCTCCTCCTTCCATTTCAAAACTGATCCATAGGATTGGTAATTCCACATCTTAAGAGCTTGTCGAGTGAAATGAATGTTTTGGCATAATTTAAACATGACAGACCCCTGCACCTAAGAGTGCCACGCACTGGCCACGATCTCAAGACAGCCCGAGTGGGTAGTCCACATTGATTTGAAATAGAAGAGTCACCGCCCTCTCCGCTGCACTTGCTGTAAGTTAACCAAAAGGGGACGATGATCAGATCCGACTATTGGCAAATTAGTAACTAGGGCCTTATCAAAACGGATTCTCCACTCGGTAGAACATAGGGCCCGATCTAACCTTTCCCGTACATTGGCTCGGCCTACCCATTTATTGGTCCAAGTAAATGGGTTTCCCTTGAACCCCAAATCCAGAAGCCTATGAGCTCGAACAAATCCCGCCAAAACAGCCAGTTGAGCAGAAGTCTTCGGCTTCCCCCCTAGATGCAGATTTTAAAATGGGGTTTTTCCCTGATTGTCCCTGTAGTTTGACTTTGTTCTCAAAATACCCACATTTTAAAAACTCTTCTTTAAATGTCCCCACACACATGTGAAGGAGTTCGCACATGCGAACTTTTTCCATTTTATCCAAACCATTTGAAGGAAAAACATTTGTGTCCCCTCCACCATTCATCAACCATGGAAAGCTCCATTCGTTCCTTATTAATAATGGAGCTCATTTGTTGATAAAGAAGAGTTTCCAAAATTTTCATTACCTATCGTTTTGACTAAGAATTCTACAAGATAGTTTCATTCTGCTAAATTATTAACTACGAATGTGAGAAAACGCCATTAATGAAAGAAAAACACTAATTTTCGAGTTTCTTATGTTTTTTTAAAATAAATTAGTTTAACAGAAAGAAAAATGATTATAATCATGGCATTTATGATTTTAAAACTTAAATCACATGTTAGATTGTTTTACATATGTTTTCTTTGAATTTTTTTTATGATTTATAGTGTGCAGTCAATACTTTGTATCTACTGGTTGTGTTCCAAGGTTGAAGACGACCTGTATTGAATTCGATTCGATTCAAAGTCTATCAACCACGTGGTGTATCGATAATGGAGGCAAAAATTACAAAAATGTCATTGGAACTAAAAAAGTACCCCCGAAAATACTGTAAATAACCTCAAAATGGAAATCTGAGTGTTGAAAACCACATTTTAGTTGTTCAACCTAGATTCATCTCATCAAGCTACCCCCAATTCATATATTATAATAGTCAATCAGACTTCCGGATAAAAAAGTTATAGCCAAAACAAGTTCTACCGTTGGGTATTGATATATATCGATATGGGTATTGAGCAGGTGTATCAACCACAATATCAATATAGGCATTGAATAGGTGTATCAACCATGTCTATCAACCAATATCGATATGAGTATTGAGCAGGTGTATCAATTAGTATCAATATGTATCGATATGAGTATTGATATGGGTATTGAGCAAGTGTATGGACCAAGTGTATCAACCAGTATCGATATGTATCGACCCTGCGTGCAAAAAACTTTGTTGAAATCCAGAGTTTTGGAAATTTTTCATATTTTTTCAAGAACACTCCTATTAAGTTTGTACTAAAACACTCATTAAAGGAGAAAAGAGTGAAGAACTTCGTGAGATGGGAAGACAAAGAGAGTGAGAAACTTCTCTAATCTCATGCGCACGTACGTAAATCCCTATTTTCCTCTTTTTCTTCTTTCAAAACTATTATTTAAAGTATTGGTGAAAGTGGAGGGGTGTTTCAAACTTTTTGTAAATAAGGAATTATGGGAAAATAGTTATAAGGGCATTCAAAGAAGGGTTTTTTAAAGGTGGGTATTTTGAGAATAAACTCAAACTATAGGGGCAACCAGGGAATCCTCTCAAAATCCAAAACTCTCACTTTGAGAGTAACACGTGTCCCTGCTATCCCTTCAAAATGTTTTAAAAAGTTGTAGATTTAACCCGAGGCAACAGGGAAAAGTTGCACTAGTTTGGAACTCTCCATCTGGCTCCTCAAATAAAACCTCTTCAAAAATTCATTCCCTAAGTCCAAATGGATTCGTTTCAAAATTAGTGCCGGGGTCGGAGGCAGACCCAAGCCCAATTCAAAGATTATAGCTATCTACCCTTGGCCCGAACCCTACTTTCATTTCAACGTGTCAAAATAATATCATCTCTCAACCCTAAGCTCAACTCAAATGGACACGGATGAGGCATTGAGGTCGAGTTTCCTGAACTGAGCTATAATCATGTTGTAACTCTATTTTAATGGCTTGTCATTCTGAACAAGGAATTTGCTAGTTACACTCTCCCGAATTGAACGCACAATTGAAGGAAAGTGAGCCTAGCACTTCCCATATATAGGCAACAGCAACAAACAAGTTGACTTAGAGAGAGAGAGAGATGGAAGCTGCTTTGAATGTGTTGTTACCCTTCACAAAATAGCTATAAGGTGACAGGTTGTGTAAGAATTTCTTGATGAAGAAACTCCCTTCCGAACTAAGACTAACCAAGCTTTTCTCAAAACCCAAATGAGGTTGAATAGTCAAAAGTCATGAATAATGCTTGAGCTTTGGATGAGTGTACAAAGCCTTATATTTATGAGAAAAGCATTCTGTTAACCAACTTTTGTAGAGTTATAATGTGAAAAAACTTCATTAGCTCTGTAGTACTTTTACAAAACAGAGATCCACCCATCTGAAGAAGACCCTTCTCTTGAACACCATTTTCCTGAACTGGGTCAGTTCTCAAATACTGCTTCAATAAGTATCAAGCAAAGATCATGACCAAAGAACTAGCCCTCTCCCTCCTAATTTATACAAAAGAAACACTAAACCGCTCGATATGAACACACATTAACCTTTTAAAGGCTATTATCTTTTGTGATTTTAATGATAATCTCTAGGACAAGTCCAATAAAAGCTGCTGTTTAATATAATGACATCAGAACAAACCGAATAATTTCAATATCCAATTTGATTTGCATCAGTTAATAGCCAAAATGTTAATTAACAATAGTTCCAACCTAAAAAGTGTAATAACATATATACCAATCAGAACAAGAAACTTAACCAAAAATCTCCAGATACGAAGAAATGGAACAGGGTGGAAGACGAGTCTGTAATCTGTATTAGCCTAAATGTCCCTCTTCATCAGTTTTAACTGCTAACATATGAAACCGAGTAGATATGATTTTTTTTTATAAAAAAAACTAGGGCAGATCAAGGGTGACCAGGAGAGTCCTCTATAAAATTTAGGCTCCAAATGAATGACCTACCACAACGAGTCGAACTAACATTGTCACAAATGTCTTCTGTGTGAGAGTTCCATTTCCGTCGTGTTCTCATTAATGGCTTCCTGACATTCAACACCAACCCCGAGAGTTGAATCCCCTTCCAAGACAGGTTCACTTTGACTACACTTGTCTCCATCTTGAGGGAAATGAACCTGCGCTCCTACTCTTGTTTGATCTCGCATTTTAAGTCCCTGTTTCTATCTTCTATTTGAATTGGGCCTTCTAAATTATCCTTAGAGAGTGGATGTTCAACCATGACACCTGAAGCTTCTGACTCACTCATGCTAGCATTGGTTCCCATTGCAGCCACCTGACCAACTCCACAAACCTTATTCACCTCCATGACCAATGTCGCTAAATCTTTTATCTGAACCCCACACAAAATTTCCATGCTAGAACGCCGTTGCTCATTTTGGTTAAAATTTAAACCCATTGGTTTCCCATCTTGGGAATTCTCATTTGTATTTGCACCTTTCGTAACAGATATTTCGCCCTCATTTCGGTTAAAATTTGATTTCCCTTGCAATGTGTTTTGGAAATTTAGATTTGCTTCCATGACCGTCCTTCCAGAATCCTCAACTTGAATCCCAGAAGTATCATTTTGGTCCAGTTCTGATCCCACAAGTTGCACAGCCCGACTATCCTTACTCGCCTCCAACATTCCCATATTTTCAACTTGGACTTGGGACACGATTTCCATGTTCCCTGTTGCCTGCTTTGTCTGGTTAAATGATATTTCGTTACCGTTATTTCTGGGGAGTTTCTTTTTAGGCCACTTCCTCTTAAAATGAGCCTTCTTTGTTTTAAGAGATTTTGCAGTTTCATCCTGTGCATTACCAGACTCGGGCCCTTTCTTTTTGCCTGGGACAACTGTGAACTGAGAGCTGCCATTAGGTTTCCATTCAGGTCCACCAACATTTGACTGAATTGCTACAAGAGCAGTCCGAGCAGCTTTGATCTCTGCTTCCTTCTTTGTTCTTGCTGCAGCTCCAATGTAGTGAATCCCCCCAATATCAACAGTACAAGAAAATGGCATTTTGCCTGGTGTTTCGTCCTTATGACACACATACGATGGAATTGCATAATTCAGCTTTTGTGCATACTCCTGGAGTAGGTTTTTGCATAAGCCTGTTTCATGCTGACACGCATACAAATAAAAAATGAACACAGGCACACAAAAAGATAATTTATGTCATTTCATCCACAGACACACAAAATAAAGATGGGCACTCCAAAAGAAAGATGACTTATATATGTGTACATGTTTATTATACCAGTGGCGGCAAGTAAGAGAAGCAGTAAGAATTCAAGAAAAATTACTGAAACAGTCAAAATGCAACACTTTCTGGCTCTAATTTTTGTGTTTTCAAACCCTCGGGTGATTCACTAGGTTAGGAGATCCTATCCTTGCTAGTTGCTCCTCACCCATCCATCGGGAAGCCAATCAACTAATACCTTGACCATGCTAGGAAATCAGTAACCTCAAAATGAAGTTACATACTATTTCTTGTAATTGTGAAGTGTAATCAAATTGGTGCCTAGACATTGACTAGGCGACCACCTCACCTAACGAGGACCCTTAGTGCCTAATGAAGTCTAGGCAGGCACTCATTAAGACGAAGTCGCTTAGTGGTGCCTAGGCCTCGACGCCATTCATTGAAGCGCTAATGACAAATGAGTCAATCCCACATAAAATTAAATGTTATTTACATAACACGTAAAAATTATATAATAAAGTATATTTTACTTAACAGATTTTGTCTGATTTTGTCTAGGGCTTGCTTAGACATAAAAAAAATCTCATCAAAGGTTTCCTTACTGGATCTCTCCCTCTCTCTCTCTCCACTTATGATTTTTATTTTTTGTAGTGACATTTGGATCTTGTGTATGTTGTATTTCTAATTTTTGCTCTTTATTATATTAATATTTTGAGTGTGTAGAATTTTAATAAACAAAATAAAATTCGGTTGCTTAGGCATCGCCTCACCTATGGACTCTTATTGCCTAGGCGTCGCTTAGGGGCTTAACTACACTGGTAGTGTGCAATTGGTAAGGACAAAGGTCAAGCTAGATAGTGGGAAAAAAGGACAAAGAACAAGGCTAGGAGCAGCAATAAAACTGCGAGAGCACAGGAGTTCTACAGCATCCCTACATCCCAGCTTAGATGGCTAGCTAATGGAGGACCTCTCAACTATGTCAATATTTTAAAGAAACAGGTTATGCCAAAATATGTGTGGTGCCAGGTAGAGCAAGCAGCCCATCTGGACAAACCCAACAGAATAGAACTCATCTTACATAAAAGAATACCCCAGGAAACATTATGGTAGGAACTAAAATAAACAGATAAAACTGCGTATTCTATCCATTTATTTCCTTTTTCTTTTCTTAAATAAGAAAGAATTGAGAAGGAACTAGCCATGTGGAAGCAAGCATCTATCATTTGAGGATTGCATTACCCACATCAAGATTGCCTTCTTCTCCCTGTCTACTTTAACGTCACTTAAGATGCGGCATTGGTGATTGCAGCAAGAATTTCTTGGGGTGGCATGGATTTGTCTCACAAATCCTTTGGTAGGCAATAAGAGGTTCATCATCCCTTAAAAACTAATGATGATAAGATTGGGGCCTAAGATTAATAAGGAAACAAACAGGGCCTTATATGATGAGACGCTTTGGAGGTTTGTATTTGGAAAAGAATTTTTATAGTCAGTTCAGCAGTGGATGGAGTGTCTGTATTGCTACAGGATGGGAATGTGAGAGAAATTTGTGGACTAACATAGAGCTCTGCAAGGATATTAAGGTATAGGGTGGGCGGAAGTGATACATTAAGTCTGAGGATGCATATGTGATGTTAAACTATACAGCCTTTTCTTCACAAGGTTGTACGGGTTTAGTCCTCAGAGAAGAGGTGTTGGCAAATGGTATTTTATTGGGTAACAAATTAGCAATAATATATATGGGCTGGGAATCAATGATCCATGGAATGATCCATCTTCTCAAATGCTATGAGAAAATTCCCCTTCCCAGTAATGAGGACAAGAAATTGACCCAACAATGAGGACAAGAAATTGACTGAATTGGGAAACTTCACTTTCCACAATCATTCTACACATTTCTAGTGGGCAAAAGTTTCCAAATCATTGCCCTATTCTGATTTCCAGAACCTCCAAGAGTAGAATCTTATAAATGGTGACTCCGTTGAATATGATCCTAGAATTTGACCATCTAGTTCATACTGGTCAATTCTGACCAACTAGAGGCCTTTTCCATGTAAAAGATGAGGGAAAATATTATTTATATATATATATATAATGGCTGGAGTATGTTATTTGCAGATGATGTGGTATTAATTGATGAAACTAAAAATGGGGTAACTGCAAAACTAGAATTGTGGGGGTTACCTTAGGATCTAAGGGTTTCAAAATATGTCGAACCAAGACGAAATACTTAGAATGCAACTTTAGTAAGTAACACGTATGGCAATAGTTAAGATAAGTGACTAGGATAAACCCCAATGCGACCAATTTTTGAATCTCGAGGAGGATGTTGCCCATAAAAATAGAGTCCAATGGCTAAAATGGAGATGTATGTAAGAGAATGTTGGGCCACTAAAATGCAGCATGTTAAGAGAATTAGTGTAGCCGAGGTGAAGATGGTAAGAAAAATGAGTAGAAAGACAAAGAAAGATAAGATAAGAAAAATAAGCACATTTGAGAGAATTGGGAATGACTCCAAATAGATAAAATAAGGGAGAGATGACTGAGATGGTTTAGACATATTCAAAGAAAACCACTACTCGTTCCAGTAAGAAAGAGGATGTGGATGGAGATAGTGAGAAAATATTTGATAACACGTGATTTAACCATTGTTTGGCTTTTAATAGAATAGAATAGCAAAATAGGATCCGTGTTGTTGACCCCAAGTATTTGGCTAAAGCGAGTTGGGATCCTAGTCAATCGCAATCAAATTTGAGAGAGTTCAATCGCACCCACAGCTCAACATGTGTCCCTTTTAACACTCATTAACTGTAGTTGAGATTCACTAACCCCTAGGGCTCAACAATCCAACCTTGGTTTTTAGAGAAAAAAAATATCTATTAACCCTAAGAGTTAAAACTACTTAACCAGAGTTAAAATGGTAGTTAAAGGGGCTATGTGAGTGCAATTGCTCCCAAGTTCAATCGCAATTGGACAGGATTCGAGCTCGGCTTAAGCTTGATAATTACACACATCAGTGTAGTCAAAGCATCTAGGCAACACCTGGGCAATAGGGGTGCCCTAGGCGAGGCGATGCAAGGCGAGGCCTACATGAAAAAAATTCACTTCATAATCAAAACTTCAGAAATTTAAATTATTCATATATCGATGTAATCCGGGTATTGTATTTGCTTGTTTCTTTTTGCTTTCCTGGGTTCACTCTTTGTAAACTTTCTTTGTTCTCCCCTCTTCCTTTATATATGGATATCTTGATTACCAATAAAAGTAAATAAAGATTAAAAATAAAAGTAAAGCATATTCAAGACCAAAATGTCAATAATTAAATTAAGAGCATAGTTTTGGAAGGGGGAGAGAGAGAAATGTAGGAACCTTAGACACTTTTTTGAAATAAAAAATATGTATATATTTCAATATGCATATATTAATTTTTTATATTTTTGTCAATAACATAAAACTTTATGTGGATTCCATACGCCTATGTAGCACTTTAATGCCCAGAAGAAAAAACCTAGGCACCAGAAGGCAACCTCGTATTAATGAGTGCCTGTCTAGACCATGATTTGGTGAAAGAGGCCTAGCTAGGCGAATTGGTGGCCAAGGCATTTCCTAGGCAAGAAGAGAAAATATTCCTAAGCAGACCCAAAGGCCATCAAACCGCAAAGGGAAACAGATAACTAAGAAAATTACAGCAAAATAAAGAGAATACAAGATACAATTACATAGGTAATCACCTATTTACCCATTGTAGAACTGCCAACAGAGATTTGAGGGTCATTCTGATTTTCTTTGATATTGAACACAGTAGCTGTTCCCTGGGAGGTTGATTGACTTGTACCTCAGCCATTTGGAGCATTAGGTTATCAACATTAGTAGAGTTGTTTGGGCATCTATCCTCTTTTTAAAAGTAAATCTGAAACTTTGAAAGTGCAGATTTAAGAGAAATTGGGAGGCAGTCAGGTCCTATGGGAATTGAAAATAGCATTACTTGAAGTTAAATAAAAAAGAATGTGGATCAATCTGAATTTGGACTCGAAGTTCTTTAGGTAACCAGGCGGAAATTAATGGCGCTTTAGAGATGGGCCATAGCAAGTGTATGGCAGATTTCTTTCTGGAAGTTTTCATCACTTGTGAAAAGCTTGAAAGCATAATGGTACATTTGGTTTGAGCCCTTTGGAAGTGACGCCATCTCCTAGAACATGATTACATGGATCTAGGAAAATGGAGCAATAACAAAACCAGTGCAGTTAGTGAATTCCATAAATCATCATCTTGGAATGAACTGTTCCAGAATGGAACTCGGTAAAATCATAATCCTAGAAGTGCAAACCTCCCTCCCTTGCATTGATGGAAAACAAATAGCAGAGCCATCCACACAATGTGAACAGATTTTCTTAACATATCCTCAGATAAAGGAGGGGCCAATTTATGATTTGAAGGTCTCTCTGCAGATGGAATACTAGAAAAGTACAGAAGGCAATTAGTTACTTAGGAGAGAATCACTATTTTGAAAATCTGGAAATGGATGAGTACAATGAAATTGACTTTTGTTACTTAGGAATATGAATTGAGATCTTGATTTGATTTTGACTTTTGAGCAAGGGTTAAGGTGTCTATCTAGATGTCGTCGGATCTCTTTTTTTTAGACTATGGTTTGAAAAAAATAAAAGAGGAGTGCTAGCCTTACTCTCAGGCCTTTTTTACTCTGTCTCAGCCAACCAAGTGTTCCAAAAGCAATTGGTTAAAGCACTTTTTAACTTTAAAGCACACACTTTTTAAAAAGTTGGGACACTTGGTTGGTTGAGGTTGAGAGTAGAAAAGACCTGAGAGTAGGGCTAGCACCCCTCAAAATAAAATCGCAACCATGCAAAAAAAAAAGATAAATTAATAACAATTACATTAATTTATACTCAAGACTACAGGCATCCACCGCTATTTTAAGGTCCATATTTGTAGTTGGTGAATTTTGTAGCCAAAACTGAGTCAAGTTGTAAGTCTTGAGTCAAGTCCATCCCAGTTTGTATTGTTCGTGAGGATGAAGCTTGAAGAGGTTCAACTGAAAGCATTCCGCTTGAAGCCTTGCTCTCATCAACTTAGGATGGTAAGTGACCTAGATACCCTAGTCTACACCCTAGGTGAATTGACATTAAATAAAGTTTATACGTTAGGTGATTAGGATCTTGACTTTAGTTCAGGGTATAACTATCATATCTTAAGCTGAATTAATTTGCAGGTCAGTTTGACTCGAGCGAGAAGATGTTGGCTCGTTACTTCGTTAGAAACTATAAACTTCTATTTTTGGATTCCTTATAAATGGGAATTCTTTCCTAGAATGAATTAAGGATTTATTATTGAGTGAGTTGAGTGTTCTTGAGAAGACATATAAAATCCCACATTATTTGGTGAGACCGTATTGTATCTCCTCTCCCCTTCTCTAGAGAAGCATGTTTATCCAGATTAATCCTTATTGTTTCATGAGTTTTCCCACTGTTGTGAAAACCCTCCAGAGTTTTTCAAACCACAAAATAATGAAATCTCAATTCATTGAGTGTTGGTTGGCGAGACGCGAGAGCCAAAGCCTTCCTTGACGGAGATCGATCTTCTTGACCGTGGTTGTGATGATTAAGAGAAAGAAAGGCCGGTGAGGAGCCGAAGTCTCTGCGGTGGAGATCGAACTTGCGAGTTCATGGTTTTACAAGGCGCGGAGGACTGGGTATTGAGGATCATTGTGTTGAGTCCCGTTGGGTACATTTCGAGTCTTATAAGTTGATTATTTTCTCTTAGTGCTATCTTTGCTGGACTAGACCCTGTGGTTTTCCCAGAAGGGTTCCCACGTAAAAATTGCTTGAGTGTTACGATTTGTGAATTGGTTAATTAATTAGGACCGAAAAAGTTGATTAGAATAATTAAACCAAACATATTTACCCCCCTCTAGGTCTTGTGATCTCTTAAAAAGCGAATTTCAACTATACTTCACTTGAGGGGAGGAAAAAAAGGGTGGTGAAGCACAACCGCCTCAGAAACGCCCTTAAGGAATTAAACTCGTGAAGTAAGAAAAAGTAGAAGACAGGACCTCAAATCCATGTTTCAATCAATTTTGCGGTTGATACAGTTACACGCGATGGAGCATTCCATTTCCATCATAACATCTTCAACCCTATCGACATGGGTAATGTGTAGGCATCAAGCACCACTTTTAGCTCTTCCAAGATGATGGGAACCGCTGCAATATCCATTCATTTTTTTTTTATCAATAACTGCAATATCTGTTCTCTCTACCTGTTTAAGTTAATCTTTGGTTTGTTTTTATCCCTTGGGTAGTTATTATTCTAAGTTTATCTAGAACAGAGAAACACAAATCTTACTAGAGAGTTTTCCTGATTTAGATTTCTTTCTTCTCTGATTTGGATACACGTAACTGGAAAATCTATCAATTCATGTGTTGAAATATCTTCTGAATATAAAAACTGGAAAATCTATCAATTCATGAGTTGAAATATCTTCTGAGAATAAAAACCCTAATGGTAAATTTGAAGTATTACAAAATCTAAAGGAAAACTGATGTAAAAACTAACAACAATAGCAACCTTACTAAGATATCCAGGCCAATAAACAAAATGAAACAACAAACAGGCCCCTTCATATCTGTAGACACATCCACTCAAGCATATTTGTGGAGAAATGGTTTTTATGCACTGTTTAGCCTTGGTACAATAAAGGTAAAATAAACATACCACTGGATGAGCAATGCATTCATTCATGTTCGCTGATTTAGCTAGTTCCATAAGAGCAATTTCTGCAGCTGACTGTTCAGCCGCCTTCCGATTGAAAAATCCAGGCAGAGAATCATATCTGACATTTTTTACTATCACTGTGGACCTAAAGCAAGGCTCATGGGAAGGACCTTCCTTCGTAGTTTCATACACAGGACTAAGAATGCCTGCCTTCTGCGCATATTCTTGTAACCGGCTCTTGAATACATAGCAATTTGATACCCCTGTTAAAGGTTTAAAAAAAAATGTGACCTTATTAGAGCAATATTAAAAAAACTCTTTCTTTACATGAAAACACAAAAGACATGACTAGTAAATTATTGTAGTGCAAATCTCTGCTTCCCAATCTTTATTAATATTCAGTGTTCATTATCTTGTTGCACAAGCTTGCATTGCTTTAACCTACAAAGCTTATCAGACGCAGCACATCAATGAACAAGCTAAACGTGGTTCACAAGAGTGATGATGAGTCAAACGGAGTCTACATGGTATTGTCTAGTTGCAGGTGTTGAGAAGTGTTAAATTTGTTGAGACTGAGCAAACTGCTAATAGGACAATTTGGTCATTTTCAAGGAATTTTCAATTCTTGCATGTTTTTTGCAGCAAACTCCTAATAGGTCAATTTGGTCTTGCCTTTTTCCTCTGCTCATCTATGACTAAAATATACATGTATTGTTTATATACATTTTAGTGATTGTGTCATCATGTTATGTCATGGTAGTTGAGAAGCATGTAGCTAGGACTTAAAGATGCATATATTACGTACGTGGTTTTTGTAGCTTTTCTGCATTATTCCCTTTTCTTCTCTATTTTTCTTATGTTAAATTTCCTCATATACTATTTGTGAGTAAATTTTGAAATGCAAGTATCATGCATGTATTAATTGTCATTTTTCACGTTTCATTATTTCCATTCAACATTTTACTTTTTGTTTTTTGTGTGTGTGTGGGCAGATTACCACGACTAATTACTGATACGATATTTGTAATTGAATTATTTTCAAGGATGGAATCTCGTCTCAAAACGGAATTCACTATGTCTTAACAGCATTAACTTGTTCAAAACAAACAAGCCAGATATAACTCCCAACCACAAAACTCGGTATTATCCTAGACTTTAATTTTTGATTATTCATACAGGACAGTGGACTTTGTAGGATATATGGTTTAGCCCTTAGCAGACTGTATGATAGCAAGAGTTTCTGAACTCCATGAGCATGAAAACTTAATAGTGCTCGAAAATATAGTTTTCAAGGAAATAAATCTTATTGGTAATTACGCATATATATATATATATATATATATATATATATATATATATCAAGAAGAAACTAAACAGTACAAAGGTTAACACAGAATATGAACCAAATATCGGAAAGTAGACACATAAGCACTACTAAAATATTGTCAAAAGCAGAAATAGGGAATGAAGCACTGCTATAGCACATCAAGCAGTCCCTTCTCCTCGAAATTCTTCTTAACCACACACCAATCTAGGAGAAGCTTTCGAGTTCTCTGCTACACGTGCTCCTCAGAAGCTGTAATACCATCGAAACTCTCAAGTTTCTTTCTTTCCATAGGGACAAGCATATAGCTCCCGGGAGCATAACCCAAACCACCGACACTAGATCCTCCATAGGCGTTGCAAACCAACCAGATAAGGAATTCCGAAGAGAACTAGGAAAGATCCACACAATTCCCAGTTGGAGAAGGAACTAACCCCAAATAGATGAGGCAAAAGGACTTTGTACTAGAAGATGGTCAACTGACTCCTCCGCCACACGGCACATAAAACACCAGTTGGCCAGAAGGTGGTCTACCAATTATCGATGAAATAAACTATTGCAAGTATGTGTTTATGTAACCATATATAATAGCATGTATGACGCTGGTAAGTCAAGGGATCAAGAGGTTTAGTATAAATTTTTGGTTCATAAGCATTACATCCTAAAATCTTGGACACCAGGTCACTAGGATTCCAAGTCCAAGGAAACTAAGCAAACCTAGAGAGCCAATGATCAAGAATCATGATGATCAAAGGGAACTTTAGAGGGTCCTATAATAATTTTCTAATCAAATTGGCTTTTGCCACAGGCTCCTCCAAACTCTCAAGAGTAGGATGCAGGTCCCCGGATGAATGACTAGAATTGAGGCATGTGTTCAATTATGGGAACAAATTTACTGTTTCATATCCCTAGCATTATCAACTTCACATAAAATTACTGACCAAATAAATGGTGCAGCCATGTAGTAGTCTTGCAGGGAAGTTTTTGCTTCATATCCCTAATGTTATCGATTTCACATATAATTACTGACCAAATAAATGGCGTAGCCATGTAGTAGTATTGCAGGGAAGTTTCTTAAGGAGGCTTAAATAATAAAAATTTAATCTTGGGATTCCATTAGGAGTCCAATCTATTTACAAGAGTATTTGGGACCCTGTGAATTAAAAAATGGAGCTGAAGTTGGCCTCAATGAAGAAGAATTATTTATCTTTTAGTGTAAGAATGACCTTAACTAAGAGCAAGTTTGTTAGTGTTTCAGTATATTACTCCTTCAGTGGCTAAGCACCTTTTTTTTTATTGGTAAGTAGCAATGAGAAGCTTCGAAGGGACTTCTTCTAGATTGGAAGAGTGAAGAAGTATCACCTCATAAATTAAAAGGTGGTTTGTACTCTTAAAAATCCAGAGGCACGATTTGAGAAGGTGGAACTGTTGGAGTTTAGGAATAATCCACTTGTCCGTAAATTTTCGTGGGATTTAAAAAGGTAAATTGGTTGTCATGGCGAGGGATTAGTAGCAATAAGTTGGGGTTTGCGATCATGATAATATAGTCTTGCTTCTTCTTATGGGATGGGTGTCTTGGAGTAAGAGAATGTAACAAGGAACAATGATGATTTCTTGTAGAATGGAAAAGGAGGGAAGAAGAGGCATCACCTCTTTAATTTAGAGGTGGTATGCTCTCCTAAAAAATCCAGAAGCTTCACTTTAAGGAGGTTGAAGTTTATGATTCCGCTTCTCGATAAATGGTTGTGAGGAAGATGAGTTGTTATGGTGTGGGACTAGTAGCAAAAATTTGGGGTTCATAACTAGGATTAAGATAGTCTTTGCTTCTTATAAAGTGGGGTGGGGGTCTTGGAGGGGATAGTGAAGAACACTGAAAATTTAATCAAGGGCAGTGGATTTGAGGTGGGGAATGGCTAAGGAATTAGATTTTGGGAGGATGAGTGGTATAAGGCTGCACATCAAGCCAAGCTAGGTTGGTTTTGACCCCAAACATTACAATCCATGTGATAGGCATGGCAAAGTGATTGTCTTTGTACTTTATACATGCAACAACTTTTTTTTTGCAAACATTGATACTCCTCATAATACTTGCGTGTATTTGTTTTGGCTGAATTCGCGCTCTGCAATTTTGGGCCTAGTCAGTCATTACCCCGAACTCAAAAATTTTTGACTAGAATGGGTTCAGGCCTAGTGGTCCAGGTCAAGTCTGCGCCTGGGTTGGATTTGTGCTTGGTGTTTATAGACAAGCCTGGCCTGAACTAGCCTTGGCCCGACGCAATAATCATCTAGAACATCGCAAGCTAGCCAGAGTACTTCTGATGAGAGATGCTCCCATCAAAAGAATGATAACTACTAACACACATTGATAGCTTTTCCAAATCTTTCAATCTTGGAATTCCAATTGATGCTCAAAAGGGATCATATTCCTAAAGGAAGACCTAGATTTGGATGGATGATAGCTACCCAACATGCATACCTGACACCTAGAACACTCCTCAAAATATCTCCCTCTTACCCTAATAACTTAACTTCTCCCCCTACAACCATGTAGAACCAAGGAGAACCTTAAAAATAAAACTTAAAGATCAGACACCTTCAAAAAAAGAAAAAAATAACTCAAAGCTCAGACAACTAAAGCCTCGAGAAAATGGTGTTATCAGCAAATTGAAAATACAAAATCAAGGGACCATTAGCCATTAGGTTCGTTAGGCGCCAGTCAAGGTGATTGGTGTGAGTATTCTGGAAGCCAAAAGTCATATAAATTTAGGGGTGGCAATGAGTATCATTGAAGAATCTAGATGGTTTCATTCCTCATTTGAAGCATCAACCGTCTCAATTTTATCGGGGTATGGTTCATCGGGTGAGTTTAACGGTAAGACATATGAGGATTCAGGTAGGGGAAAGGAGGATGAGTTGATTCTTGTAGGAAGGTATCCGAAGGGGCTTCAACTGGTAGTCTACGAGAGTAACCCACCGAGTGTATGGCACATAGGCATGGTTTAAAAAAGTGCTGAAACCGTTACGTAACGCTCGTTACGTAACAGTTTCGGTGAATGCCGTTACCCGCTACCGTGTCGCTACGCATTTTTTCCCATACAGGTACCGTAACGCCCGAAACCATTACGTAATGGACGTTATGCCCATTACGTAATGGTAACAAGCGTAGGACTCGTTTGCAGAAATCCAATTCGTGCGTCGCAGGGGGGCTCCGCCCCCCCCACCCCCCCCCCCCCCCCCCCCGCGGCAATCTACTGAAGGTAAAACGATATTTTTAATGAAAAAAACTCTTTAGAATCTTGTTACTTCTTCCTCACATATTTTTTATTTTTTCCCAATTTATTGTGATTTTTTTAAGCAAAAAACAAAAACCGTAAAGGCCGAAACCGTTACGAAACGGCGTTACGTTACAGTTTCGGCCGTGTCGTTACGGTGTCCGAAACCCTTTTTTTGAACCTTGCACATAGGTTCTCGGGAGTTCTCTCCGACTAGTTTAAGTTATGGACCTCCTTTGGCGGCAAAAGCTCTTGTCGGGTTAATAGAGGAGGCCAAATTGAATTTTCAGATGGATGTGGTGGATTATCCAAAGGAGATCAAGGTAATAAAGTCCATTTGCATGGGGTGTGAGTACTTATCAGGAAGTGAGGAGCAGGTGACCTTTGGAGGTCAATCCAGGGGAAGAGAGGGTAAGGGATCTAGATGGGATGCAATCAAAGTTTGTGGTAGTGACTATGGAGCAGTGTCAGATTGAGAGCCCACTTGGATTACATCCACTTATAAGGTGGCTAACTTGTTTTGCGAAACTTAGGAATTGAAGAAAATGTCAGATCCAAGATACCTCAGGTATGAACCGAGTGGACTACCCGGTACCAGAGCAACCTGTAGAAGGGTTCCAGGGCGATCTTCAACAAGAAAGTGTATGGGCTCCTCCATTGAAAGGTATGCTTCAACCCTCTATTCCTACTACCTCTCCTATCCGCTCCAGTCGGGATAGTTAGGATAGGAGGATTTTCAATTCTAATGATTGTGAGATTCAATTACTCTATTTGTGGTCTATTGGAACTGGAGTTCAGTAGAATGAGGAGGAAAGTGAGGACGTGTTGGGTAATGATCTAGTAGGTAGTGTAGTTGATCTCACTGTAAATTATGTTGGACCTCTGTCAGTGACCATTGATAAACCTTTGCCACACCTAGAGGGTATCGGGGGGGGGGGGGGGAGAGAGAACCTACATGCCTCGACTCCTAGGAGCGGGTTTCTTAGTGGGTTTTTAGCAAACTAGATGGGTTTGGGGTTTGAGGAGACCAGCGTTGGAATTGAAGAGATTGGAATGTCATGTGACTTATGAGAGGAAAAGTGGCAGGTTACCAGTCCTATGATGTGGTGGTTATTAATGAGAGTTGCAATCCTATCTTGGAAATTAGAGGTTTGGGTCAAGTTCGGAAGAGATTGGTCATTAATCAGCTTGTTAAATCGAAAAAAAACTGATCATCCTGTGTATTCAGGAAACTAAATTGGAAAGCATGAGGGATGATTTCATTGAGGAAATGAGGGGTGGATCATGCTCGAAATGGATAGCAGTGCCATCCATTGGCAAGTCTTTGGGGGATTCTAATTGTGTGGAACATAGGGGCAATCAAGGTCATAGGATCCGAAGAGGGAGCTTAGTTTATGTTTTTGTGTCATTCAGTAGTGGATGACTTTTTGTGGGTCTTTCTTGGAGTTTATGGTCTGGCAAGGGCCTCGGGTGTTGAAGAATTTTGGTAAGAACTTGAGGACGTGAATGCAAAATGGGGTGCCCCATGGTGCATAAGGAGAGACTTTAATTGTGTTCGTTTTGCTTCAGAAAGGAAAGGGTGTACCTCATCCACAAGAAGGATACACTTTATGGGTGACTTCATATTTCGACATGAAATGTTAGATAAACTGTTGAAGGAGATGCAATTCACTTGGTCAAGATCTCAGAGCCCTTTAGCAGCGAGCAGAATTGACAGGTTCTTGGTTAGTGAAGGGTGGGAGAAACACTTCTCTGATGCCACCCAATCGACATTGTCTAAGTCGGACCATTTTCCAATATTGTTGGCTTCGGGTTGCTTTAGGGGTGGGCTTTCCCCGTTTAGATTTGAAAATATGTGGCTTGAAGATTGGGGCTTTAAAGGGGTAGTGAAAGAGGTGTGGACTAAACAGGATTTTGGGAATCAGCCAGTACGATTTTGGGGCTTAAGATAAAAGCGTTGAAAGCAAGCCTTAAGGTGTGAAACAAGGAAGTGTTCGGGAATATAAATGTGAGGAAGGAGAAATTATAGGGAGAAATAGAACAAATCAATGCTAAGGAGGATAAAAGGCCAATCTCTGAACAGGAGATTTTGGTGACAGAGACTGGAAAAATGGAATTTAAGAAGCTGTTAGATTTGGATGAGATGGGTTGGAAGCAGAAGGCTAGGATTATGTGGTTGAAAGAGAGGGGGTCGTAATATGAAATTATTTAATAAGGTGGCAAATGTTTGTAGAAAAATGAATTGCACCGAAAAACTTAGAGTAAATGAGATGTGGATGGAAAGTGGGGGAAATAAAGGAGAGTGATGCATTATTTTATAAGGCACTATATAAGGTGAAGCAGTTGTGGAGGCCGATGTTGGATGGGTTAGAATTTGATAGTCTATCAACTAATCAAAGAGACAAGATTGAGAGGCCTTTTGAGGAGTCGTAAGTGTTGGGTATCATGAATGGCATGAAAGGAGATAAAGCATCGAACCCGCCATGATGGTTTTTCTATTGAGTTCTACAAGTCTTGTTGGGAAATTGTAGGAAGAGATTTCATGGCAGCAATGCAAGAACTTTACACTAAGGAGAGGTTTGATAAAATCCTTAATAGCACGTTTGTAGTTTCAATTCCAAAAAAGATTGGTGCACAAGGTTTAAAAGATTTTCAACCAATCAAATTGGTTGGGAGTGTTTATAAAATCTTGTCGAAAGTCTTAGCTGCCCGGCTTAAGGATGTGGTGGAGTCCTTGATCTCCCTATATCATAGTGTGTTTGTAGGGGCGGGCGGATCCTGTATGGTGTTTTGATAGCAAATGAATGTATTGATGCCAAGATCAGATCTAAGACTCCATGGGTTTTGTGCAAGCTAGACATGGAAAAGCTTATGACCAAGTGTATTGAGATTTCTTAGACTATATATTGGGTAGAATGGGATTTTGGAGTTAGGTGAAGAGTGTAGAACCCCGGATCTTGATGGCATGGCATGGTGAATAGTGTTGTGAATAGTGTCTAAGGCTTAAAGCCTATTGTAATGCCTTGAATGATCAATGATAATGAAAACATTGTTTTGATATATTTCAGGTGGATGATGTGTTATGACATGTATTAAAGCCTTAAGAATATTTTCTTAAGTTTATGGGTGTTTGGGATGAAGGATTAAGAGTATAAAATATTGTAAGTGTCAAAAAGGGTTATGTCTTAACATACCCTCAACTTTGGAGAACTCTAGTTCTGTCACCGTTGATTGGAATTGAATGATTCTTGAACCATTAGAAAGATATTGAAACCCTTTTCGATGTTCATGTTTATCATTTTTCCAGATTTTTAGTCGAAGTTAGGTTAAATGTTGGATTTCCAAAGTCGGATCTACTGAAATTCTGGTATGTTGTAATCCATCCCAGACCAGTCAGCTTTAGAACCATTTAGACAATTAAGAACTCAGAATTAGGATTTTTCCATTATACACAAAATTGTTCCCCTTTGAATGACGAGTCAAACGCAAGTTGAATCGTCAAAATCCAATAAGCGAGTCAAAAGTTATGGTCGAAATACCAAAACAGGAAAAACTCAACCCAATCAGAACACCCAAACGTCGACATCTGTACTAGAGGGCCAGGTAAACGTTGACGTTTGGGCACTAATAGAATGCTCGAAAATCCCAAACGTCGACGTCTGGAACCCTCACGTCGACGTTTGGAGCCCCACGTCAACGTTTACATGCGGGAATCGCGAAAAAGGAGATTTTAAAGGGTAAAATCATGATTTTGACAACCCTAACCCTATAAATATCCAATTTTCGTGGGATTAAGGGTTTTAACACTTTCAGAAACATCTTTTGAGAGGAAAAGGGAGAGAGCTAGGGTTTCCAAAAAGGGGTTTCATTTAAGATCAAGAGGAGTACAATTCTTGCATCCTAATGCTTGGATCTTCTTTCTTAAGGCTTGGATCTTCTTCCTCAAGCACAATTTCACTCCTCCAAGTTTCTCAACCATCTCAAGCTTTAAGATCAAAGGGGTTTCGACCTTTCCAAGGTAACTACACTCTACTAACTAGCTTGTTATAATTTCATAAGTAAATACACCTATTCTCTACTCTTGCTATGATTCAACCAAGAAATAAGGGGTTTTAAATTGGAGAATTTTCTCAAGGTCAATGATAAATCTATTTTTGGGTTATTATCTTTTAAAAAAATGTGATGTGGGTATGATGTTGATGAAATAGGCTTAATGGCCAAGATTATTATGATGTAATGCCATGAATGAAGATACTCCATGTTTTTAGGATTTTTCCAAGTATATTATGATGTTAATATGTCTTGTATGACCATGTATGAAATGATTAAAGTTTCTTAAGTATATTGTGATGCTCACAAGCACTCCACGCACTCTATGTTTTACATAAACAAGGTTTTCTCATAAGCATGGTATTTCAAGAATCATAAAAAAGGTTTTTCAAAGAAAAAATTCACAAGAAGAAGCATAAATTCATAAGCATTGACAAGGCCAAACTTTGGGTTGGTATTTCTAAGATCAGTTACCTCATGTTCACAAGGATCATGTCTATTATCTTGCATAAGTCTCCAAAGATCATAAGTCTCGCAAGACTTCTAAGAACTCATAAGAAATGCAAAAGTCTAAGATCGGTTACAAGGCTCATAAGTGATGGATCATGTCTAAGATCGGTTCACAAGTCTCCAAGGATCAAAAGGCTCACAAGAATTCATAAGCTCACAAGGAACTCATAAGCTCACAAGGCATATACAAGGTGTTTTGTTTTCCACGAAAGATAAGATTTGACGAATGATTTTCTATGATGGGTTTTAAGCATGAAATTATGAATTGTATTCTTTTAAGTACTCGCATGTGATATTATTGTTGTTATAGAATTGTTAGCTAATAGTTTGTACACGCTGAGTATTCCATGCTCAGCCATACATTTTATGTCGACAGGTCCATTCGGCATATGCAACTCCGGGCCATAGATTGAGGAGGAGTATGTGGAAGAAGAGGCGTCTATTCCATTACAGCCTCAGGAGGACAGGGATCTAGATAAGTAGTCATATCTAGACTATTGTTGAGTGGAGAGACAATGAGGTTTCTTTTTTTGTATTTTGATGAGTGGACATGTCCACTCTTGTTTTGGTTTAATTATTGTACAAACTTGGAATACAGTCATATGTATAGAAAGAAAAATTTAGTTTACGCTTCCGCACTATTCTATGTTTCTGCTATGTTACGCCTTGGGTATTTTTACAAGATGGTTTGGTATCGGATATGGCACATCACGAGCCAAAGTATCCCTAACTCCTAAGGGGTATTTTGGGTCGCGACAAAGAAAGTGGATGAAAGCATGCTATGGGTAAAAGAAAACCTTTACGGAATGTCGACTATGTGGACTATCATTACCATGGGTGTTAGGAGTTCATTATTGAAAGGTAGGAGGGGACTCAGAGTAAAGAGAATTGATTCATTGACTAACAAGAACCCAAATTTGGGTTTATATAAATTACAAGATAAGTCAAAAATAGAAACCACATTAAACTAGGAATCCGTACTAGATCTAATCTAATATTCATCAAATCAATCTAAGATTGAGACACAATATATTATTCACCAAATCAATCTAAGACTGAGGTGAAATACACTTAATTTCGATATGGTGCATCTTATATACACTTTATAATAAACATATATATCTCACACCATATTTTCTCCAACATTCCCCTCAATTTCAAAGGGATTGAACAATCTTTATGAGCTTGACACCAAAAATGCACCATCATGAGAAGTTGTCGATAAATAAAACGTTGAAGATGTCCGCTGACATGTCGTGGGATTCAGTTGGATGGAAGAGAACCACTGGCATAGGTCTCAATGGGCCAAACCGCCAAAGACATCGGCCTCTGTGGGCTGAAGATACAAGCCTCAGTGGGCCAAATATAGAGGCCTTTGTGGACCAAACACATGTTGACCTCTATGGGCCAAACCTAACGGCCTTAATGGGCCAATAAAACATAAGCCTCTTGGGCCAAACATAAGTAGTCTCAATGGGCCAAAAACATACACGACCTCAATAGGCCAACAAAAAAGGGCATTTCAAACTATCATATGTGGCCTCAATGGGCAAACAAAACAAGGACCTCTTGAGCCAAACAAAAGTGAGTAATGAAAACCCTAATTTTTTCTTCTTTCACTCTAAGAACAAAGCTAGGGATGAATACGGATTCTTTCAGCGGCGACTTCGGCAGTTACAAACAGAATGGATTAACAGCGGTTCCATACGACCTCAGACAGTGACTGCAACATAGAAAGCTTTCCCAAACAATAGTGAAGGGAGGCAGCAACAACAGTGAAGATGACAAGTTTTGGAAACTTTAGTAACACAAGGTAAATAACAATGTTAACATGAAAGGGAAACAAACAAAACTTCAAGCCTGGCAAGTGGCGACAATTGTGGCTACCCGAAGGTCAGAGACTCGGAATATATTAGGTTTTACAAGAACTGAACAGTCAGCTCTTATACCATGTCAACTCAGAGAAAAGAATCTGAATTCTTTGATTAGTAAGGACCCAATTTGGGTTTAAATATATTAAATAAGTCAAAATAAATAAATAAAAATCAAATTAAATTAGGAATTTAGACTAGATCTAATCTAATATTCATGAATTCAATCTAAAATTGAGGTGAGATATACAATATAATATTCACCAAATCAATTAGTTTTTATATGACACACACACATTAATATGAATTTTCTCCAACAGGAACCTTGGATTTTAGGTAGTTGAAAATTCGGAAACTACGAGACACAATTTGATTGTATGCCTCATAGTTGTTAAAGGCGTCGCCTCAGGCACCTCAGGCGGTCGCCTAGGCGACCAAGCACTCTACTGAGCTCAGGAAATTGGTCGCCTCAGGCAGTCATTATTAAAAATCTAATATATGCAATATTATTATTATTTAAGGATATCAAAATTTATTTTATTTGAATATGATAGTTTAGTAAACAAAAAAAAACATGTTATTTTATATACTTCTCATGTCTTTTACAATATAATATGTTAGGATTTGTATATCCAACAAAAAATATTTGCTGATAGAAGCAGAAAGAACAGACGAACGGTGTCAAGTATGTTTCTCTTATGTTAACATGTTCTCTCTCTCAATGGGTGAACTAATTGGTCTCTTCCTCTGTTTATGGTGGACCATATAGTCCCCATCTGTTGTTTTTTTTTTTTGCATGGATGTTAAAGTCCAGTTGGGCTCAGGTGGCCCAATAACCAAAAAGAGTCTTTAAATGCCCCAAATTCCTTCTAGGACCCTCAAACTCTCATAAACCCATATTTAAAGGGGTTTTCTATAATTTAAATAAATGTAGGCCCCATAGTTATATATTTTACTTATCATATATTATTTTTCTTATATATCTTGAGTATAATTGAGAAAAAGAAAGAAGAGTAAGAGATACGACATCTCTCTCTCTCTTCTCTCTTCTCTCTTCTCTCTTCTCTCTTCTCTCTTCTCTCTCCCCTATTCAGCGTCACATTTGACTTTCAGACTATTTTTCTACTCTTTATCCAGTCTTGTACTCTCCCTCCTCTCCTCTCTCCCCTCTCTCCCTCTCTCTCTCTCTTTCCTATTGGGTTGTCTATTTTTATCCCTCACAATCCCTCTCTCTCCCCCCTTTCAACAATCATTGTAAACTTAATTTGTTATTCCAACACTTAAAATCCTCCTTTATTATTCTTAGAACTGTCTCTAAGGATGGTTCTATCAAAGTGCATCTTGACAATAGTGTAATTTATATGAATGTACGGCCCCTTATAAAAGGAAATGCCTCATACATAGATCTAATATTAGGGAAAATTTTTGCAACAAAAAATTCATCAGGCGATGCCTCGGGCGCGTCAGGCTACCGCCTCAGGTGTCCATGGGGCCTGTCGCCTGGTCGCCTTGACAACTTTGGTATGCCTTGAAGGTTCAAGTGCGAACGTGATTCTACAACTACTTTGAAGGTTATATGACAAGAAGGTTTAAGATCAATGGTTAAAGAAATTTAACAACTTTAGTCTAGGATAAAATAACAAATTCTGCTAATAAAGGTTCATAGCTTTATTCATATTGTGCGGTGCAAGTTCAAATTTTGTATTGTCACATTTCAAGGTTACCTTATATTATCAGTATGTCTTTTGAATTTGAAGGGCATTTTTCCATAAAACATGAAGAAATTCGCAAGAACCAAATCTTTTAGCTCTTCCCCTTCTGAAAACTGAAGATAAAAGTTCCATATACAACTTTCTTTAGCATTTTTTTCTCAGAGCCTTGTAGCTTCCATCTTATTGTCCATTCAGGGCAAAGATAAGCTTGATGTTAAGTTTTTCCATTTTTGTTATCCGGATAATACCAGTTTTAAATTTAGTCACAGTCCATAAAACCGTTGATAGATGATCCAGTAGTTAAAAAATCAAAAGTAAATGTTGCCTACAAACATTATACACCACTAGTACTCTAGCCGAAACAAAGCAATTACCGATTCTGTAAATGTGAGGAGCATCTATAAACGGAACAAATATTCATAAATTCGTTGTTTGTTTACTGAATTCGTATAATTCAGGAATCACTAGTTCCCTCAAAGCCTCATGTTCATATCTTTCCTCGAAAGGCACTATTCAGTGTTGTCTATCTACCATACCCTCTGTCCTAAATTGATTCATGAAGATAATCCAAAAGGGTTGAATACCATCTTGCAAATAAAGCATACATGTGATACATCCTATATCATTAAAGCATCATATATTCTTCAACACCAACTGGGTATCCAAGAAAATTGATTTTTTTCATGAAAATAATACATAACAATAATAAGAAACATTGAGACAGATAGAACTATAAAGGGGTTTAGGAGGAAAATATCAGAGATACCTTCAAAGCCATTACTGGTCGACATATCTTTCTCAGTTCTTGAATAAGCCGATATCTCTCTTAGCTTTCCGGCAATCTGCTCAAGGAATAAAGCTTAATTACAGAAAGACATTGACAGATAGAGAGGAATGTAAAGAGGTCTGAATCGAATTTTCAACTCTCAAAACTCTCTATCAAAGGCCGTCTCATATGTATGTTCTTCGCAAAACCCCAATTGCAGTGAGACTGATATAGAAGTATAGAACTGTTTCTTGACATAACCGAACGGATTGATACTCATGGGCAATGAGAGTACCCGCCAGGCCCGCCCTCTTAAGCCCGCAAATTATAAGGCTTTTTTTTTTTGGCCTTTCTCAAGGCCTGCGGGCCGGGTAGGACCGAATTTTTAAAAGCCCTTAACCTTTTTTTTGGGGGGGTTGAAAAAAAGCCCTCTAACTTGAGACCTAGGTTAGAGCCTTGTCTTACCGGCCCTGGCTGGCCTCCACATGTTCTACTGCACTATAATATATTTAGGGGGTTGATAACGTTCACGCGGGCAAGGCAAAGTTGAGGGGTATTTTAGTTATTAAGAAGGGGGTATGGGGGATAGGATATCAAACAAATTGATTTTATAAAAATAACTAACATTAGAGGCATATTTTATATGAATGCCATTGAGTAAACATTTCATGAACGTTCACGTGCCCACATGAAGGTTAACATTCCCATATATATATACTAGGGGGTGGCACGTGCTGTGCACGTGAGAGCAAGGGGAAGGAGTTAACCACAGTTAATAGGAGTTAAAAGGGACACGTATTAACCCTCGGGTGTGATTGAACTCTCCCCCACTTCAATTGCAATTGACTGTGATTCTATTCTTTAAATAGATAGATGAGGGTAGTTTGGGAATGAAAGTAAAACATTAAATTAAAGTTTAGTTTTATATAAGGGTAGTTTAGGAATTTCAGAAAATTCAGGCTATGCTTGCCTCTCCTATTATAATAGTAAAGATAAAGCTATATATATTTCTTAGTCTCATATTAATGTGGATCGAGACAGGGCTTAGCTTCTTAAAACCCAGACCGGTATATTTACATCACAAAGCATGTCTATACTACTATTATAACCTGGTTGGTCTTCGCATAGCTCCTCCAAAATCCTTTGATTGAACTCTATATTTTTCCAACCTCTGGGGTGTAGCCCAGTGGCCGAATGACGAACCGTAAACCCGGAGGTTCCGAGGTCGATTCTAGCTCCCCTCAATGTTGGATGTATGAGTTGAGGATTAGTCTGAGTCTGGGCCCAAGATACTCACGTTTACCAAAAAAAATCCAAAATTTTCCCACGTGTCATGTCACATGTTCCTCTATATCTCTCTGATTTCTCTCCCCACTCACATTAATCCACACCCCAATAATCTTCCCTAACTCCCATCCAATACCCCCCATTAATCTCCCTGAATTAAAACACTCTCTCCTATCATTTGCCTCACCGTTAATTATCATTCATGAAATTAATCTCCCCCAACTTAACATTAATTACTTCACACCCCGTTAATCTCCCTCAATGGCAAACTAAGTTGCTCTCAAGATGCCACATAGGACTCCTCATTCATGCCACGTAAGTTGAGATGAGTACTTAAAAGTCATTTTTCTCATGCTTCCTCTGAACAATAATCAGCTGCAAGGACCCTTTTAATTAAGTGTCTTGCTTAGTGCTCTGTAGCCGACATGGATCAAACAACATTTAATAGATTTGCATCAGTGAATGCCTCCACGCAATGGAAAAGAAGTCACATGGGTCTTCATCTTTATCTTTTCCCAACATATGGCATCCACTATCAAGGGTCTGATGAATTGTTTTTTCACTGTATATTTCTATTTTATCTTTCAAAGGTTTTAATGATTTACAAAAATAGTGTGAATATATGGAAAGATTTTATTTGGGTGCATCACATAGAGTGCAATTATATTTTAATATTTTTTTTTCTTATTCTTCTTGTATCTTTCATTCATCATTATAAACTTAAAATAAAATTTAATTTCCCATTTTATAGATTTTTTCTCACGATTTGATCGAGTGTTTGGACTTCATAACCCTGACATTTTATTAGGATTCTTTATTTGGTTTGCAATACATCACTAAACTTAGCATGTTACTATATCACTACATTTGCATATTATTCGTTGTGTGGTAATTAAGATCAATTTTCCCGTGCATCGCCCAGAGTGTTTACTAGTAGGGATAATAGGTTAGATTTGACATTTATTACTGTTAGAAAAGTACAAGTAAAAGACATCACCGTCTTTTAAAAAGTTGCAAAAGGTCCATTCAGCTAACTATTGTTCGCTCCCTCTCTCGTCGTTTATCTTTCCAAAGTGTCATCCACGATTATTCCTCATTTATGAAGCCACATTCAATCCTCTTCTATCTTCTTCTCTCTAAAGCACCATCTAGTGAATAAAAGGACTAGATACAAATTTTACAATTACAAGACTCTTGATATCTTCGTCTCTTCTTCAACGACGCCTCAAACTCATCTCTACTTCATTAGTCTCCACCCATCATCCCTTCAATGCATTGCAACCCTTGATTTTCTATTTAAACCCTTATACAAACCAGCCTTTGTATCCCACTTCATCACTACCCATCACCCCTTTAATGCATTGCAACCATTGATTTTTTTTATTTAAACTCTTCTACAGATTGTCCTCTATATCCCATTTCACTTTCTCTTTGTCCATTGTTTTGGTGGTCGCACCAGAGAAGTGGAAGCATAAATGGGTGCCTAGTTTAGACGGTGGGGTAGGTTTATGAGCAATGCCAATTATGATATCTTCTTTCAATCATTCGAGCACGTCTTTGACTTTAAAATAAGCCTTGGAAATGGGGTAAGTTTTCAGTTCCACGATTTCATATCTATCTCCAATATTATTGTATGATTTTTTTTAACTGTGAAGGTGAACAATAAAAGGGAATTGATGAGGAATGTAATGGGATGATTATCTTTGATAAATTGAATGACGAAGATGTCTTACGACCATAAGATTTTGTTGGATTTTGGACTGATAAATAAGATATATTGCGCTATGAGCTGAAGTTTGGGTTTTTTTAAAATAACTGGGGTTGAAGACTGGCAGCTTCAAAAAATTTCCAACAAATCATTATACAAAGCATCTATTGTCCAAAGACTTGCCGAAGATATTACAATCTTCCATACCAATTGAATAGAGGTTTTTCGCATTGAAGACTTAGAGATGATCAAGTGATAATTAAACACCTCCATAATAGATGGAGGTGTTTACCCATTGTTTCTCATTTGTAAGGCTTTTTTTTTGGGGGGGGGTAACGGAGGGTTCCCAAAGCCTTCGAACCAAGGACTAGTCCATTCGGGTATCCGCACTGACCCACTCGAAATTTTTCCTATGGATATCACGGTAAGTTGAGGAGTGGGAATTGAACACATGATCACAGGAAGCAAACCTGAGACGCTAGCCAACTACACGAACCTTGGGTTGCATGTAGTGAAGCTATAAGAAAGTAGCTTTAAGATATTCCCATGAAAAAAGAAACACCAACTCAATCCCGAAAATGTAAAATGCAACCTTTCTCTCAATGACCCTCCAATCCCTATGCCATTCTCTTTAAAATAACATTATGCAACTTTAAAAAAATTAATTTACAACAAAAAAAATACCATTTCATCCTCCAATCTCTCTGTTCTCATCTCTTCCATAATTCATCATCTTCTTCCCTACGCCCCCTTTCTTTCTCCCTCTCATTCTCAATTTATCATTTTCAGCTCAGAGACAATTGTCGAGGATCCACCATTGCATGCAAGGTCAAATAGAGTTTATTGAGCAGGTATCGGTTGGTTTTGCTTGAATTTTGGTTCTTGGGTTTATTCTTTCTCATTCAACACCAGGAAAAAAAATGAAAAATCTTCCATGCTTTCCTCGTAAGATAACTGAATGAACTTGTTAACTTTGATAGTTTGTAAGGTATAAAGAGATAGAAGTTTGACGAAAGATGAGATGGAGCATAAATATTTAGCATTTGTTAATGGAGATTAATTTTGAGCTAGAGCTTTGCTTCACAGTGTTGAAGCGGAGCTCCTCTTTTTACACTACGGGCATAGCACAGCTATAATTACTGAGCTTTGTTTGGCTAATTTTGCAACACATCAGATTACAGCATTGCCACTTTGATAGTGTAAAATGGGGAGCTCTGATCAACGCTGTGAAGCAGAGATCCTCTTTGTATTTAAACTGTTGTTAATGCTCTGCAAAATCAAAATATAATAAAATAAAAAAAGAAATTTGGGAGAGAGAGACGAGTCGGAATCCTTTGTAGAGCCCCTCTACAAAGAATCTCGTAAATTCCACAAGAATTTGCCACGTAC
Source organism: Tetracentron sinense (assembly GCA_015143295.1). Lineage (NCBI taxonomy): Eukaryota > Viridiplantae > Streptophyta > Magnoliopsida > Trochodendrales > Trochodendraceae > Tetracentron > Tetracentron sinense. Next base: position 20,952,032 of record CM026574.1, read on the forward strand.
CATTAAATAGTAAAGGCACTTAACTTTGTTGACGGAAAGGAAAGGACATCTCGTCCATCCCCTTAGGAAAGTTTAAAAAATATATATTTTTGATTTAATTCATCTCCCCCATTCTCTCCTTTTTTTATCTGTCTATGACGCCACACACTCGCACTATCTCTCTCCTTTATTGTTGAAATTTTAGGAATTGATTTTATGCTCTTGTCTCTCTCTCACGTCCTTCAATCACACAAGTCATTAAATTGTTGGGTAACCTTGTCGATTGCAACGACATTATTTGCAGCATCACCTTACTTGTCAAATTCCAACCCGATTACACTATCAATCTGATAAGCCCAAGATTATCATAAAATCCATCATAATTCAATTTGTTAAGCCCAAGATTACACAATCATGCATTCTCAAAGCAATGTAACTTAGTGCTAATTAACTTGTCACTACAACAAAACTACCGACTAGCAATCGAAATATTTTGTCTCTGATACGGTTTCTCCGTGTCTAATACTATTTGACACAGAAATAATAGTCGTCTCTATACCGGTATGGATGCTCACGTCACTGATGACATTAGAGACGGAACGAAGTAACCGTTTCTAATATGGCATTAGACACGGAAATCTTCAGTGTCTAATACACTTATTCGGGAACAAATGCATATATTTATGACGTCACTATTTCCGTCTCTAATGAAGCATTAGACATGGAAATAGTTCCGTCTCTAATATCGTATTTGTGAAGGAACTATTTCCGTTTCTAATATTGATATTAGACACAGAAATATTTCCGTCTCTAATATCTTATTTTTGACGAAACTATTTCTGTAACTAACTATTAAAATGGAAATATTTCCATTTCTAATATTGAAATACCATTAGAGACGGAAATATTTCCATCTCTGATACTAGATTTTGTTTTTTGCAAAACCAGTAACCTGTAACCGAAAACATGTAACCTATAACTTGTTCATGTTCCTATTTTCAAATAGCAAAACTAATATCCAAATTCCACATCCACAATTATGAACCCACATAATTAATATCCACAATCCACATCCACATACATTCATTAACCTTGTTACCACATCAACCATGTTCTAATATCCGCATTCCACATTAACATTCACATAGTATTGCAGAAATTAACAAAAAATAAAAAGTTATTGCTTAATTACTAATAACTCTACATCCCCGAGAACATGCCTTAATCCAAAATACTATAGAAATACAGAGAAGTGGAAAATTCAAGTTTTTGGTTTTCTACATCACATACTCAACTCCAAACCTGTAGAGACCCGAATCTTTTTTATGTCATTGCCTAATTTATCAGGGGTATTTTAGTCTTTGATGTGTCTTCATGCGTGTGTTCTTGCATAATTAGTTATCTTGAGGGTTTTTCTCATGACCTGAGTTTGTTGTGGATTTAGTGTATGAGTCAAGGGGTGTGAGGTGTTTTTAGGAAGCAAGCAAAGAGTATAAAACATACTCTAGGTGTTAAGTGAATAGTGCTTATAGAGGTCAAGGCCTCTATGTATAGTATTGGGTGTTTCTTCATGAAATGATGGTTTGATGTAGGTGTATGTTGAGTCTTAACCAAGAGGATTCAAGTAATCTAAATATAATTAAGATCATAGAGTATAAAATACCCTAAGTGTGTATGTAGAACTCCGGGAGTCATGTGGTTAGTGCTAGTGCGCAAGGCATAAAGAAGTCGACGCCTCTCATGCATGTTAGTGTGTATTCGATGATCACCTAGGTGGGTTAAAACATATGGGAGTGGAATCATGAGATGAGAGCAGGGGTTGGAATCTAGGTAGATGGAGTATGAAAATAACCCTAGGGTCAGTGAGGGATGCCTTAATACACCCTGAACTTTAGGAAGCTCTATTTTTATCATTGTTTATCGGAATCGACTGATTCTTGAACCATTAGAAAGGTATTACAACCCTCTTCAAAATTTATGTTCAATATTTTTCCATATTTTTAGTCTAAGTTAAGTCAAAAGTAGGTTTTACGATGTTTTGTCTGCTGAAATTGCAGACTAGTCAGCTTTGGAGTCAATTTAGACCTTTAAAAACTCAAAATTAGGATTTTTGTAAAACATCAAAGTTGTTCCCCTTCGAAAGAAGAATCTAACGCAAGTTAAATCGTCAAAATCTAATAAACGAGTCAAAATTCATGATCAAAATACCAAAGTAGGGTAAAATCTATCGGAATCTGGAAATGAGGAGTGCGATCTATCGCAAATAAGGTGCGATCAATCGCAAAATAGTGTGATCTATCGCAAATTTCTGCAATCGATCGCATTCAGATGAGCTTTTTTGAAGTCCTTTCGGGTCTAAGTGCAATAGATCGCACCAAATGTGCGATCGATCTCACGTGCGCCCAGATTTTGTTAAAAAGTGCGTTTTTTGGGTTTTTAACCCTTGAGGTTATAAATTGGGGTTCTATTTCAAAATTTTTAGGGTTCTAAACTATTTCTAACCTAATTTAGCAAAGAAAAAGTGGAAACCTAGGGTTTTGAGGGAGAAATTGCTTAGAGAAGAAGGAGATTGCTAGGAGATTACAAGGAGAGCTTGGAAATCTTCCTCAAATATTCTTGGGAGCGATTTGGATCCAAGAGAAAGATCCCTAAGGTCGATATTCTTCTAACTCAACCCTATTAAGATGCTTTGTATGCTTAGATAAGATTATTTATGGATTATCAAAAGATCTACATGAAAATGCATAAATTAAAGAATGAGAATGTGAAGTTAGGTTAATAACCTCTCTAATCTAGCTTTGACATTATTATGATTATTGATTTGGTATAAGAAATGATGGATTAGTGTTGAATTTGTATAATAAGTATGGATATGGATGGATTTGTATTTTGGAAACTTAAATTAAATTATACATTATGTTTATGAACTAAGCATGTATGGAAATGATGGTGAATGGGCTAAAATGGAGAAGGAATGGATTAGGAAGGTGTGGATTGGTATGATATTTTGAAGGGAAGAATGTGGTTTATGAATGAGTAATGATATGGTTTTGGAATATGAAAATGTGAAGGGCATTGTATACATAATTAATGCATTATATGTGTTTGCTGAAATGCCTAAGAACACTAAGTATGGAAAGTGATGATATTGAAAGGCTTGTATGAGTATAATAAGATATGTTATGATGAATTATGTTTAGAAATGTTAGCACAAATATGTTAAGGTATAAAGTATGTTCTGATAAATTATGCTTACTCAAGTTGCATGGTGATTGATATTCTGGTAAGCCAATACTTAGAGAAAGTCCTCCATGTCGGGAATTCTCTAACTAGGAAGATGCATGTAACCTAATGGAGTTTTTTGACGGAAGATGGAATCTTGGTGATGACCGAACTTGGATACTAATCACGACACTTAAGCACAAGTGCACATGTGTGGTAGTTTACAAGTCTCATGGGTACACAAACATGAACACGGTCACTGCATGGACACGGACACTGCATGGACACGAACATTGCATGAACACTGAAATACAAGAAAATGACAAGTACAAGTACAAGGACTCTGAACACTGAATTACAAGTACAAGGACACTGAATTACAACTACAAGGACAAGGACACTGCATGATTTTACAAGGACCCTGAAATCAAGTAACTCTGGTATTCGTTGATGCTCTCCATGGATAAGATTTCAAGTCCTGGATAATTATCATGGACATTTTAACTTTTTTCTACTTTTTGTTCCTCTTTTATTTAGTGCAATTGATCTCCATAAATTCACTAAATCGAGTGAATTAAATGGGTTTTGAGATTCAATATTTTTATGCATTGATTTCTCATAGGATTCACACATTATTTTAAGCACATTTCTTTAGGAAATTAGCTGACACAATTTTGAACCTAGTGCATTAAATGCGGGTGATTACATTCTCCCCCCTTAAAAGAATTTCGTCCTTGAAATTACATACCTTCGTCAAATAGGTGAGGATACTTTTCTCGAACTTCATCATCTCTTTCCCATGTAGCTTCCTCATTGGACTGGTGTTGCCAACGTAGGAGGACAAATCGGATGGTCTTCCTTCGCAAAACATGCTCCTTTCGATCCAAAATTTGCACTAGTTGTTCAATCATTGTCAGATCTTCTCGAACTTCTAGTGGTTCCAAATCAATGACATGAGATGGGTCCGGAATGTACTTCCTTAGCATGAAAACATGGAAGACATTATGGATTGCCGCCATATGAGGAGGTAAAGCAACTCGATATGCGACTTCACCTACTCTCCTGATGATTTCAAATGGCCCAACATACCTTGGACTCAACTTGCCCCACTTCCCAAATCTCATGATTCCTTTGGTAGGGGATATCTTGATAAATACTTGATCTCCAACCTGGAATTCTAGATCTCTTTTTCTGGTGTCTGCATTACTTTTCTGCCTACTCTGAGCAGTCTTCAACCTCTCCCTGATCAGATTCACCTTGTATGTAGTCTGTTCCACCAACTCTGGGCTTAGAAGTTTCATTTCCACCACTTCATCCCAGCAAAGAGGAGATCTACAACTCCTACCATACAATGCTTCAAAAGGAGCTATCTGTATACTAGCTTAGTAGCTGTTATTATAAGCAAACTCTATCAATGGCAAATGTTCATCCCAACTGCCCTGGAAGTCTAGGATATATGACCGGAGCATATCTTCAATGATCTGATTTACCCTTTCTGTCTGACCACCTGTCTGTGGGTGAAATGTTGTGCTAAAATCCAGCCGAGACCCCATAGCTTGCTGAAAGCTCTTCTAAAATCTCGATGTAAATCTGGCATCTCTATCAGAAACGATACTGACCGGTACTCCACGCAATCGGACTACTTCATTTATATATAGTTCTACCAGTTTGTTAGAGTTATAAGTGGTCCGATAGGGAAGAAAATGAGCCGACTTAGTTAACCGATCTACAATTACCCAAATTACATCAAAATTCTTAGATGTCCTTGGCAAGCCCACAATAAAATCCATGGATATATTTTCCCACTTCTACTCGGGAATGGGAAGAGACTGTAGTAATCCTGCTGGTCTCTTATGTTCAGCCTTGACTTGCTAACACACCAAACACTTGGACACATGTGCAGCTACATCTCTTTTCATGTTACTCTACCAAAAATGTTTCTTAAGATTTTGGTACATCTTTGTACCTCTAGGATGAACTGTATATTTAGATCTGTGAGCTTCATCCAAAATCTCAAGCCTTAATTCTTCATTGGCTGGTACACAAAGTCTACCCCGGAAGGTTATAGCTCCATCTCCATTCGTAGAGAAATCCTCCTGTCCAATTTTCAAGGATTTAGCTCGATAGGCTAAGAGTGCTTCATCTGACTCTTGCAACTCCTTGATTCTAGCCTGAATATATGGTCTAATTGAAAGGTTGGTCATTAATATTTTACCGTGCTAAACACTGAAGCTTGTTTCGTTGTTAGACATGTCTTCTAACAACTTCTACTCCTTCACCATCATGTGTGCAATTAATCCGGATGGCCTTCTACTAAGTGCATCAACTACTACATTTGCCCTCCCTGGATGATACTGAATCGAACAGTCATAATCCTTCAAAAATTCTACCCAACGACGCTGCCTCAAATTTAGCTCATTTTGTGAAAACAAATATTTGAAGCTTTTATGATCCGTGAACACCTCAAATTGTTCACCATACAGGTAGTGCCTCCAGATCTTGAGAGCAAAAACAACTGCTATCAGCTCTAAGTCGTGAGTAGGATAATTCCTCTCGTGATCTTTCAACTGCCGGGAAGCATAAACAATAACTTTCCCGTACTGCATGAGAACACATCCTAAACCCACATGAGAAGCATCGCTGTACACTACGAATCCTCCACTACCAGTTGGAACTGTAAGGATGGGTGTTGTAGTGAAGCGCTTTTTCAACTCTAAAAAGCTTTCTTCACACTTCTCATTCCATGTGAACTTTGCATTCTTTTTAGTCAGTTGGGTGAGTGGTGCTGCCAATCTCAAAAATCCCTCTACAAACCTTCTGTAATATCCAACAAGGCCTAGGAAGCTTCTTATCTCTGTCACACTCTTCGGTCTCTTCCATTCTGACACAGCTTCAACTTTTGTAGGGTCAACTGAAATCTCATCCCCAAAAACCACATGGCCTAGAAATGCCACATTCTCTAACCAAAATTCACACTTACTCAGTTTAGCATACAACTTATGCTCTCTTAGGGTCTCAAGTGTAATCCGGAGGTGATGGTCATGATCCTCTCTAGTCTTGGAATATACAAGGATATCATCCATAAAGACTATAATAGAACTATCAAGGGCTGGCTTGAACACCCTGTTCATCAGATCCATAAATGCTGCAGGTGCATTTGTTAACCCGAAAGGCATCACTAAAAATTCGTAATGCCCATATCTTGTCCTGAATGCCGACTTAGGAATATCTACTGCTCTAATTTTCAACTGATGATATCCTGACCTTAAGTCAATCTTGGAAAAGAATTTTGCTCCTTGCAATTGATCAAACAGGTCATCTATCCTTGGTAGAGGATATTTATTCTTTATGGTGACCTTGTTTAATTGTCTATAATCGATGCACATTCTCATCGATCCATCACTCTTCTTCACGAACAGTACTGGAGCTCCCCATGGTGACACACTTGGTCTGATGAAACCCTGGTGAAGCAATTCTTCAATCTGTTCTTTCAATTCTTTTAACTCAGTTGGAGCCATCCTATAAGGTGCTCTTGATATTGGTGTTGTCCCGGGGGCTAAGTCTATCATGAATTCCACTTCTCTATCTAGGGGTAGGCCTGACAGTTCTTTTGGAAATACATCCATAAATTCACTAACAACTGGGATGTGCACTGACTCTGGCATTTCTAAATTAGCGACGCTCAAAGCCGCAAATCTAGCAAGGTCATTTTTCCTTAATTCCCGGAAGTGGAATGGAGTTTGATTAACTGGTTTGAAATCAACTCTCTTCTCAAAGTAGTTGACACTTCCGTGGTAGGTTGAAAGCCAATCCATACCCAGAATCACATCAAAATCTTGGAAGTCGAGTACTATCAGATCTGCTGGTAACTCATGCTGTCCAATACGGATAATACATGCTTTGTACACCTTACTAGTGATAACTGAGCTACCGAGAGGAGTGGCAATGGACAACTCACTATCTAGCAGATTCGACTCAGATAGAAAGCCTTGAGCAAATCTAGGTGTGACGAAAGAATGTGTTGATCCCGTGTCAATCAATACGTGTGCTAGACAGTCGTTTATTAATAGTGATCCTGAGTTCATAAACACTAAGTGTTAATTTATTATGTCACAATCAACATCACACAATGTACATATTTTCATAAAATCATATATATACCTATATAATATCATATTTCCATAAGTACCATGTCATACTATCCATCTGTAATATGTAACTATTTCTACTCAATTAAATTATAAGTCATGCGTACCTTGAACCACATCATCTGAGGCTAGAGCATCCTGCTCTGAGATGACAAAGACTCTCCCCTGTGTGTTCTGGCGAGGGGGCTGAGGTGCCTGCTGAGTCTTTGGTGCCAAGGGAGGCTTTTGCGGTGGTGCCTGTCTAGCTGGAGGCCTGTTTCTTTGCATCTGAGATTGTTGAGTTACCGGCTGTGACTTCTGAGGACAATCCCTAATCCGATGTCCTAACTCACCACACTGAAAACATCAGCCAATGAGAGTGCGGCATTCTCCGGTCTTATGTTTCTTCCCGCAATAAACACAAGTCTCAAACACAACTGGAGGAGTAGGTTGGGCAGGACGATTGACTGATGCTGTAGTCATAGTAGAGCGAGGGGCAGGTGTAGGCCTCTGAGTATTCTGCACTGGCCTTGTACCCGGGTATGGGGTAGGCCTGGCCCTCTTCTCTGGTTGTACAAGTCCACTGGTCTGACCTCTAACCATCTTCATGTTCCTTATGTTGTTGTCCCTCCTCTTAAAGAACCCCTCAGAATTCTTCTCAGCTATCTTTGCCTTGTTCACTAACTCCCCAAAAGTTCTTATTTGTAGTATAGAAACCTTGTCCCTGATAAATGGCCTTAGACCCCTTTCAAACTTTCTGACCTTCATATTTTCATTCGAAATCATTTGAGGCGCAAATTTAGATAGCTCAGCAAACTTTGCTTCATATTCCACCACTGTCATCTCTCCTTGTTCCAAGGTGAGGAATTCCACTTCTTTTTGTTCCCTGACAAAGGTTGGAAAATACTGTTTGTAAAATAAATCTAGGAATTCTGCCCATGTCCATGGTTGTCCAATCCTTGTGATGTCTCTTTGTCTCACCGTAGCTCTCCACCAGTGCTCGGCTTCTCCCTCTATAACAAATACAGCCCAATCGACCCTCTGTTCTTCAGTACACCGGAGCATCCTAAAAATTTTCTCCAATTGCATGATCCATGCTTCAGCTGCCATTAGATCAGTAGTACCATAAAAGGTTGGGGGCCTCAGTCTCCTAAATGCTTCAATTCCTGCAGTATGATGTATCGAAGGAGGAGGAGGTGGTGGCATATTCACTTCCACATGTTCAGGTGCAGTTGCAACAGGTTGCCTAGCTGCAAGGAGTGCCATTGTTTGGGCAATGGAGCCCAAAACCGTTGTCAAATCTGGTGGGTCATAAACCTCTGGGCGTCCTTCTCCAATGCCCCTTCCAGCATTCCCCCTAGTATTGTATCCACGTCCTTTGCCATCGCGTCTCATTATAACAGTCCTGAGAACAAACGGTAACCAAAATTTAGTCTTGTAACTAGCTTTAAATTTATCGCTAAAATTCATGCAAACAAACAATGACTAGTCCTAACATCCAATGACTCCTCCTAACTCATGGAATTTCTAAACTCACGCCATAGCTGACCTAATGCCTTTGCTCTGATACCATCTCTGTCGCGCCCCAAGACCCCACCTAGGAGGATGTGAGATCTTGGCACGTGACTCACTTAATAATCATCCTGTTAGAAGCAATTAAGGCACAAAAATATGGACCTAAAAATTTTTCTTCAAATAAACCATCAACTAAAACTCCAATCCCATGATGTAACTGAAAAGTAACAAATCTTGGTCACTCATCCGGACCATAAACATGACAAACTAACTAACATGTGTCTCTATCAAATAAATTAAAGTCTTCCAGAATTTAATTAACCATAAAACCATTTCAATAATTGGGTCATCGATCAAGGTCCCTTTCTTCCTCGGGATAGTCACCTTCGGGCTTCTCGATATACTCCTCTTCTTCCCACGGTCTGGGAGCACAAATGTCGAAGCCTGAACCTGAACCTGGACCTGCCGACAACAAAAGTTATCGGCTGAGTAACGAGTTACTCCGCGTATATAACAGAACATAATAAACTATATAAAGAATAATATCTTACTTGCATTTCATCACTTCATACATCTGTTTACATATCAAATCAGAGTACGGAAGGTAAACATATACCTTATGTCAATTTCTTTCTTTCTTTCTTTTTCTTTCTTTTTCCTTTTTTTTTCTTACTTTCTTTCTTTTCTTACTTTTCATATTTCAAACATTATTATCACACCAATACACATTCACATGCATTTGTAATAACTTAAAATACCGCTTTACCGTATAAGGAAAGAGGTTACTATACTTTACTTTACTGAGATACCATTTTTCGTACATTATCCGGTAAAGATGGCTAGTACATTTTCCGGTACGACGGCTTACTTACTTTGGCATATATCTCGTCCTTTCTGATGGTATCCGGTTGTGCACAACACCACATACATTATCGCTTTTGTGTGTCTTTCTTTCTTATTTACATACTTCTCTTACTTTGCTTTTGATCTTACTTACATTTCATTAATATCTTTAATTCTTTATTCATACTTTTGCATCTTTTTCATTCGTGAGTGCACAATGATACACCTCTTGTCTAAATTTCACCTAAGACTAACCGTCAAGGGTCATAGGACATCTCACCATAGCGTCCCATACCACTACGTTAACCAGGCCTAGGCAAGCTTGACTTTCATCAAAGGTTCGTTTACCCAATGGTATATCACTTATTAGGAACATAAAAGCAATAAACAAACCATCATATTTCTAATGATTCAACAATATAAAAATCACAGTTGGTCTTAAAAATATTCATAGATCACGATCTAATTTCATTATCAAAATCCCTTGTTTGTTTAATCAAGATCAATATCCTAATCGTAATCCTTTTTTTTTAATTAATAATAATAATTTTCTTAAATTGTTGAACAAAAATCCACTCAAACATTATTAAATATCATAATTAGATCATCCATTCAATCCATCCACCATCTCATTATTCTCATAAATTTGCACACTTCAATAACTTTCCCAATCCCTATGTTGAATTATAAATAAATTATACATAATTCTTCACATCCTAACATAATAATTCTATGATAATAAAACAGTATCTGCAATAGGTTCTTCACATCCTATTTTAACATTCCAATGATAATAAAATTATATCATCAATAAATCTTCTACTTCAAGTCAGTAAATAATAAAAACTATATAACAACTGGGTTGTTCATATCCTAATTTAATATTTCACTAGTTATAAATCATGATCATAATTACAGCTCTTCACATTCTAGTTTAATCATCCAGGAATCATAAACTAAAAATTACAAATCTAGTTCTCCACATCCTATTTTCATCATCCATAATTAATAAAATGGAAGTCAAATATAGTTCTTCCCATACTATGTTAATCATTCAATAACTGAGACTATAATCATGGTCCTTTTTTTTTCACATCCTATTTTTATCCATCAAAATAATGAGACAATATCTTCACTAAGTTCTTAACATCCTAATTTGACCATCAAGAATAAATAAACAATTTCATAAATGGGTTTTGTACATCCTATTTTAACAGATCAATCATAATAAACAAAAATCATAGGCATATTCATGGATCCTACCCGTCTTTCCATATTTCCTTTGATTTATTCTTTTGTACTCATTATTCTAGGTTAACTATTCAAAATATTGGATACTAGATCTGCTATTTACCTCACTTGATCGTATCCCTACGATCTATCTCTTGCAAATAGGGTTCTCCTTGATCTTCACACCTCATTTTCCTTTTTTTTAACCGAATCTTTGAACTCTTTCAATCTCTCTCTCTTTGATCTCTCAAAAACTCCCCCTTTCTCTCTTTTAGGTTTTAGCAGGCCTTGGGAAACCCTCCCCACGAGTATAAAAGGGTATTTAAACATTGGGAGCCCTAAGGACTCAAAAAAACACGAAAACGCGCAAGATCGCCACCCAGCCGGCGTTTTGGGCGATCGATCGCCCGCCAGCGGCAATCGATCGCCGACGCTATTTTTTTTAAAAAAAAAACTTTTTTGTTACTTTTTGTTCCTCTTTTATTTAATGCAATTTATCTCCATAAATTCACTAAATCGAGTGAATTAAATGGGTTTTGAGATTCAATATTTTTATGTCGATTTCTCATAGGATTCACACATTATTTTAAGTACATTTCTTCAAGAAATTAGCTGACACAATTATGAACCTAGTGCATTAAATGCGGGTCATTACATTTAGAGTCGCTTAGAGTTGATATCTTGAGTGAGCAAAGGCAATAAGTTTCCTAGGATATTGAAATCTTATGAGTTGAAATTTGGACTCAGATGAACTTTGGATTCAAGTTTAGTACCACGACATAATGGGAATCAAGCAAATGTATTCGTTTGATATAGGGAGTAGTATCCCGAGGATGGACTAGTCACCTAACCTTAAGTATGTAATCGGTTAATACCTTAACCAAGTGTGAGAACATAGCTCCGCTAGGGAAACTAGTTGTATGATTATACTATTATGTATGAGAGTTGGGTGTGTATACTATGATATATATACCTTGAGGTTTACATTATGCTTTAGAAGCTAAGTTAGCTAGTAAATTTATTGTATGTTTATATGGTATAGTTGTATATTGTTACGTGTTATTACTTACTTTCATGATAGCTAATTGTTACTCTAAATACAAGGATTTGAAGAGTTTAGTTTCCAAGTCAGACTCGCGTTTAGCTATTGCCTCAGGACTTGACTATGAGGCATGACAAGTGAGGTAGAAGTTAATGGACTAGAGTGAGTGAAGGTGATACCCCAGTTGGCAATGAATATCCTGCACTCAAGTCAAAGATATTAAGCTATAAATTATTGATAGTAAGTAATGTGTATTGTTATACATGTACGAACATGCTACAATATAACTATATGTGAATATATTGTGATGAACGAACTTATCATGCTGGATGCAAATTATAACCTTAGTTAGTTGTAATATCAAAGACACCTTGCTAGTAAGTGAGTGCCTACTCCATGTGTTAGTTTAGATTGGATCAACACACCCTTGTGTCATGTCTAAGGTGGTCAAGCCATATGCTCAATTGAGTAAGGTAAAGCGTGGGAAAGGTATTCCGGCTTGTTCTTGTATCATCCTAATTTCGAGGATGAAATTTATTTTAAGGGGGGGAGGATGTAGAGACCCGAATCTTTTTTTATGTCATTGCCTAATTTATCAGGGGTATTTTAGTCTTTGATGTGTCTTCATGCGTGTGTTCTTACATAATTGGTTATCTTGAGGGTTTTTCTCATGGCTTGAGTTTGTTGTGGATTTATTGTATGAGTCAAGGGGTATGAGGTGTTTTTGGGAAGATAGCAAAGAGTATAAAACATACCCTAGGTGTTAAGTGAATAGTGCTTATAGAGGTCAAGGCCTCTATGTATAGCATTAGGTGTTTCTTTATGAAATGACAGTTTGATGTAGGTGTATGTTGAGTCTAAATCAAGAGGATTCGAGTAATCTAAATATATCTAAGATCATAGAGTATAAAATATCCTAAGTGTGTATGTAGAACTCCGGGAATCATGTGGTTAGTGCTAGTGCGCAAAGCATAAGAAGTCGGGGCCTCTCATGCATGTTAGTGTGTATTCGATGATCACCTAGGTGAGTTAAAACATATGGGAGTGGAATCATGAGATGAGAGTAGGGGTTGGAATCTAGGTAGATGGAGTATGAAAATAACCCGAGGGTCAGTGAGGGATGCCTTAACATACCCTAAACTTTAGGAAGCTCTAGTTTTGTCACTGTTTATCGGAATCGAGTGATTCTTGAACCATTAGAAAGGTATTAGAACCCTCTTCGAAGTTCATGTTTAATTTTTTTCCATATTTTTAGTCTAAGCTAAGTCAAAAGTAGGTTTTATAATGTTTTGTCTGCTGAAATTGCAGACCAGTCAGCTTTGGAGTCAATTTAGACCTTTAAAAACTCAAAATTAGGATTTTTGTAAAACATCAAAGTTGTTCCCCTTCAAAAGGCAAATCCAACGCAAGTTAAATCGTAAAAATACAATAAGCTAGTCAAAAATTATGATCAAAATACCAAATCGGGGTAAAATTTATCACAATCCGGAAATGAGGAGTGCGATCTATCGCAAATAAGGTGCAATCAATCACAAAATAGTGCGATCTATCGCAAATTTCTACGATCAATCGCATTCAGGTGAGATTTTTTGAGGTCCTTTTGGGTCTAAGTGCGATAGATCGCACCAAAGGTACGATCGATCACACGCGCGCCCAGATTTTGTTGAAAAGTGCGTTTTTTGAGTTTTTAACCCTTGGGGATATAAATAGGAGTTCTATTTTGAGATTTTTTGAGTTCTAAACTATTTTTAACCTAATTTAATAAAGGAAAAGTGAAAACCTAGGGTTTTGAGGGAGAAATTACTTGGAGAAGGAGATTGCTAGGAGTTTACAAGGAGAGCTTGGAGATCTTCCTTAAAGATTATTGGGAGCGATTTGGATTCAAGGGAAGGATCCCTAAGGTCGATATCCTTCTAACTCAACCCTATTAAGATGTTTTGTATGCTTAGATAAGATTATTTATGGATTATCAAGAGATCTACATGAAAATGCATGAATTAAAGAATGAGAATGTAAAGTTAGGTCAATATCCTCTCTAATCTAGCTTTGGCATTATTATGATTATTGATTTGATATAAGAAATGATGGATTAGTGTTGGATTTGTATAATAAGTATGGATATGGATGGATTTGTATTTTGGAAACTTAAATTAAATTATACATTATGTTTATGAACTATGCATGTATGGAAATGATGATGAATGGGCTAAAATGGAGAAGGGGTTGATTAAGAAGGTGTGGATTGATGTGAGATTTTGAAGGGATGAATGTGGTTTATGAATGAGTAATGATATGGTTTTGGAATGTGAAAATGGGAAGGACATTGTATACATAATTAATGCATTATATGTGTTTGTTGAAATGCCTAAAAACACTAAGTATAGAAAGTGATGATATTGAAAGGCTTATATGAGTATAATAAGATATGTTATGATGAATTATGTTTAGAAATGTTAGCACAAATATGTTAAGGTATAAAGTATGTTTTGATAAATTATGCTTATTCAAGTTGCATGGTGATTGATATTCGGGTAGACCAATACTTAGAGAAAGTCCTCAATGTCGGGAATTCTCTAACTAGGGAGATGTAACCTAGTGGAGTTTATTGACGGAAGATGGAATCTTGGTGATGACCGAACTCGGATACTAATCACGACACTCAAGCACAAGTGCACATGTGTGGTAGTTTACAAGTCTCACGGGTACACAAGCATGAACACGGTCACTGCATGGACACAGACACTGCATGGACACGGACATTGCATGAACACTGAAATATAAGGACCAGGACAAGTACAAGTACAAGGACTCTGAACACTGAATTACATGTACAAGGACACTGCATGGTTTTACAAGGACCTTGAAATCAAGTAGCTCCGGTATTCGTTGATGCTCTCCATGGATAAGATTTCAAGTCCTGGATAATTATCATGGACATTTGGGATCTAAGAGCTCTAGGGGCTTACGCTTCTATCGATGCACCTCCATGGATCTAAATACAAAGACATCGATACCATCTTTATGGGAAAACAAGCATGCATTGTATTCATGTTACAAGTTCAAGAGTTACAAGTCCAAGAGTCACAAGTTCAAGAGTCACACAAGTACACGAGTCAAGCTAAGTCATGATGTTCACATGTTTCCGCACTCTGATTATGTTCACGTTGTATTAAACTGCTATTGACCTTTACAATTGTTATATGTTTTGAATATTTGATATATGCTTGTACTATGAGTGGTTAGTTTGGATATCCACTGAGTATTCCATGCTCAGTCAACCTGTTATTGTCGTACATGTCTAGCTCGAGATCAGATGGCTTCTCCTGTGGTGGAAAATTAGTATTTTGAGGAAGCGGAAGAAGGTGACCTTCCGGTTGATGGAGTCCGGGATCCCAACCGGTTCCCATGCTATTAGACTATTTCCAGTTTACCCTTGGTGATTGAGAACTTGTTGTAGACTCGAAACTTATTAGTAGATGTTGCTTTAGTATATGCTCTTGGATTTGGATCATTTCATGTTATTATATGTTGGAAGAGATGCACTCTGTATTGAAAGAAATTTTATAGTTACTATTTTGGAAAGAATTATCTTTTTGTTTGTCTTATTGCTATGAAGATTAAGCAGGGATAAATAATGTGGCGGACCCAAAGTCCCATTAGACCAAGGTTGGGTTTTGGGGTCGTTACAAAACCATTCTTTCTTCAAAACTACCATTAATTCAAGCTAAAAATGGTCAAACTGAAAGAGGGGAAGACCAAAACTGAAAGGGAAGCCAATACTAAAGTGACCATCCAGATAATCATTCAAAAGTTGTCATTTTTAACCAAAATATATATATTGGAAAAAGAGATATGCTAGACATGCAAAATATAAATCGAGGTCAATGTGAGCATCCACAATACCAAATATATGAAAAAAAAAAGTATTGTTACAACAGTCTAAAACTTCACATGACAACCAAGCATGTGATGATAAATCTCTAACCAAGAGGGTCATCTGGGGACTGGGCGTCATCGTCATCTTAAGACCGGCGGGACTGGGATGGTGGTGGGGGAAGGATGGGAATGCCCCACTCTGAAAGAAGTCGGCAACCTGGGCCATGTACTGCCAGTATTCACCCATCTCAGCCCACATAGTTGTCAAAGCATCATGGTGCGCAGCCTCCTATTCCCGCTGCGTAGCCTCAGCCTCCTTTGCCATTCGCTTGTAGTGATCTATATCAAGAGAGTAGAACTGGGAGGGGGTAACACCCAGTCCATAATCAAGCGTAACATTAAAAACACATTTTGCACCAATTACAGGAATACTGAATCATTAAATGCATAAACATACGTGCAATAGCTCCGATGTGTGATCGAGGAAAGTCTCATCCCTGTGTGTATGGAACACCCCAAACATATGAAGCCGGTCTGACTCCAGCCCGTTCGGATGGTTTACATGCTTCATGAAAAAATTAATTGCGATTAATAACTTCACAACAAATATATTATCGAAAGCATTAATTGAATACATTCTCCTGAATTATGGTAATACATATACCCTAGTCGTCTTGTATTAGGCATAAGACCTCGTCCTAGCTGTGTGAGACATAGTAAGATGTGCTCAATTATTCATATTCCTCTCTCTAATAGCCTGTTATTTACATGATGTAATTCAGTTAGTATTAATGTGGCAATATTGATCATATACATCAAATAAATTGACTACTAAAAGATTAAAGGTTAAACTCTTTTCAGACCCGGGCCTCCTCTGTCTTTCAATGGTCCACGAGTACCCTCCACTGGTTTGGTTTTACCCTATTATCTACCCACATATTGTGCCTCTAGTAGGTGCGCCAAATCGTACCATTTTATCGTACAAACTCTTCATCCATGCTCTCCACAAAGCATTGCATTTCTGCACCACCCAAGCCCTCGTCCGCAAGTCGGGGATCTCATAACAACTCTGGGAAAATATAAGTATTAACATGGCAGGCGGTCAGTACAGTAAATGTTAAAATAAGGAAATAAATGTGATGGGGTAACACCCAGTTGTCTTACCAAAACTGAGTAATTACATAATCCTTGACTATGGTTAAAAAAACCCAACCGTTGATTCATTTATTATTTTTTAATTAATATGTTTATTTATGACATCTCAATTGACTAGATGATGAATCCTTTAATTCACAATACCCAAATTTAAATAGATTGCTTATAAGAGCATCTCCAGTGGCAAATCCATTTTTCCTATGACAAAACCATTTTTTGGCACTGCTATAGTGCCGAATTATAGTAATTTGGCATTAACGCTCCAATGGTGCATTTAAAAAAAGTCTTTTTTTTAAATCAACAAAATTTTTATTTCAATTGCAATTTTTACTTTGACTTAAAATTTTCTTAATGCAATACTTGGTATTTTAAAAAACTTCAATTCATTAATTTAATTCAAGGTTACATTAAAAAAATACATAAAATTACATACAAAAAAAATAAAATAAAATTACATAATCCTAAATAAGGAGGAACATGAGCATAAAAATCAGAGTTTGTTAAACGTGACATTATTTTTGCATAAATTTCATTATTGTGTTGCTTGTAATAAGAACGCAACTAAGACTCCATATTGAAGGTATCCATCATCATAATTATATCATATTTCTCTCTTTCATTCATCTCTTTTATTACTTTCAGTCTTCTTTCTTCATTTCGACCCATCTTTTCTTCAGCGGCTTCAGCTTGTTTGTTAATTTTTCCATCAAATCAGAAAAACAAGAGTTTGAAGTATTTGCTATCTTTCTCTTCCTACGTGAATTCTTTTTTAGCTTTCCTTCCACTAGGCTTTTAAGTCCTTGGAGAGTCGATGCTACACTTTATGCTATGTCGTAAGATTGCTCAACAATGATCCAAATAATTTTTTTCTCTCAAGCTCACAATACAGTAAGTTTGCTTGAAGAACCTAAAAATGGGTAAAAAATAATTAGATAAATTAAGAATAAATTAGTTATTAAAAAAAGTAGAAATATCACCTTATCCGCTTCAGTTGTTCCACTTTATTACCTATTTTCTATCTGTGTGAGGCATCACAAAATTTATTGCAATTCTTCATGATTGTATCCTAACAACATTGGATAGAAATTTGTCATCGTACAATTTAATCGTTAGTGTTGACGATGTAATTTTGGAATACTCAATTCAAAAAAGCTTTTTTGTGTTTGCAAGTTACTGACAATCGGATCTTGGGTGATGCTCAATCAAACATTACAATTTGTCAAATCTTGATCCGCCGTGAATGTATTTCCCCGTTTTATTGAATGTTGAATGTCTTCCATTTTTTTGGAAAAACAATAAAAGAGTACACAAACAAGAAAATAATCGAGCACAATACAAAGTAGTTGGAAGTTGTAGAGCACAAAAAAATAATAATAATCAAGTACAATAAAAAAAAATATTATAGATATTTGTGTAAGGGCAAAATAGTAAAAAAATATAATTTTAAAAAAAGGAACCGTTGAAATGTTACCGATTTGTATAGAGAGCCATTGGGAGGATAACAATAAAAGTGTAAAAAAGAAAAGAAAAGTAAATCGGTCTAAAGAAAAAATGACTTTAATGTCTTTTGCCATTTCATATGACGTGAGAAATGAAAAAAAGTTAATTTGCCTATTCGGTTTGGCACAACAGTTGAATATGTCAAGGTCATGTACTACTTTATTTTGACTTTAGCGTGTCGATTTGAAAGAGCACTGAAGATGTTCTAAGATAGTCAAATTTTTATTTTTTGCAGGGATTCAAATTCCTACGCATATAAGGTGTGAATTGCAAGCATATAAGGTGTGAATTACAAGCCCTGCAAATCCCGAGAATTGGACCTCTCCACAATTGAGTCAAACCATCACCCTGATTTTGATAAATTTTCACAATTGACAGATAAAAAATCTTTAATTCTCGCACAACAAACAGATTTTTAAGAATCTTTAATTCCCGCACAATAAACAGATTAACATATTTTAGAATATTTAATTCTCACGCAACAAATAGATTTTCAAGAATCTTCAAGAATCTTTAATTCCCGCACAACAAACAGATTAACAGATTTTAGAATATTTAATTGCCGAACATGTCTTCATTAGAAAATGTGGCAAATGTCAAGACAACCATGTCTCAGGTGGCCCTTTTTTAACCGCAAGCACAAGAAGGACCACTCATTAATTCGTTGTTAAAGAATGACTAATTGGAAAGGGAGTGCTAGACAGACTTGTCGTGGACATACTTATATTGCTTTTGAGAAAAATAACAATTCTAGGTGTGCTTTTCCACTCATCCACTTAAATAAAGTGGTGGGCTCCATAAAAAAAAATTGTCAATTTTTTTTTTCTTGTCCATCCATAAAAGAAGAAAATAGATGAAAAGAAAAATAAACCTAGCTCGTGCTTTAAGCAAAAATTGATTTATTGTGGGCTCCATCTGAAATCTCCCAAAATATAGGCAAGTCTGCCAACCAACCATGAATGTTTTAGGTCGAAATCCTTGCATGGACAAGGATGGAGCCCGATGGGCTGAGGGGGCACGTGCCCTCTGAATTTTGAAAAACACTTTTTTTTTTAATTGTAATAGGGAATTGCCATGGGGTAGGGGCATCTGCCCTCTTGGAAATATATATATATATATATATATATATATATATCTATCTTTTATGCTATGTTGTTTAAATGTCTTGAACTTTTAAAAACAAAAATTATTCTTGTTACACTACATTATTTAATGGGACATAATCATACGGTAATGAGATAATTGGCCCCCGAAAACAACGGAAAATAATACTTATAGGATATATAGTATGGACTAAATGATCCAAGAACTTAGTCATAAAAAAAATAAATTGAGGGTCTACGTTGTCGAAGCTTCTAAACCCAAAATATTTCATTCATATCTAATTATTCTTCACGAAATGATCGATAATTACTAATATTTTCAATCAATCATTGTGTGCCCTATAATAAAATCTTGCCAAGGCACCATACCGATGATATGATAGCACTCCAATTCAGATTCCCTAGAGTACTGCTCTCTCACAACATAGCTGGATTTAGGGACTCGATTGTTCTTCTCTGAACTTTCTTTTCATTGCTTTAATAAATGAATGACTTGCCAAAATACGGTAGGGCTATTATGGCATAACCACGAGAAAAATGAATGGTCTAAATAATAGGAGGATAGGCTTGGACCTACCTCTAAAGCCTGTTTGCAAATCAGGTTGGAAGTTGCAACCGACCCAGCCCATGTCCTCAGGTATACTTTTTGCTATTCTTGAGGAGGGAGGCTGGTTAGCTCTAGGAACTAAGGTGTAAACCTCATTTAAGGAAGGATCCTCGTGTGGAGGAGTTTCCTTCCGTGATGTGACCATATATAGTGATTAAATTTGCGACATATGACTAATACTAACAGTAAATAATGATTTGTGCCCAAAAACAAAAACAAAAAAGGAAAATAATCACCTCCTCAGTAGGTGACACGAGGAGAGGTGTCTTGGCTCTCATTTTCTTGCCACGTGTCTCTCTTCTAACCTTATTTAACTATGGTTAAGATTTATCCACTCTTAGGGTTCACCCATAAACCCTTAGTTCTTAGAAAGAAAAAAAAATTAACTAAAAGCTTAAAAAAAACCAAACCGAGTTAATGGGAGTTGAAAAGGGTCGGCGAGAGCGAACTATTGCTCCAAAAAAATTAGGGTAATGCTCTTCCCTTTCTTTTAAAGTTACACGAGGACAGAGACATTATTGTCTTTTCATTTATAGAGAAAGACACCCATTTTTGAACCGACACATCTCTTTTTCTAAAAGAAAATGACTCTTAAAATATAAGCAGAGGTAGCATTTTCCAAAAATAGGTGGCTCGAGTTTGGGCTCTCTATTTTTGTGGTTTTTTTAACAAAATTGTCTCCAAGTGAACCCTTTTATAGGAGGTTTATGTGACTAGAATTTGGCCCGACAATGGAGATAAGAGTCACAACCAATTGTGATTGAACTTGAGGAAAGTTCAATTGTACCTACAGGCCAAGGCCAATACATGTCCCTTTTAATCATTATTAATTGTGGTTAAGACTCATTACCCTTGATTTAATATGTTTTTAATATATATATTTTTTAAAACTAAAGTTATATTACTGAACCCCAATAGTTAGTGAAGCTTACCCACAATTAATAGGTTTTAAAAGGGACACCTGTTGGCTTGTGAGAGAGATTGAACTCTCCCGGAGTTCAATATCTCTTGATCATGCACTCATGAAAATATTCAAGATTTTCAACTTAATATTATTTTTAAATTTAAATTAATTTAATATTAACCTTAAAATTAATGCAATCTTAAATTTTATTTTAATTTATTAGGAAAAAAAAAAGTTGTTACAATTTCAAAATTACCCATAAAATTGATGTGACGGTTGAAAAGCCTACCATTTTGGATAGCTAAAATGCTGATTATCTAATTTCTAACCAATGAAGTACTATTTATTTATTGGTCAAAATGAAATACTTATTTACAAATAAGTATGTTCGGCAAAAAGTAAAATAAAAAATAATAAGTGAATTGCATTTGCTAACACTACTTAAAACCTAATAAGTATTTTCTAGAAAGAGCTATAGTCTCCTTGTCGGCTGAGGAGGGGACTATGCCTCCTCGCTCTCACATAGCCGACCCTTCAACTTCCATTAATTCATGTTAGTTTTTTTTAGCCCTTTAGTTAAATTTTTTTTTAATTTTATTTTTCTAAAATCCATGGGTAGATGGGTGAACTCTAAGGGTGGATGAATCTTAACCACAATTAAATGGGTTAGAAGAGGGACACATGACAAGAAAATAAGAGCCGAGACGCCCCTCCTCGCATCACCGACCAAGGAGGTGACTATTTTCCTTCTAGAAATAAGTACTTTAAAAAGTATGTGTATGATTTATGTCTGTGGCTCGATATTACTATCCCTCTTATCCCACATCGGCTGGGTACTAACTGTGCAAAAGATGTATAAGAGGCCATCAACCCTCCATTAGTCACATCCTTTTGGAGTGGTTGCTTGGACCCACTCTTTTAACACCTTAGTGATTAGCTTAAGTCTAGTTGTGTATGTGTGTTTGGTGTTATACTATCTCTTACCAAAAAAATCATACCTGTGTTCGCGGTTAAGTCCCACATTGGCTGGGTACTAACTTGGCAATGGGTGTAGAAGGGTCATCAACCCTCCATTGATCAGGTCCTTTTAGAGTGATTGCTTGGATTCACCCTTATGATACTTTAACGATTATTTACATTTAGTTTAATATTAATTTTTATGGTTAAAAATTCTTAACTAGAATTAAAAAAAAATTTCAAACATTTTTTTTCTAAAATAAGATTATACTGTTGAAATCAAAGGAGTAGTAAATCTTAACCGCAGTTAATATAAGTTAAAAAGGACACATGTAGTTGGAGTTCAATTACAATTGTCTCGAGTGCGTGGCGCCTCCCAAGTGGATAGTGGCGTTCTCCTCGAGTTCCGGATTGTCATGTAATGAAGACCCCACAAGTAAAAAAGGTCAAAACTCAAAAACCTTTGAACGGAGAGGCCGAAGACAGTACCAAATTCCGATTGTCGCCATTACCATCCATCTTGATTGGGTTCGAGAAGCTCGGAGAGAATCACAGATCCTCGGAAAAACCCTAATTTTTTAAAAAAGAAAAATTCATTTCGAGCTTCTCTCAAACTCCCATGAATTCGAATATGATGAACTCGCTCGAATCTGCCCTCGGATCAGAATCTAAATCTGTTCTTGTGATCCTCACTACCTCGATTGCTGTACTCATCGGCCTTGCTTTCTTTCTATGGAGAAGATCTTCTGATTGGGGAAAATCTTCCAAGCCAGTTGAATCTCTGAAGCCGGTGCTTGATTCGGTAGAAGAGGAAGTTGATGTAGATCCTGGGAAAACTAAAGTCTCCATCTTCTTTGGTACTCAGACCGGCACTGCCGAGGGATTTGCCAAGGTTAAAAAAAAAAAATTTGATTTTGATTTTTTTTTTTGGGGCTAGAATCGTTTATCATTGAA
Source organism: Tetracentron sinense (assembly GCA_015143295.1). NCBI lineage: Eukaryota > Viridiplantae > Streptophyta > Magnoliopsida > Trochodendrales > Trochodendraceae > Tetracentron > Tetracentron sinense. The sequence goes on from CM026574.1 coordinate 20,975,046, forward strand.
ACTGTTGCAATTGTATTTTGATGCTGGTTTTTGTTGATTCTTTCGTTGGTGTTTGATGATAAGAACTGAATTAAATAATAAATAAGAGGGTTCTGTTTGAATTTATCCTAAAATCACTTGTTCACTGTGAACTGCTAAGAAAACTGTGAATGTTGAGTAAGGACTAAGGACCCCCTCTCCCTCCATTACAACTCATGCTGATAAAAAAAAATGAAAATTACCCTATAATGACAGTAAATTGTCGGAACCAGAGTAACAAAATTCGCCAAATTTTTGAAAAATTCGAGAATTCTATCCCCTCCCAATTTTTTGAATTTTTTCGAGCTTGACCTTGTTGAATTATTCCCGAACCCCGACTCTCTCACAATGGTTGGAACTAATTTAGGGATTTTATATTAAGGTTTTGATTTTGTTGTTTATTTATTTATTTTGAGTGAAATCTGTCTTTTTACAAAAAAAAAAGTGAACGGGTAAGCATTGAGTTGGTTTATCTTCATGAGCCTTAATTGGTAGAACATTGAGAAAAATGGGTGGATTTGTGGTATGACTATTTTCTTATCTGGGTTTAGAGCTAAGGTTCCAATATATCTATCTAATAGTTAAATCAACTCTACCTTCAATTTGGATCTCAAGAGCAATTTATACTTCTTGTTACAAAGAGAACATTGATTTTCAGGGAGAGTGATTTCAAGTGTTCTCACTCTTGTGCTTTGGTGTGAGATGCATTTTTTGACAGGCTTTGGCGGAAGAAATTAGGGCAAGATATGATAAAGCAGTTGTCAAAGTCATTGACCTGGTATGTGGTATGGGAATTATTGTATGGTCTTGCAAGGGAATCTGCTTCTATTCTAAATTATTTGGCTGCATACTTATATTTTGTGGTCTGCTATAGGATGATTATGCAGCTGATGATGATCAATATGAGGAGAAATTGAAGAAAGAGACTTTGGTCTTTTTTATGGTAGCCACGTAAGATAAATCCATACTCTTGGCAGTAACACGTGATTTTTCTGAATATATTAATTTTTTGGGAACATGGTGCTCATTCCATATAATTTGAGCTTGACCTTTTAGTTATGGAGATGGAGAGCCGACTGACAATGCTGCAAGATTTTATAAATGGTTTACTGAGGTGATTTTCGACAATGTCTTTGATACAATCAGTCTAAACTCTGAAGTCATATAGTGCTAAAGTTTCATTTTCCTTATTTTTGTTTATTTATTATTATTTTTTCTTTTGGGTGATGAGTTTGGAGATATTGCATTCTTTTCAGGTAAAGGAAAGTGGAACCTGGCTTCAGCAACTCACTTATGGTGTTTTTGGGCTTGGTAATCGTCAATATGAACATTTCAATAAGGTAAAACCACTTATTTGAGTTCATCAGTTTCATCTTTTAGGTACATATCACTGGCACCTTTTTTGAAACAGATTGCAAACGTGGTGGATGAACATCTTAATGAACAAGGTATGCTGCCATTTTATATGAGTGTTTCATGAATTGCTGTTGTTTATACAATATAAACATTTTCTAGAGTTCCCTAGTGCATCTCGCTATTCCTGGCTATAAATATTGCTGCAGAAAGTTATTTTCATTGTGAATATACACAGTTGACATGATTGCCGTATGCTTTCCACTGTGTAAGTTGTAAATGTCAATACGGTTATGAATGTATATCAGCATTTCTGCTTATCCGGCAGTTACACTTGGCAACTTCTCTATTTGCAGTTACCCGTCAAGGTTTTGTTTCTTTCGCTATAATTGTATGACCATTGTTAGAAATATTAAAGGAAAACCTAGGAGCACTGGATTTTTCTTAAATTGCTTCAATCTCACCCAAATAATCCTTATTACTTATCGTATTAGATTAAGTACAGAGGCTGATCTTTGAAACATATTTAAGTTCAAGTTTCCCCTTCACAAGAATGCTTTCTAAATTTCCAACTAAAGCATTTGTTCTAGGTTGTCAGTCGCAATGGCGTAGGATACTGGAAAGTCTCTATATTGACTTGTTGGCTAATAATTTTCTCTAATATCATGATCCCCAAGGTTTGGCATTCTGCTATCAAATTTAATACTGTTGCTACCAGTTACAACATCATCTAAATTTTACTTCATATCATCATTTTGTCTTACTGGTTTTCTTAGTCACAGCATGTGACACCAAGTGCTGAAGTGCACATTTATTTTTATTTATGTACTGCTGAAGCAAATGAGCTCTTTCATGGCGTCCAAGGTGATACATAGGCACTATTAGGTTTTGAAAAGGATCTGTATTATATGATCAGATGGGAACTTTACACAATTAGATCTATGTGCTTATCTGAACTTGGGATAGGGGGACTGATCTGCTGATAGAGGGACACTATACATTATGTTACAAGTATCATTGTGAAGAAAGGTTCCAGGTCTATATTGTGATAGGTTGTTTCAGCTCCATTATCTATGTAATAATCGGGATATGAAGCTCAAATACACTGCTGAGTATGATACATCATGTTGAACAAAATTAATGTTTCTCTGTACCATCTTATCAAGTTTACTTATTGAAACCTTAAAAATGATTCTACATCTGTAAGAAACAAGAGAAGAAATAATGGCAGCCGAATTTTCTTTAAGAGATTGTGGAGTCACTGCAATAAGTAGTGTAAAGGAGATGCATTAACCAGTGAATTTTGCTCCTTAATGAGCTTTACATATTTTTTTTCCTATAATGAAACATAGTCACTTATCCATGGGTTGATGATAATTTCTATTGCCATGTGCAATTTATGCAATGAACAAATCAGAATCATCCTGCCAGAAATTCTCTTAAAGGTTGAAACGAAAATCCACAGAGAAAATAATTCCAGGTAAAACCAAATTCACGTACCGGATGTACTCCAATCTTGAACACATTGCTTGCATTCCATTGCTAGTGTTGTCTTGAAACCTTAAATTAGTCTTGAACAAAAACGATGCCCTTGAGGCAAAGTGATAACGTGAGAAATTCACCTGTAAATGTTTGCTGATCTTGCACACATTTTGGCTGTCTAATGAATATGAGATGATTATGCCTTTGTATCACTTATCCTTTATGCGTTAGAGATCATTTGTTTCTGAATGACTTGGCACAAAAGTTCTAATTTATGTGGTTGATATGGTAGGTGCGAAGCGTCTTATTCCAGTTGGTCTTGGTGATGACGATCAATCCATTGAGGATGACTTTGCTGCTTGGTATGCTGTGCTCTTATGTATTACAGATATTATTTTACCTAATACTTGATCTTTACCTAATAGATCTAGCTCCTAGATGGAATTATGATTTTAGCTATTTGCCGCATTAGCTGTAACTATATGGTTTTTTTGTTCTAGGCGAGAATTACTGTGGCCTGAGTTGGATCAGTTACTCCGTGATGAGGGAGATGCTAATACAGTCTCTACTCCATATACCGCTGCTATTCCTGAATATAGGGTAGTGATTCATGATCCTGCAGTCACAAACTTGGAGGATAAACACTTAAACATGGAAAATGGGAATGCTTCTTTTGATATTCACCATCCATGCAGGTACTTTGAGACACGTGCATGTAGTGGATTTCATTCACCATTTCTCGAATTGACTAAATCACTGTTGTTTCTTTACCTGAAGAGCCAATGTTTCTGTTCAAAAAGAGCTTCACAAACCTGATTCTGATCGATCTTGCATACATTTGGAGTTTGATATATCAGGCACTGGTCTTACGTAAGTTAATGGCAACCCAACTCTTCTAATATCTTTGAGGTTCATATTCATTAGTTATTATGGTTCCACCATTAAGTTGACAGTGCATTCTTTCCTTATTAAGTAACATCTAATAGAAGACATTGACCATGCCAATTCTGGATTTTTCCCCACTCTGCATGGGGTTTCTTTGTAGTTATATTTCAGCAAGGTCACTCGGCTGAGTCTCAGTATGTTAAATATGAGCTCATTAAGGACCAGCCATTATATGAATGTTGGTTAGTGCCAATTAATTTTAACATCATTTGGTTTGACTTCAAGGATGTGGTTAATCATGTTGCTCTCTGTCTAGAAGGACAGTTTATTGGGACTATTCTATAATGTTAGATGCTATGAGATTGTTTTGGGCGTTAATACTGAAATTGGGTAAGAGCAGTTTGGCAGATAATAAGGTGGATGTTGACGATTTGTGAGTCTTTTATAGCATCGTGAGCTGCAAAGTAGAGGGTTGGCCAATGAAATATCTTGGACTACCATTTGGGGCATTACATTTTGGGACCGGTCATGGAGAAAGCTCAAAAGAGATTGGTGACATGGAAGAAGCATTATATTTCTCTGGGACATACAATTGCTCCTATCAATTCTATCGTGGCTAATCTTCCAGATTATTATCTCTCTCTTTCCAAGGTTTTTGGCTTGGTGGTTGTGAGGCTAGAGAAATTACAAAGAGGCTATTTGTGGGAGGAAGTTGAACTAAAGTGGATCAGCAGTGCATTGGGAATAGGTTTCTGGTCTCAAGGGAAAGGACCATCTTAATATCGGTATGGTAAGGGAAAGGAACTTGGCCCTTCTTGGGAAATGGTTTTGGAGATTCCCTTGAATCCTGAAAGCCTTTGGTTATTATTATTATTGACTATAAACATGACATGAATCCCAATGGGTGGGATATAAGTACCAGGAGCCCCCATCTTAGTCCTCCAACACTGCTTAGATCCTCCCATCATTATTTACACTTACCATGATATTGTTAGCATTCTTAGATTCAAATTTTGGAAGGACCTTTTGTGGGGGCAAGGTCCTTTTTGTGAGGAGTTTCCTCGCCTCTGTAATATTTCCTATGATAAGGAAGCCCATGTTTTTGAGATATTGTCCTATTGGTATCGTGCTTAGATTCAAATTTTGGAAGACCTTTTGTGGGGCGAGGTCCTTTTTGTGAGGAGTTTCCTCGCCTCTGTAATATTACTCAAAAATGTGAATTGTGTTGACCTTCAAAGAGGGAAGGAAAAGTCTTATCTGCCCATATATGTACAATATGTATGTTGAATGACGAATTGATTAATCTTTGTTTTATCCATTGTGATGTAGCTTTTGTGATTTGGCATCACTTAACTTTGTGGAACTAGCCTTCCCTCAAGATATCGAACAGAAACCTTGGGATGACCAAGTCACTAGTCAAAATATATTAATTACTTATTAAATTAGATATTTACAAAATATAAAAGTTTCAATTATTCCTTAGAGCAAGGATAAAGAATTACCCCCAATAACTTGGCCCAATAAAATAAGACCTAGTTCTTTTAGACTTTTAGTTAGTTTAGTTTAATTCGAAATCATTAACTAGTTCATTGCTCTCTCTCTCTCTCTCTGAAGTGTGATGCCTTTATGTAATCAGCACTTTTTTTATAATCACATTTCTACATGTAATTATCAGTTACTTTTAAAGAAAATCTTTTGCATATTCAGCTAGACGAAGGACAGTGATGGCTGTTGAGAACCTTCATTTGCTTTAACATGTATTTCTATTCGTTTGCATATGTGCCGAGTCTGCTGAGATTTATTTGATTTCTTTCTATTTTGCTCATCTTTGTTTTTTAGTTTTCTTCTCAAAATTTTAGATTGACTCTACTGTAATGCATGTTACTCTAGCATGAGTATTAATGTGACAGATTTTTTTCTCAGATATGAAACTGGTGACCATGTTGGTGTTTATGTTGAGAATTGTGATGAAACTGTTGAGGAAGCAGGAAAGTTGTTGGGTCAGCCTTTAGATTTGCTCTTTTCAGTTCACACTGACAAAGAGGATGGTATGTCTCAGGGAAGCTCATTGCCACCTCCTTTCCCTGGTCCTTGCACCTTACGCACTGCCCTAGCACATTATGCAGATGTCTTGAATCCTCCTAGAAAGGTGGTATTTTCGGTCTCTTTTTTTTTTGAAAAAATTGCTTCAGTTCCATTACTCATGATGCTTGGTCTGCTCGATTTTCTTTATTGGCCTTTTCAGGCTGCTCTTCTTGCTTTGGCTGCTCATGCATTTGAACCTAGTGAAGCAGACAGATTAAGGTTTCTGTCGTCATCTGAGGGGAAGGTTCGCAGATTACTCATACGTTCTTTCCTTTTTTTCACCTTCTTTCTTATCTGTTTTCTTTGTGTATTGTTATCTCTGTGATTCTTTTGTTGATATCTTCTGGTCTATTTTTCTCTTGCATTCTTACTTTCCAGGATGATTACTCTCAGTGGGTTGTTGGAAGTCAGAGAAGTCTCCTGGAAGTAATGGCTGAATTCCCGTCAGCAAAACCTCCCCTTGGTGTTTTTTTCGCAGCAGTAGCCCCTCGCTTACAGCCCCGCTACTACTCAATCTCATCCTCTCCAAGGTGATTTTTTCTTTCCAGGTATAGTAATTTGAAGCAATTGTATCTGATAAGATGAGACTCTGGGAAAGCTGGTTGCTTGCTTTATTTTGTGCAGATTTGCCTCCTCTAGAATTCATGTCACCTGTGCTTTAGTTTATGGTCCAACTCCCACTGGAAGGATTCACCGAGGAGTGTGTTCAACATGGATGAAGGTAGGACTTAGGCTTTGTTTATCAGATGTATGCATCATCTTTCTTATTTTCCTTTCAATTATAGTTATTCAGTAGGAGGTCTGTTCAATGCCTTGTATAAACAATATCTTTAAAAGTACATATGAGGCTTGAATGATATCTAACGGCTGTGTTGAATACATATAGCATGCTGTTTCTCTAGAGAAAAGCCATGACTGTAGCTGGGCTCCTATTTTCGTTAGGCCATCAAATTTTAAATTACCAGCCAATCCTTCAATTCCGATTATCATGGTGGGACCTGGTACTGGCTTGGCACCTTTCAGAGGATTTCTTCAGGTCTGGAAGGAGTTTCTGATTTGTGTTGTTTTCTCAGTTTTGATATGAGAAGGACTCTAAACTCAGTGGTTACTTTTCCAGGAAAGACTTGCCCTGAAAGAGGATGGTGCTGAACTCGGTCCTGCTCTCCTCTTTTTCGGATGTAGAAATCACAGAATGGTAATGGGTCATTAGTATAATACATGCACTTTGTTAATTATGGTGTTCTGGCAGCACAAAATGCTTCCTAATGTTGAACTTTGTTTTTAGGATTTTATTTATGAGGAAGAGCTGAATCACTTTGTGGAACAAGGCGTGATATTGGAGCTGATTACTGCATTCTCAAGGGAAGGGCCAAAGAAGGAATACGTTCAACATAAGATGATGGACAAAGTAATAAGACAGTAGATGCCGAACATAGCTCATTAGCTAATAGTTCTTTATATATTTTTTAATAATTGTACAAAATATGCCCCGTGTGCAGGCAGCATATGTATGGAATCTAATATCTCAGGATGGGTATCTCTATGTATGTGGAGATGCCAAGGGTATGGCTAGAGATGTTCATCGGACATTGCATACCATTGTCCAGGAGCAGGTACTCTCTCTCTCTCTCTCTTTGTGCGCGCCATTTTGCTCAAATATGAAATAACATATCTCAAAAGCATACTTGCTTGCCAGTTTTCCTTGTGTGTGTGTCTCTCTCCCTCGAAACTCTTTTCTCCTTTATCACCATCTCCTCTTGCATAGACCTACCCACTACCCAGAAGGTATGAATCATATGCTGGTCTATGTTGATTCACTATAGGATGGTTGATACTTCTGCAATCTTCTTCTCTAGATAAAACTGAAAAATTTCTTTTGAGAAATCCGAGCTGAGCCTACATCCATTCATTACAAACATATCTGGTATCTATTCCAGGAAAATACGGATTCATCAAAGGCTGAGGCTATAGTGAAGAAACTCCAGATGGATGGAAGATATCTTAGAGATGTGTGGTGATTATTTCTACTTCAGCTTTTCCATAGTTGCTTGCACAGTGCTTACAAAACATGTAGGTGTATATGTAATTCTCATCCAGCTCAAGCCCATTCGACAACTCTCTCTCGCTGCCTCCCAAAGTTTAGCAGATGTTGAGGGCAGAAACAGAAACTTGATTCTACTGGAGAAAAGTGATATATGCAAACACAAAATGCACTTAGAAGTTTGTTTCTTTTTCAGACCGAGAAGGATGTGTCTGTCGGTGTTTTTTCATTAATTCAAATTTCATTAAAGAACCACATGATAGTTACCAAGATGTCAAAAACAGTCTTAGATTGTAAGATTATATGGGATGCTTTTGTTAGGATAATGTTAGCGGGTGTTGGTAATTTATCGTCGAATAAAGATGAAAGCTCAGTGTTTCGATGTAAGTTTTAACAATTAATCAAGTTCTTTGATTCTCTTATGAAATGTTTGCTCTTTCATGGGTTCTGCTTCTCATTTCATTGCATGGGTGCTCTTTTCTGCTGTAATATTTTTGGAACTGTACTGTACAAGAGGTTAGGGGTTCAGGAGCCACCATTTGATGGGTGTTCTCCTCAGAAATTCCAGGTTTAGAAGCAATTCAATCATTCAGCCAGCACATGAATGGTTGAATCCAATCTGTTTACTTATCGGCTGTTGAGGATCCTGTTATAATCAGCCTCTGGCACCAATGTTTTTTTCTCTTACAGTAAGACCTCAAATTACGCCCAAAAAAATAAATAAATTACATAACAATGATGGGGATTCGAAAAACCAAGTTTAATGGGTCAGAGCCAAAATCCACGCTTCCGGGAAAGACTGCTGAAGATAGTAGCCAAGAATTCCTTATGTTAAAGATTAATGGAGCTTCAAATTCAGATTTTCCACTCACAAAACCTCAAATCCGGTTGCTTAACTATTATCAACACACTGCTTTTGTTTAGGGTTTAGTAAAAATCCATGGATGGAGATAGAAAAGTTTAGTAACTGGAATCAAAGAATTATTAGATCTGTTCCGTCCAAAAAATGATGGGAATGGGCTGGGGTTATGAACTTATTGTCTTTACTTGGAAGTCAAACTCGGCTCAACACTTGGGAGTATCGGCCCAAGCCCAGTAAAGTGGGCTGGATTCCGGTGCTCCGCCAGGCCAGACCAACCCACATGCAATCCTTTTTTTTTTGGTGATAGATTAAGTCTACATGCAATCCTGATTAGACAATATAAAGATTGCAAGCTTACAATGTGTAACTAATGATAAAATCTAAATGCATACAAAGATCAAATGTCCTCTAAAGTCATACTTGAATCCCTGAAAACGTTGTACAGAAACATCAACTGAGAGTTATCATGATTCTTTCTTTTATGAGAAATTATTCCCAAATATTGTTCCAATGCTGATACAAGTACAGTAGTTGGGTGTTCTAGCATCCCGGGTTTGCTCATGTGGTTGTGTTCAACTCTCACTCCTCGACTTAACCTGGTAGGGAAAATTCCGTGTAGGTCGGTGCGGACACCTAAAGGGGGGTTTTGGACACCCTCCGTTACCAAAAAAAAATTAAGGTGGTGTTTGGTAACACTAATCTAAAAGGAAGAGCTTATTTGAAAATTATGCTTAGTGGACTTTAGATTATTTAGTTGAAGGTTAATTGCATGTCTACATCTTAGAGCTTTTAGAGCTAAAAACCTATATATTAAAAAGTAGCTCCATAGGTACTTATTGGTTAGGCCACAATTGATAGGTGTTAAAAAGGGAGCATGTATCAATGCGGCTGCACATTCTACTATATAGTAAACATTTCCCGTTTTTTTTTTTTTAAGGGCAATACTAGCATCACTTTCTTTCAAACTCACTCTCTTTCCATTAAGAAAAGAACACGTGTTTACCACTAACACTCTCTCCAATCAAAAAGAGAGTGAGTCTTGAAAAAAAGTGATGCTAACATTATCCTTTTTAATATCAGTTAGATGTTGATGGACTGATTGAGGATTAAGGGGTTCTTATTGGTTTGTGTTTTGGTGTCTGACGTGACCCGACCTGACCCAGCCCAACCTAACTTGTTACCATCCACAACAATATACATTATAGTTGGGGTGCAACTCAAGCAGTTCAGTGGGGTATAGAGCCAATCCAAGCCATGCTAAAGAGCATTACAATTATTCTCCCCATCACAAACACAACACAACACAACACAACACAACAAAACACGATTTTCAACTAATGCTTTGATTGTTTTGATGTAAAAGTTGGGAAAACAAATGAATTTCACAGAAAATATCAATTGTACCAAAGAAAATACACACAAAAAATGATATTTTCCATTAAATTCAAATATTTCCCCCTATTTTAGACCAAAGCAAACAAAGCAAGCTTAACTTGGGGTTTCATTTCTCATCCTCAGGCTCAACTCAAGCTAGGTCATAAAACAACACAGAATAAGAAAATCTGTACATATACAAATTGATTAGACCTAAAATTTAGGCATGAACTGCATTTGTTTCTTTTAGTTAGAAAGATTTCATTATATCCCAATCAATAGAAGGAACATAAAAATCATAATGAATAAGAAAAGTCTTGAAGTTAAAAAAAGACAAGGTTAAAGACTTACAAACAAGTATTTCACCATTAAATTCGTTTTGGCTGTCGATATCATTTACATAACAATGGTTAGAGGTTAGAATTGGGGTTTGGAGCTTTTGGTACTCATCACGCGGGGGAATGGATCCCAAGACTTTTCTATTGAGAGAGGCCACACCCCACCTTAGAGCAAGAGGTGTGGTGTAGCTGATATTAGTTATAATCTTTTTGCATTCAGCCTGGGTCCATTCTTTTGCGGAGACTTATAAAGTCCAACACATTGCAATATTTGTCAATGAACAACATGCATTTTCTTTTGAAAACTAGATGTATCAATGCTTTACATCATTTGGGTTTCAATTCCCACAACTACCACGATCGTAAGAACGACTCCAAAGACAGCCCCTTGCCCTGATAGTTGTGCCTTGAATGGCCCATCAATCCTTTGGATCCAGTACCAACAGGTATATCCCCCTAGAACAACGTTTGATAGAAAGAGAAAAGGACTGAATCTTTTACCTCCAAGAGAAAGGAGGCTGCAACCTTAATCATTCCACTATCAACAACAAAGCCAGAGTCGCAGAACTCGTACTACTATTTGCTACTTACCATAGGAGAGAACTATGTGCGACGTGATCCCTTAACAAAGGGTATGTAGTGCAGCTTTGGTAGTCAGGTCTTGTTGCATATCTTGGTGGTCACTCTTCCTTATGCCACTAGAATAGATAGATTAATAGCTAGGAAGATTGAATGAAGTACTGCTCATCCTCTCATACGATGATAGAGGGGGTTCCCAAGCTTGCTGAGGGATGTCATTAGTTTAATTGAAAGGCATACTTCTATTTTCTCGCATGCTCCCGACCACTATTTAGGAGATCGGAATTCCTTTAGTAAAATAACTCATGAGTGAAGTTTTCAAGCCAGTTCCTGGTTTCAGGAGTTTAGGAATGCGTATGATCAGTTTTTGAGTGGATGAGTCAAGGACCTGCTTTTTACATATATCTCGTTATCTAGGACCTTATTCACCTCTTTGGGCTTTATTTGAATCATAAGACTTTAAATGTAGCAAAAATGAAAGATTTCAATTGATGAGGTAAGAATTAATCTTGTTCAAAACCTTGATAAAGCGAGTTATATTTCCTACCAACTTGGTACCATGATGAAGTGTAAAGTGTTAAGCTTTATAAGTCTAACAAATGAACGAATTAGGGTCCGTTCTTTTGCGGAGACTTTTAAAGTCCGACACTTTACAAGTTTTTGTCAATGGACAATATACATTTTCTTTTGAGAACTAGATGTATCGATGCTTTTCATCTTTTGGGTTGTAATTCCCGATAGACTTTAAATGCAACAAAATGAATGATTTCAATTCTCATAAAAAATGATAAGACTTGAAATCTCTTGATGATATTGTTAAAAACCTTGACAAAGTGACAAGTGTAAAGAACTGCCAGGGGTGTAGCCCAGTGGCCGAAGGACGAATCGTAAACTCAAAGGTCTCGAGGTTGATTATTGAGCTCCCTTAATATCGGTTGAATGGTGTGGGGATATTCCCTATGCAGCATGTGAGACTAGTATGAGTCTTTAAGACTTAGGATATCCACATTTATCAAAAAAAAAAAAAGTGTAAAGTGCAAAGCTTTATAAGCCTGAGCAAAAGAAGGGACCAAATAGGAATCGAATTGCCCAAACCTTAACCAACCTGAGGCCAGCTGGGCTTTCTTAGTCCATACAAGCCCCATGATCATGAAAGTTTGAGGTAGAAGTTCAAGCAGGGAGTTTCTATAAGTTTGAACGATATTAAAACCCCATTGATTGATGATGAGGAGGGAATCGAGTGATGATGAGGAAGAAGGTGGAGACGATGAGATAAGCCGCTGAGGATTGATCGAGGGTCGGGGTCGTTTTTGTTTGTGCATGCATACAAAATCAATCATCTTCCAGTGAGGGATTTACTCATCAATGGGTCGTGCTGATGGTATTCATCAATTGATGGAGCCAATTGGCATTCGGCATCACATTTACTTATAGTTTTCACCTCTCAATGGGTTTCTATAGAAGTCAAATCATACTATTGATGTTATGTTACAACAGTAACACCGGGAAGAAGATGACCATAAGGTTATTTTTGCCATTATGTTGAGTGTTTTATTAAAAATTACATTAAAAAATAAAATAAAATAAATTTGTGGGGTGTAGTTATCAAATAGTAGGGTGCGGGTAACCCCACAATTTTTTTGGGTTAAAACTAATTCTTGAGCTCTCAGTACTATGTACTATGTTAACGGCTAAGTGTGTGTTTCGGACCGGTCCGGTCCGGTCCAGTCCGGTCCGATGGTCTAGTACTTGAGCCTTGTGTTGAGGATGGATGATTTGGGTTTCATTCAATCGGTCCGAAACAAATAAACGAGAATGTATGAGGCATATTGGCTAATTCGTTCTGGGGAGCGATACAGAGTTATAAATAAGTACAAGACGATGGTTGTAGGGTTTTGAAAAGTCAAAGGATTTTAGCTGAGACATTTACAGAGTAGAGAAGAAAGTACCAAGGTTTTTAATTTTGAAATTTATGACGATTTCGGTCAGCCAACCCGAATCGAAATCTCGAAAAATTGCGGGATTTCGGTGAAATTTTGAAATCAGAAATATTAATATTTTATTAATATATATGTTAAAAATAATATTTTATTGAAATTTTATATATTTATATAAATATTATTATTTTATTTTTAAAATGATGATATAAAATTTTTAAATTTTAGCAAAAATTTCGAAATATTTAATAAAAAATGAGATTTCGACCGAAATTCCGAAATCTAAAATTTGACCTGAAATTTCGACCGAAATCTGATTTTCGAAATAAACTCAATTTCAATGTCATTGAGGTTGGTCGAAACCGAAATTTCGAACCTTGGAAAGTACTACAAATCCCGCAAACTATCTCAAATCCTCATCAAATCATTCATCCCTCTTAACTCTTATAACCCTAATTTTCACACACAACGGACGATGTTGGCCAGCAACTTTCCATTTTCCTTCACGAAATATTAATATAATACCCCCATCTCTCTTTCTCATTAAAAAAAAATAATCTTGGACGATATTAAAAGTCCAGCTGCTATCGAGTTGAGTTGTTTTCAACCCAAGCCCGCCCAATCATCGGGTTGACTCGAGTTGGGTCGGGCCGAGACCTCCCGAGTCCGCAACACTCAAAAACAGTCTCCAAGTCGAAACATACGTAGAAGTGTAGAATCTTGAAGAGAGAGAGAAACAGAAGCAGAAAATCATGGCGGAAGTTGCAGAAGCCGAGGCCTCCTCAGCTTTCTCTCACAGAAACTCCAGAATCCCCGAAGACACTGTCTTCTACGCCATTTTCTCTGATTTCTCGCTACAGCCCTCTGAAACCCTAACGCCCGACAACAGCAAGCAACTTTATTCATCACTTCAATCTCTCCATCTCCAAATCCTCAAAACTGTATCTCCATACCTCAAGGATTACATCTGGCAACACGAACCGTTCAATCTCTCCCTATCTTCAAACCCTAAACCAAACTGTTCATGTTCTTCCCAAATCCCTCACCTCCATGGAAAAACCCGCTACGGAGATAACCTTGAAGATGAATGGTTTGTTGTATTCCTTCTCTTCGAAATCACTCGTAGAATCCCATCTGTTTCGGCTAGAGTTTGGGATACTGACGGAGAATTTCTGCTGATCGAAGCCGCTTTCTCTATTCCCCGGTGGATTAACCCTGAAAACAGTTCGAATCGAGTGTTCATAAGGCGAGGTGAGCTTTATATAGTTCCGAAAGATCGGTTTGCTTCGAACCCTAGCTTGTTTGGTTCGTTGAAGTTTTTGGTGAATGTTGGTGAGGAAGCTAGGGCGTCGGATTCTGTTCAATTGGCTTTGAAAAATCGGATTTTGGGTTATCCAGAGAGAGCGAGGAGAAATATGCATCGTGTTAGGGTTAGGGTTCCTGTGTCTGTAGCTCAGGTTTTGAAACATGAGCCTTGTTTGATTTCGTTGGCTGTTGAGGGTTTCTATGATAGGGATATTGATTCGATGAAGTACGCTTCTCGGATGGTGAAGTTTCTGAGTGGGGGTACTGGAGAAGAGCTTGTTCGGGTGTCGGTTTTGATGTCAAGGGCAATGTACGCACAACTGGTGCAACAGACGTTTCAGGCGCCTAAGTGTTATCCTATGCCGCCGAGGACGGATGCTTCTGTATATATGGAAGCGGAATTGGGGATGAAGATTGCTTGTGGGTTCGAGATGATTTATCAGCAGAGGTGTCGGGAAAGGTCGGAAGGGAAGGGGAGTTCCTGGGACGCCTTCCGGGAGAGCTTAGAGAGTAGTGGGTATTTTGAGGGCCTTCTACCTGGATCGAAAGACTATCGCCGACTCATGGAAAATGCTCATGAGTATTACAGAAATAGTTCTGTGTTTACTAGGACCAGGTATTTTCTCTTCAAGTTTATATGAAGATTGATATTTTTCATCCTTAATTTAATGGCATTATATGTAATCCAATCATACTCTTGAAGAATATGGGCACGGCAGGATAGGATGGGGATTAGCAGTGCCCCGTTGTCCCTGTCTTTGCTTTATGTATGATGGATATGCAGGTGAATAGGGACTGGTCATTCAATGGGTCACATTATGGAGATCTTCTGGGTCAAAAGTTTACTCAGATGATCTACATTTTTAATTGATGGACTTCTTTCTTTGCAACCATTTATATCACTATAATGCAACAAATCCAAGGAGATGGTATTAGTCGATAATTTACTAACTATTACCATGTATTTTTTGCGGACCTCACGAAAGATTATGCTAGATCAATTGGATAGGATAATCTGATCACTCCTGTCGGAGGTGTTCCCCAACCCCTTGCATGTGTGCATTGTCTGCAGAACATGCTGGGACTTGGGAGCATGTTTCACCTGTCCTTCCATCCTGAAGTATTCCTTCACTTCTTTTGTTATATTAAGGTAGCCAAGTTTGGTATTACTGTGAATGAAGTGCTTTGTATCCTGCAAATCTGACCTCTCTTAGATTGCCTCCCCCCTCCCCAACCCACCCACCAACACACCCAAAAAAAAAAAGTTGGAACACAAACTCATGGATTTGACCTTTTGAAATCTGAATCTATTGGGTAATGCTAAAGCTTGATTATTGATTGTTCAAACTTTGAAGTAATCTGAACCGGTTTCAAATTTGCTGTTATGTTTCTGTTGAAAGGCATAAGCTGTAGCCGCTTTACAGTGGTGTTTACATTAAACATGTTACGATTGTTGCAGTGAAATGATGAGTGCTCCAGAGAGACGTATAGATGAGATTCTTGCTTTACCCCATCCTGCTGATGAATTTAAGGGTGTTGACCTTCCTCCTTCAGATGATGATGCTTGGCTTTACGATGGAGAGGATGAGTTAAACTCGGCCCTTCTTGAGAGACAAAAAGAGATGGAACTTTACGAGTTAAACCGTAAGGAGAAACTGAAGTCAAGAGGGCAGAAGGATAGTGGTCAATCATCTGGTACAAAATTAGATGATTTTGATCTTGGTGATATAGCAAAAACCATGCAGGCATTTGTCCACAATGTCTCAAGCTATGAGGGAGCAGAGGTCCCTGAAAACAGGTTTGTCTAAGTTACAAATTGTTACGATCTCTTATGAAATTTCGTATTTGTATCGTCCAGAGTTATTGGATGCATTATTGGCTTTTCTGGGTTATTTGAAGCATGTCTATAGGTTTTCCTGTTGGAAATGCATTTTTTAAACTATTTTTTTAAATCGGCAATCAAGCAAATATATTAAATAAAAGAAGACCAAGGATACATGAGCACAAACATATGCAAAAACAAGAGTTTACAAGCAAATAAACTCAAAAGCAATCTGTACAGAATTTAATGGTCGCAGAGTTTAATTTAAAGAAAAGAAATATGTACAGAAGACAAAATAAAGGGAATTTCCTTACAAAAAAAGAGAATCATGTATGCCTCAGAAATTTAACAACAATTAATTGATTCCAACTGTACATGAAGTTCGAAGGCGAGACCCCTTTGAACTCAGGGAGATGAGAAGGCCAGCTATAGAGAGACCAGCCCACGGAAGCGTGGATGTGAGGCAAAGATGATTGGCAATTCTGAGTGATGAAAATTTGAAACTATTTTTATAGTGATCAATATGTTGTGATGATTTATCCCTAAAAGTGGAATTTTTTGATACGTCAAAGTTTGTTTAGGATCTGGTCTGTTTGCAAAAACTGAAGTATTAACAAATTTTCTGGTCTAGACTCTTGAGGACTTGACACTCTTCAACTAAAGGGCTGTAATCATTCAGCGGTGAGTCTTCTTTTCTTGGCGATGCAATATTGAGTATATCGGAACAGGAAGGAAATGCACCAGCCATACTGGACTTTCTTCTCCCCAGTCCAGTGTCTGTCCTTGTTGTCGCAAAAGTGATTCAATCCTGTGTAACCTATTTTTTCTTAACACCTTCAATGCTCATAGTGAACAAAAACTTGTAATGTATTTTTCAATTCCCTCTCCAGTCATGCCTGATAATTCAGAAACGGCATTATGTTCAGTCCTTAGACTGTACAAGTCTTTGACTCTGTAGACGACTTTGGAGAATTTCATACCTCTTACATGGTATCCCAACATTTTAGTTGTAATATAAGTAGTTCATTCAATCATACAAATAGCTAGATGAATTTTTCTAGAGGCCTACTCTATTCCAGATGACCCTCCTCCAATATTGGTTTTAATGAATAGGAGATTTTACTGGTAAGACACAAAAGAATAATTAGGACAAAGAGACCAAATGTAGAACAAAATCTGATAAACTTCTTTTGCAAAACAGTTAACCCATTCACATTTCTGGGATAGATATCAATGAGATGTCCAAATCCATGAGTTGCAATTGTACTGTGAACATTGTTCATGGTCAGAAACCAAGGCATTCCTAGACTTTTTGCAGAAGTAATTTTAAGTATGAATCCTGGACGGATGTTATGTCCAATACCAGAAGCTGATTGCACAAGTTTTACTATCCCATTCATTTGGACTAGTCAGTTGCATTAGATATTTAGATTAAGTCCTTGTACTTTGTCATGTCTTTCATTAATCCCCTAGGACGGGAGCCAGGTGGCAGTGTGGTACATGATTGACGACTTTCTATTATAATTTACATGTTCTGTATAACTTTGCCTAGAGTTTTAACTTGAAACTATAAAATTGACCTTGTATCCACCTTGAACCAAAAGCTACTTGCAGTGTTGTTTCTGGTTGATGTTTTTAAGTTGGTTTGGAGCTTATGAAACAGTGATTTTACCTGGGTAAGTTAATTTTGCTGTATTGTATCTCTTGGCATGTTGATCTACATCAGCTGCCTAGTGATAAAAGGAAGAAAATTTACAGCAGAAAGCTTAGTCTAAGCTAAGATCTTAGCATCAGGAACCTATTAGTATATATTTCTCTGTTGGTGGAGTATTTTCTCCTCTCTTAAATTGGCACATTGTTGTCTTTGACATGTTCTGTTTTTACTGATACTATCATACTAAGGAAAAGAAACAAAAATTAAGTGTCCGATAATTACTGGAAATTGGCATGTCTGGCAACTTTGATGGTTGCATTAGTCTTGTTTATTAGTGCTTCTTATGGTTAGCAGCTGAGCACGGCATGTGACTCACTTTCTTCTTTTCCTTTTTGAAGGGACTCAAAAGCAGTGGATCTTGACGTGGACCGTTTTATGAGAGACATGGAATCAGTGATTGGACGGGCAGGCTGTGAAGGCACTGCTAGTTATGCTGACATGGAAGAAGGGTCATCGTCTGATATGGATTTTGGTAATGACCATACCAGAATCTTTTATAAGATCTTTTTTGTTTGCACTCATATTTCTTTTATAAGTGATAAATTTATTAGAAGATAAGGATACCATTTTTATTTTTTTCAGCATATTCCCATGACATAAAGCACTTCTGATCCTGTGTTGTTTTTGCCTGGCTAGTTTTGTTCACCGACTCGCCTTTTGTGAGTTGTGAACCTTGTGATTGTTCTGTTTTCGCCTCCAGAATAACCACTACTCCTGATTGGGTCTCTATTTATTCGTGTCTTGTTTGGATACTAACCAGATCTACTTTCTGTACATGAACCTAGAAAATCATAGGATTTGGGCAGGTCTTTTGCAGTGATTATTTTCTTCTTCATGGTGGTTGCTAGCTCTAGCCCCACTTGGACCCACCTTGTCCTATTATCTCAGTGGCATGGTAGGGGATCTTAATCTATTGGGTATGTATGAAGTAGCATGCGAAAAGGGCGCCTAGTTTGAGAGAAATCTAATTTCTCCCAAGCCAGTGGCAGTTTTGTAATTTCTGTTACTCTAGATTCCTTAGTTGGTTTTGGGTCTAGTTTTAGTTATTTCTTTTTGAGTTGTCTACTTGTCTTAGGAATATTTTAGTAGATCTTTGGAGTTATTTAGAATTCCTTTCGAGTCAGTAATTGTTAAATTTGAAGTAAGTAGTATTTTTGGAATTTCCTTTCTTATAGTTGTTTAATGTTAGGACTTAGGAGTCCTAACTCCTAATTAGTGAACACTAGGGGTGGACTCCCCCTTATAAATTTGTATGCTAGTCTTCTTTACAAGAAGCTTTTGAAGTCAATAAAATACTTAGCATTCAATCTGTTTTTTTTTTCTTGACTGGTTCATGCTCCGGTTTTCAAAACACTGGTTTAGAGTTTTTTGTGTCTCATCTTGTGGATTAGGTAAACCAGATTTTAAATTTTCAAGTCAATTTACAAAGCTGAACCACATTTGCTTCCTCTTATAGGTAGTTCTGAATTATTTGCTATTCAGTTCTGTTTGCTGTTAACCTTATAAACGTAATTCAGGCAGAAAGAATATTATTCAAAAGAAGAAAACTGTGGTGCATTCTGATAAAAAAAAGAAAAGAAAAAAAAGTGGTGCATTGGAGGTAGAAGGAAAATTGATTCATTTACCACGCATAGGTGAGGATGAAAATACCCTTACTTTTGGAAATAATAAAAATTTGCTGTGATTAAAAGCGTATCCTGGCTACTTCCATTGAAGGAATGATTGTCATCTAGCTTTCATTAAGAAAACATAGTACTATTCTACCATTGAAATCTAATTGCAAAGAACTTGATTTCCTTATCCTGGTGGTGATGTGTTAGGTTTCGAGTTTGAACTATCTGGTGGTAAGTTGCAATTTATAAAACTGATACTTCTAAGAATTTGATAATGTCAGAATTGATGTTATGTACGTGTATGCGTCTACTTAATGTAATTTTTTTTTGTTCATTTTTCAAGTACTACATTTCATTATTAGAAGCATGCGTGCTAGAGGTTATGCATTCCACTCACCATTGATAAAGATCAATGCTTTAGATTTAGTATATGAAGAAACTTGATTTCTGTATTATTTGTCTGTGGAAACACTGGAGCTCATAAATTTGTGTCCGCGTGTTCCAAATTCGAGCTGTGCTTCTTTTCCTTCTTGGTCTTACTATATTTGGGAAGGCTGCTGTTGTAAAATTTGCAAAATGATTTAAAATGCGCAGATGAGTCTGAAGATGGGAGTGATCTTGCAGAGCCTTCTGGGGACAATGAAGATAGAGCGGATACTTTTATGCATTCCTACTCTGATGCTCTGAATGATGAGCTAAAAACCACCACTCTCCAGAAAAGTTTCATTTGCTCAAATGAACCGTCTTTGAAAACCACTAAGGTTATTTTCTCATATTATGCATGTTTCATTCGCGCAAATGAACTGTCTATGAAAACCACTAAGGTTATATTCTCATCTTATGCATGTTAAGAAATTATGCTGAATGCTTGGTGATCTAGATGTTTTTAGGTATGCTTAAAATTGCCTATTCACGGAACATATTATAGATTTTTCTTATTTTGCTCTTGTTTATAGAGTGTTCTTGTTTCTTTTGCAAGGACTGTTATTCTTCTAAAGTTGCCAAGTAGAACACATCTCGTGCCCACATCGTCAACAGTTTTATTCAGAAAACATATTCAATTTATTGTTCCTGTCCATCAGATACTAGAAATAGCGTATGCATTTCTATATTTATTAAGGCTGTATATGTTTACAAGAAAACATATTCATTTCTCCCTCTCGAATAGTCATCTTAGAAGATGGAACAATGCTACATTAGCAGCAATGTCATTCCTTAGTTGGAGGGATTTGACTTCGGGAACAACCCCTTTGAACCTTGCCGTGCCAGTGTGAAATGACATCACATAATGCAGGAGATTGGAGATAAGAACTTGCTAAAGTTTGTGTTTTATTATTCTGGTTTCGATCTTTATATTCGATGGTTCTTTTCTGTAAGAAAGTTTTTAAGTTCTGAAGGTTGCTTTTTGATTAGTTGAGCATTAATGATTTTGAGTTGGTGGAAATCTGCCTGATTTGCATTGCCTTAATATTACTAATTATTACAGAGTTGTAGATTGTTGTAGCTCTTCTCTAAAAGTATTTTTTTTCCGATAAACATTGCATATTGGTGAGTGTCGATTGTAATATGCTGACAAAATCCAATGGAAGATGGTCATTTGGACATAGGGTTGCTAAAAAACCGATGTACACTCTCATTATTAATATTATTACTAGCAAACACCCCGTGCGATGCACGGGAACAATATAATTTGCATAACATAAATAAAAATTTGCCTGTAAGAGATTATTCATAATATAAAGTAGGAGGATAATGCTAGCACCACTTTTTTTCGAGGCTTGCACTCTTTTTAATAGGACAAAGTGTTAGTGCAAAATACTTGTCTTTATTTTAATGGAAGACAATAACACATCTCTTTCCCTTAAAGAAAGTGAGTTTAAATGAAAGTGGAGCCAGCATTACCCACAATAAGAATTGCAAAAGAATTATGTATTTTGTCCTTAAAATATAATTTGCACGTTATTTAATTTTTGCGTTTATGAACTCTTGTACTATTGTTGAGTTTACACTCTTGCAAACTTCATGTGTATGCTTTCCATTTGATTGTGATAGAATATGAGTTCTTGATTACAGAATAAAAATATTGCACGTTGGATAGTGTTGTCCCCTAAAATTTCAATAACATTTTTTTTAGAGTACAGTATTATTATACTTTTAGTCAGAACAATACCCTTTATGTTGTTCAGGAACCATAGAGCCATAAACCACCAAAACAACAATGGGTGTAAATTTCTGATGTACCAATACTCTCTGTTGTGTTCAAGATTGGTGATATGATTTTAACTATTTTAATAATGATGAAGTGGGTGTAAGGATGTATCAGTTGGCTATTTGAATTCATTTTCAAGCGCAATAAGTTAAGTTCAGCTATTTGAAGAGAGCAGTCTTGAATGCCATTGAACGTAAGTCCTTAAGTATACCAATATGGATGTTCCTCGATCTTCATCATCTTCCAACCATTTAGATTTGAGGTGTTAACGCCCAATCACAATATCCCCAAGTCCTGTAAAGCCAAAGCCAAGTGTCAACAAATGAGATAGGAAAACAATGTGGGTTATTTAGTCCAACTTAGGATAGATTTAGCGCATATTACACACCAAGAAAATAGCAATGACTGAAAAATTAATAAAAGATAATCAGGAATAGGTTTAACTGGATTAATGAAAGTAGATAAGGTCATACATGGTGTTACAATTCAGGCAGGGAGCATGTTTTTTCCCAATTCAGGCAGGGAGCATGTTTTTTCCTCTCATCACCCTAGATTTAGCCAATAGATGAGGTTTTCTCTCGTATCATTATCTGATAGTCAAATTTGTGTCAACACATTGGACTGCATTTGAACATTTGAATATTTGGTTTGAGACTGAGCAAATTTCGGTGGAACCACTTGGGAGTTGGGTCCTGATTTTGTGTACCCATTGACATGTAATAGTAATATCAGATTCAGTGAGTCAATCTAACTGGCACCAGGGCACTCGAGTTCTGAAACGCTCTAGTTGTACTTAGATTTGACTTAGTAAATCAGGAGTGAGTTATCAAATTTTCTTAATGGACTTGGTTATATCATATATGGATTATCAGAAAACAATGACAAAACCACTTGTTTTTTTTGTTCTTACTTCTATATTCCGACTAATGAAACTGACAGCTCCTAAGACCTGATTCTGAGTTCTTAATAAACTTTTCTTTAAACCACCATCATTTTCCATCAACTTCTAAGTTCTAATTAAAAATGTATAACTGCTCCCAAAGCCTCATCAAATTAGTTCTTTGGGTTTGAAGTTTGAACAACAAGATACAATGGTGTACACCCATCTTTTTTTTTTGATCAGTAACAACCCATATGTATTGCAGAAAAACCAAGGATACAAGCAAACAAGAAGGAGAAAACACAAGAGTTTATAAGAACATAAACTCAAAAGCGCCAAAACGAACAAACTGAAAACCTCCTCCTAGACTAGGACCCACACCCCCTACTAACTTAACCCAACACAGCTTGGATACAAACAAACAAGTGTACACCCATCTTGTAAAGGTCTAAAACATGGGTATTCTAATATTAATCATTATAGCTAGAAAGGAAAACATAAAAGAATACACATTAGAGCTAACGCCATGGAACTCTGAACCATACATAGTCTGGAAGATTACCACAACATTAAATGGTAGAGCCCCAGGTTTCTCATACAGAATGGTCATGGCATGCCTCAGTTTTCAGTCTTCAGGAGTTTCTAAATGGAATCTATTTCACGGGGTTTTTATTTTATTTCAAGTTTTTGAGCTCTATTCCTATCAAAATAAAAATATGAATAAGCAAATGATCCACAAAAACAGAACAAAAATCCATTTGGGCATCAAATGTAAGAGGCAAAAAACTTATAAAATGAGGAATCAACAACCAACAAACATAACTAAACTATCATAATTTAAAGAGCTAACATCCTTCAACTGTGAAACATTAAGATTAATGGAAACTAACTGGCGCTGACAGCTAAACTCCATATAGGGCTAAAGTATTGGACATGTGAACAATATCCCTTGCTTCAAAATCATCCCAATAGAGTATTCTAAATCATCTAGAAGTAGTTCATTCATCTCTTCTACTCTCCCTAGCTCAAAATATAACATCAGGATCTTGTTGACCATCTGCCCATTTATGTCCCACTCACCATACAGTATAAATTTCAAAAATCCCTTAATCTTACTAAGTTGATTCCATTCACATAGGTCCTCATGGTTAGTTTAGTTGGGTTTTCTCTCACGTCTTATTAGTGGGATGGGTTAGTTTTCGAGTTTGTTCACCACTTCACCTAGCATGTCCAAAACATGTTACATATCAGAAGGGAACATGTTTTTTCCTTTTCATCACCCTAGATTTAGCCAATAGACGAGATTTTCTCTGGTATCATTATCTGATATTCAAATCTGTATCAACGCATTAGACTGCATTTGAATATTTGGTTTGAGAGTGAGCAAATTTCGGTGGAACCAATTGGGTCCGGATTTTGTGTACCCTTTGACATATAATAAGTAGTAATTTCAAATTCAGCTAGTCAATCTGACTTGCACCAGGGGCACTCGAGTTCTGAAATGCTGTAGTTGTACTTAGATTTGACATAGTTGATCAGCCGTGAGTTATCAAATTTTCTTAATGGACTTGGTTATTTCATATATGGATTATTACAAAAGGATGACAAATCCACTTGTTTTTCTTGTTATTACTTCTATATTATGACTGATGAAATTGACAACTCCTAAGATCTGATTCCGAGTTCTTAATAAACTTTGCTTTAAACTACCATCATTTTCCTTTTCCTCTGCTCCCTTTACTGAGATTGAACTCTCTTTGACTGCCTTTCCTCCGTTTTGTTTCTTGTTAAAAAATTAAACATATTTTACGGACTTTTCATATTATGAGAGATCTTCCTTCTTAAAGCCTGTGCAGTTTTTTGTCAAATTTGGGATTTTCCTTGGGAGGTATCGGGAAGGAATTGGAATGTAATAATATCGATTCATATAGAAGAAAATGTTTTCTATTGATTCAAACGCTGTACCTATGGGAATACATATGTAAAACTCGGGCAAAAATAGTTTGATCACCACTCTGCTAATGTGGTTCTGAAACATGTCACTGCTCAACTACTCATAGTGTAAATGCAAAATTATTTTGCTTGCCAATCTGCTAATACAACCTTACAACATGTCACTGCTAGCAACCCATAGTGTAAATGCATCAAGGAAAGTCGTCTCACAATTGTTTTATTAGAGCAGAAAATGTATAAAAATAAGCTTATCTGTTATGGGGAACTGGCATACATACACAGACACCGCTATAGATATTGGCTCCAACAATTAATATACTTCAATACAATATAAAATTTCAAAAATTCCTTGATCTTCCTAAGTTGATTCCATTCACATAGATCCCTGAGCAAATTCTCCAATATTGTTACATTAGGTTTGATTCCTAAAAATATCATTTCTGTATAAAACCTATTAGCACTATCATAAATCTTTGATATGATTGGACCTACAGTAAGATTTTCATAGATCATTTCTGATGGAAAAAGGCAGCAACCTTGTTGGTTGAGGACCAGGCCTCAAAGTTCGAGTAAATGGATATAGAAGCACAATAAGTGATGGAATTTGATATATAGTCCTTGGATATTTCATTATATCAAATAAGCTAAAGTTTGTTACATTACCTCTAGAAAAGCAAGCAAATATCAGCGTATTAAATCCATCAGAAATGGGTCTTAGTGAGCCTCAATGTAAGTGAATACTGTATTGCAAATTAGGTAATTAGTCACCCGCAAAGAAGATGAAGAGGAAAAAAGTTTGGGAAGAGGAATATTCTCAGGCATTCGATCCAAAACTTGTTGCGAAATCTCAACAATGGCAAGAAGGAGAGGGTAAACAAATGCAATTACAGTAAAAATCAGAGAAACCCACTTATTCAAATCAATCTACTTCAACTGGGTGAGACTCCAACAACAATAACTTAAAACCCCATGATGCTGTAATTCAGATTTTGCTAACCTAAGAATCAATCTAGACACTTCTTTCTAAATCACACATTTTGGTATCAAATGGTTCACATCAATGCATAGGTTGACCTAGATTCATACATGATTCTTATTCAAATATAGCACAGATGAACAAATGCACAGGATATAAAATCAGAGGGTTGGATCTGCAGAAAACAATAGAATCAAGCAAAAGAAAGCAAAATCCTAATATTCATAGGCAACTGAAAGGGACAATTCAAGAGGAAATATCGACGAAGATAGAGAAACCTCGAAGGTAGAACTGGCTCCATGAAAGAAATCGTATTGGTACCTACAGAGGCGGCAAAGATTGAAAGAGCTAGCAACCTAAGAGAAGTAAGATTTGACGATGTTAGGCATTCTACCTTGGCAATGTTAGCCAACGCCAGGAGCTTGATTTACCAATGTTTCAAAAAAAATTCCTATCAAAACAATTAGAGATAATGCAGCGAACATATGCATAAGAGAGGTAAGAAGAGATGTAAGATTTGAGGAGGTTGTGATTTATACCTTCAGAATTTTTTGCCAACGCCAAGAGCTTGATTTTCCTATACTTCAGAGTAGTTGTCTTCCCTAACTTGTTATTAGTGAACTGGTTTCTAAAAGAAAAGGGGAATGGAAGGAAATTTAAGGCTCTATCCCTTCCTCTTCTGAGGGAGAGGGAGAAACAGAGAGAGAAGAAGAAGAAGGGTTTCATTGTGAGGGGGGGGGGGGGGGAGACCAGGAGGATTGTGGGATTAGAGGGGAGGGGTTTCATAGGGAGAGGAGTTGGAGAGAGGGATTATAGTAAATGCAATAATAAAGTCTGGTTCATCTCCCAAATTAACTTGCTTAAATGTTTGAAGGGGAGATGAATGAGAGGGACTGATGGAGATTTTGGAAACGTGTGTGAGGGGGAGATGAATTGGAGGGAATCTATACACACATGAAATGGAGTAAACTTTTGGTTGGATGATGTGCCACGTGGCACCAATTTGAAGAGAATGGAGAGCAATAGAGTGTGCCACGTGCATACCATCTGCTATATAGTAGTAGTGTAGATTTGTTAATTTCTGGACTATATAATATTTGTAAATATCACCACAACTTTTTAATTACCCCTTAAACTTCTATTAATATTTCCTCTCTATATTTTTCTCCCAAGCCTCAACATTCTCTCTCTCTCTCAAGCCTACTTGTGGTTGTGACAGCCTGTGACCTTTAAGTAAATTCAGTCACTATACTAGATATTAGTAAAAAAGTGACCTTTTTTTCTTTTCCCCATTAATCGTGTACTCATAAGATCTTTTTATTTGTTTGTGATTTTTAATATATAATTGATCATTATAGCAAACAGAGATCTAAAATATAATCCTATAGATAATACATTATTTTCTAATTATACATACACTTCATATCAAGTGAACTGAACCCATTATATATGGATTTTAAAGCTTTAGTACTTTCATCCAATGTTTTAAAACGTGAAGGCGTGAGGCGAGGCGTTAGGACCTCAAGATTCGTGAGGCGTAAGCCTTACAAGAAAGTTTCAAGCTCTCTCATTTTACAAATAAATTAAATATAACAAAAATTACAAAAAGATTCAAAAAGTTAATGAAAGATTATAGTGTGTGTGTATATATATATATATATATATATATATATATATATAAAATAAAAGATTGTTTAATACAAATTCCTTCATTACAAATTAAAGCTTGGGAGAGTTTATATTTTATTTGCATATTAGTTCCATTGACACTAGATAATGTTTCTTTAGTTTTTTCAAAATATCTGGTTGGAACAAGTCCTTGTAAACAATTTAAATCTGCTCCAGAATCTACTAAACTAGTCACATTAATAGTATATGATTTTTGAATTGTAAGAGTGATCTGTATATACCATTTCTGGAAGGTGATAACCGAAGATTCTGGATTTTCAACAGTAGATATGAAATTATTATTCTGACTATTCTTAATTTGTTGAATATTATTTTTTAATTTATTCATTTCATATTGTAAATCTTGTGTAGTTATTCTATTCTCTGGATTTAGTTTTACCAACTGTTGGTTACTATCTAGAAGACTTTTTTCTGAATTAATCTGTTTTAATAATGAAAATAATTCACTTGATCCTTTTGTTAAAACATTAATGGTTGGATAAGATGATGACCTAAAGATTTTACAATGAAAAGAATTATGTCCTATCTTATTACAATGAGAACAAAGGAGATTTCTTTTATAACTATGTTTAAGATGATTAACAATTTTCTTATGTTTATTACGTACTTTCCATTGAGCATAAAGTAAAGGGTTTTCCAATTGGAATCTTGTTAATTTCAAATGTTTCTTTTGAAATATCTTTGGTTCTTTATGTAAGTGAGAATTACTATTTATTTTAAGTTTTTCTTTAAAAGATTTTAGTTTCTTTTGTTTATTACATTCTATAATCATTTTGTCTAATCTTTTAATGATCTCTTGAGGAGTTTTTAATGTTTTTGGAGGAACATGAGACTCTAATGGAACTTGATGAAAAGATACATTAGTGGGAGAACTATTACTATCTATCCTAGTGGAGGGGACATAATCATTATCCTTTTGAATGGAATAAGCATCTTTATTATTCTATCATAATACTCTTTGGTTTTGTGAGCTATCATATCTCTACATTTTAAACATTGAAGATAGAATCCTAAGGAGTAACATTTTTCACAAGATATATTAAATCTAGGAGGAGTAATGTTCAAATCAATAGCTAAAGGTTTGCTTTTACTAATGGAAGCAAAAGGGATTTGGAAAGATTTATGTTATGATTCCTACTATAGTGACCTATAAACCATGGAAAGAAAGTGAGATGCCTTCTCTCTCTCTTGATATCTTGTAAATATTTTATAGTAATTTTATCTATCTCTTTTTGACTAAAATTATTTAACAACCAAAGTCTTTTACTTTTGTTGAGTGGAAGATTTAGATCTGTATCAAGCTTATTATAATCTATTTTGAATTCTGTCATAATTTCTAATATATTACACGTGTAAACATTAGGTGGATTCATATTTGAATGTGTTGGAGATGGACATGAAGAAGTATGATTATTTGGACTACTTGTATTCTGTAAGTTATCACTATGTTCCGTATAATACAGTTCTGGAATAGGAGAATTTCTAACTTCTTCTAAGTTTGTATGTGAAACCCGTTCAGGCGAAGTCTTGATTGGTTGAGTATGGATATACTCTGGAAGAGACATATCTATGGAAGTCTGTATTGGAGTATGTACTGAAGTATCAGTAGTATATACTGGAGTATGTAAATTATCTGGAGTATGTAGCGGAAGTCTTGAAGTATTTTCTAAATGTATTGTACTTGTAATAGGTATACTAGAACAAGACGATCTAGGAGGTATGCTGTAATAAGCATATCTGGAAGGTATCCTATAAGAAGGATTTCTAATTATTCTAGGAAACCTTAACTCTATATTACCATTTTATGGTTTATTATCTGGTTTGGTTCCTGGACTGGAATACGAGGAGGTTTAGTAATATTAACTAAATTCCAACATTCTGGAAACTCATAATCTTCTCAATTAATTAATTTAGGTTTAATTTCATTATCTAGATGACCATAAATGATTTCACTAAACTTGTTATCTTTATTAAAATGATGGATTGCTTTAGGATTTAAAGTAGTATTCATGACCTTATAGTTTATTCTGTAAACTAGAACTAAGGGTCTGGATCCTGGAAGCATTTCTATTCCTTTAATATGGACATTTAAAGTTAAACCTTCTAAGATATGAGGATCATGTAAATCTAAAGCTAAGTCTGGATAACAATCAAAGTATATTGGACCATGTGCAGTATTAGTCTGGATGGCTCCTAAGAGACTATCTGAAAAGTTTAAGAACCTACAATCTCTAAGGCATAGTAAAATAGAACTATTTATTCCTAATCTGGTAAGCGGCTTGGTTGCCACCTGTATCATGCCAAAGTGAATAAATTTGTATTTTTTCTTAAATTTATCTATAATATCGTTATCTAATAATTTATAAGTATTAAGAAGAAGTAATATCCCATTTATCCCACCATTTGATAAAAACTCTTCTTCCTAGATATCCAGTGTGGATACCCGAGACTTACACCGATCTACTTAATTGAATTGAAGTGCAGTGAATATAAAACGATCAAACTGGAGTTGGTGGTTATGCAGCAAGTGGATAGGCTTTGGTGAGTGCAGTAGGCGTTAAGGCCGTGGTGTGAGCCGTTAGCCGTTGTAAGTCACTTTGGACCATATTGCTGAAGCCACATATTGCCGTAAACTTAGTCCATCTAGAAATTCTTCAGTGTACTACAGTGTATGATGAATCATCATCTCTTCCCCCAAAGCATGTCCTTTAGAGAAGTCAACAGTCAAGATAATATAATGAATAACGAAAAACACATGCTTGTGAATAGTGAATCCGAGTTAAATAACTATTCTCTTCATACTCTATCAAAACAGTTAAACGTACTCGTCCTTTAAAAAATCATACTTTTAATACTTATAAATTATTAGATAAAGATATTATAGATAAATTTAAGAAAAAATACAACTTTATTCACTTTGGCATAATATAGGTGGCAACCAAGCCGCTTACCAGATTAGGAATAAATAGTTCTATTTTACTATGCCTTAGAGATTGTAGATTCTTAAATTTTTCAGATAGTCTCTTAGGAGCCATCCAGACTAGTATTGCACATGGTTCATTATATTTTGATTGTTATTCAGACTTTGTTTTAGATTTACATGATCCCCATATCTTAGAAGCTTTAACTTTAAATATCCATACTAAAGGAATAGAAATGCTTCTAGGATCCAGACCCTTAGTTCTACTTTACAGAATAAATTATAAGGTCATGAATACTACTTTGAATCCTAAAGCCATAGTTCGAAAACTCGACGAGTCACTCGAGTAACTTGGCCGAGTTACTCGACTCGGTTGAATTTTGAGTCGAGTCGCCTCAAAACTCAAAGGAGACTATTTGCCGAGTTAATCGGGTGACTCGGTCGAGTCAAGCCGAGTTTTTCGACTCGCCGGACTAGGTCGAGTCACATACGAGTATTTTTATCATTTTTTTAAACCTAAACTCGAATGTCACACTATTTTTGCATCATATTTTTTTTGAGTCTACAAAGACAACCTACTATGGGTACTATTAAACTTAGTTTATAGGCTTGAAGCTGTAAAACCAGCGTACTTTGAGTTCTTTTAACCCATGTTTTTCAAGTTATTACATATATTTTCCGAGTTTGACCGAGTCGAGTTTTTTTCGAGTTTTCCGAGTTACTCGACCCAACTAACTTTCGAGTCGAGTTTTCGGGTTTTTAAACTATGCCTAAAGCAATCCAACATTTTAATAAAGATAACAAGTTTAGTGAGATCATTTATGGTCATCTAGATAATGAAATTAAACCTAAATTAATTAATTGGGAAGATATTGAGTTTCCAGAATGTTGGAATTTAGTTAATATTACTAAACCTCCTCGTATTCTAGTCCAGGAACCAAACCAGATAAGAGACCATAGAAATAGTAATATAGAGTTAAGATTTCCCAGAATAATTAGGAATCCTTCTTATAGGATACCTTCCAGAGATTCTTATTATAGTATACCCCCTAAATCGTCTTGTTCTAGTATACCTAGTACAAGTACAATACATTTAGAAAAATACTTCAAGACTTCCGCTACATAATCCAGATAATTTACATACTCTAGTATATACTACTGATACTTCAGTACATACTCCAATACAGACTTCCATAGATACGCCTCTTCCAGAGTATATCCATACTCAACCAGTCAAGACTTTGCCTGAACGGATTTCACATACAAACTTAGAAGGAGTTAGAAATTCTCCTATTCCAGAACTGTATTATACGGAACATAGTGATAACTTCCAGAATACAAGTAGTCCAAATAATCATACTTCTTCATGTCCATCTCCAACACATTTAGATATGAATCCACCTAATGTTTACACGTGTAATATGTTAGAAATTATGACAGAATTCAAAATAGATTATAATAAGCTTGATACAGATCTAAATCTTCCACTCAACAAAAGTAAAAAGACTTTGGTTGTTAAATAATTTTAGTCAAAAAGAGATAGATAAAATTATTATAGAATATTTACAAGATATTAAGAGAGAGAGAAGGCATCTCACTTTCTTTTCATGGTTTACAGGTCACTATAGTAGGAATCATAATATAAATCTTTCCAGATTCCCTTTTGCTTCCATTAGTAAAAACAAACCTTTAGCTATTGATTTGAACATTACTCCTCCTAGATTTAATATATCTTGTGAAAAATGTTACTCCTTAGGATTCTATCTTCAATGTTTAAAATGTAGAGATATGATAGCTCACAAAACCAAAGAGTATTATGATAGAATAATAAAGATGCTTATTCCATTCAAAAGGATAATGATTATGGCCCCTCCACTAGGATAGATAGTAATAGTTCTCCCATTAATGTATCTTTTCATCAAGTTCCATTAGAGTCTCCTGTTCCTCCAAAAAAATTAAAAACTCCTCAAGAGATCATTAAAAGATTATACAAAATGATTATAGAATGTAATAAACAAAAGAAACTAAAATCTTTTAAAGAAAAACTTAAAATAAATAGTAATTCTCACTTACATAAAGAACCAAAGATATTTCAAAAGAAACATTTGAAATTAACAAGATTGCAATTGGAAAACCCTTTACTTTATGCTCAATGGAAAGTACGTAATAAACATAAGAAAATTGTTAATCATCTTAAACATAGTTATAAAAGAAATCTCCTTTGTTCTCATTGTAATAAGATAGGACATAATTCTTTTCATTGTAAAATCTTTAGGTCATCATCTTATCCAACCATTAATGTTTTAACAAAAGGATCAAGTGAATTATTTTCATTATTAAAACAGATTAATCCAGATAAAAGTCTTTTAGATAGTAACCAACAGTTGGTAAAACTAAATCCAGAGAATAGAATAACTACACAAGATTTACAATATGAAATGAATAAATTAAAAAATAATATTCAACAAATTAAGAATAGTCAAAATAATAATTTCATATCTACCGTTGAAAATCCAGAATCTTCGGTTATCACCTTCCAGAAATGGTATATACAGATCACTCTTACAATTCAAAAATCATATACTATTAATGTGACTGGTTTAGCAGATTCTGGAGCAGATTTAAATTGTTTACATGAAGGACTTGTTCCTACCAGATATTTTGAAAAAACTAAAGAAACATTATCTAGTGCCAATGGAACTAATATGCAAATAAAATATAAACTCTCCCAAGCTTTAATTTGTAATGAAGGAATTTGTATTAAACAACATTTTATTTTGGTACAAGATCTAAGACAAGAATTAATCTTAGGACTTCCATTTTTATATTTTATACAGCCAATATTTAAGATTGATACTACTGGAATATTCACTCGACTGTTAGGAAAAGATATTATATTTAAATTTGTAACAAATCCAGAAACCATACAGTTGAATTATTTAGAAGAAACTCTTCAAAAGAAAATAACACAGTTAGGATTTTTACAACAAGAAATAGAATATAAGAATATTGAGACTCAGATTAATAAATCTATGTCATTACAACAAAAAATTAATAACTTTAAAACTAGATTAGAAAAAGAAGTTTGTTCAGATCTCCCTAATGCTTTTTGGCATAAGAATAAATATATTGTTAAATTACCATATATTCCTAAATTTAATGAAAATAATATTCCTACTAAAGCTAGAGCTATTCAAATGAATCAAGAACTTTTAGAATATTGTAAAAGAGTAATTCAAGAATTACTTAATAAAAAATTAATTCGTAAAAGCTAATCTCCATGGAGTTGTTCAGCTTTTTATGTCCAGAAAAATGCAGAATTAGAAAGAGGAACTCCCAGATTAGTTA
Organism: Tetracentron sinense; assembly: GCA_015143295.1. Classification (NCBI taxonomy): domain Eukaryota; kingdom Viridiplantae; phylum Streptophyta; class Magnoliopsida; order Trochodendrales; family Trochodendraceae; genus Tetracentron; species Tetracentron sinense. The sequence goes on from CM026574.1 coordinate 21,008,429, forward strand.
TTAATTATAAACAATTAAATGAAGCTCTTCAATGGATTCGTTATCCTCTTCCAAATAAGAAAGATTTATTACAAAGAATTTATAAGGCAAAAATATTTTCTAAATTTGACATGAAATCAGGCTTTTGGCAAATTCAAATCTCTGAAGAAGATAGGTATAAAACAACGATTACTGTTCCTTTTGGCCATTATGAATAGAATGTCATGCCATTTGGTCTGAAGAATGCTCCATCAGAATTTCAGAATATTATGAATGAAATATTTAATCCATATACAGAATTTTCTATAGTTTATATTGATGATGTTTTAATATTCTCCAATTCTTTAGATCAACATTGGAAACATTTAAGCATATTTATCCAGGCTATCAAACATCATGAATTGGTATTATCATCCTCAAAAATTAGTTTATTCCAAACTAGAATTAGATTTTTAGGTTATAATATTTATCAAAGAACAATTATACCTATTGATCGTTCTATTCAATTTGCAGATAAATTTCCAGATGAAATTAAAGATAAAAAACAAGTACAAAGATTTTTAGGAAGCCTTAATTATGTTTCAGAGTTTTATAAAGATCTTAGCCAGATTAGTGCTCCACTTAGACAAAGTCTTAAAAAGGATCCTCCTGCTAGGTCTTCAGAACATACCAAAATTGTCAAGTTATTAAAATTAAGAGTCAAAGATCTTCCATGTCTAATCCTAGCTGACCCCACAGCTTTTAAGATTGTAGAAACTGATGCCTCTGAATTAGGATTTGGTGGTATTCTTCAACAAAAATTAAATGGATCAGAACAAATAGTTATGTATATATCAGGAACTTGGAATCCAGCACAACAAAATTATTCTACTGTTAAAAAAGAGATTTTATCGATTGTTTTATGTATTTCAAAATTTCAGAGTGATTTGCTTAATCAAGAGTTTTTAGTTAGAGTTGATTGTCAAGTTGCTAAAAGTGTTTTACAAAAAGACGTAAAAAATATAGCCTCTAAACAAATTTTCGCTAGATGGCAAGCTATTTTATCAAGTTTTGATTTCAAGATTGATTATATTAAAGGAGAGACTAATACTATTCCAGACTTTCTTACTCGTGAATTCCTACAGGGAAATTATGGCTCCAAAGAAATATCCAAAAAAGAAGGTTACTCCTAGCAATCCAGAAATATCTATTGTTCCTTCTACCCAGACTTTAAACATCCATCATACTAATGCGGATTCCTATTGTCAGTCTTCTTCTAAAGATATAATTATTCCGCCTTCTTCAAATCCTTTCCAAATTAATGATTCTGAGTTTCCAGCCATCCCATCTAAGACTTATGCTCATATTGCTTCATCCTCTAGTAACCAACCCATTGTTTCTTCCAACTTCCAGAAACAGAAAAATATTCACTCTTCCAGAAATTAAAAATTCAGTTCCAGTTCCTTCCCAATATATTCAAAAGGTTAATATTTTTCCTATTTTTGCTATCGAACAAGAATTTTATAATGCCTCTCCCATTCAAGTTGTGAAAACTTGTTTTCCTCCTAATTGGCATTATATTGAGTCAGGTATTAATAAATCCCAAAAATTTTATGAGTATATTCTTTTTGATACAGAATCTTGTAAATTCAAGCATTATCCTGATCAACAAGATTCCAGTATCATTTCTTATTCCACATGCCAGTTAATCAATGTTCTTACTCTTACTGATCGGGGACCGTCTCCATCCATTTCTAGATATTTTACCGAAATTCCATCCCACAAAGAATTTCCTTCTTCTTTCAATTATTGGGATTATCAACGTGCTTGGTTTAATTGTTTTTATTTCAAAAATAAGAAGTTTCAACATTCTTGGACTTTTTATTTTAAACAAGGTTTTAGTCCAGATGTTCCAAATTGGTTTCTTGATTGGTAGAACATGTTTGGCCCTATTCCAGAAATTTTCCCCAAACCAGTTGCAGAAGGTTTTCATCTTTTTAGCCAAAGGTTCTCCATTCCAAATACATCCAAATTTTCATCATTTTATTTCTTTAATGTCTTATTCTCTCGAGCTTGGATATCTCCTTAGGATTATACTTTCCAGGACCTCTTTTCCCTACTCTAGGAAGAAGAGTTTTTGTCAAATGATGGGATAAATGGGATATTACTCCTTCCCATGCTGTTTTACATTTTTTTCAACAAAAATATTCTCCAAGACCAATTTCAGACAAAAGATCCAAATTAGCTCTCCAGAAAAGCCAGAGTCAATGTTCCCTTGCCTCTGCACAATCCAAGAAAGAATTACGTCATAAACTTCAAGAACAGTTAGCTAGCCTCTCAGATAGTGACAGTGACAGTGGTTCAATTAATTTTGCTCAAGATAATGAAGATGATTGTTATGGAATTAATTTATCACAGATTTAATGATTCTCAAGATTATGGTCAAAAGCAGATACAGTCTTGTACTGTTTACCTTTTGACTCCCAGAAGTTACTTTTCAAGATTCGGTTCTACTATTCAAGACAGGTTATCAGAGTTATACCATACCAGGGTGAAAGTTTTATCCTCCAGATAAAGGCACTAAAAGGAATCTCCTTTCCAATACACTCCGGATATCAAGGCAATTTTTATTATTCGTTCAAAACATTCAAGATAGCACTCAAAGATTTCACTTTACTCAGGTTCAAAGCATTTCAGAGTTCGAGAATTCAAAGTTCAAAATTTACTTTAGCTTTGTTGAAGATTCGTCCAAATGTAATCAAGTATATTTACTTTATTGTTTTAATTAAGGCATGTGCCTTATCCATTGTAAGCATCTCGAAGTTAGCTTTCATCTTGAAACTAATCTCATATGCAACCTCTTCTCTTCTCCTCTTTTGTAATCATCCCTATCCTCAGTCCTGAGTTCTCTCCAGTTGTAAGTTTTTATTTATTGTAATAGTTTTATGTTCACTGTACTTCAGTTCAACTGAGTAGATCGGTGTAAGTCTCGGCCCTCGGGTATTCACACTGGATATCTAAGAAGAAGAGTTTTTGTCAAATGGTGGGATAAATGGGATATTATTCCTTCTTAATACTTATTAATTATTAGATAAAGATATTATAGATGAATTTAAGAAAAAATACAACTTTATTCACTTTGGCATGATACAGGTGGCAGCCGAGCCGCTTACCAGATTAGGAATAAATAGTTCTATTTTACTATGCCTTAGAAATTGTAGGTTCTTAAACTTTTCAGATAGTCTCTTATGAGCCATCCAGACTAGTATTGCATATGGTTTAGTATACTTTGATTGTTATCCAGACTTTGCTTTAGATTTACATGATCCCCATATCTTAGAAGTTTTAACTTTAAATGTCCATACTAAAGAAATAGAAATGCTTCCAGGATCCAGACCCTTAATTCTAGTTTACAGAATAAATTATAAGGTGTTCTTACTCTTATTGCTTGGGGACCGTCTCCATCCATTTCCAGACATTTTACCAAAATCTATATATATTTGTATTAGTTTACAATGTGTGTGTGTTCGTGTGGGTGCACGCATATACTTAGGAAATATTATATAAATTACTTGAAACAAATAACAAATTATATTAAAAAAATGACATTGAAGTCTCAGTTGTGGCTAGAATCATAATTTTAGTTAATGTATGAGATGTACGCCATAGATATAACGCGAGTTTCAAGGCATGAGGCGTGTGCCTCATGAGGTTTAAGCCTCATGGTTAAGCCTCATGGCGTTTTCCTTAAGCCTCGCCCCGAGGCGTAAGCCTCACACGCTTTTTAAAACACCGATTTCATCTTTGTACTGTTAATTGTTTTTTCTCTTTGGGCATCTTCCATGCATCACATGGGCTCCTTGATAGTATCAAATCAAATTGAGAGAACATTTTGCAACTTGTAACCCAATGATTTAAGTTATGCATGAGTTAGGTATTAGAATACATCAATAAAACCGGCTCAAGATGCAACACTACCTTGGGACACAGCTTGCCACTGTGCTTGCTTGGGGATTATGAGGAATCAAACAGATTAGATTAGCTCAGCCTGTCTGGCCAAAGGCAACCCTTGATGTCTGGGACTCTGAACATGATTTATGAAGGGATAATTTTTTTTTTGAAGTCTCCATGATTTACTAACTAGTTTGCAATAATTATGCTCCAAAGGTAATGGAGATATCTTATGAATATGTGAAAGGGTGCCTTTTATTTACTGTACATTTTATCTGTCAGAAATACTTGCATATTTTTACAGGATATGTTTTGCTATTTCAACCTTTTCTTCTATTAAACTGTGTACCCATGAATCTACAAAGCAGGGAGCATCAGATGCTAATGACATGGATGATGAGTTCACCCCCGTTGATGTGGATGTAAACCTTGTGAAGAGCCTTCTCGATTCCTTTTCTTCTCAACAGGGTCTTCCTGGCCCTGCATCCAATTTGCTTGGGCTCATGGGACTGCAGCTCCCACAAGATGCAAGCAAGGACAAATGAAGCTAGTACCCATGTCCCCTCCCCCAGCCACGTTTGGTGTCTTGTCCTTATTCATGGTCCATGCTGCATATGAGGTAACCTTTCAGTTCCATCTCCCCTTTTATGGTGGGTTTTGTAGTATTATAAACAATGTATATTCACCTGGATCGTTAATGTTTACTTATTACAATATAAATGGGTTTCACCTTTAAATATTTAACCAATATAACATTTACACTGTAAATATTTCGGGCTCCGGATAAAATTCAAATTGCACAGAAGGGAGAATTGAATGCCCACAAATACTACCTTCTCTACATGACCTCTCTGGGGATTGTTTGAAATTCCCTTTCAGTAATATTTGTATAAGTGAAGAAATTCAGATTTTATAGACATCGATCCGGGTTTATATTTTCTTTCATATATCTTCTCTTTACGGTATGTATGCTTGATCTGTATTAGTGAAGTCCCAACAACAAAACATCCTTTTCTTTGATAGATTTTCAATGGCTGGCAAGAATTGGATAAGCCAGTATATTAAACTGCACACATATTGCTGTAAACAAGTTGGTATATTTTTTATTTTTAAAAAAAGGTGATATTTAATTGCTACTTTGTAAGCTGCAATTATGCCATGCAAAACTGTACATTCTTTTTTTTTAAATAAACGTGGACATCCTCAGCCCTAAAAAGGCTCAGACTAGTCCCCCACCCATACAACCGATATTGAGGGGAGCCGGAATAGACCTCGAGACCTCCGGGTTTACGGTTCATCCTTAGGCCACTGGGCTACACCCCTGGGGGTTTGAATCGAAACTGTACATTCAAATGCCAAAATACCAGCAAAAGTGCATTTCTATGTTTGTATTAGTGAGTTTTTGGGAAATACATTTAAGACTTAAATGTTACTATAATTGTTTATGTAATTAATTGTTAATATTACATTTCACATCGAATTAAACTGGCTTGTTGGCTCGGCTCGTTCGAGCTAAACTCAAGCTGGCATTTTAGGCTTGAACGAATCAAGCCATGCTTTTATTGGAGCTCGAGTGTGTAAAATTTAAACTAGTCAAACTCGGCAAGACCCTGTTTGATTCGAGGCTCAGCACAAAATATTATATAATCATATTTTTATGGTATTGTTATTTATACGAGATAGGCATATGTGGCAGACGTTGATTGGAAGAGAAAATTTCAAATTTTGAATGTCCTGCTCTTTTTCTCTCAGTCAATCTACATCTGCCACATATGCAATTAATTCTCTTGAAATCAATTGCAATTTGATCCCATCTCTATTTATACTGATACAAAATAATATTTTTAACTTTCTTTCTTATAACTTATAACAAGTTTAAGAGATAATAATAACGAAAGAAAAGAAGATTAAAAAGCAGAAAATGAACGGCTTTTCAAATCTCAATTTTGTATGAGAATTATTTTTGTGGTTTTTTGTATTGTAATTTATTACTAAATGTTTTTATTAATTTAATGTAAAAATTAAACAAAATAATCTCCTGAATCAAGCTCGAGCCAACTGGCTGGAATAAAGTTCCATCAATAGCTGCTCGAATCAAGATCAAGCTAACTTCTAGCTGAGCTCAAGCATGTTAAAGCCAAGTTCGGCTTGAATAGAAGTCTAGGTGCGGTTGGTCCAGTTGTACCCTTTTAAGGGCCCGTTTGGATGCCATTATGGTAATTGTCCATTCTTGATAAAGAATCAATTTTTCCAGATTTCTGAATTGTTAGATATTGATTATGTGTAGATCTCATTTACAAATAGTCAGGAAGTCATTCTGGTGATTTTGTACCCATCTTTTCTGGTTAGTGAAGTGGTTCCATTCCCGAGAGGGTGGGAGTTTGTATATACTCTCCACCCACCCACCTAACCAGCGTTGCGGCCTAAACGTATATCTCGTACCAAAAAAAAAAAAAAAGTGGCGGTAATTAGTCATAGGAGGTGTGTCTAAGCATATTTTCGTCCCGAATCGATCCAAAGAAGTTTCTACTGAGCTCAGTAACATTCTCAAAAGTGTTGTGAAATAGTCCCTAATTTGCTTGTAGGTTCAAGGTCTTAACCATTGGATCGGCCTTACTTGGAAAGTGCATCATCCTGATATCTTTTAAGAGAATATTATGTAACAAGGCGTATGTTGCTTGAGTCAGTCTATGGGTACTTCCTAATATATTACTCTTTAGAGAAAGCAAGAACTTGCCTTCCCCTTGGGGCCACCCACACAGTTGTCATGGACCTTGGGCTTACAGGTTCATGTTGGTTGTGGGGGTTTACTTGGTCTACCCGAAAGGTGGGCTTGTCCTCGTTACAAAAAAGAACCATTACCTGTAGTGGGAAACCGTGCAGCTTCATGTAGTCGGGGAGAAAAAGTTGCTTTTTTCTCCTCTGTTTCAGGGAAAGCAATCAAAGGCTCAAAGCGTCTTCCTTGATCCTTCTGCTATGTTTGGTTGCGGAGAAAATAGGTGAAAACATGGAAAAAAAAATAAAATTTTGGATTTCTAATTCAAGTTTTAGTTGTGTTTTGTCCAATTTTATTTTCTTTTCCATGTTTTTACTTATTTTCTCGGCAACCAAATATAGGGTTAGGGTGACATGCAATGACTACAGGTAAAGAACCTCATTTCAGGGGTGGAGCCGGGGGGGCATGTGCCCCTACCCCAAACTTTTGAACCAATTTTTTTTTTTTTTTTAGGGCATCGCCATGAGAATGTAGGTAGCTGCCCTAACTTTTGAAAGCATAATCATGGGACAAGGGACGGTTGCCACCTAAAAATTATACTATATTATTTATAATTATTTAGTAGGGCATAACTATGAGGTAAGCTGTCAATTGTCCCTTGAACTTTGAAAATAAAATATTTTTATATTTAACAGTTCATAATCATGAGGCAAGAGGACATTTGTTTCATAAATAAGGAGTAGCAATACCCGTAAGATATGTACAACAATACTTTAAGTATGAACGAAATGCCCACAAACTTAATCGCCAAAATTTTTGCTCCGGGACTACCGTCAAAACTCCCATCTCCCTAGACCAAAAATATTTTCCAACCGTCTAATCATTCTTTACAAAACAACCATTTTCGATTAACAATCACTTGCCTTCCAGTTGAAAATCCTGGCTCCGCTTATACCCCCATGCAAAGCAACAGTTAATCACATTTATAAAGAGATCTTTATATTTCAAATTCGACATTGAAGATAGCTGATCAGAGAATAATTGCTTCCCAATCCTTGTATTTTGCACTCACCTCCGAGAGGCAGAAAAAAGCTGCTGGCATAAACTAATCTTGTCCGCTGTTTAAGAATAAATAAAATATATAATAACTAAATATGCAAATTATTTCTTGGTTAAATATATTAGAGATGGTATGTGGGTGCAATTGCCTTGGGGCCTAGGGGGTGCGTGTGAGTTTGGGTGTGTTTTTTGTTTCAACCAAAAAAATTGGATAAGTATATTAAGTATATAAATATATGCATTTATTAATAAATTAACTATATATTCTGAGCCCATCGAGCTAAGCTTAAAGTACCAATCCAATCATACTGGGTCAAGAAAACAGAACCCAAACCGACCCATTGGTAGTACAAATAGAGTTGCACTCAAGTCAAGTTGGGTTGTTGGCTTTGTTAATCTTGGTTTCTTTGAGCAAAGTTCAAGTTGGCAATGAAGCCCATCTTTTATTTGAGCTCGAATAAATATCCGTAGGGCTATAAAAGGAGTCAGATATCCAGATTTGATTCGAATTCATATCTGAATAGTTAGATAATTATCTAAATAAATATCCATCGGATCGAATTCTGATAGAAAAATATTATTTGTTTACTAATCACAGTGGATACGGATAGTGATGTATCTACTCTGCCAAACATTCAACCGATTAGTATTAATATTGTTATATCTTTACAATACTAGAATTTGATTTTTAGGGTATTGAAATATAAATTTGCTAATAAGATGAATAGATTCAAATATTTTGAATACTGTAATCAAATATTATCTGAATCCGGTTATTGAGATCAGATGAATTCGGATGACACCTGAATTCTTATTCGAATTCCGTTGATATAATCAAACGAATTCAAATAATTTCCGAATTCAATCGGATATGTAAACGAAATTTGTTTTTTATTATTCGTCGGATAACGACACAGATATAGATAACAGAATATTAGTAAACGGATACGGATACTGTGGTATCCACTTCGAATTCGTTCTCTTTACAGCCCTAGATCCATGAACAGGTGGGCCCTACATGAGATTTCATTTTGATGGGCCCCACGAAATCAAAATCAGCTTGGCCATATGATCAAACCATATGAAAGAAATACCCACTTCTTCTAAACCGCCAGCCTTGTATATCTATTCTAGCCATCAACGAGAATACAGTTACTTGGACGGCTAGGATTGCCTGATCAGTATATTACACCTTATGTAGATCGAGACGCGCCTGCGCGTGCCTAACTGGTAGAAACTGGGACACCCAAAAAAAAAAACATGGCTTTGCTTGGAGACGACGGACGAGGCTACGAGCTCGCAAGAAATCTAGAAGGGTGTGGCGTCTGGCGATCTTGGCTCGGCGAATCGAATTACGCGAGCTTCGCTCAATCTCTCTCATCTCCTTCAACATGGGAAGCTTTCATGAGGACCGACGATTCCAAAACTAGGGCTCAGATCCATCTCCAGCTTCGAACTCGAGCTCTCTTGTACGACAAAGCCAGTATCTCTCTCTTCCTTCGATCCTCTTCTTCTTCTTCTTCTTCTTCTTCTTCTTCTGTTGCTGCTCCTTCCAAGATCAATCCATCTTGTAAGTCTCTGTAATTGTTCTTCATCTCTGTTTACCTAGTGTTTTCGCAGTTTTAGTTTTAATCTCGTTTTTTTGTTGATGGGTTTTTATCAGATTTGCAATTACATGGCGATGATGTGTATTTCTCTTTGGAGGATTCTTTGCAAGATGGGGTTCAATTGCAAGAAGGCCCTGCTTCATCTAATGCTATACAGTCCAAGGTTTGATGTTCTTTTAATGTTGATTGATTCGATGTTTAGTTTCAAATTTCAATTATAAGGTTGTAATTCTATGAATGGAGCATTTTCTAAGGATTTAAGCTCGTGATTGAAGCACAATTCTGGTTTGTAGATTTCAACTTCAGTTTATCTGTATGGGAAGTAGTGGTTTGCATTTGGTTAGGTGGAATTTTTGGCCCGATTTCTGGATTGTGTGTTTACAGTTAATTTAGGGGGTCTTTAGGCATGAGCTTGAAGGGAATTACAAAATAGGTGTCAAGTCGAAATAGGTGCGTTACCAAGAAGTAGAAGATTCAATCTACCAAATGACAACTAGAAGCACCTTCATTGCAAAATACAATAATTGGCACAGATAGAAAAAAGATAGTAGCCATTCGTTATGGCTAAAATTCTGCTTTGATTGGATGGTTCAAATCCACTGAGTCAGCAAAAGCAAGAATTACTGCCCAACCCCATTGAAGATGTCACAGCTGAAACCAATAACTGGGATCTTCCACCTTTGCCGGATACTTTTTCCTTGCTGCTTTCTACTATCAAAATTCAGTTTGCTAAGCATTTGGAAGGCTATTTATAATTGGGGTAGATTACATCCTAACTCTTGAGCAAGGGTGAGCATAGTGACCAAGTTCGGATTCGGGAATTTTTCGGCAAGGGTTAAGTTCGAAAAAAAGGGAAAAATCGGCAAATTCGGGGTAAGTTCGGAAAAATAAAAATTAATAATTATAAAAAATAAGAACGTGATGCCAACTATATTATAGTTCTTTTTAGTTTTTTCCGATAAAAAAATTACAATTTTATTCTCACTCACTTCCTTCTTTCTTTAATTATTTGTCTTGTCTCTGATTCTAGAGACTTATATTAGTACATAGAACAACTTATTTTCTCCATTACATAATATCGATGTGCAACAAGGTTTCCAGTATGACCAAGTGACAACCTCCCTTAAACTTGATGTCTTGAAAATTTCAATGTTTGTATAAGCTATTCTCTTCTTCATTGGGACATTTTGTCTATAGCGGAAAATCTTTCTAAGCCTTTCCCCTTTTATTTTCTAGTCATGGTTTTAAATATTGGTACGTATCGAACATACCGGCCTAATACGTACCATGATTTGTCTGATGCAATACTCTGGTACGGAGAATACATAAAAGTTCTGGGTATCGTAAAGTATCAGACTGATACTCATCGGTACTATATAAATACTCTTGGCACCATTATAAAACCAAGCTATTTTACCATTTTGGTGTTTGTAAACACCTCTAGAATCCGTTCTTTTAACAATCTTTCTTCTCTAATCAAATTTCTAGGCCTAAAACAACAACTTCATTGTCGATTTTAAAATTAAAAAACAAAGATCTAAGCGTTTGATTTGGGATTGAAAGAGTTTCCTCAAAATTTTCAAAGGTATGATCCTTTTGTTTTCAATTTTAGTTATTTAAATTAATAAAAATAGATTGCAATCAACCCAAAATTAGTAGATTTATTGATTTCTTATGAAATCAATGAATCAAAAACCATTTTTATGAGAAATCAATGATTTTTATCACTTTTTTTTTAAAATTTTGAAAACCCTAAAATCTTTAACTTTTGAAAAATACTTTCAATCTAGAATTCAAGCCGACTTGTAGTTCACTGTGATATTGAGCTTGTATAATGTATATCATTTACTTTAGGCTTGTAAAATCAATACTTCCTTATGTATTCATTGAACGTGAGATTTTCACATTTAGATTGTATGACCTATATATGGCTAAGTGACAGTAGTGTGTGTTTTCATACTAATTTATCAACATGCTCACCTTTTTTAACTTATAAAATTCGTTACTCCATATGCATGGTTATAAATGTAGTTGAGAACTTCATTTAATTTGGTTTTGACTTTTTGGTTTATATTTGCATTAAAAGAAGTTTTATGCAAGACATTCAAGTTTTTCTTTGCGTATTTTAATTTTTTCCAGCGTATTGACCGATACTCCAATGCAAATCATCTTACCGATACTCATACTACTAATGCCGATATTTTGAACCATGTCTCTAGCCCACATATCTTCTTGTCTAGCATATCTTCTTACCTTAATCTCTCTTCACCTTATTTTGATGGGGAGAGAGGAGAACATTTTTATGTTTTTCCTCAAACTTGAAGTCCAAAAATCTCATTGCTTTGACTTGGGGGAGAGGAGAGCTTTTCTAGGGTTTTCCTCAAGTTCAAAGTCCCAAAAACTCCTTTGACAGTTTGACTAGGGAAAGATGATGGTCTTTCTAGGCTTTTTTACAAGGTATTAAATTTTGGTGTTGGTGTAAACTTTGGTCACTAGGAAAGTGGAAACGTTTTAAGGAAGTTCAAGGAAACACTGTAAGAATTAAGGAAATGCTGAAAATATTATGGAAACATTGAAAATCTAAGATAAAACTTTAGAGAGTGAATAACTTAGATAAATATACACCAATAACTAATTACATAACAAAATAGAAACATATATAGTATCTAGTATTAGAATCATGCAAAGTAATATGCGTTGTCTGAAACTATTAAGGCAAATGTGCACATAAATTAGCATTTATATGATAATACATTTATAAAAAGTGTTATATCACAATTAACACTCAAACTCTCAAATCATGAATCTGACTCATAACTAGATAGATCTCTAATGTGGCTTGAAGTCATCATTTGTATTTCGACGAATGGATTCACGAAGCTGCAGTATTGAGCCCAAGACATGTAACTCTAGTAGAACTGGTATACTCCCAAATGTACTGCCCTTACAGTCGAGCATCAATACCCACGACGTCCCTAATCATGGGTAATCTGGGTGATGAGCTACACTACAATCATGTAAAAATATCCACAGGGCTCATGGCCAAGATCATCTGTAGTGCTATTTCCATAAGACCCATAGCCATAATCATTGGGCCCCATTCATTATCCTGATAAATGAGTAAGACCATTTGCCTAATTATTTAATGATTTATAACTAATTATAATATTTTAAAATAGATATTTTTATAAAAATAAATAAATAGTTTTCAAAAAAATTCTCACCCAACTTGTGGCTTCGTTCAAGAATAATAGAACTAATAACTAACATACAAACATATAGATATAACCTCTACATATTTCTTAAATTAGTGATGTATAATAAAAAAATATCTCTAATTAATTTTGAAATTAAAAATTAAATTTTTTTTTTTTTCGAACAAGAAGAATAATCCAAGTTAGATAATGTGCATTTTAATTAACATTCGATGAAAACATTGATGCATGAATTTGATGCATCTATGAGTGTTTTTACTTTTTATGCAAAATGTTGGAGCTGTTTTGAATCCTTCAATGTAGTAATTGATTCAAGAAAATGGGAAAATGGACTTTTGAAAAAAGGATTTTTCTCAGCAAAAACAAATGAAATCAATCGAATTTGGTTCATGTCGACTGAAGTCATGTAACATATATATATATATATATAATGATTTTATAATGTTTCGGTCGATATTACCGAAGCGTTATCAAAACTACCGAAACATGTTGTCGAAACCTTGTACTATTTACACTTCAAGTGGATATCATTCATCAATAATGAAACCGACACATTTTACTAAAGTTTACCAAAATGTGTCAATTTTGTAAACCACACAAGTAGGTTTCATGTTGGTACCCATAGAAGGGAAGAGTTTCGTAAGAAAAAATAAGAAATGTGTCAGGAAATACTGTAATTTTGATGTCACAGTTAGATTTCAAAAGCGTTTCATAAGAAACATTAGGAAATGTGTTGATGTTTTAGACCATGCATTTTTCTCCTTTGTTTTCTCTCTATTTCTTTTGTACAGTTTCTTGTATCCTGGATTCACTCCTTCATGAATTTTTGTTTGTAAGTTATATTCTCTTTTTAATATTTTATTTTGTTTAACGGGAAAAAAAGATAGTGCTTCATAACATCTGTGAATGGCTCTAGCATTTGATATATAATTCCTTGAAGCATCCAGAAAGTGCCATCTGCAAATTAAAGATTGGAGATCCTTATCTTTACTTCAAGGCCTTAGGATCGAAAACCTGCAATCTTGTTAACATGATGGTTGAAGGTGAATCTAGTAATGCTATATTGCTATATGTTGTGTTAAAGGTAAAATAAAGGTACCTTCCAAAAAAAAAGGTAAAATAAAGGTCCATAGAGACTTTCTCGTATGATTAAAGAATTAGAGATTTGACTCTCTTTTTGAACATGGCGTCCTTAAAGGTGCTAAGATTGGGTAACGATATGGATGATGACTCAGCTAAAAATTGGGTTGATACTTGATAGGGCTTCATTGTACACCGGGGTTTCATTGCCTCTGTAATGGGCTTTGGCCTTTTTCCTTTTTATATCTCTCTTTTTCTTTCAATAATAAAATTTCCTGTTATTGATAAGAATATAGTATTTGTTTAAGCAATGCTTCTTCATTGTTTCTCATTTTTGTTAATGCAATTTGGTTGACACGATTGCGGGTCTTGCAGATTGAATCGAAATCAGCATTTAGTGTTGGGTCAATATATGGTGAACCTGAGGTTGATAATATATCTCAGAGACTCGGGCATGATGAATTTCCAGGAACGTGGTATAATCAATTTATTGAGAAGTATAGAGCTAGCAGGCAATATAGATTACCATTTGGGGACAGACAATTTCACAAGCGTACTCCTGAGGGTATGTCTGCATACCTTAGACTTCTCGAGAAGCATAAGAGGAGGCGACTAGCATTCAAGGGGGATCAGTACATCGGTTTTGGTAATCACATCTTGGACAATGGATCAAACATGCACCCAAATTCAGTTCCAGATGGAAATAACTTAACTGATGATGAAACATCTTTTTTCCCTGAAATGATGTTTCCGGGGAACTGTGTACCTGATAGTGCACTCCCTCCAACAAAAAGAGTGGAAGACAACCAGAAAATGGAGTTCTATGGGGTTCTTGATAGCTTACCCCAGGTTATGACTCGGAGTCCTGCTATGATTGAGAGGTTTGGTATAAGACCAGAGTATCTTAGGATGGGAGGACTTGGAAGAAGTAAATATAGGGGAAAGATGGGGCTCGAAGAGAACGGGAAACCTCTTGGCCAAGAGCAAGCATTGCGGATGTCTCAAAAGGTAATAGCTCGTGTTTTGACAAGTGTGGGGTTTGAAGGTGCAACTGAAGTTCCAATGGAAGTCCTATCGCAGTTTCTCAGTTGTCATATCTGCAAACTAGGCCGTATCTTGAAAGTCCTCACTGATAATTACAGAAAGCAATGTTCGGCCATGGAAGTACTCAAGATGTTCCTTCAAACAGTGGGATATAGGTGAGGGGAATTCTTTGTATTTCAATCATGTTCTAGCGGTTTTGTTTCAATGTTACCTAAGCATATTTTTGTATTCCCTTTGATCCTAGAATTTTTTTGAGAAAAATAATTTATAGACAAGAATTTTAAGTGCCATTAATCTCGTTTTGTAATAGTTATAGCCTATAGGCACTATTAGGCAGTGTTTTAAAACCTGAAAATTCGAGTAGACTCAGAACCTTGCCGAGTTGAGTCAACTCAAAAACTCAACTAAAACTTGTCCAAGTAATGGCACCTAAAACTCAAATGGATATAATATTTTCTTCAATATTTATTTTATATATATATATATGGTATAAATAATTAATGATAAAAGATACCTAAAATGAGATACATATATATATACACATAGACACTCATATATATACATATGCACATGTATATATGAATAAAATTATAAAATATTAGTGAATTATAGAATTATAAATGTTAAGTCATATAATTCATCAATTATCATCCATCAATCATATAATTAGTTAAGATAAGAAATTTCTAATGTACCTTTTTGCTCTCAATTCAAGCAAATGACTAACTAGCCATTTCAAACATTCTAAAATTATCAAACTCATCAATTGTTGCTAATGAAATGATAAATATGTATTCTTTGCTCATTTACCGAAGAAATGATGAGGTTGGTTGCTCCCTCCTATGCCTAAAGATGGCTGGTCAAAGCTTGGGTATATACAAAGGGCAGAGCTTTTAAGCAGTTACAGCACTTTCACTTTTACCCACCTGCCAATGTCTTTATCTTTTTTTTTCTTGGAAAACCTAGAAATAAATCCTGTTACAAATAGTTTTCAAGAGATTGGACCGGGGGGATGAATTGTTGCTCAATTGAATCAGTTAAAAAGTTCCAAAAGTAGGGTACTATATGGCAGCCTTGCCTGAGAGGGGAAAAAATGAAAAGAAAAGGGGAAGCAAACAGAGAGCAGAAGTTATTTGCATTTCACCAAATGACCATGGAAATCTGAACCAGTGGTACCATTCAGTGACCTTATACAGGTGATATAAACCTTGTGATTTTTCAGCTCGCCAACCAAATAGTCCGATGCAGTTGTGGTCTTGACTCTTTGAATTTGTATTGTATGTCATCTTATTCACTTGTTTATTCAGTCTTGTCTGATTGATTCACTTCCATACACTGCATTTGGCAATTCATGCAAGGTTCCTTTTAGATTTATTAATGTGTTTCAACCTTTGAAAAGGAAAAATGATAATTTGACTTGTTCCATTCATGAAACACTATATAATGCTATTTTATGTTGAATGTATTGCCTTTTCATCAGTAATCTTGGGACTTTAGCTGAACATGTGAAGGATGGTACGAGCGCTTTCTCACACCAAACTCAGCAACATGTACGGGGACTCCAGACTCCTATTCTACAACCCCAGCAAGTATGACATCTCTACTTCTGTTGTCTTTCTATTGAACTGCATCTGAACTTTGCATATTATTTCACTTGCCCTTGTACAGCATTAGGTTCAGAAAATCTAGGGAATTTGTTATTTCTCGTTGTTGGCCTTTGCAGCCTATCTTACTAGAATAATATATTGCTTCTAACTTAAAGCGTCGATGGCATAGTATGCAAAGAAAAAATAATCTCATTTTTCTTTGTTTTTTTTACTTTTATTTTTTTATCTGGTGCCCTACAGATCCCTAGACAAATGCATCCTCAAATGCAGATGAGCCTTTCCCAGAATCTGAATTTTCAGCAGCAGCAACAGTTGATGCGAAGACGCCAACCATCCACTCCACGCTCTGGTATGACTTTAGATAAAGGCAGGCCCATGGTGGAAGTCAAGATTGAGAATCCATCAGAATCACCAATGGACGGTAATGCTTTTACTGCTGTCAATAGTAGACACTCCCAAATGCAATTGCGGCAGCAGCAAATTGCTGCTACGGTGAACCTACAATCTCAATCCACCCATCAGTTCAAACAGTTGGCATCCCTTCAACTACCTCAACTCCAGACACAGTAAGACCCCAACAAGATTGAATTTCATTAACTGCTCTTAAAGCAATGTTAGATGCTATAGTTGTAAAGTATCTATATTGATGCATGCAGGAACATGGTCACTGCAAGGGCACCGCCGGTGAAGGTGGAGGGATTTCAGGAATTGATGGGTGGAGATGCAACATTAAAGCATGACTCTGAGGAACATAAGTTAACGTCCCCTTCAAAATAGATGGGTATATAAACACTCTATTCATGCTGATGGATCCGATCACAGTATGTGTTCTAACAGAACTAATTGTTCACTTATGTAGCTTGGAGTATATTGCCCTGTTCTTTCTCAGTTCGTGTTTTACCCCAAGAAATAATAATACGTGTAGTTTAGCGAGTAGAATGAATCTTAATGGATATGAAAATGATGCATATATATAGTTCAGTGGGACTGTTCTGCTACTTGGTCACCATCATACAGTTTGCTTATTTTGTATAGAGAATTTGGCATTGGTTCTTTTGTAGGAAATGCCTCCTTTGCTTTCTCTATGGACATTGGATGCTCAGGTACTGAATGAAGCCATTTATGTAGTCCTCATGGAGATCCTGGTTAGCAAAAATGGTTGCATCTCATCTGCCTTCAGTCTTAGTGACTCTCCAGTCTACCATCACCAGTTTCATGGATTTTGCCAATGCCTCTCTAGTGAATGACCCGTCTTCGTTTCTTTCCACCTCAAAGCCAGTTCCCTTCTCCGATAACAGTCTAGCATTCAGCCCTTGATCAGCTATCATGGGCAAGAGAATCAAGGGGTGCCCCCAATAAAGAGACTATTGACGGAACACCAACCAGAATGAAACAGACATTCTCCAATAGCAGGATGAGCTAGAATCTCCAGTTGGGGATCCCAACTAAAACAAACCAACCCTTGACCAGTGATCCAGGCCTCAAACCCTGAAGGGAAGAGGTCGGTACTAGCTATCCCTTCCGGCTTCCTGAGTGCCATATAAAGGACAATTCAAAGAGCTCCAGCCCAAAGGCTAACTCATTAATTTGGTCAGTAGTTATTTAACTCAATAATTTGGTCAGTAGTTATTTAACTCGTTAATTTGGTCTGTAGTTATTTTACATTCACTCTGAAATCCCACAAAAATCACAGATTTTGGTTCTTGCTTATCTAGCCACTAAAAGTGTCAGACCACTTCGACTCGTCAGAACTACGAGTTCTCTCTGCGGGATTTGGGGGGAGTATAACGACCTGGAAAACTAGTTTTTGGAAGAGTTCCTGCAAATTCTTTACAGCTTCTCACCAAGACTAAGTAACAGCTTTCCAAAGTTATTGCCAACCGGTGGCCACCACTCGATATGCCACTTTTGCTTGGGGAATACAAATTCTCGAAGATACATGCAGCCTGATCGTGTCGGAAAGTAACAACCGAAGAAAAAGGATCCTGGTATGGTTCTACTGTGAAATCTTCTGGGTCGTCTTCACCAGCTACTAGACCTTAGCTCAACTGGTGGCCCTAAGAACACAAGTGTAGCAGCCGAGAATGCTAACAAAGGCAGATTGCACACCAAATTTAGCAGCAGTCTTCGGTATCCAATTCGAGATGAAGTTAAAACTGTTCAAAGTCTGGTGAGACCTGGTGCATAAGTCTTGCAAAGGGAGCCTGCATCCCATCATATGCCGCCTTCGGATACTACCTGTTCTAGTGGCAAATCATGAAATCAATAGTGGCCTCAGAATTTTCTGGCAAGCCATCAACTGAGGGCAAGTGAATCTCGACTAGCTTGATTCCGTAGGCCAAATTCACAGTAATGGATGGTATAACCTTTGGGTGTTGCGGGTGGAAATGAAGGAGATTCGGACGCTGTCGCTGCTAAGTTTTTGGAGAGCTCAAGAAATGGAAGCAAGTCGCCGAATGCTAACCCAGGGAACATCATCACATGACCGTGTTCAGTAGCCATGAATCCTTTGGTAGTTTCGGGATAAACTTTTGAACTGACTTTTGACTCCGAAAAGTCCAAAGTTAGGAAAAAACACGTGCATAACTTTTGACTTCTCATGGAAGGCCGATATTCGGTATTTGACTTCCCAAGATTACTTCTGCAGGAAGTCAATATTCGACTTCCACGGTAAGTTGGCGATAAGTTGGCAGACATAGGGTGGATCAAGTTCTCTCTTCTATTAAAATTACAAAAGTTATTTTTTACCAAACGATTGATTTTGACTTATAATTTGCTTGTGTAAACTAAACATCATTTTTTCATCAGATTGAGTTTTGTGGACTTCTTTGAAAGCACTTTTTTTTTTTAAGTGCTCTTGGGAAGTCCTCTTTTTCAGAGAAGTTTATCCAAACAGGCCCTTGTATTCTTTCCGTGTGAATAACTGTAACTTTAAGAATTTATAATCTGTCGTTTTTTGATTGCACTGGCCAACTAATAAATACGCATTTCACATGTAGGAAAGAGTGCAACAACGGCAATCTGGATTTGGAGATGAACATAAGGTTATTTAGATTTCTATTCTAGGGGAATAGAGAATTGTTCCCTGGAAGTGATGCCAAACAGCCCCTAAGAAACTCTAAAAACAGTTACTTCATGACATAATATGACACTTACCAATGTCTAATTGCCATTTGCCAGGGAAAATATGTAATAACAGAAAAAAAAAAAAAAAATTAAATAAACGCATATAAGGGAAAACCAAAATTTTCTTTTATTTTCTGTCTACCCATTTTCTAATCCAACCAAACAGGAAGGTAAAAGACCGGATAAGTGGATACTTGTCCAACCATAAGGGCAGTTCTATCAACCTAGAGGTCCCAAATAAAATATATATACGGACTTTGCTACTTTGCTACTGAGACTGTCTTAGGGGCAAGACCACCGAGACCGTGCTCCAAGAGTACGAGATTTCAGGTGGGGCTTATCATATGAATGGGTCCCACTTGAAATCCCATGCTCTTGGAGTGCGGTCTCGGTGGTCTTGCCCCTGAGATGGTCTCAGAAGCTTTGTCCTATATATATATATATATAATCCTGAGACCAAATCGATTAGAAGATAATGACCATTGGTCACAATGTTATGTATGGTCAGGAAAAAATAGGGCATTGTTAATCATATTTTTCCACAGATCTCAGGTGGGTTCCAAACCCTTTTCATATTCATGCATATAGGGCAAAGCTCAGATGAGTTGCATTCATTGATACCCACTGCTTTTTTCAAAAATCCCCTTTGGCTGACACACAACATCCAACATCTCTTCTTGCTCATACTCGATGGCTTAATTTTGATGGTGCTGCAAGAGGTAATCCTGGGCCAACAGGGGGCAGGAGAATCCTAAGGAACTCGGATGGCCATTTTATCACAGCTGAAGCTTGCTTTGTTGGGAATGCACAGGCTCTTAAGTCTTAATAGCTAAGGCACTCAAAGCGAGATCCTTGCAACGGATAATGAAAGACCTGTGGATTCACAAGTTATGGCTACAAGGTGATTAAACTTCTTGCACACCCTCATCTAGCTACCCCTTGGCAATTCATGGATGTTCTGACAGATGCACGGAATATGGTCCAGGAATTCCAGGATGTTCAGATCAGACATGCATTCCTGGAACACAAATCATGGTGTAGATAATGGACAGTAGGATGGGTGGTGCTACCACTTACCAGGCCCCCTCCTTTTGAAATCACACTTTGGGGCTGATTGTACAGCTAGAACAATTCCTGGAACTCTCTCTCTCTCTATATATATATATATATATACATGTATGAGAGAACTTTTCCCAAAAAAAAAAAAAGTGGCCATCAATTTACTAAAATAAATTGCACCGAGTCTTGAAAAACATTTGCATCTGCTATTTCATGGTGGCATAACTGTTTCACTGGTGTAATCCTGTGGTTGGAAAAATATATAATAACACCTGAACTTACTACTTTAGGAGGGGAAATCCATTTTTTTTCTTCAAATGAGATTCTTCCTTAGCGTGACGTAGATGCGAATGGAAAAACTGGGTGTTTTCGCTTCTGTAATTTGGGGTTTTTCAGTCAGTAATCACTTTATCATTTACCTTCTGCAGGTCGAATGATCCAGTAGTTCTCATAGGCAAAACAGGAGATTTCTGCACACAGAAAATGGGACTTATTACAGAAATGACTTGGAAGAAAAACAAAGCAAGAAAACACAACCTCATAATTCCATAGTTGTAATGGTCACGAAAAATTTCTTCAATCTTCTTCCTCTCAGAAAAAAACGCAAGAAAACACAACCTCGTAATTCCATCTTTCAAATGGTTACACAAAGTTTCTTCAATTTTCTTCCTCTCCAATTTTATGTGATCAAAAGGAAATCTAATTACGGGCTCAAGGAACATCTTAGCAATGGCTTTATGAAGTGAGTGTCATCTCTTCCAATTGAATTTTTTTTCCTTTGGCTAGCAATGAAAGAAAGGATGGGATGCTTCTAAAAAATTTTTAAAACAAGGTTAGAATAAAAAAAATAAAACCGCTTCCAAATGCGTTTGGCCCTCTTTGTTTTCTTGCATGAAAAAATTATACCAGACATGAATGTATGAAAATAACTGTATAAATTCACAGATTTTTTTTGTCACTGCTTACAGTGAGATAACATGATGGAAATCAATAAGGAAAAATATTTGTACAAAAGATGACAAACATGACAATCTATAATGAATGGAAGAAGATACACAAACAAAATAAATATGAGATAGAAAAGGGAGGCTGCAAGCCTGTTTGATTTGCCTGTGAAACCCAGGTAAGGATTTTGATCAAAGACACGAATACTGGAAGTAAGACATGCCAATCTCCAAAAAAAAATTGATTCTTTGGAAAGGATATCCAATTTAAACTGGGGTACAGCATGGACAAGGTGTCCTATAAGCACCATATTTTGTGTTTTCTGATACCACATACTTTAAAAGCAGAAAATTTAAGTTATTCATTTTTATTACAGGTTTACACAACTTAAACAACATCAAGCAAAATACCAATGACCACCAAGTCCACTTTAATAGTTCAAATGAGTATACATGGGAATAACATCATAATTCTCAGTACCTTATCCCCAAGAGATTAACTTTAAGAAAGTAAAGTCCATAGCAAGGTTTCAGATTGGGTATTAGCCAAGGTGGAGGAGTTTGGCAAATTCCTATGGCTTACTCGTAGGTCACAAGAGGGAAGTTCGAAATCTGTTCAGTAGGCAGGAGGACCAATGTGTCAGAGCTGCTCCAGGAGGAGTAGAGCTTGGACAACCGTCCCAAAGCAGGTTAGAGCAATTTCTAGGGTGCTCCTGTTGGGATGAGAGATTTCCTGAAGTATTCCTTTCAGCACTCCCCAGACCTATTTCAGACCATGTGCCTCTGCTGCTAGATTTGTCCAGCAAAAGAGGTGGGCCCAAACAATTCAAATTCGAGAATAGGTGGCTGCTTCCTCAGAATGGTTAAAGAGATTTGGCAGAACTCCCATTTTTGGGGCTAGTACAGTTTTCGGCCTCAAATTGAAGGCTATGAAACATAAACTCAAAGAGTAGAACAAAGATGTGTTTGGAATCATCTCTGAATCAAAGAAAGAGATCTTGGGGCAGATTGAGTCTTTGGATTCGAAAGAGGAGTCCTCTAGTTTATCTCCAGTAGACTCTAGGTTAAGGGAAATTTTGAAAAGTGAATTTTGCTCATCGTCATGTGAGGAAATCAGCAGGAAATAAAAAAACCTAGGATCAGATGGTTGAAGAAAGGGGACCGTAACACAAGATTCTTTCATAGAATGGATAATCACAGGAGGAGGAGAACCAACAGTGCTTCAAGGTTACAAGTGGAGGGAGGGGATTGTGGTTGGATGAATAAGAGGAAATAGAGGAGGGGGGACATGTGGCCTCATTTTATGAGCAACTGTACAAGGAAGACTGATCCTATAGGCCAAAAATAGATGGAATGGTCTTTGATGGGTTTCCCGAGGAAATGAGAGTCAACTAGAGAGACCATTCTCAAAGAGCAAAATCTTGTCTATCATTAAGGTATGGAGGGTGACAAAGCGCCTAGGCTTGATGGCTTCTCAATCAAGTTCTATAAAAAAAATGTGGGCGTATTCTTGGTCAGGACCTGTTGAGAGTATGTCAGGAGTTTTTTCAATCAGGTGTCTTTGACTGAATCCTGAGCTGCACCTTTATCGCCCTCATCCCAAAGGTGCCTAGTGCACTTGACATCAGGGATTTCAGACCCATTAGCTTGATTGGCAATGTGTACAAGATCTTATCTAAAGTACTAAGAGCAAGACTAATCGGTCATGAGTCACAATAATTCACAGTCGTAGCAGTGTAGTCAAAGCGACCAGGCGATAGGGGGTTCTCTAGGCGAGGCGATGCCTAGGCGTTGGTTAGGCAATGCCTAGGCGTTCAAATTTATTTATTTTGTTTATATTATATAATATTATATAAGAATTAATGAGTGCCCGCCTAGATCAGGATCTAGGCGATATGGGTCCTAGCTAGGCGAGGCGTTGCCTAGGTGACATTTGGATTGCATTGAGTCGTAGGGCACTTTTGTGGAGGGTCAATAGATTCTAGATAGGATCTTAATTGCCAACAAAGGTGTGGAAGATAGGCTATGGGGAGGGGATCCAAGTATAATTTGTAAGGTTCATTTAGAGAAAGCCCATGATCACTTGAACTGGGAATTCCTATATTATATCGTCGAGCACTTGGGTTTTGGGTCTAAGTGGGATTCCTGAATGAGATGTTGCTACTCTACCACCACTTTCTCGATGTTAATTAACGGATCACCTTTTGGCTTTTTTCAAAGTTCTAGAGGTTTGCGTTAGGGTGATCCTCTGTCCTCCTTGCTATTCATTATGGTAACAAAGGCTTTAGCAATATGATCCGCAAAGCTTCTGATTCAGTTTGGGAATGTTTCACCCTTGGCAATCCATCCGTCTATTTGCCACACAATTCGTTGATGACACTCTTATATTTTGTGGGGCATCTGCTAAGCAATTGATACACATCGGCTGCCTTTTCAAATGTTTCGAAGCGGTCTCTTGGTTAAGGATTAATCAAGCCAAAAGCCAAATTTTTGTAGTTGGAGAGGTTCCCAATTTGGAAGAGTGGGCCCATTGACTAGGTTGTAGGACTGAGGAACTCCTGTTCAAGTATTTGGGCCTACCATTAGGGGCACATTCAAAGCAAAATCAATTTAGGATCCGGTGGTTGAGAGATTCAACAGGAGGTTAGAAAATTCATCAAAAGGTGGAAGACTTGCCCTATTGAAAACACTATGTAGTCTCCTAATCTACACGGGTAACTCAGTTGGTTCGGGTCTTGGACTCTTGAGAGAGATCCCCAAAGTCTCAAGTTCAACTCTTCCCGGGCTTACCTGATGCACGTAGTTTGCGGGTGATAACATGCATCTGAAGGGACTAGTCCTTGTCAGGGTTGGGACATCCTCTGTTACCCAAAAAAAAAGTCTCCTAATCTATTGCCTATCTCTCTTCTGCATTCTGGTATCAGTGGCTGCAAGTCTTGAAAGAATCAAACATAATTTTCTATGGAACGAAAAGGTTACCATTAGAAAATACCATCTTGTAAAATGTAGTTTCATCTGCCACCCAAAGGAGTATGGTGGCCTCAACTTGTAGCACCTTAGGGATGTGAAGAAGGCTTTGATGGGTTAAACAGTTATGGAGATTTAGGGGAAAACATGATAACCTATGGAGAGAAGTTATTGTGGCTCGTTATGGAGAGTGTCGTGAGTGGATGCCTAAATGTAAGAAACCTCATGGGGTCGGTTTGTGGAAAGCAATTCTAAAGATTAGGGATGACTTTGATAGAAACATTAAGTTTACTATTGGAAACGGGGAGGAAGTCAACTTTTGGTCCGATTTGTGGTCTGATCTTGCCACATTGCAACAAGACTTTGAACCATTCTTTGCAATCTCAGTAGACTAGCATGCTTCAGTGGCATCCATGTTTGATCTGAGGGGTGAGAAAGTAGTCTAGGTTCCTTGATTTAGGAAGCCTTCGAAGGACTAGGAAGTGGTTTTTATTAGGTTCTTGTCTCGTCTAGAGTTTCTCACCCCTATCCCTTCCTCTAATGATAGCCGAAGTTGGGAGACAACAAAGGTCGGTTTGCTATGAGACCCTTTCTGCAGGCATGAGAACCTAGTCCCTGTGCCATATTTCCCTTCGAATTGGTGTGGCACCCTAATGTGCTATCCAAATTCCAAGGTATCTTTTTCCTGTGGATAGCTTATCGGGATAAAATCCTGACTTGTAACCAACCATCTTTAAAGCAGAGGATGATATCTACTGAATCATTGTGTGAAGTGTCTAGTAGCAGAGGAATCGATAGATCATTTGTTCTTTCACACTGCCCTTTTGTGACTAACCTCTAGAACCATTTTCTTAGCCGACTCCGAATCGATTGGATCTTTCCCTGTTCCTTCCAAGGCTCTTTATCTTGTTGGCATTTAGCCTTGTTGGGGCCCTCGCGAGAATGTCATTGGGCTCTGGGTGCTATCTCTTGGTCCATCTGGAAAAAGAGAAATAGGCTTATCTTTGAAGATTGCTCATTATCCCAAGACAAGCTTAGGCAGCGAACAAGAAACCTCATTATTGATTGGGCCTCAATCAGGGACGACTTTAAAGAGTCAAGGGCCGCAAATCTTCTGGCCTAACTTTGAGGATGGTGCCTTCTGCACTGGAATGCTTGTTTTAGGTGTTCTTGTACTATGTTTTTTATGCGCATTTTGTTTTGTTAATAGTTGACTTCTCCCGCCAATTCACTATTTGTGAATCTGCATTTCAATTTTTTTTTTTTACTTCCTCTATTAATGAAATTCTGATTACAAAAATACCAGCTAAGAACCCATTGTCATACAACTAAGATATTTGGAATTTTCATGTATTATGTTAAGAGATGAAAATGATTTAGTACTATGTGTGTATGTGATAAAAGTTACCCACAATCCTTTGCCACAGATTATCAATCAAACACAAACTATATTTACCTTATAGATATATAACGGCCAAAAACTAGATTTACCTTTCAATAAAATATCAAATACTAGATTTACTTATCAGAAACTAGATTGACATCACACTGGAGTACCATGCATGTAAAACCATTACAACCAGGTCCTACTGGAAGTGCATACAAAGATAGCAGAAAATTGAGAGAGAGAGACAGAGAGAGAATCCCCATTCTTACAGAATGAGCTTCATTACCTCACTCTGCTGCTTTTGAGTTTATAATGGCACGTCCATGTAGATCCGATCTAGTGAGATTCACACTAGAAAGGCATCTGGAAGAAAGCATCCTACTTTTGGGGTATCAACTGGATTCTTTCCTTAACCTGTAATGGTATAAACACGAGCAATCAGGAAAATAAGAAAACAAAAAGGAAACAGATCATACAGGTTGGCATCCTGCTTAAATACTCAATTAAAGAGATTCGATAGTCTCTGCTCTATTGTATTGCAATCCGTAGGGAGATCCTTATCACATGTGTTCCATTGCGCAACTATTTCCAGCATAAACATAGGGGAGTGAAGAGGGTACAAAATCTCTTGCTGGGAAGGGGTTCTTGGCAATGATTAATAATTAATAAAAGTTTTTGTCGTAAAAAAAGGGAAAATAGAAATAAAAGAAAAATCAATCTAAAAGGAAAATTGATGATAGTACTATATGCTTTAGATACTGGTTGAGCATCCCATACATAGCTATCAAACGTATCTTAGCTGATAAGCTGGTGCTTTTCTTCACAAGTCAAGAGACCATCAATGGTAACTTTTAAGGAGTGTCCTAACTCCTAAACTCCTACGCCTAATTGTTGTCCAGGACACATTTTATGACCATCTAGAACCCAAGCACATATAAATTGCTTAGTCATTGATGTGAAAACTATAGAATACAATTTACAGTAGATCCACATTCCCAAAATATTAAAGACAGATCTTTGTATGTTCACTACATTATCTAACATATGAAATTATATTACTTCAAATAATGTTCAGCTATGACAACTTACAGTAGAAGTAAAGCACTATAAGCATAACACTTAAAAAAAACAAAAATTTTGGGATTTGGAAAGAGTGAGTTCTCTTTCAGACCATAGAATGTAAATGTGCCTTGATAGTTCACATCCTCATCACTAATGAGTGTGTCGACAAGCGGCTTAGGTCCAAAATCCTAGGACTTATCTGCAAAATTGATATGGAAAAGACCTACGACAATATCAATTTGGAGTTCCTTCTCTTTACGTTGCGTAGGATGGGCTTTGGCCCCAAGTGGATAAAATGGATGTCAACTTGTGTATCTTTTGCTTCCTTCTCTATTCTCCTCAATGGTAGCTCTAGAGGACTTTTCAAAAGCTCTAAGGGTCATGGTTTAAAATATCGATACATATCGACCGATACGGGCCGATACATATCCTATTTGGAGCTACCCGATACACTGGTACGCTGAAAAAAAAAAATCCACTGTATCGGCCCGATACACTCGATACGGGAAATTTTCAGTTAATTTTTTTTCTTCTTTCATTTACACTAGGATCCACAATACAGATCCGATACACACAACTTATTTACATAATATATTATTTTAGTAAATGATTTTAACTTGATTTTACTTTCATTTACTTTAGATATTAATATGTAAATAAGGTTATTCCCCTGGTTATGATGCCATAGCCCAGCTCTATTTATCAGGAGCCACTGGTTATGATGCCCCCAGCCCAACCCTACTTATCAGGAGCTATTGGTTATGATGCTCAGTCCCAGTCTTCGACTGATAGTTATGGACAGATAACGACCCAGCAGCAGACATATATATAAATGTATCTGAGCATGTACCGCACGATGATGACTTGAACACAATGGTACCATCATGTCTGGACCACTTATAATGTATCACTCTACTCAATTCTTGATCTCACGTTGATAGAGTATGAGCCGGCACGAAGCTCAATGTGGCATTGAGCTTCGTTCATGTATGTAATTTGATTTGTGAATACTCTATGTATTTTCATATTATGATTTATGAATGCAAGTGAGCTTCTATCAGTTGATTAAGTAACTATGGTTTGTCTTTCCATACATTTTTATCAGCGCGCACGCCTTTTTTAACTTATAAATTTGTTAACTTTCATATGTATGATTATAAATGTAGTTGGAGGCATTCATTTAGTTTGTTTTTAGCTTATATTTGCATTAAAAGAAGTTTTATATGAGGTATCCAAGTTTTTCCTTGTGTATCCAAGCTTTTTTTAGCGTATCCTGAATTTTTCCGTCGTATCCAACCGATACGGTACCGATACGCCGATACGGTACCGATACGCCGATACGTATCCTATTTTGGACTAAGAGCCTCTCCTTCCCGAGCTTTTTATCGGGATGGCAATTGACGACTCTGGTGGGTGCCAAGGAAGCTATTTGGACTATTTTACCTAGAGTTGTCTCTTGGGTCGTTTGGAAAGAGAGGAATAGACACATCTTCGACAATTCCTCATCTTCGAACTGCTTTATTTTAGCTTGCATTCGGAGTTTGATTGCCAAATGGTGTTCCATTAGACATTTGGGAGGGGAAGTGGGGGATATTTGGTTGTGAGAATTTCATTTTCTATTATCTGGTGTTTGTTTTACTTTATGTATTTCCCTCATGCTAGATCTCTTCAGTTTGCTCATCTGTAAACTGTTGTTACTTCCTTTGATATATTAATATATTTAATACTTACCGGTCAAAAAAAAAATGATGGTCAACAGATTGAGTAGTTAAAGGATAAAGAAAAGGATGAGGAACATCACAGCCCTATTCCTGATGGTTATATACCCTTTTGGAACTCAAATTACAAGACACTATGTGTTAGGGAATAAATCAACTAATGTTCAAAGTGAAGACTAAGCAGATCTAAATAAAATTTAATCAAAAAATCAGTGTGAGTCTGGAAATCAGTCCAGAATACTTAACTATGATCCTAATTATATTATGACAAATCACCCATAGTATTCAGAAGAATTATATATTTATATAAAGTATCAAATAAAATTATCTCATTCACAAGTGTCATAAGTTTTGTGCCAAGATGTGCAGGTATTGGTAGGAAGATAACTGGGCATTGATATCATTCATATTAGACTTCCCCATGGTTATCAAGGTGACTAGGCGTCTTGAGGTGACAAACCCCATGGACGCCTAAGCCCTGATGAACACCTTTGTATTATAAATTCCCTCCAATATGAGATCTATGTATGCTACATTTCCTTGAATGAGAGATCCTCCAATTCATATAAATTTCAAAATCTCTATTATCAATATGCACTTTGATAGAACCATCCTTGGAGACAGTTCTAGGAAAAATAAAGATGGATTTCAAGTGTTGAGAATGATACTGACATATTGTAGATGATAAAAATAGGAAAAAAAAGTCTACGGTGACGGTCGAACAGGGAGAGAGAGATAGAGAGGTGTATGGTAACATGAAGGTAACATACTTCATACCGTATAGTTTCTTCTTTCTTTCTTTTTCTATATATAAACTTTTTTTTTGTTGGATATACAAACTTTAACATATTATATGTTTTTAGTTAGAACTCTAACATATTGTATGTTGAAAGATTCGAGAAGCATATAAAATAGCGTGTTTTTTTGTTGACCAAAACTTGGTCATCAAACTACCATATTCAAATAAAATAATTTTGTTTATACCCTTAAATAATAATATTATGACATAAATTAGATTTTAAATGAGCGCCTGGGGGGCTAGTCGCCTGAGCCCAGCAAAGCACATGGTCGCATAGGCGGCCGTCTGAGGAGACGCCTTTAACAACAATGGACTTCCCTAAATAAAATACCAATCCCCCACATCTAGATAGAAGACTAAGGATCTTGGATTTTGGCTGTCTATTCATGTACTACATGTTAAACTTATTAATCTTTCATCATCTCTCAAAGTTTGAAGGTAAAACCCAACATGGATGAAATAAACTCAGATATGACCATTTAGAAAGATCCTCACACCACATTAATTGCTCCACATAAATCACAATTGTTTCTCTAAAATTCATGCCACTGCCAGCACACTGGTTTAAAATTGTTGCGGGCATCATCAAAGTAGTTCTGCTATTGGAGACTGTACGTTAAGAAATTGAGTGTCACCTGAACACTATACACTTTGTTTTCCCTTTCCTGCGAAAAATTTCTTGATAGTTGATACTTAAGTAACAAAAAGCACCCACTCAAGATATTGTTCCTGCTTTAGAATCTCATTCCAACTCCCAACAGTAAGACTTCCAAAATTCAAAGTTCCGATGCGCCAGCTACTACCATATGGAATCATTCTAATCCACATATGATACCAAATTCTGCAATGTCTCACTTTTGTATTTTATTTTTGGTCATAAATATTGATAATAAAAATTCATAATTATACACATAGATAATAAAATCTACAGTAGAAACACTAATCTTAAAGGATTTGTTTTATAAGACACAGTCACTTCCAACCACTCCTGCATGCTAATATTTCAGAACCAATTCCGCTTTGTGCAACTAAGCTTGGACCAATTATCATTTGATCATATCCTTAGTGAACCGTCTTTCCTGTTTTTGTTATGTATGCTTCTTTTTTATTTTCAATATATATCATCTTTACAAAAAATATATAATCATATGGCACTGGTTCCAGAACTTGTAATCCATCGTGTTGCCTCCCTATAGTTGGTTCAAATTCTCAACACGGTACAATAAGAGCTGACCCATTTCATAAGGATAATGAGCACCACATTTGGCAGTTAGCTCCAGGTCATGGACATGTGTTTATTTGCAGATTTATAGACCAATAATGGTCATCCCACATATCTTCTTTTTGTGAAATATATCCGCCTTGATTTTCCTACTAAGTCCGTATGAGCCATCTCAACTGCCTGCGTTTAATGTAATAAATACCTGATCCCAAACAATATGATTAAATTTTTTTTCAATGGCAAAAAGAAGAAAAGTTCATGAACTATTTTTTCCAAAGCCAGAAAAATGTTGAATCAGAAGATTCTCACAGCAATAACTCTACTGCCTACTTATCAAAAGAAGAAAACAAGAGTATTGCTTAATCAGTCGAGATCTCTACGCTTGATAATCATAAATATCTACAGCCGTGTACACACACAAAATGCAACTCAAATACATAGTGATTCAGTTTTTAGAGTACGTGAAGGCAGAATCTAAAAAAATATTCCTCTTCAAGAATAAGAAAGAAACATGATTTGAGAAGGTAAATCGTCACCTGCCTCTTGTTGATCGTTAGAAAGTTATTACTTGGAATGGTGCTACTGTCACAGCCAGCCCTCCAAATCATTAAGGAATGATTGGAGTGTGCTTCCCCCAATAACTTGACGCAATTGCCCAATTATTGACACGCTGACACCATTTCTTGAATGAAATGAGAAAGCCAGGAATCTGTGCTAAAAGAATCTGGGCCTCCCAAGTGTATTCGTCCGAATCCATCCCCCACTTGCCAAAGTGGAGGCAGAGGACACTTGCCCAAAACAATCTCAGTGAAAAATATATGCTAATCATCATTTATGCCCCATCCCTTCCATCAGGAAGTCCCTCAATCAACAATGAATATGTTTGAGGGTTAGGCTGGCAACCCTTTTCCTCCATGATGTCTAGCAGTTCAGAGCATCTATCAACAAGGCCCCTCTTTAGTAAGCCATCAATAAGAATTTTCCATGCTACTTCATCATAATTATATCCATATCGAAGCAGACTACAGAAAGCTGTCTTAGTTTTTTCCATGTTCCCTTCCTCACATAACCCACAAACAAGTAGCTTATAGGATTCCAAATGTGGTAGATAACCACATTCAACCATCGTATCAACCAGACTCAATGCTTGCCCGTACATTCCCAACTTGCAGCAACAATTGACGAGAGAGGTATAAATATCCTCACTAGGAGATATTCCTCTTCCGCTCATATCATGGACCAACCTATGTGCTTCTTCCAAGCGGCTCTCTTTGCAAAATCCTGTAGTGAGCGCATCATAAGTGTTAATATTAGGGGTGCAACCATGTTCAACCATTTTCTCCAAGAGCTCCAGAGCAGTTTCAAACTCTAGTATCTTCCATACATCAGCAATATCAATTGGGGTGCTATTTGAAGCTGAATCAGGACCCATCTCATTCCTTCTTTCCCTAACCCGCTTTTCATCTAAGAGATGCTTGATTAAAACGGTATAGGTAGAATGAGAAGGTTCACATCCAGCATCAACCATGCGCTTGAGAACATCAAAAGCACAATCTATTGATCCCAAATGTCCATACCCATCTATCAATGCAGTGTAAGTCACCACATCCGGCAGAATGCCTTCTTTAATCATTTTAACTATCATATCTTCTGCTTCTTCTAACTTCCTTTGGCTGCAATATGTACGAATAAATGTGGTGTAAGTACAAACATCAGGCTGATGTCCCGAGGACACCATTTGGTTGAAAAACCCATGAGCATGGTCGAGGTCACCTTCTTTCAACATCTCATCAATGAGAATGGTATAAGTAACAGTTGTGGGCTCCACCCCTATCTCCACCATCTTATGCAATAACAACGACGCTTCATGCATTTTCCTTTCTTTGCACAACCCGTCTATCAATACGTTGAAAGTATATGAGTTTGGCAAGCAATTCTCAGAAAACATCTTCTCAATCAAAGAATGAGCATAATCAATCTTCCGCACTTTGCAGTAGCCGTCAATCAAAACAGTATAGATCACTTCATTAGCTTTTATGCCCTTTCCTGTGAGAGAATCAAAGAGGGTATGAGCTTCTTCTACCTTCCCTTCTTTGCAAAGGGTGTCTATTAACATGGAATAAGTCCATTGGTCGGGAAACAAGCCATTCTCGGTCATCAAATTTAGCAACCTAAA
This sequence comes from Tetracentron sinense, assembly GCA_015143295.1. Taxonomy (NCBI): domain Eukaryota; kingdom Viridiplantae; phylum Streptophyta; class Magnoliopsida; order Trochodendrales; family Trochodendraceae; genus Tetracentron; species Tetracentron sinense. The sequence goes on from CM026574.1 coordinate 21,041,126, forward strand.
AGCACTATCTAAATGACCCTCTTTACATTGCCCGTGGATCAACGAGTTATACGTGATGATACTTGGGGACAGACTGAGCTCAAGCATCTTGCTGAATAGTGCCATCGCCTTGTGCACTTTTTTCTCCTTACAAAACCCACATATCAACTCATTGTATGTGCGAGCATTTGGCTTACAACCATTCAGTTCCATCAGATCCAAAATTTCAAATGCGGCATCGATTCTTCCTTCCTTGCAGTACCCATCAATCAGAGCATTGTAGGTGACAACACTAGGAACCAAACCTTTCTCAGATATCTCATCTAACATTCTTCTTGCATCTTCAAATTTATTTTCTTTACACAAGCTATTGATAAAAACAGTGTAGGTGTGAGCATTTGGCTCGCAACCTTTGTCTGCCATCTCTTTAAACAAAACAAATGCTTCCGATCTCCTACCCGATCCACACAGTGCTGATATGAGAACTGTGTAAGTACGAACAGTCGGACAACAATTTTCATCTGCCATTTGAGAGAACAACTTCAGAGCTTCCTCAATCCGCGCCACTTCACAAAGTCCATGAATAAGTACAGTATACGAGACCTCATTCCTGCGACAGCCCTTTTGCGGCATAAGCTTGAAAATGTTAAAAGCACCATCTATATCTTTACTTCTACAATGTCCTAATATCAAAGAGGTATAGGTAAAAGTATCCGGACTCAAACCAGCTTGGTGTATTTTACTTACATACAATCCCGCCTCGACAACATTAGCTACTTTGCAGTGCACATTGATCATCGTATTGAATGTGTATATATTCGGCGGGATCTTATCATTCAAAATCTCTAAATAGACATCCTTCATTTCATCAACCATTACAAATCTAGATAACGACATTAACAGAGTATTATAGCATCTAAGGGTAATCTTAAATTTATATTCATCGTCTTGATTCATTTTCCTTGTTACTTCTAAAACAAGCAGCATTTCTTCAACGGAATCACAAGACTTGATCATCAAAATTCTGATCTTTTCAGCGACGCCGAGGAATCTTGCCCGGATGAGGATATTCAAGAGAGAAGAATATGATTTAACGTCGTGTTTGTATCGAGGCTTCTGCCCAATCCAATTGAAGAATTCAAGGGCTGTATTGGCGTCGAGATTGAGATTGAAGAGCTTGGAAACGTGAAATGGGGTCAGAGACGGAGCTAATTTCTTCAAAGAGGGATTCTTCTGCCAACCAGGGCGAGCAAGGATTGCGAAAACTTGCGCCGGCAAATCTACTGGTTCGGTTTCTAGGGTTAGGGTTTCGGGAAGCGAAGCGATAGAGGACGAGGGTTTTGAAGAGGGATTGAGAAGAAGAACAACGAACTCACCTGGTTTAGTAATGGCCGCCGCTCTTCTCATCTTGGGGCATCGGACACTGGTGAGGAATCCATGCATGAATGCAAATTAGGGTTTCGGATAGCTCGAGCAGTATCTGATCCGATAAATCTAATACAGAATGCTCAGAGAGAGTTTGCTTATTACGGATTTGCTAACGTTCGCCGGTGGTGTTCAGAGACCCTCCTTCCGTGGTTATCATTGGAGACGGGACCCATTGCTGAGGGCTTCGGATTACGTCTGATGCCCCAGGTGGACCTCCAGCATCACACATCATTAGACATGTGACGTTAAAAAGGGTCATTTCGCTTTTTTCCCGTGATTTTGACTTCTCCCCACATGATATTTGATGACGTTTTAAATATCATGGGGGAGAAGTCAAAATCCTGGGGAAAAAAGTGAAATGGCACTTTTTAACGCCACATGCTCAATGATGGGTGGATGCCCGAGGTCCCACCTAGGGTATCCACCAGAGGTAATCCAAAACCATTGCAGAGGTGATGGGCCAGGGCCAAGGTGGCCCGAGCTTGAGCTTGAGCTGGGCTTGAACATGCTCGCTCCGCTTGAGCTTGATTCGAGATTGAATATTAAGGCTTGAGCTTGGCTTATATAAGCTTTTCGAGTTCTATTCAAGCTCAAACTTGATTCAAGCATGATACAGGTTGATTGAAGCTTGTTTCATGGAATTTTTTGTTTAATTTTAGATGCATACAAAAATTAAATTTGAGTGTAGTTAATCAGTCAGAGAGTAGAGAGATAGGATCACGTTTCTGTTTTTAAAATTTTAATTTCTTGTTATTATTATCTCTTAAGCTTATTTATTATAAATTAAATATTATTTTAAGTTATGATAAAGAAAGTTAAGGGGTTATTTGGATACATTGCCATTTTTGTGTTTTTATTTTTGGTTTTTAAAAATTGGAAACGACTTTTTGTTTTCAAATTTTTTAAGCAAAAAACATGTTTGACATTACTAACTGCTACTTGTTTTAAAAAAAATAAAAACAAAAAATGTGTTTGGTAAATTTGATGAACTTAATAATGAGTAAATAATTTCAATCCCACGGTAGAGGTTGGTGGTGGTGGGTGGTGGTGGTTGGTGGTTGGTGGTTGGTGGTTGGCACTATTAAACCACATGTTTGTAACGGTGGTTTTTTAACAGTGGTTCTCAAAAACCGTCGTAGCAGGTTATATATAACGACGGTTCTCAAGAACCGCATTTACATCTCGGTTACGCCTAGATATAAGGGCGGTATTTTAATAATCGCCGTTATAAACATATTTCCAACGACCCTTTTTTATAATTGCCGTTGCAAATAACTCCCTCCACCTTTTCACTTTTCCCCACTGTCACTTCCCACCTCGATTATAACGACGGTAGGTCTAAAAACCGTCATTATAATCATTAATAATAGCTGCGGTTAGATACTAAACGTAGTTACAACAAAATTATAACTACAGTTTTTAATTACTGCCGTTATAAATCTTTTAATAGCCCCCCGATGTTTTCTCTTCATTTTCACCATGTTTCATCAATCATTCGTGCTCCCCTCTCCTCCGGCCTCTCTTCCTTCCTTCTCCGGCGTTCGTGCTCCGGCGTTCATGTTCCAGCCTCCCTACTCTGTGCTCCGGTCACCCTCTCTGGCAGCACCCTCTACGGGATCACCTTGGACAGCACCTCCACCCTCTCCCCTCTTGCGGTAGCCACACCTCCGGCAACCTTGGGATCACCTCCAGTAAGTTTTCTCGCGTTCTCTCTCTCTACTCTACTCTATTGTCTATCTCTACTCTCTCTCTACTCTCTTTCTCTCTCTACTCTCTCACTCTATTTGCATGTCACCTCTGGCAGCCAGGTTAGCTCTCTCCAGCAGCACCTCCCCTCTGTCGTGCTCTCTCCCCTATCACCGTGCTCTCTGCTCTCTGTACTCTCTCACTACTGCCGTCACCGTACCTACCGCCACTGCCCCTGGGCCACTAGTAACTCCTCTCTCATTCTATTCTATTTGTAGTTGCTAGTTGCTCAGATTTTAAAATGTTTGATTTTTTTTTCTTTTCCCTTCTTTTTTGGTTTATACCGAATTGTATAAGTTAATCAATGAACTGTGTAACGACGGTTTAGATCGATTTGCTACGGTGGTTTATATTGTGCCGTTATAGGTTGTATATACAACGGCGGTTTAGATGTGCCGTTATATATCATGTTGTTACAGTGGTTTATATTGTGCCGTTATAAGTTTACTATATAGCGGTGGAAATCAAAAACGCCGCTATAAGCCCTATATATAGCTGCGCAACTAATAATCATGGTTAGAAAACGTCGTTATATCCGTTGCGACAAGACTTATGACAACACTTCAAGAAACCGTCGTTACAGTGGTGTAACGACGGTTTAGTTAGGTATTGCGGCGGATTTTAGCCGCCGCAATAAACCTTGAATTTTGTAGTGTGGTGGTTGTGTGTGTGAGTGTAGTGTGGTGTGGTGGTGGGTGGTGGTGTTGTGGTGGTGGTGGTAGTATTGTGACGGTGGATGTGGTGGTATTGTGATGGTGGTAGCGGTGGTGGTGGTGGGTGGTGATAGTGGTGAGTGCTTTTGGTGGTAGATGGTGCAATAGTCCATCTTTTCTATTTTTGTTTTAAAAAAGAAAGGTAACATAAATTTTCTGGTATCTTGATTTTCAAAAAATTTATTACTAGTTTTTAAAAAGAAAAAACAAAAACATGTTTTAATTTTTATGTAACAAAAATTACATTTTTGTTTTTAAAAACAAAAAATAGAAGTGCAGCCAAATGGAGCCCAAAGTATTGTTTTGTATTAGTACAATTAATATTTTTAAAATATATTATACATATATATTGAGTCGAGCTCAAGCCGAACTGAGCCCTAAATGAGCCAAGCTTCAAGCTGAATCAAACTGAGTTTGCCTTGAGCTTTGCTTATTTAAACATTTGAGCTCAAATAAAAGGTTGACTTGATTTGTTCGAACTTAAAATATCAACTTGAGCTTACTCAAACAAAACGAGTTGAGCTGACAAATAGCTTGGTTTTAGTGCACCCCTAGTGACGGATACAACCTGTCCGATGAGGAAGAACAAAGAAAAGCATGAATAGTTAGGGTTGACAGTACATTAAAGGCTAAGGGTCATTTGGATTGCATGAGTTAAGGCTGACAGTTAAGGGTGAGAGCTGGAATTGACGAATTCTAATTATGGTATTTAGACGCACGTATTTCATATGATTTTTAGGGCATTTGACATCGATTCGTGTGATTCTATAATTTTTAAAAATAATTATTTTTCATAAGTTTTGATTCTTATAATCTATTCTATATGGATAACGTGTTTCACAACTATCAATCAAAATCAATTATGACGAAAAGAAGCAACATAATTACGTTCAGATAAAAAAGACGATTATTGTATACATTAAATATAATTATATTTATAAGTGTCATTGTAATTAATAAAATTCGTAATTGTTTAAGTGTTGCAAAGACGAGTAGAATCCTCGTCCTTGAGAAAGACGAATGAGGTTTCTGTACTCCATTTGTGGCATAAGCTCGTGCTTCCCAGGACGATTCCAGATATCGTCGTCTGAATGACGATATCAGCTATCGCCGTCTGAAAGACGATATTAGCTATCGTGCTCATACCAATGACGGACTTGTGATCACATTGAGGACGAAACTGCCTTGTAGGATGAAATAATCAGGAGACGATCTATTTATTATGTTGTTAGGTGAAAGGCAATGTCTTAACATTTAATGCATTTAATGCTGGTCATCTCAGTCTGCTTTCGACCCAAGACCGACCTTGAAAATAGTAGGCTCACACGTGTGACATGTATGCACGAAGATCTGTCTGACATATTTGGTAATGACCATAAAGCAAGTTGCATGGCCATGCATGGACATAATGAGACATCCGAATTCAAGCCTATAAATACCCCAGACCTCCCCTAGGGTAAAGATTATTGAAAGATTACGAAAAAATTATCTAGACACTATTGCAAAACTTCTGAGCTCTCTCTTTCAAAGTTTGTTCTTTGTACTTCATATTCAACGCATACTGACTTGATCGTCGAAGGACTTTGACAGGAGGGGCCCCCACACGCATCAACAACGACGTATTGTGAACCTACCTTCTTTCTTTTACCAGTCAACCAGAAGCTAAGGAGATAGTGACGCGTGGCCACTACAGTTATAAAATAGTCTACAATTTTATCATGCCCCGTTCGCTTCCACACTCACCTCATCCGTTTTAAGTGCATTTCTCAGGTTTATTTTGAGAAATGTTTTTTTTTGTTGCTAAAATTGTCCAAAAAGGGAACGATTTTTAACAATATTCCCCAAAAATAAATTGTCAAACACGTTTATGTCATTTATTTTCCCATGATAAGACAAAATGTTTATAAAGATCGATGTCAAACTATCCCTAATTTAGGTGAGAGTTGATACAATGTCAATTCCTATACCTAATGAGGATTATAATATTCACTCAATAGTTTATGAAAATTGGCACAAATCTTTTATGATACTTTTGCTCTTTTTTTTTTACTTTTCTACATTACTCGTATTCTGATTATTTAAAATAAAATTTAAAAATACATAAATTTATTTTGATAATTATCAAATATTTTAAATTTAATAATTATATTTTATTATGTTGATTGAATTCAATTAATTTTAAATAATTGTAGTATACTTTTTTAAAAAATTAAAATTTTAATAAATCTGAATTGTACTTAAATTTATCTTTAAATTAAGACACTCACTGGGGTGTTTTAGGACGTGTTTAGACCTTATTCTCCTCGCACGGTGTGTGGTGCAGGTGGTTTAGAGGCAATTGGATGCTCCCATTAATCACGAGTTTAAGCCTTCCCAAGTATTTTCTTGTGCGTGGTTTACAGGATATTATGCACATCTTTGAGAATTAATCCCAATCAAAATGGGTAAGGATGTAAGAAAATGTAAATTATGTCTAAAGAATTTAAAAAAAAAAAGCATAATTAGTGAAAGAAATTTTAATTTTATAATTAAATTAAGAAGCATATGAAAGCCCCTGATAGTAATATATAATTATTTAGACTAAATATAATAATGATTATTGTTTTATTTAGAAGTTATAGAATGGGTCTCACTTACTTTGAAGAGTAAGAATTGAAGAGAATAGGTTTGACTGTATATGTGTTTAAAGTGTTTGTGTGGTTAGTTACATAATATCATTTCAACTAAAACAACGAATAAGGAATGATGTGGTATGGTTTTAAACGGAAAATGGCACCATGTTTGTAATCTTAAAGGAAAATGGTCTTTTTTTTTGTTGGAAGGTAAGTTGGGGGTTAGGCAGACCCCTACCAGAGAAACATAGTTGGGATTCCATCCCAAGTCCTTGGTACAACGCCAATGGACTTTACCAACTAAGCTAGGTCTCTTTGCTTTTACATGTATTAAGTTAAACCATACTTTCATCACTTCCAGTTTTGTGTGGTTCACAATTCACCAAAACTCTAATGAGAGGATAAAATATCCTTTAAATCAGTCATTTTACTCGATTAATTACAATGCTTGGTGATTTTGGTGAACAAAAGTAACTACCTCAAACAGTATATAATCTTATGCAAGTTTAATAGGGGTATAAACGCAGGTATGTAAAAGTATATAAATTTAGGTTTAATTAACTTTTTAATGTCACAACTAAATGCTCTCCTTAGTGTTGAGATCATTGTTAGCACCGCAAGTATAATCTGAATATACATAAGTGTAAGGTGATCAATAACTCTTATATCATAAGGTACAATATAATATTATTATTAATCATCTTTTCATCTATGTGATGGGTATGGGTTGGGCATCCAAATATTGACATCTGCCATTTTTTCCATCTTCTTCCCTACAGACCCCATTAAGGAAGTGGATATAAGTAAATAAAAAATATAAAAAATCAAACATCCCTTTCAAGACAATCGATCCAGTTGGCAATGGTGGGTTATAAATAGCAGATTTTCTAATCTATATATATTCCGGTCACCATGGCTTACTCACCGAAAATATTCTAAGTGTCGTATTTTTTTTTAAATTGCCATTCACCCATTTCAAGGGCAATTTTTAACCATGCTATCCATTATGAAACTCCATGAAAATTAAAGAAGAAGTTTTTTAAACGGCAAATTTAATCAAGTGCATGTTGAAGCATGAAGTAAACATGATAATAATGGGAAGAATTTAAAAAACTAATAATAATGAAGTGCATTATTTGTGCATGAAATAATGGCTAAGAACTAAAGATTTGAATTTAGTAAACATACTGTTTTCTGTTGAATCTCTGCTTTTTGTTGAATCCAGAGACAATAGATGCACAACCAATAAACTTCATATGATGTGATATTTAAATAATATGTTTAATCCAGATAGAGAGGTGGGAGCACTACTGTTTGGAGAAGAGAGAGAACTTGTGAAGAGTGATGCCCATCGAAACCTTGGTGTTTCGTGAGTATGATTACTGGATAGATGGAAATGATCATATGCGTCATTGCGAGATAGAAGAAGGATAGATGATAGAGGAGGTTTAGGCCTACATTAGTGGGGGTGAAGAGTCGTAGAATAAGGTAGAGATAAATGCATTCGCTGGGAGACGAAAAGTCTCCTTGGAAGACTCTTTGATTTGTTGGAAAATGTCTATTTGAAAGTAGTAATTAATTAGACGTGTGAAGAGACTAATAAGAGGGACACCATATGGGAGGGAAAAAAACTCATGAAGAGAGGACTCTTTAAATACTATGTTGATGTGATGTAAGAGGTTAAGAGAGAAACTCTCTTGGAACCGATTGAGATTGAAAGAATGGAAGAGAAAATTCCATTGAGGAGAGGACTCTTTAAATGCTGTGTTTACTCTTCTTTTGTCACATGTCTTATTTTAATTGGATATGATGTGGCATCATACAAAAGAAAAGGAGATCTGCCACATCATCATCCTATTTGTTTAGTATATAGCATAATTGTAAAGTTAACTCTTAAATGTCAAATAATATAGGGCATTCCTTGAAGGACTTTACTTGGGAGGCCCCACAAGGTGGGCTATGATTTACACACAACACCCCATAAGGTGCTACGATACATAAAGCACTCGGCATAAAGTGTTTTAAGGTGTACACAAATCCAATGTCCCTTACTTTTTTTTTGGTAATCCAATTTTATAGATAATTTAATTTAAGATGATAAGCCCGAAGGCCATTACATAACCCACTAGGGGGATCAAGAATTGGAAAACTCTCCAAGAGAATATCAAAGATTATCATGACATCTGTAGCACCTACAAAAAAAAAGTATCCCTTTGGCCAGAAGATGTGCTTGATGTATAACAACTCTTCCCAATAACTGAATGTTAACTAGTTAAATAAAAAAATGAGGCTCTTGATATTGTATATTAAAGTCATAATATCCCAAGGGTAATCATTTTTATGAACTAGAAATAAGATCGATTAAAACTTTTGCATCGCTGAAGATTTTGATGCTGCTCCAACTTCTAGATTTTGTAAATTTTAGAACTTCAAAGGTTACCCAAGCTTCGGCAACAATTGTAGATCTACCCGGAATTAGCTTTGCTTCTTTGGCAGAATTCAATCCATCACGACTTTTGCACACAAAGTCATATGCTCATAAACTTCCATAATTCTAGCCGCTCTATCACATAAAAAAATAACATCCACTTGATCATTTGGTAAATTACTATAACTCCCTCTTGAATTTATAGATGTAGATGATTGTTCATCTTTGAGATTTTTCACGAACGAGGCTAACCACAAAGTTGCTCCAACCTTTGATAGCCTTCCCCAAGGTTAACATTGGATTTGCTTTCCGCCCTGAGAAAAATGCGATATTGCATTGTGACCCTTATAAATTTGTCAAAGAATAAACCATTGGATTTGCTTTCATTTCCCTTCTTATAAAGCCATTTTATGTTGCTCTTTAAGAAATGATCATGTATGCCCCTTCAATAAATATCTGAAAATTAGGATCCCTTAATTACAAGTATAAACACAACCTGTAATTGAGTTCCAATAGTTAAGCTTTGTTTTGAACATATCGTTTACAAGCTATATATCTCCTATCTTAACGGTTAGGCGACTAGGAGACCTGACTAATCACCACTGTAAAGATTAGGTGAGACCATGATATAGTAGGTATTTGAAATAGATTTATGCAAAATGGCAAAGGGATAGGTTGTTGAATATAAGTTATCCTTTCCATAGGATGATTTGGGAGTGATATTCTATCTCCCTATTTATGTTTGGTTGCCGATAAAATATGTGAAAACATGGAAAAGAAAAGAAAAGAAAATTCCAGATTTCTAATATAATTCTCAGTTGTATTTTGTCTAATTTTCCTTTTCATGTTTTCACTTATTTTCTCGACAACCAAACATAAAGTATGAGAAAAGGCTGTTAATAAAAGAGCTTTTAGGGAGAGTCCTTCTGCTCAGTCTCAATTATGGCCGTATCAATTCGGAATGAAATCTATTTTGTTTGAATGGACTTTCGGATAAATTACTTTTCAAAGATGCCTAAGAGCATCTCCAACACTATTTTTCAAACTTTCCTTTTATTTCTCAAGAACTAACAGCTTTTTCAAGTAGGGAGTCACTTTTTCTTCTTCCAACTCCAACATTACTTATTTATTCTGTATTTATATTAAATACTCATTTTTTTAAATTTCATTTTATTTTACCATTATTACAACCATTGAGAGTTCAATCGCACCAATCGGCCAACACGTCTCTTTTGATACTTATTAAATATGATTAAATTTCTCTAACCCATGGGGTTCAACAATATAACTTCAGTTTTTTTTTAAAAAAAATTAACTATAAGAATTAAAATTTTTTAACTAGAGTTAAATATTTTTGAATACTTTTTTCTAAAATCAAAGATTATATTGTTAAACCCCAATGGTTAATAAATCTTAACCACGGTTAGTAGAAATTAAAAGGGACACGTGTTGGCCTATGAGTGCAATTGAACTCTCCCTTATTAGTTCAACCGTAATTGGTTGTGGTTGAGGGTTCAAACGGTTTTCATAGAGTTTTAATAAAAAAAAAAATTTAATAAGTTTGGAGAGTTGAAATGTCTCGCCACTGTTGATGAGCTGAAATGCCCTCCCTATTCGGACGTTGTAAGCACGTTTTTCCCTATCCAGCTCCCTAATCAGACCAAGGGAGTTGGTTTAGGGAAGTCTTGGAGATGCTCTAATGACATGAGTGAGACACCTCACAATCCTCCTTGTACAAGATAAAATTACTTATCAAAAAATAATTTATTTCAAAGCGAAGTTATGATAATGGGAGAGAAGTACAACACATGTTGTAACCCGAGGGAGTGTTTGGAAGCTTGCCACTACGCTAGCATTTAAAAATTATAAATAACTATCGGGTGGCACGTGCTATGCACGTGAGAGCGAGAGGAAGGAGTTAACCATAGTTAATAGAAGTTAAAAGGGACAAGTGTTAACCCGTGGGTGCAATTGACCTCTCCCCGAGTTCAATCGCGATTGATGATTCCATTCTTTAAATAAATAAATAGATGAGGGTAGTTTGAGAATTAAAGTAAAATATTAAATTAAAATTTTGTTTTATATAAGGATAGTTTATGAATTTCGGAAAATTTAGGCTACCTCTCCCATTATACCCGTTGTAATAGTAAAGAAGAAAGATAAAGGTCAAAAGAAGATGGTTATTTCAAGGGGCAAATCAAGTAAATCTTTCTTTCACCGGGGGTTATTTTCCTTGCCCTTATGACCCTATCGTCCTCTCCCGATCGGTCTCCATTTCCTCTTCAGAAAGAGATCTCGGACCACAAATAGCAGTCAAATTAGGGTTCTTAATCATCCTCACGGGCAAAATATTCTTAGCAGCTAAAGAACGTATTATACTGAATATAGGGTTAGCGTTAGGGTTAGGCTTTTTTCTTCATCGATCGATCGTTACTGTAATGCTGCAAAGATGCCTGATACGAATCGCCAAGCTTCAATGTACGGACACGACCAAGCCATGAACATCCCGAGCCAGATTGACGACGACGACGACGGTGCAGGCGACGAATCCATCGATAATCCTCATATTCGCTACGAAGCTCACGCGATGGAAGATGGTGGTGTCGGAAGCAGCGTTGTGGTGATGGAGGGTGTTGAAGATGTTCCTTCCAATTCACTGTATGTTGCTGGTTCCAATGTCGTCCTGCCGCGGGAAGAAGGCATGGATCAGCTGACCCTCTCGTTTCAGGGCCAAGTTTATGTGTTCGATGCTGTCTCGTCAGAAAAGGTTATCTTTTTTCTTTGAATTTTGATTGATTTACTCAATTCCGGGCTTGTGTGTTACAACTTACAACCCAATATAGTAGGGAATATATTAATAGATTCAAATAGATTTTTTAAAATTTTGTTTTTAAGGATTTGCTATCTTGGTGAGTTTGAATTATATGTTTTGTTTTTGTTTTTGTAAGGGTTTAAGTTAGTCTATAAATAAGGGGTTAGGTATTTAGGGTGAAGCATAGAGAAATATGAGAGTGGGTTTTGCCCCTTCGAAGTGGCATCCATGGATGTCAGGCCCCTCAGGTCATATCAATAGAAAACAGTTTAATTTTATTTTATTTATTAATATGCATGTTCGTAACTGTCCTATAAATCAGAATTATTATTCTTATGTACTGGTGTTTGTAGTTTAGGAAGATTCAGGTTAGGGTCACAAGGTTTCATATTTGTGTAATGTGGTTACAGGTTCAGGCGGTACTGTTACTCTTGGGAGGCTATGAAATACCTTCCAGTGTGCCTAGCATGGGGTTAGCATCTCAGAACCAAAGGGTATTTCCTTAACTATGCTGAGTTATTTTATGATGGTATACTGTGTTTGTGCTCACTGCTTTACCTGTGTATCTTCTAGGGTTTGAGTGAATTTCCACGACAGTTGAGTCAGCCACAGAGAGCCGCTTCCTTAATTAGGTTCCGTGAAAAACGAAAAGGGCGATGTTTTGAGAAGAAAATTAGATACGACGTCCGCCAAGAAGTTGCCCTCAGGTATGTGGATGAATACATTGTGCTTCACTGCTTCTGTTAAAATTGATCATTTTTTTTTTTTTTTCATTTAAATGCAAATAAAAAGGGTTATGGGCATAGGAGATCAGAGGAGGTACAAAATGAGCAAAGACTTCAAATGCAGAGTCTAAAAAGGAAATTCATATAATCTGTATGGGGATAACAAAGGCAATTTTTTTTCCCAATCCATATGGGAAGGTTATCTATCTCTATTGGTATAGATTAGCTGGTGTTGAAACAATAGTTTCTTTCTTGTAGAAGATTGAAGATCACACAACACATTTCCATGAACCCACATTGATCGCCTTAGTTCAGTTTGGATTTACTACTCCTGTCAGTGTAACTTTCCCTAGGAAGTTCATGGTGCACATATTAACAACAGAGCTAGGAGTGATCACGCTTTCGCATTAGCAAAATGCTAGAGTATTCATCATGCATGGGCATAGGCAAGGCAAGGTCATTGAGGCAGTGTTTGTTTGCTGAGAAATCAAAGGATTGGGACTCTACAAGTCACAGACATGCAAGATTTGAGACTCACTGACTTGGGCATATGATGTTTTGTGTTCTTTTGTACCCAGGACTTTATGAGTGACTTCCCAGGACTTTGAAGTTTATTGTTTTTCCAGACACTATATAATAGAGCATGTATCAAATCAAGCAGTGAAGATCCTTGTACACCCTTTTGGGCTCCTTGGGCTCTATAATTAACCAATTTGATCAAACTTTTATCCGATGCATCCCTCCCAAACTCAACTATTGTAATACCCTTACCATTAGATTGCTTTTCTGATCGAATTCTAGATCCACAAAGCCCTAACAACATAGTGACAAAGTCGGGGTTCGGGAATAATTCGGCTGGGATCAAATTCGGAAAATTCGGGAAAAAATAAAAAGTAAAAATAATAATTATAAAAATATGCGGAACAATTTGATTAAAATATATACAAAATAAGTAATTTTTTTGAATAATCTAGGAATAATTCGTAAAAAACGCGAATAATTCGTAAAAATGGCGTTTTTTTTTTAAACCGTGAATTAAACGCTGAATACTTCGGTAACCCAAAAATTCGCGAATAAAACGTGAATTTTTGAAAAAAATGGCATTTTTTGTTACTTGGCCTAACAGAGCTGAATCGATCACTTTCCATTGTTTGCCGATTTGAGGATTTAAACAAGAAAATCAGCAAGAATCAATAGCAACTGGCTTGGTTTTTGAAGATTTACCAGGAATTGAGGAGAGATGAGCAAGGTTGAAATCCAATTTAGGCACAAAGCTTCCATTTTAGGGCACAAGCGGTCTAATATTTGAAGATTTGTAGCGTAATGGAGAAGAAGGAGAAGATCTAGTAGCTGACTGTTACGTAAAGAGATTCTCATGGGGTCCATTTGAATCTCTTGGTTTGTAGCTCCAAATTTCTTCCATTCTATGACTATAAGGCTCTAACTCGTGCAGCCACGCCAAGAGTCGTAAAGCGAACTCAAGATCTCTTGAAAGACTGGTGACGGCGAGAGAGACAATACTGCATGTTTTAGAGGTAATGTATATTTGTATAAGCTGTATTGACTCTCGTAAGTTGTAGGATTATCCGGTGACGGCTAACAACGACGATGAAATTGTTATGAATAATGACTTTTTGCTGGGAGGGGAGAATGATGGTTTTGTGGATAGCTTCCTCCTTTTTTACTGGGGCTACATTTGTTATTGAGGGCCCACGACATTGGTATTTACAAGCTCAGGCTAATTATTATGACTTGGGACATTGAAGCATTATTTTTGTTGGGACTTTAAGTGCCATGGATGTTTGATGTCTTAGAGTTTTAGACGAAAGAACAACATAGGTATTTAAAAAATCCGAGATTTTAGATATCCGACTTCAAAAGCCCACGACTTTAGAAATCTCACTTCAAAAGTCCAGGAAAAGAACACACCCTTAGGCATTTGCTTAGGCTATCTGAGTGTTTTTATCCCTTTCCGTTTCCCCCCTCTCTCTTTCTCTTGATATTGTGGTTCCAATCCAAGTCACGTCCCTTGGGCTAATCCTGTCGGACCTTCTTAGAGCTCTATCTATTCCCTAAGGTGGTGTTCTAACTGTCGATCAGTTTTAAAATTTTGATACATAAACAAGGACCATGGAGAAGAGGGTTAGACAAAAAAATATAGAAGAGGGTGATGGTTCAAATGACGATGATATACTATCCTTAGGGTAGGATAGATGCAGGAATGGGTTCTCCGAGGACTAATAATAATTCATTACTTGTCATTGATTGATATTTTAGTTGGATTGGATTTGGATTTTAGATCTTTTTTTAAATCCCTATTTTGTATGCATTAGATATTTGGTTATTTTATATGTGTAAAATGTGTTGTGTTAGATGCCTTAGTTACTAGTTATTTATGCATCTAAAATAATTGTAGCTGTATTGTATATAGCTTAGAACATAAGTACAAAGGTTATTTTTTAATTCAAATCATATGCTACTATCATATGAAAATTGGTTTTTGAATTATTAAGTTTTGTATAAGAGGACGAGGACATATAGGATTTTTGTATGGTAGACGTTGGAAGGTGACTTGCTTGTTAAGGTGGCGTTTGGATTGGATTTTGTTGCCCAAAAATCAATTCTAATAAAATTGATTTTGTAGAAGTTCATGATCAAATAATCACTTTTTCAAATAATAGTGTTTGGAGATTAAGAAGTTGAGAGACTTACCTACGTATTTTCCAAACACTATTATTTGAAAAATGATTATTTGACCATTAATTTCTACATAATCAATTTTATCAGAATTGATTTTTGGCCAAAAAAATCCAATCCAAACGCCCCATAATTGTACGATGAATATTAAAGGAATGATATTTAGTCTAATTCTAATTGGTTGGGAACTTTGTCATGTCACTCTTTGCACTTCATTTTCAGTCCCAAGCCCGGATAAAAGAGAAGGTTGCATTAGGTTGGCATCCGGTGTAAAAAAAAACTTTGCCAAATCATATGACATAATTCCTGAATTGTTATGTCGAGTTAATGGAATGGAATGGAATAGCGGAACATGATTTTGTGTTGCTGACCCCAAATATTTGAAATAAAGCATTGATGATGATGACGAATTATAGTTATGCCATTCGCTCAGCAAGATTTTGAAATATTAAATGAAAAAAAAATCACCGAGCCTCGATATCTATGCTGCTGCACTTATCTCTTTTGCGTTAGAATAAACAATTTCAACTGCTCTTGCTGAGGAGTTAGCAAGTCATTCCATCCGATTGCACTATGGCCTAGACCCATCCTTCACCTATGAGCTCCAGCTGTTGGTCTTGTAATAGATTAATTATGAGGAGTTTACTAAGAAGATTGATGTTTCAAGTGTCTTTGGAGAAGGTCTTTTTGCCACCATTAACTCAATGGATTATACTTGGCAAATATATCAAAGGTAGGCCTACCTCTATTTCCATGATCAGATGTATAGTTGTGCACACCAGCTCAATGTTTTAAAACGTGAAGGCGTGAGGCGAGGCGTTAGGACCTCAAGATGCGTGAGGCATAAGCTTTACAAGAAAGCTTCATGCTCTCTCATTTTCAACAAATAAATAATAATAAAAAAATTGTAAAAATATTTAAAAAGTGAATGAAAGATTATAGTATATTTATATACATATATACATATATATATAGAGAGAGAGAGAGAGTGATACATACATATATATTTGTATTCGTGTACATTGTGTGTTTGTGTGGGCGCACGCGTACACAAAGAAAATATTATATAAATTAGTTGAAACAATAACAAATAAAAAAAAAATAATGTTTAAGTCTCAGTTGTGGCTAGGAACCTAATTTTAGTTGATGTATAAGATGTACGCCATAGATATAAAACGATTTTCAAAGCATGAGGCGTGTGCCTCATGGGGTTTAAGCCTTATGGTTGAGCCTCAAGGTGTTTTCCTTAGACCCCGAGGCGCAAGCCTCACATGCTTTTTAAAACATTGAATTCAGCTGTATGGTGTGATTAGTTAAAGAGCTAGTCCTTGGTGTGATTAGGTCTCTTTCAACCAAGCCAAGCGTATCTTTGCTTTTCATAAGGGCTCTAGAGCCGAGAGCGTTTCTCAAGTACTCATAGGCGGTGGCAAACCATTAAGCATTCAATGCAACCTACCACTTACTGGGTGAATGGTTTTAATCATTTAATATGATAATACGTTAATTCTAGAAAATACCCAAACTCTGATGTCTAGTCTGAATTCTATCTAATGATGAAGTTGAAAGGGGGCGGGGTTAGGGGATTGGAGATAGTGAGCTGTTTTATTTTGCTCTCTTCTTGGTTATGCAAGATAGCTGTATCTATTTTTGTGTATCCCTCGGTGAGTTTACTCCAGTAAACTTTCGAGACTCTTTATATATTTTCTTGTTTTTATTTATTAAATCACCTATTTACCAATATATTTTTTTAATGTTAATGCTTAAAGTCTATAAAGCTTCAAATTCATAGACATTAACTTTATATATCATAAGAGTTTCATATCATAATAGTTGGCATATTGCATACAATATGCAACATACATAAACAAGAGTTATCTAACCATAAACAAGAGTTATCTAAGAGGTAAATGAACTTAGATAATTGACACATGTTTTCACATATGAACTCTCTTGCAACATCTTCTTAAAGACAATTAACTTTCTTATTAAAGACAACTAAATTCTCTCATTAAAGGCAAGTAACTTTTTTTTTATTAACACAACTAAAGTCTCCGATTTAATAAATTCAAGAGTTATGTTTGGACACTACACAAAGGGTCAGTGACCCTTCTTCGTAGTATTGGATTTGAAATCCATAAAGTATGGATAATCTTTGAGTTTGCTTCTAATAATCTTTTTTTCTTGTCTTCATTTGAGGGTAGAAAGGGGGTTTAACCTTAAACCTGTAAGGAATTTAATTTCCCCATCTCTACACCAATGGATTTCTTCCCCACACTACTGGTCCTAAAAGGGTACTTGATCTTGATTTCCAAATTCCCTAATTTTGAAAATTAATCCTCGTGAATCGTGATATCCTCTATTTCCTACCCATTTTTACCAACATGCATTTTGCTCTAAACTTGCACAAAGTTCACTCCCTCTTTGGTTCTTGCGCTTAAAAAATATTTTCTTATCCTCCAATTTAAACATAGCTGCAGCCATGATTTTATAGATGGATATTTTTGCTTGCATAATGCCTTTTGCAGAATGATTATCTTATATACAGATCTCTTCATTTTTCATTTCTCAAAAAATGATTCAAATCATTAACATGAGAGCCAGGTGTTATAGATGAACATATATGATTGTATAGTGTGTTTTTATAAGCATTATTATCTTAGGGGTATCTTTCTCTATTTCCGTTCCTACAAAAGAAATCCAAATAAGTGAATAACTTGATCTCACCCTTGCATGTGCAGCCTCCTGGGTCCCGGTGGAGACCAGATATTATAATTACCAATTGCTCCACCCATTAGAACTTCACAATAGGCTTTCATCCTTCCATTTTTTTAATCGCTAAGTCAGAGAAGTATATATAATTCAACAACAAGAAAAACAAACTACAAAGGGTTCACCAGGGAGTGAGTTCATCTGTGAGGGTGGTGCACATTTTCTGCTACTGTATTTTTTGGCTTTGAAGTTCTTCTAAGCCAGGCTTTTTACTTTTGAGACACCATCAGTAAGATGCACAGAGATTGTGGTCTTTCATGTCGTCACGATGAATATCATTCTGTGATCCAGTTAGAATAGGATGGGCCATTGATTTTACCTTCTTTTTTGCCCCTTTCACTGCACCTGCTTGTCGAGACATAATCCCACTATTGCTAGGACTCGACACTTCTATTAGGATTGTTATGCTTTTGCTTTGTGGTTGAGGTAACAGGTGGACTGTTGTGCGCAATTTTCTACATGCTTTTCCTTGCCTGACAAATGGATTGAATAATTCCATTGGAGAAGGGGCAAGACTTGTGCTTGAAATTCTGGCTTAACTGAATGTTAGTGGATATAATAATTCTGATCCTGGTTCCTGGATTTTAGTCTATCAAGGATAGTTATTCCTGCAACCAATTCACTCTACACTCTACAGGCATAATTAGAAGAAAAACTTATTACCTGTTTTAAGACCTGTCAATATGGAGCTGCTTTTCCTGTGCATGTAATTTATCATTGTATTCCTGTTGGAAATGCTTGATACTAAAGCAGGGATTGATATACGGAAGTAACTGAAAAATGGGATTTGAGCTTTTAGAACGGAAACTTACTGATAAAAAATGCTTTTAGAACAGAACTTACTGATGAATTTAAGGCATAGATCCCATAATTTAACAGTTTGGATAATTTCTTAAGTCTAATAAAATGAAGGTACGTAGAACAATGAGCACGAAGTTGACATCTAAAAATGGAGATAGTTATTTTTTTTATATCGGTAATCAAACGTAATATATTAAATATATGAAGAGAAACACAAAAGAGAGACCTCTAGGGAGTTTACAAGGTTATAAACTCGGAGAAATAGCGGTAAGGAAAGAAAAGATACACTATCTAATAAACATATACTACAAGGACAACCCAAAAACAATATAGGAAAGAAAAGATATTGCCACGCCCCAAAATACCCCCTACGGGAAAGTGGGACTTTGGCACGTGATTTACTTATCTTAACCCATTTAAAGAGCATTAAAAGCATGCTAGAATATGGACTTGAAAATCTCTTCATTAAATATAGCCATTGATACTTCGAGTAACCATAATTCAAATCCACAACTAACTAAACATAATCCAAACTGAAATATAAATCCATGATCATCCATAATGAAATTCTATTACAAATCCCCTTAAAAGATTAAATAAATATTTTAATATTGAATTCAATATAGGGATAACGGTCCAAATCCCTTTACTCTTCCGGATGATCACCTTCTGGCTCTTCAATATACTTTCCTCTTCCCACGGTCCAGGTGTGTAGATATTGAATCTCGAACCTGCCGACAATTAAATTATCGACTGAGTAACAGAGTTACTCCGCGTATATAATAACCCGTAATAAACAATATCATGCATACAACTAACAGTTCAATTCAACTCACTACATAAATCAGAGTGCAGAAAACATGTTTTTCTTTTCTTTTCTTATTTTTTTTTTCTTATTTTCTTATTTTTCTGTGAGATCTTTCTTGAAGCCAGATAACTAGGACCTTTGAAAACTTAACTTGAAGTCAAACACTAGCATCTTTGGGCAACTTAGACTTGAAGCCAGATGTAACATACCTTTGGTTGACATATACTTGAAGCCGGCATGATATACCATTATCGAACTTAGACTTGAAGTCGGGTACGATTTACCTTTGAGTCATTTATACTTGAAGCAGGGTACGATGTACCCTTGGTTACTTACTTTGTTGGTGTCCATTATTTATGAGAAAACTCGATCATGCAATCTTATCTATGTGACTTTCTTGTATTTATTATCACATCCTGCATATGTATATGACATTTTCGTGGTTGAAAACAGTAATAAACCATCGGTTAAATTTCACTCTTGATCATAGGTCGAGGGCATCGGGGATCCATCAGAGCAATTCACATCACCATGATAAGATCCTAAAGCCACCAAATCCCTAACCAAAGCTTATTTACCCAAATGCATATTACCAATACAGTAATTCATATCTTACATCAATTATCAATTATCATGCATATAAATTCCATAGATGATAATTTAAACATCAATTGATCAGAGTTCTTACAATAACAATAGTAGCATAAGTTCATGAATCCTACTTCCATGGATCATACATCATCATGGTTCTTTGCAAGTCAAAATTATAGTGGGTCATTCATTATACTTTGGTTTTAAGAAAATCCTACATACGGTAGTAATCATAAAATCCTCATTTATGTGAAAATCTGGAAATTTCCCGTTTAACATACCATCATTCAAAACAATCTCCGACATACATCCCTTTCACTACATGCATTCACATATCTCCATAATAATTCCCTTTCCCCTTGTTCTTGCATAAAATATAATATCCACAGGGTTATTTACATTCTACTTTAACAATTCCCGAGAAATAATACCTAAGAGATGATAGAAATTCATAGATCTCCTTTATATTCCAGTTCTTACTTAGATCTATCCTTTTAAATCTTCTTCGAGATTAATATTCATTAAAATTGAGAACTAAGGATTATTATTTACCTCTCTTGATCGCTTCCCTATGATCTTACGCTTGCGAATAGGGTTCGATCTAGATCTTCACGCCATTTTTCTTGTTCTCCAACTGAATTTTGTGTTTTCTAGGTCTTTCTTATTTGATTATCTCAAAATACCCTATTCTCTCTCTCTTTTAAGTTTAGGAGGCTTTTGAAACCCTAAACTCATGAAATAAGGAATATATATAGGGTTTGGAATCCTAAAAGAGTCAAAAAGTCAAAATTCACGTTTTTTCGGAAAATCATCGTGCTGGGCAATCGATGGACACTGGTTAATCACAAAGAATCTGAATTTTTTGTTAACTTCGATTTCATGCAATTTAATCGCAGAAATGGGCTAAAACGAGCAAAATAATTGGATTTCTACTTCTAGACATTTCACATTAATTTCCATTAGGACACATACATTAGAATGATACACATTTCTCTATGAAAATCATATAAATGACATGAATGCCATGGAATTAAATTCGGGTCTCTACAGATACACTTTCTAATAAACATACTACAAGGACAAGCCCCAAAACAATGTAGGGGATTGTAGATACCCTATTTAGCTTGACTAATGTCATTTTGGCCCAATGGCCCATTAGCTCCAAGTACAAAATGATGAACTCAGAAAGCACGATCCGAACTCCGAATCCCGAGGTCAAACCAAAGCTAAAGCTCAATCCCTAATCCAAGTCCAAACCAGCCCAAGGCCCAGGGAAGGGCCTTCACTTCTTTTAAAAGTTTAGTCTCGCCGTTTTAAACGAGTAGCCTATGAAAAGCCCATCGCCTCTTAAAAAGGCGAAAATCTATTCCAAGAGCCATTTTTCATTTTCGGTGTTTAAAATGGCGAAATTGAGTTAACCCTAATTTCAAATTCTAGTTAACGCGCCAACAACTCAACGTCGCATTCAAGAGGGAAAACCCATTTTCGCTGTTTTAAAGGGCAGAAAATCATTCTTTTAATATTTTTTATTCCGCCCAAACCAATCTCTTTGCACCTCCTCTATTAGGGATCCTAATACCCTATTAACCCCATTGCGGCCACAAGAGTGAGGAATCTTACTTTTCAACCTTTATAAAAGGCTCACCCCCACTCTTCATTTCACCTTGGAATTTCACAACTTTCAACTTGCTTGGGACTTTTGGAATCTTGAAACATCTCAGAAAATCAGAGAAAAACCCTAGACCTTGGAGAACTTTGGATCTTAGGGAAAAAAACCTAGATCCCTTTGAGTTTTCGAAGGCCTTTACCTTGGAGGCGTTCGGATCGATCGATTATTTATTCCAAGTACTCGGAGGCTCGGAGTGTCAGGATCTTTGGAGAACACTCGAAGAAGGTTTGCAACATTTATCTTGATTCTCATTCTACATCTAAGCTTATTCTTCTTTTGCTTTCCGGTAGTAGTCCAAAGTTTCCTCCAAATGGTCGTGAGGAAGTGGAAACCTAGATGAAGGAAAGCGGGAGAAAAAGTAGTCTTTGATTTTTTCCTTCTATTTGTTGTCTATTTTTTTTCATTTTAATTAGCTCTTCCCCTTCCTATTGTGTAGGCGAGGCCTCTCTCAAATCGGCCGATGAGAGAGTTGGCCTTTGCCGATTTAAGGAAAGGGGCTTGCCGCTTAAGTAGAGAGAATCACCCCAAATCGTACGAGGATGGGTGCATTCCAATCTCGAAATAAGAAAAATAAAAGAAAGTAAAGAGGGAATTGCCTCGATTCGGTCGAGGAGAGGCATTCCAATTTCAACAGCAACTGATTAAATTTATTAATCATTTTTTCTTTAAATTGAATGATAAAAGTTTTAGAATAATGGAGAGAAACTAAAAGGCAACCGTCATTTGACGGATGAGTTGGGGTGCTTAAGACCTTCCTCAACTCATAAGAGAATCCCCAAATCCGGCTTTTGATTCTCAGACCAAGAGGTTATTGTTGGGTGACCAATCACACCCCTACCCTATTGATTGGTGGCACTCTAAATTTCTTGGCTTCTCACTAGGGCGAAAGCGCTAGTGTGGGGTTGAGATCACTCGAGTTGGATATCGCACAACTGGCGACTTGGAGGGTTCAGGCCTAGTTTTAATTTCTTCTAATCATTTTGATTTTTAAAAAAAAATTATTTTAGAAAAAAGAAAAGAAAAAAGAGATTGTTGTTATTGTTTTTTTTTACTGCTTATTTATTGCATTGCACCAATCGAATACTTCATTCACTACTCAGCTCATTGTCCGTAACCGGACTACCCTATCTTTCGGAATTACATAGTTGAGCGCCCGTGGATAGCATTCTGGAAGTGGCGACGAACGTTCCAACCCAGATCATTTAGCAAGAGAAATGCACGTGTCGTGCATGGATGAGCTGTGATTGTGGGACCCTTGTAGGAGGAATTTAGTCGACCCCTTGTGAACCACATATAGAAATATCCGTGAGGACACCTCGAATTACCTATGCTTTTAATCTTTGTTGGTGAATTGAATTTGATTATGATGACTTAAATTCTTAAATCTCTGTTGATGTCCACCTGTTTGTGAGGAACTTTTCTTTAGCTAAAGTCTGCACTTGGTTTGCGAAATTGAATTTGATTATGGATGTTCTGTGATTTCCCCACCATTTTTGATTTAAGACCTATGGGTAATTTAGTCGACCTAAATTCTGATTTTTCCCCAAGTTCTATGGGCAGAGGATCATCCTCTATCCCACCATTTTGATTTAAGACCTACGAGCAATCTAGTTGACCTAGATTCTGATTTTTCCCTAAGGCTTACGGGCACCCTAGTTAGAGGACCATCCTCTATGCCGTCATCTATGATTTAAGACCTATGGGCAATCTAGTTGACTTAGATGGTTTTACTATGGGTTTCTACAGTGGGTGTTGGGAAGTGGTGAAAGGAGACTTGATGAGGGTGTTTCAAGAGTTACATGAGAGGGGAAGATGGAATAAAGAGGCCGGAGCGACATTTATCTCTTTATTACCGAAGGCTAATGGAGCGGAGGAGTTAAAAGATTTCAGGCCGATTAGTTTGGTGACTAGCTTGTATAAAATTGTGGCTAAGGTTCTTGCAGATAGATGGAAGAGGGTGGTGGGGGCTTATCATGGTGCTTTTGTAAAGGGGAGGCAGCTGCTAGATGATGTTTTGATTGCCAGTGAGTGTATTGACTCACGGATTAGAGAAGGGCTAGGTGGTATTGTTTGCCAGGTAGACATGGAAAATGCCTATGATCATGTGGATTGGGGGGTTTTTGGAAGATATGCTCAATTGCATGGGATTCGGGGAGAGATGGATTAGGTGGATGAAGGGGTGTGTTTTGTTGTCCCATTTCTCGATTCTAGTGAACGGAAGCCCGTATGGATTTTTTCCTAGTTCTAGAGGTTTGCGACAGGGCTGCCCTTTATCCCCTTTTCTCTTCATTATGGTGGCAGAAGCTTTTAGCAAACTCTTGTCTAAGGTAGAAGGTTTGGAGATGATTATGGGGTTTCACCTTCAGTATGCAGATGATACTATTTTATTTTTAGAGGCGGATGGCGATCAGGTGGCCAATATGAGAGGTATTCTTAGATGCTTTGAGGCCTTATTCGGTTTGAAGATTAATATGGCCAAGAGTAAGTTGATTAGGGTAGGGGAGGTGGAGGAGGGTTTTTTAATAAGAAGTGCTAGAAGTTTGGGCTGCAGTTTGGCGTCCCTGCCTATTAGGTATCTTGGATTGCCGATAGGAGCGAACCTGAGGTCGACGGCTATTTGGGATCTGGTGGTGGAGAGAGTTGAGGGGAGATTAGCGGGTTGGAAGAAAAGATTTCTGTCCTTAGGAGGGCGGATAGCCTTGATCAAAAGTGTGTTATCAAGTCTACCAATTTTCCATATGTCGTTGTTCAAGGTACCTCGGGTGGTGAGCATGCATTTAGAGAAGCTTCAAAGAGATTTTTTGTGGGGGGGTAGGGGGGACTCCAGGAAGTTGCACCTTGTGAAGTGGGATTGGGTTACGAGATCACAGGAGTTTGGAGGCTTGGGTTTTAAAAGAATCAAATGCATGAACAACGCTTTATTGGGAAAGTGGATTTGGCGCTTCAATACGGAGAAGACGGCGTTGTGGTTTGGGGTGTGTAGGGGTGATTGGGATCCGAAACCAGTTAGGAGATCTTATGGGGTGGGTGTTTGGAAAGGAGTAATAGGGTTGGTAATGGGAGTAGGGTATGATTCTGGGAAGATGACTGGTTGGGGGATGGGATGTTGTGTAAGAGATTCCCTAATCTCTATAGATTGGTGTTAAGGAGAGATGTGGTGGTACAAGATTGCTATGTGGTCCATGATGGTGAGGTTAGATGGGGTCCACGGTTTATGAGGGATAATTTTGGGGAAAGAGAATTGGGAGAGTGGCTGGAGCTTCAAAGGCTTCTCACGGTGAGCGTGATTCATCCGGATACGGAAGATAGAAGAAGATGGGAAGGGGGTAATGAGAAGGAGTTTTCAACAACCCATTGTTACTCAGTACTTTGGAAGAAGGATAGGGGGGGGGGGGGAGGAGGGGAGGACAAATAGTGCGTTTAAGAAGATTTGGAAGATTAAGATTCCCTCGAAGGTGCAGGCTTTCCTTTGGGCAGCCTCATTAAACAAAGTTCTAATGGTCGACCACTTAGTGCATAGGGGAATGCCCATTCCCAATAGATTTATAATGTGCAGACAGGCTGAGGAGAATGTGCATCATCTTTTTCTTCATTGTTCGCTAGCACAAGTAATTTGGAATCATTTTGTGGTTCTCTTTGGGTTGAGCTGGGTTTCGCAAGGGGAGGTGAGAGAAGTGGTGTTGGGATGGACGAAAGGTGTGTTTAGCAGGAAAAGGAATGAGGTTTGGCAGATGATTCCGGCGGCGATTTGTTGGGGTTTATGGAGGGAACGGAACAAAAGAATCTTTGAAGAGAAGGAATAGTCGATACCAAAAGTCATTCTTAAGATTGGGTGATTTTTATATTCTTGGTCTTCTGTTTTAGCTGATTTTAAGAAGGTTTATTGGTTTGATTTTTTGTATAGTTGGCCAAGTATCGTAGCTTGATTTTTGTGGGTTTCCTTTGGGCGATGTTTCTTACATCGGTTGTATATTCATCTCTCATTTAATAAAATTTCTCGTTATCTATCAAAAAAAAAAAAAAAGATTATGATTTTTCCCCTAAGACCTATGGGCACACCCTAGTTAGAGGACCACCCTCTATCTTGCCATAAGACCTATGGGCAATCTAGTTAATCTAGATTCAGTCTTTTCCCTAAGACCTACGGGCAACCTAGTTAGAGGATTAACCCTCTTTCCATTTTTCTCTTTTCCCTAAACCTTACGGGCGACCTTTTGACACATTTTGAAAAAAAAAAAAAGAACTAAAGAAATTCCCACCTCATACCAACAAAAGTGTCCATCATGAGAGATTTTTTCTATATTTGATCTTTCCCACTTTTTGATTTTCTTTAGGTAGTTCATTATAGCTCTGGTGAAGAAAGCTTCGTCTTCTCTGACTCAGCTTATCTGGAGTCCTTATTTGCTGATATCCAGACAAAATACACTAATGATGGAAGAAGATAATGATTTTGTCAATGCTGAAGAAACCCGGGCTTAGTTTGCCAATGTAAAAAGTGAAATTAAAAACTTGGCACTCCATATGGAAAATCTTGCGAAGCAAGTCCTGAGTTCTCTAAATTGGAACAGGGGATCGAAGAACCTGGGAATATCTGACGTACCTCCCCCCAACCCTCTGAAGTTAGCCCGGACAACCACTCCACCATCGACCGGTCTAATAAACACAGGAGAACGAGTTAATCCAATCTACTTCGACCACACGACCCATCCAAAGATGTCACATTAGAGAGAGGAGTTAATCCAATCCAATCTAGAGAGAGAAAGTGAAAGTTAGAGAGAAGTTTTACCTTGGGGTTGATTGCCCGCTCGGACGCATTGGCGGAGTCCCTTTTTGCGCTAGTCACCTCGAAAAGCGTGAACTAGGTAAAACCCCTTTCTTTTCTTTTCTTTTTCCTCTTATTTTCCTATATTCTTTTATGTGGAGTATATGCATGTCTAATGGTGTGAATGAAAAAGGGTTAGAGACCCCTATGTGATGTGTGGAAGGGTTGAATGTACGTGAAAAATAAGTAGAGGGGTGTAGCCCTCGGTCTCGGGTGTCAAAACCCTAGATTTAGGCTCACTGTGTGAATGTCGTGGATGGAAAAAGGGTCGGAGACCCCTATGTGATGTTGTGATTTTATGTGGACCTTCAGGGAGCCCAGATTAGGTCCCGGGTAAATTGTATCGCCACTCTAGGGTGATGAAAAATTATTTTGCAGGTTGTATAAGGTTATGGATACATCTATTAGCCTGGAAACGTTCCCTAACAGGACGGTGTGTTACCGGATTTGGTTCACGGACGCGATGCCCAAGTATTTCAGTTAATCAAGCGAGGCTTGGGTTAATCGGGGTTAATCTGTGGTTAGAAAACCTAATCATGGTTAAAAGTATAGTCCGTGGTTCTTCTTTGACTAAGTTAGGAGAGACGGTGTCCAGTAAGGCCCAGGGTTCCTCCGTGACTGATAGTCTGGAGATGTTGGTCTGTTTGTCTAGGTCGTCCGTGGTGCCTCTTGGACTAGGTCAGGAGTGGCGGTGTCTTGCATGGCCTATGGTTCCTCCGTGACTGATAGTCGGGAGATGTCGGAGTCTTAGGAAGTTTAAAATAGCTGAATATTAGATAGTGTAGCATTATGATTTAGAGACTTTAAGCTGAATATTTGTGGGTTGTGGCTAGTTAATAGAGTCTCAGGACTCGAAATGAAACATGATTGATAATTGAAATGATAGCTTGGTAATATGAATACATTATAACTGAACCCCATAATTGGAAAGTAATGTGAGGTTGGGAACCTCAGTTAGAGTGACATAACCCTAAGTGACCTGGGGTCACAGTTTGTTGTATACTGTTCTATTTTACTGTAACATGCAAATTGAACTGTTTATTATATCATTATTGATGCGTGTTATTATGTGGAAAATAGTTTAGAAGGACTGTGGTTTTATTGGGTTTCATAACTCACTGACATTTTATGTTAGCAAATCTTGGAGCTGCTGACCAGTAAGTGAAAAGTTCAACTGGACATTTTGGAAGATTCTACAAATTGTACTTGGCGTGATAGAGGCGTCTACTTTTGTAAAACAGACTTCATGTAAATAATATAGGTATATGGTTTGTATGATGACTATTGTAATGACAGGTGTTATTTGATTTTTGGAAGCATCAGATAAATGCTTAAATTTCCTGTATTTTCACGGGTAAAGTCTTTCGCTTGCGTGATTTGATGAATGGGCGCGCCTCATAGAACTTGATTCCCTAGGTGCGGGTTTGGAGCGTCATAGTAAAAGAAAGAGGTTTTACCTAGTTCACGCTTTTCGAGGCGACTGGCGCAAAAAGGGTCTCCACCAATGCGTCTGGGAGGGCGATCAACCCCAAGGTAAAGCTCCTCTCTCTAATTTTCACTCTCTCTACCTTTTTCTCTCTCTTTACACGCTAAACGAGACGTCGGGAAGAAAATCAGACGTCGCCAACACATCGGGAGTGTCGAAATATGTCAAGATGGACTCTTACTTTCTCTCTCTAGATTTTCTCTCTAGAAAATCTGGAGCAGAATTCCTCTCCCAATTTCTGCCGTGTGAAAATGAGGGGCTTAGTCCCTTTATAGAGACCCAAGGTGGGGTGAGATCATGTGCAAGGCACATGACCATTAATGGTGTGAAGAGTTGACTGGTCAACTCGTTTGACTGTTTGACCGATTTCTATTTTTTTTTGTATTTTACGGCATTCGAAACCCTACTACATAAAGTCTAATTTTGACGAAACTTTAGGTGACCGAACTTGGGGCAGTCCGACACCTGTTGTAAAAATTTCGGGGGAAAATATTGAGTTTTGATAGTAAAAAGAAATTTTGGAAGAAAATTGTAAAACTCACTAATTTCCTAATTTTGGACACAAAACACGTCGTTTCTTCATATGAGATGATAAATTGACGAAACGACAAACGGTCGTCCTTACGGCCAACCGGGACGTTGTGGTACCAGCCGCACGGATTTCTATTAGAATCCCTAACAAATATAGAGTCCTAACTGAATTTCGGACAATCTGAAATTTCCTGGTTTTCTCGGTTTTCTTATATTTAAGACCCCCGCGGTCTCGCGAATCGATACGCGATGGAACTAGAACGACGAGTGATCGTCCAGATAGTCGACCGGCATATTGTGTACGATTTTCGAGTAAAAACACTGGAGTTTTCTCAGTATAATCCAATCCCGAATAAAGCCCATTTTTTAACAATTTAACAAACACTTAACTAATTAATCTCAATTAAGGACCTATAAACGCATAATTTTATTATATTAAAATTTAGGGTCGTTACAATCTCGCTTCCTTACAAAAATTTCATCCTCGAAATTTGCATATACACTAGCCATCAAATAACTGAGGATGATTGCTTCTAAAGACATTTTTCAAGTTCCCGTGTGGCTTCCTCTGTGCCATGGTGTTCCTATAAAGCTTTAAGCAGCTTAATCGTTTTCTTTCGTAACACCTGTTCCTTGCGGTACAAAATTATCATTGGCTTTTCTTCAAAAGTTAAAGTCTTCTCTAACTTGAATTGGTTCATATCGTTTCACGTGCGAAGGATCAACTACATATTTTCTCAACATGGATATGTGAAATACAATATGAACCCTCTCCAGCTCTGGTGATAACGCCAGACGGTAGGCTACGTCTCATACTTTAGCCAAAATCTCAAAAGGTCCAATGAATCGCGGACTTAACCTTCCCCACTTTCCGAATCATACAATACCTTTTGATGGAGAGATTTTCAAGAACACATGGTCGCCGACTTGAAACTCTAAGTCTCGACGCTTTCCATCTGCATAACTTTTCTGTCGACTTTGTGCAAATAATAATCTCGATCGAATCAACTCGATGTTCTTTGTTGTTTCTTGCACTAACTCAGGTCTCAATAGTTTACGTTCCCCTACTTCAGTCCAACATACTGGCGACCGACAACTCCTGCCGCACAAGGCCTTGTAAGGAGTCATTTGAATATTTGCCTGAAACTGTTATTATATGCAAACTCGATCGATCACAAGTGATCATCCCAGTTTCCCTGAAAGTCCAGACTGTAAGTGCGCATCATATCTTTTAGAGTTTGTATTGTGCGCTCAGACTGTCCATCGGTTTGCGGATGATAAGCTGTACTCATGTTTAACTGCGTACCCAAAGCTTCCTGCAAGCTCCTCTAAAATCGGGAAGTAAATCGCGGATCGCGATCTGACACAATAGATACCAGCACACTATGCAGCTTCACAATCTCCTTGATGTACAACTTTGATAAATTTTCCAGGGTTATAGTATCTTTGATAGCGAGAAAGTGAGCCGACTTCGTCAATCGATCAACTATTACCCAAACGGCGTCGTGTCCACTCCTTGTTTTTGGTAACCCCACCACAAAATCTATCGTAATGTGCTCCTATTTCCACTCGGGAATAGGCAATGAATTTAACAATCCAGGTGGTTTTTGATGTTTTGCCTTAGACTTACTGACAAACAAGGCATCGAGATACATACTCTGCAATTTCTCTTTTCATGCCGTTCCACCAGTAGTTATTCTTCACATCCTGATACATCTTCGTACTTCTAGGGTGCATCGCAAAACGAGATCGATGTGCTTCATTGAGCAGTTCATTTTTCAACTCAGGGTTTCCAGGCACACAAATTCGACCTTTGAATCGAAATATTCCATCTTTAGATTCTTCAAAATCACCCATTTTTCCTTGAAGAATCTTATCTCTGATAACTTTGATCTCCTAATCTTCTAACTGTGCTTCTTGAATCTTTTGTAATAACACTGGCTTGGCCTGAATACTAGCCAACTTGGCACTCTTACTCTGATATCCTAGACTCAAATTCCAACTCTTGAATTCTTCAATCATCTTCCATCGCTCTGCCCTCATGTATGCCACAGATCCGACTGTCTTTCTACTCAGGGCATCAGCAACCACATTACCTTTACTAGGATGATACTGGATCCGACTGTCTTTCTACTCAGGGCATCAACAACCATGTTACCCTTACCAGGATGATACTAGATTACATAGTCATAATCCTTCAAGAATTCCATTCATCTTCGTTGTTGCATATTGAGTTCCTTTGGGAGAATAGATACTTTAAACTGTTGTGATCACTGTAGATCACCAACTTCTCTCCATAAAGATAATGCCTTCAAATTTTTAGCGCGAACACTATTGTAGTTAGCTCCAGGTCATGCGTGGGATAGTTTCGCTCGTGAATCTTTAGTTGCCTCAAACCATAAGTAATGACCTTTTTGTTTTGCATTAAAACACAGTCGAGTCCTTTGCCGGAAGCATCACAATACACCTCAAATCCTCCATATCCCGAGGGAGTTGCTAATACTGGAGCAGTTGTTAATCTCTTCTTTAATTCTTGAAAGCTTCGCTCCAGAGATGCCGTCCATTCGAACTTTACTTCTTTCTTAGTCAACTCCGTTAATGGAGTGGCTATCTTTGAGAAACCTTTTACAAATCTGCGGTAATAACTAGCCAATCCCAGAAAACTTCGAATTTCAGTTACAGTGGATGGCCTTGTCCAATCAGTTACCGCCTGAATCTTGGAGGGATCAATAGATATTCCATTCCTTGACACAATATGTCTAAGGAAGGCTACCTCTTCCATCCAAAACTTGCACTTTGAGAACTTAGCATACAATTGATTATCTCTTAATGTCTGTAGCGTAATCCTCAAATGCTCAGCGTGCCTCTCCTGACTAGGTGAGTACACCAAGATATCATCAATAAATATTACAATTAACTGATCCAAGTATGGCTTGAAAAGACGATTCATCAATTCCATTAAGGCCGCAGGCTCATTTGTCAGTCCAAAAGGCATCATTAGGAACTTGTAGTGACCATACCGAGTTCAGAATGTTGTCTTCCGAATATCTTCTTCTTTGACCCTCAATTGGTGATAGCTGGACCGTAAATCAATCTTTGAAAACACTTGGGTGCCTTGCAACTGATCAAATAGACCATTGATTCTGGGGAGAGGATACTTATTCTTGATCGTTGCTTGATTCAACAGACGATAGCCTATACTCAGACGCAAACTCCCATCTTTCTTTCGGACAAAAAACACCGGTGCTCCCCACGGTGAAACACTAGGGTGTCTCTTATCTAATAGGTCTTGCAATTGAATCTTCAGTTCTTGCAACTCAGCTGGAGCCATCCGATACGGTGTTTTAGATATCGAGTCTACACCCGGAGTAACATCGATTGTAAAATTGATTTCTCTGGTAGGAGAGAGTCCTGGTAATTCATCAGGAACACATCTCGAAACTCTCTGACCACCGGAGTATTCCTTAAAGTGTCATCTTCATCTTTATCGACCACCATTGCTGCTAAATACCCAGTACACCCCTTATCTAGAAGGGGACACGCTTTAATTGCTGATATTAGCTTGGGTGCTTGACCTCGAACAATCCCCTGCATTTCGAACTCTGGAATGTCCGAAATTCGAAATATCACCTTCTTGGCATTACAATCTACCACTGCATGGTAATTGGCCAACCATTCCATCCCAAGGATAACATCATAATCCTTTATGTCTAACACGATCAGATCTACTAACATTCGTTCAATATTGATAAGTATGGGACAACTAACTATCATAGACTGTTTTTGTGCACAGAACTTTCCCTGATGGTGTAGATATAGGCATCATGCTTTTGAGTGTATCTGGCTTGTAACTTATGTGTTTAGCAAAACGAGTAAAGACAAACGAATGTGTAGTACAAGTGTTAATCAAAACATAAGTAGGTACTTGAAATATTAAAAGCTTACCTTCGATGACACCTTTGGCCTGCTGTGCTTCTTATTGGGTAATTGCAAACACTCTTCCTTTTCCGCTTTCCAATGCTAGTGGTTGAGCTTTAGGGCAATCCTTCTTGAAGTGTCCAGGCTTTTCACACTGGAAGTAAACCTTTGCTCTACAGTCCTTGGTCAAATGGCCTTGATCACATTTTTCACACTTAAGCTCCAATCTTCCTGTAGACCCTTGGCCTTTCATGTCCTCGAACTTTCTTTTCCCAGCAAACTGTTGGTTATTCTCCTTTATCCAGGGTTTCCCAACTGTCCCTTTGCTTTTGCCAGCACTAGACTGTGCTAGTTCTTCATGCACTCGCTCTACTCTGAGCGCTCTGTCTAATATCTCTGAGAAGGAGATAAATCGCTGAGCTACCAACTTCCCTCTGATAGCCGGCTTCAATCCTTCTTCAAATTTCTTAACCCTCCACTGCTCATCCTCGACAAATCTCGTAGCGAATCTCGAGAGTTGATTAAACTTCTGTTCATACTCGCTGACCGACATATTTCCTTGGGTTAGCTGAAGAAACTTCATCTCCTTCCTCTTTTTCATCGACGCTGAAAAGTAGCGCTCATAAAACAATTCTGTAAATTTTGCCCAAGTCACGGGCCTCTGATGTGGTGGAACTGTCCTTTCCACTGTGGTCCACCAATGTTCCGCCTCTCCTTCTAGTAGAAAGATAGCGAACTCGGGCTTGTCATTTTCTGGCAAGGACATAGCCCTAAAAACTTTTCCCAGACTTTTGATTCAATTTTCTGCCTTTAACGGATCAGTCGTGCTCGAAAAGTTTGGCGGTCCAAGCCTTTTAAACTTCTCCAATCGGGTCACATTCTCATGCTCTGGTATGGTAGCGATGGGGATATGACTACCATTTCCATTTCCATTTCCATTCATATTCTGGGCTTGCTACTACTGAATTAGGTTGGTTAGGGCAGTAATAGCCTCTAATGCCCCAGCCAAGGTATTCTCGGGTGCTCGTTGAGGTGGTATGATTCACCTATAATTATAAAATAACAAACTTTTAATAATAAAATGAAACTCAAATGCACTAAGAATTCGATATCCAAAAGGGACATTTCATTCATTTCATCTTTAATATATACACACCACACCATGTATATAAACATACTACATCATAGTATACAAAACATCATATCCGCTGTACAAGTATATACGCCAAAATCTATGAGTCGAGTGATAAGAAGACCGCCTAGGGCATCTACTATACTCCAAAACGATACAGATGCGCTACAATCTCCCCTCCTGACTCCTTACTCCTTACTCTTGCATCTAAACCTCAGTCGAGGTAGACGGACTACTCTCAGCTAGCTCCCGGGATGCCCCAACCTCTACGCTGGGACCCGCCGTCTGACTCGCTAACTGGCACTCTCTCATCTCCTCGGCTATCATCATCTTGACTTGTTTCAATATCTCACGACGTACTTGCGCCGGTAATACTATCTTCATCGGGGTCGGGGGTGGTACTCAGGTAGTTCCGTCCGGATTTATCCGAACAACTTTAGGCCGAATGGCCTCCATAATCTGCTTGTCCATACCAAACCACAACAGATAACGGCGCCTCAATATTGCCGCCATCTTCTGGTAGTGCGAGCAATCCTCCCGAGTGGGAGTCCGATGCATGAGCAGCATCCCTGCACATGCACATAATTTCCCAATCACTGACTGATTCTGAAATATGCCATGTACAACAATAATTCTAACTACACAATTAGGAATCATTTCCTAAGCATAGTTCAAAATATCGATACGTATCGGCCGATACGGGCCGGTTTTTCAGCCTACCGATACAGAGATACGCCGGAATGAAAAAAATACAGCGTATCGCAGCCGTATCGGACGTATCGGTGCGTATCGGTACCGATACATGCGATACGCAGCTGTTTTACGGTTTTTTTTTTTTTTCTTTAAGTATCGACCGATACTGTTCTAAGGGAGAGATTAAAAAAAAAAAAAAAGGGAGAGCTATTGATATTTCAGAAATTTCGGTCAAAATCTTTAAAAAGATTCGACACTGAGGAAAAAAACCCAATTTTTTTAGTTTTTTTTTATGCTGTGATTTTTTTTTGTGAAATCCTATAGGGTTTTACTTGTCTGTAACAGAAAAAGGAAAAAAGGAAAAAAAAAAAGAGCAAGAAGGAAGAAAAGAGGAGAAAGGAGGAAGAAGGAGAGAGGAGGAAGGAATAAGAACCTGTAGCCGACGCCGTCGCCACCGTCGCTGTCGCCATCGCCACCGTCGTTGTCGCCATCGCCATCGCCGTTGCCGAGGGTGAGTCTCCTCTTCCCCTCTTCTCCTCTGTTCTCTTTTCTTTTTTTTTTGATACTGGATCTTGATGTTACGATGGGTTATGAATTAGGAAAGTGAACGGTCTTTTACGACAAAAGACCCTAAGTATTGATTAATTACCAAAAGGTAATTATTTATAAATAGTTTTTTTTTTAAAATAAAAATAAAATTTTAAAGACCCCTCCCTTACATTACTATTATGCCTTTAAAATATTTCATAACCTCATAAATCCCCTTAACAGTTCTTGAACTATGGTTAATAAGTTTTAACCACTATGGTTAATTTTTTTTTTTAAAAATCAAGATTAGATGCTTTAACCTCAAGGGTTATTGAATCTTAACCATAATTAAAGGGAGTTAAAGGTAACACGTTAAATTTTTTTTTCCAAAAAACTAAGGTTAGATGCTTTAACCCTAAGGCCTAAGAGTTAGTGAATCTTAACCACAGTTAAAGGGAGGGACACATTAATTTTTTTATTTGTTATTTCTAAAAACAAAGGTCAGATGCTTTAACTCTAAAGGTCAGTGAATCTTAATCATAGTCAAAGGGAGTTAAAAGGGGACACATCATTTTTGTATTTTTTTTCTAAAAACCAAGGTTAGATTGTTGAACCCTAAGGATTAGTGAATCTTTACCACAGTTAATAGGAGTTAAAAGGGACAGTCAATAGGTGTGATTGAACTCTCCCAAGGTTTTTTAAAAAATAATAATAACCAGTGTTACCTAAGCACGTGGTACGGGTGCCAAGTGTCCAGGTGTCTAGAGGTGTTCGGCACGACAAGCTTTGAAAATCCCAATACGGCGGCACAGACATATTTTTTAAAATTATTATATATATTTATATTTATATTTATATTTATATTTATATATAATATATTATCTCAATTTTTTTAAAAAAAATAATAAGGATAGATAGGAGGGATCACTTGTCCCTACTTTTTATTTTTTAAAAATATATACCAAAGTTATAGAAAAAATACTTGTATACTAAATATAAAGGAGAAACAAGAGAGAAGGAGAGACGTCCCTTTTGATTGTCAATGGTGTCGTTGCTCTCCTAGTAAGTTTTTTCTCTATGTTTCCGAAAAAGCTACACAACTTGACGAAAAAAATTCATAGCAATCCAATATATTGTATTTTTAAAATGACATGACACACATGAAGTAACACATGCCTAACCATAATGTTGACGTCACCATGGCACGGTATAGGCATGTGCTAAGGAGTGTCGTGTCGTGCCATGGAGTGTCGTGTCGTGTCCAAGTGTCGGCACGGCAAAATTTAGGAAAACTGAAGTGCCTAGGTAACACTGATAATAACAGTAACCCTATTAAAAAAATCACACCCACTTGCCAACGTGTCCCTTTTAACTCCTATTAACTGTGCTTAAGATTCACTAACCCTTGGGGTTCAACAATCTAACCTTGGTTGTTTTTTTTTTTTTTTAAAAAAACTAACTCTATTAAACTTGTAATCACCTAAACACCACTCAATAGATATAGAAGTCCTGCTTGTTTACATTTTTTTTTTATCGATAAAAAGTAATTTCATTAAAAACTAAGGATTCACAAATAGTGAATCATAAAGAGCCCAAACAAACAGAGTATAGACTAACAACTACCAAATAAAATTACAGTCATCCTGCTTGTTTACATCGAAAATAAAAAAATTGAACAAAAGCCCTGCTTGTTTACATAAAAAAAATAAAAAATTATATTTACATCCACTTCACAGTCAAATAAAATTGCAGTTATCTTCGTTTGATCTTGATGTAGGGTCTTCGATAATTCAACAATTTCCTCATCTTCTCATATTGATTAAGTCCTGAAAAAACATCGAGCTTGTCAATTGCAGATAGAAATAAGTTTGGAAACTAAATTGCTAAATTTTAATTAGTTATCAACTTTAATGTGTATTCATAAATTCTTTAGATATTTAAAACAATTAAAATGGATAATCATTGAAATGTTAAGTATCGATAACTTAAATTTTCTACTCTAAGTTGATATATACTAATGATCATTAATTCTAGATTATATTTCTTATACTTGGTTGACTATTGTTGGTATTTTCATGCATATTTATCAACGCTCACGTCTTTTTTAACTTATAAATTTTTTAACTCTCATATGAATGATTATAAATGTAGTTGAAGGTCTTCATTTAATTTGTTTTTAGCTTATATTTACATTAAAAGAGGTTTTATGCAAGGTATCTAAGTTTTTCCTTACGTATCCAAGCTTTTTTTAGCGTATCCTGAATTTTTATGCCGTATCCAACCGATACGCCGATACGTATCCTATTTTGGGCTGACCGATACGGCGACCGATACCGATATTTTGAACCATGTTCCTAAGGTATTTTATGAACAAGTATTGTTTGTTATGATGGTTATTGCTCTTGAGATTTAGCTCTGATACCAACTGTGATGCCCCGAACCCGCGCATCTCGGAACTTGATTCCCTAGGTGCGGGTTCGGGGCGTCACATAAGTAATGCAAGTTGGATGTAAATAAGGAAACCGATGGCAACTTGAAATCTTAATATATTGTTTCACATGACATTGAGAAAAAATAAGTAATGTATTTTCCTGAAAACTGTGCTAACTCTTGTATAATACATCCATACATGCAGTTTCTGTAGAAAAGTTGTCTTTGCTAAATAGGACAGAGTAATCATAATGAAAGAATTCAATACTTTTCATGGAGTTTATGCTTATCTGTTATAGTTTTGTGTGTTTTCACCTGGCATATGGTAAATTTGGAGTGAAAAGAGAAGATTGATCTTGCTATATAGGTATTGGATCCTGTAGTTTCAGGTTTCCAGATTTTTCCTGCATACAGGTTTGGACCTTCTTTTGCTCAAGATAGTTATGTCATGGAGAACTAGCTTTACTGTGCGAAATGCATAATTTAGCAGGAGACTTCTTCTCAATGATTTTTTGTTTATTTTATTGTCAGAGTGAATAATCATTCCAATCCACTTTCTTTCATATATGAATGATCATATCAGGATGCAGCGTAAAAAGGGCCAGTTTACATCATCTAAGGCAAGTTCTGAGGCAGTGGACTCAGCTTCTTCAAGCTGGAATGGCATACAGGGTTCAGGACAAGATGATAGCCTGCAAGAAACTTTGTGAGTTGAAAGACATCTTTCTTTCTTTCTCTTTGATAAGTAAACGTACTTTATTACCAAAAGGGGTAACCCCCATTTACATAACTATCTCTAGACAAGGAGATTGCACAAAAAACTATCTCAAATCCATTTTTTAAAGTATTTATAATTTCCTAAGAGAACATTACTTCTGATGAACATCATCCATGAATAGAATTTTGTTTTGCCTTCCCCTCCCCCCCCCCAAAAAAAAAACACAAAAAACAAGTAGATTTTCTTTTTCCCATTTCTTTGAAGGTGATCTATCCTTGGTTTATGCTGTACTTTGACTTGGTGGTATGCTGTACTTTAACTTCGTGGTTTACGTCTTAACTTCGCCTAGTTTTTTAAAAATTATATTTATACCAATATTTCCTTTACAAATAATAGTAATTATTTCACTTTCCTTTTATAATCTTTACATGCTCTGAACAGATGTGCGCACTGTGGCACTAGTTCAAAGTCTACTCCAATGATGCGCCGTGGGCCGGCTGGACCAAGGACTTTGTGCAATGCATGCGGGCTTATGTGGGCCAACAAGGTCGGTAATCGATAATTGAGAATATATACTTTCAGTGCATAGTGTGGCTTGGCATTCAGGGTGTGAATATCACCTTCAAAGTTATTTTGGTACATCGACTCTTTTTTTTGGTTGATCAGTAAGTAAGATTACTGTATTAGAAGGAAAGAGAATGTACAAAAGAGGTTCACCAATAAGTGAACGAGAAAAGTAAGATACAAAAATAGATATAAGCAATAAAAGTGAAGTCACGAACCATATTCAAAGAAATGCGATCACGCTAACTCTTCAAAATCGCTATGGATTGAACTTCAAGAGTAGATCAACTAATGGATGTTCAACAAAAGCTTCTAGACAGGACTTGAGTTGTTAAACACCCTTCTATTCCTCTCCTCTCACACACCCCAACAAATGGCTCTCGAAAAAAGCCTCTAAATCACTCTTTAGGATTTCTCCACTTGTCCCAAGAAGCAACTGGAGACTAAGGCTTCGTTTGGTTCGGATTATTGCAGTCATAATTGATTATGCAAATAAGCGTTGTCCTAAGTAAGCGATATGAATAATTCTATTTGGTTAAGCACCCTGTCAATAAACGATTATATGCAGATAATCGTTTATATTTAAAATTATTTCTATTTGGTTCACCCTGAAGGAAAAATTATTTAGTTACAACTTGACCAAATTTAATTGTTCATATAAGATAAAAGTGGTTCTTGATCCTAATTGACGGTTACTATGAATAAAAAGTCTCTACTTTAGGGTAATAATTACAAATATAAAAATAACATGACAAATAAAGTAAGTGATAGAATCATTATGTAACCAAAAGATGCATACAAAAGAAGTCGGTCCATCTTTTGTTCTTCCATTTTTTTCTTAAAATCTGTTCCACAGTTGTGCTTAGTCTATTAACATCATCCTTCAATTCATATGAATGAACCAGGTTGATTCTGTTGCATTTAGAATACAAAAATTGTCGCAATTGAGTAATTTCTTTATATAAGATGGCAATAAATATTGCTTAAGGGAAAATTACCTGCCAATGAGGTGCTGCCGAATTCAGTGAATCCGCATGACGCCTTCTACAACCTGAAAATATAGGCGGAGAATGGAGATGGAGGAGAGGGCTTCACATCCTCAAATGATCTGTTTATTAATAAGGTGTTCTTCATTCCTATCTTAAATAATCCCCAAATATTTGAGCTGCTGCAACTGTACAATCTATATACTATTATAGATAAAAAGGTCTCCCCTTAGACCATAGTTAATCTCGTCCCTAAATCCTACCTTCAGTGTGAAAGGTGTTTTAGAGCGGCTTTCGAGCTTTGACATTGTGGCCGAAACCCCATTCCCCCCTTATCTGAAAACCCTAGGGTTAGGGTTTTGGCAGCCAGCGTTGACCTTGGATGTAGACCTTCTCGTCGAATGTTGAGGAGACAGTTGGAAATCTCTCTTGAATCATCTTCTTTAATAACCGATGAGGATAGAGATTAGTGAGGTGTTTGAAAAAGGACCCCCCTTTGATTATCAAATCAGTGGTTATTCACGTAACCTGTGATTCTATAATCGATTATCAAAGGTCGAACCAAATGCTATTATCGCACCATAATCCCTGCATTAGAGATTATAGGCAATTTAATCCTTCCGATAATCCGAATCAAATGACCCCTAATAGCTTGAAGCTAACAGGGAATACCTACAGCACATACCTGGATTCCACAGATTTTAGTGGGTTAATGGTAC
Organism: Tetracentron sinense; assembly: GCA_015143295.1. Lineage (NCBI taxonomy): Eukaryota > Viridiplantae > Streptophyta > Magnoliopsida > Trochodendrales > Trochodendraceae > Tetracentron > Tetracentron sinense. Next base: position 21,081,431 of record CM026574.1, read on the forward strand.
TCAGAAAGTATTTTTGAGTGCAATCCTACTTACCTGACTTGTAGTGTTTTACCAAGTTATGAGATCTATGTCTTGGGTATGTGTCTGCTCTAAGCACAAATAAATGTTTTAGATGTGTAAGTTATTTTCCTCTTCTCCACTTTAATGCGGTCCATTAGGCGAAGTTCAGGTTACACGTTGGACATTGAAGTCGAGTTCCCCAAGTTTCTTACATATAGTTTTGATGGCAAATAAACTGAAGGCTCCATATTCCTACTCTCTTCTTGACAAGCGATAGGGTTATGCTCAAGCATATTTTCTAACTCCACTAGTTACTATATGTCTCATAAAATATCTTGGAATGATTAGAGAGATACGTTGCTAGAGGCCAGGCTTAGAACAGATTTATGTTCTTGATGATGTAGAAGGTAACTATACAATGATAAGTCTCTCTGTGAACTGAAATCTGTGAGAATAATTTGGATAAGCAAGTACTTCAGTTGGTAATTTTCTCTTGGAATGTTCCAGATTCCCATCCATTTTTGGTTTTATGAGGCATTTACTTTCCCAATCTAGCCTTCATATGGTTCGTCGAAAAGTTTTGTAGATCTAAGCATTTGTTATGACAGTTCTACACTCATCAGATGGAATCTGTCTAGCCAACCTTATTTGAAAGGTGGTAAAGGGTACATCTTCCCGTAAGGAAGACGTGGGATTATATTCCAATGAGTACTGATTGACCTGATTTTCTGCATGAGCTGACTTGCAACCAACCAGCATAGATATTCTACATCTAGGCTTGCTGATAAAATAAGCCATACTTTATCTAGCCTCTTTCCCGTTACTGTGCAGGCTTTGTTGCTAAGCAGTTGAAGATGCTGGCCTGCTTGGTAGAGTTTGTGACTGTTGATATTGTAGATCTATGTTTGATGATATATGTGATATATTCTGTGTGTATGTGTATATGCCATTGGTAGATATATTCCCGTGGTGTGCTTTTACGATATATTGGCTGTATATCACAAATATCACCAAAATTTAAAACACTGGTAGGAATGGAGGAAGTTAGTAGCCTATCCGTGGTCTGTGGTTGGAGAGATGCAATCACAAGGATGAGGGGCTTTAAGGTCATTAGTGAGATGTATGGTGTTCTAGAAGTGGGTTGGGGATTAGGACAATGCCTAAAAATAAGGTTTGTTGGGGGTGGAAATGGGTAATCAATTTTGGTGATCAATTTTTTACGACTTTAAATTTAGGGCCGATAAGGATTATTGGATGGGATCTCCAACGGAATTTGATGCATGGAGGTAGTTTGTCAAAGTTTCATCTCTTAGTTTGTTCCAACTTTCCATCAGGCTTGGATTATAGTGAATATTTGCAATGTTTGGAGATGGATTTGCTTAGTACCCAACAGTTATAATTTAATCTTTGGTTTATTGTTCTTGACCATTTTATGCTCAAACTCAGGCTTCTCTTGTATATTATTCTTTTGTCCTTGGTCAAGTTCAATTAAGTTGTTTTATAAGCAAAGAAAGGACAGAAAGTAGCAATTATGAGGCAGCACTTGTAAATTTTTATGGCTATGACTGCTTATATTTGAAGTTTGAACAGTGATGAATCTTTAGTTTGGGCCGTGGGGTATGCTATCACATAGTAACAAAGATCTCCAAATTTTTCAGAAAGTCCTGAAATACACGATTTTTCCATTGAACGAATAATTCATGAAGTATTCACAAGTTTTGAAAAAAATATGACTTATTCAAAAAGTCGAAAATTAAACATGAATTATTTACAATTTTTTTAAAAAGTCTCGAATAAATATCTAATATATAAAATATATTTGTTTATATTTTATACTTAATAATCTTATTTTATATTTTTCCATATACCACCTGACATTTTTTGAATTATTTTCAACTTTTTCAAAAATTTTCCAATTTAAAATTTTTTTTTCCAAGTTTTTTCAAAAAATTTCATAGATAAATAATTCCCAAACCTGATTTGGTAACTATGAGAGAGAGAGAGAGAGAGTTGGGCATTAATAGGAGGACAAAAAGCAAGTGAAGATGTAGCAGGGGAAGGTTGTTCTTCAAGTCACGCTTTGAAGACAACCTTCATTTATACTCTTTTCTTGGACAAGGTGCGTATAAGGTAAGGAACAGCTTTTATGTCATGCCTCAAATTTTGAGAGGATCTCAATGGCAATGGTGGAATATATAGTTTCCAAAGAGATATGGTATATTGAGAGGATGGAAATGGTGGAATATATTGAGGGGTTGTGTCCCGTCCTCTTGGCTGTGCCCTTCTGCCTTGACTCTAGAAGACGGAAAGAAACCTTAAATGTTATATTCAATTCCTGGTGTTGATTCTCGGGTTGTCTCACCTTTAAACATTTTGTTCTGCAGGGAACTTTAAGAGATCTTTCAAAGGCTTCAACACCTTCTGTGAACCCAACCATTCCGGATCCTTCTTTGAATGCAGCTGATCAGGTATGTCACTTAGGAAGACATGAATTGTATTCGGTTTGTCTTCGCATTTTTGTTTACTCTCTCTTTAATTGCGGTTTCAATATGATATTTTGTTTGTTTTGTTTTCTGGTGTTCTTTACAGGGCGAAGGTGAAGTTAATTACTCAAATGTCAGAACCACCAGCCAGGCACCCTCCAACATTTTCACCTCCTCTAATGGCGATAACTCAGCCGTAACTGCTGAACAGTAGGTGCCAAGTTACTTTCGCTACAGACAGACAAGGCCACACCGGTTGCTTCAGACTTAAAATTTCGAACAAACGGAATATATGTTTTTTATATTAATTCCTTAAACTTGCTCTTACAGTTTGTACAGATATTTCAGAGCCCTGATCAATACATAAGAATATTTAGGGGGTCTCTTTTGGTTTCTATTATGGTATATATAAACCCAATATGGAACTGTTAAAAGCATGATAATTTTGGTGCGTATGACTCTCTTTTGGTATAATGTGCTTAGTGGAGAATGTGTAGAAGAGATAAGGGTGTGTGATGGAGGGACCTAGCTGGAAAGGGTTGACCACTTTGTTCCCACAACTTGGACAGGCCGTGGTGGTACTAAATTGTCTTCGATTGAGAATTGTGAGAATTGTAGCTGCATGATGAATCGTCCTTTTCGCAGATTGGCCAATGATGGTGCGAGTTGAGGTATTGATTGGAGATGGAAATGATGAAAGTTGGTGCAATTACAGTTAATGCTAAATTAGAGTCAACCCTGAGCACATGAGCCAGAGATCCTCTCAAGCAAGTAAACCACTACTCACTTTTTTTTTTCTTCTTCTTCTACAATCTGACCAACTAAGGATTAATGGGACAAGAGGTACAATGACTATTGCTTAACAGTATGGTTGAGAGTAGAGCCGGAAATTGAGCAGATTCAAAGTGGAGCAGATTCAAAGCGATATATTACATATATGACTATGGATTCAGTTAAATATCTTTATCTTTACTATTATAATGTGAGAGGCAGGCGTAGCCTGATTTTTCTGAAATTCCCAAACTACCCTTATATAAAACAAAACTTTGGTTTAATGTTTTACTTTAATTCCCAAACTACCCCTTGCTCATCTATTTATTTAAAGAATAGAATCACAGTCAATCGCGATTAAACTCGGGGAGAGTTCAATCGCACCTATGGGTTAACACGTGTCCCTTTTAACTCCTATTAACTGTGGTTAACTCCTTCCCCTCCCTCTCACATGCATCGCACATGCCACCCACTAGTTGATTATATATATAAAAAAAAAAGGTTAAATGTTTGATGATAATGAAATAGAATCTGAATCTGATTAAAATATTTAAATTCGGATATTATGTGAATTATTCAATTACTTTAAAAAAATTAAAGAAATAAAAAACTTATAAAAAAAATTGAAATTTTATTTAAAAAAATCAAATTATTGTTTTATCCTCCTATATATTAAAAATAATAATTTAATATATCTTAAAATTATTTAAAAAGTACATATACTAATGATATTTTTGTCTTATCAATATATATATACAGTAGCTTTCTAATGAGCCATGCTCATTGAAGCTTGTAATGAACGGTCCCTAATAATGTGACACGTGGTAAGTTGTTTTGGTATCTGGCCATTTGATGTTAAGATGGGTTGCCCGAGAGACGTGACAAAAAATTAGCTTGATTGGACATTTATAGACTGTTTGATCGAAGAAGGGAATATAAGCCATAGGTAGGGTCTAGTGAACCTTAAGGGATTAATACTGAAAACTAGGGTCTAATCAGATGGTCTAAATGAGTCCAATTAGACTGATTTTTTGACGTGTGTCTCCAATGGGCCCAACTTGACATCCAATGGTCAGATTCAAAAAAGTATGCCACATGTCATCATTCTAGAGGGACTGCTCAATGCAAGCTTCAATGGGCATGACCCATTAGTATCCTTCCATATATATATATATAGAGAGAGAAAAGAGTTCTTGTTGGCTTAGCTTACTACAAATTCTAGTAGGCTATGCAATCATCGCCGTTAGATTAATACTACTTTCAAAGCCAATAGATGAAATTAAAACCACTTGTTTTTATGAAAAATCACCATAATACGTAACTAACCTCTCCCCTTTAATAGGAGTTTCTCATTTTTCCTTATTCTCTCTCTCTCTCTCGTAGTACTTTAAAAAAAAATCATATTTGGTTGAATTCCAACCCAACACGTATCATTTTAAATGTGGTTAAGAAGATATTAACCCAAAATTTTGTCTTTTCTCTAGGGTTCAACCTCTTCTCTATTGATTTTTAGAAAAAAAATTATAGTGAGAATGAGAGAGTTTTTTTTTTTCTAAATCATATTTGGGTGAATCCCAACCCAACATGTGTCATTTTAAATGTGGTTAAGAAGATATTAATCCAAAGTTTCATCTTTTATCTAGGGTTCAACATCTTCTTTTAGGTTTTTAGAAAAAAAAACTTACTATGAGAATGAGAGGAGAGATCGAGTAGGAGAGAGAGAACACCTCTCATGTGGTTTCCTAAAATTAAGAAGGGTAGTTATACAAAAACCATCTATCTTGAATATAAAATGAAATTTAAATGAGGTTGTGGTTTCATAGAATTAAAGAGGACATTTTTATAAAAATCACCTATCTTGGATGTAGAGTTGAATTTAAATGAATTTATAATCTAACAATTAAAAGCCTACAGTTTACCAATCTCCTAACAGCTAAGTTGTTTGGAATGTTACTCGAAATATATTATATAATCAGTCAGATATTTATCGAATCAAATCTTTGTTCATTAAAATTTCAAATTTGTATCAAATTATAAATAGATAGTAAAAATACTATTTGAATTCCTCTATACCTATTAAGATAAGAGCCATGCTAGCCCTTATTCTCATGCCTTAACTACACTAATAAAAGGACAATGATAACTAATAAAAAAAAATTGAATGCTAATAGATGAATAATGATTATTGATACAAATAAAATGAATGTTAATAGAGAAACAACGATAACTAATCGAAGAAAATTAGAAGAAGTCTACGGAAGTTCCATACTAAAAGAAAAATGAACGCAAATAGAAAAACAATGATTGTTGTTAAATGAAAATTAGATTTACGCTAATAGAGGAATAACTATTGCTAAGAAAACAACGATCAATAAAAAAAAAAAAATTAGAACTATACTAATAGAGGAAAAAACGATTGCTAATTCAAAAAAATTAATATTAAACAATATTACCTTAGTTTAGTTTATAGAAAAAATATTAATTTAAACGATAAAGATCAAAGTAAATATTTTTTTTTCTAACATTTAAAGTTATATAGTTGAATCCGAATAACAGAGACACGTGTTCACCTTTGAGCGCAATTGAACTATCCGAATTTCCCTTGACTCTGATCCAATATCATACAAGTGGTCGAAGAAAAGGGAATTGAATAGATGGAGACGTTAGATCTGGAGAAAGCTATCTCGTCGCGATTATACAATTCCGAGCAATGAGGAATTGGCGTATTCGCGAGTATGGAATGGCGAGTAAGCATCCCTATTACAGATAGTATATCGTTCTCTCTCTCTCGTTTCTCTGTCCAAAATATTTACTATTTCCGTCTCTTAATAGTTGAACAAGAAAACACGGAGGAGTTATCTGCAAATATTTCCTCTTCAGGTCATATTCGAAGTTATTTTCTCCTCCTTTTGAGGTTTCGGACAATTCAATTCAATCTAGGGCAGGTGATGTTTCTGCAACTGAACAGGTAATGAATTTAGGGTTTCGGTTCTTCTCCCTAGATTTCTGCCAAATCAAGAGTGTAATGCTCGAATAATGTCTGCGTCGAATCCTCAAGCTCTGCAAACTCGTGGATTTGAAGGCCATGATGATCAAATGCTGACTCCTATCCAGATAGATGACGACTATGGTGGATTCGACGAAGCTGATGGTGAAGCTGGAGGTAGTGAGGAGACTTTGGATGATTTTGAAGACGCTCATACGAATCCCGGAAACCATTCGGATCAAAATTTTGCTTCGACGTCTCGGACCAGTGAGCTGACTATCTCATTCCAAGGCGAGGTTTATGTCTTCCATTCCGTTACCCTAGAAAAGGTCTGTCTTTTATTCTTTAATTTTAGCGTTTTCTCATTGTTACTTACATTTCAATTTTCCTTTCTGGTAATCATACATTCATACCACTGAATTTTCTCAGATTTCGAACATTTTTGGATAAGAACAATATGTTTAAATTTATGATTTCTTGTTCGAACTAGAACAATTCCTTTATGTTGTACGATGAAATGTGTTATGTGGTATAAAAAGAGCTGCATCTTTTGAATTTCTTATAATTATATCTGCATGGCTATTACGTGCAGTTTATCGTTTCCTAGATTTGGTAACTATTGGGTTTTTGTAAACTAATTATCCGCTGGAATTTCCTGAAGTTTATGTCCATCTTGGTATGTGTATTTTTCAGAACTTTGTGGGATGTTCTTAACGAGATGTCACACATTTGAAGTTTATGAACTTTTGGTGCCATACTTTGTTACTGTACATTCATTCGTATAGGGAGTTCAAACATTTAATTATTTTATTTGTAGAGTCTGTTGTCAAGTCAGTTTCTGTTATGAATTGGGTAGAAAAAGGAATAAAGTAGTTGCATCTTTTGAATATACCTATTGTGAGTACAAGGGAAACTTTTCATTCTTCATTGGAGTTGAATTGAATGATTAAATTAGGAGAGTAGTTTAACAATTTAGGAAACATGTTGTGACCTGTTTCTATGTAATATTGCCATATAAATGATATAAGATAGGGTTTTTATGTAACTAATCCAGCTAACACAGTAGCAGTTGAATTTTGAGTGGAGGAGGTGGGATGATGTAGGAAAACTCTGACACTGGTAAGGAGGATGTGATCAAAATAGGACTTCCACTGATTTGGTCTTTTTGACTTGAATAGGGAGGAAGGCTGATGATTTTCGGCTGTCACTTTAGGCAGAAATATATCACCAAGAAAACAGGCAGAATCCGTGTTTTTCATGCAAATGAGTCCTGCAGCCTGCTTTCAACTTTTTTGATAGGATTTAAGTTGTTATTTTCTGCTCGCAGATCTGTGAGGATAACAATATGGAGTTCTCTCTTCGGGTTGGGAAGGATATTCTTTCAATAAACTCGGTAAATAACTATTGAATTGTGTAGTTAATGATGCCAGGGTCCCCCCCAGGCACCACAGTGCCCGGGCAAATTGAATTATATCTGTTAAGATCATCAACAATTAACAATATCAGATATTATGGGAAGTATCAGATATAGCAAATAAAGCTATTCAAATTTTATTCCAACTCCCTTATGGTTTCTACATAATGTATTTTGAAATTTAAGATAGTATGAAAGAGAGAAGAGGAGGTAAAAATACAGAGAACGTTTTCCCACCAAACTTCAAAGCCTTAAGTTTGAGGCAATTTATTTATTTATGTTTACATGAAGAATAAGTGTTCAATAAGTGGGTGCTTGCCTGACCCGGATGCAAGACAGGGGCGTTGCAAAAGTAACATTTCGACTATACTAACATACAGACTTTTGTTCTTGGCCTTATTTCATTGCACTAGTGGTGAATCGTTTTACTTTGTTATTGAGTTAAATCTACTGATTATGAGTAAGTTAATTTTGAAGCAATGCTTTAATTTTTGGGATGTGTATATAATAGGTGCAAGCAGTGCTGTTGCTTTTAGGAGGGTGTGAAATACCTTCTTGTGTGCCTACCATTGAAGTACCATTTCATCAAAATACCAGGGTATTTCTAAAGCTGCACAGCACTTTTCTATTAAATATTTATTTTAATATTTTCAGTGTTGGTGTTCATCTTCTATCTGCAAAATCTCAGGGGGTGGGTGAAGCCCAACGGCGCTCGAATCGTTCACGAAGAATTGCTTCCTTGGTTAGGTTCCGTGAAAAGAGGAAAGAGAGATGCTTTGATAAGAAAATCCGCTATAATGTGCGTAAAGAGGTTGCTCAGAGGTAAGGTGAATTTACAGCATATGTTAATAAATGTTTTTGTTATTGACATGTATGTTATTGAAATTTATTATGTATTGTTCTGCTAAGGTGTTCCTGAAATGTGAAGATCACACAGTGGTGTCTCTTTAAGAGCTGGGTTAAGGGTTAGATGGAGATGGTTATGATGATGATGATCATCATCACTGCTGATAGATTAAGATTTCCTTTTGATAGCGGGCCATGGAAAATAAGCTAGTATGTCTAATTTAGATCATTATGCAGGCACACAAAAGAACAAGGACATGTTTTCTAAATTGATGTAATGATGGAGACAAAATCCTCACTTCTTGTTTCTATCTAATGTCCTTGAAGGGGATTATATTAATTTTGTATTCAATAGCTGAGGGCTGGATAAAGTACTGCTACTTTGTTTTACCCTAAAAATGATTTTTAAGGTTTGACAACTAATAAAGTTGAGCTGGTTTGATTACTTCACTGTCGATTTTGGTGAATTTAAACTTGCACGATCGCTTTGTTCTCATTGGTCCTTTTGATCTTCACAATGCATCACTGTTAGTTAGATCTTTTGTTGTCTTGTTGTCGATTTAATAAGAGGGGTTTCTTGCTATTTAGAGAACACCAGCATACATAATGTCCTCATCCTGAAAAAAATGGTCTGTACGATGCAGCTGAAAATTTTGCAGAACAACCAGCGTGATATTATGTCTCCTATCTCGGCGAAGAGGAGCTTGTTGGAGCTGAAACTCCAGTCATGGTGCGTCTATATATGGAGGAAAAAATCATACAAGGGCATAAAAAAGAAGAATAAAAAGATGCTCTGTTTTTAAGCTCTTAAGCCCAGAAAAACTGCATTAGAGGAATCAGTGTGAATTTTATCAATTAAAAGTCGAATCAGTGTGGTCTATTTTAAGCTTGGTTATTGTTAGTATTATGTTAATTTGGGTGTTTCTTGGTTGACTTTTGGTGGGTCAGTGTTACTGGTGGACTACTTAAGACTTAAGAGAAAGGGTGTTTAGTTTGAGACTTTGAGTTGCTTTCAAAATAGAGTTATGGCATACGTTTCCTTTCTGTTTGTCAATCAGAAGGCTATAATTTGTTGGTAGAGATTTATTGTAAGGGCTAATATTGATTTTTGTTTAAGAGAAATGTATAAAATATGTTGGTTGTACAGACTTAATACTGTGTTTATTACTTCCATTTGATCGAATAGAATTAAGAGTTCTTCCTATTTTTCTCATGTAGACGAACTCTCTTGGAACCTTATATTGAGATTTATCACTTCTTGTAAACTCCTCACTTTTGATATTTTCCTGTCTAAACTAATTTATTGTTATTTCATCACCCTAGATTCCATTGGCGTGCGTTAGTAGTTCTTTTCATTTACTGAACAAATTAAGGTCTATATATGAGTCCACTGGGCCATATCTAACAATACATGCAATCTTTATTTTTTATATTGTAAGTTTGAGTAAAAATAAAGAAATTGAAGCTAAAGTTAATCGATGCATTCAATAACTATTTAGTTATAATATATATAAGAATCTTAATGTTAAGACTTTTAATATAACATGGTTCATTTTTTGATATAGAATTTTAACCCCAGTTCGGGAGCTTTGGTGCTTGCTAGAATGAGATAGGTGATATTGCCTTTACTTTTCATTTATTTATATTGCTAGGATGCATCGTAAGAATGGTCAGTTTGTATCCTTAAAAGAGTGTTATAAGGAAGGGCTATTGACTGATGCAAGTTGGGATCCTGCGCAGAGCTCCCTTCAAGGCAATAGTACTCCTCGTCCAGAAACTGTGTGAGTTCCAAGTTAACTCTTCAGTTACTGATTTCAGCACACAACAAAATTGTTAATGAATTGTCATAAATGGAAGCTTTTGTATAGCTGATATTATTCTTATTCTTACACCTTCATTTGATTTTTCAATTTTAATAGTGTTCGCAAGTGTCAACATTGTGGCGTTAGTGAAAAGTCTACTCCTGCAATGCGCCGTGGGCCAGCTGGTCCAAGGTCTCTTTGCAATGCATGTGGACTTATGTGGGCCAACAAGGTTGGTATAAATTATAATCTTGGTGATCAAATGCTGTATTCCTTTTTTGTCTCACTGTTATCCACAACATTTGATTCGAAAACACTATCCTTCCACTGCACAATCGGGCATGGCTCTGCATACATATGGACTTTGAGAATTCCATTCTAATCTCATTAGTTTATTTTAGCAAGAATTTATAACACTGTCCTACTTTCTAATCTAAAAATTTTTCCTAAACTTATCCGACTTCTATTCTAATTCTACTATAATTTTTAATCAGTTCTATCTTCTTGCCTTATCCAATAATATGTATTCCATATTACCCAATATATATTATAACCATTAGTTTGACAAATTGCGTTGATAGTGTTCCTTCTTAACCCCCCTCCATATATATATATATATATATATATATATGGGAGATGTTAACGTTTGATGGCATTCTTGTAATTATGGAGAGAATGGCAGACAATTTTACAATGTCAGTTTCTCTCCATAATTACAAAAATGCCACTCACGTCACACAGAATTTCAAGATTTCCAATCAAATTTGCCTTCGTGAAGGTTATCAATCCCCTATATATATATTATTTATATATGTATATGTGTAAATACACAAATTTCTGACGGCTCAATAACAGCATTGGTTTCCTTTTCAGTGTTGAATATTCTCTCATCAATTTATTGGCTTTGCAGGGAACTTTAAGAGATCTCACTAAAGGAGGAAGGAATCTTTCCTTCGATCAAAGTGATTTGGTATGTATTATTAGAAACAACGGCAACATTATCTTACTAAAACAAGGAAAATGTTCCTCCATGATGGAAGCCAAATACAGAATCATGTGGTGGATTTATATTTCACCGAGCTGGTTCTTCCCATGGCTACCTTAGCCGTGCGGGTGTATTTGTATAAAGAATAGTTATCAGAGATTTTTTGTAGCTGTAGAATTTTGGCAAGCATTTGTTTGGTTTTATAATGCATCTAAAACCTCCCAATCCTCCTTGCATCACCCGAGCTTCATCCATTGAACTAGCCAAGTGTGTTCAATGCATGCTTTACATGGCTAGTTCTTGATTGCCAAATTTTACAACTGAGGGTCAAAGAAGTCGTGTGCATTAGAGGACTCTGTGGCCAAATAATATTTCATCCTTTATCAAACAAAAGAAGCAATTTCATCAGCCCGACTGATTTACTCTGATGTTTTTTCATGGGATCTGTAGGAAACTCCAGCTGATATGAAGCCTTTAGCCATGGAAACAGAAAATCCCTTTGGCAACAAGGATGAGCAGGTATGGTTTCTTATGACCGGATAGGCGGATACAGACACATGTCGTCAACAAAGCAGATAAGCTTGACAAGTGGTGGCATGAGAAATATCAAGCCTTTGATAAATAAATTGGAATATCTTTCTGGTGTTTATTTTTGTCACCTGATTTATGGTATTAGCAGGAGACTCCTGAAGATCTCTCTAATCCTGTACCTGGAGTAACTGAGAATCCTTCTGTCTACCCTGATAAGGAAGTATGTTCCCAGGTCCATTAACATTGCTTTAACTTTAGTAGCATATGCTTTTCTTAAAGATGTTTGTGTGGCAACTCACCTTTGATTGTTTGATCGAGTAACGGTATTAATGGATTTAAGAAACCGAGTGGGTTAAACAAAAGAAAAAGAAAAAAGAAAAAAAAGGCTATTTGAACCTTACAGAAGGAACATGATTTACTTCTATTTGTGGAGTGACTTATGGGACTCTCCCCTTGATTTATTGGACTAGCAGGGAATACCAGAAGAGTCGAAGCCTGTACCCTTGGAGTTGGGGAATCATTCTGTCCGTTTGGATGAGCAGGTATGGGTTCTTTGGAGCAGGAACAAAAAAAAATTATCACTTAAGGATGAATGTCCAATTGGCTTAAAGCTACAAAACCATATAATTTGTTAATCTTTCCTTCTTTGTGGATTATTCTCAGTTCCATAAACCTGATTACAGTCCAGTGTTTTAAAAAGCGTGTGAGGCTTACGCCTCGAGGCTCGCCTTGGGGCGAGGCTTAACGAAAACGCCTTGAGGCTCAATCATAAGGCTTAAACTTCATGAGGCACACGCCTCATGCCTTGAAGCTTATTTTATGTCTATGGTGTACATCTCTTACATTAACTAAAATTAGGTTTATAGCCATAACTAATACTTAAATGTCATTTTTTTAATTTATTATTTATTTCAACTAATTTATATAGAATTTCCTACGTGTACGCATGTGCCCACACAAACACACAATGTACACGAATACACACACACACACACAACATGTATATATAAATGTATATCTCTACATATATGTGTATATATATACTATAATATTTCATTAACTTTTTGAAATTTTTTTATAAATTTTCTTCTATACTTTATTTATTTGTCAAAATTAGAGAGCATGAAGCTTTCTTGTGAGGCTTACGCCTCACGCCTCGAGGCTTACGCCTCAGGCATCTTGAGGTCTTAACGCCTCACCTCACCCCTTCACGTTTTAAAACATTGTTACAGTCTTCTACTTATGTATTCTTGTGGCCTCCTGATCCACAGTATGGTTTGAGAAATTGACAAGGTTCAAAATTTCAACGAAATTTCGCATATTTCGACCATATATATCGATTTCAGAGGGTCTCAAAACATCTAGACGAGGAATTAAGTTTTTTACAGTTGTTCGATAATTTTGATCGAAATTCTAGTCACTTGTTAGGTTTTTTTTTTTTACCATTTTTCGTTCAGTATCTCTCGATATATGGGATATATCACGCGATATATCCCATATATTGTACGAAATTGTAAAAAAAAAAAAAAAAGGAGAACGATGATCTCGTGACCATGAAAGACAGAAGGAGTCTGGGTTTCAGACTTCAATTTTGCAGACTATCACCGACAAGCCTACAAGATACAACATTGTGAACTCCATTGTTATTTGAACAATGGTTAAACCCCTCAAGAATCCATGGGAAAGAACTAAGAAGAAGGAAAGATAAAAAAAGGAATTTGAGAAGGATTTAGGGAGGAGGGTACATACCCATAGCAGAGGACCTCCTTGCCGTTGCATTCGCCGTCGCCGAGCAATGGTTCTCCTGTCGCCTGTCAGTGAGTTCTCCCCTTCCCCTCTTCTCTTGATTTCAAGTCGAATCTTACGAATGTTTAGAATTAGGGATTTAGGTTTAAGTTATAAAGGGTAATTACGAAAAAGAACCTTAGTTATTCAATAATAACTATAAGGTACTTATTTATAAATAAATATCATTCTTACTTTTTCTTTTTTTTGAGAGAGAGAGACCCCTCCCTTACATTACAATTTACACACTAATGATATTAAAAAATTGTATGAAATAAGAGTGTTAGTAGTGGAGGCCTAATAATATTTCATAAATTAAAAATTGCAAAACTTTATTTTGACGTAAATATTCTTCACTTTACTTTATTAAATAAAAAATTTATATTAAAATTTTCATGCTTTTAATAATATGGTAAGGAGTAAGGACTCTCTATATTAGACTTAGAAGGACTCTATTACATATGTTTACTAAAATAACAATTTATAATTTTTACATGGGTAGATAATATCTTTAAATTTATAATTTTATTTTTTAAATTTAGTATATATTACTTTAGTAGGATCAACATTAATTGCTCTCCACCTTTTAATGGGTCCTACTTATTTAAGCATGAAAACTTTAATTCATAAAATTTTAAACCAAAGAAGAACACTGCTCTTCACCATTACGTTTGGCCTATTACTTGAGGTAAAGGACTCTCTAAAAGATATTTAGAATTTCTACATTAGTTAAACAATCCTTAATCAGAGCATGAGTAAATATAAGGTGATATTATTCTATAGTCTCATCTAATCAAAGTCACGAAATTATAAAGTATAATAATAAAATAATAATATTTATTATTATAAATATTTATTATTATTTTAATAATAAAATAATAATATTTATTTTTTATATGCAAAAATATTAATATGTGCAAAGCACGTGAACCTTTACTAGTATTATTAAATATATATCTTAGTATTTTTTAAGGATACATTTGATCAAATATTTAGTTTAGTTTATCTCTTTTAAGGATATATTTTATTTAATATATATGTCATTGTGTCATTTTTTTAGAGAGATATATTTTATTAAATATATATCATAGTGTATTTTTTAGATAGATATATTTAATTAAATATACATACAAGATATCCTATTTTCTAATTAAATAAATTGACAACAAAAATTAAATAAATCAAAAGATGATATATGTTAATAGGTATACATAGTCAGAATTATTATTGTGCATAGAAATATGTATGTACCATTTATATTGAACAATTAATGTTTCAACCTGTGCAACCTATTTTCATTATGGCACCAGACATAGGTTGGTTGCATGGAAAACCAGTTGAAGAGAATAAAAATTGGCCAGTGTGTAATTATTGCGGTAAAGTGATAAAGAGTGGGGCATGACTCGACGAAAGCAACATCTTGCCGGGGGTCATCGAGATGTGTCACCCTGTCCGAATTGTCCACAAGAGGTTAGAAAGGCAATGAAGGAGAACCTTGCCACTTGGGCTAAGAATAGGGAGGAGATCGCCATCCGTGAGAAAGAGATTCGCATGGAATTGAGGCGTCCTTTACGTCCACCACGAGCTGTGGATGAGGAAGATGATGAGGATTCAGATTGTGCTTACCCAGTTGACTGTACAGGACTTGACAAGAGGATTGCATATCGACAGACCTATCGGGAATCTATGCGAAGTCAATAAGGAAATCAGCAGGAGTGTGAATTACAGTCCTCTGGTTTCAGTGGTAGTACAGGTGTAGGACCATCACGGTCGAGGGGTAACACAGAGACAGATGTTGGGAGTTAGAGGATGTTTGGACGCACTCAGAGTGTGAGGGTCTTAGAACCACCACATGATTCAAGTCTTTACAGGAATCGAAACACAAAACAGAGACGATTGCAGGATCTATGGAGTGGGGGAAGTAGAGATGCTTGGGACAGTTGTATCGAAGTTATTTATTCATAGTCACGTGCCTGCTAATGCCGCCTCGACCCCACAGTTTAAGAACATGATCGACGAGGCCACACAGATTGGTCCAGGGGTACTGTCTCCCTCTCCATTTGAGATCACAGGAAAATACTTAGATGTAGAGGAAGAGGTAAAAGATTATATTGACACCCTTAGGCCGTCGTGGGAAACTTTTGGGGTTACAATTATGTGTGACGGGTGGACAGGGCTTATTAGACTTTCCATTGTTAACTTCATGGTGTATTATGCGGGGAGGACTGTGAAGTATATATATGGGTTAATGAAGAGTGTAGTAGAAGAGGTGGGGAAGAAGAATGTAGTACAGGAGGTGACTGATAACGAGAGCACCTTCGTGAAGGCTGGGAATATGGTTATGAAGAAGTATCACCTATACTGGACTTTGTGCACCTCCCATTGCATAGACTTGATGCTACAAGCCATAGGAGAGAGGCCTACTGTGAAATCTGTTATTGAAGAGGCAAGGACAGTCACCAACTTCATATACAACCATGGCTGGATTCTTGTAGAGATGAGGGCCACGTGTGGTGGTGACATAGTACGACTAAGGGCGACGTGCTTCACGACTAATTAAATTGCCTTGGAGAGTTTGTTGAACCATAAAGTTAGATTAAAGGCAATGTTCACTGATTCATCTTGGGAACAGTATGTCGGTCGTCGCACTGTTTTGGTGAAGAGAGTTGAAGACATCATCCTCAACAATGCATTTTGGGATAAAGCGCGTGACACGACTGCCATACTAGAGCCTGTCTATCGTCTCCTTAGGGTGGTAGATGTGGACAAGTGTCCGACTATGAGTTCTATGTACGAATTGATGCGGGTTATGAAGGAGTCTATAAAGAATGTGTCTCCCCGTGGATGCAAGTGAGTCCACAAGATTATTAATGATTGATGAGATAAGACACTAGAGCATCCACTTCATGTTGCTGGTAACTTTATACTTTTATTTTTATTAGATGTTTACATTAAATTGTTATTGTGTTGTTGCCTGTTGATAGTTTTTTTTTTCTGTATGACTCACATGCGAACATACTATTTGAACCCCAAATACCATTACAAGAACCAATTGGGGAGTCAGGACGACCTAGCAAACGCCTTACATGACATGTTTGAGAGGTTGGACCCAAAGTGTAAGGGGAAAGGAGAGTTTGGGAATGAGGTTAAAATAAAACGTCTTTGATTATAGTATATTTTTGTGCATGAATGCATTCTAGTACATTGTGACTTGTGCATAATTGGAAAGCGTGTTTTCAAATTTTGTAGTTAGTTTGCTTCAGAGATGTGCGGGGAAACTTTGGGAGAAGTGTTGCTATAGAGTCAAGGAGTAAGATGATGCCAGATGAGCAACTTGTACATAAGAAAGTATCTATTTGCCTGCACATCAAATGTATTTATGAAACTAATGATTATCATGTTTAATTGCTAGCTGATTGGTGGTTTATGTACGAGATTGACTGCTCGAACCTAAGAAAGTTGGCGATTCGCATGCTAGTACAGAATGCTTCATCTTCGGCATGCGAGCATAATTGGAGTATATTTTCCCTCATCCACACAAAGCAGCGGAACCGACTTGGATACAAAAAGTTGTAAAAGCTGGTATTCTACCACTACAATATGAAGTTGCGACTCAGAGGATTGCAAAGCGTGACTGGGAGGATATCGGAGGAGGATCCCTTAGACCTGATAGCAGTCAGTCTGAATGATGATGAGAATAACCCACTTTCTGAGTGGGTTAAAGTCTCTGCTCTTGATGAGGATGATGGATGTCTGAACATAGTTATAGCTAGGGAAGCTATTGAGATGGGCATTGATGTAGACTGAGTCGTAGCTACTGAAGTAGGGTCTAGCACTAGTGAAGATTCATTTGCTAAGTTGATGAGAGATCCTGCGACTTCGGGTGCTGCAAGCATTGCGATGGGTGGATTATCTGATTTTCATTCTGGTAGTATTAGTGAGGGTGGTGATGACTACGCCACTGATAATGAGAGTAGTGGAGGTAACGACGACAATCCTGAGGATGGAGGCAACGCCGGACCAGAGGTGAGCCAGAGGCCTCTTAGCCCATTCACTGTTGAGGCTTCCTTTAACCATTCCACACAAGACCAAGATCATGGTGCCCCATCATCACATCCATAAGTGAGACAACCAATACTTTATATCTCCCGTCGGTAGGGTAGTGGTAGACTGGCAGGGGTAGGGGTACAAGCAAGGCCAAGGAGCGAGACGAGGATGTCGACCAAAGGCAAACCATTTATGAGAGGTATGGATTGACAGATGCTTGGTTTAAGGTTAGGGAACATCCAGGCTCTAGTTCCAGAGGCTCTCATCGTACTTGGTCCTCTAGCCAGGACCAAGATGCACAGTCTCCGACATCGAGCTTCCGGCAATTTGAATATGCACAACAACAACTAGAAGGACAATATCTATATGGATATGTTTTTGGATATAAGCCATATGATTATGAGTATGGTCCATATGGAGGTGTACAACCTCATGTGCTAGTGCCGGTGACAATTATCCATCATTATCCAGAGTATCCACCGATGAGAGTATTGATACGTGTTGGGGTAGATGACTATCAGCGTTATGTATACGATTATACATCATTGTTCTCTCATCAGATGAACTGGGCAGAATATTGTACTTATGTGGAGAACTAGTACTATCATCTGCTTAGTCAGGACAAAGATGACTTTGACCCCGCGCGTAACTCCATGTGGATGTGAGCTTGTGATGTACTTGTTGAGGTTGGATACTTAGAGTTGGAGATACCACTGATAGTATTATTGGATATAGGTCAGAGATGACTTTGGCCCTTAATATCATAGTATTATTTTTTCTTGTAAGGATTTATTTTATTAGATATATTTTAGTGTTATTTTTTTAGAAGTCCAGCCTGTTTACATCAAAAATAAGAAAAACACCTAAAAAAATTATAACTCAATAGACAACACTCAATAGACATAGAGGTCCTGTTTGTTTACATCAAAAATAAAAATTACATTCACTTCTTTTTACATAATTACATCCACTTCACATTTAAATAAAATTATAGTCTTCTTTTTCTCTTGAGTCTTGATGCAGATTCTCCGATAATTCAATCATCTCATCCTCTTCCTATATTGATTCAGTCCTGTAAAAACATTGAAGTCATCAATTGACAATATATAGAAATATCAAAAAGAAATTATAGCTCAAACTAGCAGAAAACATGCCATTTAACTTGGAGTTGAAGATACCATTATTGATGTATTAGCTATTATGTATGAAATTGATTGTATTTGAGTTAATTGTTTTGCTTGATTAAGAAATGAATGCAACTTTTTATGTAAGTTACATCAATATTAGTGAATCATACATTGTCGTCAGCATTAGCGCACGTCTTTGACCCTCTTCTCATTACATCTCTTATATACATTGTTATTAAAATTTTTTTTTTTATTCTTAGAAGTGTATTAACATCTATTTTAACATACCCTGAAGTTTCATTGAAAAATTCTATGTTTTTCATAATTTTTTATTCAATTTTTTCCTCCATGTGCAATATTGTTCACGCGATATCGATATATCTTGCGAAATATCCTCGATATATCTTTTTTCCACAGCTCGACATGACATGGGAGATTGATATTCAGAACCTTGGAAATCGACACATTCTAGTGAACTTTGGCCGAATAAAACACCACTTGATTGTAAATCTTTAGTTTTGTGGAACATTTTGTAAACTTTGGTTAGCATCTTCTTGTTCTAATCCACTTCGACAATATCATCACATAATAGTACACAAAATGCTAGACAACAGTAGAAATAGGGAACTGTGTTGACTGAAGTTTATTTTTTTGAGGGAATCTTATTTAATAAAAGTTAAATGAAATTAAAAAAAATGTATTTTTCATTGATTAATCAAATATGTATTGAGTCACCTATTATATACAAATGTTAATGTATGGATTTATGGATTTTTTTTTGTCAATAATGAAATTTTATTGATAAATATATAGGGAGACAACCAACATAAAACAGAGTTCACAAATGTTAATTAGAATCCAGGACTTCATAATATTTTTTTTTTACGTCAATAGTGAGTAACATATTATACAACAAAAAACAAATAAGGGGAGAGAAGCCCCGTAGGATTCATGGGGTACCTACAGGAAAAAAACAAACAGAGAAATCGAACAGACACAAGATCCATCATAAGGGCGAAGCATCACAAAACAAGACAACCGAAGCCCTCCATCTTTCGCAGTTTCGCTTGGCCTCCTCATTCATCTACTTGGGAATCTAGAGAATGAGATAGTCTATTGGATCATCTGGGAATCCAGAGAATGATATTCTTTTGGAGAATCTGCTCTCAGTTCTTTCCAATGATGTGCATGATTCTCCACGGGCTTCCCTCCAAACCGACTGGCCACCTCATGGCATTCCTCGAAACTCCTGTAAATAGACATGTGAGACCCAGGAAAATAGAAAGAAATAGAAAGCGAGAAGGTCTCTTTCGAGGAATGCCATTGGGCAAGTTGGAGATTGGGAATTATTTGGCTGAGGAAAAATTCCCAATCTCTTTCGAGGAATTCCCAATCTCCTGTAAATAGACACCGTAGTCATCAAGTTGGAGATTGGGAATTATTTGGCTGAGGAAAAATTCATCAAAATTCGAGAAAATTGGGAAAATATTGGGCAAGATATACAAAATAAAAAATAAGATTACTCATTATGAAAATTATAGACAAACATAATTAATATATTAGTTACTTAGAGCATCTCTAGTGGCAATGCTTTCTCAATGCTATATTTGAGATTGCTATTGTAAAAATGCTACATTTGGCATGTAACGCTTCAATGGCGCATTTCATATAAAAAAAAAGCTATTTTTTTCAACCATCATTCCTCTTACCAACCATCATTCCTCCCCTTCTCTATAAATTAACAACATTTTTAGAGAATATACTACATTTTCAATTGATCATCAATATTCTCATACTTTCAACACTACAATCAACAATTTGAGGAGAACGATTTTGAGAGAAGATTTTGATGAATATTCGTCCGATAAAAATCAGAGAATGAATGTGGTGCAACTTATTGCATCGAAGTTTCCTAGAATGGAAACACAACGAGACGACCAACCAACTAAACATGTTGGTTTCACGAGAGGTTGACAACACATTCCTCGTGATAGTCTCTAGGAACGAGCGATTAATTAATAAATACTTCGCCGAGGATATTGTCTACTCGGCCAACATTTTTCGGGGGCGCTTTTGAATGGATCGTCTGTTGTTCCTTCATATCTTACATGCGATCCAACAAAATGGCAATTACTTTGTCCAAAGGAATGACATCGGCGTTGTCGGCTTATCTGGTCTACAAAAGATGACTACGGCGATCAGGATGCTTCATACGACATGTCCGTTGATGTTGTGGACAAGTACGTGAGAATCAGTGAAAACATAACAATTGAGTCTTTAAAGAGATTCTGTCTAGGGATTGTTACCATTACGAAGAGAATACTTGAGATTGCTGATAGAGACGGACATTTCCAAACAGCTACGGGAGGGGGAGAAATGTGGGTTTCCCGAAATGTTAGGGAGCTTGGATTGTATTCACTGGCTATAGAAAAGAATTATCCGCCTGCATGACATGGACAATACAACGGGCATGTACATGAAGTTAGGAACCAACAATTATACTCGTGGTAGTGGCTTCGCATGACTTGTGGATATGACATACTTGTTTGGCATGCCTAAGTCTCACAATGATCTCAACATTCTTGATCTATTTCATCTCTTCTGTGAGTTCACTGAAGGACGTGCCCCTCCTGCCAACTATACCATTAATGACCTCAATACACCATGAGATATTATCTCACCGATGGTATCAACCCTCAATGGGCAACCCTTGTCCAAAGACTCCAAACAATTTCTCAACTTCAAGGATTGAAGAGACAACTATTTGCAACCATGCAAGAGGCATATCAGAAGGATGTGGACAAGGCATTTGGGGTGCTCCAATTCATATTTTTCTATTGTACAAGGGCCAACTCAATTTTGGAATCACGAAGATCTTGGCTACATCATTAAGACGTGCATTATTTTGCACAACATGATCATTGAAGAGGAGTGTGATGACTCCTTGGATTACGAGTATGATGCACCAGAAATGGAGTCTCCAATTCAAGTGTCAATAGAGTCGACACTCCTCTTTACTGATTTCATTGCTCGTCACCATATGATTCGATCTTCTATAGTCCATTATACACTTCACAATAATCTTATCCAACACATGTGGTCACGAGAAGGGGAGCAATGTTGAGTTAGTGTATCTAATTGTATGTATTTACAATGTCTTCTAATTGTACTTTGAATTAAAATTTTCTTAATGTGATACTTCGTTGTTTAAAAACCTTTAATTCATTAATTTAATTCATAGTTACTTAAAACGAAGCAATAAAATACGTAATCATGGAGGAGGAAGAGGATCATAAAATAATTATCTCTTGAATGTTCCTCTAGTTTGGTATAAATCTCCTCATTGTCCTGCTTGTAATAAGCTTTCACCCGAGGCTCCATGTTGGAGGGTTCCATCTAATTATATCATCTTTCTCTTTCTGTTCTCTATTATTCATATCCTTCATCACTCTTCCTTTTATTTGGGCAGTGTCGCATGCTTGTTTGATGTGTTTCTCCATCAAATCACAAAAATGAGAGCTCGAAGTATCTGTTGCCGTGCTCTTCCTAATCCTACGTGATTCTTTTTTGGCCTTCCTTCTGAATAGTCTTTTAATTCTTGGGGAGTGGATGCTACATATCTCCGGATTTTGGTCGAAGTCGAGAGAAATTAGTGCGTTTGGAATCTGAGAGGAAGAGGTGTGGGGATCGTTGTAGGAGTCTTTGGCTTCTTGGGGAGCGCATAATCTTGCCAGTTCATGCTATGTTGCAAGATTGCCAATGATCCAAAAAAAGTTATTTTCTCGTTCTCACAATACAAATAGTTTTGCTTGAATAACCTAGAGATGGGTACAAAATTAGATATATAAAAAATTAGTCATTGAGAAAAAAAATCTAAATTGTTTGTTACAGTGGTTTTGCTTTGTTGCTTATTTTCTATCTGTGTGAGGTACGCTTGAAATTTGTTGCAACTCATGATTATGCCCCAATGAGATTGGATAGAGGATTGTTTGTACAATTTGATCGTTGATGTTGTCGATGTAATTTTGGAATATCCGTTTCCAAAAATTAGTGTGTTTGCGAGTTACTTACAACTGGATCTTGGGTGACTCTCAACCAAGCTTTGGCACATCTTGAGCTGTCATGAAAGACTTTAACCGTTTTGTTGATTCTTGATTGTCTTCCATTTTTGTGGAAAAAGGAAAGTGTAAAAAAAGAGTTCGCAAGAGCAAGAAATTATTCAAAATGTAATAGAAAGTGGGTAAGCAATGAGATATTTATAGGCATTTTTATGAGGGAAAAATAGTAAAAAAATTAATATAGTTGTTGGAAGGGCATAATTGTTAAAAGTTGAAATAGAGCCATTAGTAGAGAATTATAGGCATTGTCAAAAAAATTTCGATGAATCAAACTAGTCAAACCCCAAATATCTGCCAAATGTCATATTTGAATATGCTATATCTCGTGCCAATTTTGCCACATGATATACCATATTTCAAAATTTAAGAGCTTGAATGACACGGCATTAGAGAAGAGTTTTTGACATTTGTGCCATATCTTGAGATTGACACATTAAGTTGGCATAGCTAGAGGTGCTCCTATTTAGTATTTTTTAAAAAGTAGCAATTAATTTGTGAAATTCACAACTTTTTCCAAAACTCGTGATTTTTCTATTGAAAAGTCATAAATACTTGAATTAATCACTCAAAATCGTGAATTATTAAAGATTCTTTGATTTTTTTTTTTTGAGAGCTCTGTTACAATGGTTACTTCCCCAACCAGCACTGAGTAGCGATGGATATTGTTGCCATTACTATATCTAATGATAACCGCAAGGCTCCAACATCCCCAACTCCTGGTTTCCCAAAGAACTACCATCAAAATTGAGGCTTGAAGCAGCCTCTAGGAGGAGGCCCAGATGACCTAGAAGAGGCAACAAGAGAATGGGATGATGCAACAGCCACCCAGTCCCTGATGATGTCGTTACTCTTCATGCCCTAGAAGAGAGGAGAGAGAGCAACTAAAGGTGCAATGGAGAAACACTGGATGTTCTACCTTTGAAGGTCGTATTGTTCTTCTCTTCCCAGATCAACCATAAAACGACATAAAAAGTGATTTTCACATGATATTTCCCCTCATACCCAACCTGCTAATCATCCATTGTGAAGGGAGTTCCTCGTATGTCTTGAGGCATAGCCCAAGGCATACCTGCAAGAGAAAGAAAAGAACTCTAAATGCCCTAAGCTACTCTACAATGAGTAAAGGGTGATTTTTAGATTCCTCATCATGCATTAACATCACGCACATGTTGGAACATAATTAGTTCATCTTTCTTTTCCTCTTTAACAAATAACATGTATTGACCTTATTGTTGGCCAAGTTGCGGGTGATTTTTTTTACCTTTAGGGATGGGGCAACACTTCCAGATCTTCTTGTGAGGGAAGGAGGCAAACTTGTCAGAATTACGAATAAGCTTGTAAAAGAAGGAATTGCAAGAATAGAGACCGTTAGAGCATCTCCAGCGCTATGCCAAATCACCGTGTCAATCTTAAAATTTAGCACAAATGCCAAAATCTCTTCTCCAATGCTGTGTCATCCAACTCTTAAATTTGAGATATGGTATATCTCGTGCCAAAATTGGCACTTGATATAGCATATCTCAAATATGGCATTTGACAGCTTTTTGGGGTTTGATCAGTTTGACTCAACCAAAAAAATTTCGACAATGCCTATATTTCTCGACCAACGGCTCTATTTCAACTTTTGACAATTATGTCCTCTCAACAACTATATTGATTTTTGTTATCACAAAAAATGCCTATAAATGTCCTATGCCTACCCACTTTCTATTTTGCTCAATTATCTAGCATTTTGAATTATTTCTTGCTCTTGTGAATTGTTTTCTTACCCTTTCATTTTTCTGAAAAAATGGAAGACATTCAACAATCAACAAAAGCGGGTAAAGTCATTCACAACGGGTCAAGATATGATAATTTGTAACGTTTGGTTGAGCATCACCTAAGATCTGGTTGTCGGTAAAGACGATAACTCACAAATATATTAATTTTTGGAATTGAGTATTCCTAAAATTACATCGACAATACCAACGATCAAATTGTACAAACACATTCTTCTATCCAATCTCAATGGGGCATAATCATGAGGAGTTGCAGCAAATTTCGTGGGGTACCTCACACAGATAGAGAATGAGTAATAAAATGAAATCATTGAAACAAACAAGATGAGATTCTACTTTTCTTCATAAGAACTATTTTTTAATATATCTAATTTTGTACCAATCTCTAGGTTATTCAAGCAAAACTACTGCATTATGAGATCGAAAAAAGAACTTTTTCTTTGGCTCATTGTTGGACAATCTTGCAATATAGCATGAAGTGGAAAAATTATGCGCCCCCCAATAAGCCAAAGACTACTACAACAATCCCCTCACTCCTCTTTCTCTCAGATTCCCGACATACTTATTTCTCTTGACTTTGACCAAAATTCATAGAGATGTAGTGTCGACTCCTTAATTAAAAGGCCTATCAGAAGGAAGGTCGGAAAAGAATCGCGTAGGATTAGGAAGAGCAAGGAAGCAGAAATTTTGAGATCTCATTTTTGTGATTTGATAGAGAAATACAACAAACAAGCATGTGACATTGAAGAGAGGAAGGCCCAAATAGAAGGAAGAAAAGTAAGAGTGATAGAGGAGATGAATGATAGAGAGCAGAAAGATATATTTGATATAATTATGATGATGGACCCCTCCAACATGGCGCCTCGGGCGAAAACTTATTACGAGCAGCACAAGAAGGAGATTTATGATAAACTAGAGTCACATTCGAGAAATAATTATTCTTATGTTCCTCTTCCTCCTCTATTATTACGTATTTTATCCTCTATTATTACGTATTTTATTTTGTTTTGTTTTATGTAACTTTGAATTAAATTAATGAATTGAAGGTTTTTAAAATACCAAGTATCACATTAAGAAAATTTAATTCAAAGTAGAATTGGAAGACATTGTAAATACACAATATTTGGCACACACTAACTCAACCTTACTGCCCTTCTCGTGACCACACGTGTTTAATAAGATCAATACGGAGTGTATAATGGACTATAGAAGATCAAATCATGTGGTGATGAGGAATGAATTCAGTAAAGAGGAGTGTCGACTCCTATGACACTTGAATTGGAGGCTCCATTTTTGGTGCATCATACTCGTAATCCAGAGAGTCATCATGCTCATTTTCAATGATCATGTTGCGTATAATTCACGTCTTCATAATGCAGCCAAGATCTTTGTGACTCCAAAATTGTACCGGCCCTTGTACAAAAGAAAAACATGCTTGGAGCACCCCAAATGCCCTTTTCACATCCTTTTGATATGCCTTTTGCATGGTAGCAAATAATTGCATCTTCAATCCTTGAGGTTGGGAAATCCTTTGGACAAGGGTTGGTGTATTGGTGGCCACTAATGATATAGTTTGCAAGAGGGGTACGTCCTTAAGAGAACTCGAAGAAGAGATGAGACAGATCAAGAACGTTGTGATCATTGTGAGATCTTTTTTTTTTTATAGATAACGAAAACTTATATTAGAGAATAAACAAACATACAAGCGACGCAAGATGTGTTGTCCATGCCATGTAGTTGGACAATTCTTCTATGGCCAGTGCATATAATCAAAGCTCCCTAATAGTCCGGGAAACCCACGTTTCTCCCCCTCCCGTAGTAGTCTGGTAATGTCCGCCCCTGTTGGCAAATTTAGGTATACTTCATAAATTGTAATGATTCTTGACAAAATCTCTTTAAAGACTCAATTGTTGTGATGTCATCGATTCTCATGTATTCATCCACAACATCTGACCTCTTGTAGAACCAACATGTTTAGTTGGTTGGTTGTCTCATTGCGTTTCCATTTCGAAAAACTCTGATGCTATAAGTTGCACAACGTTCGTTCTCCAATCTTCATCGGATGAAGATGTATTGAAATCTCCTCTGAAAAACGTTTTTTTCGAATTGCTAATTGTAGTGTTGAAAGTACGAGAATACTGGTGATCAATATTGAAAATGTAATATATTTTCTGGAAATTTTGTGAATTTATAGAGAAGCGGAATGGTGGTTGAAAAAAATTGCATTTTTTTTAAACACGCTTTTGGAGCGTTACGTGCCAATATAGCATTTTTCTATTTTAGCAATCTCAAATATAGCATTGTCACTGGAGATGCTCTTTGGGTTAGGTGGATCAAATTCTAGAGTCAAGAACTAATGAGGACAAGTAACAATCCTTAAGAGCGTCAAAGAGGCTAGAGAGATCAACAATCTCAGAAGGCCGGGATTCTTTCCTGAGATTGAAATTTTCCGCCACTCCGGTAGGGGGAAGGAGAAGCCGAGTTTGAGATGACTCTATTTTTGGACCAACTAAGGTTGTAAATGCAAGGAAAAGAGACAAAAAGGGATATTCTTCCACTAAAGTTCTCAAAAATCTAACCCGATTACCAATCCCAAATTCAAATCTAAAAAATTGGCTAAAAGAAGGTCGAATGCTTGAAATGGAATCCTATGTATATCATTATTTAAATAGATACAAATTTAAAATAAATTTTAAGTATGTAATTAAGTTATAATTAATATTTAGTTTATATTAAGAAACCATATTTTATTTGGGAATAAGAAAGAAATAAATGAATAAAGCAAGAAATTTCATATGATTAAATGCATGTGTATATTATATCATACATTTACACATAGTTGCACGAAAGCTATGTACAGAGCGGGAAGCTCGCTTCCTCGGAAGCTTGTTTCCCAAACTCGCTTCCTCAGATAGATTCGCTTACTAGGAAGCTCGTTTCCTCGGACGGACTCGCTTCTCAGGAAGTTCATTTCCATCATGTCTTATTTAAGATCAAATGGAGCTATATGTGTGAAGTGATGGGGTACACCATAGTCTATAGCCTAGGGGTGTAGATTCTAAGCAAGTATTGTCGGTTTGGAACTTAAGGTATCTACTTTTTCACAAAAATCTCATATAAGATTAAATCAAATATATAGCTACTCATAATAACATAATGGGAATGAGGAGAATATATCTCATTTCTCGCTTCCCGTTTCCTAAGGTTTTTTGAGTCTCGCTTCCTGCTTCTCGCTTTC
Source organism: Tetracentron sinense (assembly GCA_015143295.1). Lineage (NCBI taxonomy): Eukaryota > Viridiplantae > Streptophyta > Magnoliopsida > Trochodendrales > Trochodendraceae > Tetracentron > Tetracentron sinense. The sequence goes on from CM026574.1 coordinate 21,109,342, forward strand.
GCTTTGCTTCTCATTTTTGCTTCTCACTCTGGTAACTATGCTTTTACAACAAGTGTGTAGATAGTACTTTTAGTTTAAAATAATATTCAAACTTAAAATTTAAAAACTTATGAATCGAACGAAAATGTGAAATACATTGTGAAACTTTTTAATAGGAAGTATAAAAATGTATTTTGATGTTATGTTTCCATTTTGTAAGATAACTTCGGAACTCGAAGTTGACAATTTTTTTTGATCAGTAACTCTATGGATATGAGTTTGTGGTGTGCCATTATCATTTATTGGTTTTTTTTTTTTACTTCTATTTTTAAACATGTCATTTTCATGGTTATGGCCGTTATTTGTTACTTTGACTTGGAGTTTTAGTCATGCATGACAACTTATGTCACTTGTCATTGATTTCACTTTTTCTATTTCAAATGATTGTTTTTCTTATATTTATTTATTATTCCTACACATTTTCATGATTTTTTATCCCCCCCCCCTTTTTTTAATAGTATACATACAAATACAAATATAAATAAATAAGTATATTTATTTATTTATTTATTTATATTCTTCAAATTTTTGTAATATTTTTATTTTTTGAGGACAGACTAAAATTGATGTTCAGAACCTTGATCCAGAGGCACTATTCTTTTATAAATGTCCAGTAAAATTTGCTTTTGTAGTAATTTATGCTCCAGATCTTTAGTTTATTTCATATAGCCAAGATTACCAAAATAAGTAAAATGAAGTATTATTTAGTTTAATTTCATTAAAAAATGACAGTATATTTTTAGTTTAGTAAAATAATACTAAAATGTGAAAATGAAGATTATAAAAAAGATCAGGGAAGAGAATTCCTTTATAAGGATGTCTCTCTTATGTCTTATTGAAGTGTCAACAGCCATGCCTGTACAAGACGGTTCATTCAAAAAGACTAATTAAGACTCTCCATTCCATTAGCGCAACTGATGACTTAAGATGAGGTCTTTCCATATTGTCATTGTAACCATCAAAAGACATGCTAGATATTCCAGACCTCACAATGGAGTTCTAGTGTCCTTCACGTTCAGACTGGAGAGGAGGAGGATGTGTTGTATGATTTTAACTTTTGTTTGTCATATATTAACATCAGTTTGTGTATTTTCCGTCTGGCTATAAATGATTTATTGACAATTTTATATATATATATATATATATATATATATGTATTTTCCGTCTGGCTATAAATCAATGAAGAACAATATTTCCAAGAATGCCCTTATACCTTTTATCTATTACCAAGGATATCCATCATTTTGGCCTGCGTGAACTTTAAGAGAGTTCACCCATTGCATGACTCCTATCATTACCCTATATATATATATTAGATCAATAGGCTTCCAAGTTTGATTGGCAAAATGCTTCTCATTTTCAGGAGAATTATAATTTTAACCCTGATAGGAAATCTCCTGTTCTTGGGACTAATCACGATCCTTCATCCGATGTGCAGGATTTGCAGGAAACTGCTGAGGATCTTACAAATCCATTGTACATGGGAATTGAGAAATCTTTAATCACTCTTGATGAGCAGGTATGGTATTCTTATGAACAATTAATTTAAACTAGCTTCAGTGTAGACTATAATTATCTTTGTCCATGAAATCTACTTAGCTGTGCCTCAAATCTGTACTTTTTTCCCCACTGTCCTTGGTGTGTTCGACATCCTCTTATGCCTTCTGCCAGTGTACTACATTGTTTCCCTGGCTGTGGGGATTTGCTATATGATCAACTTTAGCTATCATTGATCTATTTTTATATTTAATTTCCCTGTTAATTACCAATTATTGACATGCCTGTGTACTAGATTTTTTTGACAAAGTAACTCCATTTTAGACTTTTTAGGCAATCTGGGCTGACCCTATGACTGAAACAGAAATTGAAAGAGTAAATATTCGCCTGCGAAAGCCAATTTGGATTGCTCAATTTTGTGCGATTTGATGGTACACTTGCAGAAAATTCTAGATAGAGCATCCTTAGCATAAACAAGGCTTTCAAGGGTGAGTTACAATTTCTCTCATCTTGAGTTTTGGAACCTGCAGGATACTCGGAATGAGCTTGCCAATGCTTTGGAGAGTGAAATTGAGATTCCTGTCAACCTTGATGAGCAGGTAATGGTAGGGGTGTATTCGAGCTGAGCTTTAGCCGAGCTTGGCCCAGCTCGTCTTGGCTTGAACGGGGTTTAATCTAGGCTCGAGCTCGGCTTGGCTTGAATTGATGCTCGAAAAATCGGCTCGAAGCTTGGCCCAAAATCAAATAGGTCGTCTCGAGCTTGGTTTGGCTCAAGCTTGGCTTGATTTATTTTTAAAAATAATTTTAAATAAAAATAATATTTTTATATAATAATGATATATATAAATAATTTTTTTTAATATAATATTCAAGCCGAGCTCGAGCCTCAATTGAGCCGAGCTGATTCAAACATGCCTTGGCTCGAGCTCGACTTGAATACATTTCTAGCTTGAAAACTCAGCTTGGCTCGATCGAGCCATATTTTAGAGCTTGAGCTCGGCTTGATCGAGCTGAACTGAGCCGACCTATCAAGCTAGCCCGGCTTGTGTACACCCCTAGGTAATGGTTTCCTTGTCCTCCACCCTAGAGGATACAAGAGCCTGCTTGGATAAACTTCTCTACGAAGATGACTTTTCTAGGAGAGTTTTCAAGAAAAGAAACTTTTGAAAAAAGTTAAAATTTTGATTTCTTGCGAGCTTCCTAAAAAAGTTCTCTTTTATTGACTTTAGATATTTGCAGGAAGTCAAAAGTTATGCGGATAACCAAACATGATTTCTATTGACTTTTGACTTTTTTGGAGTTAAAAGTCAGTAGAAGTCAATTTAGAAGTTTATCCGAACCTAACCTAAATATTGTTGGGCTTGGAAGTTGTGGTTTGAGACTCTTTATGTCCTCTTGTTCTTCTTGCAGGCTGAGGCCAGTGAATTCCAAGTGGGGAGTGACATCCATGGACTTGATATGACTTGAAATTGACATGACATTGAATGCTATGTGCATGATCGCTTTCTTGACTGGGGCAAGGTGCACTGCTGGTTTCTACTGACATTAGATTTCTCGATGGTTTATGTCTATAGTCTATACTGATCAAAAAAAGAAGAAGAAGATGATGGCTTATGTTTATAAATAATGGATCTTGTTTGTGTCTGAGAGTTGTTAAAGATCTATTTATAATATGTGATCAATTTGCTGGCATTTGTCATTGGATTCTATCAATATGGTTTTTTTTTATTAAATTTAAATTTTGTCATCATGGTAGAAAGGTGGTGGCGAATGTGTAGTGATGCCTTGGTTCTTATCATGGAACACTTCAATGATCTGTATTGGATGCTAGGAGCACGCCTTATTAGTGTGGTTATAGGTTTTGTGGTTCAACCAGTGGGCTATATCACTTCTCCCGCGTGTCATTCTAAGACGTGGGTGTGGTCTCACGCCATCATTGGAGCGTGATGTTATCACTCCTTCCCTCTATTACCCTTAAAATACCAAATCCTTCGGACAAGAAGGATTCTTAGAATCATTCTGACAATCCGTTGGCTTAACCGGATATTGAAATTCGCGGAGCTTTTCAAGCAACAGGACTAACCAAGTCAAACCAACTTAAAGCTTCTTATCTTGATCGTGATGAGTCCTTCATTTCACCAACAGAACCCTCAGAAAGATCTTGAGTTACCTTAATTCTCTAATTCAACAATGTACAGAGAATCTATAACTCAACTCCACTTGAAATCTGGTTTTCCGCACCTGGGTTAGGCAGTAGGCTCTTGGTGCCTTGGCTTAGGTTTTGAAAGCATCCAACACATTTGTCACCTAGAATTTGATGATTCCTGCTTATGTTAGCTGTACAATTCAAATAAGCCAAGGACTTTATGGAACAATGCCCGTTCGTGATTGATCTTAATGAATCTACGTTTTCGCCAGTGTTTTCAAAGTGTTCTTCAATCGCATGAAAGGCAGAAGAGCTCATGGGATTGGGATTCTCAAATGTCTGCTATGGTCATCCACAACACCAAATGAAGAGAAAGATAAACCAGAGAAGAAACACAACACACGATTTACATTGTTGATTATTTGAGTGACTAGTTCTAAAGGCTAATAAGAATTACAAGTATCCGTGATTAGTATAGAATCTGGAATCCAATCTGGGTAGAATATGAAATCCGATTCCCCATTCCCCATACTTGTATCGGTAAATAAAGAGAGAAAGCAGAACCATGACATGGATCAACCCCTTCTCCTTGCGTCAAAGATCTTACCAGTTTCGAAGCAACTAGAGTTACATATCTATAAAAACAGGCGGCAAAAGAAACCCCGACAACTCTAGCTTATAGGGGGTTTTGTGTTAGCAGCCCCTTCTTGAAATGTAAATTATTGCTACTTGGGACACTTTGGGGAATTGAGGCCTGAGGGATGCCTATTTTGTCTCGGTTCGAGTTATGGAGAAAGATATGGACCAACTTGGTGAAGTCTAGAGGCTCTTTGAAATGGTGGAAGAGGGTATTAAGGCTAGTGAATTTACTCTTTTGAGCATTTTGAACTCAGTAGAGGGAAGTTGATCCATGGTCTAATAATCTACTATGGATTTGAATCTGTTGTTGCTTCACACATTTCACTTCTTATGGTTTTACTCAAACCTACAGCTTAGCAGATCAGGTGATTTTTATTTTTTTTGTTTGTGTACTTGTCAAGCGGTTAGGCTGCAATCCAGGTTAGTATTTGTTCGGGTTAGCGAGTGGGCATATCAACCACCACACTCATTCCCAGGGACTTGATCCTTGGTCTCCTCGATGTGAGGGATACAACTCAGATGTCTGAGCAACAAGGCAGGAGCCAGATCCCAATCGGTTTTCGATGTTTGGTTGAGCGCGAGTGGCAGTGCAGCGGGCTTCTTGAAGAAGGCTGTTGTATCCCCTCCTCCATCAGGAGCAATCTTAATCTTGTAACCATCAAGAACGAGAAGTTTCAATTCTTTTGTTTTCTATATAAAAAAAATTCAGTCATATATTTTGGTTGCGGCGATAGCAAAACAAACTATACAGAAGCATAAATGTCAAATGATGCCCCCATTTTATTCTTTCCAGTCTACAGATCCTTATATTTGGTGATACTATGAGGAAAATGGGATATCGAGATGAGGAATTCAAAGAGGTTCTCACACTTCTCTCTCCCAGAAAGACAAAAAACTAGACCTTCAAAAGATTTGCATGAATTTCACAATCTGTAAGGCAGGATCCTTCTTCCCATGTTTGTACTCACTTGAACTGAAGAGCTTCTTTGGGCGTCCCCAAGAGAGATAAAACTGTTGCAGATATGTGCCTTGAAGAGAGCCCTGCTTCTTCTATCTGATCTTGAGGTGATCCATGGTCAATGTATCTGTCGGGAAGCACCATCGCTCTCAACTGCAGACAATCTCTTCATAGATTCAGAATCAAGGAATGAAAACACTAATCTTCTGTAAAGGAGCTTTGATGTTTAAGGGAATTTACCTTGAGAGACCCATCTAGAAGACCATTCAAGCTTAGGAAGTGAGATACATGAGAGCCAAAGCCTCCAATGGAACCTTCCTCCACTGTAATTAGGATTTCATGCTCATTGGCCAATCTCCTGATGAGCTCTGCATCCAGAGGTTTGCAGAACCTAGCATCGGCTACTGTCACGGCAATATCGTGGGATTTAAGCGCATTTGCAGCTTCTACACATTGTTGAACTATGGAACCAAATCCCAAAACAGCAACTCTGCTTCCTTCCATTAGTATTCTTCCTTTTCCAATCTGTTTAATAATCAAAGAACGAAAATTTGAGTTTCTGTTCTTGGTTTCTTTTCTTTGCAAATTTGAAGTTGGCTACTTGTGATGCTAACCTCAAGTGGGGTGCCTTTGTTATTATGAGGGAGAGCTGCACCAACTCCATTACCCCTTGGGAACCTGAAGCAGCTGGGCCTGTCATCAATAGCTGCGGCTGTTGCAACCATGTGCATCAATTCAGCTTCATCAGATGGAGCCATGACCACCATGTTGGGCAAGCAAGCCATGTATGTCACGTCAAATGCTCCGCAGTGAGTAGGCCCATCTGCGCCAACCAAACCGGCTCGATCCAAAGCAAACCGAACAGGTAGTTTTTGAAGATCCACGTCGTGTACCACCTTCATATCCATTATATCCATCAGCTTTTCAACATTTCAAACATTGGGAAAAAGAAAAAAAATTATCACCTCACAGTTTCATTGTTTTCTCCAGTGGCTCACCTGATCATAGCCCCGTTGCAGAAATGATGAGTATATGGCACAGAAGGGCTTGAGACCTTCTGTGGCTAGACCAGCTGCAAATGTAACGGCGTGTTGCTCGGCGATCCCCACGTCAAAGCAACGATCAGGAAACCTCTTCTGGAAGAAATTAAGGCCAGTCCCACCACCCATAGCAGCATGGATGGCTACAATCTTCTTGTCAACCTCTGCTTCTTTTATTAGGGATTCTGCAAAGTACTGAGTATATGAAAGAGTAGGGGACTTGGATTTGAATTGCTGTCCTGTTTTTGGATCGAACTTGACGACCCCTGAAAGAAGAGAAAATTTGAATCTCCTTGAGCTTTCTTCTAACACAAAGGGCATGAAATAAAATAAGTACCACCTAGCATAGTGACAAAGTCACTGTTCAGAAATAATTCGGCAGGGGTCAAGTTCATAAACATTCGGAAAAAAATGTGGGAATTTTTAAAAAATAAAAAATAATTTAATAATTATAAAAAAAACATCCTACAATTTGATTAAACAATATACAAAATAAGTAGTTTACTTGCTGAACTAAACGAATTATTCACATTTTTTTATAATTTATTCCGGAATAATTCAGCACACCAATAATTCGGCACACCTAAAATTCGCGAATTTTGTTACTTGGCCACCTAGTTACCTGTTATAGAGTCTCACCATGCATTTTATCGGCAGCGGCCTCTGCCGGAGGATAACCCTTTCCTTTCTCTGTTACAATGTGGATCAGAACAGGCCCAGGTGCAGGCATAGCTTTCACTTTCTGAAATATAGTGACTAAATCTTCGACATTATGCCCATCTACTGGGCCAATGTAGTATAACCCAAGCTCCTCAAACAGAGTAGATCCAGAAGCACTGAGCATACCCCTTGCATATATGTCAACCTTGGCTGCAACCTCATGTGCTTGCCCCCCAATCTGCTTTGTAAAACTCTATAACAGAGAAAACCCAATCCAGATTTCTTCAGAATTTGAACCAGATCCAAGCAATCAAACCAGAAATATTATAGGAAACAGATTGAAGATTTACCTTTGCTGCTTCACGAAGCTTGCGGAACTTGGTGCTTGCCTGGAGCTTGGTGAGAGCACTGCTGAGGGCTCCAACAGGAGTTGCTGGGCCATCGAGAGTGGCGGTGGGTAGGGAGACTTGCTTGTTGTCATTTAACACAATAATCAGGTTAGCATCAAGGTACCCTGAGTTGTTCATGGCCTCATATGCTTGCCCTGCAGTCATGGCTCCATCTCCAATCACAGAGATCACATGGTTGTTCTTCCCTAAAAGATCTCTACCAACTGCCATTCCTACCAAATATTTTACAAAAAAAAGGGGGGGAAAGTTGTGAATATGTCTTCTCTCATCAAAACCAAATAGTTAATATACCATGAAAGCCATTTAGATTGAAAATTAAGAAAAGGAAAGAATGGAAAATGTGAGACTGAGAACTTGATCATACCAAGACCAGCAGAGATGCTTGTAGAGCTATGTCCTGCACCAAAAGCATCATAAATGCTCTCATCCCTTTTAGGAAATCCTGCAAGTCCTGAAGTTTTTCTAATGGTGTGCATTCTAGACCTCCTTCCTGTTAGAATTTTATGTGGGTATGCCTGCAAAATTTATTGCTCACACTTACAACTCACAAACCAGTTCTCAAAATTCAAAGAAAAAAGGGAAAAAGATAAAGAAAAAAAAATTGGTTGGATTACTGAAAAAATACTTTTTTTTTTTCATTTCATTTGAAAATAGAAATTCCTCACCTGATGGCCAACATCCCATATGATTTTATTGCTTATACTTACAGTTCACAAACCAGTTCTCTAAATTCAAAGAAAAAAGGGGGAAAAAAAAAAGAATGGACTACTGAAAAAATAATTTTTTTTTCCCATTTTCATTTGAAAATAGAAATTACTCACCTGATGGCCAACATCCCATATGATTTTATCTTCAGGGGTGTTGAAAACATGGTGCAGAGCCACTGACAATTCCACCACTCCTAGGCTTGAACTTAGATGCCCACCTGACTTTGACAGTGTGTACACAATATCTGCTCTAAGCTCTGCTGACAGTTGTTCAAGATCCTAAAGAAAAACATTTACAAAACAAGTCAACTCCATTTATCTCTGAACAAATGGTTATGAAAAAGAAGAAACATCAACACAAAAACATGGTAATCATGATCCATCCATGTATGGTCACCTGTGTTGAAAGATTCTTCATGTGTATTGGATAATTGATTGTGTCTAGTAATGGTGTTGATGGTTTCTCTCCTGAGAAATCAATCTTCCAACCTTCCTTTTCTTTCCTTATCATCACCTTCCTTTCCTCACCATCTGAACTAGTAGCAGAAGCTCTCAAACAGAACTGAAACAAACCATCATCAGCATTGTACCATTATCATGATCATGATCATGAGAGAAGAACCCACATCAAAACACACCAAATCAGAATCCAAGAACAACCCTTTTTAAGAAATCACAGATAAACAATACCCAGATGGCAAAAACAGGAAAGAGAAATGGAAATGGAGTATATGATCCACAGACCTGTCTACTGCAACGAAGGTTTGGTCGTGGAGCTCTCAGGCAGGGAGAGATGGTTGAAGCTGTTGTCACAAGAGACCCAGAAACCGCCATAACTGATCAAATCCAGTTAGAGAGACAGAGAGAAGGATCACAGGGACTAGGCTTATAACGAGCGAGGGAGAAAATGCTTACGTAGGAAAAAAAACGAGAGAGCCAATTTCTCACAGGGACGTATTCTTCTCCAGTTGTAACCGGTTTTGCCAAAACCGGTTACGCCCATGAGGTGGCCACATGTCTCTTTTGACACATCTTAACTATGGTTAAGATTCAATCACCCCTAAGGTTCATCTTCATATTGGTTTTTAGAAAAAAAAATTAATTTTTTTTGTTAACTATGGTTAAAAATTACCAACTCCTAGGCTTAATTTTTTTAAAAAACCAAAGAGAGGTGGGTGAACCCTAGGGGTAGGTAAATCTTAACCACAATTAAGGGGTGTAAAAAGGGACATGTGGTGACCACAGGGTTGTAACCGGTTTTGCCCAAAACCGGTTACAACCGGAGAAGATCACCGGTCTTTCTCACAAGATCTAGACAAACGTAAGCCAATAGTGGTCGGTACTCTGGTAGGCCCCTAAATTTTGCGTTGATTGAAAATGATATAATTATTGTTTGATTTTTGTTGAAAATTATTAGGCAAAATATTTTGGGCCTCGGAATTGGTTCGGGCATAGCGTGATATTTTTTTTTTTGACGACTAAGTTCTTTAATCATTCCGGCTATACATTTTGTTCACAATCGTTGTTTTGGGAAACTTGAGGTGTCCCCAACCCTTTAGGTAGGACAAATCCCCGAGTGAGTGACGAGAGCTTGCAACCCGCCACATCAAGTAAGCTCCGAAAAATCCGTTCAGGACGGCCCTGAAGGGGGAGTGGAAAATTGAATCCAATACCTTTCGCTTCATGAGGTGTAAGTCTCAGAAACCACTGTTCCACCCCTATAAGTATTGTTTCTGTTTGTTTACGAGATGGCTATATATTCATGTCTTATGACTACACTCTATTAAATAGTTAAATGACATAATATAAAAGATAAAAGGATTTTGTTACCACTGTAGTAGTAAATCTTCCAAAGTCGCAATTGAGTGGCTACAAATATCAAACATTCTATGATTTTTACCATTTTAAACTATTAAAATATGAAACATCTCAACAAAATTTTTGGAGTAAAGGGGGCTAGGGCTAGAACTCCCTAATATGTTTAATTACATCTTTTTAAATTAAAGGAATAAATAAAAGGAAGTGATTTAAAACTCTCCATATTACCTATTATCCAGAGCTAGTCCATTGGATTTGGCCTCAGATTGTCTCTGGCGAAGCTAGAAAAGGGTCTCGGGCAACTATAGAATAAGGGACATGTGACGTTAAAAAAGAGAGAAGTCATTTTATTTTCTCCTCATGATTTTGACTTCTCTGCAATTAATATCTCTGTCCCTTTATCTCAACACCTTATCGCCTTGTGTCATATATTATGTGAAGAAGTCAAAATCATGGGGCCCATGATTTTGATTTCTCCATCACTTGTTTCCTATTCTATAATTGCCCGAGACAATCCATTTCAGGGTTCGCCAGAGACAATCCGAGGCCTTTGGATTCAAGATCCAATGGTTTCAAATATTATGTGGGCCAAAATTTAAAGCACATGTAAGACTGGAGCCATTGGAAGTTAAATCCACCTGTCTGGCTTTCAATATGAAGGTTTTTTCATCACTTTTCATAAATAATACAATTGTTTTTTTGGAAAATGTGCAACTAACAAATTTTGTCATATATGAATAATGGAATGGGATTTGGTCCCCCCAAATCTGTCTTGCACTCTGGCCCCACGTCAATTGCGGGTACATGTCGTTTTTTCTCTCATTTAACTATGGCATCAAATCCTCTCCGGTGATAACCGGATTTTGCAAATCCGGTTATCAACCCTAGAGGTCACCACGTGTCTCCTTTGACATCCCTTAACCGTGGGTAAGGTTCACCCAACCCTAGGGTTCACCCACCTATTTTTGGTTTTTTTTTTTAAATAATAATTTTTTTTAAAAATTTAAAAACTATTTTTAGAGTTTTTTTAATATTAAAAACAGTTTTTTAATTTAAAAAAAAAAACCAAAAATAGGTGGGTGAACCCTAGGGTTGGGTGAACCCTAGGGTTTTGCTAGAGCATCTAATAAGAACAAGGATTTTGTTAGGCATAAAAAAATATATATATGTTGGAAGGTAAGTTGCTGACAATGGGATTTTGGTAGCCTGAGTTGCGGTCAGTCTTGTTAACTTTTAAAATAGAAAAGACAATCACTTTGGATGTAGGTCATACTTACAAGTATTTGTCTTTTTTCTTGAATTTGTGGCGACTAAGGAGGTGTAACTAAGCCCAGCACTCCCACTAAAGCTAATAACAAAACAACCAAAAAACAAAGAAAAGAGAAGAGATAGAGAGGCATCAGAGAGACGGCCACCATTTGCAGATACCTATAGAAGAAAGGGTTGTCTCCTTTTGCATTTGTCCTCTTGCATTCCAACCCATTACCCACCCCACTAAGGCGTATAAGTTATACCCATATTTCGATTAGATTATGAGAGGACGATTCCTCCTCCTTTGAAAACATAAATGGAAATTAACTGATTTACCTTCCCAAAATCATGTCCAAATGCTACACTAATCCATCCCTAGTGCCTAATTTGTAAGCCAAGGCCTGCCCCATTTGAGAGAAAGGTCCTCTCTTAAGTCACAGGGAGATAAACTGTCAATAAATTAGTAAGTTTTTGCTCAAACTTACAATAATACCACTAGAGAAAGGAGAATGCTAGTCTCCGTTTCTATGGATTAGCAAGTGTTCTCACAATTTTTTTTTTTTTTCGGTTACTTATGCAGTTTGTTAAAATTAAATGTTGGAAGATGGAATGCAAGACACAACCCAAAACAGTGAGGACACATGTTGATCCTATAAAAAAGTGAAAAAGACAGAAACTAGTGCTACGTTTCCATAGAAAAATGTTAGTGTCATGCCCAAACTTTCATTGTAGCAGCAGCACGTGGCGTTACTTTTCTTGCTTGCTACATTTAGAATAGGTTGAAATCATAATTTTCTCACTGTTATTTTTTCAATTTTATTTTCTTAATATATTGAAAGGATAGGGTGACAGGTGTTACACAATGTGTGAGTTTGTAAAAAATTGACATGTGCGTGTGGGACTGGCACTCCTCTAGGTGTCCATTAAAAAAAAAAAATTGTCGGACCCTTTTAAAAATTTGTTAAAAATAGACGGCTCGGATGAAGGGAAAAAAACAAGTGCCTCGCATCCTCCATCTGGATGGTGGACTCATGCTTTTGAGTGGCTCTGCCATCTCGTCAGAACGAAACCCATCACACTATTTATCAGCTGTGCACTTTACAAATTCTACTTTTTTTTTGGCAAGTGCTGGTTTCTAATTAGGGCATTTTTTTGAAAAATAAATCCATCGAACACCCACTTAGTTTGCTCTCACATTATAAAAGGGAATTGATTTAAAACTCTTCATAGTGGCCTCGGATTGTCTCTAGCGAAGCCCGAAAGGACTTGTCTCGGGTTCCATGGAATAAGGGGTAAGTGATGGAGAAGTCAAAATCACGAAGCCCATGATTTTGGCTTCTCTACACAAAACAAGACATGTGGCGAAAAGTGTGAGAATAAGGAGGAGAGATATCAAGTGGGGAGAAGTCAAAATCATGGGGAGAAAATGAAATGATTTCTCCCCATTTTTATGCCACCTGTCGCACAATGTATGGAACCCGAGACCAGTTTCTGGCTTTGCCAGAGACAATCCAAGGCCCTCGATAGTACCTACTATCGAGAGTTGGACCCTTGGATTCAAGATCCAATGATTTCAAGCATTAGGTGGGGCCCTCATTTAAAGCAAAGCACGTGAAGACCTGGAACCATTGGATTTTAAATCCAACGATCCAACTCTCGATAGTAGATACTACCGAGAGTTTTTCATCACTTTCCTCATAAAAAGAAACCATATCTTCTACGGTGATAACCGGATTTGTCAAATCTGTTATCACCCTTTGAGGTCTCCACGTGTCCCTTTTGACACCCCTTAACCCTAGTTAAGATTCACCCAAACTTAGGGTTGTTCACCCACCCATCCTTGGTTTCTAGAAAAAAATATTAATTCTTTTTTATATATTAGAATATTTAAAAGCCCCTAAAAACAGTATTTTAATTTTAAAAAAAGAATTAATATTTTTGAAAAAAAAACCAAGGATGGGTGGGTGAACCCTAAGGGTGGTTGAATCTTAACAAGGGTTAAGGGGTGTCAAAAGGGACACGGGTAGACCTCAAAGGTTGATAACCGGATTTGCCAAATCCGGCTATCACTGTAGAGGATTTGGTCCCTGTTGTCATTTTAAAAAGATTATTCGGGTAAGAGCAAAATTTGGCAACAATGGCCATTGTAGCTATGAATTACAAAGGATCAATAGGAGATAGGGATCTCAATAGGACGTTGGGATGGAGTGTTCCAATCTACCCGCCCCTAATGAGAAGACTCATACCCTATTCCCGTCCCAAACCCGAGTCGGGATGGGGCGGGTGACCCACCCATGTTGATCAAAACCTTTCTTAGCCTCGTATCTATCTCGCCCCATTAAGCACTAGTTGATAGAGACGGGTCGGTTTGGTATTTCATAATATACCTAAGATATTAAAGTAATTTTAAGATTAATTTAAAAGTAAAATAAATATTTAAATTATAAACGGGGTGGGGTAGAGCTACTTAAAGCCATTCTCGGGCCGAATCCGGGTCGAGTTTTTTGATCATTTCCTATCTTCGCTCCTACCCAGTTTAGAAACCTCCCAAACTCGTCCCAATGGTGGTGGGGTGGGTTACCTTATCAACCCGACCTGTTGTCATCCCTAGCAGATTAAAAAAGTGTGAGATATATACATATTTTAGTAGACTAAAAATTCTCTCAAAGTTGTAACCTAATTCTAAGGAATCCGCCAGCGAATTGAGATAAGTAATTTTACTATCCGTTTATAATCGGATACGAATTCGGATACTAGTATATCCGATTCGATAAATATATGTAAACAATATATTTTAAATTTATAAAACTAATATAACCTTTAAAATATATATTTTTACATAATTTTAATACATTAATTTTTATTTTTAATATAAATAGAGATAAAATAATAATTTACTATTTTTTAAATAAAAAATTATATATTTTTATATATTTTAAATATTAATTTATATTTTTTAAAAAGTAATTGGATAATTCAGATATGCCTAAATTCAAATATTTTGATGGGAGTCGGATATAGATATCATATTTTACTATCCCATCATATACTTATTCTGATTTGGATATTCGAATATATAATTTGATACGAATTCAGATATACCGGTACTTCTTAGTTGAGTTGGCAAAGGATACCCCTCAATGGAGGTCATGAGATCAAGTAATATAAGAGAACATTTTCAGTAATTCCCTTCGGATGGTACAATGGTCACAAATTTTTAATAATTCTCTTCAGATGATACAAGGCCCATTCACCCCTAGTCTAACACTAATCACTAACCAAGAATAATAATGCCTTGCACGTGTAAAAGCCATGAGATTGCTGGTTCAGTCATAACTTCTCACACGGCACAAAAAAGAAAAAAACAAAAAACTTCTCACAAAAAGGAAGAAACTATTGAAAAAGTCCAAACATAGAAAAAGTAATTATTTTAACGAAAAAAAGAAGTAAAAGATGAAACATAAGTTGTAAAGCAATCAATAGATTTGGATGAAACAAAAGTTGTAAAGCTGACTACAGATTTGGGAAGGATGAATTAAATGATATAAGAACACGTGGTATGCTCAAACAAGCATGATGCAACACTGACTATCTAATCGGGTTGCTACAAGAAAGGGTGATAAGACTAACAAAATTTGTAATTTAATTAATCAAGTACACATCTTTGGATCATTTTATTTTATTTCCAATATCTAACAATCATCATCACTTATCTGTTCTATAATTATTGACCTTATAACAGACAAATTTGTGGACAACCATGCCACTTTCACCGCTTCATATATATATATATATATATATATATATATATATATATTAATAGCACACATTTTTGGATTATTTTATTTTATTTCCAATATTAAACAATCATCATCACTTTTCTGTTCTATAATTATTAAACTTATAACCGACATAAATTTGTGGACAAACATGCCACTTCATCACTTCACACACACATATATATCTTCTTTACTATTGTAATGGGAGAGGCAGGCGCAACTTAATTTTTATGAAATTCCAAAACTACCCTTATATAAGACAAAACTTTAATTTAATATTTTACTTTAATTCCCAAACTACCCCTTATTCATCTAATCTATTTAAAAAATAGAATCAAAACCAATCGCGATTGAACTCGGGGAGAGTTCAATCTCACTTGCGGGTTAACATGTGTCCCTTTTAACTCCTATTAATTGTGGTTAACTCCTTCCCCTCGCTCTCACGTGGATCGCACGTGCCACCCGCTAGTTACTATTATAATGCAAGAGGAGGCGTACCCTAATTTTTCCAAAATTCCCAAAATAGCCTTATATAAAACAAAACTTATTTACTATTATAATGCAAGAGAGAAGCGTAGTTTATTTTTTCCAAATTCTCAAACTATCCTTATATAAAACAAAATTTTGACTCAACGTTTTACTTTAATGTGTTAATGCTTTATTGTAATTCCCAAATTACCCTTAACACGTGTCCTTTTTAACTCCTATTAACTGTGGTTAACTCCTTCCCCTCGATCTCAAGTGCATCACATGCCACCCAATAGTATATATACATGGAAAAGGGTCGGAAGATTGTGTGGATGTGTGAACATATATATATATATTTAAGGATACGATAACATTCTTCCCTAATGAATGCTTCTTCCCTAATGAATGCTAGACAATTTTACAAAATCAGTTTCTCTATATGCTGCTCATGCCACCCAAAATTTTCTTGCGTGAACGTTAGCAATGGTGTGAAGGTTATCAATACTCTTTCTATATATATAGTAGCATTCTAATGAGCCATACTCATTAAAGCCTTGAACAAGCATTCCCTAATAACGTGACATGTGGTGGGTTAATCTAAACTTCAACCGTTGGATGTCAAGACGGATCTACCAAGAAACATGTGCCAAAAAATCAGCTCAATCAGACATTTATAGACCATCCTATTGAAGATGAGAATATTAACTATTTCTATAACCTAGTTAGGGTCTAGTGAATCTTAGGGGTTAATGCTGATAAACTAGGATCTAATTGAACGATCTAAACACGCCCGGTCAAATTTTTTTGACACCTGTCTCTCAATGAACTCACCTCAATATCCAATTGTCGGATTAAATTTTTTTTTTTTACCATATGCATCTTTCTAGAGGGATTGCTAATTAAAAACTTTAATAAGCATGACTCATTAGTATCCTTCCCTATATATATATTCACGCCGACGTGAATGCCATCAAGATTCACATACAACGTGATAACATTCATATCTGAATCTTATCAAGATTCACGCAGCAGTGGCAGTTTGATAAATAATAGTGACAGATTAGCTATTTTATAAATTTGTAAAAAAGTGTTTTTCTAAGAAATGCCCAACCCACTATCTTTAATTACTAAAAAAAAAGACATTCCTTAATTACTGCAATGGATTCCAACCAATATTAGCATTCGCGATCGGAGTGAAGGTTAACATTCCCACAAATCATGCAGTTTTTTAAATGGATTTTTATGTGATCTGAATAGTCTCAAATTGAATTTTTAGCAAAATCTCTCTTGAATATAAACAAGAAGCCATCAAGGAGCATTGACATTTATTAATTATCCTGCCTATGGCCTTTGTGACTCTACTGTGACAAACATACATGTCGTGTCGAGTTAGGTGGCTTGAGTATAATTAAAAGGACTTTGCTACTGGACCCTCTTAGGGAGAGCATGATTTCAGGTGGGGCCCATTTCACATGGTGGGCTCCACTTGAATTCATGCTCTCTTAGAGCATGGTCTTGGTGGTCTCGACCCAAAGAGGGTCTCAAAGCTTTATCCTAATTAAAATTACTAAAATCAATTTTTGGTCATTTTCATTTAAAAGAATTCCAAATAATTTTTTAAAAGACAGACTAACTTTTTATGACTGTTTGAGCATCTCTTCCTTTTGGTATGCAACTCTTGACAGGATTGCAACCTTTAATTTTGATAACTCTTCACAGGGATATTGTCTCTTCAAAGAATTGTCTTCACCTTTGTAAAAGAGAAGTCTCCCATGGGTTAAATTACAAAAAAAAAATTAATTGCTCTCCCCCTCTATTTGAGCAGACTATGATAAATAGTGTCATGGAACAAATACAACAAATTGAACCTCTTTAAACAACAATTACGTTCATCCAAAAATAAAAATAAAAATAAAAATAACAATTACAATTGTATCCGTTGTATCTTGGAACGCTATTTGTTAGGCCATTTTGTTGACCTGAGTGAGACGTTAAAGATTTAAAGAGAGTAGCATTTATGCCCTGGATCCAACTTCATGTGTTTTTTTTTTGTTCTATTATGTTTTCCAGATTATAGGTTCAACAATTTTAAACATTTAGTTTTCAATGGATTTTAAACCCATTTCACTTG
The DNA here is from genome assembly GCA_015143295.1 of Tetracentron sinense. Lineage (NCBI taxonomy): Eukaryota > Viridiplantae > Streptophyta > Magnoliopsida > Trochodendrales > Trochodendraceae > Tetracentron > Tetracentron sinense. The sequence continues at coordinate 21,126,885 of CM026574.1, forward strand.
AAGTTTTATATACTCAATTTTGACCCAATCCCTTTGTAACCCTATCCACCAGAATTTTTGTAAAGACCTAATATTTAAAAAAAGATTACTCATTTCTTGAGTAATTCTGTTACATAGTTATGCTTTCAGCCAATATGTCTGGTCTTTTCATTATGTCTTATAATGGCTTTTGATAGTGTGACTTCACTGTCACAGTGGATACATAATAATGGTAATGATTTTACCACTAATATAATTTTCAACATTAACTTCTTAACCACTTTGTAAAAATTTACCCACTTGTGAATTTGAAATTTGTTGAATCTGGAATTAGAATAGCCTTCCAACACATGTGTAAATCAAAGTTTATAGAATTCTTTAAATATTTAAAGATAGGAGTTGATGCATTCCAACGTGCATATCCAAGATTACATGTAAATTGACCTAATTTTTCTACCACAGATACTATGGCTAGTTTTGTGTATGTCATACATTAAGCTATCAATTTGACTAACATACTTAAACCGTAAAATACATATACCTTTATTCTTTATTAACTTTATATAAGAATTATAAGGTGTAAAAGCAGGTTTTATATCTTCTTAAGTATTTTTTTCACAATAATGAGATTAAGATAAAACAATTTCATCATCATTTTTTATTATTTTAATATATAGAATTACATCAATATTTCCCATATCTTTCATGTCAAAAATTGAACTCAAGAAAGTTTTAGTTTCTAACGAAATCTCCATATCAGTTTTAAAAAGAAACAAGTCATTCACATAAAGACATAACACCAAGTAAATTGGTTTTAAAAGCAATTAAAACTCGAAGGAATCACTTGCAGTAGAAACCTAACATACTATTTAACAAGTTCAATGGAAAAAAACAAGCATAAATATGTTATAAAAAGTGTACACAATACTTTAAATTTGTAAGTATAAATGAGAGGAAGAACAATGGTTCTATAGATCCATAACTAAAAGTTGAAGTGTTCGTGTTACACTAAGACTTCTAATAGATCTACCTATGTAGGTGTGAAAGTTTGGCCGACTTTAAAATGAGAAAGACTTTTATCCATCAAACACTCGTAGAAACGAGGATTATAGCACATGACCATAAAGTGCTAATGTAACACATCTTTTTGAAAAAATTGTGTATATCAAATCCGGTTCATTAAGTCCATGCCAACTTGGTTGTGGCATCCTCATACCATATACTCAATTTCTTCTTTAGTAGGTTCATCTACAACATCTGGTGGTGCCCTCATGGGCACCTTCCTCTTTGGGCCGGTTTGGTCTAATCAAAGTCAACTCACATGGAATACGGGGTGAGGTTTTCCCAAGACATCATTTCAACACGATGCCCATTCTACTTAGGGGCCAGGGGGTCTCGACTCAGAAGCTAAGTAATGATTTGATGAACCGTTTCGTTGGGGAATGTCAAAGTTATGGACCCAATGCCTACGTACCCGAGGGGATCAGGGACCAAGCCATAACGTAGTTCTTGCACAAGCAGACATGGGTTCTCTTAGATCAGCTTCTTCCGTTCTGCTCCCCTTTATCTTCCTTTCAAAGGAGGAAGGAGAATTACTCCTGTCCCTCTTCCAAATCAGGATTTTGTCTTGATTTTTCAATCCTTTTATGCTCTAATTGAATACAAGTTTTCAGTTTCAATAAAGACTGATATATGAATCCTCCTAGTATGCTCTGATCGATTCTTTTTTTTTTTAATTGTAAAAAATGCTGAATAGTTTAAAACAAACAATTTGTTTTGTTTATGTTAGTTTTTTTGTACTGAATAGTCCCATACAGATTTTTTTAAAATAAAATCTTATTCGTAGGCCTTAAAAGGAGTTGAAATTCATTACCTAACCCTTATGTCCCTTGTGACTCTACGATGCCCAAAACATACACACTCGCGCACCCCTGCTGAGTTGGTTTTTAAGTAGAATTCTAAAATTAGTTTTGGTCATTTTCTATTAAAAGTTTTAAAAATGTCCAAATCCTCTTTTTTTTTTTTTAAAAGAGAGACTAATCGTTTATATGATTGTTGGAGTGTCTCTTACTCTTGGCCTGCAACTCTTCATGGGGTTGCAACCTTTGGTTTTGTCTCTTCAAAGGATTATCTTAGCCTCTATAAAAGGGAAGTCTCTCCTGGGTTAAATCACCACCGAAAATTAGTTGTTCTTTGTCTATCTTTTCTCTCACAAATCCTGCATGTTATTCATACACGTGGCAATGAATCACTGCACTCAATTGGGTCTACCTGGTGAGGACATTACAGGTGGGCCACAGTATGACCTGTTTGGATGAAATGTTGGGCCAATCCTTGCATTGCTCACAAACAAAACACATAACATCATGCAAAATGGGCCACTATATGGCCTTCATTAAATTTCCATATATATATATATATATATATATAATTATAATTACAAAAATTTGGAATTTCTGGAGCAAAGCAAATTGCTTCTACATTGATGCTATGCTACAAAGTATACAAATAAACAAACATTGATGCAGAAGGGAAGCAGCTCCCACATATACATGGGTCACAGGTCACACAGGCAAGATGGAGGGCTATTCAGATGCTTCCAGTCAATCATCAGGAAAGCACACCTTCACCTTCTTCCAGCTTGATGATTTCCTCAGCCTGCTTTTATTCGAAGCTCACTCTGGTAACATCTTGAATCCTCAAAATCTTCATCCAAGCTTGCTACCGAGTCGAATAAATTATAATAGATTCACCTTTTGATACGGCACACATTTTGGTTGAGACACCGTGCTTTTGCCCCCATCCGAAGACTTACGAAATCCCCTTTTGCTGTCTTGAAATTTCTCTACTCATGGAAGTCCTCGTAGGGTGACGATCCACTTGTGGAATCACTTTCAAAAGGCGTCGTCTCCTTTGGAGATGATGGAAGTGATTCTCTCTGTTGAGAAGCTGCACCTGTATAGGAGAGTGTGTTGAGAGAAAAAGAAACTCAAGTTATCAGCTGATTCATGCTTATATATTGCAAGAAGTCCATAAATAGTACACTCCTATAAGTGAACATTCATTTGGATGTGATGTTAACAGGTCCTACTATTGAGATCGAGGTACAAAATCAACTCAGCCAGATGTTAGTAACCAATCTATAGACCTTTTTTTTTTCTTCTCCTGGACCTTATGACTTTTTTTTATGACCCTAAGAAAGGAAGCAATTGATCGGACGGTTAATACGTTCCAGGTCAAGGGACGTTTTTGTAAAGGAAATTTCGTAAGTGGACCCATTGGATAGTGGGTCCAACATCCACTGCATGTTTGCTATGCATATGATTAATCCATGCAATTGGGACCCTGCATTTCTAGTCTATGTCCAGCATTTCATTATTCTTTTTTTCTTTTGAGAGGGTAAATGATACCTTCTGTCTTTATGAAACATGGAGACTGAAGGGCAGTCTCAAACATCCTCAAATACTAAAAAATAAAAGAGAAGGAAAAGAAACGTCCACAAACCTTTTTGCCCTCTTGAGCGGAACTTCTTAGTGTGCCGCCTAATAAGCCTCTTAGCTTTTGTTATGGTGAGTTGCCTAGCAAAGGGAGAGAACTCTGCATCACTTTCACTCCATTCACCATGGAAATCATTTTCTGCTTCACCCCTCATAGTCCGCAGCACAAATGCCTTGGCCTTGCGGCGCTGAGAATTGAAGAGACCCCTTATGGAGGTGACAAATCCATCACCCGCTCCATCATTGGGCCGCTTAAGCCAGGATATTGGGTACTGATCAGAATTCCCTGCCTGATCACCATCACTGTCGCTGAAAGTAAGATCGTTGTCAGGAACACCAGCACTACTGGGTTCTCTTTGACTATGGGCCTTATCTTTGAACTTCTTTCCCTACACACAAATGCGGAGAGAATAAGCACATGGGTTTAATTGGGGGAAAAGGGACAGATATCAGACTGCATTAGTTTGGCATTCAGACACAACTGAGGACTTCATACTCTTTATGATGTACCAGAGTCAATGTGGAAGCAAACATTTATACTGAATAAACAAGGAAGAAGTTGCAAATAAACACCAAAATGAGCCTGCATTCATTAAACCAGAATGAGTATTTATGCAGAATACTTGCCTGCATTCCCGTAACAGACTTTAGGACACCCCAGATAATATGCTTCTTAACTCGTGAAAACAGTCTCCTCCAAGTGCCGGTAAAGTTAACACGGTGGAATGTGTCCATTAGCAATCTTAGATCGCTCACGGCAAATCTCGATCCCTCGTAAGTAACTAGTAGTTCAACCTAATAGACCATTACACATAAGACTTTTACTCAAAAGAGCCAACATTATTAAAATATAAAGTTATACTTCAAAGATAACACATCCTGGATTCAAGTTTTAGTTTCAGACCAAAATGAACAAACCTGACTTATCTTGATATTATGAAACTCCATCATCTTTCGAGGCCTAACTCTTTTCTCTTCATGCGACTTCCCAACCTTCTTTTCTTCATGGGATGAGCGACCTGATTTAATTAGCTTGGAGTCTTTCGATTTATTTCTAGAGAACTCCTCTTGTTGCTCTGTTGAGGAACCAAGGGGCCCACTTTTTGAGGAGGAAATGCTTGAAGAATGAACATGTAATACAAGTTCATTAGCCACGGACTCTGCCACATTCTCTTCCCATGTTCTGTCGAATGAAGATGTTCGTCTGAGCTCTGAGGTTGAACCGCACATGATATTTACTTTTAGGTTTTGCAACTTTGATACCTACATGTGGCGACAATACATTATTAAAGAACAAAGTGTCAATATGTCATTCTCATGAGAGAATTCTATTTATGGTCGATCCTTATTATTTGAGATCAGAAAAGATGCCGACAGTCATACCTAAACAGAGCTTAAGAAAGGCATCAAGTTTTCATCTTCAACAGGAACCCCATTTACCAGAAAAAAAAAATGAATCATCAAATTTAAAATTAAATATTTGCACCAATTACTAAAAATGGATTAGGGAATTTTTGAAACTGGAGGCCCAAATTTCCTGGTTGAGTTAACCTATGGTCAATGTAAAAGCAATACTTTTCATGCACAACAAGATTGTGGGACCCACTTAATGTTTAGCACCTAGATCTCCTAGACAAAAGGTTGGCCAAATTGGGTGGTCCCACCCATCTAGATCTATATTTGTTTTGGCTAAGTTTCCATTGCTTTCTAATATTTCAAAATAATGAGATTGATCAGTTTGGATCATCCGAGTTCTTGGCTTGGAGAGCTGTTAGGTAAGACTAGTCGAGCAGTGGGATCCCATATGGCCTGCACGTGTAACATGTCCAATTCTATGCTATTGGTAGATTGTACTCATGCTCTACCAGAATTTTTTTTCTGATCGGTAAAGAGGTAAAATATTTAAAAGAACGATAACTAGTACAAATGAGTCAAAAGGAAGTGAACCCTCTCTGATTGAGCACCACTGCAGCAAAAAATAGTTGTCCAATCCTGTGAAAAACCCTAGGGATGGAAGAGGAAACTCCCTCGAAAACCCTAGCATTCCTCTCCTTCCATAAGGACCAGAAAAATTGCAGCTACGAGCAGAGCCCCACTATTACCCCCTTTCCCACTGCCCTAGCGAACTGAGAAATTGCAAGAAAATAAGTATCGGAAAGAGCGAGAGAAGATCTAGCAAATCCCCAAACGGAAAGGAACTCTACCAGATTGTTTGTACCTTATCCTTCCAGGTTATATCATATCAACAACAACAAGAACTTGGTATGCATGCATGATTGATCTTAAAATAGAACTATTTAACTTGAAGAGCTTTGGGAAACTCACTTGGGATGAATCTCCATGAGCAGAAAGACTGGCACCAGGTGCAATTAAGGGTGCCGCAGGGGCACTTGATTTGGAGGGAACCTCAGGTTCTCTTGTTGAATGACTGCTTGATGTAGAAGCTTCATGGACAGATGTGCCTTTCTTTATGCGTCTTGAGCCAGCAGTGGTTGAAACCTTCCAAACTTCCTGCATGTGTCACAGGGTGACTCGGCAGTAGTTAAAGGTGCTGCAATAAATGTTAGCAGACAGAGCTATTAGAAACATGAAGCATGCAGCTTACCTGCCGCCGTTGTGAGTCTTGTTCTTCTTCCGGGAAAAAATACTCCCACATCATTCTGTACATTGTCTCAGTCAAATGTATCTTCAGTGGGTAGATCTCTACCTACAGCATGAAAAGCTAGATGATGTTATGTCATGTAAGAAACAGTCAAAACACCAAATTTTGTTCAGAAATTTATCTTAAGATCCAATGGAGTAGAAACCACTTCATTCCACCAAAATGGGACTCCTCAGAAAGTAGGATCATCTAACACAATTCTTCTCGAAGAAAGTTCTGGATTGCGTACAATATTTAAATAGTGTCCTAGAAGTACTACCAGTACCCAATTTGTAGGATACAGCCATACAGGCAGGTACTTATCAAAAAGGATGTATTTGGGTAACAGAGTCTACAAACAATAGAACCTATTCTCGCTAGTGTTCAAGACTTCAAGTAACCAGTTTCATGAGTCATGACACAGTATATTCCCAGAGCTACTCTTTGATGCACTGTAAGCATACGATTCTGTGATGCTGCTCTGGTATGCAGTGTCAATGCTGTCAAGATCTGCCAACTATAAGTATACTCAAAAAACAGCTTTCTATTCCAATCAGTAAAGTATATTTGTGAAATATCACTTGAAACTGTACTAACGAATGCTACACAGTTGTGGAGCCTATCTACATGAATAGATCAAGTTATTTGATAAAGCACTAGCAAACCTTTTTTTTCATGGTGTTATAATGGGCCTAATAATATAAGCCCATAGAACCTTTTATATTCAGCATTTGTGGCTCCATCATCGAAAAACCCTGGTATGCAATTTAGTACGGTGAAACTAGATGGCGATTTGTTTTTGGAGTGGTCACAGTGGGCCAAGTTGTTCATTGGTAATTGTGGGAAACTTGGATACATTACTGGAAGGTTTGTGGAGCCTAGCTTAGGTGATCTAACACATGATATGTGAGAACCTGGAATCTCACTGCCATGACTTGGTTACTCCACTCTAAGCAGCCACAAGGTCTTGTGGCTTCCTCTTCCTCCAGATAGCTACGGAAATTTGAAACTCTGCTGCCCAGACATACTCCCAAGCTTGAACTATTGCTCGGATCTATCAATTAGCGCAAGCGATCTCTCATCTTCATTAGGGGGAGAAGTCCTTAGCAGAGTATTTTTACTAGCCTTCAGTCTATGGGAGGAACTTAACTATTATTAGATGTTTTGGGCTGTGTGTACTTCTGATGGGGAGAGTTATAGATGACTGACAGAGTAGAGCAATATATTCGAGTTTCTGACTGGGTTGAATCCTCAGTTTGAATTGGCTCGGGTCCAAATCCTAAGGATGAGTTGCCCTCCCTGAATCAAGTGTATGCACTTGTTCAAGGTGAGGAGAATAGACAACTAGCCATGCATCCATCTCCTAAAAGTTCAGAGCATCCTACCTTGGCGTCTACTTCATTTCCATAGAAGGGGAACAAGGTAGGTCCACACAAACAGAGTGGAGATGAGAAGGATAAGTTGAAGTGTGAATACCATCAGAGATCTAAGCACATGAAGGAGACTTGCTGAACTTTGTTTTTTTTTTTTTTTTTTTTTTGGGGTAAAGCTAGAACCTTGTTTTTTGTACATTTACCAGTGCTACCTCCTCAGTGGAATCTTCTTCCGCTCAATCTTTGCAACTGGAGCAAAGTTTGATTATATTTGGCAAGGAGTTTTGCTTGGCCTCTACATCAGTTGGATGTGAATAATGCAATTCTTCATGGAAATTTGTGGGAGAAAGTGTATAGATCTCTTCCACCAAGTTCAAGCTTCCCAACAATGAGGAAAAAAAATCAGCAAATTGAAGAAGTCTACTATGGTATAAACAGTTGCCTTGGGCTTGGTTCTAGAGGTTCAGTTCAGTCGGGTCATGATGAGGATGAGTTACTCACAAATTCATGCTGATCACACTCTCGTTGTGAGACGTCGTGAGAAGTTAATTAGAACTTTAATTGCCTATGTTGATGACATTGCGGTGACAGGAAGATTTTTTCTAGAGATCGAAAAGTTGAAGAAAATTTTGGAACATTAGTTTGAAATCAAGGACCTGGAAAGTCTCAAGAATTTTCTGAGTAGGAAGGTGGCTAGCTCCAAGAAGGGCATCTTTAAATTAGAAAGAAATTATACCTTAGACTTGAGGATACTGGGAAACTAGGTGCTTGACCTGCAAATACTCTGACTAAGCCAAATCATAAGTTGAACACCACTGATGGACAATTACTTGAGGATAAAGATATGTATTGGTTGTCTTATTTATATATCTCTCACAATGCCAGACATTGCGTATGTTATTAGTGTGATAAGTCAGTTCATGCACGAACCTCAAATTCCTCATCATGAAGTTGTTGAGAGGATATCGCGTTAATTGAAGAGCACTCCAAGAAAATGTATATTATTTGCTAATCAAGGACATCTCTGGCTAGAAGCTTATACTGATTTTGACTGGGTTGGAAATTTTGATGATAAAAGGTCCACTACACGGTACTGTACCTCTCTTCGAGGTAATCTCATAACTTGATGGAGTAAGAATCAAAATTTTGTGGCTAAGTGTAGTGCAAGAGCCGGTATAGGAAAATGTCCTATGGTGTGGCTAAATTATTGTGGTTGAAAATCTTATTGCGTGATTTGCGAATCAAGATAGTTGTTCCAATAAAGCTGTTATGTGACAAGGCAGCAATGTTATGTGACAAGGCAGCAATCAGCACTACTTAGAATCCGGTTTAGCATGATCGTACTAAACACATAGAGATCATCAAACACTTCATTCGAGAGCAGGCTATTCCTCAAATTTTGTGTTTATTGTTTGTTACAACATAAAATCAACTTACTGATATACTTACCAAAGGTGTTGCTAAGGCAACTCAAAATCTATTCTTAACAAGCCGCGCGTGTATATATATATATATATTTGCACACCTTGAGGAGAGTGTTGAAATATGTTACTATTATGGGAGTAGATACACTGTCTCATGTCATTAATGGTATTAATGTAGTCTTCCTTTATAAGTGATAAATAACAGAAAGGGGAATCAGCCCCATAATCTTTTCTCTCTAATCTTCCTCCTCTCTTTTTTCTCTCTCCTTTAGGGTTTCACTTTCTACTCATGAGAATTAGTATAGTAGTATAATTAGTAATGTGTGCTTATTCATGCTTCTTTTATCATCTCTTGGAAGATCATTCCATACTTCTATCTTTTCACAACATCCCACAAATTTTCCAATTTATGCAAATTCGACACACTTCTCTCTCTCTCTCTTTCTCTCTCTCTCTCTCTCTCTCTCTATATATATATATATGGAAGTGTGTGTGTATATATATATGTATGTATGTGTGTGATCGGTATACTTAGATCAATATCATAGTATAATAGAAAAATGTGTTGAATATTGTTTGGTTTATTGTACCTCTATGATATTGTAGACCTTTGGGTATTATTATGATAAAGTGAATGTAACAATGGCTTACTTATGATATTCAGTTCTAAAGGTTAAGTATATAACCTAAAATGAGAGAGAAGAGTCAAGTTCTCTATTCTTTATTTTCTTCTTCCTCTTCTCCTTCATCCTTCTTTCAAACCCTAACCCTGAACAAAATTAAAAAGAAAAGAAAATATTAGGAAGGTTACACTACTCAATCTCGGAAAAAAGAACACAAAGCTAACTCATCCGCATCTAGCTTGTCTGAGCACCAATAAAAAAGCATCCTGGCAATATCTTTATAAATGTTCCCACCAAAATCTTTGTTGAACAATCCTATTTCCCTCCGGCCACATGCCCCACCAAATAGCCCCTAGAGAGCCCCCTCTATATTCTTTATTGCATCTTTACAAAAACATAGAAGGGAAAACCCAAGAAAAATCAAGCAAACGAGAGGGTAGTTGATGAATAAGTGATCTTCTGATTCCTCACCGGCCACATACATAAAACATCTACTAGCAAGACTCAAGCCCCCTACTCTTTAAATGGCCCAAGGTGAGAATTTTTACCTCGAAATGAAGCCCATAAGAAGAATGCAATCGTAGATGAATAACATTAGGTGGCATTTGGTAACACTAATCTAAATAGGTAGAGTTTATTTGAAAATTGTGCTTAGTTGAACTTTAGATTTTTAAAACCCCTACTTCAAAAAGATGTATACATCCAATAAAACTTCAACTTAACAATCTAAAGTTCAACTAAGCACAATTTTCAAATAAGCTCTACAGTTCTAGCTATTTAGATTAGTGTTACCAAATGTCACCTTAGTATATAAAAGATACTAATAAGTATACCCAGAATAAAGTATATAAGACTTAAACAAAACAATACATAAAGAGACTTATTCTACACTTCCCCTCAAGTTAGTGTGTAAATATCACTCATGCCCAACTTACCAACAATATTTCATAACTGAGTACCACCAAGACCATTAGTTAACACATAAGTCAATTGATCTTCAGACTTCACAAACAAGGTGCAAATGTAACCCGCCTTCAACTTATTCTTCATGAAATGATGATCTACCTCAATATGTTTGGTTCGGTCATGCAACACAAGATTATGAGTAATACTAATAGCTACTTTATTATCACAATATAATTCCTAGATCCTCCAGTAGGGAGTCCAATTTCACTCGGGAGCAATTGAAGCCAGAGCATTTCACACACCGTGTGTACCATGACTCTAAATTTTGCCTCTGCACTAAATTTATCAACCACATTTTGTTTCTTACTTCTCTATGTAACAAGATTACCTCAAACCATAGTGCAATACCTCGAAATAGAGCGTCTATCGAAAACTAAGCTAGCCCAATCTGCATCGGTGTAGGCTTCAACTCTTAAGTTCCCATTATAGGTGTACAATAAACCTTTCCCATGAGACGACTTTAAATAGTGGAGAATTCTATTTACTTCATCTAGATGTCCAGTGGTTGGTGAATGCATAAATTGGCTAACAACACTGACAACATAAGCAATGTCCAGCATGATAAGAGATAAATATATAAGCTAGCCAACAAGCCTTTAGTATCTCTCGACATTGAACAAATGTTCCTCACTATCTTTACTGAGTTTATGATTCGAATCTATGGGTGTATCACATGGCTTACAACCCATCATACATATCTCCTCGAGTAGGTCAAGTACATACTTGCGCTGAGAGACAAAGACACCCTTATTAGACCTAGCAACCTCAATTCCAAGGAAATACTTTAGAATACCAAGATCCTTGATCTCGAATTCCTTTGTTAACTTTTCCTTCCTTTAGTGACTTTAATTGATGTATTAAACTGAGTAGAAATCAATTTGTGAAAAGAAAGAAAAATAGTGTTAACTCCACCTTTAGATTTCAACATATAATCCCAATAGTACGAGAAAAATCATCCACAAATGTATATAGTACTTAAAACCACACAGAGAAGTAATAGGGGATGGTCCCCACACATCAGAATGAATGAGAGAAAAAAATGAATTGCATTTATTACCACTATAAGGATAAGAAGTGCGACACTCATTCACAAATTCACAAGTTTCACAATGAAAAGAGAAAAGCAAACTAGAAACAAATAACTGGAGAAATAGACGCCTAAGAAGGGAAAAGGAGGGGTGGCCAAGACGTCTATGTGATTGGAACAACTTCTCCTTGCTACTAATATTCCGAACACCATGAGGTAACTGTTGGACTGATGAAGCGATGCAAGTAAATGGTCTAGCAGATACAATCCCCTCTCCTCATGGCACATAGGCCCCATACTAATCGCCCTCTTCATTTCCAAGTCAAATGTCCCGAAACACACAGTAAAAAGGAAAGAAAGTGACACTACAGTTCAATGACTTTGTAATATGACTAAAGACAGAGAAATTCAAAGTGAAATTAGGAACATGAAGAATAGAGGAGAGGGACATAGAGGGTGTAACAGAAACACTCCCCTTACCCGCAATGGATGATAATGTACCATTAGCAATTTTAACTTTATTCTTACCTGAATCAATAAAGTAAGAAGAAAAAAAGGAAGGGCATAACAATTATCGGATGCTCCTAAATCAATAATCTAGGAGCGACTAGGATCAGAAACAGATGCACTGAGAGTCGAGGTTAAAGTACTAGGTAAGGAACTGAAGCGGCACTAGCGGTACTAGAAGTCTCTAATAGAGTATGCACTCAAGCCCCCTCCAGAACGTCTGTCCCTGTCTCCTCGTCCACTGCCAAAAGGGCCCCGTGGAGGAGGACGATCATGAAAGTCCCAACAAGTGTCTTTTGTATGGTGGGTTCACCCATAGTGATGACACTTAAGTTTATCCCAATCATCAATAGAAGAACCAGATGATCCAAAACGACCACATCCTCTACCACAACCACCACTCCTGCCTCCCCTCTAGAATGAGGAGGCTAATGTAGATCAATCAATTATGGGAGGTTAGAGCATAACACTCCGACGATGCTCCCCACAATGTAAATATGCATAGACCTCATTGGGAGATGAGACTAGATCTGTGTCATGAATTTGAACCCATACTTGTTCATTATCCATATTCAAGCCTGCAAGTAACTCAAACACACGAACGATTCTGTTCAACCAATTTTTTATACACAGCCGCATCCTCGGAGAACTTAGCCTAAAAGGTCTGATAGTGATCCAGCTCTTTCTAAAGACAACGAAGAGTAGAATAATATGTGAGAATCAAGGTTTAAAAAACGGTTTCGAACACCGTAACGGACCCTGCCAAAACCTTTACGTAACGCCGTTACGTAACAGTTTCAGCCTTTACTTTCTTTTTTTTTGCATAAAAAAATCCAAAAAAATCCAAAAAATAGAAAAAAAAACATATAATAAATTAGTAACAAGATATTTTTAAAGCCAATATGAAGCTCAAAATTTAGAAATAAGGAAATTCGATGGATCAAGGGTTGAAACATACCCGAAATAAAGAACATGTCTTGGATTCCATCAAATCTATGAATTAAACCCCAAATCAAGTTGTTAATTAACAAAAAAAAAAAGATTTTAGGAAAAAAAAGGTACTAAGAATAGGTAGAGAAGAAGAGAGAAAGCAAATATAAGGTTTTAGAATGAGTTTAGGGATTTTCGGAACTCTGTCCTACGACCAAAACCTTTACGTATTGGGCGTAACGCTCGATACGTAATGGTTTTGTCTCAAGATAAACAGGTAAAAGTACGGTATCGGGTATCGGAGGCTACCGAAACCTTTACGTAATCGGTGTTACGTAACGGTTTCGGCGTTTTTTTAAATCATGGTGGGAATAGACATATCCTCCTACTTTAGTTGCCAAATACTATAATGCAACTCATAAACGTGCAGTACCTTTAATCTCAGAATAGGTTAGTGTTATAGAATCTCATGTCTTTCGCAAAAGGAAGAGACAAGTAGACACTACATATATCAGGCTGCATAGAGTGTAGAAGCCATGACATTACGACAACATTCTCAGCCTCCCACTTGGCATAGGCTGTATTCGTAGACTTGGAAGTGAGAATTGTACCATTCAAATACCCCATCTTCTCCTTGCCCTTAACAAATAACATCGCGGATTGAGACCAGGTAAGAAAATTTTTCTCATCCAATTTTATTGTAGTAATCTGGAGATTTGGTGCATCACTTGCACTAACCTCAATACTTCCTCTACTCTGCATAGGAATACTAGAAGACTAACTAACCTCATATTCATCCATCGAGGGTTTCACAGGGCTGTTTTACACAAATCCAGCCAAAGAAAGCAATACCAAATACTACTATTCAAAAATTCAGCAATTTAGGGTTCCACAACCCACATTTTCCTCCACAATAGGTAAAAAACATGAAAAAAGGCCAAGAACAACCTAACAATGTCTTGAATAAGCCAAATCCATGAACCAACATCCACCAGTCAGGAAATAAATATCAGGCAAACAATTTCACTCCCAACAGCCAAAAAGGGTAATAATGAGGGAGAGAAATCGACACCGGATGCTCAATATTTTCCCGATCTTCACAAAACTTATTCCAATCAGTAAATATTTATGATATGGATCAAACAATATTTGTTTGATATGCCAAAGCCCCCCAAATCAAGCGCACAATCAGAAATACATCTGTTTTTTTTTTTTTTCAAATTTTTGGGGAAAACTCGAAAAAGGCACATCTCCTGGCCTCACAAAATCACCATAATTCCTGTAAAATCAAGGTCTACTAACCATCATAAAAAACTATAACTGTTGCTGACGTCGCCTGACCATACGTATGATGCTAGCATGACGTCATGCTAACATCAGCACTGTTGTGAATTCTCCCTCTTGCATTGCACTCCCTGGGTCTTCCCCTGGGCTCTGCTACCAAGTTGGATTGGATTAGATGAGTTTTAAGATATGAATCTAGGGTTTTAGGGATTAGGGTTTGAGAGAAGAAGAGAAAAGAGAAAGAGAAGAAGAGGATTAGAGAAAAATTCGAGAGAGTTAATTGTCTCTCTCCTACTTTTTATTATAGATACTCCACTAATGATATACTATTAGTATGTAAGAGATACTAATAGCATACCCAGAATGTGTACTGAAACTGCAGACATTGTTTCTTTACCCTAGACCAAATTTCAGACACTAAGCATAGTAACACCAAATTTCGAACCCTAAGAATCACTACTACCTGCCCTACTTTCTTCTCCTAGATTTTTCCTACACAGAATCTACAAAGCTCTAAAATTCATGAAACATAGAATGTTGCTCAAACTCTACATGACTCTGCATTATTGATGACTTCATAAATAACAAACATGCAAACTACAAGTGACCGAATAATTAAAAGAAAAGTAAGAAAATGGATGACCTGAAAAAGTTCAAGAGGAGAGTTTCCATCCTTTGGAGCTCCCTGCTTTGCATCTACATGAAGCATAAAGTTTCTGCAGCCAGAATAGTACATGTTATGAAAATGTAATCTGCTTCTGTATTCAGAAGCATATCAATTGAAACTATAAGCCAAGGTAATTGCTGAAAATCTGTTCTCATATGACTTCTGTTCATTATATAATATATAGTGCATGTATTCGAAGAATGTTACTCCATGCTGATGTTATGTCACACATGGTATTGTACAGAAACAAATATATATAATTATTCAACAAAGAATTTGCATTGCCATGAGATGGACAAGGAAGTAGTAACATCTACGATACTGAAATACAGATAAGGTAACATAAGGATATTGACATAATTGCAGCAATTTTTTTTCGAGAACACCTGAATATTGATACAGCAAACAGGCATCAGAATTCCATTCGTAAATGTCCAATGAAGCATGTATCACCACTAGCAGGCATTGTTGTATTGGGGAAGGAGAATTGTAAGAAGTTAGGATTCAGGTTGCAGAATAAAATTGGATGTTAAGATTAGAAGCTATTTGAATGAACCAGAAAAAAAGAGGGAAGGACATTCTTGAAGTAGTACATGCATTCGAGGCCATAAAAGATGTGCATAGTAACTGTGTCTATTCTTATCTACTCTTCACAATTTTTATTTCAAAGGGAACTCTTTTTCTTTTTTAATGTACTTTCTTCATACTATCATATTATACTACGAGTAACCTGTCAAATTCAAGGAAAAAAGAAAATCTGGTGTTTACATGCAGCATACTCAGAATGCTCACAATTCAATTGTAATATTGAACTTGGAAAGAAAAAAGAATCACAATACCTATAAAGTAGGTCGTACTTTTGAAACTATGAGGAAACATATAATTTTTTTATTATCGATAATTCTCATGCCATTCATTCATATATAAAAAGAAACACGAGCAACAAAAGCAGATCAAAGAGTTTACAAGCACGTAAACTCGGAACAAAAAAAAAGAGAGAAAGATACAAGAAATTAGAGATTAAGATAACTCTCTAAGCTGAGCTGAGAATGCCTCGGATTGCCTTTACGAAGAGCTTCTCACCCCCAACAAGCTTCCCATATCCACCGTGCCCTACCATATTGCACCGTAGTCCAATATAAGAAACTTAATTCTTGAACCAATACACAAGGGATTGAGTGCGAGTCCTCAAAACTTTCTTGTTCCTCTCCTTCAATAATACCCATGAAATTGCTCTAGGAAGAACTGACCAAAAGTTTGCCTGGGAGCTATTTACACTAATCAAAGAGCAACAAGATAAGAAATTATGAACGGAAGGAAATACCCAGTCCACACCTACTTAAGATAGGAAGCAACCCCAAATTTAAGTTACAATAGGACAATGTAAGAGCCAATGATCCACCAACTCTTCCTCATGCTGGAACATGAAACAACGATTAGCCATCCTCCACCCTTTATTTTTCAAACGATCACAAGTAAGAAATTTATTTAAAGCAGCATTGGAGAGGAAAAAGGAAGGATACCTTAGATGGAATCTCGGTATTCCACACTGTCCTATGAGGAAAGGGATCAGAAGGACCATACTAAAAGATTGTAAGAATGATCTCACTGGGAACCATCCCTTGTTGCCTCTAATCCAAACCCTAGTGTCCATGCTTCAAGTTGGGGGCAAAGAACTAAGGCGAATCAATACTCTCCTAAGATCATCAATTTCCCTGTCAGTCAAATCATGTCTTAACTTTGGACACCACATAACCCCTTCTATCCTATGCTCAAAATAATGCGCTACTAATGCATTCCGATCCATAACCAAAATGAAAAGGTTTCCAAAATCATCCTTGAGTTTCAAAGGCGAAGGCCTACTCCACAAGTCCTCCAGAATCTTACCTTTAAATCATTACCCACCTTAAATCTCGTGCTTGGCAAAAGGGTATTTGCCACTGCCACAATTCCTTTCCACAAACCCACCCCATGAGAGCTTTAAACCTCTCTTGGAGCCCAACAGGATAACTCCCCATACTTGCAGTTATCATTGTCCTCCATAAACGGCCCCTCTTCCCCAAAAAACCATACCCACTTTCTCAGGAATTCCCTATTGACTTGAGATAATGCAGTCAGATGGAGGCCACCGCCCTTTGAGCAACAAACCTGATCCCAAGCTACTAAATGATACTAAAAGCTATCCCCACTCCCATGCCAGATGAAATCCCTCTGCAATTGGTCTAGTTTAGTGGCTATTGAGTGGGGGATGGTAATGGTGGACATGGGACAAAAAACAAATACAAAAGTTCCACCCAGCTAACCTGCCAACAAACCTCTCCACCACTAGGTCACACACCGATTTTGCCTTGAAACCTAGCGCTAGTGTTGAATAAGGCCTTATGTTTATGTTTTCTCTTTATACACTGTATTTTGGGTATATTATTAGTATCTCTTCTTCTCTTTTCTCTTAAACTCTAATAAGTAAAACCCTAGATCTCATCCCTAATACCTTACTCATCCATCTCAACTCGGTATCAGAATCAAAGGGGAGAACCAGGGATTTTTTTTTGCGTAAGAGGAAACACCACAAGAGTGCTGACGTCAGTCGTATAGCTGTCAGAGTTTTTACACTAGTAAAATTTTCTTATGCCACTTGATAGATCGGCATTTATAGAGAATTGTGGTGATTTTTCCAAGAGTGTTTGGAATTTGGAGATGTGTTTTTTTGGAGATTTTAAGAAAACTTCGGAAAAAAACCAGTTTCTAAACCAGTGAATGGTGCAATTGATCTGAGGCTTTTTGGAAGTACAAATTGATAATGTTTGATCTGTATTAAAATTACGGGGTATATGAAACAAGTTTCACGGTGATCGGATTAGTATCGAAGTGTCGGCGAACAAATCTTCCCCACATGTTTACCGTTTTTTGCGGTTTGCGAAAATTTTCTATCGAAAAAATTCTGCACATGCTGGCAATCTGATTTTTAATTGATCTATTAGTTCTTGATTACTCTTATTGATGTATGGTTCACCCCTATCAATTTAGGGAGTGAATATAGAGTGTGTAACCCTATTTTTGGTATGTTCTTTAAGGACTTGAAAATTCGGAGGTCACTTTTTCAGGTCAAATTTGTGTAAATGTCTGAGTAATATGGTAGATGAATTAGAGGTTAGTGAGTCCTCAAGTGTCCTTGTGCAAGGTCGAGAAAGTATTGGGGTTAGTGCATGTGATGCACCAAACCTCCAAATTACTGATGTGGTCACGGTTTGCTATATTATCTGTTAAGGGCAAGAGAAAGATGGATTATTTGAATGGTTCCATTCCACTCCCTACTCCATAGATCCAGCCTATGCCAAGTGGGAGGCTGAAAATGTCATTGCAATGTCATGGCTTCTCCATTCTATGCAGCTAAATATCAATAGTGCTTACTTATTTCTTCCTCCGCGCATGATATATGGGATGTTGTGACATAGACCTATTCTAAGATTGGAGGTACTGCCAAGGTTTATGAGTTACATTGAGTATTTGGAAACTAAAGTAGGGGATATGTCTATTCCCACATACTATTCCACTCTTCATTGTCTCTGGGAAGAGCTAGACCACTATCAGACCTTCAAAGCTAAGTGTCATCAATCTCTATCTTCCTCGCCTTCCAAACAGTGTCCACCCTCAATTTGGACAGAAATTTTTTTTTTCCTACAAAAATTCATCATTCTATGTAAGAGCTTTGTATTATGATCTCCCCTCTTTAAGCCATCTAATTCTAGTTTTTGCTTCTAACTTATCTCATCCCATTTCAACAACTTGATATACTTCAATTTCTTCGATAAAGACTCTTTATCTCTGATTTCATCGATTGATAGAGGCTGATTTTTGTCCCAAACATCCAACTCCCTCATCCTGTGAAGGAGCTTAGATCGATTGATAGAGGCTGATTTTTGTCCCAAACATCCAACTCCCCCATCCTGTGAAGGAGCTTAGATTTGTTCTCTTGAATATTAACAAAAACCTCCCTATTCCAGACCTTGAGCATAGTTTTGAAACTTTTCAGATTTAGACCAAATCTAGTGCTAGTTGAACCCCTGCGCACGTTGAGATTTCCACTCATCAGTCATTAGCTCCTTAAATCTCTCATCCTTAAGCCATATTTTCTCAAACTGGAAAGGGTTGGGGCCACCTTTGAAATCTCCCGACTCCAATACTAGTGGAACATGATCCCAAGTTGGTCTAGGGAGAGATGCTTGGATAATGTTTGGGAAATGGATTTCCCAAACTGGATCAAGTAAGAATCTATCCAGCCTACTCACGAGTAAAATGCCAATTGTGACCAAGTGAATTGACTCAATTGAGCCCCTTTCAAGTTTCAAAGGATAATCCAACAATCTATGGCAGAAAATGATTTCGCCAAACATTCTTATTTTGGCATCATAGGACATCCCACTTCCTCTTAGAGGAAAAACGGAGCTCCCCATTTAACACTCACATTTTCCAGTTCATTCCAAAACTCGGAAGAATCCGCACCACCTAAAGGTCCATTGACCCCTGAGAACACCCATTTAAAATTGTCCTAAACTGAGCGAAGAGAATAAAAATTGAGTAAGCCCCCAATTCAGATTCGAGAACCTCCATCTTCTCCTAGTCCCAAATTATCAATATTCCACCTAATGCCCCAAACGAAGGGATGGATACCAATCCTGGGACAGATCACCCCAAATATCCCTAATATGATAGTCCTAGATATTCTCCAACTTTGTTTCCTAAATGCAGAGGATAGAAGACCTCTTTGATCTGACATTCTCCAACCTGAAAAATGAGAGCCTACAGGGAAAGACACCCAGCATCGTCTCCCACCAGATGAGGGGATAGAAGTTAGGGAAATGAAAGCTCCAAATAAGTTAGAGGTTCGTTCCAGAAAGAGAATAGAGAATTTTCACTGGAATCTCTGCATGAAGTAAGATGTTTTTTGATCTTTCATACATTGGGTGATGAAATTTAACGTCCACCTGAACCCTTCATCCTCTAACCACAACTCAATCGACAGGTTCCTGCCTCGTTCAATAATTTTATGGGTCATGCCATTCCCCTCTGAGACCTCGAAAGTCTTTGCTTCAACTGCAAAAATCTTTCGACGGGTTCTCATATTGGTTAGATTTGCTTGCTGATTCAGGATGGGTGCTTCTCCAGTTTGCCCATGGAAGATGACTTGATAGATGTACCACTTTGTTTTCGTATAATGATCTTCTTTGGATTGCAGACTGATGCTTCTCCTCTACTATATTTTCTTCTCCTTCAAGAACTCTATTACGGTTCAAGAA